>CM063183.1:106319039-107536539 GCA_031835075.1 Saguinus oedipus
GCGCCTCCAAGGCTCACTCCCTCTAAATTCATGTCCTTGTTCAACAGTCGTGGGGAAGCCTCCTCAAGGGACCTGCCTCAAAGAGCATCCCCCTCACCCACTGGTCCCTCACCCTGATCCCTTTCCCAGCATTTCCTGACACCTGGCACTCTATTTACAAAATCTCTTGACTGTCTGCCTCCGCTCACCACCGTACCCCCACAGTGCCCGGAACTGGGCCTGGCACACAATTCAGACAGTAAAAATGTTCGGATGAATGGCTGTGGATTCCAAGGGCCCAGCTCAGTGCCTGAGCGAATGAACAAGGGAATGAGCGCTTCTTTTTCTAGGGTCCTTCTTGCTCTAACACTTTGAGAACTCTTCCAGTTTTAGGAATGGCTGGAGGAAGGTCAGGGGTTAGGATGATAAGGTGCTTTCCTGCTTGGTATTTCTGGCATGGAAACAGCTGCAGCAGAGTAGAGTTTGGTGGCATGCCAGACTAGGGGTTGGTCCATTCACCACACTGGTGATAGTCTCCTTCCCAGGTGAACACGTCCCAGCTATATGGTCATCAGCCAGTCGGGTGGGGACAGGATGGGGGACTTCCTGCTACTCTCCAGCAAGATCATTCCCTGGACAGTGCGGCGTCATCACAGAGCCAGCATCCCTCCAGCTTGGGTCTTTGGGGAGGAACTCTTTGAGCTGCCTGCCCAGCAGAGAAAGGGAGGTGAGTGAAACGCACGTTCCTGAGCCTCTGGGGAGAGAACGAGGAAACAGGAAAAGGGAAACGCCCAAGAGAATGCCTCCCTTCCGCCTGGAACCCCAACCCAGCAGGAAAAGGAAGCCCAAAGGCAGGACCAAAACAAGACCACAGGCTTTTCCTAAAGCATCCCTGACCCACGTACGTCTGTCTCTGTGACAGTTCCATGCTTCTACAGTGGTGGAGGGTGCCGGGTGCCAGGTGAGGAGCAGAGCCACGTAGCACCCGTGCCAGGGCCAGGCTGGAGCGAGCCCATGGAAATTGGGGTGTGGAGTCCCAGCCACAGAGCCTGGGACTTCCTCTGCCCCCATCCAGGGTCTCCCTCTGAAGGCAAATTTGGGCTTTCAGTGATGGACCTCAGAAGCATCAGGCGGCAGCCCGAGTGAACTCTCTGACTGGTTCCTGCACCCACACCGCAGTGTTCCGGGGTCCTGTTCCATGCTGGGTGCAGGCACACATGGATGGACAAGATGCAGAGATCCTTCCTGGGGCTCCACGCAGTGCCCCCAGCTACACACACCCATGAAACGGTGGTGATGGGCATGAAGAGACTTACACAGGTCCAAGAGCTGGGGCAAAGAGCACAGAAGTCGGTTGGGATGGAACAGAGCTGAGGGCTGAGCCAGGGCTGAGCAAGGTTCCAGGAGTTCTCCAGGTGGGACACACAGAGGGAACGGTGTGTGCCAGGGCATGGGGCAGCGAGCACCAGGTCCTGTGACACTCAAGCCCTGTATGATGAGGAGTCCCCATACACCACCAAGGACTCTTCAGTTTCAGTCATGTAGGAAGGAATGACGGAAGGAATCAGCACAGAGCGTGACTGAAGGAGAACACATGTTGATGGCAGCAGGGAGGAGGTGAAGGGAAGAAACAGCAGAGGCTCAGTGTCCCCACCTCCCCACTACCCGGCAACGCTCCATAGAAACACTGAGAATAATTCTGTTACTGTTCACACAATAAAAACGTGGAAGTTGAAACAAACATGTGAATCACTCAACTTTCCATTTGCAGGGACTCAGCACATGCCACAAGCTAACTGCTCTTTGGAGGAAAATGTAAGAGGATGTAGCAGGCTGTAGATGGAGCACTGAGACTCTAGATCCCTCTTCATCTGTCCCTCTAGATGTGACCCCTCATGCAGTCAGCCAGAGCTGGCAGGCACTGGGCCCCGTCCGAGGCCCCCACCTGGCTTGGCTGCGCTGCTGATGCCTGGTGATTTGGATGGAGGCCCCCAGGCATCTTGGAGCGCATTCTTCCTGGCTCTCTGTGCCAGCTGCAGAATGAGTCAAGCGCTGACCCATGCCTGGGTGGGAAGATCCACGCATCGGATGGCAGAATTCTGCCTGCAGGTTCCACCCTGATGTTCCAGGCCAGGAGGTGAGCAACAGCCCGTCCCTAGGGAACCACATCTCTCAGACTACAGGGCCAACTCTGCTGAGTGCCTCAGCCTGCCCTGCCAGCAGCCAGCATGCCCTGGAGGGGCTGTGGAGGGACCAGCACCTCTTCCATGGTCCTGGAGCCATGCCCTGGAGTCAGGCAAAGCTGGGCTAGAGCTGCCAGCGTCCACACTCCAGACCAGCCTGTTTCTCCTCTGTAAAATGCAACCGGCCTCGGGGGCCTGCAGTCAGGATGGGGGTGCCTATGTGAGGGGTGCTGGTGGGAGCAGCCCACAGACCCAGGGGCACTGCTGGGGCTCTGCCCAGCCTGCCATCTTGTCCTGGCTGCCGCAACTTCTCTGGGCCTCATTTTCCTTGGCTATAAAATGGGACTAAGGGTCCCTGCCTGCAGAGCCTACTGAGTAGCTATGAGGATAAAGGAAAAGGGAAGCTGTAAATGGAGTGCCCGGTGGAAAGCACCAGTCAGACGCCTGGGGCGTCAGCGCAGCTTTATAAGAAAGGCAGCAACCCTGGAGCTGAATCCTGACACCAAGCTCACCCCGGTGGGACGCAGGGGCTGCGGCCTGGGCTCGGTGGAAACCCGCACTGCCTGGCAGGCCGGTCTCACTCGGCACACCCTGATCAGTGGCATCAAAACCTGGTCCCGAGGCCCAGATGGGCAGAGACCCTGGGATCACAGTGGCCCAGACACGTCCAGCTGGGGCCGGGCGAATGAAATTCCAACTCCTGTTGTTCAAAGAGAAAATACGGAAAAAGGACGGAAGAAACCTAGTCTCTCTACGGCAGGGCAGAGCCCACTTGGTCAAAGGCACAAGAATGGCCCAGCCCTGGGACTGCAGAGGGGCCAGGATCTGGGGGCTGCTCAGTACCTGGTGGGCGCAGGAGGGAGGCTGGGGCTGCCTCGGGGCATGGGGTACCTTCTCTCCCTACACCACATCTCGAAGGAGTCTGTGGCGGCTGACTGCTTTGGGTCCGTTTGAAAGGGAACACAGTCCAGGCATGGTGGCTCACGCCTGTCATCCCAGCACTTTGAGAGCCCAAGGTGGGCGGATCACTTGAGGTCAGGAGTTCGAGACCAGCCTGACCAACATGGTGAAACCCGTCTCTACTAAAAAAAAAAAATAGCCGGGTGTGGTGGCATATGCCTATAATCCCAGCTACTCAGGAGGCTGAGGCAGGAGAATTGCTTGAACCTGGGAGGCGGTCGCAGTGAGCTGACATCACGCCACTGCACTCCAGCCTAGGCAATAAGAGCGAGACTCTGTCTCAAAAAGAAAAAAAAGAAGAAGGAAGAAAGGGAACGCAGTGCCCTGCTGATCAGCATAGGCCAGGTTTTCTGCAGTGCTAACTGCTGGGGAGACACAGAAGTGGAAAGACCCTCAGAGCGCTGACGGTCTGGTCGGAAGGGCGAGGCACGAGCTCCTTCTTCCCTTCTCTTACCAAGGTTCAGTCCCCACTCCGAGCCTGGCGCCGTGTGGGTGCTGGATGGCAGAGGGAGGCAGCATTCCAGCATGCACCAAAGGCCTCAAGTCCAGCTTCCCGGCTGGGCCCCAGTCCTCTCCTGACCCTTTCCCCAAGGACAGAGAGCTGGGTTCCAGTTACCCAGGGTGTGGCTAGGAATAATCCCATAAGCAATTATTAGCACAGGACAACACAGGAGATGGTCCCGGACTTACCCAGAGCACCCCAACCTCCCAAGAGGCTGGAAATCAGCTCTGGGCACCAACAGACCTGGCTGCTGAGCTCTTGTCTTGTAGATGGTAAAAAGCTACGGTTTTGCTGGGTCTTGCTTGAGAAATGACTAAATTCTCAGTTCACGAGCCCCAAAGGAACTATTTCCAAATTTTGAATTCATGTGTCCCAAATGAATGGGGTTTGGCCACATTCTAATGTATCTCGGGTGGAAAGCATTTGTAAGTAGTCTCATGGTAAATGTCAGACTGAAGAGGTGTTTGTGGGACGCGCCTGTCCTCCCTGGGGTTTTGTGCAGGCTGCTGGCTCTGCCTGCAGGGCAAGGTCCACTCTGTGCTGGGCTGCCCACTGCTGAGGTCAAAGCTGGAGGTCTCCCAGGGGCCTGCCTGGTGTCCACTTACAGCTCAGCACATCTGTCAAAAACTTTCTTTAATTCTTTTTTAAACTTGAAAGGAAACCTCCAGTGAATCACTGCATGGATTATTTGATTCACTGGAAGCAATAAAAACAGTCAGTCATTCTCAGTAAAATGGCATCAGCCTGGCTGAAACACCAGGCACAGAATAGTGATGTGCCCACCACCCTCGGGGGCCCTGGCAGCCACAGCCTTGAACTGTTGGCAAGTGACTTATCCATGATCACCCAGGCCTCTGACTCATAGAGAGTATGTTTATAGTCAGGAGTAGGGGCAGCTCATAAAAGCCACTCTTCGCCATCTTTAGTCTGTAAATCCCAACACCAGAAGCCACAGGCTCTGCCGGGAGAGTCATGGCAACGCACCCACCCATACACACAAAGTGTAATCAACACACTTGGAACCCTGTTATGTGCAGGCCACAGTGCTAACTGCTGGGGAGACACAGAAGTGGAAACACCCTCAGAGCGCTGACGGTCTGGTCGGGAGGGCGAGGCACGAGCTCCTTCTTCCCTTCTCTTACCAAGGTTCAGTCCCCACTCCGAGCCTGGCGCCGTGTGTGGGTGCTGGATGGCAGAGGGAGGCAGCATTCCAGCATGCACCAAAGGCCTCAAGTCTCCAGCTTCCCGGCTGGGCCCCAGTCCTCTCCTGACCCTTTCCCCAAGGACAGAGAGCTGGGTTCCAGTTACCCAGGGTGTGGCTAGGAATAATCCCATAAGCAATTAGCACAGCGCCTGGAACACAGGAAGTACACAGTAATTGTTTGACGAGAGGCAGGAAGGAAGTCGAGAAGGGAGGGAGGGAGAAGGTTCCTCTGATCTAGAAGTTCCTCCAGACAACCTCCAAATCCTCCGCGGATCTGGCCTTGGAACAGTGGATCTTCAGCCAGCAGGGCACTTCTGTGCACACTCCAAGAGCCCCATCAGATACATTCTAACCAGAGAGTCTCAGCTTACTTCTAAGTTAAAAATTTACACAGAGAGTCTGAGAAGTGCAAGAATTCTAGGGGGTAACTGAGAGAAAATGTGACACGTGGGCTGTCCCAGAAACACCAGGTCCTGTGCCTGGGGTGGTGCTGGATGCCTTGGGAAGGGGAGAAAAGATGACCATGGACTCCACCTAGAGAGGCCGGCAACAAGGGTGGGGAAGGGCCTGGCTGGCTTGGACCTGGCCTGGAGCCCGGGGCCAACAGGCAGCAAGGTCAGGGGAGCGTCCATGTGCAGCCTTGGCTCCCTAACCTTGGTCAGGGAGCAAGGTCAGTGGCTGAGCCGACTAACAGGCAGTTCAGTGGCCCTTCCTTCTACCTCCACCTGGCATCTCCCAATCAGGTGGGGAGCCCAGGCGGGTGTCACTCATGTGGGATCCGGATGCAGCCCCTCACACAGAGCCCAACATGGAGTGGATAATCAGGAGATACTGACGGCCGGGATTCCCCTGCCAGGCACCTGGGAGTCCTGCAGGACAATGTCCCCAGCTCTCCATTGATTCCACGGCAGATGAGAATGCCAAGTTGTGCCTGCACGCGTGTGTGTATACATGTGTGCAGGCACGTGTCTGCCCACAACGCTAGTCAGACAGCATCTGCCCTCTGTGGCTGAGGGCTGGAGGGGACGACCACAGGAAGTGATACTGCCAAGTCATCCCAAGTCACCCTAAATATAACCCTCAACGTATATCACAGGAGGACTGTCCCTTCCCTGGTACCCTGCCTCATGACCAGTCCACTAAGGAGGCCACTTTCAGAAAGCCTGCTCAGATGGCTCTCTGAGATGCCCAGCTGGGACCGGCAGCCCAGCCAGCACCAGAGGGGAGGCGAGCCCAGGGCCTGCTTTTGTGGCCTCTTCTCTGCAGAGCCCACATCTCCATGGCCCTGTTCATCTAACTTCTTCCAGAAGAACTGGCTACATAAATCACTATAAGCAACAATGCTCTCTAAAGCCTGGGAGGAGGCTTCCCTATTTAAGGGACACAGAGGGCCGCCATATGGTGGGACTCTGGCTGCGCTGAGATGCTGCTGGTGCCTGTCTTCCTCAGTGGTTGGGTTGCTGGCATCCTGCCCCTCAGGTGTGACCCACCCTGACCTGGCTGAGCTGCCTGCTTATCCCCCTCCTTGCCATGGGCATGTGTTTGCCACAGGCCCTTTACACCAGCTGCTCCTCAGCTAGAAGCATGCCCGTCCCTGGCTTCCTGCAGGCCTTTGCTCAGGTCCCATCTCAGGAAGGCCTTCCCCAAGCATTCTATCTACTCATTCTTTATCCCCTTTCCAGCAAGATCCCTTCTCTCATTTCTGTTTTATTGAGTTCACTGTCTGTCTCCCTTCGAGTGAAGCTCCAGGTCCTTGGGCCAGGCTCACTCTGGCCTGTTCTCCATCAGAAGCCCAGAGCGTGGAAGCTTGCCTGGCACAGGGTACGTGCTCCGTGAACCCACGCTGAAGGAAGGAACCCATGAGTGTCTGGGATGCAGGGAGGAAGGCAGGGAGGGGAAGCTGGGACTCAGCCTTACTACACAGGTGTTGCTTCTCCACTGCCTGCCGTCCACCACCAAGGGCCGGGGCAGAGAGAAGCTGAAGGCCCTTCTACCACCCATCACCCAGCCCACAGTATCCACGGCTGATGGTGTGCACATGCTGGAAAGTGCCTTCTGACCCCGAGTCCCTCCACTTGTGCTGGTGGTGGTGGTGCAGAGATATTTGCTGTGCATGCACTGAAATGCCCCGGGGTCTGGGGGTGGAAATGGACACCTTGGACCACCTCCTCCACATGCTTCTTATCCCTTTGCCTGCTCCAGCTTCTTGACACGTGTCAGCCTTAGCATGCCCGGCTGGGCCAGGCGCTGCCCTGTGCACCTGTGCACCTGTGTGCTGACTGTGGCCTTGGGCCAGGACACTTGCATGCAGGGGACATCCAGGCAGCATGGACCCAGATGTCCCCCGCTTTCCAACTCCAGTGTGGCTGGGCTGGTGGAGAGAGAATGAGTGAGTGCAAGTGGCAGCTTCACATGCGGTTGTGTCTATTTTCTTCAGAGAAAAAACCAAAGACTCACCACTAACCAGCACCCTGAGGCTGAGGTTCCAGCCTGGTGTCTCCTCCCAACCCCGCAGCCACTCTGCCAAGGAGACATCCCCTCCCTCAGGAAGAGGAAGGCAGGAAAACCCACCCCACCCACAGGATGGAGACCCAAGGGTGGGGCAGGGGACGGCCAGAGGGTGGGGAGCTGTTGGTGCCCAGCGAGAAAGCAGCCGTGCCCGGGGTCTGCCCTGGGCTTGACCGCCTGCAGGACTCCCATCTACCAGGGCCACCGATGGAATCAGCCACTGGCATCCACCCCCACCCCTCACACAGCCTGGAACCCCCTCACGACCACTGAAATTAAGGCAATGACGCTTTAACAGGTTTCGGGTCTAAATTTCTGCCCGGCTGAGCATTCAAAGGTGGTTTCTTCTGTGTGGGAAGATGGAAGTTATAAAGAGGGTCCCCCCATTTTGGGCCAAGAACATTCCAGACATTTCAAAAGTAGCTTTGTATGAGGACTCGGAGGACTTTAATCCTTATACAGGACCCGGCCAAACTCACCAGATGCAAGTAGCGGATGAGGGCTCTTGTGGGCTAGGCACAGCCAGATGGGGCTCTGTCTCCAAATGTCCCTCCACCAGGCGTCCCCCTGGGCTGCCTCTTCTAGCCTGTGACAGCTGACCCTTGCCACATCCAGGGCCCCACCTGATGCTCACAGCATGCAGGGGCAGGTGGGGCAGGGTGGTGAGTGACAAGAGTCACCATAATATTCTTGAGACCACGAGAGGGAGGAGGGAGGGAGGAGGAGCTGTGGGGCAGCCGGGCACTGCTGGTCCAGACACCACAGCGACACTTCACTCTAGGTCTGATCTGGCATTGACCCCGAAGAGGGCAGTTTTATCAACCTTCATATGCACAAAACTGGCCACGCTGCGAAGAGGCACAACCAGAACCACACACCTGGCCAGCACCGCACACCTGGTTCCTTGTTTGCAAACAAAACCAGACCCTCAGTGCAGGAACAGCAGCCCCGCAGCAGGGCCAGCGGGCTCTCCAGACCCAAGGGCAGCCCTGGGACACGGCAGGTCCTTCCTGTCTCGGGAGCTGGCAGGACAACCAGGGTCATGAGGAGCCCTCCCAAGCTCGGGTAGTTAGCTCAGGTTGGGCCAGGAAGGATTTCGGATGGATAAAGCTCCCGAGCCAGGCTAACGCTGGGGGAGCGGCGGCTGTGGCCAGGGCAGTGCGTTCAAGCTGGAAGCACTCTGCCCTCTCTCAAGCCTCCCTCACACCCAGAGCAGGCAGGGGCCTGGGGGCTGGAGGGTGGTGGATTCAGACAGGCCCTGGGCCCTGAAGGCCATACTAACTGCTCTGAGGGGAGAGCCACCAGCTTAGCTCCAGCACAGACAGCTTACGGCGTGGGTGGGTCCGCAGGATCGAGTGGCCCTGGCCACGTGCAGGAGCCTGGGAGAAGGAAGCTTCCAGGCATGGGGGCTGCAGGGACACGAAGACAGTGCCCTACCTTGCCCTCAACCACGAGTCCTTCTCATAGTTTACCCTTCGTGCCTCTGGATCCCTCAATCCCCCAACAAATCCCCAAACAGAAGCACTGAAGGTCACACGATTACCCAGAAAGACCCGGCCAGCTTAGGTTAAGAACCAAGAAGACTGTGGACCCTGGGGTTCTCTGTCTGAGCCTCAGGTTCCTGACCTATATCAGGGGTGCTAGTTGGGCTGCCCGAACACCCAGTCCTCTCTGCTCTTTCTGCTGAGCTGGGTCTGGTCCCCACGTGTGGGCAGGACCCCACAGCACCACAGAAGCCACCCACTTCCCTCCTTAGCCCTCACTGGCCCCGGGCCAGGCAGACTCTGGAAGTGACTTACCAGCGATCAGGCGGAGGCCGAGAGCGAGTGGGTCAGAACCTCCGGGGCGTGTTTCCGCCTCCTGATCAGGCCGCTAGACCATGCCCCTGGAAGACAAGAGTGACAGGTCATGCGAGCTGTGACGACCCGGCTGGAGCCCATGCCCCTCCCTCTGGTTGCTTCTGTTGCGCCTGTTGGGATATCACAGCCTCTGCAAGTGCCATGTGAAATTCAGAACCCCTGGCTCCTGGCTCTGGCCAGCCACCGTGGGCAGTGGTGCCAGCCACCGTGGGCAGTGCTACCTGCCCAAGGCTGCCGCACCCCAGAGGGAGGGAAGCCCATGACTACATTGACAGAAGCCCGGAGGTGAGATGCTGGCCGCCCCTCAAGTGAGGTCGCTGGTTACAAACTGGCATGGTAACTAAGCGTGGCCATGACCTCCGTGGTCTGCAAACTCAGCCTCGAATCCCAACAGCATTGTCACTTGGGGCCATCACAGACGCACAGCCTGTGTCCTAACCCAGCACTCTGCACTCTGCTCCCTGTAGGGCTGTTGAGAGGGTGCAGTGGAATCGTGCATGCCCAGGTCTGGCACCCACAGCTGTGCCCTGCCTCCTTCAGGGTCCCTCCAGCCTCCACAGTTTCTTGACTTTCCTACCTGGGTTGGCCCCTCATCACCCAACCTCCTCCTCCAGGCCCACATTGCCCCCTGCATGCTGCCCGGGCCCAGTGCAGGGCACACACTAGGTGCTCAGGAAAAAGTCAGGACACACCAACTGACATTCGGCCAGCAGCTCACAAAACCACCCAGAGGCTGAGAAGGGAAATTTGCGCTGCCAACGTCCAGGTGCCCAACCACTCCCACCTTCACCCCCCCACTGCCAGCTCTGGCGCAAGCGTTTTCAGCACCCTCCGTATATGGTGAACTCGGACTGGCCCACCTCCCTCTTCTCTGCCTGCTCCCCATGCAGATTGGTGACCCCTCCTCCTGAACCTGCAGCCTCTGGTACCTATGTGTATTAACAGTGTTGAGGCCGACAGCTCCACACACCCAGGCTCCCTGCTGAAGGCTGTCTAGGCATTTGTACTCATTATCCAGTGTAATCCACACAACCACCCTGGGAGACAGGCATGGCCATCATCCCCATTTGACAGATGGGGAAATGCGGAGGCTTATAGGAGCCAATTACCTGCAAGCTCATGTGGCTTCCAAGATGCAGAGCCAGGATGGGATCCCGGCAGCCCCTTCGCCTGACAGCCCATTTCTTTTCCGCATCTACCCCACAGTCCCTAGTTACTTCCTCCCAGCATTCTCTCCCTCATAGCAATGATCCCGCTTCACAAATGCCCACTAGAACACGCAGCCTCAGCACAGTACGGCGTGCCAGCGGGCTCCCCTCGCTCCTGTGTAATGGGGACACTGCACCTCTTCCGTCCTTCCACCCACCCCACCGACTGTAAGCTCCATAACGTCGGGAAATTGCCCGCTTCATGTCTGTGCATCTGCTCCTGCCCAGAGCCAGGACACAGCAGGTGCTCAATGAATAATCAATGTTTGACAAATGAATGTCCCCAAGATGCTTCAGACATGATGAGAAATAGGGTATATCTTGCTTAGAGTTAAATTTCTACCGTTTCCTAAATATAGCATTTTATAGGCCAACTATGGAATGTAAACTCACTGCTAGAATTCAAGACCTGGCAAAGTCACGCATCTTCCCACCAGAAATTCTCACTGCAAAGTTACTATGCTGTTAAGATAGTATCGTGTGTGTGTGTGTGAGATAGATTTTAGGCTGGACACCATGGTTTACACTTGTAATCCCAGCACTCCGGGAAGCTAAGGCAGGTGGATTGCTTGAGTCCAGGAGCTTGAGACAACTCTGGGCAACATGGCGAAACACCAGCGCTACCACAAATACAAAAAGCCGCGTGTGGTGGTGTGCGCCTGTAGTCCCAGCTACCCGGGAGGCTATAGTGTGACAATCACCTGAGCCTGGGAGGTGGAGGTTGCAGTGAGCAGAGATCGCACCACTGCACTCCAGCCTGGGTGATGGAGTGAAATATCTCAAAAAAAAATAAAATAAAATATTTTATTTTTTAGGTCTTCACAACAAAATTGAGCAGAAAGTCCCCACACACCCCTTGCAGCACCCCCGGCCACAGCCTTCCCCACGGTCCACATCCCCCGCCAGAGCATGCCATTTGTTAGAACTAAGGACCCTGCACTGACATCATCACCTCCAGGTCCACAGCTCACATCAGGGTTCACTCTCGGTGGGGCCCACTCCAAGGGCTTTGACAAACGTGCACGTATGCCTACGCACCATTACAGTATCACAGAGCATGCTCACCCCCCTAAACCTCCTCTGTGCTCTCCACCTTGCCCCATATTTTCCCATGGTGTTTTCAAACCCAGGATCTCAGCAAAGTTCTCTCAGCTCCTCGCGCCCTGCTTTGACACTCAGAGAAATCAAGACCCAGACAGGGTCAAGGGCTCTCCATGAGGAGAAACCCAGGGATGGAGCCAGCAGCAGAATGCACCAAGTCCCCAGTTCATCATCCCCTCCCACCGGCCCTGGTAGAGAGCTCATTCTCAACTCTTTAGGGAGAATGAAAGAGACCGGGTCACCAGCCTAGGTCACTCTCGGCTAAGTGAGGCATGGGGAGCCCAAGACACAAGTCCCCAAACCCATGCTCTGCTCTTTTCAGCTGTTCTGGTTAATTAAAAGGGTTTGTTTGTTTTGGGGGGGACAGGGTCTTGATCTGTCACCTAGGCTGGAGTACAGTGGCAAATCAAAGCCCACTGCAGCCTCGACCTCCCAGGCCCAAGCAATCCTCCAGCCTCGGCCTCCCAAGTAGCTGGGAGTACAAGTGCACCCAAATCTATTTTTTTTTTTCATGTTTAGTAGAGATAAGATCTCACTACATTGCCCAGGCTGGTCTCAAATTCCTGGGCTCAAGCCATCTGCCTGCCTTGTCCTCCCAAAGTACTGGGATTATAGGCATGAGCCACCACGCCCAGCCTAAAGGGGAATTTTAAGAAGCCATGTAATGCAGTGAGTAAGCCACTCCTGGGGTAAGACAGGCCTCTGTGTGGCCCCAGCTGGAGAAGGTGAGTGCCACTGGGCACGCTCAAGCAGCACACCCAACCACTACACTGAGGTCCCTCGCTGTCTGGCTGCCAAGGCCCCACTGTCTCCAGCCTCCTGGGGGCACCCCTGCCTGGCCGACACTCTCAGTGACCAGCTCCACAGAGGCATCGCCTCTCTGTCCCACCGACAGCCAGGCCAGCTGATGCGGAAAATGCTGGGTGGTGGGAGGGTGGCGAGGAGGTGCTGGGTTCAGGTTGGCCTCTGCTGCTCAGTGGCCTTGGGCATATACCCTGTGACCTCTGCCATTTCCCCATCTGTGACAAAGCGGGTGAGCTGGACTCCAAGCAGGCCCGGCCAGCTCTGACACCAGGCTTCCTAGCAGGAGGGGGGTCTGCTGTTCCAGAGACCTTGAAGGCACTGGCTCCCAGGCTGCTTGAGAACACTCCATTAACTCAAATTGCAAATTTCCTCCTGGCTCTATCTCGAAGCCACAGGGGCTCCCTGGCCACCAGCTTTCCAGTGACAGATAGAGATTACAGTCATGGCTCGAGACAGAATCAAGTAGCAGAAGTCATTATGCAGAAACAATTATGTTGAGTTATGTCTGGTTGCTCCCGATTTCTGTCTAGTGATTGTCTTACAAATTGCTGTGCCTCTTCCTCTAGAGGAGCAAAATGCAGAGGCCCAAGTGATTCATCCAGACCTGCTGGCCAGAGTTCTATTGCTCCAAACTTTTGCCGGCTGGGGCGTTGCACCCTACGGTAGGGTGCTCTGCGCTGCCCTTTGGCTGAGTGCTTGGGAGAGAAGAGGTCAGAGGATGAAAGCCCTGGGAGGCGCCATCTGAACTCCCCAACTAGGGGTGTGAGCCCTTTACACACACGCTTTTCCTGGGCCCTTCCGGACCCTACCTCCCCCAGCCTGTGTTCATGTCGGGCCTTAGGCCCCTCTCTGAGTCTCCGGAGAACTGCAGCGGGTGGCAAGCCCCAGGGCTCCATTGCCGGACTGTCTGGGCTCAAAACCCGGCTGGGACTATTTCCTAGCAGTGTGACCTTAACCTGTCATCTCACCAATCCCTACTTCCACGCCCACATTTGTAAAATGGAGACGATAATAGTACTACCTAGCTCATCAAGTTTTTGGAAAGATTAAATGCGAGATAACTGCTTGGTACATGGGAAGAACTCAGTAAATGTCAACTAGGACCGAGCGAGCAGGGAGAGGCCTGCAAAACCTAAGCCAAGCGAGCTACCAGAACTGGCTCAAGAAAGAGACAATCTGAAAGACTTGTAACAAGTGAAGAGGTTGAATAGTCATCAAAACAGCATCCGCAAAGCAAGGCCCTGGCCAGATAGCTTCACCACTGAATTCTACAAACGTTTAGGCAATACCAATTCTCCGCCAGGTGTGGAGGCTCATACCTGCCATCCCAGCACTACGGGAGGCCAAGGTGGGAGGATCGCTTGAGCCCACGACTGTGAGACCAGCCTGGCCAACACAGTGAGACCTCACTGTTACTAAATAAATAAATAAATAAGCTAGGCATGGTGGTGCATGCGTGTAGTCCCAGCTACAGGAGGCTGAGGTGGAAGGATCACTTGAGCCCAGGAGTTCAGGGCTGCAGTGAGCTATGCTCCTGCCACTGCACTCCTGCCCAAGGGACAGAGCAAAGACCATGTCTTAAAAAACAGCAACAAAATCCCCAAAATATCATGAAAGAAGCCAGATGCAAAAGGACAAAAGTGGTATGATTCCAACCAAAAAAATGTGTCCAGGACAGAGGCAGAAAGTAGATTTGTAGTTTCCTGGGCTGGCGGAAGAGGGGACGGGGAAACAGCGGTTAGCAGCTAAAGGGTGGGGGTTTCCTTCCGGATCAATGAAAACACTCTAAAGTTGACTGTGGTGATAGCTACACTCACACCTGAATATCCTAAAAATCACTGAATTGTATACTTTACAGTGTATATACTGTATACTTCAAATGGGTAAATGGTAGGGTATGTGAATTACATTTCCACAAAGCTGTTTTGTTTTTTTTTAATAAAAAGGAATCTAAGTCAATCTCCTCCTACTCCTCTATGCCAGGAGAGAGACAGCAAAGAGCGGACTCACAAGAGCAAGGGGGCCCAGGTGCGGAGCTCCCAAGCCCGGCAGCCAGGGGAAATAACAGTCTCAGTGCTGGTCACCCCTACAGAGGGGAAGAGATGAACAGGTGCCAACTTAGCTGACCGCAACACTCTGGCAGCCTCAAATCCAGGGCTGGGCCCCCAGGAAGGTGCTGGAGCTGAGCTACAAACTGCCTTGGAGAACTCCCCACAGGCCCCACACACCCATGCTGAGTGCCACCATGTGTGTTAGCGACAGGGACAGCGTCCCCACCTTTGAGAAGCCCATGGCTCAGTGGTGTGCACGCAGACGTGTGCTGGGCATCTGGTGGGCAGTCAGAGACAAGCTCTTAAGATCTCTCTGTCTTCAAGGCGTGACCCAGTCCACGGGAGGTGGAGCCGGAGCCCAGGCCCTCAGGAATGTGTGTGTTCTGTCAGGAGTTTCCACTAGAGGAACTCTTAGCTCAAGCCCACAAACAGCCCAGGCTGCCACCCCGGGTGCTGCAGGTCACGGTCTAGGCAGGTTATGGTTCCGGGGCTATTTCTGGGTTCAGTTCCTCCCTCGTGGCCCAGTCCTGGAGAGGTTTGGTGCCCGTTTCCCTGGCTGGCTGGTCTTTGGCAAAGGGTGCTGGAAAAGCTTCTTCCTCCCAGCACCCAAGCTCCTGCCCAGGCGCAGGCTTCACGTGCTCAATGGGACCTGCAGAAAACCGGAAATGGCCTCTCCTGCTTGCTCACAGTGGGCGGATGTGTGCTCGAGAGATGACAAATTATTTTAATATATTCTGAAATCCAACATAATTAGGAAGCAAAGTCCCTTAGGGAGAAAAAATTATAATGAGGTCTGAAGTGAAAGATGGATGGTTTTGGATTATGACTATTTCGGAGGTGACTGTGATTTTCAAATGACTAATTCCACTGTGGCCCCAGGTGGTAAGCACAGTCACTCCAAGAATACAGATGTTTTGCACAGTGACCTTTCTTCGTGGAGGCATTTTCTCCCATCATTCAATTCAAGACACTGAGTTACAGAGGCACCTACGTGTCCTGCAGAGACCACCAGGGTGGGCTGGTCTGAGACCAGCCCCAGGGCACACGGTGGAAGCCAGGACGTCCACATGAGACCATACAGGGCACACGGTGGAAGCCAGGACGTCCACATGAGACCATACAGGGCACACGGTGGAAGCCAGGACGTCCACATGAGACCATACAGGGCACACGGTGGAAGCCAGGACGTCCACATGAGACCATATGTGTTGCAAGCTTCACACAGGGGACGGTCTGGAGAGACCACCCAACACCTGAGCTGCGAGTGGCCATGACGGTGCCCAGCACCAAGCCCCTGGTTCCTGGGGTGCCGGGCACCGCTGGCAGGGATCCTGGACATCCGGAGACTGTGTAGTGTCTTACTGTAGCTCCTGCTGCCACTCCCACTACCGGCGCATTTGAGCTCCCGTCACGTAATAAAAGGAATCTACAGTCTATGACCACTTTGAAAAACTGGCGTATTTACTAAAGGTGCCCACACATGTGCCCCGTGAAGCAGCAACTCACCTCCTTCACGTATGTCCAACAGAAAGAACGACACGTGCACCAAAAAGCATGTGCAGGGACACTCAGAGCTGCACTATTTGTCCCAGCCCCATCCTAGAAACATCCAAATATCCATGTATATTCCATGGGCAAAGAAACTGGAATATAGTCACAATGGAGCCCTGTATGGCAATCAGAGTGAACCTCAATGCCACGCACGACAGATGCATCTCACAACCACAGTGCTGAGTGAAGAAGCCAGACTTACATACAGTGCCTTAGTTAGTCCAGGCTGTTTGAACTAATTACCATAGACTGGGTAGCTTCAGGGACAAACATTTACCTCTTACAGTTGTGGGGACTAGAAGTCCAAGATGAAGGTGGTGGCATGGCTGGGTTCTGGGGTGGGCTCCCTTCCTGGTGTACCGATGGCTCCTGTTGATGCAGGACGAGTGAGCCCCCAAACTGGGGCTTAGCCCAGGAGGGTTCTTGGCTTCACCCAGGAAAGAATTCAAGGTGAGCCGGTGGTGTTAGCAGTTTTTACTGAAGTGGCCGTGCACAGAGGCACAGAGGGACTGCTCCTTGCGGGGCGGGACTACCCCATAGGCAGTGTGCCCAGAGCAGCTGCTCAGAGGCGGGGCTGTAGTCAGATTTCATCCCACTTTCAATCACATGCAAATTAGGGGGTGAGTTACACAGAAATTTCTAGGAAAAGGTTGGTAAGTTCCAGGTTGTCAGATCATTGCCATGGAAAGGGGCAGTAACTTCTGGGTGTCACCATGGCAGTGGCAAACTGACATGGTGCACCAGTGGGTGCATCTACAGAAAGCTGTTTCCATCCTGGCCCGTTTTAGCTAGTCCTCAATTGGGTCTGGTGTCCAAGTCCTGCCTCCGGAGTTGAGTCCCGCCTCCTACCTCACCTTCTCATTGTACACTTGCATGGCAGACAGGAGAGGCAGGTCTGGCTCGACCCCTTTTCCCATAAAGGCACTGATCCCACCATGGGAGCTCTGCTCTCACGGCCACATCACCTCCCAGAGGCCCCCTCCTAATAACACCCCACTGGGAGTGAGGGTCTCCGCACAGGAATTTGGGGCATACACACAATGGGTCCACAGTACCCACTAAGATGCTGTGTGACCTGGACTCTTTTTTTTTTGAGACAGAGTCTTGCCCTGTTGCCCAGGCTGGAGCACAGTAGCACAGTCTCAGCTCACTGCAACCTCTGCCTCCCGTGTTCAAGTGATTCTTCCACCTCAGCCTCCCAAGTAGCTGGGACTACAGGTGCGTGCCAAATGCCTGGCTAATTTTTGTATTTTTAGTAGAGACGGGGTTTCACCATGTTGGCCAGGATGGTCTTGATCTCTTGACCTCATGAACCACCTGCCTTGGCCTCCCAAAGTGCTGGGATTACAGGTGTGAGCCACTGCGCCCGGCCTGACCTGGACTCTTAAACACCGACAAGGTGTTCACAGCTGTGGCTGGGGACACAGACTGGGCTTCCCAGTAAGAGGCGAGGTCAGCAGGGAGCGGGGCTTGGGGGCTGGGGATGGAGTTTATATTTTACTTCAAGTACAATTGCTACAAACTTTGAAAACCAGAGTGCTACAAAAATACCAGGCACCAGGGAGAGAAATCACAGGAGTCCCTGGACTTTGGGGCAGCAGAGAGAGAAGGAAGCCGTGAGACCTGCAGTCCTCTCCCAGCGATGGGGGGTGGGGTGGGGACAGGTCCCCTCTAAACATGCTGTTTTCTTGAGACTGAAACTGGTTTGTTCACTCATGACCTTCCATAGGCAGGAAAGAAAAGGAAACAGCCCGCTCCTCATTAACAGAATTCTTGGAACCTCCCAAGCCAGTCACTGCCACCCCCACCACAGCTCCTGGCTGCCTCCGACCCTCGGACCAGGGGCATAAAGAGCCTGCTTGGTGTCTTCTTGGACAGTGTCTGAGGCACCTCCTCTTCTGGAAGGAAGAAGATAAAATGAATCTTTGCCAACGTCAGAACAGTGAGGCTGCCATAAAGGAAATGCCAACAGCCCCAGGGAGGCGGGGAACAATAAACCCGTTCCCAATCTGGCACTTTCTATTTGGGGAGCCTCCTGCCCCCAGACACGCTGATTATCCACTGTCTGTCTCAGCCAGACAAGCCTCTGACCTTCTCAGGTGACCCTAGAACCCTAGGCCAGAAGCCTCCAACTGTCCTCTGGGGGCTGAGGGTCTCAGGCGTGTCCTGCGAGGGCAGGGAGGAAATGCATCCAGGGCTCCCCCGCCCCTCATGGCCACTTCACCTGCCCAACACACAGACCTCCACTGTGGCTTCACTGGTGAGGAAAATGGTCAACTGCAAAGAAGGAAAAAGAAAAAAAACACCCATCTTGCCCAACCCTTCCATTGCGAGCTTGAACAAGCACGCCCTGAGAAAAAGGGTCTCACCTCAGCTCACAGGGCCAGTGTGGCCAGGTAACACTCCAGGTGCTTTCATTTGCTGGGCAGAGATGCAAAGATTCAGGTATCTGAGTAAGTGTCCCTTGCAGGTGTTCAGGCCACAAGTCACCTTTCAGCTGTTGGTCACAGTCACATGAGCTGGGGCCACAAGCCTCTCTGAGTACCACTGTTCAACTCTCTCAAGCTGTGTTAATGATGACACTGGAGGAGGGGGAAGAAGGACCAGCAGGAATGCAGTTTGGAAGCAGCGTCGGTATCACCCGCTCAGCAGCACGGGGCCACGCTGTCCCTGGTGAGGTGGTCCCTGTGTCCACCCAAATGGCTCAGGAACAGCAGGTACCCAGAGCACCAGGAACGCTGTGGGGGTGACAGGGTGGGGATACACCAGGTGCCCCTCCACGTGGACATGCCCCCCAGCAGGCTGCAGCCAGCCTCCAATGCGTCACTCCTCCAGGACTGCCTCCTCTGCGGGACTGCTTCCTCCAGGGTACTGTGGGCATCCCACCCTTCCTCCATGCCCTTCCTGAGGAGGCCATGAGGCTGGCTGGAGAAGGTGGCTTCACATGGGGCTACTCTTTGGACTCATGGTCCTTAACGTGGAAGGCTGGACGTGGCATTTATGGGTCCCCCTTAGGAGCCCTCGAAGGCCACACCCTGTCTCACCTGCTCCTCATGGGTGCTGGAAAGACACAGACTATCCCCCCATCTATAGATGAAAAACAGACCTTGAGCCACTTGCCCCAGGTGACACAGCCACCAGCACTGTGCCAGGAACCACACTTGGGCCCACCTGGCCTGCAAGCCCTGCTTGTCCCACCGGCCACTCCCCAGCACTGCACCCTGCCTCGGGGAGAGGCTGGAGACCAAACCTCACCCAAAGAGCAATAAGAGGGTGGAAAGTGCCCCAGTGAGCCACTGCCGTGAAAGTAAGCAGTGCCGCGCAAGGCTGCGCAGAGGGTGGGTGGGGCCTGAGGCGGGCCTTTGGAGAGGTGGAAGCGGGTGCAGGCAGCCGGGCTGGCGGGGGGTGCTCCAGCTGGCCATCTGCAGCATGGTCTCCTCCACCAGGCTGGAATGCCCCCCACCACTGACGACAGCCTCCCCAGCCTGCAGACCTTTGTGGTTTGGCATTCAACACCCTGACACCCACCTGGGGCCTGAATCTCACCCAGTGGGCAGATTCAAGCTGCCAAAAATTCTGAGATTCTCCCACACTGCCATCTCACCCCCTCCCCACCAGGGCCCTGGGCCACCTGGGAGGGCCCACATGTAAGCTGGGGTGGGGTCTTGCTCCCCACATCGAAGCCCCTTCCCAGCCTCTGCAACTGGGCAGACTCTCAACAAACATTCCAAAGCTTCCACAGACCCACTCAGTGCTGAAACAACAAAAGGTTAAACATGCAATGAATGAGTCAGTGAGCAGCAGCTCAGAGCGCAGAGCCCAGGCAGAAAGGACCAAGCCCATTCTCCAAGGGCTCTGAATACTGAGTTCAGGCTGCATTTGGCCACGGGGAGACATGGTGGGCTCTTGAGCCATGGACCCAGAGGATCAACACGGTGGCCCGGGCAGGACAGAAGGCACATGTTGAAACTGATGTCAGGGAGACCCTGAGGAGGTGAGAGCAACCTAGGCTGGGGTGAGCCTGGCCCTTGTTAAAGTCTGAGATGTTCAAGAGCAACTGTGACCTTGTACGGCTCAGCTTATCATACTCAAGTCCTGCTGTGTTATTGCCACTAATATCCTAATAGCCGGACAACCCTGAAACCCAGGCTCCCCAAACAGGCAAAGCAGGAAGAAAAGCACCCAGAGTGGAGGGGCTCCGGACACCCCTGAAACGCGGCCAGCAAAGCAGCAGCCTGGAACCAGGTGTCCAGGGAAGCGGGGGATTAAGCCAAATTCTCCTGCGGAAACCACTTAATCAGGATCCTTACAGAACACGCGGGAGCTCGGCTGCGGCGTCTGTGATGAAGGGATAAGTCATCTGAAAACAGAAATAAATTATTCATTCCCCACAAATGAGCAGCCTCTGGGTTCCCGCAGCAGCCGTCTCAACACAAACATCTAAAAGGCTCAGCAAATCCTATTAGTGACACCTTTGGCCAAGCAGACACTGGATTCCGCCATCACCCATGCAGACAGCTCACCGTGATCTCCACCACAGCTTCTCATTCTGCATCTGCAAGTGAAATCAGCCCACTACACTGGATGAAAACATCAAACCCCGGCCTGGCCTCTGAGAGAAGCAGCAAGTGCTTGCACCCAAGGAACTCGGATCACTGAGCCTCCTTGCCTGGGAAGCAAGCCTGGAGCAGGCGCATGCTATAATGCAGATTCCTGGGCCCTGTCCCACACAACCTCCTGGAGCTGAAGCCACCAGTGGGAAGCACTGGGGTCCTGGAGTCCCCCAGGGATGTACGTGCGGCTGGCCGGCCTCACACCACTGGGCGGTCTTAGCTCAGATTCTTAGCCTCTCCAGGCCCCGGGGCTGGGAGGGGCTGAAGGGAAGACGGCAAGGACCACACAGCAGCTCACACATGTTCACTCTGTGGCGGCCACTCACGGTGGGGTCTTCCCGTGGCCTCTATCTTTATTTTCACACCTTTGATTTCAGTCTGCTTAGCTCACTTCAAAATCAGAAAAAGAAGTCTGAAGCTTTCTTTGAAAGTGCAAGCCCCAGCTGCCACCACACAGTTTCCCCTGCCTGGAACACTCCCTAGCTTCCCAGTCAACTGCTCTTTCTTTAGATCCTAGCTCAGGGTCCCTCCCTAGGAAAGCCCCCGCACTGAGCACCGCCCCTTCGGCCCCCTCTGCCACTGAAATCCCACTTTTCTGGGAGTTGCAGATTCATATCTGTAGCCCCACAGGGGAGGGGGCTTTGCACCGGTGCCCGGCACAGCACCTGACACCACATAGGCATGGTAGGTTGTGGAGGGCAGTAGTGAATGTGAATGAGGGGACCCCAGGGGTGGCAGCCTGGGTTGCTTCCCCTATCCCCAGGATGGGCACTCAAAATCCTTCCCTCCAAACACACGTCCCACATGGATATGCGGGGTGGGGGGGGTTCTCTCCCTCCACCCCTCTGCTCCCATAAGGGGTCTTTTGAAAGAACACCACTGGCAGCTCCCATCCCAATCCCAGTGAGGGGAAGTGGCTCATCTGACATGGCTGAAGAAAGAAATGACCTTCCGGCCGGGGCACCATCTCCCTCACCTTGTCCCCACCCTGACGGTGGAGATCTGGGGTTGTTCAGTTGTCTGCCTGGGATTGGGAAGTTTATTTTAAGGGATGGGGCAAGTATTAGGATTCTGATTCTGGCCATGGAGCAAGCTTGCCAATCCAGAGCCACCAGCAAAAGATGTGTGTGTATGCAGGTATGTGTGCGCACATATGTATGTATGCGTGTGTAATTACGTGTGCACACAGTTTAGTGAGTTCAACATGGAGACGTTTTTAGTTATTACAACTGGGGAGTTGAGGGGACACATCCACTAGCATCTTTAGTATCTTATGGGTGGGGCGAGGACACTGCTAAGCACCCCAGTGCACAGGACAGCCCCCCACCCCACACACCAAAGAATTATGTTGCTCCAAATGTCGACAGCGCTGAGGTGAGGAAACTTCACAAACACATTTCCCTATTAGTCACTTCTTAGATTTACTTTTTTTTTTGAGATTTACCTTTTTTTTTTTTTTCATTCAGGGCCGGTCATAGTGGCTCATGCCTGTAATCCCAACACTTTGGGAGGCTGAAGTGGGTGGATCACTTGAGGCCAGGAGTTTGAGACCAGCCTGGTCAATGCAGTGAAACCCATCTCTACTAAAAATACAAAAATTAGCCAGGAGTGGTGGCGGGCACCTGTAATCCCAGCTACTCAGCAGACTGAGAATTGCTTGAACTGGGAAGGCAGAGGCTGCAGTGAGCTGAGATTGCAGCACTGTACTCCAGCCTGGGTGAGAGAGCAGATGTGGTCTCAAAAAAAAAAAAGGGAGGGGGCTCAGGGGGGCGCCCTCTGTCACCCAGGCTGGAGTGCAGTGGTGTGATCTTGGCTCACTGCAGCCTCGACCTCTTTGGCTCAAGTGATCCTGCAACCTCAGCCTCCTGAGTAGCTGGAACCACAGGCACATGACACCACGCCAGGCTAATTCTGTTTACTTTTTGTAGAAATGAGGTATTACTATGTTGCCTAGGCTGGTCTAGAACTTGTGGGCTCAAGCAGTCCTCCTGTCTCAGCTTCCCAAAGTGCTGGGATGACAGACATGAGTCACCACACCAGCTCAGACTCACCTTTTGACCAGTGGCAGACTCTAGCGGCCCGGGGTGTGTGGATTAATCCACACCTCATTCCCAGAGGTGGGTCTAAGGTGCCGCAGCACGTCCCGCATACCACTGCCCTGGAAAGTCCTGCACACACGAGCCGCCACGCCCCTCCTGTTCCTAAACAGGAAGGAGCTCAAGGAAATGCACCTTCGAGTGCTCAGGAGAAGGGCCGAGCGCCCTGTGGTGTGGCCGGGCAGAAACAGAAAGGTATGCAGCCTTCGTGGCTGATTTGCTGTGGAGCCCACACTCCCCACTCAGAGCTGCAGCTGGGCACAGGAGGGATTCACTGGGTCCCACACGGGAGCAGGGAGGGGGCGGTACACGTAGCTTCCTGCCCAACGCCAGATAGAGCTGTCTGCTCCTGCCTCTGCTCTAGCTGACTTACTTGAGGATGCATGCCCTCCATGCAGCACGTGGCATGTGGCCATTTCCTTTTTTTTTATTTTAAATGAATGAACTTTATTTTTTAGAGCTGTTTAGTTAATAGCAACATCGGGCGGAAAGCACAGAGTTCTCGACACCCCTCCACCTTCCCCATCCCCAGGGTGGCTGTCTGTTACAACTGAGGAACCCTCCCTGCCCTTCATTATCAGCCACGGCCATAGGTTACATCAGGACTCACTGTTGGTGCTGTATACTCTATGGGTTTTGACAAGTGTGGAAGGACACGTCTCCACCACTACAGTCTAATGCAGAGCAGTTTCACTGCCTTAAAAATGCCTGTGCTCTGCCTGTTCATCCCTTCCTCCCTCCCAACCTTTAGTAACCACTGATCTTTCTTATCTCCGTAGCTTTGCCTTGCCCAGGATGTCGCAGGGCGCACTCCTCCACAGGCACAGCCTTTTCAGATCGGCCTCTCTCTCAGTCATATGCATATGAGCTCCCCCACGTCTTCTGGCTTGGCTTGCTAGCTCATTTCTTCTTAGTGCTGTGGAATAATACTCCATTGTCTGGGTGCACCACAGGTTATTTATCCATTCGCCTACTGAAGGACACTTTTGCGGCTTCCAGGTTGTGGCAATTACGAATAACGCCACTATACACATCCATGCGCAGGTTTCTGTGTGGACATAAGTTTTTTTAACTCCTTTGGGTAAATATCAAGGAGCATGATTGCCGGATCACAAGGTAAAAGTGTGTTTAGCTGTCTAAGGAACTGTTAAACTGTCTTTCAAGGTGGCTGCACTGTTTTGCGTTCCCACCAGCAGTGAATGAGCATTGCTGTGGCTTCCCATCCTCCCTTGCATCTGGTACTGAGTGTCCTGGGTTTGGGCTGTTCTCATCGGTGTTTGATTTACAATTCCCTGACAGCCATTTGTTTTTAAGCCATATTTACTTTAAGATCACACAAGACCAATCTTTACTGTGAACCAAAGTCTCAAAATGTCCCATCAGGAATCCCAAATGACACAGTGTTCTGGTGGCACAGAGAACCTGGGCCAGGTTGATATGAAGGGAGGACACCCCAACTTGCCCAGAAGACAGGCTGACAAACACTGTCCCTGTAGTCCAGCCTGACATGACAGTGCCAAGTCTACCCTGGGACACCCACATCTCCACACAGCACGCATTACAGTCTAGAGGGAGCATCACAGTCGCTTTGTCACTTGCCGCCTCCACATGGAGACCCAGACCCGGGGTGGCAGGAGACGCACTAGAGCCGGTCTCCTACAGTAGGCGGGGAGATTCCAGGTCCCTGCGCAGAACCTGGGCTGGGGCTCAGCAGACCCGCATCTCTATTGTTCAAAGCACAACCTTACATCCCTGCGGAATCCTTGAAGGAGCTCAGGTGCCTCCCTGGTTGGACTAAGGGCCTATCCAGTATTTCACAGATACATGCATCTTCCAGGTGGTGCCCACCTCAGGGGTACCTGAACACCTCAGACAGGGCCATCAGGCATCCTGGGGCCCCACTCGGCTCACCAGCCCCCATGAGAACTCAGGGCCTGCCTCCGTCCTGCACAGCAGTAATCCAGAGGACCCGGGCCATCAACATGCCCAGCAGTTCCCACACTTGAACTTCTCCATCAGGTGGTGGGCTGCTCTTTAAGCTGGAACTGAAGTCTCATTTAGGCATTCTTTCACTCATTCAAAACATTCTCTCTTTTTTATTTTTTAGATGGAGTCTTGCTCTGTCACCCAGGCTGGAGTGCAGTGGTGTGATCTCGGCTCACTGCAACCTTCGCCTCCCAGGTTTAAGTGATTTTTCTGCCTCAGCCTCCCAAGTAACTGGGACTACAGGCACACGCCACCATGCCTGGTTAATTTTTGTCTTTTTAGTAGAGACAGGGTTTCACCACATTGGCCATGCTGGTTTCAAACTCCTGACCTAGTGATCCGCCTGCCTCGGCATCCCAAAGTGCTGGGATTACAGGTGTGAGTCACCGCGCCCGGCCAAAACATTCTTAATTGAACTCCTACTATGTCCCACGCACCATCCTAAGTGTTACAGATGCAACAGAGAACAAGAGTGATTCCTATTTTCAAGGAACCCACAGTGTGATAAGTGCCCAGGAGATTTTGGGGCCAATGATATGTGCCATAGGTGAGTGAGTGCAGGATGCAGGGGAGCCTGCAGAGGGGCCTCCAGCCCCACCTGGAATCTGGGAAGGCTTCCGGGAGTAGGTGACATCTAAACAGAGATTTGAAGAGTGAATAAGAGTTAGTCATGCAGAGAGAGAGAGATGATGGGGAGGGGTAGGTTAAACGGAGCAGCCCTGCTAGGGACTTTACAAGAAACTCCTACACCCAGACAGGAGTAGCTCTGCCCTGCAGGAAGGTGGCTCTTTGTGGACACACCATGGAGGCCAGTGGGCGGTGGCAGTCAGCATCCCCAGCTTTCTAGGCCTGAATGGATCACAACTGGGAGGCCTTTGGCATGGCGCCAGAAGGCTGGTCCCAGCAGACTGGTCTGGTTGGAAAAATCCCAGGAGGCAGTCAATTCAACAACACAACCAGCACCCATCCACACACCCAGGCACAGCAGACCCTATATAATAGTCCCTGGGTCTCATGGACCCCAGTGTGCCCACTAAGGTAGGGGCCGAGCCCAGGACACACACATGTGGCTGATTTGCCAACCTACCCACACACTTTCTCACTACCCCAGAGCATAGGAGCTGCTGTCGCCAGATCAAGCAAACCTTGCACCCTTCTAACTGAGCTGGATTTGTTTCTCTTCATTGCAAATCTACTGTGGCAAAGAGAAAAGCAGCCCAACAACTGGACAACGTGCTCAGTCTGCAGCTCTGAGCCCCAGGCATTCGTGCAGTTCAA
This sequence comes from Saguinus oedipus, assembly GCA_031835075.1. Classification (NCBI taxonomy): domain Eukaryota; kingdom Metazoa; phylum Chordata; class Mammalia; order Primates; family Cebidae; genus Saguinus; species Saguinus oedipus. Next base: position 106,344,923 of record CM063183.1, read on the forward strand.
TCTGTGCACAGCTTTTCTGAAGTGATTCTAATTCTAGCCTGGACCTCCAGGTGGACTCCGGTCAGGGAGTTCACCCTCCCGACAAGAGGTCATGCCTGACCTGGGGGAGCTTTGATTCCAGCTTAGGGGAGCTGCAGCAGAGCCAGCGGGGACAAGACAGAAAGAGCCACCGGTTCTGAGTGCGTTCAAGCCTCTCTAACCTTTCTTCCAAATCTATACTCTTATGAATGAATGACTCTATACTTAAGCCATAGCGCAAAGCCTGCCTTTAGCCCTGTGAAATTTCATCTTATTTTCAGCTCATCCTTCCAAGCAACCAGAGACTCTGGAATTTAACAGCATTCCAGTTTTGCACACTTAGCCAATCTGATGGACATAACAGGGCTTATAAAGCAGACGGTGAAATTGCTGGCAGGGTTAAGGCAAAGCCTATTGAGAGACATCCAGTGGTCATGATCGTCCCGTCACTCAAGGCCTTGGAGGCCAGGCCATCAGACTGTCTGCACAGCCATCTAACTGTCCCACCACTCAGCTCCCGTTGCAGAAGGGTCAGCCACGGCCCTGCGGAACTTGGAGGGCTCAGTCCATAGCTCCTCCCTCAACCCACCAAGAAAAGGAGCCAGGCCTGTCCATCACCCTCAGGAGCCCCATGGGCCACCCCCAGAAGGCATGGGTGGCCTCCCAGCACCACCCATGGAATGTCACAAACACCTTCCCTCCACAGTAACTTCCACAAACAACACCTCGCTCATCTGCACTATTTTTCTGGGAAACCAGTAGAGAGGGACGTTTACAAGCAGAAAAAGAGAGACACGGGTTTCTGGAAGGCTGCAAGGTTGGACTTCAAATGCAGTCTTCAGAATCACGCACTGGCCCAGGTGCATGACTGCGGGCCTTCGAGAGACACTGCTGGCCGACGCAGGCAGGGTGGTAGTGTAGGGAGAACACAGGGCAGTGTCTGGTCCCAACTCCCCACTGTGCCCTGATGTCTCTAGCGGGGGTATAGGAGGGCGGCCATCCATGAAATTCAGGGCTGAAATCAATCACATCCAAGTCCAAAACCTTCTGGGACTTGCCATTAAAAGCTATGCTTAGGCCAGGCACGGTGGCTCACGCCTATAATGCCAGTATTTTGGGAGGTTGAGGTGGGTGGATCACCTGAGGTCAGCAGTTCAAGACCAGCCTGGCCAACATGGTGAAACCCCATCTCTAAGATAAATACAAAAATTAGCCAGGTGTGGTGGCAGGCCCCTATAATCCCAGCTACTCAGGAGGCTGAGGCAGGAGAATCGCTCGAACTTGGGAGGCGGAGGTTGTACTGGGCGGAGGTTGCACTGAGCTGAGATAGCACCACTGTACTCCAGCCTGGCAGACAAGAGTGAAATTGAATCTTAAAAAAAAAATAAAGTTATGCTTACAATTTTTTTTTGTACGAAGTCTTGTTCTGTGGCTAAGGCTGGAGTGCAATGGCGTGATCTCAGCTCACTACCACCTCCACCTCCCAGGTTCAAGCAATTCTCAAGGCTCAGCTTCCACCTCCTGAGTAGCTGAGACTATAGGTGTGTGCCACCACACCCATCTAATTTTTATATTTTTAGTAGAGACGGGGTTTCACCATGTTGGCCAAGCTGGTCTTGAACTCCCGACCTCAGATGATCTGCCCGCCTTAGCCTCCCAAAGTGCTAGGATTACAGGTATGAGCCACTGTACCCAGCCACAAATAATTTTTAATGACATAGGAAAGGAAATGATATGGTCTTAAGTGGAAAGAAAAAGTGGGACCTGAAACAAATACGTAGCATGTCTCAATTACAGCATGGGTCTCCCCGCCTCGCTGTAAATGAATACTGACCGAAAGAAATGAACCCATACGTCTGCTGTGATGACGTCTGAATTGTAGGATTATGCATTATCATTTTGTCTGCATTTCCCATATTTTCTACCATGAGGATTTAGCATCTATAACCAGCTCAGGGGCCCAGCAAACAGCAGCCTCTCCAGTCCCTCCTGGAACACGCAGGGCGGCCATGGACTGAACGGTTGTGCCCTCTCCTCAAATGTGCCCAGATGCCCTAACACCGACGGCCATAGTGGTAGGAGGCGGGGCCTTTGGGAAGGAATGAGCTGTCAGTGAGGTCGGGTGAGTGACGCCCCCGTGAGGGTCCTTGTAAGAAGAAGAAGAGGCTAGAGCTTGCTCATTCCACAGGAGGACACAGAGGAAAAAGCCACCTGCAAAGCAGGAAGAGCCCTTCCCAGAACCTGGCCTGCAGACGCCTTGATCTAGCCCTCCAGAGCTGAGTGTCAGTGTCTGTGTTTAGGCAGCCAGTCTGCAGTGCTTTGTTATGGCAGTTGGAGAGGGCTGAGGCAAACACCCTCCTTCATCAGGACAGGAAGTAAAACTAGCAGCTACAACCAAATCTCTCTGACCCCAAGCTTTGGAAATGTTCACTGTGCAAAGGAGTCCCACACTTCCCTTCAAAGCAGTCTTAAAAAAAATAAGCAACCACCAGGCACGGTGGGCTCATGCCTGTAATCCCAGCACTCAGGGAAGCCGAGGTGGGATCACCTGAGGTCAGAAGTTCGAGACCAGCCTGACCAACATGGAGAAACCTCCGTCTCCACTAAAAACACAAAATTAGCCAGGTGTGGTGGTCCATGCCTGTAATCCCAGGTACTCAGCAGGCTGAGGCAGGAGAATCGCTTGAACCTGGAGGCAGAGGTTGCAGAGCTGAGATTGTGCCACTGCACTCCAGCCTGGGCAACAAGAGGAAAACTCTGTCTTAAACAAACAAACAAACAAAAAACCCAAAACATGAAACCATTCTCCACTTTTTCTTGGGCATGGTAGCTGCAGAGTCCTGACTCTGGAAGATGCCGGAGAGTCCAGGCGCTGGCACCTTCCTTGGGTCCGGGTCCTGCCACATCCTAAACCCCATCAAGAACTGAAACCCAGACAGGTGACCCCAGGAGGGCCAGTGTCATCCTGTCCTCCAATGTCTGGCCTGTCTTGAGGTCGCAGGACTAGAAATTACCACCTTGGTCAACTAAGGCCTTCAGCCGAAGTCAGGACCCTCCCCACCTCACCCATGCCTTCAGCCAGCATCTTTCCTGCCTCCAGCCCTCCTTTCCCACACTCCCTGAAATGCCCTCACTGAGCCTGCCCTGCCCCCTCAGTGGTTCACCACCCCCGAACGCCCTCCCCATGCCTGGACCCCTCAATGGCTCGCTGCCCCCGAACGCCCTCCCCATGCCTGGACCCCTTGGTGGCTCGCTGCCCTCGAACGCCCTCCCCTGCCTGGACCCCTCGGTGGCTGGCTGCCCTCGAACGCCCTCCCCTGCCTGGACCCCTCGGTGGCTCGCTGCCCTCGAACGCCCTCCCCTGCCTGGACCCCTCGGTGGCTCGCTGCCCTCGAACGCCCTCCCCTGCCTGGACCCCTCGGTGGCTCGCTGCCCTCGAACGCCCTCCCCTGCCTGGACCCCTAGGTGGCTCGCTGCCCTCGAACGCCCTCCCCTGCCTGGACCCCTCGGTGGCTCGCTGCCCCCGAACGCCCTCCCCGTGCCTGGACCCCTCGGTGGCTCGCTGCCCTCGAACGCCCTCCCCTGCCTGGACCCCTCGGTGGCTCGCTGCCCTCGAACGCCCTCCCCTGCCTGGACCCCTCGGTGGCTCGCTGCCCTGAGGTGACTCTGGATGTCTCTTTATGTTTCTGTGTTCACTGTTCACACTGGACTCACCGTTCCTCAACAGAACATCCTCATGTTTTGTATCTTGGTGCCCGGCCAGGGTGTGCCCTCAGCTACTTGGGAGGCTGAGATGGGAGGATTGCTTGAACCCAGGAGGTGGAAGTTGTCGTGAGCCAAGATCGTGCCACTGCACTGCAGCCTGGGTAAGATCCAGTCTCAAAAAAACAGGAATTTTTTTGTAAAGTCAAGTTTATTAAGGCATACTTTACACACACTAAAATTCACCTTTGTAGGTGTACAGGACACTGAGTTTTGACAAATGTGTCACTACCAACATAACAACTTCAGCACAAGTCTGAAATCTTTTAAAATTACACGTGAATAGATGGCTACAGCTAATGTGTTCGTCTGTTTGCATTACTATAAAGGAATAGCTGAGACTTGGTCATTTATGAAGAAAACAGGCTTAAGTGGCTCACAGTTCTGCAGCCTGTACAGGAAGCATGATGGAGCTAACGATCATGGTGGGAAGCGACGTGGAGCCAATGTGTCACATGGCAAGAGCAGAACAAGAGAATAGGGAGATGACACACTCTTTTAATCGACCAAATCGCTCACTCATCACCAAGGTGAGGCCCAAGCCATTCATGAGGATCCCCGGCCCTGATCCAATCACCTCCCACCAGGTCCCTTCTGCTACGCTGGGGATCACATTTCAACATGAGACTCAGAGGGGACACGCATCCAAACCACATCAGCCAATATAAATATTGTATCTGCAGCTACTCTCTTGAACTGTTTATTTATTTGAGAGCTTTTCATTGATTCCTTCGGGCAGGGAGGGAGCCAGCACCTGCTGAGTGCCCGCCATGCAGAAGGCGCGTCACGGGGGTGCGTTTGGTTCCCCCTTTTCCTCCAACTCTCAGAGAAAGGCATTATTATCCCTGTCCCTGTTGTATAGTGAGGAAACTGAAGTCTGGACATTATGTAACGTGTCCCAGGTCACACGGTTGCTAAGAGGACGATCTGGGGCTCAAATCTAGGTCAATTCTGACTTCAAAGTTTGCCACTCCAAACAACAGCACTGGAACGTGTGTTCTTGGCTAACCGCTTTTCTTCAAGCTTCCTAAAGGACATGAAATGGAAGTGGTGGTTGTTCCCGTGCCCCCTGCCCCACCAACCACTCTGATGCACAGAAAGCGGCTGCTCCACAGCCGAGGGCCCCAGGAAAGCCCTGAGCCCTGGGAGGGGCCTCTGAGTGTCCAGGCGGGAGACGCTCCCACGTCAGCCCTGTCCTGCCTGGTGAACTGCAGGGAAGAATGAAGCGCTGCTAAGTGGAAAAACAAACCAGGTTGTAAACCAGCAGCTGAGGAAGGAACCCACTTGCAGAATCCTATCTATAGGAATGTGTCCGGGCAGGGCCGGCTCGCACAGGGCAGACTGTACTCCAGTGTTCCCTCTCCCGCTGGGACTGCAGGGGAAACGCTTTCCTCCCCTTCCCCAGCTCTTTTCTCTTCTGTGAGTTTCTAGGATTTCTTCCCTAAAGACAGCTGAGTATGGGAGAGGTCTTCAACTCCTCTGCAGGCTCCCAGCTCCCTGCCAACACCGATCCTCTGCGGTAGCGCAGGGAATTCTCCCATGACATGGCCCCCACCACCCCACCCATCTCTCCCTCCTGTCTAGTCAGTATTTTAAATCACCTATTTTCTGGGTGAAGAGGACAAGGAGTCCGGCCCAATGAGTCCTCCACTCTCCACTCTGGTGGAGGAGACGCCAACAGCCAACATCAGCCAAAACAACAAGCAACAACAGTGATTACAGGCAGGGGCGTGCCCCAAGGCAGTGATGAGGGCACCTCCCCTACGCGTGAGGTGGAACGGCTGCCTCCACCTAAGTCCCCGCTGCTGGGGCCCGACTCAATCCCAGGCCCTTTCCAAGAAGCCTTCTAAAACCACACGCTGGATTTGAATCAAATGCACCTGTGTCTGCTCCCTGTATTTATGGAGGGCAAGGTCTGGCTCCACTGCACCTCTTGCCCCGTCCCCAGCACGGGCCGGCAGAAAAGATGCCTCCCGGTGGGACCATCAGCTCCCTGAGGGCAGGCTGGGTCTCCTTGCATCCTGAAGAGGAACAGCTGTCGCTGCAAAAGCCCACAGCGAACATAAGAATGGTCAACAGGAGATCTTATAACACAGGTGCCAAGACAGCAGCAAAAGCAGAAAGACCAGAAGGCTGGACACCACTGCGCGTGCCTGTGTGAGAAGGCGACCGTGAGTGATTTTTTTTCCCCTGTATTTTGCCAATTTTCTGATATGTTCTTACATAATTCTTAAAATAAGTCCCCAAGGCTCTGGCGTTCTGCCCCACTGACTGCGAGGACTGAGCCTAGACTGGAGATTCAAGATTCGGGGGACTCAGGACACCCAGAAGGAAGGAAGGAGCCTGCAGCATCCGGAACCCCGAAGGTAGCAGAAGCCACAGCGCTGTCTGTGGGGAAGCAGGCGGGCTGGGCCGGGCCACCAGAGCTCCAGGGCCAGCCAGCCATGGAACTAGGGGACTGAGGACTTGGTCAGGATGGACTTTCCTAGAGGCCCAAAAGAATAAAAACAGACCTCATGGCCCAAATGCATCATCAAGGCCACCCTGAAGGAGCCTCTGTGATGGCAGGGTTGTCAGGCTCAGAAGTTCCCAAGGGCCCTGAGTTCCAAAGATTTGCCCTTGATAAGACCCTTAGGGATAAAGTGGACTGGCCCCAGGGTGGGGGCTGAGCCTCCCACCGCATGAAGACGGCATGAACCTCGGCGGTGGTGGTGCTGGTAGGCTGGGCTGGGCTGCTGGGGAAGTCTGTCTGGTTCCAGAAGGCTAAGGGCCAGGTGAGATGGAGGAGCTTCTTGAGGCTGGAAGGTGGAGGCTGAGGGACCCCAGCTCCTCAAGAATAAAGAAGCCTTTCATCCTTGCCTTAGAATTCCGAAACATTAAGAAAAAAAAAAATTGGGAGGCCGAGGCGGGCAGATCACAAGGTCAAGAGATTGAGACCATCCTGGCCAACATGGTGAAACCCCGCCTCTACTAAAAAATACAAAAATTAGCTGGGCGTGGTGGCACATGCCTGTAGTCCCAGCTACTTGGGAGGCTGAGGTCATGCCTGTAGTCCCAGCTACTTGGGAGGCTGAGGTAGGAGAACTTCTTGAACCCAGGAGGTGGAGGTTGCAGTGAGCCAAGATCGTGCCACTCCACCCCAGCCTGGTGACAGAGCGAGACTCCGTCTCAAAAAAAAAAAAAAAAAAAAAAAAAAAAATTCATATGGAAAATAAACCCTACAAATGTGGAAAAAAGAAGAAAAAAAAAACCTCAGCCCAGGGAATTTTGTGTCTGATATCATCTATCCTGAGATCCGCTCAGCACCCAATCTCCGGTTTCCAGGAACATTTCTGTCACTCGTCACTTTCAATGACTTTAAATTTTAATTTTCTATTAGCGAATTAAATGGTGCTAATGATGACACTTCCAGGCCTCTGCCCTCCCCCTCATGTCTCATTCATGGAGAAGCAGGACGGCACCATGAACTGGGACCTGCTGGAGGCTCAGGCCCTGCCCCTCCCTCTGCTCCAAGCCTCAGTTTCCCCACCTGCCTCTCATCCCAAGCAGGGGACCTAACTCGCCTCCAAGCCCCGCTGGCCCAAATCGGCCCAAAGCCACTCTCCTTCCCAGGGCAACCCCTCCCTCTTCGTGGCCTGTGTAGTTATAGAAACCCCACTTATCCCTCCTGCCACTGCAGGAAACCCCTGGCCCTGGTCACAGCTCTCAGGCTACTGTCCTCACACCCTGCACAGCCGCATGGCTGAGCCTCAGAACGCTGCCCTTGCCCAGGGCTCAGGCCAGCTTAGAGGAGAGCCAGGAGTGCCTGCGAGTGAGGGCCCCTCTCTCTGGACCCCTGCAGGGCTGACCCCTCCCTCTGGGGGCAGGAGGGACTGAGTCATACAGGCCAGAAGAGGGGCTTTTGAGGGAGGAGGGGGTTGTAGTCCCAGGACCCAGTGCCTGGCCACCTTCTCCAGAACTGGCCAGTTTTTGGGTCAGGGTGTTGTCTCCTTACACACCCACAGGCTCCAGGTCCTGTCCTTGGGGCAGGGAACAGGAGCAGCTGTCACCATCTCCACAGGTGACAGCCCTTCTGAGGAGCAGAACAGGTATGCCCGGCTGTGGCTGACAGAGAGTGATGGGACTGGGCAGGTGGGGAGGAAGAATGCTCAGGCTGATCTCGGCTGTTACGGGAAGGCTGCGGCTGGGTGTGGGGGCTTCAGGGCTCGGCTGCTGGTCTCTGCCTTGATGACGACACTTGCCCCCAGTGTCACAGCTGTACGATCGCCTGTCTGCCATCACAACCCAAACGGGAGCTCCAGGAAGGATCGTGCTTACCCATCAATGTGTCCACTGAATTGGGCACAGTATCCAGGATGTAATAGATGCTTCATAATTGACAGGAGGCACGGAGCGGGTGCTCCACGCACTCCTGTGACTCAAAGAGGGCCCCATGGGGCTTCCCCCACCGTCAACCCTCCTACCCTACCTCAGCCTCACAGCTTCCTCACCATGGCTCAGGACCTGAAGATGCGATCTTTCTGATCTTTAGCCATGGTTGAGGAATGACCAGCAATGAAGCAACACTAAAACCAGACCGGAGGGTGAAAGCGCTGAACTGATACATATTCACTGTGCACCCAACGTGTAAGGAATGTGGCTCTCAGGCTTTCAAATAAGACAAAGACTACCACTGTGTGCATTCCTTTATCTGCAAAAAAATAGCCAGGGCAGAGAAAAGAAAGGATGTGAAACTCCTGTAAGAAGGAGAGAAACATCCGAGGTGCCGGTGAGGCTGGAGGAGGCGGCTGGGCCCGCTGGCTTAAGACTCCTGCACAGAGCCAAACCCTGACCCAGAGCCGGTGAGCAGCAGAAAATCCCCCCAGACAAAGCCAGACCCCCTCGAGGACCCAAGTCCCTCCCTGTCCTCCCTAGCACGCTGCTCCCTGGTGGTGAGATTCCCAGAGCACGCCAGGCCCAGGGACCTTTCCAGGAAGGCCTGGGTCAGGCATCTCACTGATGCTCAGGCAGCCTCCCCTAGGAGGTGACCAGGAACCTCAGAGGGAGGACAAGGGTGTGGAATAAAAGGCAAGGGTAAGGCTGCCCTGGAACAAAGGTGACGGTGTTGACATGTGAGGGAGACAGATGAGGTTTCTCCAAACCGTCCCCTCTTCCCACTGCCTGACACCTCACTGCAACAGGACACGTGGCTCTGCGGGACTCCCAGGTCAGAGCCAAGGAGAGGCCACACTGGGAGCTTCCTTCCCAGATGGGGCTATCCAGCCAGAGACTCCCGCCCCCGCCGCCCCTGGGCCTCAAAGGTAAAACTCTGCTTTCATAGGACTCGGAGAAGTACAAGGCGGACAGAGCATGATTTAAGACAGGCTCTTCTCGGAGAGCTTGAAAAGGGTCAAAGACAGCAGGCAGATGTGGACGCGGGCCCGGCTTGTCCACTCGGTTCTAGGGGCATAGTCACCTCCAAGGAGATGACGTATATTCCCACTGGCATTCCCCTCCAACCCCAGTGGCCAGCCAGACCACTAACCCCAACTGCAGATGGCAGGGCCACACAAACCACACGCCATCCCAAACCCACCCCGCCTGACCCCAGGGCTCCGCCTCTGCCTCTCCAGGCCCCAGTAATGCCCACCTGCCCACTGGCCTCCTGTTTGTCACCTCCATGATGGGTCACCAGACCCTGCAGCCTGGAGGTGCCAGCTCTGCCTCAAATGAGCAGGTGAAGGGAACTGCCCCATCACACATCCAATTCTGTGACAACCTAAGATGGGCCCCTCTACCTTGGTGATGAGGAAACTGAGGCGCACAGGGATGAAGAACAGCCATAAGCTGGTGGAAAAGTTGGAATTTGAGCCCAAGTCCTCCCAGAACACTTGCTACCTGGGAGCCACCAAGACCCCCAGGGGCAGGGCACACATCTTTGGGATTTTTCACAGCTGTACACCTGTATGGCTCACTCCAAAACACACCCCTGGCAGGCTCCTGTGCCCTTCAAAAGGCCAGAGTCAGCAGTGGCCCCATCATCTGGAGTCTGCCCTACGTGTACTGGCATCATGGGCAGCCCTGCCTGAGTTCAGCTCACAGTCGCCACTCAGTTCCCACGTGTTGGGCTCTGCTCTGGGGACCAAAGCAGCTGGCCCTCAGCCAGTACCTCCTGCTCCTCAGGGCCTCTTCCTACCTGTATCCAAGTTAAGTGTTCCCCGGAGAGCCAGCAGGATCTACACATGAGGGCTTAGGGCTTGTACGGGTTGGAACAAAACAGGCCAGTGTCAAGCCGGCCTGGAAATGCTAACCCCAAAGTCTTCCCACTGCCAAGTCCAAGCCCCCACCTGCAGGCAGGCATGGTGAACACACGCTGCTTCACCCCACCCCACCCCCGCCCCGCAACATACACCAGTGTCCCACCTGCTCCGTGACTGATGGGAATTAGATTGGAAGAAGATAAAAGCTGAGGCCATTGGGGAAACAGGAAGGCAGCCACTACTGAAGAGAAAGGGAAATCCAGGAATGAGGGTGGAAAGAGGGTGTGTGGATTAGACAGGTGTCCCCAGTGGGCCCATACAAAGCAATTTGTAGACTCCACTTGGGCAGAAGGCCAAGGCCAAATACAGTATCTGTGTCCCCGCCACTCCTGAGGCCTAACCCAGCACATTTCTTGAAGATAAGTGGGCCAGGTAGGCGCCTGCATGTTGAGATAAGGGCTAAGTATAGAAGGAGAAAGTTGTTTTTTCCAAAATGTTAAGAAGCACATTTCAAGGAGTAAGGAGGTCTCAAGGACACGCTGGGGGCAGCCTAATGAGGCCACAGCCTTTTCCCTTTTCAAAATTACAAGCTAAGCTTCTTAATGCAGAACCAATTCAGGCCTGGTTGAGCCTATGCCTCCTCTGAGCTCACCTTCAGCTTTCCCTAGTGGATCAAACACAGCATATTCATTATTATTTGATTAATAGGGAACTGGTGACAGTTTCCAAAGGACAAAGTTAGCTGGCTTAACCACCGCCTCCTCCAAGAAGGCCTCAGAGATCCCCTCTCGGTTCTCCACTCCACTGAGGCTGCCCCTGAGCCCTATCAGAGCCCACCTCCCTCTGCCTGGAGCCCTTTCTACTCTTGAACTTGGTCCTGCATGGGGCAGCTGCTCACGAATGCTGTCAAATGGGCCTGAGCTATGAAGCAACCAGGAAACCAGGGCTCAGGCCCAGCCCCACCAAGTGTCCGCACCCACCTTGGCCCAGCCTCTGAGGCCTGCAGTACTATGGACTCGGAGGTGGATGTTCCTGCAGGCCCTCTATAGAGTCTGCAGCTGCACAAGGCCAGGGAAGATCCCGAGAGAATTCCCCCAGCACTGGAGGAAAATCCTAACTAGCCATGAAGGCTGCTAAAGCCATCACAACCTCTCACAAGGGACATGTGAGCCCTGAGGTCAACGACCTCTAAGAGGCAAGACGGGGGCACAGAAATCAGGCCACAGGCATTGTGTGACTTCACAGTGGAACTCACTGGCTCCTGCTCCCCAGCACCACCGAGCTGGAGAGGGATCCCTTTGCTGCCGCAGCCACCACCGGCACAGTGTTTTCAGTCTGAGAGGGCTCGACGATGTGACGGACAGGTCCCAACTGGCCCGAGGTGACAGGGAGTCCTGAGGCTTTCCCCAGTCCCAGGGAAAAGCCATCAGCTGCCTCCAGCTTGGGAGAGGTGCTTTTGGGAAAACCAAGTCACCACAGCATTCCCTGCTGTCTCTCCCCACTCGGTTTAGATGTTGGCTAAGAAACGAAGCCAGTTATGGCAATGACTTCCAACAGATACAATCAAATAATCTGTTCCTGGATTCTGCAAGCACTGAAATGTCGGTAATTCACTTCCTAAAATGCCATTTTGGTGCTGCCCGAGCAGGCTGCGGAGAAAGCTCAGTAAACACACGCATCAGTTCAAGCCCAAACACACACCCACTGACCTTGAGCCCCGGTGCCCGGCGCTGTGCTGAGAGGCCAGCTTCCCAAGGGCAGCCACCATCAGACAGGGCCCAGGAATGGGCGGTCCAGGAGGGAGGCAGCGGCGACCGCGAATAAATATTGACAACGCTGCAGGAGGAGCGCTGCTGGGAAAATGTGGACGAACCGCACTGAGCTCGAGGAAAGAGTACTCAGTGTGTCTAGGGGAGTTGGAAGGCCCCCAGGGGATGCTCAGCTTACTCTGTGATCAAGAGCCAGGCTGGGGCTGGGAGCTGGGGACACAGGAAGCTGGGAAGCACCCTGCCCTCAAGGAGCTCTGCCCTAGTGAATGCAGACACACGAGTGCTGGCACATAAACACACACCTACACACAGGCACAAACAACACATGCATATGTACACATACCCACACACGCATATGTGCACACACCTACACACGTGTATGCATATATGCACACACTATACTCCTATTATCACACACATGTACACACCTACACGTGTATGGACACACATGGAAACCCTTGGAACTGATGTCACCATGTGCACACACATCTACAGTACACATTCACACACATACACATGTATGCACACATGCACAAACATGCACACACCTATACACGCATGTGCACACACATGCACACACCTACACATGCATATGGGCACACACACAGGCATGCACATACATAGACACAAGCACACAGGCACATAGTCCCAGGGCAGGCAGGGTAAGGGTCACAAGAGGAATCCTGAAGACCCATCATTTCAGGGGGCTCCAGGGCCAGGGGGGTGGACCCAGGGACTGGTCAGCAGTAGAGGCTGCTCATCTCCGAAGCGCTTGTCACCCCTCCTCTCCAGCACAGGGCGCATGCTGACATCAGTTCCAAGGCTTTCCATGGGAGCGTTTCATGGGACTGTGATATGGGACAAGGCCTTATCTGGCACTTTCCACAAATTTTTGTTGGGAAGCCTAAAATTTACATTTAAACCAACCTGTGGGATGACAGTGATTGTTGCTGTTATTATGACTTTGCTTTACACATTACTATACTTACTGAAATTTACGAATTTACGAATTGGAGATTAAAATTTTAGTTTAAAAGTGCCAATAGGCCATAGTCCCTCACGCGTATAATCCCAGCACTTTGGGAGGCTGAGGCAGGCAGACTGCTTGAGCCCAGGAGTTTAAGACCAGTCTGGGCAACATGGCAACACCCCATTTCTATAAAAAATACAAAAAATTAGCCATGCGTGGTGGTGCACACCTGTAGTCCCAGCTACGCAGGAGGCTGAGGTGGGAGGATCACTTGAGCCTGAGAATTTGAGGTTTCAGTGAGCTGTGATCGAGCTTGCACTCCAGCCTGTGACAGAGCAAGACCGTCTCCAAAAAACAAAAGCCAACAAAATCCCCCCTTAAAACAACACCACCATCTGCGCACCATCCATATATTAAATATCTAACTGTAAAAAGTCTTAGCCTATGTTGAGAAATGAAGCCACCCTCAAGTCCCAACCAGGTGACAATAAACTGGAAAAGTAATGGGAACTCTCCAGACAGAACAGTCTCCCTTGGACTCCCAACATGTCTCAGGGTCACATCCAGGTCCTCTACCCGACATGCCTCCTAGTCTCTGTCAGGCCATTGGGGAGGTGTCAGATCAGCCAGGCTAGCAAAGGCAGGGCCAGCCTCACTGTGGGATCTAAGGCAGTCTCCCCGTCCAGCCAACATCCTTGTCGTCACACACCGAGGGACCTGGCATCCCCCACCCCAGGAAAATCCCGGACCCACACAGCCCCGTAGAAAAAGCTCACTGTGTGAGACGCACAGAGCTGCCCCTGGCTCCAGCAGCCTTGGATCTGCAGTGAAATCGCCGGTGCCTTCGCCATGCTGTGGTGGGGGCTCAGAGGTGAAGGTGCAGAAAGCCTGTACCATAGAGCTCCTGGTGGAGAAGACAGGAGCGGAAGTGCAGTGCAGGGAGCCCGGGGCTGGGGGGCTGAGGCAGGTGCCAGAGAAGGTCTCCAGACCAAGCTGAGCTGCTGGGGGTGGGGGGGGCAGATCACAGCCAGCACTGTGAGCTTGGTATGGGTGGGGTGGGTCTCCTGATGCCAGACAGATGTGCTCTTGGAACAGCTGTCTGTGAAGCTCACCTGGGAATCAGATCTTTATTTAAAGCAAGTTATAGGGCAGGGTTTGGTGGCTCACACCTGTAATCCCAGCACTTTGGGAGGTCAAGGCAGGTGGATCGCCTGAGGGCAGGAGTTCGAGACCAGCATGGCCAAGACGGTGAAACCCCGTCTCTACTAAAAAACGAAAATTAGCTGGGCATGGATGGTGGCAGGCAATTGTAGTACCAGCTACTCGGAAGGCTGAGGCACGAGAATCACTTGAACCTGGGAGGCAAAGGTTGCAGTGAGCCGAGATTACACTACTACACTCCAGCCAGAGAGACAGAGTGAGACCCTGTCTCAATAAATAATAATAATAATAATAATAATAAAATAAAGCAAATTATGAGATTTTGCTCCTAATGAGGCCCAGCAGTGAGTGCCTCCTCACAAGGCGTGCAGCCCTGGTCTACATCACATCTAGCTGAGCTCGGTGGGAGGCCCAGGACACGCAATGTGGACACGGCACCCAGCAGGTGAGGCTCGCTCACAGAAAGGCAGCAAGAGGACCCCAACCCAGAAAGCAGCAGAGCTGGGTCCAGCCCGGGGGCCACCCTCACCCCTTCACACACCCGCTTCTCCAAGCCTCGTCCCTGAAGTGAACACAGAAAAGCCCACCCAGCTGGGTGTAGAGGGCCTGAAGGAGGGGGGGCGGGGACCACCCAGCACCCATCAGCTGTTGCCACATCTTAGGCTTTGAAGCAGCTAAGTGGGGAAGGTGTGCAGTTGGGGGTTGGAAGGGACGTCATAACTGGGCTGAAGGGGATCTGTCCAAGGTCTGGTGGGAAGAGAGACAAGGGCTCCATGAGAGACCCACTTTGCCCTCCCCAAGCCTTCGGCCTGCTGTACCTCCAACTCCTACACAGACTCTGAGATGTCTGTTCAAACAGCAGGCACCTCACCCACCCACCTCAGGATGCAAGTTGTATTTATTTCCAAGAACACGCCCCAGAGGAGGGGCTCAGGCTCTCGCAAGTACTGCCCACCACCTGGAGGCAGCCGCACAGTGACGGCCCCCACTGGATGACCAGGACCCCATCCATCCTGAATGCCACCTAATACCATCTGAGCAAGGTCAGGGTCGGGGGCCTAGACCCCCCTAGGGGCCTCCATTTCTTCTCCCATAGATCAGGTGGCTAAGTTTAGAACTCAGGGCAGGTGGTGTGGACACTCTCTCATGGAGGATGGAGTAGGGGTCCATGAATCCCTTCCACCAAGCACCTGGGACTCTGGGAGATTTTCAGGCTGGTGGCCAGAGGGATCAGGACACGCACACTTGGTGGCACCTGGGTGACACCACAGAGATGCTCAAGCCCGCACTGCAGAAGGCCTGAAGTGGGCAGGGCTCGGGGAGGAGGGGCTTGGTCCCCGCACCTCAGAGAGGGAGAAAAGGACATAAAAGGAAGGAGAGGTGGCCGGGTGAAGTGACACACCTATAACCCCAGCCCTTTGGGAGGCCGAGGCAGGACTGTTTGAGCCCAGAAGTTCAAGACCAGTCTGGGCAACATGGCGAAACCCCATCTCTACGAAATATATGAAAATTAGTCTGGTGTAAGGGCATGTACCTATAGTCCCAGCTACTTGGGAGGCTGAGGTAGGAGGATCACCTGGGCAGGGGAGGTTGAGGCTACAGTGAGCCATGACTATATCACTGCAGTCCAGCCTGGGTGACAGAGTGAGACACTGTCTCCAAAAAAAAGAAAAAAGAGGTAGGCCCCTTGGGGGCCAGGGAGGGGAGTTCCATGGAAACCAGCCTGAGGGAAGTGGCGAGGATCTCCCCTGAGACTTACCCAGTCGGCCTCCTCGTGCCCCACATAGCCTCCAGCCTCTGCCTCCCTGGCCATTTCCGAATTCCAGGTCACTGGCCTTGGGGTTCCTCCCTTCCCTGGTGTCAGAAGTCATACCCAGGAGGGTGGGAGAAGGAGCGGGGCATCGCTCTCATCCCTAGGTCCTCAGGGCTTTGGCCAGTCCTTACTGCTCAGAAAACACAACTCAGGTTCCTGGAGGGAGCCCCAGCTGTCAGGCACAAGTGGGCTCTGGGCCCAGCTCCCACACTCGACCCCAGGCAGACACCCCCACTCTGGGTGCTCTCCAGGACCTCTACCACCCGCATGCTGGGAGCCTGTGCACCCACGCAGAGCAGGAGGACAAGGTCACTACCATCTGCAAGGTCACTGCAAGCTCCTCCCGAACGGAGGCCTGGAGGCCCTAATATAACCCACTCCCAAAGTCCACGCCTCCTCCAGTGGCCTGCCCACCCAAGCTGGAACCACTGCCCTTCCCAGTGGGGCATCCCACACCCTCCCCCACAAGCGCCCTGAATCACCAGGCGCAACGAAGGCCTCCCTGAGCACCAGCTAATTTGCTCAGGGCACTAAACACTTACCACACGGTCAGCAATCTGACAATCCCTACAACAGAATGGGCAATATTGCCACTTTGACCAGAGAACCAAGGCTCAGAAATGGGAAATGACTCATCCAAAGTCACGCAGCCCACATGAGGGCTGGAGATCCAAAACAAGCCAGGCTCCCCAGCCTTGCTCTGCCCAAACTGTGGCTGGCCTCAGAGCCACCTATGGAACCTGTTTAAAATGCAGATTCCCAGAGTCACCCTAAAGATTCAGCTTCAGGCCGGGCGCGGTGGTGCAAGCCTGTAATCCCAGCACTTTGGGAGGCCGAGGCGGGTGGATCACAAGGTCAAGAGATCGAGACCATCCTGGTCAACATGGTGAAACCCTGTCTCTACTAAAAATGCAAAAAAAAATTAGCTGGGCATGGTGGCGCATGCCTGTAATCCCAGCTACTCGGGAGGCTGAGGCAGGAGAATTGCCTGAATCCAGGAGGCGGAGGTCGCGGTGAGCCGAGATCGCGCCATTGCACTCCAGCCTGGGTAACAAGGGCGAAACTCCGTCTCAAAAAAAAAAAAAGATTCAGCTTCAGCAGCTCTGGGATGACCCAGGAATCTGCACTTACGCCTGTGAGCTCCCCAGTGGTCCTGATGGGAGGAGGCTTCGAGTCACACACTTTCCAGAAACATGACTCCACAGACCTGAAACGCCACGGGTATAGGGTATAGGCAGGACTGTGTCAGAGGATCCCGAAAGGTCCCTTCTGGAAGCTCCTACAAACAGCCAAGAAAGCCCCGAGTTTCTTCAGCCGATCCTAGTCATCGGAGCAGCAGAAATGGGGGTGCTGGACGGGAACCCCCTGCCCGGCACTGCCTGCAGCTCCTGCCCACCTGTCACACCGAGGAACTCTGGAGTCAGAAATACTTTTCTTGCCATGGTGTGGCGGTGGCCTCAGAAGAGCTAGAGGGGAATCCCTATCCCACCACTCTGCCGCCTAATGCATTTACAAAATATAACAACCCTCCCATCTCAAGTCTACTTCAGAAAAAAAAAATCAGATCCAGTATGGGTTAGAGTGAGAATGGGTTTTATTTTTTATTTTTATTTATTTATTTATTTGAGACGAGGTCTTGCTCTGTCGTCCAGGCTGGAATGCAGTGCTTATGACCATGGTTCACTGCAGCCTTGACCTCCTAGGCTCAAGTGATCCTCCTGCCTTGGCCTCCCAAAGTGCTGTGCTTACAGGCGTGACCCACTGAGAGAACCATCAAAGGTGCACCTAGCTGTGTGACTCTGGGAGAACCACTTTCCCTCTCTGGGCCAGAAATTACCCAGTCCTACTGTCCTCTGAGGTCACTCTCTGCTCAGGAATGGTCCAAACTCATCCTCCCTAACACAGGCTATAGCTGTGCTAAAGCCACCATTCAACGCAACCCAAGACCCTGCACTCCTACCTGACTCGGGCTTCAGCCTCCCTCCTCAGTGTCTGGGCTGGGGAAGGTGCCAGGAGAGCCCCTCTATGAACAGACTCACATTTGGGATGGCCTCAGGGCTGCCCTCTCTTCTCTCCCAAAGCGGCAGAAACAGGATCCGGATCTGCAGATAAGCAGCCTGGAGCTGATATGTCCCCGGGGAGGCTGCCAAGTGGCGGGATGTTACAACAGAACACCTCGAAGGCATTCCCCCACCACCCAGCTCACCTTTCCTCTCCTGAAGGAATGAAGCAGACATCTTCCTTCCCTGTTCTTTCCTCCTCTTGCCCAACCCAGCCCCCTGCATCCCAGGGGTCTATCCACAGGCCCTTCCTGCGTTGCTGTCCCCCACACTCCTGCCCCTCACCCCAGGCTGCCATTCCAGGACTGACTGATGACAGCTCATTCTCGATACCTGGGTTCCAAAGTGGTGTTTGCCTCCATGAGGCTGGCACACAGCAGATGCTCAATAGACTCTGGCAGAGCAAACCGATGAAATGGCAGCAGAATCATGTGAACCAGCCCCACCCCAGGGCCCTGCCGTCACTTACTAGCTAGCTGTGTGATCTTGTGCACATTACTTAACCTCTCTGAGTCTCAGTTTCCTCATTTTAAAAGACAGATGAGAATCCCAATTCATAAGATTATTGTAAGAATCAAATTAGCTAATGTCAGTCACGTGGCTCATGCCTGTAATCTCAGCATTTTGGGAGGCTGAGGCAGGCGGATCGCTTGAGGTCAGGAGTTTGAGGCCAACATGGTGAAACCCTGTCTCTACTAAAAATACAAAAATTAGGCAGGTGTGGTGGCGGGCGCCTGTAATCCCAGCTACTCGGGAGGCTGAAGGAGGAAAATCGCTTGAATCTGGGAGGCAGAGGTTGCAGTGAGCCAAGATCATGCCACTGCACTCCAGCCTGGTTGACAGAGTGAGACCATATCTCAAAAAAAAGAAAAGAAAAGAAAAAGAAATTAGCTAATGTGCATGCAAGCATCTGGCAAGCTTTCGAGAACTATGGAAATGTTATTTATGCTATTATCAAAAGATAATGGTCGCCTTATGAGAAACCCCAGCCCTCTGCTGTGTTAGAGTAATAGTGATAACATAAGAAGGGCTTTAACACATACGCACACGGCTGAGGAAATCAGTTTAAAAGAATTAATGACTTATCCACCTCCAGTCCCTAAACCTGGCTGGTTTCACCAGAACAGTGAGAAGATAAGTCCTCAACTAGACAGCGGGGATCTGTCAGGACTTTTCACCGGGATTTTTCCCTTCCAATCATTTGAAGGCAATTAGGGCAACTGATTGAAATTCCAGAGACAGAGCAAAACAAAACATGCCTTATCTGTGCACTCTCCTCATGAGACCATGAGCCCGAAGTGGAAACCAGCCTGCTCTCTCTCCGATCCACCCATCCCCTCCGCCCCCCTCTACAACTATTGCCTGGGATCCCCCCAAGAGCCCAACCACCTACCTGGGAGCCCAGGTACTCACCTGGAAAACCACGCCTGGCCACTGTCTAATGCTGGGGTGGCCAGACACGCGGGGCTTTCCAGGGCAGTCTCACCTGTCTCCTCTAGTGTGGGAGGAAAGGAGACCCCCAGCCAACAGGCTCAGGACCCATGTCCAACCATGTCATTCCCACAGACCCCAGCCCACAGCAAAAGCAAGGCACACACCAGACACCCAGGAGAAGCCCGTTGAAAGAATACTGCTGGACAGGCAGACAAAAGCATATTCAGAACCTCCAAAGGCTTGTGTTGAGAAGGAGAGAGACAGAAAGCGGGGGGAGGACGGAGCAAGCAGGCCGGCCAGGATGGAGAGGAGAGGAGAGAAAAGAGAGGTGAGGAGAGTCCCTGGTTAAGTATGCTGGAATGGCTGCAGGACCCAGGCCTCGCCCTTAGGACAATGGCTGCTTTCCTGTCACAGGGGATTTGTTTTCCAAAGGAATGTGTGATAAGATTTAGTTAGGGCTCCAGCACTTTGGGAGGCCGAGGTGGGTGGATCACCTGACGTCAGGAGTTTTGGATCAGCCTGGCCAACATAGTGAAACCCAGTCCCTACTAAAATTACCCAGGTGTGGTGGTGGGTGCCTGTAGTCCCAGCTACTCAGGAGGCTGAGGCAGGAGAGTTGCTTCAACCCAGGAGGCGGCGGTTGCAGTGAGCTGAGATCGCACCACTGCACTCCAGCCTGGGCAACAGAGTGAGAATCCATCTCAAGAAAAAAAAAAAGATTCAGTTAACACCCACCCAGCAGGTGGAGGTTCTGTTCTGTTTCTGCTTCCATTTCTCCATCTTCTATATTTGAGCACTCATTTGCTTTGTGAGAGAAGAAACAGGACAACAGGGACTCTCCACGGCCCTTCGGCTCACCCTGCCTGGGAGTCTGGAGAGCTTCTCTGTCTCTTGGATGAGGCTCCTGGCACCTGCTGCCTGGAATTCTCTTCCCCAGTGGTGCATCCCTCCCTTGCCAGCCCTTGGAAGCTGCAGGAGGGTCACGCGACACCCTCTACCCAGGGGGAGCGAGGGTCACCCTCCTTGGCCCTCCAGCAAAGCTCTCCCCAGGCCCTGATGCCTGACACCCCACACAGCGGGGAATGAATGAAGGAATGAGTGAGTGGCGGGGCTGCTCAGCCCACATCAAACCTGGTGGGCACTGTGGAAGGAGGCAAGGAACAGGTTGGGAGTGTGGGAGCTGAGGAGAGACACAGCCTGCTCTGAGAAGGGCATTCCCTGTGCCTCCATGGACCACAAATACACCATAAAACCGCCACCACCGTGGGGGACGTGGGTCTCCAGGTAAGGCCCCTTCCTCAGAGTGGAGAGGTGTTGGCCTGGCCTGGCCTTGCCGCTGCCCTTCAGGAGATGTGGTCAGCCTGCGTTTGGAGGTGGGTCCACCAGCCACTGAGTGGGCCTGGAAGGCCACCAGAGCTTGGTCCTGGCACAGGGATGACCCTTCCTTCCCTCCAGCCCTGGGCTGTCAAGAGTTCCGGGCTCTCACTGAGGCCAGGGCCCCAACTTCATCCTCCAGGCCACCTGGGAAGTGGGGTCCCCAAGGGACAGAGGGTGGAGAACTGTTCCCTCCGGGCCAGCTCTGCCTCTAACCTTGCCACTGTCACAGAGGCCGGGGGGCCTGCAGGGTCTTTCCTCTGGGAACAAAGACATCTCAACTTCTTAATCTCTGCGTTAGAGTCTCCTGGCTGCAGGGGCTAGAAGGGACAACAGAGGTGAGAGAAACCAGGCGACAGGGAGCCACTAACCCCTGCCAGCCTCGGGGTCCAGAGAGCCGCCCCAGCCGACCTCACCCTCACCAGGCAGCAAACACAGGCACACACCAGACACCCAAGGACACCAAGGGAACGGCCACCAGGAATGCCAGAAAACAGCAGGAAGATGTGTCTGTGAAACGGGAAAGGGGCCCTTGTCCCCCCAGCAGGATATGCAATGGAGGTGAGGCTTGCTTCTCCGGTGCCCCGCTGCTCAAACCTCTCGGGGAGCATAGGGAAGGGCAGGCTGTGGGGCTCCGACCCCATGTCGGAGCCCCCATGGCGGCATCCAGGGGCGAATGTTCACAGCTGTAGCCCCGGTGGGCATGTGCCACAGGGTGCTCTTTTATTTTGCCATCCATAGGTGGCTTGTGTCAGCTCAATTAGACCCCTGCCTTATTATCACAAGGGCAGAGGGCTTTCTGTATGCCTAGTTCTTGCGATGGTGTACCGGAAGAATCGGCTCACACGAGGGCCTGGAGAATGAGTGCAAGGTTTGGTTGAGTAGAAGTAGCTTTCAGCAGATGGAGGAGCCAGAAGGGAGATGGTTTTCCTGACTCTTCTCTGACCGCTCGCTCCGGCCAAACTCCACGTGGTTCTGCTGGTCAGCGGCCTGCCAGCGCTCCAGCGTCAGTGGTGTGCTCTTCCCGGACGTGCTGCCCTCAATGTCTTCTCGACGTCCAGCCACTGGTGTCTTCTTCCGCCCACGGGTTCCTCTCGATGTCCAGCTGCTTGTGTGTGTGCCCAGCTGGGTCTCGGAGTTACTTTAGGCACAGGATGGGGGCGTGGCAGGCCAGGGTAGTCTTGGGAAATGCAACATTTGGGTGGAAAGGCAGGAGTGCCAGTCCTCACCTAGGGCCATGGGCACAGGACTAGGGGTGGAGCCCTCACCAGGGACCCACCCTTCTTCTCCCAGCACTTCCCTGCCCCACTCAGCTCAGAAGAAGCAGCTGAGATTGTGACAGCTGGGAGTTCAGGACCAGTCTGGGCGACATAGTGAGACTCGCACTCTGTTAATAAAAAATAATTTTAAAAAAGGCCAGATGCGGTAGCTCAAGCCTGTAATCCCAGCACTTTGAGAGGCCAAGGCGGGTAGATCGTGAGGTCAAGAGATCGAGACCACCCTGGTCAACATGGTGAAACCCCATTTCTACTAAAAATACAAAAAATTAGCTAGGCATGGTGGCGCGTGCCTGTAATTTCAGCTACTCAGGAGGCTAAGGCAGGAGAATTGCCTGAACCCAGGAGGCAGAGGTTGCGGTGAGCCGAGATCACGCCATTGCACTCCAGCCTGGGTAACAAGAGTGAAACTCGGTCTCAAAAAAAAAATAATAATAATAATAAATAATAAAAAAGGAAGAAGCAGCTGAGATTGTGACACTACTGATTTCTGTTCATTTCCAACCTCATCCTTTCTATCACAGACTAGGGCCTGACAGTCTGATATTACCACACATCTATCCTGTTTATCAAAATGGGGCCAGGATCATCCAGCCATCGCCTTCTCCTTCTTCCAGCAATTCCTCCAGGCACGGGAGGAAGGTGCCCGTTACCAGGGCTGCTATACAGCACGCGGCTGTGTTGAGCTCTTGAAAGGAAGACTTCAGGCAAGGCTGGGGTTTCAGCCCTGGGGTTGGTGCAGGCTCAAGGCCACAGGCTGTTTCCCTTGGGGAATCCCTGGGTAAAAGGTGACCTGGGGGGCCGGGCATGGCCCCTTCCTTCTCCCTTCCCAGCCACTCCTTCCTTCCCTCCTTCCTTCCCTCCCTCCCTCCCTCCCTCTCTCTCTCTCTCTCTCTCTCTTTCTTTCTTTCTTTCTTTTCCTGCCTAAAGAAGTCACTGCTGCTTCCTAACAGAAGGACAGTTGTGTTGTTACAGTCAGGGACGGGATTATGTAGGGAGGAAAAACAGGCTTTCTTGATTTTCTTCTGTAAATTACAGGTGGGGAAACGACGCGAGTAAATAACTGTTCTGCACACACCTCGTAGGGAGGGAGGTCATGATATTTACAAGAACGTCAGCTTTCTGCTGGATTTCCATTTAGGGGATCTAATAGAGATTCAGGAGGCATTTCTCTCATCCTAACACACTCCTCAGAGGAAACGCCGTCACAGGCGACGGTCTAAAGCCAATCAGAGCGGAATTCTGCTATGGCTGAGCCCCATAGGGTCCACTCCCTTAGCAACCCCCTAGGGTGGTTCCCAGGGCCCCTGCCACGGCTTCCCCAGCCCATATTAGCACCACACACGGTAAAGACGTGGCATCAGATGAAGAGGTAAGATAAACAGTGCAAAAGAACAGGGAAAAAGCACGGAGGAGAAAGAGCAAAACCTGAAAGAGCTGACAATCTGGGCTGGGCCAGGGGATAACTTTGCCATGTGGCCGTCACCTGCTGCTGGCTGGCCTGGCTTTGTGGGTACTGCACACCTCTCACATCCCACCTCAGCTACCCTCATCTTTACTAAAAGGAAGCTGTTCCTGGAGAGGACAGCGCCAGCCCTGAGGAGGAACAGAGGCTCCTATGCCATGCCTGGACCGCATCACCATCTTTTTTCTTTGACACAGAGTGTCGCTCTGTCACCCAGGCTGGAGTGCAGTGGTGCAATCATAGCTCACTGCAGCCTCAACCTCCTGGGCTCAAGGATCCTCCCAGCTCAGCCTCCCAAGTAGCTGGGACTCCAGGCATGTGCCACCACGCCCAGCTAATTTTGTATTTTCTGTAGTGATGGGATCTCACTATGTGTTGCCCAGTCAACTACTGTGAAACACTCTACAGATGCAGATATGCAGCTGGGATGTGGGTGTTCCCGCAGGGAGGGTTCATGGGAGAACCGACAGGGACCCAGGCAGGGGTTGACCTGGAGGGAGGTAGGAGGCTGGGGTCTGAAGGAACACCAAGGGCGGGGCCGGGCCCGGGAGTTCACAGGTGGCAGCATCTCAGTACCTCTGCCTTCCTGACTTACACACCGGGGGATGGGATTTCCTGTTGGCCAAGTACCAGGTGGCATGGTGTGTGGGGCATGGGGCCTGGCTATGGAGCCAGCTAGACCTGGGTTCAAATGCCGCTTTATACCTGGGACAGTTACTTAATCCTCCCAAGCCTCAGGGTCCTCACCTGTCATTCAAGGAAATGCCACCTCAGGGAGTGAATGCAGGATGGAAGGGGACAGTGGGTGTGCCCTCCTCCGCCCGCCCTCTGGGTCCCACCGTCCTGGCACACACACTGTCATCCCTCAAGCTTTTCCTCTTGCTCTTACCCCAGTCTGGCCTTCAAGTCCCTGTCCAAACCACATCCCCAGACCCTCAGGCAAGGTGTCCTGTGGCCTTAGCTCTCCCACTGTGCTCATGGCTCACTATTGCCTGTCCTGTCTGCCCTTCCAGGTCAGTGGGCGGTTTAGTGGCCTAGGAGCTGCGTGTCCTTAGGCGAATTGCCTTACCTTGCTGAGCATCGGTTTAGACAGAAAACAGATAATACCTGTCTCATAGGGCTGTTGCTGGACTCAGAAGAGCAAATAAATAAGCGAACAAATAAACGAATGAATGAACAGATAAAGTTTTTAAAGTGTCTGGCACAGAGGGCATTTTGCAGGTGTTGGCGATTGTTGGCATTGAACCCATGACCAGTTGGTTAGCACACTGATGCCCAGGTGGACACCGAGGGGGCAAGAGGTGTGTTTCCTTCCACAGGAAGGAAAGAGGGAAGAGGGAGGGACTGTCCACCACCCCATTTCACAAACTGCCAGAGAGGAACCACCAGGCTTCGGAGGCCCACAGAGCCCCAGCATGTCACGGCCTGAGGCCATCAGTCCTGGGCCTCACATTTTCAGACTCCCTGGGTTCCCTGTGCCTAAGGACTTTGTGCCCAAGCAGAGGGGAGCTGGCCAAGGCCCCTGCTGCACACCTGGGAGCAAGGAGGGCAGGTCTCAGCACTGCTCAGGGAGGACAGAGCCCATCTCCTTCCCAGACAGGAAAGCAGGGACTCCCTGGGCGGAAGAAACTGAGGGATACTCAGGATCCCAGCCCACATGGCCAACCTGAAATTGCTGCTTCCCAGGGGTCTGAGAAAGGCCACGTGTGGGCGCAAACCCAATGGCAGGGGCCTCCCCATCTCCGTCTGCCTCAGACCCCTTCCCGCTCTCTGCGGCCCTCCCCACCTCACTGTGTGTCTCCGTCTCTCTCCCCGTGGGTTCCTCCATCTTCCCTCTGCTTATGTTTCCCTGTCTCTGTCTCACCACCACCCCCACCCTTATCTGGGGAGCAGAGCTGGGCCTCATCTGTGACCACGCAGGGCAGCTTCGCAGGGAACATCTTCAGGCTGGTTCCCTCGCCAGTTAGGAACAAGTATGTTTTGCCAAAAGGCCCACAAATCAATACCCTCCCACCCGCTCTGTGCAATCCCTGGGGTAAATTACTGAGCCATGACCACAGTCCCGGGGAAGACAATTCACTCTCCAAGCCTGAGCCTGAGGCTGTCACTAGAATGTGGCCTGAGCCTGAGGCTGTCACTAGAATGTGTCTTCTGGCAGGACCCCGGCCAAGTAAGAGGAACCAGTTTCTGAGTCCCTCATAGTAATGCCCTGTGGGTCCCCTGCTCAGAGCCAAAAGAAACCTTCACAAGGTTATTCTGTATCTATTTAGAAAACAGTGTGTCCATTTGTATGGGGCCTAATCTTTAAATGCCTTTGCAAACTGCTCTCCAATCTCCTTGAGTCCTGAGACAGCTACAAATTTTCCCAGCCACTCCCTGGGTGTCCCTGCAGAAACCAGCAAAGTTGCAGCAGCATCTCCAGGAAAACTAAACCCTCTTTACTGCTGCCCACTGAACAACTTTTTAAAAATTTCCAGAACGCTGAAGATTCACAACCTACCCACTTTTGAGTGATCAGTGGTGTGGCTGTCCCAGCAAACTCTTATGCACCCTTCAAAGCCCAATTGAAATGTCCCTTCTCTTTGTGGCTGCCACCGCCCAGCCCCAGGAGGATCCTGGCAGCTGTTCTCTCGGGCTTTAAAGACGTGGTGCACATGTCTACTTTGCTTCCTGTCCTTCTTCTAGTCTGTGCCCTGCCTGGGGACAGGCCATTGTCCTCCTCATCTTCATCTCCGCAGCACCTAACATAGTGCCTGGTGCATGGTAGGTGCTCGGGGGCTTGTTGAATTGAAGGATCTATGAGGAGGGGACCATGGTTTGCAAAGCATGTGTTGCATCATAAGTTCTAATACCAGGTCAGCACATAGGGCTGGGTATTTAAGATCGGACACACTTGGAAAACCTAGGGCACTTGTATAATAAGCTCACATCCATAACCTCCCTCCCTGAAGCCCATGCAAGAACCCAGAAAGAAGTAAAAGACGTCAACAGTAGTTTTTGAGTAGTTAAAATTCCTGTCTCTGCCTCAGCGCATGGGATAATGGAAAGAATGTGAGAACACAGCCCAGGGCCAGGGCTTTGAGTCCCCACATCCTGGCCTTGGCTGTGCAATGAGCCCTGGGAGCCTCAGTTTATGCCACCATAAAAGAACAATGATCCCTCAAGGACACCTGGAAGGTGGCTGACTCTGACTGTGGCCTTATTTGGTCAAATCGGCATTGGTTTCAGCCCAGAATTCCCTAGAAGAGACTGAAGACTGTGTTCAAGTGAACCGTTGAGCAAAGTGTCCCCTTCCAGTACAGGGAAGAAAGCAGGCCTTGGGAAGCTTCCAGATGGTCTCCTGAACTGCCTTAAAAGTATGTGTGGGATGAAGAAAGAGGAGACGCAGGACTGTATGGCTGAGGGCGCACCTGGAGAAGACGGGGCGGACTTCTGTGGGCTGAGGGTGGAGAAGGAAGACGTGTGAGTTGAGGCTTCAGGAAGGGCAAGCTGAGGAAGGGTTCAGCAACAGACCTGCATGATTCTATTGCTGGAATGCACTGCCACTGCGGGAGTGAGCACCATGTCCCTGGAGAAATGCAAGCCCAGAGGAGGGGAGAGAGATATCACAATCCCACAGTGAAAACGATCCAAGTATGGGTACTTACAACAAAAAGACTCCCTCAACCTAGGGGTCCAGCATTCCACATTCTAGACCAGGGGCCAGCAGATCTCTGCCTGCTGCATGAGAGCAGATGGACACACTAACATAACGGCAAATGAGTGTAGCTGTTTCAATAAAACTTTATTTGAGACCAGGTGTGGTGGCTCACACCTGTAATCCCAGAACTCTGGGAGGCTGAGGTGGGAAGACTGCTTGAGCTCAAGAGTTCAAGACCAATCTGGGCAATTCAAAAAAATTAGCTGGGCATAGTGGCCTACGCCTATAATCCCAGCTACCTGGGGAGGCTGAGGCAAGAGGATTGCTTGAGCCTGGGAAGTCGAGGCTGCAGTGAGCCCTGAACACGTCACTGCACTCCAGCCTAGGTGAGACAGCAAGATCCTGTTTGAAAAAAGATTTAAAAAATTTAAAAAAGAAACCCGTGCAAAGTCTGGCCCTACATGGAAAGCTGACCATTTTCGTCCTGACTTCTCTAAAAGACAAACCAGTTGCCAGGGGCCACTGGCCCTGAACCAGTATCCCCACACCTACAGACAGTGTTCCCCACCACAGCACTGGAACAGGAGCACGGCAGAAAGAGGAGGACAGTGCTGGGGGCTTCTCCGCACTACAGGCACTCATTTAGAGGGCGGGCTTTCCTTCTGAGACTGCTTGTTCTTGTTGTTGCTGGTGTTAAATGTCCTTGGTATTAATATTAGAAAG
Source organism: Saguinus oedipus (assembly GCA_031835075.1). Lineage (NCBI taxonomy): Eukaryota > Metazoa > Chordata > Mammalia > Primates > Cebidae > Saguinus > Saguinus oedipus. The sequence goes on from CM063183.1 coordinate 106,372,628, forward strand.
AATAATAGTAGGTCCCATGCATAACACACTTACACAGGCCTCTGCTGGTTCTCAGACAAACCTGTGCCCAGCAGGCCAAAAACACTGCCCATTTGACAGATGAGGAAACTGAGGTGCAGAAAGGCATAGTGGCCTTTTTCTGAGTCTCCTGGTAAATCAACAGCAGAGATGAGAACTGCATCGGACGACTGCCTGCTAGCTCGTGGCGCTGGGGTCTCGTTCTTCCCTTACTCTAACCTGGCCAGCCAAAATTCCACCCATCTTTCTCTGTAAAACTGACAAAACATCATATTCATGAAGAGTCTTCTCTTTCAGCGACCAGTGCACGTCAAAAAGCATTCAGTATCCAAACGGCTCTCAAGTTTTTCTAATGTCAGGAATGACACACACCTTTAAAGAGCTTACTAGTTGATTAGAGCTTCTAGAAAGACTTGAAGATTCTTTTCATTCTGCTACAGAGAGGGCAGAGGGCTAGAGTGGTCTCTGTATGCTCAGAAGGCCTGGGCAGAGCTGAGAAAGATTCCCACCTGCCAGGGGGCACCAGGCCCTCAGCTCCCTCCCTAGCTCTCTCTGGGAGGGCCTGAGCTGGCTACTGCGGCTCTCCTGACACCCTGGCATTGAGACACCCACGAGGAGGAGAGCTAAGTGTGACCCAACCAAGGAACCGGCTCTCGATGTCCCCAGGGGACTGCAGAGGAAGGGAGAGGCCCGGATCCTGCCCTAGCATGCACAGCCTCTGCTGATGTCACAGCTGCTGGAGGATGAAGTCAACTGCTTCCAGGAGGACTAATTTAGATCCAAACATAAACCCTACTGGGAAATCAGCTCTTAAGAAAGAGAGAGAGATTTAAGACTAGAATGGAAAAGTTTTAGCAAAGTGTGGATGGCAATCAAGATGTCCTCTCTCCTGAGAAGGGGCTACAGGGGATGGGGAAGGGAAAAAGGAAGGCAGATCCCAAACAGGTTGAAAGGAAAGCAATGTAGAAAGAGCCTCCCTGCCCAGAACAGTGAGATGGGGAGAGGGAAAGTGGGTGGGAGGTATATGGATAAGCAGCAACACTCGTGGTTCACATACCATACAATTCACATATTTAAATTCAATGGTTGGCTGGGCACAGTGGCTCATGCCTGTAATTCCAGCACTTTGGGAGGTTGAGGCACTCAGCATATCTTTTCAAGGTTGGTCCATGTTGTGGCATGAATTATACTTCCTTCCTTTGACTGCTCAGTGATACTCCATCGTATGGACAGACTACATTTTGTTCAAACATTCATCAGTTGATGGACATTTTGGTCATTTTCACTTTCTGGCTACTATGAATATTGCTGCCATAAACACTTTTGTGTAGGTTTTTATTTCTCTTTCATTCTTATATGCCTAGGAGTGCAGTTACTAGGTTATAAGGTAACTCTATATTTAAGCTTTTGAGGAACTTCCAGGCTGTTTTCTGAGGAGGCTGTACCATTTTGGTCCTACCAACAGTATATATGAGGGTTCCAACTTCTCCACTTCCTCGTCTATACCTGTGCTTACAGGTCTTGTGGATTCTAGCAGTCTTAGTGGGTATCTTGCTGTGATTTTCATGTGCATTTCCCTAATGACTAATGATGCTGAGCATCTTGTCATGTGCTTCGTGGCCACTTGTATATCTTTAGAGAAATGTCTATTCAAGTCTTTTGCCTATTTTTTAATTGGGTTGTCTTCTGTTATTGGGTTTTAAGAGCTCTTTATATATCTTAGATGCAAGCCTAGAATCTATATGATTTGCAAATATTTTCTCCTAATCTGTGAGCTGTCTTTTTACTTTCTTGATAGTATTCTTTGAGGCACAAACGTTTTAAATTTTGGCCGGGTGTGGTGGCTCACCAGCACTTGGAGGCCAAGGCAGGTGGATCGATTGAGCCCAGGAGTTCAAGACCAGCCAGGGCAATATGGCAAGATCCTGTCTCTACAAAAAAATACAAAAATTAACCAGGCGTAGCGGATGCACCTACCGTCCCAGCTACTGAGGAAGCCAAGGTGGGAGGATCGCTTGAGCCCAGGAAGCAGTGAGCCATGATCATGCCACTGCCCTCCAACCTGGACAACAGAGCAAGACTCTGCCTCAAAAAAAAAAAAAAAAAAAAAAAAAAAAGAACATAGATCTTTTTTAAAGGCCAGAAGAAAGCAGACTTCATTAGCTGCTTCCCCTAATTGCCCCTGGACTATGGGGTGTGCTCTGTCCCCTTCTGGGTGCACAGAGCATGTGGGACCCTTTGGGCAGGTACACTCTGAACCCACCAAGACTCACTTACATTTGTTTCGAAACCTGCTTATACCAGCGGTACTTATGTAATTACCTATGTTAATTAAAGTTTATGTAAACCCTCGGAACAGGATTAAAAGGAGTTGGTTTTGTGAAACAAAGCTGAATGTTTGAAGAAGATGGTTGCTCAATTAGTCATGAGCAAAATAACTGTATAATATCAGAGGTATATAAAAATCAGCAAGTATTTGGTGCTAGTTGCTACCTCACTTGACAGACACAGAAACGGAGAATCTCAGAAAATGCATAATGGTGTGGATAACCCAGGAAAGATAAATCAGGGCAGAAGCCAGTGGACCCATAATCCAAGAGAGGTCTTAGCCCCATATCAAGAGATGGGGAATAAATGCATGTTTAATATGAAAATGAAATGTTTTATGTCGACTTTTTTTTTTTTTTTTTTGAGATGGAGTTTTGCTTTTGTTGCCCAGGCTGGAGTATAATGGCACGATCTCGGCTCACCAGAACCTCCGCCTCCCAGGTTCAAGCAATTCTCCTGCCTCAGCCTCCCAAGTAGCTGGGATCGCATGCATGCGCCACCATGCCTGGCTAGAAATATTTTGTGTCATAACCAAATGTTCTGTATGTCTGTATCATTTTTATGATCCCCTCTTTAATAATCTTTGTCAATTGCTGAGCAGCCTGCCAGGTCAGGTAACACTGGAAACGCAGGCTTCTTACAAGCACTCAAATAGGAGAGTGGGTTCCTCCTCAGCACGGGAGACAAAATATTATTTTTTTTGTTATTTTCTTACCATTTAGTATGTTCGAGACGTTCTAATAAGTATGGGTGATTTGTGGTAGGAGAAAAGTATGTAAAATTTCTTTTTGAAGATTCAGATTCCATTACAGCCAGGTAATAAAGGTAAGAAATTCAGAAGGGCTGCTCTGCTGTGGCCAGCATTGTTACCACAGCCAAGAAAATGCCCTGGTGACACCAAGATAAACACGCAGGGAACGTGCACAAGGAACAGCATAAAACAATGAGACCATCAGGCTCAAGGTGTGGTGACTTTAACCGAAAGCTAATCAAACGTTGAAACAGATTGCTGAATTTGACTGAAACTCAGACCGGCCCCTTTGCTGAGCTCTTTGGTTAAAGCCACCGGGTACTGTGAGGCAGACATGCTTTTGGAAAGCCAGACTGCTGGTCTAAAGGGGTTCAAGGAACATACCAGACAAACCTGGATTTCCTAGGAGAAGGCCAGAATCCAGAGGGTTTTTTTTTTTGTTTCTTGAGACAGAGGCTCACTCTGTCGCTCAGGCTGTAGTGCAGTGGCAGGATCAGAGCTCATTGCAACCTTCAACTCCTGGGCTCAAGTGATCCTCCCATCTCAGCCTCCCAAGTAGCTGAGACTGTAGATGCACATGCACACCACCCTGCCTGGCTAATTTAATACACACACACACACACACACACACACACACACACACATACGTATGTGTGTATATATATATATATATTTTTAAAGACAGGATCTTGCTATGCTGCCCAGGCTGGGCAAACACTCCTAGGCTCAAGCAATCCCTCCACCTTGGTTTCCCAAAGCAATGAGATTACAGGTGTGAGCCACCACAGCTGGCCCAGAAGTTTGCTTTTTTGTTTTTTGTTTGTTTGTTTGTTTGTTTTTTGAGATAGAATCTCACTCTGTCACCCAGACTGGAGTAGGGCAATCTCAGCTCACTGCAAACTGCAATCTCTGCCTCTTGGGTTCAATCAATTCTCCTGCCTCAGCCTTCCAGCTGGCTAGGATAACAGGCACGTGCCATCACACCTGGCTAATTTTTGTATTTTCAGTAGAGAAGGGATTTCATCATATTGGCCAGGCTGGTCTCGATCTCCTCACCTCAGGCAATCCACCCTCCTCGGCCTCCCAAAGTGCTGGTATTACAAGCGTGAGGCATCACACTCGGCCTGGCCCTGAGTATTTTTTAAAAAACACAGTGTTACTGCTCTGCTGTGTACAAAATAAGTGATTCAGAGGTCTGTCTCACTGCCCCTAAATCCTGCCCCATTGAACTTGATCTTGCTTTTATATCCCCAGCACAATGCTAGGCTTACAGTAGGTATCTAATAACTGCGTTAAAGCATGAACAAATCCAAGCTGAAGAGTGACTTACCAAGATACCAACTTTGTCCTGTAAACCAGGGCTTCTGAAACGGCCCTTCCACGGCACACCTCCCCGACCCCATTCCCCGGCTGCATTTTCTTATGTTGGAGACACCGTTTGCTAAACCCAACTCTGTCTGAATTAATGAGGACACGGAAATGAAGGGCTTGGGGAGGTAAACAGCAAACCGCTTCGGCCCACGCTCCGCGCCAGGCTTCGTACTGGATCCCAGTGAAACATAGGAGGCCTGGAAAATGCCTGGCCTTGCCCCCCAGAGACAATGCATGGGGAGGTCTGCTGTGGGAGGCATTTAAACCCAAGGGGAACTGTGCCAGAAAGGGCCAGAAAGCCAAGCTGGGCCTGAAGGAAGAGCGGGGTGGGTGCTTGGGACAGACACCCACACATCAGCTCCTGGGACCCCAGGGTGGCAGAGGCACTTCCGAAGGGAAGCAGTGGGTGTGGCCATTTTCAACCTCTTTCCTCCTCTCCCTGCACCACCTTCACCCCCACCTGCTCCACACCTGGGGCTGGTGCTTGGGGGTAACAACTATTAACGGAGGGTTGAGAGGCACGTTTCATGAAATCATTGTGGTCCAAGTCAGCCCCCAGCTCGAGGACACGATCCCTGAAGGCCCCGCTCCCCGCCTAACTCTGAGACTCTGTCCGGTGTGGAGGATGAGCTCTGAAAAGGGTGGGCCTGGGGCTGGGGGACCCAGCGGCGACAGAAGGAGCAAGTTGTTCTAACGAGCAGGCGCCTACCACAGGGTCACGGATCCCAGGGAGGCGGCCACTCCCTCTCATGGAGGCCAGCCTGTGTCGGGCTGAACTCCAGCACCTGCGGGGGCGGCGCAGGCGCTCTAGAGACTTCTGAAAGTGGATCCCAGTCAAACTCAGCTCATCTGTGAGCACTGGGCTCCTCTGAGGATGAAATCAGTCTGCACTACGCTCCAAGCAAATATAAATCCCTTAGACGCTAATCTGGGTGGGCGTGTGGTGGCGGTGACGAGAGGAACAAATGTTTAAACTCTGACATCCTCAAGAGGGGTCCTGACCTCAGTTAGAGGGAGAGAGAGGAGAAAGTGGAGGGAGGGGGCGGTGGAGGAGCACAAAGACTGGGAGAAGGAAGAGGAGGAAGGGAGAGAAGTGGCACTCTGGCAGTCTCATTTTCATACTATCGCGGTGAGGACACAGTACATTTCGTTCTGCTTGGTGATAGAAACACTCCCTGTACCTCACACCCATAAATGCATGCCAGCCCCGGGCCTGCGGGGCTCAGCCTGGTTGACCAGTTTATCCCAGCTGGACAGAGCTTTTCAGGGACCATTTACGCACTCACTGGCTCAGGACGCAAATGCCTGCGAGGAGCCCTGGAGGGTTACACATCTCCACAAGTTAGAACTGCCTCCCGCTTCAAAGAGGAAGAAAGGCACAAGGGGACTGGGGCTGGGCGGACAAAGCTAACATTTGAGGATAAGGGAACGCCTCCCTGAGATTCCATGGCCAAGCCCTGAATAAGGCAATTGGGCTGTGACGGGGTCAGTCCCAATCCATTTCCCCATCAGTTCAGTCCCTTTCCATTCCCCACCCAGTGCAGTCCCATTCCACCCCACCTAGTTCAATCCCATTCTATCCCCCACCGTTCAGTCCCATTCCATTTACTCCCCCGCCAGTTCAGTCCCATTCCATTTACTCCCACCCAGTGCAGTCCCATTCCATCCCCCCCAGTTCAGTCCCATTCCATTTACTCCCACCCAGTGCAGTCCCATTCCAACCCCCCCAGTTCAATCCCATTCTATCCCCCCCAGTTCAGTCCCATTCCATCCCCCCCCAGTTCAGTCCCATTCTATTCCCCCCAGTTCAGCCCCATTCCATCCCCCAGGTCAGTCCCTTCGTCCCCCACAGTTCAGTCCCATTCCATCCCCCAGTTCAGTCCCATTCCATCCCCCCCAGTTCAGTCCCTTCATCCCACAGTTCAGTCCCATTCCATCCCCCAGTTCAGTCCCATTCCATCCCCCCCAGTTCAGTCCCATTCCATCCCCCACAGTTCAGTCCCATTCCGTCCCTGCCAGTTCAGTCCCATTCCATCCCCCAGTTCAGTCCCATTCTATCCCCACCAGTTCAGTCCCATTCCATCCCCCAGTTCCCCAGTTCAGTCCCTCCATCCCCCACAGTTCAGTCCCTTCATCCCACAGTTCAGTCCCATTCCATCCCCCAGTTCAGTCCCTCCATCCCCCACAGTTCAGTCCCATTCCATCCCCCAGTTCAGTCCCTCCATCCCCCACAGTTCAGTCCCTCCATCCCCCACAGTTCAGTCCCTCCATCCCCCAGTTCAGTCCCATTCCATCCCCCAGTTCAGTCCCATTCCATCCCCCAGTTCAGTCCCTCCATCCCCCAGTTCAGTCCCATTCCATCCCCCAGTTCAGTCCCTCCATCCCCCAGTTCAGTCCCATTCTATCCCCACCAGTTCAGTCCCATTCCATCCCCCAGTTCAGTCCCTCCATCCCCCACAGTTCAGTCCCTTCATCCCACAGTTCAGTCCCATTCCATCCCCCAGTTCAGTCCCTCCATCCCCCACATTTCAGTCCCATTCCATCCCCCAGTTCAGTCCCTCCATCCCCCACAGTTCAGTCCCTCCATCCCCCACAGTTCAGTCCCTCCATCCCCCACAGTTCAGTCCCTCCATCCCCCAATTCAGTCCCATTCCATCCCCCAGTTCAGTCCCTCCATCCCCCAGTTCAGTCCCATTCCATCCTCCACAGTTCAGTCCCATTCTATCCCCACCAGTTCAGTCCCATTCTGTCCCCCAGTTCAGTCCCATTCCATCCCCCCTAGTTCAGTCCTATTCCATCCCCCAGTTCAGTCCCTTCATCTCCCACAGTTCAGTCCCATTCCATCCCCCAGTTCAGTCCCTCCATCCCCCACAGTTCAGTCCCATTCCATCCCCCAGTTCAGTCCCATTCCATCCCGATCCATTCTGGCATGACAGCTTCTCCCACCACATCCCCAGAGCCTCTTGAGACAAAATACCAGGAGGCTCCCCATGGCCCCCACAACCCCCATATCAGCACTCACTGCTCCCCAACTTTTCCCCTCACCCCCTCTCAAAGAATGACACGAGTGCAGCTGGGCTAGTTTCCTGACGGGAGGCCGCCAGCCCCTGATGGACCAAGGGAGGTCTGAGGACCCCAAAGCATCACGCATCACACACACACACACACACACACACACACACACACACACAGAGCCTGGCTCTCTCTCACATACACAGACACCCACCTCTCCGGGGCACACAGACACACCCACACACTCACACTTCCATTTATTCCCACAATTATTCTGCCCAGTTTGGATCAACAGACCATCTGTGTGCTTGTGTGACTTGGGAAATCTTCCAAAATACGGCAAAATGCTCGCAGTCCTTGCCCTTTGTGGTGGGGGAGGGGTGTCATAAATGGTCATTGTTTTCTACTTTCTTTGTATTTTCTATACTACAGTGAACATGCATGTATCACATTTACAATCAGAAAAAGTTAAAACACAAAAGTTTTTAAAAGTCTTTCTGGATGGGTGCAGCAGCTCACGCCTATAATCCCAGCACTTTGGGAGGCTAAAGTGGGAAGAGTGCTTAAGCCCAATAGTTCAAGACCAGCCCAGGCAGCATAGCAAGACCCCGTCTCTACAAAAATTAGCTGGGTGTGGTGGCTCGCACCTGTAGTCCCAGCTTCTTGGGAGGCTGAGGTGGGAGGATCACTTGAGCCTGGGAGGTTAAGGTTGCAGTGAGCCAAGATCATGCCATCACTCCAGCCTGGGTGACAGCAAGACCCTATCTCAAAAAAAAAAAAAAGGTTTTTATAAGACAAATAATAAACAGTACCACAGTAGCACATATTCATCTCATCCTGATCCACACAACAGCACTGTGAAGCTTCCATGTTCCAAATGGAGAAACCCAGGATAAGAGAATTTGAGAGCGGCCCAAGGTCACCCAGCTAGCAAGTGGCAAAAATGCAGAGTACAGTATCTTCACTCCTGGGAAGAAGGTTCCTCTAGTGTGTCCCAAAAAAAAGAGAGAGACACACATACACAGAGACAGAGAGAAAGAGACAGGCAGACACAGAGATAGATAGAAACAGAGAGCAAGACAGAGACAGAGAAAGACGCACACAGAAAGAGAGAGACAGACACAGATAGAAACAGAAACAGACAGGCAGAGAGACACACACAGAAAGAGAGGGAGACACAGACACAGACAGACACAGAGAGAGAGACAGACACACATAGAGACAGAAACAGACAGGCAGAGAGACACACACAGAAAGAGACACAGACACATAGACAGACACAGAGAAAGAGGCAGACAGAGCTCGTCCGGAGAGGAAGGAAAGGGGGAGCAGAGTACCGTGGGCTGCAAGAAGCTCATCTTACTCATTTGATTATAAAATATTTCTGAGCTGTCAGATGGTTTAATAGCGGCTGCAGATGCCCGATAGCTTTTCTTCATTTCTTTGCACAGGGCTCCATTTCAGGGCCTGAAGAGTGATATCCAAGAAGCTATTCTGGAGTTCCACAAAGACAATCACTATACAACTGCAGAATCACCGCTTGGTGCACGCGCTTAACAGATGTGCACTGGTTCTGGCTTCCTGGATCAACGGGCCTTATGCTAATCCCGAGGCACCTAGCGGCACTTTGGGGCCCCCCCTGCTGGCACACGGCCTGCTCAGGCAGGGCTGGGATCTGGGCTTGTTACATAATTAATCCTTGGCTCAGGGCGGCTGCACACTGGGCACAGACACTGGTAGAGGTGATGCCTGTGGGGAGAGCAAGCATCAAAGACCACATCCCCAGGGTCCTCTGAGCCGGGAGCCGCCGAGCCTTCGAGATCAAAGCTGCAGGGTTAATGAGTTCACTGCAGCTCTCAGCTGTCTGCTGGCTGCTTCTGCCTTTTCGTGTTTTGTTTAGTTTTTAATAAGAGAGTCTTCATCCCTGCTCCTTCAACAGCTCAATAACCCAGCTAGACAGCAATAGCTCTGGGCAGGACACGACACACAGCCGCCAGTGTTCCTGCTAGGTCTGAAGCCAATGTTCTCCATCTCCCAAGAGGTGCAGCCTCCCAGGAGGCATGGAGGCCCAAGCCTCACTCCAGAACTGTTTGCTTAGGAAGAGCGCAGCCATAGGCCATGTGTTCAGCCCTGCGGCCTGACCCTCTTCTCCTTCTGCCCTCATCTCTCCTCTCTCCCCTCAGCCCTGAGCCACACCCAGCACAAGAGAACAGCAGAAAGACTTTCTATGCCATCTGCCACTGATCTAAAAGTCCCTTCGCAAGCACGGGTTTTGTTTCTGGCCTTAACATTTAGCCTGGTTCCAGTCCGATCTCTTGGACTTGGCATTGGCCACGCTCAATCCAGCGTCTGCAGTCAAAGCGGTGGCAGCTTACAAACCCATATAGCAGAGGTCCCACCTGAAGCCATGCCCGCCCTGAAAATCCTCCAGACTTCAAGAAACCTCCAGGTTCAGAAGAGAAAGAAAGGAAGACCCTGGGAACATCAAGAATCACTTGCATGGAAGTTTGTGGGAAACCGGGCTGGCTCACCTGCCTGCTGAGTGGACCGCTGTGCAAACACCCACCTCCCGCCCAGCAGTAGCATCATCTTACTCCTAGAAGAGTCACTACTCTGAGGAGTGGGATCAGCCTTCTCAGCAGAGTGGCAGGGGAGGAGGAGATAAGTAATTTGAACATGGTGTGTTTTATGAGGATGGGGCAGGCCTACATGGTATGCTAGAGGTCTACAGTCCTAGGAGAGGTGGAATGGGGCTGTTTACCAACATGGAAGTTATTTTAAATTGTGACAGCACACTCCTTGCCAGTGCACACCCACTGTACATCAGAGCTGCAGGCCCGCGCTGGAATGTCGTCAGGGCTGCCCCAGAGCTCTGCCATAGATCAGAGAGAATAACACAGGGTGCCGGAGCTCGGGGAGGACCTGACTCCACACACATCCACAGGCGCATCGAGCTTAAAACGTGCAGCAGCCGCTGGGGGCACTGATATCCCACAAGGGAGACAGAAGCTTCAAACCCAGAGCTGGCCAACCCCAGTGCCAGGCCCCGAGGAGCACCATCCTGTCCAAAGAGGGGCCCGGGGATGCAGCGGGGAGAGGTGCCAACTGCCATCTACAGGCCATGGACTCCAGCCATGAGATGGACAGACGAAGAGACTCCTCAGAGGCCAGCCAGAACGTCTTGCGTAGCTACTGAAGGGTGGCCAGCCCAGCTGGGAACAGATCGTGCCTCTCTTCGACCACAAGACTAGCTGGTGACAAAACAAAACTCAACAAGAAAAAATGAGAGGGAGCTCAGCGCACGGTGCAAACCCGTGGGGCTCCTCCAGCCAGGCACCTCTGCGCATGCTGTTCCCTACGTCTGGAATGCTCTCACCCCGATTTCCTCCCCTGCCAAAAGTCCAGCATCCTACAAAGCCCAGCACAGCCCAGCACGAGCCCCGCCCCCTGGGAGGCCCCTGCCACCCTCCCCCAGGCTGGGCTGGTCAGTCCTCCTTGAAGCTGCGTTGTTTCTGCATTCCTCCCCGTCGGGCTGCGCGCTGGAGGCCAGAGACTGCACTTGTGGCTGTATCCCAGGACCCAGACTGGCTGGCCTTGCACAGAAGGCAGGGCTGTGGCATTCCAGCGAAACTTGCACAAAGAATGCGTGTGTCCCTGGAGGTGTGCAAGGCTGGGTCCCCACCCTGGTCTGTTGCTCATTCAACAGGTTAATGATAACCACTCAGCAAGGAAAATTCTGTCCCAAATCCCACAAAGTCTCCATCTAAATGAAGCAGGGAGCAAAACTGAATTTTTTTATTTTTATTTTTTTTAGAGACAGGGTCTCACGCTGTCACTGAGGCTGATTGCAGTGGCACAGTCAGAGCTTACTGCAGCCTCGATCTCCTGGGCTCAGGTGATCCTCCCAACTTAGCCTCCCAAGCAGCTGGGACTACAGGAGCACACCACCACATCTGGCTAATCTTTTTAAACTTTATCAAGAGACAGAGTCTCACTCTGTTGCCCAGGCTGGCCTCGAAGCAATCCTCAAGCCATCTTCTCACTTTGGCCTCCTAAAGTGCTGGGATTCCAAGTGTGAGCCAGCACACCCAGCCCAGAGAAACTGCAATAAAGGACCTCTTCAACTTCAAACTTGCGGTAGATCTTTTCAAAACATCGCAATTTCTCCCATGGTAATCAGAAAGGTATTGCTTTTATGACAGTCACATTTCCTGGGAAGCACAGGACCCAGCCCGCTCTCCTGCCCTCTCCCGCCCTCCTCGGGCAGTCTTGCAGTAACTAGGCAGGAGGGATTCTCCTCCCCACTTCGGAAAAGCCAACGGCTCACAATTAGGTTTCTGAAGTCCTTCAGCAGCTTTCCTGTGTTGAGGGGAGAGTTTCTGCTTAAAGACCAGTCTCTTCCCTCAAAACCCCACCCGCTGGTCACTCCTGAGCTCAACTGCAGAGAAGGCTCTCCGTACTTCTGTGTATACATTTGTGCCACAATTTGTTGTTGTTGTTGTTGCTTTTAAGAGAAGGCCTTGCTCTGTTGCCCAGGCTGGAGTGCAGTGGCGCGATCAAGACTCACCGCAGCCTCAACCTCCTGGGTTCAGGTGATCCTCCTGCTTCAGCCTCCCGTGTACAGCATGCACTACCATGCCTGGCTGATTTTTGTATTTTTTGTAGAGATGAGGTTTCACCCTGTTGCCCAAGCTGGTCTCGTACTCCTGGACTCAAGTGTTCTGCCCATCTCAGCCTCCCAAAGTGCTAGGATGACAGGTGTGAGCCACCGCGACTGGCCACAGTTTCTATTATAAATCTAGACCCTTGAGTGGTCAACCTAGGCTTTAAGAAAAACTGAGCAGGAGAGCCAATTTAAAGCATAATTCCATGGAAAACCTGCCTCCAGACGCATGGAGGGAGGTTAATTCAGTGGCCATCACATGTCATTTATTCTGAATTTATTACACATCCAATATAGTATCTAGAATGTATAACTGATGTGAAATGATTTAACCCAGAGAAGAGGAGTCTGATGGTTAACGTCATGAACTCGGCATGAGGCATGATTATAAGTGCTGTCTTGCCGGGAGGGTAGGAATAGGACAGGGACTCAGGAACAGGGGAGAACAGGCCCCAGGGTGGGTTGCGGGGAAGGGCAGGGATATGGGGGAACTTCGGGGCCCTGCAGCCTGGAGACTTCTTCTCCAACAGTGCTTAGAGAGAAGACAAAATCTGGGCCGAATGTGGTGGCTCACGCCTGTAATCCCAGCACTTTGGGAGGCTGAGGTGGGCAGATCAGCTTAGGTCAGGAGTTTGAGACCAGCCTGGCCAACATGGTAAAACCCCGTTTCTACTAAAATACAAAAATTAGCAGGGCATGGTGGCAGGTGCCTGTAATCACAGCTACTCGGGAGGCTGAGGCAAGAGAATTGCTTGACCATGGAAGGTGGAGGTTGCAGTGAGCCAAGTTTGTGCCACTGCACTCCAGCCTGGGTGACAGAGCAAGACTCCATCTCAAGAAAAAAAAAAAACAAGAGTTATTGGTCCGGTACAGTGGCTCATGCCTGTAATCCCAGCACTTTGGGAGGCCGAGGTGGGCGGATCACCTGAGGTCAGGAGTTCAAGACCAGCCTGGCCAACATGGTGAAACCCAGTCTCTACTAAAAATACAAAAAAAAATTAGCCAGGCATGGTGGTGCGTGCCTGTAATCCCAGTTACTCGAGAGTCTGACGCAGAAGAATCACTTGAACCCGGGAGGCGAAGGTTGCAGTGAGCCAAGATTGCACCATTGCACTCCAGCCTGGGTGACAAGAGTAAAATTCCGTCTCAAAAAAAAAAAAAGCTAAATCTGAAAGGAAGCCCTGGCATCTGAAGTGAGTTTAAAAGCAAAGCTTTGAGAGCAGCAAGCTTGGGGTTGTGTCCCAGCTCTGCCGCTTACAGACTATGTGGCCCTGGAAAGTTCAGTCCCCTCTGAGCCTGCATCCCCACAGTGCCAACAGGTATGATACCCCCTCAGGGGATGTTCCTGCGCCCTCCTACAGAGGATCTCTCAAAGCTGCCTCTTCTACTATCTGAGGGACATTCTGAGTCATCCAACCTTAAAGGCATATTAATAACTAGAACATTCCTCCACAGTCCCTGGAAAACATGTTTATCAAGATAGTGGTGCAGTTCTTAGCAACAGGTCCTAAAATATTGAGTCTATGCCTTACACAGTTAGAGAGCAGCCCAGGCCCTGCACACCAGGACACTCCAGTAATCAACGAAGAAAGGAAACTGGGCTCAGAGGGGTGAAGCTGCTTCTCCAAAGGCATACAGCTGGTCGAGGGGCTGAAGTGCACCCTCAGGTCTGTCTGCCTTCTGCTTTGTGGGGAGGAGGAGCTGAAGCCGGCAGGGAGTGGGGGAAGCAGTGCAGACACATCCCACCACTGACTCTAAGTTTTGAAGGCTCGAACTATGAGAAGCAAGGTGACACCACAGGGCCCCAGGTTTTACCAGATTAACAAGCCAAGTGAAAGAACTCCAGCCCTGTGTCATGAAGCCCAGCCTAACCAAGATTCCCCTGAATCTGGAGACAGAGGAAAATGTCTTCCATCTCCAACCCCCAAACCCGTCACACCACACCTGTGATGCTCACTAGGACAAGGAGGAGAGCGGTGGCTCCGCTGGGCGTGTGCAGTGGCTCAGGCTCAATGCGCAGGAACCACAGGAGGCCCAGGGCCTCTGTTTCGCCAGCCCCGTTGCTACGTCCTGCTGGGCATAAGCATGGCGAGCTAGCTCCAAATCTTGCTGTGTAAACTCGCATGCTCTGTGCCTCAATTTCCCCATCTGTAAAGCACAAATAAGAGGACCTACCTCATAGGATTGTTGGTTTTTAAACTTTTTACTGTAAAAAAGTTCAAATATGACTGGGCGCGGAGGCTCATGCCTGTAATCCCACCACTCTGGGAGTCCAAGGCAGGCAGATCACTTGAGGTCAGGCGTTCAAGACCAGCCTGGCCAACACAGTGAAATTCTATCTCTACTAAAAATACAAAAGAATTAACCAGGCATGGTGGCACACACCTGTAATCCTACCCACTCCAGATGCTGAGGCAGGAGAATCACTTAAGCCTGGGAGGTGGAGGTTGCAGTGAGCTGAGATTGTGCCACTGTTCTCGGTCTGGGTGACACAGTGAAACCCTATAAACAAAAAAAAAATTTTTTTTTGGCCAGGTGCGGTGGCTCATGCCTGTAATCCGAGTACTTTGGGAGGCCAAGGCAGACAGATCACGAGGTCAAGAGATCGAGATGAGGCTGACTCTGGGCGCATGGCCTGTGACTTAGCCCTGCTCCCCAAGGAGCAGTTAAAAAAAAGAGAGAATGAGACCATCCTGGCCAACATGGTGAAACCTTGTCTCTACTGAAAATACAAAAATTAGCTAGGTGTGCTGGCACACCTGTAGTCCCAACTACTCGGGAGGCTGAGGCAAGAGAATTGCTTGAACCTGGGAGATGGAGGTTGCAGTGAGCCAAGATCACGCAACTGCACTCCAGCCTAGCAACAGAGCAAGACTCTGTCTCAAAAATACATACATATATATATGTATATTTTTCAAATATATATAAAACATAGAGATGAGTATAATGAATGATGGGCACCTGTTCCTCAGCTTCGTGTACCTAAGTCCTGGCACATGTGTCTGTCTGTGCCCTCACTCCCATCCGCTGCTTCCTGGCAAACACACGGCAGCCCCACATCCCTCCATCTCCAGCCCCTTCAGTGTCCCACAGGGCTGCTTTGAGAATTAAATGAGGTAACGGGATTAAAGCAGTTAGTTACGGTAGTGGGCATGCAGTAAGTAAGTTCTCAGTAAACCTTAGCTTGCATTCTATGTGATTATCAAATTAGTGACCAAACCCCACCGCTGCACCATGCTTCTGGCTGCCTCCATCTCTGTTTTTTCCTCTATCAAGTGGAGACACTGCCACCTTTCCTGGACACTTTGTGCATATGCCTCAAAGCTCTATGGAATCCATGGGGTACCCTCCACGCACCTGGTATCAAGGGGTCTTGCCAAGCTGACTCTGGGCACATGTAGGGTCTGCCCCGTAGCTCAGGACTATGCCTTACTGACTTCATACATACCTGGTCACCAACACGGTACTGGACACAGAGTAGTGGCTGAACAATCACAGCTCCCGCCCTGTGACACCTGCCCCTGCCAAGTGACCCACAAACTTCATCTCACTGAGTCTCACGCCAACCCTACAAAGTGAGAATGAACCCTACTTTACAGATGGGAAGACTGAGACTCAAAGAGGTTATGCAATCTATTTGAAACACCACACAGCTAATATCCAGGACTTCCTGATCCAAAGTTCACATCCCATTCTCTTTTGTTGCCCCCTAATAATTTGTCAGTTTGCTTTGTGTGTTTTTAAGGGTACAATTCAAGGGTGGTTTTCAGTTTATTCACCAGGTCCTACAACCATCACCACTATCTAATTCCAGAACAATTCTGTCACCCCCCAAAAAAACCCTGTAACACCCCTAATTCCAAAACACTTCCATCACCCCCAAAAGAAACCCTGTAACACCCCATCTAATTCCAGAATACTTTCATTACCCCCCAAAAAAACCCTGTACCACCACTATCCAATTCCAGAACATTTCCATCACCCCCTAAAAAAACCTATAACACCCCTATCTAATTCCAGAACACTTCCATCACCCCCAAAAGAAACCCTGTAACACCCCTATCTAATTCCAGAATACTCAGAATACTTCCATTACCCCCAAAAGAAACCCTGCACCCCTCAGGAGACGCTCCACATCCCTCCTCCCCACTCCCCTGCAATCACGAATCTATTTTCTGTCTCTTTAGAATTGCCTATTCTGCAGAGCTCATGTACACAGAATGATACAATATGTGGTCTTCTAAATGCGCCTCTTCTAAAAAAGTCACCCTCCTTCATAAACAGCCACCTCTCTGCAGTTCTGTTGACTAACTGGATTTATGGAGCTCCCCTGACTTTCTCTAAAAATAGTAAATCCCCTCCCCAAGTCCAATGATAGTCAGTGATACCTAAATACAAGTTAAGCCGGTGTAGCCATGGGCGACCCATCCTCAGAGGGCAGGCTCGGAGGCCCTGCTGGGAACACTGACATAGAGACCATCAGGACCAGCCTGCACCTCCCGGGGAACTGAGAAACCAGCCACTGAGCACAGCGAAGAACAGGGCATGAGAACAGGAGGGAAGGCTGGGATGGAAGTGGCTGGGGAAAGACCTTAACCACAGCCTCCAAAGGCCAGAGTGGAGGAGAAAGAGCCCAGAACTGAGCAGGGGCCAGGACCTGGCCTGATCCCCAGCTGTGCAGCCCTGAGCACATTTCTCAGCCTCTCTGAGCCTCAGGCACCTTGTCAGTAGTGGAGTGGAGAAATACCTGTAACTCCAAACCCCACAGGGAGGCTATGAGCAGTAAATAAAACATGAAAGTAATTTGAAAACTATTGATCGAGCGAGCTATGCCGTTATAGTCAGGGTGGGCAACCTGGGTGGGGGGTCAGCAGGATTTCTACCTAATAATGTTGTTCTTCTTTTTAAAATGGTCATCAGAAGGAATAATTGCCTATTATTCACAGCAAATGTAGTGACAGTTAGAACCTGGCTGGCATAATAAATAGTAAATACAAAAGTGCATATTCCTAACACAGCAATTCTACTTGTAAGGATACATGTGGAGACATGAAGACAAAAAAGGAGGTGGGGGCAGCTGCTCATCGCAGCATGTGGTGGGTGGTCTTGGCTCAAAATCCTCCCTGCCTGGCCTCCCTATGGGAGGAGTATACTTCCCACCCCACTGACATCAGCGGGGCCACAGGGTTTGCTTCAGGCAATGCAATGTGAGGGGAACTGACACACAGCCCTGTCCATTTCCACTTCTGAGCAGAAGCTTTAAAAAGTACATTGTTCCTGCCCAGTCCAGTGGCTCACACCTGTAATCCCAGCACTTTGGGAGGCTAAGGCAGGAGGATCACTTGAGGCCAGGAGTACAATAACAGCCTGGTCAACATAACAAGACCTACATCTCTAAAAATATATAAAAAGTAAACATTACTCAGGTGTGGTGGTGCGCACCTGTAGTCTCAGCTACTCGGGAAGCTGAGGCAGGAAGATCACTTGTGCCCAGGAGTCCGAGGCTGCAGTGAGCTATGATAGCAGCACAGCATGGCAGCCTGGGTGCCACAGCAATATCCTGTCTGTAAAGAAGAAAAAAAAATAGAATTATATTGTTCCACCATCTTTTTTCCCTCTGCCATGAGACCAGTAATGTCTCAGACAGGACTGCTCTGAAAGCCTGGCTTCTGAGGGACAAAGTCATAGAGCAGAGCCACAGCCAACAGGTGACAGTTATGTCACTTGAGGGACAAAGAAATCTTCATTGCTGCAAACACTAAGTCTTGGAGGGTCACTGGTATCAGAGCAATCCCCAGCTGACTGACAGTCTTGTTCCCATTAACACACAAGTGCAAACGACCTATATGTCCACCTAAATAAATAAATGACCGACCTCCACAATGGAATGCCAATAAAATGAAGTACACATCGGCACAGAACATTCTCAACACTCTGCTAGCTGAAAAAAAGCCAAGTATAAAATAGTACTAACTGACAAAGGATTAGTCTCTAGAGTGAAAAAAAAGAAAAAGTACAAATCACTAAGGAAAAAGATAATCCACCCAAAAAGAGATTGGACAAAGGATATGAACATGCAATTAGCTTACAGCAGAGGAAAGCAAAAAGGACAACAATGTATTGAAAATACGTCCCACCTCACTAGAACTTGGGGAAGTACAAATTGAAATAATCACGAGATAATATTTTACACCCATTAGAGTGTTCTGATGGTAAAGCCTGACAACGCAAGTGCTGGAGAGGTATGAGGAAGAGGAACTCACTGACCCTTGCAGAGAGGAGTGAAACTGCCGCAAGCGCCTTGGAGATGAATTTAGTACCAACAGTACTGTTGAGCATGAGAATACCACAGCATCTGGCAGTTCTACTGCTACATATTCTACACCTCTAAGGAATTCTCAGGGTAGATTTGTGTTGATTATCTATTGCTGTTTAACAAATTACATCCCAAAAGTCAGCAGCCTAAAACAATAAACATATCTCACAGTTTCTCTGGGCCTGGAATATGGCTCAAGGTCTCTCATGAGGCTCCCCTTGGCTGTTTTCAGGGCAGCAGTCTCATCTGAAGCCTCGACTGGGAAGGGGGAGCAGGTGGAGATCTGCTTTCAAGCCCTCTCACATGGTTGTTGGCAGCCCTCAGTTCCCTGCCATGTGGGTCTCTCCACAGGACTGCCTTGAGACAAGGCATCTGGCTCCTTCCAGGGCTGGCAATCTGAGAGGGCAACAGAGAACACCCAAGCTGGCAGCTGTAATCTTTTCATAACCTGATGTCAGAAGTGATATCCCATCCCTCTGGCTGTGTGCTATTTGTTAGAATCAAGTCAGTTAATCCAGCCCACACCTGACAGAAGGGATTATACAAGGGTGTGAATACCAGGACGCAGGGACCAGTGGCAGCATCTTAGAGGCTTCCTTCCATGGTCAGTGCTCAAGGATAATCAATATTGATTATGGCACTCTTCATAATAGTGAAAACATGGAAGTGACCTAACTGTATGTGACTAGGGAAACGATGGCTTATTAAGACAATGAGCCAGGCATGGTGGTTCACACCTGTAATTCCAGCACTTTGGGAGGCCAAAGTGGGTGTATTGCTTGCACTCAGGAATTCAAGACCAGCCTGGGTAATCTGGCAAAACCCTGTCTCTATAAAAAATACAAAACTTAGCTGGGCGCAGTGGCGTGTGCCTGTAGTCCTAGCTACCTGGGAGGCTGAGGTGAGAAGATCGCTTGAGCCTGGGAGGTGGAGGTTGCACTGAGCCAAGATCATGCCACCGCACTCCAGCCTGGGTGACAGAGCAAGACCCTGCCTCAAAAAAAGAAAATAAAAAAGACAATGGAATTCTAGAGAGCAGTTAACAAAAAGGAGGAAAAAGAAGACCATGAACCACATCTCTGTATCAACATAGACACAGCTTAAAAATTGTTGACAAAGGAGTCAAGAACACATTACAAAGTTATGTATATATAACAAAATATACTATTTATGAATCTTTCTCTTTTCTCCTTTTTTTTTTTACAGACAAGGTCTCACTCTGTCATCCAGGCTGGAGTACAGTGGCATGACCACAGCTCACTATAGCCTCAAACTCCTGGGCTCAGGAGAGCTTCCCACCTCATCCTCCTGAAAAGCTGGGACTATAGGCACATGATGCTGTACCTGCCCAATTGTTGTTTCTTAAAAAAAAAAAAAAAAAACAGGGTCTTGCTATGTTGCCCAGGCTGGTCATGAATTCCAGGATTCAAGCAATCCTCTTGCCTTAGCCTCCCAAAGAGCTGGGATTACAGGCATGAGCCGCCAAGCCTGGGCTACCATTTATGAGTATTTCTAACAAATAAAAACTAATGTTTTGTTTAAGGCTATGCACACAGGTGGCAAGAGCATAAAAAGCACACAAATATGATCCCCACTTCCCACCGCAGAGGGCTTAGTGGTCACTGGGGAAAGAGGAGAGATGGGCGTGGGCTGGCTCTATAATGCTCTACTGGTCTTTATAGTACAATCAACCAAAATAAAAACAAAATTATGGTCTTATTTTTGCTAAAACATCCATATTTCTGTCACACATATCTACAAAGCATCTATAAAATCTGGACACAGATGTCATTATTTTATTCCTTTACAGGTTGAAGATGTTTTTGATGGTGTTAGTTTTCTTGGCCTACGCTTCTAGACTTTATGCACACCTCCGGAGAGGCAGAAATGAGTCTGGAGGGCTACAGCTCAGAATGCTAATAAAATTATGCACTTTGGGAGGCCAAAGTGGGCGGATCACCTGAGGCTGGGAGTTCGAGACCAGCCTGACCAAAATGGAGAAACCTCATCTCTACTAAAAATACAAAATTAGCTGGGTGTGGTGGTGCATGCCTGTAGTCCCAGCTACTCAGGAGGCTGAGGCAGAAGAATCGCTTGAACCCAGGAGGCGGAAGTTGTGGTGAGCTGAGATTGTGCCATTGCACTCCAGCCTGGGCAACAAGAGCAAAACTCTGTCTCAAAAAAATAAAATAAAATATATTTTAAACGTGGGCAAAGGATATGAATAGACACCTCTCAAAAGAAGACATTTATGCAGCCAACAAGCATATGAATAAAAGCTCAACATCATGGATCATTAGAGAGAAGCAAGTCAAAACCAATGAAAGACCATCTCGTGCTAGTCACAATGGCTGTGGGAAGGGTAGTTATAGGGGAATTTTTTTTCTCTGTTCTTCTATGTTTTCCAGTCTTACTGAAAAGACATAGAAATTTTGGATAAAGAAATAAAAATTTTCTTCTTGCTTATACCCATTACTGAAGATAGTTAAAAAATTTTTTTTTTTTGAGACGGAGTTTCACTCCTGTTACCCAGGCTGGAGTGCAATGGCACGATCTTGCCTCACCACAACCTCCGCCTCCTGGGTTCAAGCAATTCTTCTGCCTCAGCCTCCCAAGTAGCTGGGATTACAGGCACGCGCCACCATGCCCAACTAATTTTCTGTATTTTTAGTAGAGACGGGGTTTCACCATGTTGACCAGGATGGTCTTGATCTATTGACCTTGTGATCCACCCGCCTCGGCCTCCCAAAGTGCTGGGATTACAGGCTTGAGCCACCACGCCCGGCCAAAAATTTCTTCAAAAATCAAATCAAACACAAAACCGAATGGTCACAGCTGGACACCAAAACACACCAGCTCTGAGAGCACAAAGGAGTTCCAGGTTAACAGGGAAGGCTTGCGTGGGAACCAGCTGCCCACGTGGGAAGAAAAGGTCTACAGCAGGCTGGCTTTGGCCAGGTGGAGGGTGCATCTGCCAGCAGGTCCCTGGGAAGTGCCGGGAGGCTGCAGCCTGCCTATCCTGGAGGGAATGGCCTCCTGACTTTGCTGAGAGGAGGAGGCAGTGAGACGGAGCTAGCTCTTTGACCTCCAACAGAGAACAGGAGCCCACTGGAAAATGTCACACCACCAGTTCCTGGAGGCAGACAAACGTCCACAATTCACTGTGACCACCTGACTCACACTCCTTGGCACTTTCCCGAGTCTCTCCTGTGAAAGCACATTGCTTTTTATCATAGCAGAATTAGCAAACTTTAAAAAGAGAAGAATCTTTGTCTAGAATTTACAATGCCCAAGAGGCTGATTAAAGACCAAGCACAGAGATTGTCGGTGGACAGGCCCCTGGTGGCAGCGTCCAGGCGTCATGGGGCTCAGACAGGGCCTGCTGTGCCCATACATCCAGTGAGCCCTGAAATCTCCCACAGAACCCCAACAGAGACCCACCCCACCCCTCCCCCTGCACTCCTCACTCTAAAATCAAACTTCATTCAGGCTCCTCTGAGCCCTCTTTCCACCGCCTGTCTTCAGCCTGCCTGCCCAGTCTTCGCAAGAATCCTGCCTAGTCAATTTAGGGGAAATCCCCCCCTTCACATCCAACCACCCTTGACATCATCATCCTTGCCTTTGACATCAAAGCTCCCCCTGCCTTTGGCAAGAATCCCCCTACCTATGATGTCTCCTCACAGCTGCTTTCCGCCCACCCAGCCCACTCCACTTCCCAGTTGGGTCCCTTCCTGGTGGTATCAGACGTAGAGCTCCATCTCTCCCTTGCTAATAAGGTCAACACTGATTGCGTCAGCCTGGAATAAAGTTGTCCTCACTGTTTCAACAAGCACCGGACTCTTACTTTCCTCCAAGCTTGCAGTCAGCTAGGGAGTGCAGGGGCCCACTTCCACCCTCCCCTGCATGGCTACCCCCCAGCTCTCACCCTGCCTTGCCCACCCTGGGCAGAAGCTGTCCTAGATAAGGGGTGGGGGTACCCAGGGGCTTCCCAAGAACCACAGAGGGGCAGGCCAGGGCCTAGAGAAGAAGGAGGAGAGTTCTAGAGAAAATGGAAACCTGTGGGCAGATGGAACTTTGAAAAAAGGAGAACATCATGATGCAACTCAAATGAAGCCTCAGTGGAAGGAAACGGCAAATGCTCAGCTCAGACAGAGGAGAGGAGGAAGAGGCTGCCGGGACCACGGGTGGGTGGAGAGAGCAGTCAGACTCTGGACGTGACCTCAGCCAGGTCAAAGCACTTCCGCTCTGGAGCCGCTGTCCTGTCATCCAAAAGCAGGAAGGGAGACGAGAGAAGCAAAATGAGTACACATGACAACGGGTGACAAGGAGCACTCCCTCTGAAGCAACAAGGGACACAGGGCTCAAAAATGACAACGGGTGACAAGGAGCACTCCCTCTGAAGCAACAGGTGAAAAGGGCTCTCTCATAAATGACAACAAGTGACAAGAAGGGCACCCTCCCCACACACAGGCAGCAAGCCTAGCTGAGGCCACCACAGGAGTAGCCAATGTCACCAAGCAGTCGATGGCAGCTTATGCCCCCAACCACAAAAGACTAGAAACACCAGGCCAGAGAGGGAGAAAGATGGAGGGAGGGAGGAGACAGATGCCCCTGACAGCCAGGTGTGCAGTGGGGGGCACACAGCCTCACACTCATCCCGGCCTTGGGACACCTGGGGGCAGGCAGGAGCGTCCAGGCTGTCCCCAGTGCCTACCCTTACTCTGCAGGCTGTTGGCAAGGCCCCCACGCAGTAGGAGGGTGCGGTCACAGGTGAGGCTTAGAGAAACCGTTCCTGCAGCAGGGAGGAGAGCAGGTGGGAGGCCAGGAGACGGAGGGAGAGGCGGGATGACGAAGAGGCCAAGATGGCAAGACGCAGAGAACTGGGGACAGGCCGGGGCTGTGAAGGAGGCTCAAGCAGGAGGCTTCCTGCTGGGGCTCTCTGCCTGCAGGGCTGGGCTTGCTGCGCCCCCAGGCCACACCCAGAAACTCTGACTCAACGAGCCTGGTGTGGGCCTGGGAACCTGCATTCTCACAAAGATGATCAGGGTCCATAATGGGACACACACAAACTTAGAGAGCCCCTGCTGTAGGCAGGAAGCGAGTTAAAGTGGACACAGTGTGTCCCCCACAAAATCCACATGTGGAAGCCCCAATCCCTCTACTACCTCCAGATGTGACGATGTTTGGCCACAAGGTCTTTGAAGAGATCAGGAAGGTAACATGAGGTCACTAGGTGGGTCCTAATCTAGTAGGGCTGGTGTCCTTACCAGAAGAGGAGACGGGGACAAAGACACACTCAGAAGCATGAAGTATGAGAACGCAGGGAGAAAGGGCCACATGGAGCCGAGGAGAGAGGCCTCAGGGACACCAGCCCTGCAGACACCCTGATCTCAGAGGTCAGCCTCACGACTGTAAAGAAGTGAATTCCTATTGTTTAAAGCAGCCACACTGTGGCCCCATGTTCCAGTAGCCAGAGCTGACTACCACCAGCCTGGAGGCCAGAGGACTCAGGGCGTGCTGGGGAGGGCCCGTGTGGCTTCTGTGCCAAAGCTGCTGCCCTTCACCTCTCCTACAAGGACTAAGTAAGAATAAGCCTTCTGAGAATTGCAAACATCCACCAAAAACTCAGGATTTCTTATCTTTTCTCCTCATCAGAAGCATCTCCACTGGGACCTCCTGAGCACAACTCACCAGTCCCCATTCCCTATGGCGCCCACAGATGGCCCCAAACATAGCATTGAGGCTGCTCTGAAAAAGAAAGCATCTCTAGCTTGCCACATAAATTGTGCAGAGTCTCTAAAAGGGGGGGAAAAAATCAAAGGACCAAAATTTAAATAACAGGAAGTGTTTTGAGGGTTGAAGACCATTTGTGCAGGTGTCATGGGACCAGGAACTCCTTGCGTGTGACCCAACTAATCCTAAAGTCAGATTCTTGGGACCTTGCGTTGCTTGATAGGGCCTCAGTCTGCACCCACAAGTAGGTCAGTCAGGCAGGGCCTGGAGCTGTTCTTTCTTTAGTAAAAAAAGCCGCAAATCTGAGGCCGCACTGATGTGACCTGCCTCACCTCAAAGCACTGTGTAGAATCATGAACTTTGCATTCCTGCAGCTGGGAGCCCCAACCCAGACCCACCTGGAGCCTGGGGTCCGGGCCTGGGCAGGGCTGGGATCCTCAGGTCAAAAGCAGGGGAAGGGATTGTGCCAGAGGAAAAGTCTAAAGCTGAGATGAAGGTTGGTGTCGCTGCTGCAACAAATCACCACCAACCTAGTGGCTTATAAACCACAATCGTGTTTTCATACAGTTCTTTCTGTGGACACAGGCCCCTCAGAGACTAAGTGTTGGCAGGGCTGGTTCCTCTGGAGGCCCTGAGGGTGGATCTGTTCCCTTGCCTTCTCCAGCCCCTGCAGGCCACCACATTCCTTGGCTCAAAGCTCTTCCCATCTGCAGAGCCAGCAGTGTTTGGCCTCTGCGTCTTCTTTCGAGTCACACCTCCCTGGGGCTCAATGCAGCTGGGACAGGCTCCTGACTTTTATGGACTCAGGTGAACACAGTGAGTACATGCTGGTAATCAGGACACTGTCGCCATCACATAGCAAAGCCCTTTACCACATAAAACAACATATCCACAGGTCCCAGGGATTCGGATCGAGCATCTCGGGGGTGGGGAGTTATCCCACTGTCACAAGACTGTTCAGGAAAGAATCAATGAAGCTTGAAGCGATGAGTCTTGGAATTCTAGGTGCATAAGAACCCCTAGAAGCTGAGAGTGGCAGCTCACATCTGTAATCCTAGCACTTTGGGAGGCCAAGGCAGGAGGACAACTTGAGCCCAGGAGTTGGAGACTAGCCTGGGAAACATGGCAAGATCCCATCTCAAAAAAAAAAAACAACTAATTAAAATTTAATTTAGGGGTACCCTTAGGCAGGTTACAGGCATTTAAAGGCTCACCACTAGTGACACTGATGCAGGAAGGGAGTGGGGGGTGGGGCAGCAGGAATCTGCAGTCTAATTAGCTTCCCAGAAACCCCCACATGCGGAACACATGGGGCAGAGAATGTTCAGGTGGGGACGTAGCCCAGATCTAGGTTGTATTCGTCAGGGTTCTTCAGAGAATCAGAGCCAATAAATATATACAAATAAACAGAAAGGAGTGTATAATGAGGGATTGCTTCATGTTACTATCAAGGCTGAAGAGGCCCATGACCTGCTGTCTGCAAGCCGGAGACTCAGGAAAGCCAGCAAGGTTGCTCCAGTCCAAGCCCAGAGGCCTGAGAACCAGGAGCTCCGTGTCCAAGAGCAGCAGAAGGCGGACGTCCCAGCTCAAGCAGAGCAAGCAAATTCACTCTTTCTCTACATTTTTGTTCTATCTGGATTCTCAGTGGATGGGGTGGTGCCCGTCCACACTGGTGAGGGCAGATCTTTACTCACTGTGCCAATCTGTTCCAGAAACTCCCTACCAGACACACCTTAAAATTATGTTCTACCAGCTACCTGGGCATCCCTTAGCTCAGTCAAGCTGACATGGAAGATTAACCATTACCTAGGTCAGCAAACATTACTGAACACCTGCTCTGTGCTGGTACCATTCCAGGCTAGGGGTCAGAGGCACCTGGGCGCCAAAGCACATCCTGATACCCAGAGCTGTTAACCCTCGGACAAGTCACTTAACCTCTCTGGACCTCAGTGTCCTCCTGGATAAAATGAAATCTTGGCCGTCACCTGCCTATTGCAGAGAGTTCCTGGGGAGATACAGGAGACCACACGCAGAACCAAGTGCCATAGCACGTGGCGCTGACCCCCTTGGCTGTCCATCCACATCACATAGGGCCAGGCAACTTCCACAGCTGAGCTACATGAACAGCTCCTCCATGAACAGCCTGTGGACAGAAATGACCTCAACTTAAGTCTTCTACACTTACTACATCTAATGGGCCATTATACCCGAAGCTTCTGATGTATCAGTCAGGAAGTGAAAAGCTATGGACCTGGGGCTAACCACGAATCCCCACGTACGAAGGCATATACAGTAAGACACTCACATCACCACTGTCTGCAGGACGTGCTACCCCGAGGATTCAGTCCCTACACTCTGGCTCTAATAACTCCACCTTCTCCTGGAATAAGCCAAGGCTCTTGGCCAAAATTAAGTCCCTGCTGAAGGTAAGAGTACTTACACCCAAGATGACTGTGGGAAATTGGTTCCCATCCTAGTCTTAAAATAAAGATCAAATCTGAAAAAAACAAACAAACAAACCACTGATCTCCCACGTTAACGAAATAAAGGAACTAAGGCAAATACAGTCACTTGAATATAACTACGCTCTATAAAGTATGATATAATGTACTTTGGTATGTAATAGCTCATATAATCTTCAAATAGCCTTACCAGGTCAGTATGATTTACACGTCAGGAAACTGAGGCTCCAAGAAGTTAATGACTTGCCTGGGGCTCACAGGGCCAGGAAGCAAAGAACCGGAGTCTCATCCCCCACCCAACGCTAACCGCTCTGCAGGGGGCTCAACAGAAATAACTGGCACGACACTTCCTGCAGGCCGTCCATCACCATCATAGCTACCTAGAAAGTTACTTTGCACTTTCTGGATGACAGAACTACCTACAAAATGCATGTTTTGAAATTCTGTTTAACTCGATCTGGAGCAATGCAAACAAGGCAAAGTTCTCCCACTCTCAGCTATGGCTGCAAATCCCTGGAGTTGGGGGAAGGTGAAGCTGGATTCCAAGTAGCACCAGGGACCTCCCCACGGGCGCACTTCCTCAGGAGATGCTGGGGGAAGAGGTGCTGCACTCCCTCTAATATGTAGGACCCATAGCAGAAAGTCAGGGTCACCGCAACATGCTCTGGCCACCCAGGAGTTCACTCCAGTTCAGTGAAGAAGGGCTTCCTGCGGAGCTGATACCCGGAACTGGTCCAAAGGGACAGCCAAGACAAGGAACAGGGGCATGAGGGGCACAGCAGGGGCCCAGCTCAGCCAAATGTAGGGAGAATAGAGGACAAGTGGCTGCCAGGGCCAGCTGCCAAGCAGGAGCCTCAGCATCTGTCAGCAAGCACCAGCCAAATTTCAAATGCACAGGGAGGGAGAAGGGGGCACTCCCAGATTCTGCCCGAGGGAGCAAACACACCTGTGCTCTGCACTCAGGAATGCTGCTGAGGAGGAGCATGAGGACCAGGGGCAGTAGACAGAAACCCCTGCGCCTGCAAGGGCTCAGCAGGGCTCCAGCCAGCCCAACACATCCTCTCCTTTGATTCCCACCTTCTCCCAGTCTGCTGGCCGGTGCAGGGCAGCCTCACCTACCTTCACAGCAGATGACGAGGGGCTCATGGCACAGAAGCGGAAAGCAGACGGGCCAGCGCGCACCCCAGGTGGCCAATTCCCAGCCCAAGCTTCCAGCCAGCATTACCTGCCCCCACCTCACCTCCAAGGAACAGTCAGCCAAGGTTCTGAAGCAGCCCAACCCCAGGGCTCCTGCCATCTGCTTCAGAACCCGCAATGCCAGCCTCCTGCAGACACACTGAAGTCACCTCCCACCTTCAGTCACCTCGCTGGGGCTGACCTAGCAGTATCTGCTTGTAGCCCCTTGGCAGGGGACCCTTAGGGAAGGGAGATCTCCCTTCTGCCCTTATGTTGAGAAGAAATCCTAAGAGAACATGGCTAAGTGAACAAACGTTTACCACCCACCCCTCTTCCTTCTGGGTTGATTCCGTCTGGGATGCCTTTGGTCACCAAGCACCTAACAGGCATGGGTGCCCTGACGTCGAGCCCAGAGAGGATGACGAACAAGCCTGACAAACACCGTGCTTGAATCTCATGGCCCTCTGCAGCCTCCCAGGCCTCACTTCCAAGCAAACACTCCTTGTAGTGGCTTAAACGTTAGCTCAGTAGCCTATTTCCTGCAGAGTTTTTCAATCCCCAACTGCTTCCTCATTTCCCAACAACACCCCCACTCCCACAGAGTGGAAAAAGGCCAGTCGGCTCCCAGGCAGCAAGGAAATGGCCCTGTGGCCCAACAGAGGTGCTAATTGGCTGCAGCTGGGCCTGGGACAGCAGGACAGAGGCGCTCTGGGGCCTCTCTTGGCCAGGAGAGCAGATGTTTCGGATGCATGCACCTGCGGCTTGTGACGTCTTACGGCCATGACTGCGTTAGGAGTCCCCTCTGCGGGAGTGCCCTGAGAGAAACATCAAGGCAGCTCTGGGCCTGGTGACAGAAAGTAGGGAAACCACCCTGCAGGGCCTGGTCAGCCTGATGCTGGCGAGGGAGGTCGCTGGAGACCTGCTCTGAGCAGGCCTCTGCAGGAGCAGCAGCAGGGACAAGCAGAGACGCATGGGGAGAACAGCGCCACCCTGGCCTGGTACTGGAGACCCCTGCCAACTCTGGCACTGCTGCCTTGGAGCCCTGAGACTAGGGACAAATCACCCTCTGCGTCCCAGTGTTCTCGTCTGTAAAATAACGATGGAAACTAAGTAAACTTAAATGGAGACCTGGGACAGCATGCCTGTGAACGCCAACGCCTACAAAACGTGATTATGATGTGATTATGATTATGAGGATCACCTGAGCCCTGGGGGCCTGTAGTCCCAGCTACTCGGGAGACTGAGGCAGGAGAATCGCTTGAACCTGGGAGGCGGAAGTTGCAGTGAGCCAAGATTGCGCCACTGCACTCCCGCCTGGCATCAGAGTGAGACTCTGTCTCAAAAAACAAACAAAAATAGCAACCTGGTCAGGTGCGGTGGCTCACGCCAGTAATCCCAACACTTTGGGAGGCCGAGGCCAGTGGATCACTGGAGGTCAGAAGTTTGAGACCAGCCTGGCCAACATGGTGAAATCCCATCTCTACTAAAAATACAAAAA
This sequence comes from Saguinus oedipus, assembly GCA_031835075.1. Taxonomy (NCBI): domain Eukaryota; kingdom Metazoa; phylum Chordata; class Mammalia; order Primates; family Cebidae; genus Saguinus; species Saguinus oedipus. The sequence continues at coordinate 106,401,956 of CM063183.1, forward strand.
AATTAGCTGGGTGTGGTGGTGCAGGCCTGTAATCCTAGCTATTTGGGAGGCTGAGGCAGGAGAATTGCTTGAACCTGGGAGGTGGAGGTTGCAGGGAGCCGAGATTGAGCCACTGCACTCCAGCCTGGGTGACAGAGCAAGATTCTATCCCCTCCAAAAAACAACAAAAACCAGCAACCTCAATATTGCAAACAAAAGGTAAAAACCAACAACCCCATCCGCAAAACAAAGCAAAGGAAATGCCCCGCCCCAGCAGGCGCTCACCAGCCACTAGCTGAGACGATCAGGAACTCCCATTTCCACCACGGGTCTTCTGGACAGGCAGGGCAGCCTCAGGGGTGCTTTCCTATCATCTGCATTTCCCCAAAACGTAGGCTGGAAGCCAGCCAGCGAATCAGGAATCCCCAGGACTAACACAGCAACTTCTGAGAAGTCCTGAAAGGCCACAACATACTCACAGCTGCGCAATGGCTGTCGCTAAAGCAAGGAAACTGAGGCAGACGGAGAAGTGACTGTCTCCCAAGGTCACAACACTGGCAGTTCTGGCTGAACCCCAGTTTTTGCTCACCAAGTCTTCTGGCCCCAGACCTGACTCCAGAGAGCTCCACCTGCTTCCCTGAGAAATAAAATCACTGTTAGCCTGACCTAAGGAAGAATTCCCAAATAACAGCCCACTTACACAAGAGCACTGTTGTCATGGCAACCAAAGCCTTAACAACTTCGACATTTCCACCACCTCTGATTGATCCAGTTCTCAAAATTGACATTACGATGACACAGTATTTGCATTTAATTTGTTTTAATTGGCTTTTACATAAGGAAATGTCTGGGTTTCACCCTTAATAACAACAGGGTGAGTGAGTTCTCAGTAGTGCACCCCGGAAACCAGCAATACGAAGGCCGATCATTTGAAATTTTCCTAACTGGAAAAATTCTTTTTTTTTTTTTTTGAGACAGAGTTTTGTTCTTGGTACCCAGGCTGGAGTGCAATGGCGCGATCTTGGCTCACCGCAACCTCCGCCTCCTGGGTTCAGGCAATTCTCCTGCCTCAGCCTCCCAAGTAGCTGGGATTACAGGCACGCGCCACCATGCCCAGCTAATTTTTGTATTTTTAGTAGAGATGGGGGTCAACCCATTCACCATGTTGACCAGGATGGTCTCGATCTCTTGACCTCGTGATCCACCCACCTCGGCCTCCCAAAGTGCTGGGATTACAGGCTTGAGCCACTGCTCTTAACTGACTTTCTTGAAGTACGTTCTACTTAATTCTCCTTCTTTCTCTGAGATGACAAGAGCTTTTGCATAGTGAACTTCACCCTTTAGACTGTGTTCGTGTGCCACATTAAAAACGAGACTAGGCCGGGCGTGGTGGCTTATGCCTGTAATCCCAGCACTTTGGGAGGCTGAGGCAAGCAGATCACTCAGTCAGGAGTTCAAGATCAGCATGGCCAATATGGAGACACCTCTTCTCTACTAAAAGAAATACAAAACTAGCCAGTCATTGTGGCGCGCATCTGTAGCCCCAGTTACTCGGGAGGCTGAGGCAGAAGAATTGCTTGAACCCAGGAGGTGGAGGTTGCAGTGAGCTAAGATCACGCCACTGCACTCCAACCTGGGCGACAGAGCGAGACTCTGTCTCAAAAAAAATTAAAGACTAGAAAAATGAGGATGTTCCAGATGTTTCCATGAAGAAGCCAGTGGAAGCATATATGGAAGTTCCGACAGGACATGGAATTTTTTTGTCTTTTTTTTTTTTTAAATGTCTCCCCAGTGCCTGGAAGAATCCCCGGCATACAGTAGGTGTTCCATAAATACTTGTGGAATGAATGGATGTGGGCTAATTCTCATTACCCGAAGTCATGCATATAAAGCAGTAGGACAATGCTGGTCACTGGAGCTCTTATTATTTTCATGGAGTGAGGCGTGGTTGCTGAGCTAAGGTAGTACACCACTGGGCTGTGAGGGATGGGGCCGGCTCCAGGGTAAGGGGTAGAGGCTGGGGAGCCTCTCCTGGAGCCAACACCCATAACTGCCTCATCCACCCACCACCTTCAGCAGTCCCACCTAACATCCACCCACTGCCAGGGCCAGGTGCAGGCCTGGGGCCAGACCCAGCTTGAAACAAAGCTGAATGGGAATGTGTCTGGCCTCTGCTGGCCAGTGCATTCTGTCTACTGGGGAGAAAGTCTTTTCCACGCCATTCCCCTAGAAAAGTATTCTAACACTGAAGGTGGGGTACGAGGTGCACGGGGGATAACTGAGAAAGGGGAGCCGCCGGCTTGAGAGGCCAGATGGGAACCTGCAAGCGAGTGCTGAGATGATGGAGCACTGTGCCCCCATGCATGCACACCGGGACTCTGTGGGGAACGCGGTGTCTGGGGAGCCAGAGTAGCCAGGTTAGGGAGATGTGCTGGAAACACGCCATGACACGGCTAGTGGTGGTGGCCACAGCACAGTCATGGGGGACCTCAGGGTCAGCCTGGGATATCTGAATCCTATGAAAGCCAGCTTCACACGGCGGAGGGACAGGAAAGCAGAAGGGGCCAGAGAGTCTCCCTGGCTCGCCTGCTGTCTGAGCAGCCAGGGCTCCATCTGGGGGACTCGGGGACAATACATTCTGTTTTGGACATTTCATCAGTGAGGAATGCACTTGGCTGCCAACAACGTAAAACCTGATGAGGAGTAGCTTAGATAAGAAAGGGTCTTTTTCATGTCATAGAACAAAGTTCCAGGCCCAGGAGATCCAAGTTTCAGGGGGTAGCCCAAGAATGCCATCAAGGCAACAATCTTTTTCTGCTTTACTGTCTTTAGCATGTGGATTTCAACCTCATGGTCACAGAACAGCTGCCCCATCTCCAGAAATCACATCTGCTTTCCAGGCAGGAAGAAGATGCATGGGCCAAAAATCTTCTGTCTTGGGTCTTTGACTCTTTAATCAGAAAGGGAAGCTTCTCCCAGCAGGCTGCCCCCAAGCCAGGCAGGGTTAGTGAGGCCTAAACTTACTGGGTCCCCCTGGTTGGAGTGCAGCTGGTGAAGTCAAGCCTTCCCTTTTCCAGCCTCTTGGTGGAGGCACCCTTGCATCTGGTATCCTTCTGAGGTTTTCATGTGATTTCTGCCCTATGTTCTTCAAGTCTTTGCTCAGATGTCACCTTCTCATAAGGCCTTCTCTGACCACCCTATTTAAAACTGTGGCTGGGCACAGTGGCTCATGCCTCTAATCCCAGCACTTTGTAAGGCTAAGGTGGGAGGATCACTTGAGTCCAGGAGTTCAAGACCAGCCTAGGCAATCTAGTGAGAACCCATCTCTAGTAACATTGAAAAATTAGCCAGGAGTGATGGGGCATGCCTGTAATCCCAGCAACTCGAGAGGCTGAGGCAGGAGGATCATGTGAGCCCTAGAGTTGCAGGCTACAGTGAGCTATGATGGTGCCACTGCACTTCAGCCTGGGCAACAGAGCAAGACCTTGTGTCCAAGAAAATAAAAAAATAAAATAACATTGCATCTCTCTATTTACCTAAGAGAAATGAAAACATATGTCCACAAAAAAGAAACTTGTACACGAATGTTTCTCACAGCATTGTTCAGAATAGCCAAAAGTGAAAACAGCCCAAATGTTCATTAACAGATGAATGGATAAATACATATCCATACAATGGAATATTATTTGGTCATCTAAAGGCAGGCGGTACGGATACTCCGGGAAGCGTGAAAACACTGTGCTTGGTAAAGGAAGCCAGACGACAAGGGCCTCATACTGCATGATTTCCTTTATATAAAATGTCCAGGAGAGGCAAATCCAGAAAGATCAAAAGTAAATTATTGGTTTTCAGAGCCTTGGGCACGAGGAGACTGGGGAGTGACTGCTACTGGGGAGGAAAATGTTCTGACATCAGCAGCTAGTGATGACCAACTTTGTCAGTATACTAAAAGCAAATGAATTGTACTTTTATTTTATTTTTTTTAAGACGGAGCCTTGCTCTGTCACCCAAGCTGGAGTGCAATGGCACAATCTTGTCTCACAACAACCTCCGCCTCCCAAGTTCAAGCAATTCTCCTGCCTCAGCCTCCTGAGTAGCTGGGATTACAGGTGCACACCACCATGCCTAGCTAATTTTTGTATTTTTAGTAGAGACAGGGTTTCACCATGTTGGTCTGCCTGGTCTCGAACTCCTGACCTCGTGATCCATCCTCCTTGGCTTCCTAAAGTGCTGGAATTACAGGCATGAGCCACCACACCCGGCAGAATTGTACATTTTTAAATGGTGACTTTCATGGTATGTAAATTATATCTTATTATAACAACACTTTCCCCTGAAAAAAAATGGCATCTCTCATTGATATGGTTTAGATGTCTCACCCAAATCTCACGTTGAATTGTAATCCCCAGGATCGGGGATGAGGTCTGCTGGGAGATGATCATGTGGGTGTATTTCTCATGAATGGCTTTGCACCTTCCCCTTGGTTCTGTCCTCGAGACAGTGAGTTCTCACAGATCTGGTTGTTTAAAGTGTGTGGCACCTCGCGTTCTTCTCTCTCTTCTTGCTTCTGCTTTCTCCATGTGACGTGCCTGCTCCCCCATCACCTTCCGCCATGACTGTAGCTTCTCAAGGCCGCCCTAGAAGCTGAGCAGATGCTAGCACCAGGCTTCCTGTACAGCCGGAAGAACCATGAGACGATTAAACTTCTTTTCTTTATAAATAACCCGTCTCAGGTATTTCTTTATAATAATGTAAGAATGACCTAATACCCTCACCCTCTTCACTGATTTATTGTTTTCCCCAGTCTCATCACCTTCTAAGTATTACTATATTATACATCATAATCTACTTATTTAGTTACTGTTGTTGCTCCCAGCTAGAAATAGAAGCCCTAAGAAGGCAGGTCTTCTGCCTAGATCACTCTCTTAGCACAGAGACTGGCACATACAGTAGGTATTATGTGAATGAATTAATGAATGAGTGAATGAGTGAATGAGAGCACCACCAAAGGGCCAGGTGGAGCCCACTGATGTGAGAGCACCTTTCTCTCCCCAGGGATTCTCTCTCCAGGCCCGTTCTCTGCTTAGACAGTGGCTACCAAACACAGGGTCCCTTGAATTAGTCTATTCTCACACTGCTATAAGGAACTACCTGAGACTGGGTCATTTAATTGGCTCCTGTTTCCACAGGCTGCACAGGAATCGTGGCTGGGGAGGCCTCAGGAAACTTACAATCATGGCAGAAGGGGAAGCAGGCACATCCTACATGGCTGGGACAGAAGGGAGAGCAGGGAGAGGAGCTTCATACTTTCAAACAACCAGATCCCGTGAGAACTCACTCACTATCACGAGAACAGCATGGGGGAACTCTGCCCCCATGATCCAATCACCTCCCACCAGGCTCCTCATCCAACACTGGAGATTACAATTTGACATGAGATTTGGGTGAAGACACAAATCCAAAAAAATCAGTCCCTCATGGGGAGGCCGAAACCAAGTAGAAAGGTAAGACTCATGTCTGGGAAGCGAAAGGCCAGGACCAAAGCCCTGCAGATGGCCAGGCCCCAGGAGTCCAGCTGTCAGTGGCCTAGCACTGCCTCTGCAGGGTACCTGAGCTAGCCCAGGAGGCTTCTTGGAGGAGGCAACCCCAAGCAAGACTGGGAGTTGCAAAGGGGACTCGGGGACTGCGGGAGCAAGAGGGCCTGCCAGGCAGGTAGGCTGGCAGGAAGCAAATGCTTCTCTCCTCAAATGACGGCACCAAGAAGAGGAAGAGCCTTGTCTTTCTCCCTTAATTCAAGGCCCAGACCTGCAGCAGAGAGTCCTGCAGCCCAGGAACTCCTCCACTTAGCAAGACATAAAGCAGATGGGAAATGAATCCCTGAGGATTTCAGACTTCTGCTTGGATCATTCTCTTAGCACGGAGACAGGCACACGGCAGACACTATGTGAATGAATGAATGAATGAATGGGAGCTCCACCAAGGGGCCAGGTGAACCTACTGATGTGAGAGCGCCTCTCCCTACCCGGGGATTCTCTGTCAGACCCGGCCTCTGCTTAAACAAAGGCTATCAAACACAGGGTCCCTGTATTAGTCTGCCTGCCCCACCCCACCTGCCCTTTAGCCCATCATCCCCTGAAAAGGTGATTACACAGCTGGCTGCTTGAGCGAAGCTGCTTGCTAAATCGATTCTCTGATTTAGGCCATGCCTGGCTGTCTGTGCTTGAACAAGCGTTTTTCATCTGAGAGTCCAGCTCCCAGGCTGCCCAGTATATAATGGCAAGTTACCCCCCTGCCTGGCAGACAGAAAGACGGAGGAGACTGCATGCTCCCACAGCCGCAGGGCTTACTGCAAACACTGTCCCTTCTCCCCTGCAGGGCTCCAGGCCTCTCCTATGGGCTGACATCTTGCAGAGGGAAAATGAAAAACATGGGTTGACTCCGGACTGGTGGATGTGAAAGGGCAGAAGGCTCAGAACTCAAATTTTCACAAGGGGAGCCCCAGGGACCCTGCAGTTTCAGACACTCCCGGGCCGGGGAAGCAGGAGGTGAATATGGAAAGACTGATGATGATGATGATGTCGATGACAGTCCTTACTTTGATGCAGCACTTTAGAGTTTAGAAGAGTTTTAATGGCAGCTATTATAAGCAGCCTGTGAAAGGGAGGCTGCATAATTCCCATTTCACAGATAAGGAAATAGACGCTAAGAGGCTGTGTCCATCCAAAGCATGACAGCGGTCCCAGCAGACCCAGGGGCTGGCTGGGAGAAGGCACAGGTGGGTGCGGTTCAAGCTTCAGGGAGGGTGGCGGGATAGGAACAGAGTCCATAGGGAGGCGTTCATTTTCCTTTAAAAATGATGGTCTTTTCACTACCTACTACATGGCAAGGGAGTGGGTCAGCCTCAGACAGCAGCTGTTGGCTGCCCTTAGCCTCCCAAATGGAGTTGCAAGTGCCTCCTCCCTAGTCTCCAAGCCCATGGCACTTGGGGCCTGCGCTTTGTTTGCTCATGCAGATCACAGCATCCTCTGCCGCTGGAAAACTGAGCCCACCCGGCAAATCACCGGCTGCATGTGGAGGCTGGGGTCTGTCACTGTCTCCATGTTGCCGATGTCCAGTGCTGTCACCAACTCTGTCCACACCCATGTGCAGCCTAATCAGGCTGGTGACAAGGCCACTTGAGGACCCTACCAGTTAACGAGCATGGGCAGAACAGGCTGTCCAGCACCGGGACTGCAGTAGACCCTTGCTGACCACAAACCCACAGAAGGAAGAAAGAGTGGTCGCTGCCTTTTGCTCCTGAAATAACTGCAAAGACATAACTTCTGCCAGTGCAAGCTGGGTTTGGGGAGTCTGGGGCGGGGGTAGGGGAGCAGGACACCCACCTGGGGCCTACAATGGCGGCCACTGCGGGATGCTGTGTTTCAGTGAGTTTGAGGATGCTGGCGCTGAACTGGATGAAAGGAGAAAGACTTGTCAGTATTTGACAAGTCCCAGGAAGTGCAAAGAGCTTTCTCCAGCCCACCACCAAGTGACTGCCTTTAGAAACTATTAAATGGGGAGGGACCCAAGAATATGCACAAACAGGATTTTTTTTATGTATAAAATTATCAGAAGCAGACTGATAAAGCACTGTTCTCCATTCTGAAAAATGCCTCTGCATAACCACGCATGAAACAAAACAGTTGATGTTTTCGTCCATCCAACAAGACACACGCCCACTTGGCCCAGGGGACAGCGAGAAAGGCTCTGGGCCCCAGGTCTGGCTGTGGCTGACGGTGAATGTGGGCCAGGAACAGGTCTGCCCAGGGCCCTCTCGGGGGTTCACATGGTCTAGGATCACGACCGTAATACAAGCTCCACCAGGGAAGGGGCTCCAATGGTCTTGCTCTACGTTGCAACCCCAGGGCCCAGGCCAGGGCTTGGCAAGCCACATGTAACTGCTGAGGCCAGCACTTACATTGTAGGCTCACGCCTGTAATCCCAGCACTTTCAGAGGCTGAGGTTGGTGGATCACTTGAGGCCAGGAGTTGTAGACCAGCCTGGCCAACATGGTGAAACCCCATCTCTACTAAAAATACAAAAATTAGCCAGGCGTGGTAGTGTGTGCCTGTAGTCCCAGCTACTCAGGAGATTGAGGCAGGAGAATCACTTGAACCTGGGAGGCAGAGGATGCAGTGAGTCGAGATCACACCACTGCACCCCAGCCTGGGAGACAGAGTCAGACCCTGTCTCCAAAATTAAAAAAAAATGTTGAATTATTTTAAGGGGCAGTCATCATTCACATCAAAGCAGGCATGTCCAGCATTAAGAGATTTTGTTGGTGAAGTTGCTGTTGCTGTTTTGGATAGGCAGTCATTGCATGGAAGTGTTTCTGGCAGGAAAAGGTAGAGTTATGTGGCATTCACAATGAGGCAAAACAAAACAGAGGACAAAATTCTGTTGGAAATCACACTGTAAGTCAACGAAAACATCTGATCTTTGTTGAGAAAAATTTAATTCACACACGCTATTGCAGAAAGATCACACAAAATGAGCTGATTTCTTTTCCAGGACAACTGGGATACCCAGGAAACCGCAGGGACACACCTGTTCTCTCTGTAGCAACCTACCTGTCCCCAGTGATAGGCGAGTAGGCTTCCTGCTTCCGTGCTAAATCTTGTAATAACCCGAGGGCCCAGAGTTTGAAAAGGACAATTGCTTTTTGAAAAAATCCATACTCATTTTTTTAAAGTGGTATCATAGCTAAAGATCCTGAAATTATTTACCAGACGTGATGGAATTTTGCTGAAAACTACATTTTCCTTCTTCAGACCATAAATGTGAACAGTAGACTATAAAGATGAGGTTCTTTCAATATCTAATCCAAGAAACAGCAAGTAGCCACTGAGTGAGTGGTGAAGGCAACCTCTGCTTTCTCGCATTTTACAGCAATGTGATTCGCCTGGCAAGGCAGCCCAGCCTCAGCATCCCTCTCCTTCATTCACCCTGAAATTAATCTTTCCTATTAGCCAATTTTTCTGATGGCTGGCCTCATCTTCATAACTTTCCACTGCTGACTCAACATCCTGGATTCAGACAGATTAAACCTCTGAAAAATGATGGGGAGTCACAGCCCTAAACCCTTTGGAGAAAAGCCACTGAAAGTCAGACAGGGCCCTCACAAGGGCTGAGGTAGCCCTGCTTCCCAGCCGGCAAAGAAAGACGGTCAACCCAATGCCCACCATCTGAGCCACAGGGAGAGAAGGAAGATCGCTGCCAGGAGTCTTCCATTCACAGGGGCTGGAGACTAGCAGGTCCATTCTCTGGGGGTCGTGAGGAACAGGCAGGGAAGGAGAGCAGAAAAAGTTATTTTCAAAAAGGGAGCTAAAACGTATTAGAATGACAGACAAACAGTAAGGAGATGATTCCTGGAAAAGCAGGAGCCATGAACAGTGACAGTGGGGACTGGTGGTGTCAGGACACCAAACCACTTCATTAAAATACCCAAGGTTCAAACAGCAGGCGCTGACATGGCTCCTTGCAGGTCAACAAATGAAGTGAACACCCAAATTCAAGCGCACACACACAAAAAAAAACCATATTCTAGATAATAAACAAACCCTACACTACACCACAATGAATTGGGGAATTTCCTGGAAGACTCTGAATGGTTTTTTTTTTTTTTTTTTTTTTTTTTGAGAGCAAGTCTCTCACTCTGTTACCCAGGCTGGAGTGCAGTGGCATGATCTCAAGTCACTGCAACCTCCACCTCCCAGGCTTAAGCAATTCTTGTGCCTCAGTCTCCCGAGTGGCTGAGACTACCAGCGTGAGCCACCATGCCCAGCTCATTTTTGTATTTTTAGTAGAGGTAGGGTTTCACCATGTTGGCCAGGCTGGTCTCAACCTCCTGATCTCAGGTGAATCCACCTGCCTCAGCCTCCAAAAGTGCTGGGATTACAGACATGAGCCCCCACACTTGGACTGAACATTTTTCTTTATATCCCAGGTAACAGATTTGCTCAGTATTGAACTTCAACGCAATGAACACATTTTAATGAGGGATTAGGATAAATTTCCATTAATTTAAATAATCACAAGTATGGAAATTATGGATTCCAGCCAGTCTGACTATAACAAAAAGTTTCCCAAGCAAATTAAGAGGGTAAACATGGGATGGGTATTTGGAGTTCCTCCTAAAGCCTTTTTTCTAATTGCAAAAATAATAAATGCCCACTGGTGAAAATTTCGAATGTGGCAAAACATGAAAGAGCAGGAAAGACCCATGATCCCAGGGTATGTGACCACTGCTAACACTGTGGTATATTTCCTTCCTATCCATTTTCTCTGACTTTCTTCCCCTCCAAACAGAACTGAAATGAAACTGTCTGCGTAATTCTTTCTCTCGCTTCCCAGCCCCACATTTGGGAGAAATGTTTAAATGGCTGATTTTCAGTCTCTTTATACCTACTATTTACTACCTACTCTCCTAATCAAATCTACATAATACCTGCTATCCTACTACCGCTAACGTGCTAATTTCAAATAATTCTTAGCAATTCATTTAAAAAAGCCAGTTTGAAGATCTAGTGAGTAGTTTACTACATATACTTTTGTCTGAAAATAATACAATTATTTGTCCTTTATGATACTCCCTAGTTCTGACGTTTCTCTAATTCACACTAGTTAAGAAGGTCGGCTGACCAGTTTCTTATATAATCAGTACCATTACCTCCTAAGAGGAACATAAAGACATCACTATAATGAGGAGAGCAACAAGCCTGGCAGCGGTTTTTCTTTCGAGAGCATCCTCTTAAGGGAACAGTAAACAGCTTCTAAATAAGGCACCCGATCTACAGCCTAAGACCTTAGCTGACTGCCAACCTTCTTCAATGCTCCCACGGTGAATCCCCCACCGCAGCCACTCACCTCTGTCTGTCTCCCCTTATCCCATGAGCCCCCATCTTCTTAATCTCAGCCTCCTTAATACAGGAAGTTAACAGAAAAGGTTGAATGGTGAGCTGAGTGCATGAAACCAACACACAGAGCTCACTTCCCTCACTTCCAACCTTAGCATCTTCCCATCACCACCCCCCACCTCCAACCTCTCCTAATCTGTGCTACACAAATATGTTTCTCAATATTATCAGTTCCTTCTGAATCATAATGCTGCATCTTAAGATGGCAGTTGCTAAGGTGCCTGCATTTTATAAGGGGTTTCATTTTTATTTATTTATTTATTTCCCAAGATGGAGTCTTGCTCTGTCCTCCAGGCTGGAGTGCAGTGGCACAATCTCGGCTCACTGCAACCTCCGCCTCCCAGGTTGAAGCTATTCTCCTGCCTCAGCCTCCCAGGTAGCTGGGATTAGAAGTGCTCGCCACCATATCCAGCTGATTTTTATATGTTTAGTAGAGTCGGGGTTTCACCACATTGGCCAGGCTGGTCTTGAACTTTCAACCTCGTGATCTGCCTGCCTCAGCCTCCCAAAGTGCTGGGATTACAGGTGTGAACCACCGCACCTGGCCCAAGAGGTTTCTTTTTTTTTTTTTTTTTTTTTTTTTGCAGTCAATTTAGCTAGGGGAATTCTCTCTTTGCTCTATGTTGAATGTTCGTACAATGCAAGTCTGCATTTTTAAACATCTTTCCTGAATTGTAGAGCTGACAGAGGATTTAGAGGCTGTTCAACCCTAAGCCCCTTTTGTCAGATAAGGGAACTGAGATCTGGAGAGGCAATGTCCCCTGGGCCAAGTCAAAGCCAGACATCAACGATGGGATGGGAGTCACTCTGCCAATCCTAAAGCCTTGTTGGCTTCCAGACCACTGTCCCACAATTTTAACAAATGCATAAAACAACTCTCACCAATTGATGACAAACTTAACCTAGCTACTCGACCTGCAAAACCAGCCCTCAAGCACAGTGTGACATTTTATCAAGGCACCCGCCATCCTACAGTTAAGGAATTGGGAGATGGTTTGGTCACACATTTGAGCAGACATTGTGTTCCAGGCTCTGTGCCAGGAATGGGGGGGTCACCAAGGAAAAAATCTACAGAGTCCTCCTACCTAAAGTGGCCTACCACCCTGGGAGGGTGGACAAGCAGTAAGGTCAGCCTCCAGCTAGAATAATTTGTCTTCCCTGGAGGAGCAAAGGAGGGCTCCACAGAGCAGGTAACACTGGCTTACTTCTGGGCCTGAAAGAATATGTGAGATTCTCCCAAAATCTTCATATCAGTGATTCTCATGGAGACTCTTTCAGAAGAATCACACTCCACCATCATCCACTTGGGTTCTTTATGTCTACACTCATCCTGTCCTGACTCCCTAATTACCACACCAACAGCAGAAAACCCACAAAGAACTCAGCAGGAATGCCATGTGAAGCAGAGGCAGAGGTTGAGAAGCACCATGATATTGGTGACAGTGATGGCGATGGTGGTGATTCCAGTGACAGTGACGATGATAGTGATGGTGATGATGATGGGGATGGGGACGACACTGATGATGGTGATGGTGATGATGATGGTGATCACAGTGATGATGATAGTGATGGTGGTGATGATGACGAAGACAGAGACAACAGTGATGATGATGATGGTGGTGGTGGTCATGATGATGGTGATGGTGATGATGATGATGATGGTGATGACAGTGATGATAATGAAGGTGAATGGTGATGATGACTGTGACAGTGATGGGGATGGGGATGAGAGTGATGATGATGATGGTGATGGAGAATGGTGATGTCGGTGATGGTGATGATGGGGATGGAGATGACAGTGATGATGATGATGAAGAATGGTGATGACAGTGATGGTGATGATGGGGATGGAGATGACAGTGTGTGGAGATGACAGTGATGACGGTGATGGTGATGATGGGGATGGAGATGACAGTGATGGCGGTGATGGTGATGATGGGGATGGAGATGACAGTGATGATGATGATGATGATGATGGAGAATGGTGATGACGGTGATGGTGATGGTGATGATGGGGATGGAGATGACAGTGATGATGATGATGATGATGGAGAATGGTGATTACGGTGATGGTGATGATGGGGATGGAGATGACAGCGATGATGATGATGATGATGATGGAGAATGGTGATGACGGTGATGGTGATGATGGGGATGGAGATGACAGTGATGATGATGATGATGGTGATGGAGAATGGTGATGACGGTGATGGTGATGGTGATGATGGGAATGGAGATGACAGTGATGATGATGATGATGATGGAGAATGGTGATGATGGTGATGGTGATGATGGGGATGGAGATGACAGTGATGATGATGATGATGGAGAATGGTGATGACGGTGATGGTGATGGTGATGATGGGGATGGAGATGACAGTGATGATGATGATGATGATGGAGAATGGTGATTACAGTGATGGTGATGATGGGGATGGAGATGACAGTGATGATGATGATGATGATGGAGAATGGTGATGACGGTGATGGTGATGATGGGGATGGAGATGACAGTGATGACGGTGATGGTGATGATGGGGATGGAGATGATAGTGATGACAGTGATGGTGATGATGGGGATGGAGATGACAGTGATGATGATGATGATGGTGATGGAGAATGGTGATGTCAGTGACGGTGACGGTGATGATGGGGACGGAGATGACAGTGATGATGATGATGATGATGATGATGGAGAATGGTGATGACAGTGATGGTGATGATGGGGACGGAGATGACAGTGATGATGATGATGATGATGAAGAATGGTGATGACAGTGATGGTGATGATGATGATGATGATGGAGAATGGTGATGACAGTGATGGTGATGATGATGATGATGGAGAATGGTGATAATGGTAATGGTGATGATGATGATGGTGATGGAGAATGGTGATCATGGTGATGATGATGGGGATGGGGGTGATAGTGATGATGATGATGGAGAATGGTGATAATGACAGTGATAATGATGGTAATGGATATGATAGTGACGAGGATGATGATAATGGTGATAATGGTCTTGAGGAGTCAGCAACTGGCCCAGCACAAGTCACAGGGGGAAGGAGCTATGGGCCACAGCAAGGCCTTTATGCTGCTTGGGGACCCCTGACCCCAAAATCTGGAATTCCTTACCTGTGCTCTACATCTCCTTCCCCTACTCCCACCCACACTGGTGAAAATAATTCTCAAATGCATAACCTTTCACCTTACAGTGAGCTCTGAGACTAAACAGCCAGGCCATATTGGTTTTAAATAAGGTAATAGCATATCAGCAAGAACATATGTTAATAAAAGCAGCAATTCTTTATCCCTGAATGTCTTCAGAAAGAAGAGGGAAAAGCACCCCCTAAAAAATAAGAACGGTTTATACCTGCCGACATTCCAGCATGAAGACAAGCAGGTTCTTAGCACCTGCCGGAGGCCTGTTTCTACCTTTACTTGCTGGGAATAAGAAAGACACAGAGAAGCCACAGCAGGCAGCCACAACAGCTCATGTCCCACCCCTGGAGGCTAAGCCCCTGCCAGGTATCCAGGCTGTGTCACCAGCACGGGCTCCACACTGCATGACGGAAGAGTTTCTAATGAGGCACACCGCAGCCACAGCCGAAGGATTAGTAGGTGGGGGGACAAGCAGTTCTGCCACCCACAGCCGTGCGTCAGCCCCTGAAGCTGGGGGCTTTTCTGGACCTCCCACATCCCACACTTATTCAGCCAGGAGTGTCTCCAGCCACACACAGTAAATACAGAAAGCTGCGTGATGTTGGAAATGATTCTTTTTTAACATAGGTGATTGATTTTCAGAGGTTCTCACTTCTCTCCAAAAATTGATTACAGGGCAGCAAATAGAAAAGATGGGAGTGAAAGGGAAGAGTGGGGCTGTCGTCAATTCTGTTTTCTGGAAACATCTGTTCAATGCACAGAAAGAAGGCAGAGAGCTGAGCATTTTGCTGCTAAAGAAAAAGAACACTGCAGTCCATACACACCGCTGCACAGAACTGGGATTCCGCAAGTGCGCCCAGCAGTCCTCCGGCCTGCCAGCACGAATGCACCCAGACCTGATAGATGCTCTGCACACATTCACAGCGGGAGGGGACCACCAGCTCTGGGCCCTATTATGCCTAAGGAACAACCTGCAGCTCTCTCTGTGCAGCCCCCACCACCAAGCTCAGATATGGGTGCCTCAGGGACCCTGAGAGATGGTTCTCAGAAGGCATGAGGCTGGGATGATCCAAAATGGCAGCTCCCCAAACTCCAAGCAGTAACCAGCACTGGCTGCCTTCCGGAAGCCTCCACACTTACCGCAGTCACAGACACCAGCAACAATCCCTTGCTACAACTGCCTGGATCAAAACATGCCTCATAAGCCTGAATTTGAAAAGGAATTCTGTACTCAGTGGCAGAGGAGGTACTAGATCCAAGAATGTTTAAAGAGTAACAGCAGCCACCTCCATTCATTCCACACGTGACCAGCCACACTCACCTGGGTACTCACATCTGCATTCTTGTTATGTCTCAGCTGGGCCTAGAACCTCTTTCTGCACATGAGTAAACAGACTCAGAGAACATCACCAGCCAATAAACAACAGAGCAAAGACTACAATTCAAACCCAGGTCTGCCACATCTGCGTTCCTGTCAATATCCGAGCTTGGCCTAGAACCCCTTTCTGTGCATGGACAAACAGATTCAGAGACCATCACCAGCCAATAAACAACAGAGCAAAGATTACAATTCAAATCCCAGTGTCCCTGATCTTTCCCCCAAGGTGTTTTGCAAATAAGGGTCCAAGAATGCCTTGGTTCTTTCCACCATGGTTTCTTCCATGGTTCTGTCCACCAGGAGAGTTTACAACCCTGGGAGAGAACGGTCATTTGTGACCTACCTGGTGTACAATGGGTATACAATTTCTGTGTCTCGGTTTGTGCATCTGTCCAATGGCATCTCATCCTCTGCTCTCTTCCTCAAAGAACGAAAATGATGCAAGGAGAGAAATGCATCAGAAATGCATTCAGAAAACTGAAATGCACAAACCACCCGAGTCCACAGCACCACTGCATTCCACACCCTCCATCCCAGCCCCGTCTATTTCCAGGAAACCTCTCTGCACACACACATTGCTTGAACCACCTCTGCCTGCTCAGTTGTGGACTAGGTACTGGGGCAAAGGACAACGTGTCACACAGCACTCATGCCCTAGAAGGCACTTCCATGGCTTAGGAAGGGATGACAAGACTCGTATAGGAAAAACTGAGCACCAGCCCAGGCAAGGCCATGAAAGGGCATAGCATTACTACCAACCAAGGAAGAGAAAGTGACCCGGCTTAATTCTTGATCCTTCCACTTTCTGCTGATGGCCTTAGGCTACTTATTTGCTTTGGGCCTCCTCAGTTTTTTCATTTGGAAAAATGGTTTGGGCTGGCACAGTGGCTCACACCTGTAACTCCAGCACTTTGAGAGGCCAAGGCTGGAGAATTATTTGAGTCCAGGAGTTCAAGACCAGCCTGGGCAACATAGCAAGACCCCATCTCCACAAAAAATTAAAAAATTAGCCAGGGGTGGTGGTGTGCACCTGCAGTCCTAGCTACTCAGGAGTCTGTGGCAGGAGGATTGTTTGGGCCCAGGAGTTCAAGGTTGCAGTGAGGTGGGATCACACCACTGCACTCCAGCCTAGGCAACAGAGCAAGACCCTATCTCAAAAAAAAAACAGTTTGTTAAGAAGCAGGGTCTCACAATATTGCCCAGACTCAAATCCCTGGTTTCAAGTGGTTCTCCCACCTCAGCCCCCTAGTAGCTGGAACTACAGACAAGAGCCGCAGTGCCTGGCTTAAAAAATAGGGTTTTAATTTGTTTGCCATTTGCTCTGCTACATACATACATTAACTTGCTTCATCAAGAACTTGACACATCAATATATGCCCTGTATTTTAAATCCCAACACTCTGCTAGATACTGAGGAGTTATGCAAAAGAAACGTGAGGAACACACCTTCAGCTGGTCCAGCCAACACGTGAGGAACACACCTTCAGCTGGTCCAGCCAACACACCCTGGGTATACTGTAGGTGCCTGTGCTGTGCCAGGTGCAGGCATGAGGCCAGTAAGAGAGCTCACCATCTCTCAGGGGGAGGGCCACGCACCCATCTCACTTCTTCAGGGCTGGGGGAAAAGTCAATTCTAACTAGAAGACTCCAGGAGGGCCCCCGTGAAGCGGCCCTTGAGCCAAACCTATTAAAACACAAGTTGGAAAAAGAAGACAGATCTAGAGACAGAAAGCAAATTTGTGGGGACTGTGGGTTTGAGGGTAGGGACAGAGAGTTTCTACAAAAGAGGGATCTTTCTCGGGTGATGTATATGCTCCAAAACTGGATTGTGGTAATGGCTGTGAGCTCTATAAATTTACCGAAAATCATTAAACTGTACACTTAGAATGGGTACACTTCATGAGAGATGAATTCTATTTTGGTAGAGCTATTAATTAAAACAAAAATGAGTAGGAGTTTAGTAGATAAGGAAGTTTGGGTGGGAGAGAAGAAAGGCCTCTAACAATCCAGCCCCTCCTCTAGCCCCTACCCTGCCCCCCAACTCTCCCACATGTCAGCTTAGAGGGTATTTCTCCAGGGAGCCCCCTAATCCGGGGTAGGAGCTCCCCTCCATAGCACTTCTAGGCCCTTGGACTTATTTGATGGGTCCCCCACACACAACCCCCAGCCAAGACCTTAAAGTCTGCAAAGGTAGGGAGGTTGCCTGGGTCCAACCTTCTCAGAGCCCAGCTTGGCACAAGGTACACAGCAGGTATCAGAAGCACTTACTGAGTAAGAGAACAAACCTTGGCGGGGCTGGGGAGGCAGAAGAGAGTGGGATGATAAAATCTGTGGTTGCTTTTTTGTTTTGTTTTTTCTGAGACAGAGTCTAGCTCTGTCGCACAGGCTGGAATGCAGTGGCACAATCTCGGCTCACTACAACCTCCCCCTCCTGGGTTGAAGCGATTCTCCTGCCTCAGCCTACCAAGTAGCCGGGATTAGACATGCCTGCCACCACACCCAGCTAATTTTTTTATTTTTAGTAGAGACGGGGTTTCACTGTGTTGGCCAGGCTGGTCTTGAACTCCTGACCTTATTATCTGCCCACCTCGGCCTCCCGAGTGTTGGAATTACAGACATGAGCCACTGAGCTGGACTGAAATCTGTGTTTTAAACAGTGAAGTGCTGCTAGCAGGGCTGAAGTGAAGGAACTGGAGGCGTGCTCTGGGCCAAGGGCAGATAAGGCTCTGCTGTGCAGGAAGAGTGGGTGTGAGACCTCAGAGAGTGCTGACCCGATTAAAAGAGCTATGAAACTCTTTTGAGATTTCTAGCTTTAACCAATGAGCAGATGAGACATGTTGGCCATAATAGGTAGGAGACACAGCCTCAGCAAGGGAGAAGAGTCCTGGGCTCTGCTTTGATATGGGGTAGCTCAGAGCCCACACCCAGTATTGGGTCTGCAGCTCAGGTGTATCTATATCACCTGCCAATGCACAGACATGAGCACAGGTGAGTGCAGCCAGTGCACCTGAGCAAGCGGAAGGAACCGTCCTCTAGAGATGCACTTAATATCATGCCTGTCTGAGGCAGACCTCACTTGCCTAAGGGGACACAGAGCAAGGAAAGCACCTCCATCCCTAGGCTCCTGGCTTCCGGCCAACTTGGTTAGTATCTCAAGCACCAAAATGATACAAATACCCAGAAAACCCAGCTGCAGGATTAGTAAGCATTCAGTGTGCACTTGCTTAAGAAGGTAAAGGCACACAGCCCTAAGAAGTCATCTTTCCTGCCCTGCTGCTGGCAGAGGAAGGTGAGTGTAGAGGTCTCCGGGAAGAATGTCTTTAGTTAGTCATGCCTCATCAATGCAGAGATGTGAAGCTTTGCCTCTGAAATTCAATTTTACTTGAAACGACTTGGCCAAGGTAAGGCTCTCTAAAGGATTTACTGTGCTTTTCAGATGATAAAAAAAAAAAATCTTGAGACTTGCATCACGCTCATCAGCACTAAGAAATGTTCCACCTGTCAAACCGTATTGATGACCTGGAGTCAGATTACAGTCTGCGCCACTAGATTCTGACCATTTCTTTTTTCTTTGTAGAAAGTGATTTGAAGAAACTTGTTTTCCGTAGGGCAACTGGCACCAAGAGAGCCCCTAAGCCCATGCTGCCATCTCCATATACAGCCACCCTCTGTCATTCCCAGATTAGAAAATGTAAGGGGAAAAGGACAAGATCTATGTGACATTCACAGACGTGCAGCTTTACGTGAGGACATGAGAACAACATAGAAACCCACTGCTACCGTGTGAGAACAGGGAACCCCAAAGTACAGCATGATGAAAATCTACAAGTGTGTGTCCTCCTAACTCCAAACGTGCCTCCCCCAACCCCCTCCGCGGCACAGTGACATCAGACACTGACAAACTAGCAGAATACACGTAATCCTCCAACAGTCCTAGGCTGGCAGCTCATCAATTGAATGCATTATCCCATAATGAACAGGCATGGTTTAGGGCTTGCTGGAATGCAAAATTTTAATACAAACCTAACCCCGATCTAGATTAAAATTCAGCTGCCAAATAGCTTAATCTTTGGTGCCAACTAAACTCTGGAGCCCCCTTTTAGTACCCTGGATCATCACTGGTTCATGAGTGGGCATGGTACTCTACCACTTACAAGTAGCAAAAAGGGTCTTAGAGTAAGTGTCATAGGGAGACAGGTGCCCTGATGCACAATCACCAGGCACGCACTGTCTGCACGCTGCAGTCCTTGGCACTGTGCTCACAGAGCCCTGAAGGTGTGGGTGTGAGCCCCAGCGCTTCACAGGAGGAGACAGCTCCAGGTTGAAAGGGTGCTGAGTATGGGGCCCAGGCTGGGGCATGTGCACCAACCGGAGTTCAGTCCACGTCTTTCCATAGACTGCACTTCTAACTCTGCGCAGCCCTATGGCTAGAAAGGGGGCGGAGATACCTTCTGAAGCCATGTGTCCAAGTTATGTATTTCACTTAGAATCTATCTCTAGGAGGGCTTGCTGGGAATAAATGGGCCATTGGCTGGAGTATGGGCAAATCTCTGTTCTTCTGGGGTTTTGACTTGTTTTGGTTTCTCCACAGGTCAAATGACCTTCCATTTATTGGATTCCAAAGACAAAGTCTCCCAAATTGTTATCACACATTGACATGTATGTTCCACCTTAAAAACAGCATCAAAGTGGAACGCAGAGGGAGCAGGCAAGGCTAGGACGTGGCACCACATCCCACCACAAGGGAGAGGCAGGGCCCCGGGCCTTCCCTTTGCCACATTATCCGATAAAACCTCAAGAGCTCAGTAATTACAGGCGCTCTCAAAAGTGAAACAGAAATAGATCTAAGGCCAAAACACTGGCTGCTCCAGACAAAGGGCTGGCTTCAACTAGAAAAAAACAAACAGAAAAACCCTGCGTTTTGGTCTGTCTTTTGAGCTGATAAAGCCAGGCTGATTTTTAAAAATATTATTATGGAATCTGATTACGAGCCCTTTTCTCCTGTAGAATACAAAATCATTCGATGAAACAGAAAACAGGGTCCATTCTAAGTGTGCCCTGTCACCAAGTCAGGATGAAAAATGAGCTCATCACCTCCCCCTGGCCTGCCACGGCTGGGATTGCAGGGCTTCAGTCCCAGCAGAGGAAAACCAAAGGAACCGGACCAGGTTTCGGTTCCTGACTCTTAAAAACAGGCAAAGCAGTCCGCCTCTCTGGGAACACCACCGCGTAGCACCTGACACTTGGGAACCACATCCTATACCAAAGGCCGCCCATGCCGCCCCCTCCGCAGCCCATCTCATGCCGGCGCTCCATTTTGAGAGCCTCCTGCACCGGTGAGATCTGTGGCTCCCTTGGTTAAAGGCGATTCCTCACCACCACCACCAAACCCAAGAGGAAGACACCAAGGCAATGAAGAGAAGGAATATCGCTCACTCTGGCGAGAGCGCCTGAACCACAGAGCTGGCCTTCTGCGTCTGAGGCGCCAGGACTCTCCAGAGAGTGAGTCGTGGTCAGAGCTGGGTGCACATTCACTGCGGTTCAATTTTATGAGTAGTAGGTTTCAAAAGTAAATGTGTTTTAAATTAAGGTGTGGGACTAAGAGGAGGGGTCCCATGTGGCCCCCGGGCATGAGGCTGGCTGCAAGGGAGCAGGGGTGGCAGGGGCTGGGGCTGGGGGGTATCTAATGCCGAGGCCGTTGGCTGGACTTGGCGACCTCGCAAACATCTTCCTCTGGTGGAATTGGGGTCAGCCGGGAGGAAAGGGGTAGCCTTTGGCGTGACCAGGCCCGACCGGGATACCTCGGGAGCCGGAGCTCTGCGTGTGCAAGAAGCACCAATTTCACGCCATGGCTCTGGAACTCCACGGGCTGAGCCGCATCCTCCGGGATTAGGCACTTGTTGAGCGAAAGGGCTCTCAACTCCGCAGTCGCTGCCTCCCGGCCAGGAGAGGAACCCCCCACGCCGGCGCCGGAGCCCGGGGGCTGGAGCAGGGTGGGCCACACGCTGCGCTCTCGGGCACTGGCGGAGGCGGCAGCGCCCGGGAGGTGCGGCAGGAGGCAGCGCAGCTGGCAGCTAAACTTTCTGGAATCTCGGTGTTTCGCCGTTAAGTTAGGGCCAGAGAGAGACAGGAAACACGCCCGGGGGAAATGTAAGGCCCCAGGCATGATAAAGGAAAAAAAAATTTTTAAACAGCAGACGCTAATCCAATTAACACAGCACCTACTGTGTGCCGGGCATTGAGCCAAGAGCTGCCTTCAGTGCGTTCTCATTTCACCTGTCACCACAGCCCCCGAGGGAGGAGCTGTCCTCATTTGAAAGAGAAGCAAGCCGAGACCCGGGAATGTGGCACGTCTGGCCCAGGTCGCAGTGCGGGTCATGGGAAGGCCAGGGCTCTACTCGTCGCCCCACGGCCCTGCGAGTAACCTGCGGATCGCCTCCGCGTGGGCCCCCACCCTTGGCAGAAGCTCACCGGCGACCCACGTGGGCGGCGCCGACCAGTCCCCGAGGGTCCGGCCCAGCCTTCCCGCGAGGCCCGCGCTTGCCCCGTCGGGTCCCAGCTGTCCCGGAGGCTCCTAAGCTACGCACTGCGCCGACCGACAGGGGCAGGGGGCTCTGGGACGGGACCGCCCAGGGGACCCCACAGGGGACAGGGACCGGACCGCCCACGCCCACCCCGCCACCCCGCTCCACGCACAGCTGCCCACACACGACACCCGTCAGGCACCGCTCCTCACCAGCAACTGCGTCCCGACACACAATTCCACAAACGCAGTCCAAAATGTACACACCGAAGGCGCACACATATCCCCACGAGTACGCGCCATTCGAAAGACACACCACCGTCCGCGGTCACTCACAACTCCACCGCGCAGAGAAACGCGGGCACCCCCGGACATACCCTCGCGCACACAAACACACACGCCAAGAGCCGGATTCGCGGCGCTCGCCGGACCACACGCCGGTGCACACGCCCGCAGCCGCCCTTCCCTACCTGCTCCGGCGCAGGACGCGGTCCGCCGGCTTCCCAAACCCAAGTTCCGCGCCGGCGGCGGCTGCAGCGTACGCGGGCCGCTCCCCGGGACAAGCGCGCCGAGGCCGGGAGGAGTGACTAGGAGCTCGGGCCTCTGTGCGTCCGCAGCTGCTGCGCCTGCCCCGCAATCATCGCCGCCCAGAAAGACAAAAGGAAGCCGGCAGCCAAGGAAGGTGCAAGGTGGAGGCGCCCGCCAGTCCGCCAGTCCGCCCGTTCGCCGCCAGCCGCCGCCGCCGCCAGCCGCCGCCGCCGCGGCCCGCCTGCCAGCTCCGGGAAGGAAGGGAAGCGAAGGCGGGACCCAGAGGCGGGGGACGGGGCGGGGCGCGCGGCCGGAGGCGGGCGCTCAAGTTTCCTGCTGCCCCGCCCCTTCCAGACCCGGCCCCGCCCCTACATGACACGCCCCCTGCCGGACCGTCAGCGCTCGCTGGGCCCTCGCCGCCCCTGCCCCTCGCAGCTCTTCGGCCCTCGCGGCCCAGCCTAGGCCCTGCTCGGTCCCAGCCCCCAGTGGCTTTTGGGGCAGGGGTGGAGCTGGGCGCCGGTTCCGCTCCCCTAACCCTTGGCCTCTGGCCTGCGGGTGTAGAAGAGGCCTAGAGGCGGCGCCCGGGAGGGGCCTGCCCTGCGCCCGTGCCCCGCGCCCGCGCCCCCCGCCCCCACCCCGCAGGAAGTGGCCCGGGCGGCCTAGGAAGGGGAAGAGACGAGTTGCCCCGGCCCCGTCCCCAGCCCGGCGTGCACCTCGCACCCCTTCCCGCGCCCGCTCAGGCCTGAAGTGGGAGGCCTGGCTCCAGCCCTGGTTACCTCCGGTGACTCCCCAGGCCGCTTAGGCGAGTCCCTTGGGCCACCTCAGCCTCGGTTTCCCCACCTAACCACGGAAGGGAGCAGGGGCGTGTTTCCTGAGCTCCTCCTTCCTAACATCTGTGGTCTTCGGGCTCCACGCAGGAGAGGCGCCGAACTGGCATCTCCTGGCTCTCGGGGAGGGGGGCGTCCTCCATCCCCTGCACCTGCTGGGAGTGGAACCAGGGACCCCGCTTCGCAGAGCACTGCCCCCCACCATCAGGGGCTCCGGAAAAACGGCTTCAGAAAAGCAAATATATACACACACACACCTCCCGCCCCAAACATCCCCGAAAAAAGGTAACCACAGAAACAGCTAGAAATATGGAGCCGTGCGATCGTGTGAGGCTGAGACAAAACTGTCTTTCCAGCGTCTCTAGGGGAGAGCTTAATCCCTCCTTCCACTTCTCCACGGAAAACAGTGAACTCCTGCTACAGAGGCCTCCAGAGCAACGTGCAAGCGCAGGGCCTTGCTGGGAAAGTGGGCTGGGTCCAGACTCATCCTTCCTTGGCTCTGAGGGCGGAAAGGCAAAGCTAGACCTCGAAGAAGTTCCCCTCCCGGTGGGCCCTGCAGTGAGAATTACATGAAGTCATGCTGGTGGGCGGTGGACCCGCCTGCACCGACTGATGCAGGCGGCCCAGTACCTGCGGGCGCCATGCGTCCTCCTTAGCCAAGGCCAATGGCCAAGGCCGCTCTAGCTCCCCGTGAAGTGTCCAGGCAAAGGGCGAGTGGGGTTACAGGTGAGAAAACCTCAGTTAGAGGCCAAGGCCCAGACCCATCAGCAGGGTGACTTGCAGCAGTGACTGTCAGCCAGAGCAGGATCGGTCATGCTGTGGTCACAAGTAAGACCCAAATTCTCACTCAGGCTGCAGTTCACCCTGACAGCAGAAGCCTCCACCAGGCACGGAACTGGCCTCTTCCACCTTGGGATTCCCCAGGCGTCTTTAGGGCTTCCAAGGCCGCTGCTGGTTCTCCTACCTCCAACAGGAGAAGAGACAGCACTAGGTGGGGTACCGGAACCCGGCCTGGGGCAACACACACCACTTCCACCCACATCCATGGGCCGGAAGTGGTCGCACAGCCGCACCAGGTTGCAAGAGGCTCTGGGAGCTGTGGTCTTCCTGAATGTTCAGAAGAAAACGAAGCCGATTTGATAAACACATAGCAACATCCCTGCCACAGAAACTGAGCACATTTCTCCCAAGCACCGGGCAAAGGGGCAAAAGCTGTCCACATAGGCATAGCACCACAGGACGGGAGGAGAATGGCAGACACAGGCAGGAGGCAGGGTGGGGTGGAAAAGTTCAGGCAGGGCTCAAAAGCAGACCGAGGCCCCTTCCTGAAACCCAGCCCACTCACTGGTTCCTCCACACTCGGCCCATGCTGCTCCTCTCCCCTGTGGCTTTTCCATCTTCCCCTCCAACCGATAACCCATCCATCCTTCAGAACTTAGGTCAGCCCTCACCTTCTCAGCGTCTTAGCCTGCAGGTGCTTCCTTTGTTTCTGAACTACTAGAGAAACTTAACCACAGACCTCTTATTCCAGAAATGTATCTCTCTCAGATGAGATGCAAGTTGGTCCCTTCCCTTGTGTCCTTCCTGTTCATTCAGGAGAAGGACTCCCTACCCCTCTGAAGCTACATGGAGAGATAGCATGCCGTCATTATTCAATATGTAGTTTTGAATTTAATTAACTACATCGAAGAAGAAAGCAAATTCAGGTAAGATGTTGTATAATTTCCTGGGACGACTATAACAAGCACCTCCAACTGGGCAGCTTAAACAACATAAATGTGTTGTTTCACAGCTCTGGAGGCTGGAAGTCCAAGATCAAAGTGTCGGCAGGGCTGGCCCCTTCTGAGGGATGTGGGGGGCAGTCTGTTTCATGTCTGTATCTTAGCTTCTGGAAACCTCATGCATTCCTTGGCTTATGGGTGGATTGCCATGTGTGCTCCCTGTGAATTCACATCTTCTCTCTATACCTGTCTGTCTCTTTTCCCCTTTCCATAAGGACACAGTCATTATTGTATTAGGGCACACCCTAATTACTTCACTTAACTTGATCATCTCCACAGACCCAATTTCCAAATAAACTCACATTCACAGGTACCAAGGGTTAGAAGTTCAGCATCTTTTGAGGGGAACAATTCAACCCATAGCTGGTGTCATGCTAGATAAACGATTTGTTTTTCATATGGTGATTGTAAACAAGACAGAAATAATTCTGATTGTTCTTAATAATATCTTAGTTTTATGACAATTTTTTTCTAATTTTTATTGTGATAAAATGCACATAAAATAAAATTTATCATCTTAATCCTTTTAAAGTCAACAGTTCAGTGGTATTAAATACACTAACGACGAGTAACCATCATCACCATCCACCTCCAGAACCCTTTTCAGCTTGTAAAATTGAAACTCTATACCCATTAAATCATGACCCCTCTCTAATACCTCATATAAGTGGAATCATACAGTATTTTCTTTTTGCAACTGGATTATTTCACTTAACAGAATGTCCTCAAGATTCATCTATGTTGTAGTATATGTCAGAATTTCCTTCCTTTTTTTTTTTTTGACATGGAGTTTTGATCTTGTTGCCCAGGCTGGAGTGCAATGGCACGATCTCGGCTCACCGCAACCTCCGCCTCACAGGTTCAAGCAATTCTCCTGCCTCAGCCTCCCAAGTAGCTGGGACTACGAATGTGTGCCACCACACTTAGCTAATTTTTGTATTTTTAGTAGAGACGGGGTTTCACCATGTTGACCAGGATGGTCTCGATCTCCTGACCTCATGATCCACCCGCCTCGGCCTCCCAAAGTGCTGGGATTACAGGTGTGAGCCACCGCACCCAGCCAATTTCCTTCCTTTTTAGGGCTGAATAATTCTTAAAATACATTCTATTGTAAGTATGCCACATTTTGTTTATGCACTCATTTGTCGATAAATACTTGGGCCGTGTCCACATTTTAGCAATTATGAATAATGCTGCTATGAACATGGGTACACAAATATCTTTTCAAGATCCTATTTTAAGTTCTTTTGGGTATATACCCAGAAGTGGAATTGCTGGATTATATGGTAATTCTATTTTTGGGTAAGCATCGTAATAATATTTTCCACAGTGTCTGTATCGTTTCACATCTGCCAAACAGTGCACAGCATTGCCATTTCTTCACATCCTCACTGCCAGCACTCATTTTTGATGGTAGCCATCCTAATGAGTATGAGCTGGTGTCTCACTGTGGTTTTCATTTACATTTCCCTAATGATTAGTGATATAAACATCTTTTCATGTGCTTTTTGGAGAAAGATCTAGTCAAGTCCTTTGTCCATTTTTTAATCGTTGTTTAGTGTTTTGGTTGTTGAGCATTAGGAGTTCTCTCTGTATTCTGGATATTAATCTCTTATAAAATATATGATTTTCAAACATTTTCTTCCATTGCATGGGTTGACTTTTTACTCTGTTAATTTTGCCTTGTTGTTTTGTTTTTTATTTTATATTATATTTTATTTTATTTTTTCGAGACACAGTCTTGCTCTGTTGCCCAGGCTGGAGTACAGTGTTGTGATATTCGCTCACTGCAAACTCCGCCTCCCAGGTTCAAGCGATTGTCCCACCTCAGCCTCCCAAGTAGCTGGGATTACAGGCATGCACCACCAGGCCTGGCTAATTTTTGTATTTTTAGTAGATATGGGGTTTCACCACATTGGCCAGGCTGGCCTCAAACTCCTGACCTCAAATGATCTGTCCACCATGGCTTCCTAAAGTGCTGGGATTACAGGCTTGAGACACCACACAGGCCTGATTTTGCGTTTTGATGCACAATTTTTTTGAGACGGAGTTTCACTCTTGTTACCCAGGCTGGAGTGCAATGGCGTGATCTCAGCTCACCGCAACCTCCGCCTCCTGGGTTCAGGCAATTCTCCTGCCTCAGCCTCCTGAGTAGCTGGGATTACAGGCACGCGCTACCATGCCCAGCTAATTTTTTGTATTTTTAGTAGAGACGGGGTTTCACCATGTTGACCAGGATGGTCTCAATCTCTTGACCTCGTGATCCACCCGCCTCGGCCTCCCAAAGCACTGGGATTACAGGCTTGAGCCACTGCGCCCAGACACAAAATTTTTATGAAATCCAATTTGTCTATTTCTCTTTGTTGCCTGTGTCTTTAATGTCATATCCAAAAAATCACTGCCAAATCCAACATTGTGGAGATTTTGCTCCAAATTTTCTTCTAAAAATTGTATAGTTTTAGGTTACTTTTAGGTCTTTGATCTAAGTTAATTTTTGTATATGGTGTTAGGTACGCGTACAGCTTCATTCTTTTGCATGTAGATATCCAGTTTTCCAAGCACCATTTGTTGAAAAAGCTGTCCTTCTGTCATTAGTGGTCATGGCACCCTTGCCAAAAATCATTTGACCATATATTCAAGAGTTTATTTCTGGGGTCTCTATTTTATTCCAGTGATCTATATGTCAATCTTTATTCCAGTGCCACATTGTTTTGATTACCGTAGCTTTGTAGTAAGTTTTGAAATCAGGAAGTATGAGTCCTCCAGCTTTGGTTCTTTTTCTTTTTCTTTCTTTTCATGGTGTGTTATGTTTTGCAGCTTTTTAAAAATATATATTTTTTTATTGTATTTTAGGTTCTGGGGTACATGTGCAGATCATGCAGGATTGTTGTATAGGTACATCCATGGCAATGTGATTTACTACCTCCATCCCCTGGTCACTTACATCTGGCATTTCTCCCCATGTTATTCCTCCCCAACCTTCCTACCCCCAACTTTGTTCTTTTTCCAAGATTGTTTTGGCTATTCAGGGTCCCTTGAGATTCCATGTGAATTTTAGGATTTTTTTTTTTCTCCAAAAAATGTCATTGGGATTTGGACTTTATTGTTTCTGGAGTCCCTTTACATATACTGTCTCCAACATTCTAAAGATGAGGAAAGCTATACTTGGAGAAATGAAATGTCCAAGGCCACGCATTAGAATCAGTAACAGCCAGGTCTAACAGCCAGATTCAATGTCATTGTGCTGGACCCACACAGGCTCTGGAAGGAATACTATTTTTTTTTTAATTGCTTGTAGCACTTTAATACTTGAATGTATATCCACCAGGGAGAATCTTGCAAATAACATGGTCCCAGCTCACAAATTCCTGCCCCAAAATGTTTGAGGAAGTGGAGGCTAGCTTGTTTGTAGGTCCTCTTTTGATTCTATTTCCCAGTTTCATTTGTAATCACAGAGTGGAGAAATGCGGCTGCCGGGAATAGCATGGGTGAGGCTGACTTAGGCTACAGGCAGCATTTCTGGCCTCCCGCCCTTCCCCTAACCCCAGCAGCCCACAGGCAGAGGAAATGCCCAAATAACTCCCCAGCTCCAGCTGCAGCAGGAAACCAAAGCCGTGCCTGGAAAGGAGAGAGTTAGAAATTTACCATGACCTGTCCGCCAGCAGAATTGCTGGATTCTGCCTCAAATCTGTAGCTGGACCATAGCTGGGAAAATTGGATCATTAGGTCATCTTGTTTATTCCTGAGGCATGCTGTTTTCTGACCACTCCTGATACAGATGCTGTGACCCATGGCTCATCCAGGAAGTGTGACTCAGAGGCAGCTTCCGATGGGCACCCCCTTTCCCCTTCATCCTTGCAAACTCAAGATAAACTAAAATATACCCCCCCCCCCACTGCTGTGGGCCACTACCACCCCAATTCCTTTGTTGAAGCCCTGACACCTAATGGAATTATATTTGGAGATAGGGCTTTTAGGAGATACTTAAGGTTAAAAGAGTCGTAAGGGTGGAGTCCCAACCCAATAGGATTGGTGGTCATAGAAGAGGAAGAGAGAGAAATCTTTCTTCCTCTCCATGCACCAAGGAAAGGCCATGTGAGAACACAGCAAAAAGCTGACTGTCTGCAAGTCAGAAAGCCGGCCTTTACAAGAAAAGGATCAGCCAGCAGCCCCTTGATCTTGAACTTCCAGCCTCCGGAACTCTGAGAAATAACTTTCTGTTGTTGAAGCCACCCAGTCTGTGGTGTTTCATCAGGGCAGTCTAAGCCTAAGCCAGGAGTTATGCCCTGGTACTTTTTCTTCTATATCCTACTCTGTCCTCTACCCCTCTCTAATCTCAAGGCTGGGTCCCAGGACCCTGCCCAGCAGTACTGGGGCGTTAAGGACCTGGTTTTGTTTCTTGAGCAGTGCCTTACCCTCTTGCCCTGCTTCCCTGACCCTTCTGCCTGACCATGGCTGCTGGGGAACAGGGCGGGTTATGGGCCAGAGTGGGACTTGCCAGGGGAGGGCTCTGGAGCTGCACTGTCTGCTCACCAAGCGGCCTTTGGAGGTACCCGGGAAAATGAGCAGGACTCCAAGTCAGATAAGCCTTGACTCCCAGGCTCTTCTATAAAGTAGACAGCTTGACCTACGACTTACCTCTTTAGTGGTTGAGAGCCTTAAATGAACTAACATTGGATGCTCTCAGAAAAAAAAACAAAACTTACACTTGTATAACCCCACCACTTTGGGAGGCCAAGGCAGGTGAATCGCTTGAACCCAGGTGTTTGAGACCAGCCTGGGCAACACGGCGAAGCCCCATCTCTACTAAACATCTCTACTAAAAACACAGAAATTAGCCAAGCATGGTGGTGCGTGCGTGTAGTCCCAGCCACTTGGGGAGCTGAGGTGGGAGGATGGCTTGAGCCTGGGAGGTGGAGGTTGCAGTGAGTCCAGATGATGCCACCGCACTCCAGCCTGGGTGACAGAGCCAGACCTTGTCTCAAAAAAACCCCAAAAAGCTGCTTTCCCCTCCCTGCTTGCTCTTCCCTCCTCCCCATTAGCGAACCTACAACATTCCCTTTAGCAACCCTGATCAGGCCCCAATCCAGGATCCCAATTTTCTCATTTGTAAAACGTGCATATGAATCATGTCTCCCTTGGATTAAAAGAGGCAGTGTGTGCAAAGGGCCTCTGTTGAGGTAGCGCCTCAAGAAGTGATGGGCGTGTCACTTCATTGTCGTGTCCTTACCCTCATCATCATTCTTTCACTGACTGACTGCTCCGCCCACACACGTAAAGAAAGCCATCACAGCCGTCAGGCAAAGGCTGCGGGTGCTGGTCTGTTCAGCAGGCACTATCGGCATCACCTGAGCAGACACCCAACCTCTCTGAGTTCCTTCCCCACCCCACCCCCGCCCCCACAGCTGGTCCTCAGATGACCTAAGGGAGGGAGGCCAAAGCACCAAGGACTGGGAAATGGCTTTGTAAAATGTGAAATGTTCTCCAGGATTACACATCTTCAAGGAGTGTCAGAGGCATTTGAACCAGAGCGACTCCATCTGGAATAGGGGCCGGGTAAAATAAGGCTGAGACCTGCTGGATTGCATTCCCCAGAGGTTAGGTGTTCTAAGTCACAGGATGAGACAGGAGGTCAGCAAAGGTACAGGTCACAAAGATCTTGCTGATAAAACAGGTTGCAGTAGGCCTCCTGGTGCTCACCCACAGGCTGTTCTTACACTGACTCTAGAGGAAGAGGAGGTAGAGTAAACCTACCCCATATATGCCTCCATCCAGGCCCTGGTGCTGGTCTGTATTATGAAATGGGGGACATAGAAAAGAAAAAACAATAAAAAATAAAACAGGTTGCAGTAAGGAAGCCAGCCAAAACCCACCAAAACCAAGATGGCAACAAGCATGACCTCTGGTCATCCTCACTGCTCATCCATATGCTAATTATAATGTGTCAGCATGCTAAAAGACACGCCCACTAGTGCCATGACAGTTTACAAATGCCATGGCAACATCAGGAAATTACCATATATGGTCTAGAAGGGAGAAGAGCTCTCAGTTCTAGGAATTGCCCGCGTCTTTCCTGGGAATCTCATGAATAATCCACCCCTTGTTTCGCATATAATCAAAAAATAACTATAAGCATAACCAGCTGAGCAGCCTGTGCCGCTGCTCCGCCTGTGGAGTAGCCATCCTTTATTCCTTTACTTTGCTAATAAACTTACTTTCACTTAGCTCTGTGGACTTGCCCCCAATTCCTTCTTGTGTGAGGTCCAAGAACCCTCTCTTGGGATCTGGACTGGGACCCCTTTCTGGTGATAGTAGTGGCTCCAAAGAGTGGGGTTGGACTTCTGTACCATTGCTGGTTTACACAGTGGAGTGGAGGGGAGCCTGAGGCCATGACACAAGATTGTCCAGTATAGGTTGGGAAGCCACATCAGCAGCGGCACAGGCCCCAATGTGGAAGGCAGAAAACCCAGCCTGGGCTCCTTACAACACACGGACATTTTTTCCGTGTCAGTGGAGAGAGGGGAGCAGTCCAGAGTCTGGCTGGCTACAGAACACTCCTGCTAAAACACAAAACCCAAAGCCGAACATAGCAGCAGCTTTGACCTCTGCTTCAAACCAGCTTGAACCAGAAAAGGCTGCCCACTTTTCCAGCTCTGCTCCTGATGGTGGCTCCT
This sequence comes from Saguinus oedipus, assembly GCA_031835075.1. Lineage (NCBI taxonomy): Eukaryota > Metazoa > Chordata > Mammalia > Primates > Cebidae > Saguinus > Saguinus oedipus. The sequence continues at coordinate 106,433,765 of CM063183.1, forward strand.
GTTCTGGGAGCTAGAGCTCCTGGTGCATGTGCCGAGGACATGCCCTGCAAGGGACAGTAGGTACATTTCTCCCTGAAACGTAATAGCTCCATGACATATGGAGGGTGGACATAATGTTAATCATATGTGTATATATACATATCATTACTTCAACATGTAAACAATCTAAAAATTGTGAATGAGATATTTTGTATTCTTTTTATAGTAAGTCTTTGAAATTCGGTGTGTGTTCTGTACTTACAGCATTTCTTAATTTGGTCTAGCTGCAATTGAAGTGCTTGATAGTCATATATGGCTGGTGGCTATCACATTGGACAGCACACATATAGACCTGTGAATGCAAAACCAAAACTTTAGTGTGCATCAGAATCCCCTGAGGTGCTTGTTAAAACACTGATTGCTAGGCCCCACCCCCAGAGTTTCAGATTCAGCAAGTCTGGAGTGTTGCCTGGAATTTGCATTTCTAACAAGTTTCCTAGTAATGCTGCTGGTCCAGGGACCACACTTTGAGAACCACTGGCCTAGACAGTCCTCTGAGGCAAGCAAGAAACATGCTTTCTGGTTTACCTCTGGGGAAACTATGTCATTACTACAAAGCTACAGTAATCAAGCAGTGTGGTACTGACATAAGGACAGAGATATAGATGAATGGAATAAAACTGAAATGCAGAGATAAATTCTCTCAGTTATTGTCAGTTGATTTTTGGCAAAGATGCCAAGACAATTCAAAGGGAAAAAGAATAGTCTTTCCAGTACATGGTGCTGGGACAACAGGATGGCCAAATTCTCTCTCTTTTTAAATTATTTTATTTTTAAATTAATTAATTTTTTTTTTGAGACAGAGTCTCGCTCCATCACCAGGTGCCAGGCTGGAGCACAGTGGCACAATCTTGGCTCATTGCAACCTCTCCTCCTGGGTTCAAGCAATTCTCCTGCCTCAGCCTCCGGAGTAGCTGGGACTGCAGGCACGTGCCACCATGCCCAGCCAATTTCTGTATTTTCAGTAGAGATTGGGTTTCACCATGTTGGCCAGGATGGTCTCAATCTCTTGACCTCGTGATCCACCCACCTCAGCCTCCCAAAGTGCTGGGATTACAGGCATGAGCCACCATGCCTGGCTATAATTTTATTTTTTTAATGGAGTTTTGCTCTTCTTGCCCAGGCTGGAGTGCAATGGTGCAATCTCAGCTCACTGCAGCCTCCACCTTCTGGGTTCAAGTGATTCTCCAGGGTATGGCCAAATTAAAAAAAAAAAAAAAAAAGTGGATCCCTACCTCACACCATATAACAAAAATTAACTCAAAATGGATCAAACCTAAGTGTAAGAGCTAAAAGTACAAAACTCTTAGAAGAAAACACAAGAATAAATCTTCATGACCTTCTATTAGGCAATCGTTTCTTAGATATGACACCAAAAAGCACAGGCAGCCAAAAAAAAGTTGATAAGTTGGACTTTATCAAAATGAAAAACTTTTGTGCTTCAAAGGACACCATTGTGAAAGTGAAAAGAAAGACCATGGAATAGGAGAAAATATTTGCAAATCATGTATCTGACAAGGGATTTGCATCTAGAATATATACAATTTTTTTTTTTTTTTTTTTTTTTTTTTGAGACGGAGTTTCGCTGTTTTACCCAGACTGGAGTGCAATGGCACAATCTCGGCTCACCGTGACCTCCGCCATCTGGGTTCAAGCAATTCTCCTGCCTCAGCCTCCCGAGTAGCTGGGACTACAGGCACGCACCACCATACCCAGCTAATTTTTGTATTTTTTTTTAGTAGAGACGGGGTTTCACCTCATTGACAAGGATGGTCTCAATCTATTGACCTTGTGATCCACCTGCCTCAGCCTCCCAAAGTGCTGGGATTATATGCATGGAGAATTTTTTTTGAGATGTAGTCTCACTCTGTCACTCAGGCTGGTGTACAGTGGAATAATCTTGGCTCACTGCAGCCTCCATCTCCTAGGTTCAAGAGATTCTCCTCCCTAAGCCTCCTGACTAGCTGGAATTACAGGCACATGCCACCACACCTGGCTAATTTTTGTATTTTTGGTAGAGACAGGGTTCCACCATGTTGATCAGGTTGGTCTTGAACTCCTGACCTCATGATCCACCTGCCTCAGCCTCCCAAAGTGCTGGGATTACAGGCGTGAGCCACTGTGCCTGGCCAAATATATACAGAACTCTTACAAGTCAACAATAAAAAGTCAAATGACCCAATTTTAAAAGTAAGAAAGGATATAATTAGACCTTTCTCCAAGGAAGATATACAGTTGGCCAATAAGCACATGAAAAGAAGTTCAGCCTCATTAGTCACCAAGGAAATGCAAATCAGAACCTCAGTGAGATACCACCTCACACTGCTAGGGTGGCTGGAATTCAGAAGGTGGACAGTAACAGGAGAGGTGAGGATGTGGAGGAAGTGGAACCCACTCACATTCGTGGTGGGAATATAAAATGGTGTATTGGCTATGAAAAACAGTGTGGCGGTTCTCTGAAAAGTTCAACATAAAGGCTACCATAAGACCCTGCAATTCTGTGCCTGGGTATGTACCCAAGAAAATTGAAAATCTCGGTCCACACAAAAACACATACGTGAATGCTGACAGCAGGACTACTCCTAAAACCAACAAAGTGGAAACAACCCCAAGACCCATCATTGAAAAATAGATAAACAAAATGTGACGGATCCATACAAGGGAGCGTTATTCAGCCAAAAAAAGAAATGAATTACAACTACATATTGCAACATGTTGAACCCCAAAAACATACTACCTGAAAGAAGCTGGACACAAAAGGCCACATACTGTGTGATCTTATCTACATGAAATGCCAGAATAGACAAGTCCATACAGACCAACAATGAATGTGAGGCTGTCAGAGGCTGGCGGTAGAAGAGTGACCATGAGTCTGGACAGGATTTCTTTTTGGAATTAGAGTGGTGAAGGTTGCACAGCTTTGTGAATACAGTGAAAACCCGAGTTGCATACTTTAAAAATAAATAAGCTTTGTGGCCAGGCTCAGTGTAATCCCATGACTGTAATCCCAGCAATTTGGGAGGGCAAGATGGGCGGATCACGAGGTCAGGCATTCGAGACCAGCCTAGCCAACATGTGAAACCCCAATCTCTACTAAAAATACAAAAAAAAAAAAAAAAATTAGCCAGGCTGTCTGTAATCCCAGCTACTCAGGAGACTGAGGCAGGACTGTCGCTTGAACCAAGGAGGTGGAAGATGCAGTGAGCTAAGATCCCGCCACTGCACTACAGTCTAGGTGACAGAGTGAGACTCCCTCTCAAAAACTAAAAAATAAATAATAAGCTTTTTAAAAAAAGCAGAGAGGAGGACATTTACCTCAAATCATATAGGTAATAAATGTCAGGTGAGAGCCAGACCCTGGACTACACATGCCTAAGGAATTTTTTCTCCACACCTCACCTGGCCTGTGGGGCACCAATTTTTTTTTTTCTTTTGAGACAGTCTGCTTTTGTTGCCCAAGCTGGAGTGCAGCAACTCCATCATAGCTCACTGCAACTTCAAACACTCAGGATCAAGCAGTCCTCCCACCTCAGCCTTCTGAGTGGCTGGAACTACAGGCACATACCACAACTGGCTAACTTTTAAATTTTTATAGAGACAGGGTCTTACTATGTTGCCCAGGAGATCTCAAACTTCTCTGGCCTCAAGCAATATTCTCACCTCAGCCTCCTGAAGCCCCTCACCCAGCCAGGGGCTACACTTTCTTAGGTACTGCTAGATCATGGATTAGAAGAAACCTGAAGGGCAAATCCATTTTATAAAGTGAAAGAAAAGTTTCACAGAAGAAAAAAATCCAAATGGCCAGTAAATGTAAGAAAGATGCTCAACTTTATCCAGGACCAGGAAAGGCAAAATCAAGTCACAGTGAGATCGCATTTCCTACCCAGCCGTGCCAGGGATGGAGGAGGAGGTGTGTGGGGGTGGGAGTGGAGTTCCACACACACTCGGGAGGAGTGTAAATTAGGACAAGCACTTCGGAAAGCAATTTGGTAAAATCTAGGAAAGTCGAAGAGGTGCTCCCTCTCATTACCTACCCTCAGGAAACGCCTACAGAAACCAGAAGCCACGTGCAAGGACACCTTTGTGACACTGTACGACAGAACTGAAAGCAGCCCAAATGTCCAGCAATAGAGGAAGGAGTAAATACAGCATGTAACATTCTTTTTTTTTTTTTTTTTTTTTTGAGAACCGAGCCTTGCTCTGTCACCCAGACTGGAGTGAGGGGTGCGATCTTGGCTCACTGCAACCTCCACCTTCCTGCCTCAGCCTCCTGAGAAGCTGGGATTACAGGCACACACCACCATGCCCAGCTAGTTTTTGTATTTTTAATAGAGACAGGGTTTCACCATATTGATCAGGCTGGTCTCAAACTCCTGACCTCATGATTCGCCCACCTCAGCCTCCCAAAGTGCTGGGATTACAGGTGTGAGCCACCACACCCGGCCTAGCATGTGATATTCTTACTACAGACCACTTAAACACAGTTAAAATCAATTAGCTAGACATGTGAATCAATATGGACTGATCTCTAAAATGATGTTGAATTTTAAAAAGCAAGGAATAGAACACATATAGTAAGTTACTGTTTATATGCATTTAAAACACACAACATAATATAATGCATATTTAGGCTGGACAAGGTGGTTCACACCTGTTATCCCAGCAATTTGGGAGGTCAAGGCAAGCAGATCACCTGAGGTTGGGAGTTCGAGACCAGCCTGGCCAATGTGGTGAAACCCCATATCTACTAAAAATACAAAATTAGCCATGTGTGATGGTGCATGCCTGTAGTCCCAGCTATTTAGGAGGCTGAGGCATGAGAATCACGTGAACTCGGGAGGTGGAGGTTGCAGTAAGCTGAGATGCCACCACTGCACTCCAGCCTGGGTGACCAAGTGAGACTCTGTCTCAAAAACAAAATATATATGTGTGTGTGTGTGTGTGTGTGTGTGTGTGTGTGTGTGTGTGTGTGTGTGTGTGTGTAATATTTGAATAGATTAAAATGTGGTAAAAGTAAAAGTATCAGACAGAATGCACATTCAGGGTAGTGATTGCCTGTGGGGAAGAGTGGGTGAGAGAGACTGGGGTGATGGGAAGGAGACTTCACCTGCACCTGACATTGCATTGTTTCCAAAAACACTGTTTTTGGAAACAAAAAAATATATATGTCTGATATATTGTTCTCTGTACTCCTCTATATTTAAAAATATTTTTCACTAAAAAAATAGCTTTTAAAAAGCATCGCTTATCCCTGATTTCATCTTGTGTTAACTCTGGATTCTGCTCTGTGGTAACGTCCAGCCTGTCTAACAGTCAAGATTCCAGGAACGCTGGCCTTCGGGAAGATAGGCCTGGAGCCAAGCAGAGGGGACGCTCTTGCTGTGGACGGCAGCGGGGATGGCTGATAGATAGCCCGGGGGCAAGTTCCGGAGAAGCCTCAGGCATCATGCAGAAATGAGAGGCAGTGGGATGCTCCTGGCGGAAGAATGCCAGTGGCTCAGAAGGACGTGAGATGTCAGGTCTTTCGAATAGGGTCAGAGAAGTCACTGTGAAGCTTAGCATGAAGAAGGACCAGGCCAGGGAACACATTGCCAAAGTCAGGGATGTAGAAAGATGTCAGAAATGACTGATAGAGACACTCATCCTTAACAAGGAGTGGCTCAGGAGACAGAAGAGAGGAGGTGTCTGAAACCCCCACCTCCCAGGCATGGCAGTGATATCTGGAGGGGATCCAGGAAGAGCACACAGAGAACTCGGAGCTGAGCAGGGGCCTGGGAGGCACGGCTCTCCTGACACTCCCGGTCCTGACCCCAAGGCCAGGCCCCTGCTGCCCTCACAGCTTCAGGACCCACCTAGCACCAGGCACGTGCCCATCAGACACTTCATGCACAGAGCAGGGGCTATGGACAGGCAGAGTCCTGGAGGCCTATGATAGATTCATGGGTGCCAGGGCCTGGGGTGCAGGAGAGTAGGGAGTGTCTGCTGAGGGGTGCAGGGCAGATTCGAGAAGCACCCACACATCTAAGTAGCCCCTGGGAAAAGCAGCAGCACACATGGTGTTATGGCCACGGCCATGTACCTCCCACTCCCATCAGAGCCAAGACTTTCACTGCGTCAGTGGCTGGCGTTGTCGGCTGCTGACGGCTCATGGCTGAGTCACTCCTCTGGTACTGCCGTAGGCTAAAGTTCACCTGTGCCACTCCTGATGACTGGCCAGTGTGGGGACACCAAGGCTCAGGCCCCTGCCCAGGCCATCTCTGAAGGTCTACCCCAGCCGCAGAGCCCCCTCCATGGAAGCTGCCCCATCCTGTGGCCCTGCACTGAGCACACAGGTGTGTCCCTGAAGGCCCTCTCTATTAAACCTCCTGCTGGCAAATCTCATCTCCAAATCTGTTTCCCAGGAAACCGATCTAAAGCACAGGGTGTCTAACGATGGTCTGGAGTTATCAAGAAAATATTACACTGTGTTTAGGGGCCTCTATTTGAAGCCGTAAGATATAGATATCAGTTTTGCTTTAGACTCAGCTGCAAATAATAGAGGCCTGGAAAATATTGGCTTCAGCAAGATGGACGTTTAGTTCTTTCTCTTGGAAAAGTAGCCCAGGGCAAAATGAATCTATAGGACAGAAAGCAGGTAGGTGGTTACCTGCCGCAGGTGTGGTTGGGAAGGAGCACTGCAGATTGATTACTAGGGGTACAAGGAAACATGTGTGAGTGGTGGGAATGTTCTGTATCTTACAGAGATGGCATTTGTGTGGGTGTCAACAGTTATTGAAACTCACTGAATTAAACTCTTAAAATGGGTGCATTTGGCCAGGCACAGTGGCTCATGCCTGTAATCCCAGCACTTTGGGAGGGTGAGGCAGGTCAGTAGTTCGAGACCAACCTAACATGGTGAAACCCTGTCTCTACTAAAAATACAAAATTTAGCTGGGTGTGGTGGTGTGTGCCTATAATCCCAGCTACTTGGGATGCTAAGGCAGGAGAATCTCTTGAACCCAGGAGGCGGAGGTTGCAGTGAGTCAAGATTGTACCACTGCCCTCCAGCCTGGGCGACAGAGTGAGACTCTGTCTCAAAAACAAAAAAGGTACATTTTCTTTTCTCTGAATTGTAACTCAGGAAAGTTGATTGATTTCCTTATTTTAAGTAGTGCGAGGCAGACAGTCTGGAAATAAAATGGCAGCTCCAGGTGATGGGGACCTGGTCTTCTTATCTTGGGTTTCTCTGCCCGGCGTGGTCTTTATTCCCAAAGTCACATCATGGCCCAGAATGGCTGCAGAACCTCTAGCATTTACCTCCTGATTCTAGGTGGAAGGAAGAGGAAAAGACAAAGGGCTGACCCCATCCTGCTAACGAGGTGGTAATTGCAACGCAACACCTGCTCGAATCTCATGGGCCAGAACCTCATCACACAGCCTATCAAAGAGGCCAGGAAATGTGTAATCTATTCGCCACTATGTGCAAAGCCTTCAGCTGGGATCTTTGCAGTTCCAAAAGCCTGGGGATCTTATTATTAAGGAATAGGAGGACAATGACTACTGGGGCAGTTTTCACCACATCTTAGAAAATTTCCATGAAAAAGTCGTTGAAATAAAACAGAGCATGTGTGCTCAAAAGGAAAAGCATCAAGAACTGACCGTGTGGGTGTGCTAAGGCTTTCCCGGTGACGTGCAGGGTCATCGTGATGGCACACACCTGTGTCAACACTGCCGAGACAGGTCTAGGATCTGCAAAGAGCCAACTTCCAATGCAAAATGATTTCATTTTCCTAGTAGATTGGTGATTCCTAGGGCTGGAGGAAGAAGGGCCGGCTGGGTTTGGAGAGAAGTGGAAAGTAACTCTAGCTGGATGTGGCTCCGTTGGGGCTGATGAAAATATCCTAAACTTTATTATGGCCATAGGTACACAACTCTGTGACTATACTGAAGACCATTGAAATGTGCATTTTAAATGGGTGAATTGTATAGTATATAAATTATATCTCAATAAAACTGTTAAAAAATTTTTTTTCAGGCCGGGTGAAGTGGCTCACCTTTGGGAGGCAGAGGCAGGCAGACTGCTTGATCTCAGGAGTTGGAGACCAGCCTGAGTAATACAGTGAAACCCCATCTCTACGAAAATACAAAATATTAGTCAGGGATGCTGGCGCATACCTGTGGTCCCAGCTACTCAAGAGGCTGTGGCAAAAGGATGGCTTGAGCCCAAGAGGCAGAGATTGCAGTGAGCCAAGATCATGCTACTGTACTCCAGCCTGGGCAATGAAGCGAGACCCTGTCTCAAAAAATTTTTTTCTTTTCTTTTTCTCTGTCTACTTGATGGGTCAACTGAATGGTATTCCTACATCTTCTGCTGTTCTCCCACTTGGAAACCCGCTGAGATGCTCTTCTGAAGGCCAGTGCGTGCTGGGCCACACAAGGCAGAGCTCCTCTAGACACCTATCAAAATACCTCCCACATTTGAGTCAAGTAGAAAAAGAGGCTCTCCAGTCAAACGCCATGACTATATAGAAAGCCCTGAGTTACCCAGACTGTTCACATGCCATCACCAACCTCTGTCATCATCAAGCCCGTCCAGGGGACTCGACGGCCGCCTGACGGGGCACCACAGGCTGATCGCAAACCTTTGTTCACATTGCAGAACAACACACTGTCATAAAACAGTCTTGTCTCATTTACAGTTTTCATATTTTGCTCCTCATGGATCTTTATATCAATTTTGAGTTTAAAAAACATTGCAGCCAGGCGCAGTAGTTTACTCCTGTAATCCCAGCACTTTGGGAGGCCAAGGCAGGTGGATCACAACATCAGGAGTTCGAGACCAGCCTGCCCAATATGGTGAAACTCCATCTCTACTAAAAATACAAAAATTAGCTGGGCATGGTGGCAGGCGCCTATAGTCCCAGCCACTCAGGAGGCTGAGGCAGGAGAATTGCTTGAACCCGGGAGGCGAAGGTTGCAGTGAGCTGAGATCGCAACAGTGCACTCCAGACTGGGCAACAGAGCAAGAGTCCATCTCAAAAAAAACTGCACAAAAATGATGCTTCTCTTGATGACCGAGTTTGGATGCCCTTTATATATTCTGCGTATGAGATGAGAGCCTCCCTGGCCTTCCCGATCCCGGCTCTACCGGAGGCTTTCCTGCACCCCCCGTGTACTCATAAATGCTTATGGAATAGTCCAATGCCACCTTTTTGTTATAAGCTGAATATTTGCCTATCTTCAAAAGTGTGAGTTAATTAAAATGTGGGCTCCCTGCAGGCAGGGGCTGGTGTCCTCTATTTGCCTCCATATGCAAAGCCTGGACAGGCTGCACCAGAAAAGATGCTCAAGAAATACTGGCTGAACTGATGAACTGACCCCACCCCTAAATTTATCAGCTTTTCCTCCCTTCTACATTAAAAGAACAGAGCCCCAGGACCCAGGGTCCCTCCGTGCCCCCCTCCCCTTCTAGAGAGTCAAACAGATGAGTAAACTAAGTTACATTTTATTTCCAAGGCAAAGCTGCTTGGGGCCTCTTCATCAGTGCATCATCAGGGCTGAGCTGGGTGGTCCAGGCAGCACGTTTTTTTGACGTGGGGAGAAAATGGTCCCTTCCATGCCCACTTCCGTGGAGCTCAAACAGACTGCTAGCAGAGTCCCCAGCTTGGACTGTTACTCCCAACCTCTCAGGTGCCACGGCCTAGAGGGTCACAGAAGGCTCCAGGGGACTGGGCCTGAAATTCCCATCCATGGCGGGTACCAGTGGAGGGAGGCAAGATGGATTCCTGGCCAGCCTGTGAGCCAGTGGCAGCTCCGGGTGAGAACCCAAGAACCCACCTCCTGATGCCACCCAGCCCACTGCTGGGGCCACCCACACTGTGCCACCCCCTCCGTCACTTCCCAGTGCCCTGAAGCCACCCTGGGCAGAAGCTGTCCCCATCACTGCTACAGGAGGGGTGGACAGGGCACCAGCAAGGAAACGAAGCCGAGCTTGCTTTGCAGGGGGTTGGGCCCTGGCCGGCTCCCACTCCACAGGGCTGTAGGCTGCAGGGCTCCGGGGGCGGACCTGCTTGATGGCTTGGGTTCTAGGGCTGCTGACACTTCTGTCACCTTCCCAGGAGGCCCTGGCTACCCTCAATGAGGTCCCAGAGGAGGCATCAGCTCAGAGGGGTCAGGGCTGTGTACCCAGGAGTCAGGGTAATTGGTTTAGCACCACAGCCTCCCCGAGATGCTTTGGTGGATGCCCCAGCCATGGAGGCCCATCCTTTCCCTCCCCTGCCATCTCAGCACCAGTCTAACGGAGCCTGGGCTGCCCAAAAGCGACCCTGGCCTTGACTCCTCCACTAAGGGCAGACAGAGGCCAGTGAGATCCTAACGGTGGCCGGCCCCGCCCATGGAGGCTGGCACTGCCTGGCCCTTCCTGCCCAGGCCAGGGTCTCACCTCTGCCTCTGTTCAGCTCCCAAGCACTCCTCTCCCTCACAAGGCTGCTGTCTGGAAGGGGTGCCCTCGAGGTGAGACCCCGCTGCAGTTTCCCTCGGGGACCTCCACCTTCTGACCTCAGTGAGGACCTGAAGACCTAGTGCACCCTTCACAGCACCCTGCCCCAGCCCCCAGCTCTCCCCACCAAGTGCTCACCCCCCTGTTAGATGGAGGCTGAGGGGCCAGCAGGGCCCCACAGTGAGCGAGGCAGGCAGCTGGCAGCTGGAAAATCAGCCCAGGGAGCAGGAAAATCCTCAGGCCTCCCCTCCCACTGCTGCCCTGGGCCGCATTCCCCAACTTCCCTCTGCTGCCCGAAGGCCAAGCTGCCTGCCCAAGCCCAAGTCTCCCTCCTGCCTGTCTCCACTTCTCAGACACGTTTCTTCCTTCAAAATGCAAATGTGCCCCCTCCAGCACCCCTCCTCAGCCAGCACCAGCTCCCCACACACATCCTGCAGCTCTGACGTTTGTGGCTCAGACACTCCTCCCTCGCAGCCCTCATCCTGAGAGTGCCCGAGGCTCTGTCATTGCCATGGGGGACGGGGGAGCCCCAGCCCAGTGACATGCAGTGGGAGAGGCAGGGAGGGTTGGAGGCTGGTGGCCTCCCTGTGCCCCATGCCCTTCGGAGGGCTGTGCACTGTCTGTGTGCAGGTGGGTGGACCCAGGGAGGCTGGAGTCCCGGGAAGCAGAGGTCCTGGCAGTCACCACAGCTGGGCCGTCACCTTCCTCCTGCCCGTGCCACTGGCCAGAGCCAGCGTGACTCAGCACTGGAGGTGGGCTTCCTGCTGAGAGGGGCTGCCACTTCTGCCAGCCACATCACGTGACTTCTCGAGGCCTGGGGTTGTGCTTCTGAGAGGCCATCCCTGGGCGACAGTCAGGGCCTGCAGGCTTGGGCTCCCAGGGCCTTCGCCAGGCTGCACAACCCCCTGAGGCCGGGTTTCCTCCTCTCGGAGAAGGGCTTGGGACTTAACATTCCTCCTGAAGCCAATTCCAGAATTCAGTAAAGCCAATTCCTCGCTCACGTGCCCGGCTCCTTGTCTGCAGGCACCACTGTCTCCTGCCTCTGCAGAGTTGTACCTGCTGTCACCCTGCCAGGCCGTCCTTCCTATTCTAGCCCTGGTAAGCATCTCTTTCCCCATCGGCCCTCCCACAGGAAGCCTTTCTCTGTGTCTGCAGGAGGGGCCTTGCTCTGGTAGCACTTTGCACCCCTTCTCCATTAAAACCCCTGCTTCTGCAGGGTGGTCTCAGGCAAATCCCTTACTCCTCTACATGCGTTTCCAGCTTCACAGGGTAAGTCTAATGGCACAGGCTTCATTCGAGCGGTGTTCTGGGGAACTCATGCCCACCCCCCAACACCGGCCTGAGTGAAGCAGTTTCGGTGTAGAGGTGCTTTGATCAGGAGGATGGAAGATCAGTAAGGTTTGTGCAGTGGGGTCAGGACAGTTGTGAAGGTGACAGGCAACCTGTTCCCTGCAGATGTCTTGGGCACATGCTGGCATGTGTTCAGTAGCTTTATTTTCCAAATCCCAAATTAGGACACCTGGTCTGAGTCTGACCATGGGAGGGGTTTCTATGCTTGGAGTTATCCTGGAGAATCTGGGTCCCAGGCTACTGGAGTAGGGTGTCTGCCGGGTGTGCAGGCGGCAGGTGGGCAGGCAGCAGGTGGGCAGGCGGCAGGTGGGCAGGGAACTCTGACCTTGAGCCCTGTGGAGGCGCCCACCAGTGCAGGGCCCCTCAGAGCTGAGCTGGGGCTCAGCCGGCTGCATGGGTCCATTCGCGCCTGCCAGGGAGCACAATGTGGCTTTGTGCTCACCTGGCACCTGCTCCAGGCTCTGACAAAGCAAAGCCACGCGCAGGCTCAGGGCTCTGCACCAGGATGGCGGAGGGACTGGAGCACCAGGAAAGGGAGATCTGCATTTGGGGCCCTTCCTCAGGTCTCATCTCCAGAGAAGTGGGGACCCAGGGTTTTTCTAAAGGGAGGCTCAAATGGCATCTTATAGCTCCAAGCTCCCCCTGCCCCTAGGCTTGAAGCAGCCCCTCTTGTTTGCTTTAAAGCGTAGGCCGTGGGGCTGGGCCTGAGAAGCACACTCCCACCCCACCCAACACTGTGAGGCCACTGAGAGTCACCAGGGACGCCAAGCAGCCTGCGGCCAGCATGCCCCTCTGCTGTGTGACCCCTGTCTTCATTCGGATGCCACCAAGCAGAGCAGAGAGCAGGCACATGGGCCTGTTTTTAGAGCCCAGACAACAAACCTCTCAGTGGTGTGAGGCGAGAAAGCAGCTCGAAGCCTGATTTGATAAGGAAATTGCAATTTTTTTCTCTCCATTTTCTTTTTAATTTTTTTTCTATTTCTGAGACAGGGTCACACTTGGCAGCCCAGGCTGCCATGCAGTAGCATGAGCATAGCCCACTGCAGCCTCAATCTCCTGGGCTCAAGGCATCCTTCCACCTCATCCTCCTGAAAGCTTGGCGTATAGCTTGAGTCACCACACCCAGCTATTTTTCTGATTTTTTGTTGAGATAGAAACTCACGATGGCCAGGCTGGTCTCAAACCCTGGGGCTCAAGTGATCCCCCTGCCTTGGTCTCCCAAAGGGCTGGGATTTCAGGCATGAGCCACTGAGCCCGGCCACTCTCTTCATGTTTTTGCTGCATAAGAAGGATCCAACCCACTCCAGGGTTGAGCACGCCTCCTGGGAGAGAACGCAACTATCGCCCCTTACACCAAGGAGGGTCTAGAAGTCAAGCTCTCCTGGCCTTTGCAGAAAGGGAGCCTGGACCCTCAGGGTCTAACGCAAAAGAGAAAGAAAGCCAAGTGAAGAGGGCCCTGCGTGGAAGGACACAGAGGCGAGCAGGGGAAAGGAGAGAGAAGGTGGACACCCCCCACAGCACCCCACAACACGCAATGCCCAAGATGCCAGCGGGCTGAAGAGGGGCTGCTGCGCCAGCAGTGGTGGCTCTACTGTAAGTGATTCGGGTTGGGGTGGGGTAAGGATCGGGGGAAGAGACTCCGTGGTGGCCCTCGAGGCAGCCTGTGACTATTTGCTGCAAAGCGTGAGTGTGAAACTGTCTCTCCTTGCATCTTTGGTGCTGGCTCCTCCTCCAGACCCATTCCCAGGCCCCTAAGGAGCTCCTCGGCCAGGCATGCCAGCTGAGAGCCTGAGGAGAGAAAGGAGGCCGTGGCCAGGCCTTTCTGCACGGAGCCCTTACCGTCACAGAGGGCCGGCCTGCCCGTGGCTGCTTTGTCCCGTGGAAGGCAGCTGAGCGCCGCGTTCATTCATCCCCTTGCCTGGAACCCTTAGTGCTGTGAACACAAACCCGGCCCCTCTTGGGTCTGTTCCTGCCTGCTGTTTCTTTCATGCAGGTCGACGCTCACCTTGGGGCTTGGCTGAAATGTCACCTTCCAGGACACGCCGCCTGGCTTCCCCGTGGGGTAAACTGGACCATTGGGACTGGGAGACATTGGGTTTGCAGCAGATACCACCCTCCTTCCTCTCTGAGGCGGGGCCACAGCATCTCCTTCGGGAGTGGTGGTCAGGGCGGCCGCACACGGCATTGCCTGGCCGCTTGCCTGGCCTCACCCTCACAGCCCTGGGCTTTCACTTCCCAAATCAAGAGTCAGGCTTTCATCTTTGACCCGATTTCTCCAGGGCTGCCTAAGATGCACACTGGCTCTGTTCTTGCATCCTGGTGAGGGAAGGGGGTCAGCAGGTACTGATGGCCCTGTGCTGAGCTGTGTGGGTGAGACATCAGTTCAAGTCTCTAGGGGCCTTGCCCAACAGGGGCAGAGATGCATGGAGCAGGTTGGGTGGGAGTTTCTGTGGAGGCGACTGGACAGGCTGGAGGCACCTGGAGGCCTGTGGTGGGGTCAGACCTTCCCTGGGGTCTGCAGGACAAAGCAGGACCATGCTGCTTTTGAAGACAGGATATGGATGGGGGAGTTTGGGGAAATGAACAAGGAAATGAAGAGTGCTGTGGGAGGGCGTTTGAGATGTGGCCCAGCTGGAATGCCATTGAAGGCGCTGGACAGTCATGAAGAGTATTGGACAGGTATGGAGGGTATTGGATAGTCATGGACAGTACCAGACAGTCACTGAGAGTACTGAGCGCTGAGGGTACTGAACAGTTATGGAGGGTATTGGACACTCGCAGAGGTAGTGGATGCTCATGGAGGATGCTGGACACTCAGGGAGGGCACTGGACCATCAGTGAGAGTGTTGAACATGCACTGAGGATATTGGACACTCAGGGAGGGCACTGGATCATCGCTGAGAGTGTCGAACATGCATTGAGGATACTGGACACTCATGGAGGGTATTAGATGCTCATGGAGGGCACTGGACCATCAGTGAGAGTGTTGAACATGCACTGAGGATATTGGACACTCATGGAGGGTATTAGATGCTCATGGAGGGCACTGGACCATCCCTGAGGCTATGAACATGCATGAGGGTATTGGATCCTCATGGAGTGTGTTGGATGCTCATGGAGGGCACTAGACAGGCATTGAGGGTATTGGATGGTCATCAAGGGCACAGCAGGACCCCACAGTGGACAAGGCAGGCTGCTACCTGCTGGAAAATGAGTCCAGGGAGTGGGAAAATGCTCCAGCCTTACCTCATGCTGCTGACCACTGTGCCTACCCTCCCCAACTTCACTCTGCTACCTGCCAGAACCTGCTAGTGTCCCAAGTGCTCCCTCCTGCCGGGAAGGCCCCTCCTACACTTCTCCACTTTTCAAATACATTTCCTCTTCTTTTTTTTTTCTTTTTTTGAGACGGAGTTTCGCTCTTGTTACCCAGGCTGGAGTGCAATGGTGCGATCTCAACTCACCGCAACCTCCGCCTCCTGGGTTCAGACAATTCTCCTGCCTCAGCCTCCTGAGTAGCTGGGATTACAGGCACGCACCACCATGCCCAGCTAATTTTTTTTTATATTTTTAGTAGAGATGGGGTTTCACCCTGTTGAGCAGGATGGTCTCGATCTCTTGACCTCGTGATCCACCCGCCTCGGCCTCCCAAAGTGCTGGGATTACAGGCGTGAGCCACCGCGCCCGGATACATTTCTTCCTTCAAAATGCAAATGTGCCCCATCTCAACACTCCTCTTCAGCCAGCACCAGCTGCCCCCATGAATGATGCTCACTGAGGGTGTCAGACAGTCCCGGAGGGTACTGGGCAACTGTGGAAGGTACTGCACAGTCATGGCGAGTATTGGAAAGTCATAAAATGTACCGGACAATCATTGAGAGGTGATGGTCATGAAGAGTGCCGGACAGTCAGGTAGGGTATGGAAAGTTGTGGAAGGTGCTGGACAATCATCGAGAGTATTGACAGTCGAGGCGCATCTTCAACAGTTATGGAGGGAGGTTCTGATGACAGTCATCAAGGATATTAGAGTGTCATCAAGAAATAGACACAGCTGGCCAGGCATGGTGGTTCCCACCTGTAATCCCAGCACTTTGGGAGGCCAAGGTGGGTGGATCACCTGAGGTCAGGAGTTTGAGACCAGCCTGTCCAACATGATGAAACCCTGTCTCTATTAGCAGGGTGTGGTGGCAGGTACCTGTAATCCCAGCTACTCAGGAGGCTGAGGCAGGAGAATTGCTTGAACCTGGGAAGTGGAGGTTGCAGTGAGCCAAGATCGAGCTGCTGCACTCCAGCCTGGGCGACAGAGTGAGACTCTGTCTCAAAACAACAGCAACAAACAAACAAACAAAAACCTCTGGGCCAGCTGTGGTGGCTCACACCTGCAATCCCAGGGCTTTGGGAAACCAACATGGGAGAAGCACTTGAACCCAGGAGTATTTGCCCAGCCTGGGCCACAACATTTTTTTTTTAATTAGCCAGGTAGTGGTGTGCATCTATAGTCCCAGCTAGAAAGAAAGAAAGAGAGAAAGAGACAGAGAGAAGAAGGAGGAGGGGGGGAGGAGGGAGGGAGGGAGGGAGGGAGGGAGGAAGGAAGGAAGGAAGAGGGAAGGAAGGAAGGAAGGAGAAATATACACAACTGAACACTGTGGCTCACGTCTATAATCCCAGCACTTTGGGGGGCCAAGGCAGGCAGATCACTTGAGGTCAGGAGTTTGAGACCAGCCTAGCCAACATGGTGA
This sequence comes from Saguinus oedipus, assembly GCA_031835075.1. Lineage (NCBI taxonomy): Eukaryota > Metazoa > Chordata > Mammalia > Primates > Cebidae > Saguinus > Saguinus oedipus. The sequence continues at coordinate 106,450,367 of CM063183.1, forward strand.
AACCTCCATTTCACTAAAAAAAAAAAAGAAGAAGAAGAAGGCTGGGTGCAGTGGCTCGCACCTGTAATCCCAGCACTTTGGGAGGCCCAGGCGGGCAGATCACCTGAGGTCAGGAGTTCAAGACCAGCCTGGCCAACATGGTGAAACCTTGTCTCTACTATAAAAATTAGCTGGACATGGTGGCTGATGCCTGTAATCCCAGCTTCTCGGGAGGCTGAGGCAGGAAAATCGCTTGAACCCAGGAGGTGGAGGTTGCAATGAGCCAAGATTGCACCACAGCACTCCAGCCTGGGTGACGGAGTGAGACTCTGTCTCAAATAATAATAATAATAATTAGTTGGGCTTGGTGGTGCACGCCTGTAGTCCCAGCTACTCAGGTTGAGGCAGGAGAATCCTTGGACTCGGGAGGCAGAGGTTGCAGTGAGCCAAGATTGTGCCACTGCAGTCCAGTCTGGGCAATAGAGTGAGACTTCATCTCAAAATTTAAAAAGAAAAGAAAAGAAAAAGAAAGAAAGAAATAGCCACACCTTCCTGAATGAGGCGGGGAACCCCTGGTGGGCTAGAGGCCACGGCTGTTCTTCAGTGGGCAGGAGCTGAATCAGAATAAGTGTGGGAGGGCAGGGATGAGCGAGGCCAGCCTTGTGAGGGTCCCGGTAGGAGGCAAGGCTGTCCTGAATTACGGCCCAGCTGTGGGAATGGGAAGGGTAAGCCAGTCATGGTGGGGCTAGTGTAACAGAGCTTACCAAGGCGTGGTGCTCCAGATTGAGGGAGAGGAGAGGAAGGTGTGCAGAGCTTTCTGAGGCAGGAGTCAGGAAAAGATGAGGCTTCTGAGTGGTCCAGGAGGTCAGTAGCCTGCTCGCTGTGTGAGGAGGCCAGGAGGAGTTAAAATAGCAGCTAACACCTGTAAGTACTTTATGTAGGTTATCTCATTTAATCCTTAGAGAGCTGTCCTTTACAATCTCCATCTTATAGAGGGAAACTGAGGCACTAGAGTTTTGTTAACTTAGCCAAGGCCCCACATACATAAGGTGACAGGCATAAGAATAGAACCCAGGAGATCTGATCAGAGGGTTCTTTGCTCTGAGCCACGGCACTCTGCAGGTAAAGGCAGCCTCAAATGCCAGGCTAGGGTTTGGGTGTTTATTTTACAAAGGGTGGAGCCAGACGTTCCACGCTAGGGGAGCCAGATGCCCCTGGAGTCCTGGGTAGGCTGGGCCAGTGAGGGAAGGGATGGGCGCAGGAGACCATGCCCATCCAGGGCTTGGGAGTCACACACCCAACTCACGACTGCTTTTCCACGGCAGCCTCGCAGCCCTGAGCCAGGCAGAGCTGTGAAGATGTTTTATGCCTTGCTCACACCCCAGTACTGCCCCATCCTGAACAACTCAGATGCCATGTGGATGACCCATTCCGTGGCCTGGCCTCTCGGATCTTCCACCTCCTCTTCACCACATCGTCTCCCTCCATCTCAACCATCAGCTCCTCTCACAGTCAGGGAAAGCCCGGACATTCCCTCGGACTGATCCACCTCCCAGTCTCAGTTCCAGTTACCAGCCTCTGCAGCTGCCCTCCTCTTCCAAGCTGCCTGCCCAGTGGCTCCCACAAGGCTGCTCACTGGCCTTATTGGGACTCCACTCCCCAACTTCCCAGTGTGCTCGAAGCCCACGCCACACAGTCACCCGCGCTCTTGAGTTCTTTCTTGAACACCCTGCAGCCCCACATCCTTCTCCTTTTGATTCCGCATCTTCTTTAATGAGGGCTTTGTATCTTCCTGATCCTGTGAAACTGTCTGACCTATTCTGCACACCTCACACTTTTGGCAGAGCTCCCGTCTGTCTTCACGATGCAGAAGCCGTCAGACAGAAAGCCTCTGACCTCCTGTGGCCACATCTGCAGACTCGAACCCCTCCTCCCCCATCTCTCCTGCAGGAGAGAAGCCACAGAAGCTGCTTCTGTCCTTCTCCCAAAGTCTGCCCCTCTCACCTGGGCTTTGGACAGCCGCCTCTCCCCCTACCTGGCCTTCTCAGGAATCTGAAACAAAAAACCACCTTCCTTTCTCCGTAACTTTGGCATTTCTTATTAATATTTAAGCAGAATGTGGCAGAGGCTGCCAGTCACACACCAATGCCCTTCTCCTCTTCCTCCTTGGCCACAGAAGCCTGGGCAGCAGGGTGGGGCATGTGACTGGGATCCGGCCAGTGAGACGCGGGAGAAAGTGGCCAGAATGGGGAGCAGGAAGGAAGAGGCAGGAATGGAGAGGCTGCCATTCCCACTGCAAACTGCTGGCCTCATAAACTTCTCTCCTAACCGAACGGTGTCACAGGCAACCCCAGTCATAAGAGACCACGTGCTCCACCACCCACATCTGAAAACTCAGGAGCAGACAGCTCTTCCCAGGATTCTATGCTCCTCTTCATCGATGGCCCTAGCCTTTCCCTTTTTGGAGAGTTTGTCATTGGAAAAGCCTCAGGGTCTGTTTGCTCCTGGTGCACTCTGGCATGGCCTCCATCATATGATCAGAGCTGCTTCCCTCAAAGCCCCTGATAGCCTCATGTCCCTGAGTCCAGTGGGCGCTCCTCACCCTCTTCCACCCGAGTCCAGCGGACACTCCTCTGCCCTCCTCGACCCGAGTCCAGCGGACACTCCTCACCCTCCTCCACCCGAGTCCAGCGGACACTCCTCACCCTCCTCCACCCAAGTCCAGCGGACACTCCTCACCCTCCTCCACCCGAGTCCAGCGGACATTCCTCTGCCCTCCTCTGACTCTGCTGCTTGCCCTGGCCTGAAGCTCTCCCGCTGTGGTAACACTGCCATGTAGGCCTGCCATAGGGCGGCGGTCCTCCCTCCCTCCAGAGACGAGGGTTCAGCAGGCAAGCATCCTTCCCATGCACATCTGCGAGGTGCCATCACTAGCCATGGCTCACTTCAGTGACCCCCAGCAGGCAAGCCACTTCCTCCCTCTGCCTCTTCCTGGAACCGCTGCCTCCCAGCGCAGCGTCTCAACCTACCTGTCCTCAGGTGTCCCAAGCTAATCGATTCTCTTCCTTCCTTCCTTCCTTCCTTCCCAGGCCTATTGCTCCCAGCGTTCCCCATCTTTGGAACAGGTGTCACTGCCCCACTGAGGCCCTGAGCCTGCAGCGGGGAGTCATCTGTGGCTTGCCTCTTTCTCCCTTCTCCTTATGGTCCACCACCAAGTCCCTACTCCCGGCCTCCCAAACATCCCTCAGGAGCATCCTCTCCTCATCCTCATCTACACCTCCACAGCCACCACAGCGGCCCTCCCTCGGTCTGCTCGAGAGCCTCTCTCTGGATCCCTTGTGTGTCAAAATCAGCCCTTAGATCATGAGTGGATTCCCACGCTTCCCAGCACCAAGCCTCCGAAGCCTCCCAGGGCTCCGTGGAATGGAACGCCCTGCCTCATCCCCGATCCCTGCCTCGTCCCCTTCTGCGGCTCTCTGAGAAAGCAGGGCCCACGTCGCCCCTCCAGTCCTGCAGGCCCCCCACTCAGGTTCGGGGTTTCACACACCACCTGCACTGCCCAAAATGCTCTGCTCCTCCTCTCCTCCTGCCCCTTCCCAGGACCCAACTTAAAACAACCCTCGGTCAGGCAGGTCACCCAGGACTCACTCCATCGGCCAGGTGATCCCTCCTAGGTGCCAAGCACCCCTGGGACTGCAGTCAACCAACCAGGTGTGAGCTGATCTGACCACCCGCTGCCTCCCCGGCTGGTATGAGCTTTTCGGGTAGGGACAGTGCCCACACGCAGCAGGCGTTAAGTGCTTGCTGAATGCCTGAAAGCCCCTCTGTCCAGGAGGGCTAAGGGCCAAGCGTGAGAGCAGAAGGGAGGCACAGGGTGGCAGGGGTCTGAGCGACTTTGTCCTTTTTGGAAGTGAAGAAAGTAGGGGTGGGCAGAGGGAGAGTGAGCCCAGGCCTGGCCCAGGGGTGGGGGGTGGCTGGAGGGTGGCGCCATTCTTGGCAGAGGGCACTGGAGCGACGAGGGTCAGGAGGTAAGAAGAGGTCATCCCTCAGGTGGTGGGTGCAGGAAAGAGGGCTGGGCGAGGGGCAAGGGGTGGCAGCCGCAGGGAGGTCAGGGAGCTGTGGGAGAAGAGCCACTGGGGCTCGCAGCCAGGAGGGAGGAAGAAAAGCAGAGACAGAGCCTGGGGCTGTGCTCAACCCCTCGCTGCCTGCGGGGTTGGGGCTGCAGAGCTGCTGGGCCAGCCTTCTTCAGTCTGTGAAAACAGAAAGGAAGCGGCAAGCAGTTTTTTCAAACGCACACCGAGCCAGCGGGTGAGGGCGAAGCAGGGCTCCTCTTGACCTGGGTACCAAAGCCGCCTCAGGACCTGAAGCTAGAAGAGGTCAAAGTGTCAGAGGTGTTCAAACCAGAGTGACTCCATCTTGGATAGGGCTGGGTAAAATAAGGCTGAGACCTACTCCCACCGGGCTGCATTCCAAGGAGGCCAGGCTTTTATTTTTATGAATTTTTTTTTTTTTTTTGAGATGGAGTCTCACTCTGTCACCAGGCTGGAGTGCAGTGGCACAATCATGGCTCACTCCAACCTCTGCCTCCTGGGTTCAAACAATTCTCTTGCTTCAGCCTCCTGAGTAGCAGGGACTACAGGCGTGTGCCACCATGGTTTTTTTTTTTTTTTTTTTGGTATTTTTAATAGAGAAGGGGTTTCACCATGTTGGCCAGAATGGTCTCAATCTTCTTGACCTTGCGATCCTGCCTTAGCCTCCCAAAGTGCTGGGATTACAGGCGTGAGCCACCGTGCCCGGCCGAAGTCAGGCATTCTTAGTCCCAGAATGAGATAGGAGGTGGGCACAAGATGCAGGTCACAAAGACCTTGCTAATAGAGCAGCACGAGATAGAGAAGCCCAGACCCACCAAAGCCAAGCTGGCGATGCAGTGACCTCTGGTCGTCCTCACTGCTCTTTACACACGAATGGTAATGCATTAGCATGCTAAGGTACACTCCCATCAGCACCAGGACAGTTTACAAATGCCATGGTAACGTCAGGACGTTACCCTAAATGGTCTAAAAGGGGGAGGAAGCCTCAGTTCTAAGAATTGCCTACCCCTGTCTTGAAACACTCATGAATAATCTACCCCTTGGTTAGCATGTAAGCAGGAAATGACCATGAAAATGGACAGCTGGCAGCCCTGGGGCTCCATTCTCCTATTCCTTTACTCTATGCTTGCTTTCTCCGGATCCAAGAACTCACCATTGGGGTCTGCATCTGGACCCCTCGCTGGTAACAAAAGTGCTCATCGTGGGCTCCTTATGTGCGAAGCTGCGTAATTAATTGGACACTGAAAGTGTCATTCAAATGTCTGAAACTTTGATTGACAGACAAACTCAGGTAACTGCGTGAAGGGACGTCACGGGTATTCAGAGAATCCCACAGAAAAGCTCTTCCCAAACTTTTAGGATTAGCGTTGGTTTTGTTTAGTAAAACTTCGGTTAAAGTGAGAAATTATGTTTTTTTAATATTCACATATATCTTTATATTGTTTTATTTTTAACCTAAAACATAGAAAAGTACTTTCATCCGTCAAATCCGGATGTCAGCACAGCGCCCTCCCTGGGCGTTGGCCGTGTGGTTGGAGTAAACACCGACTCTAGCACCGTGGTTCCCAGGGGACCACCGACTCAGAACCTCTGCTGAACTAATGAGAGGCCCACGAGGTGCCTCACATCTGTCATCCCAGCACTATGGGAGGCTAAGCTGGGTGGATCACTTGAGCCCAGGAGTTCAAGACCAGCCTGGCCAACATGGTGAAACCCTGTCTCTACTAACAATACAAAAAATTAGCCAGATGCAGTGGTGTGCACCTGCAGTCCCAGCTGCTCGGGAGGCTGAGGTGGGAGGATGGCTGGAGCCCAGGAGGCTGAGGTTGCAGTGAGCCAAGATCATGTCACTGCACTCCAGCCTGTGCAACAGTGAAAGCCTGTCTAAACAAAAAAAGTAATGCAAGTTTCAAAATATTTGTGAAACAACCGGGCCCAGACTCCACGTAGGCTGCTGTTTCCTGTGGTGTGTGGTTGGCTGTTTGTGCCCAACTAACGACTCCGCCCCAGCACTTTACAGCACCCCTCCTCACTCCTGCCCTCTCAGATGTCTGTGGGCAGGAGGGATTTGGGAGAAACTGGATGGTAAGTTTCCCCTGAGGTTGCAGCCAAAGTCCGCAGGGGCCACCTTCAGGAACATTGCCCATGACGAAGATGCTGCTTCCAAACCGCCTCCCTCCCGAGGCTGGCGCTAGCTGCTGGGGGGAAGCTTCAGCTCCTCTCCATGTGGCCCCTGCAAATCGCCATCTTCATGGTGTGACAGCTTCCTCTGCAGCCAGAGACCCAAGAGAACCAAGCAAAGGCTGCAACGCCTTCTGTGAGCCAGCCTGGGAACACACAGTGCCACTCCCATGATGGTCTACATCTCCCAGTCTTGATTCAGCGTGGGAGAGCGGCACACACGGTGTGAACTCTGAGAGATCAGAAGCATCAGGCCGTCTTGGAGACTGGCTGTCACGCAGGCTTAAAAGCAATTTTTTTTTTTTTTTGCGGGGATGGAGTTTCGCTCTTGTTGCCCAGGCTGGAATGCCATGGTGTGATCTTGGCTCACTGCTACCTCCACATCCCAGATTCAAGCCATTTTCCTGCCTCAGCTTCCCGAGTAGCTGGGATTACAGGCATGCACCACGGCACCCGGCTAATTTTGTATTTTTAGTAGAGATGGGGTTTCTCCATATTGGTCAGGCTGGTCTCAAACTCCTGACCTCAGGTGATTCACCCTCCTCAGCCTCCCAAAGTGCTGGGATTACAGGCGTAGCCACCATGCCTGGCCTCAACAGCAATTTTTTTAAAAGCAATTCACGTTTAATGAGTCTTTCCAAGGCATTTAATGAGTGTTCATAGAAATCACTTTTGTATTCATGTTTTTTCATTTGATGGACTCAGTTACACAATGCCATTATGATAAGCATAACTAATATAAACAGATTGGGGAAGCTTCTCTGACAGGTGAATGGATCCAGGCAGCCGTAGCAGCCCAAGTCCATGGCACATGGGGAGAAGGCGCAGCCAGAGCAGAAGCTCGAGAGTGCTGGTCAGGGGCTGCGGGTCGCTGGTTAGATCCAGTAGGGCTTGATGGATCCTTCAGTGGCTCCAGAGTGAGTGCACCCGTGCCAACTGTATATTTCTTCTGTGAGCCTCAGAGCTGTATGAAGTATGTGTGCCCAGGCCAAGAAGAGTTTAATTCACTTCAGCAAGCATCTCCTGAACACCTGGAGAGCCAGGCACCAACGATGTCCAGACAAATTCTCCTCCAGGGAAGTCCCTGTGCAGGGAGGGAGACAAGGAAAAGAACCTTTCAGCCTGGCACTCACTGGGCTGGAGGAGGCCCAGAGGCACAGGAGCCCAGGGGAGAGTCTCAGTCCATGTGGCTGTGTAACAAAGTCCCACAGGCTCGTGACTGAAACCATGGACATAGGTTTTCAGCCTCCTCTCATAGTCCTGGAGGCTGAAAGTCCAGGATGGAGTTGTCAGCAGGGCTGGGGGTTCGCTCTTTGGCTAGTGGGTGGCTATACTGTGGCTGTGTCCTCACGTGGTCCTCCTGCTGTGCGTGTCTGTGTCCTAAACTCTTCTTAAACGACATGAGTCCTGTTGGACTGGGGCCCATCCAAATGACCTCATTTTACTTCCATGACCTTTTTAAAGGTCCTATCTCCAAATATAGTCACATTTGAGGTACTTGGAGCTTCAAGACGGGGACACAATTCCACCCATAACAGGGAGGGACAGACACCGACTAACCGGGGAGATCCTAGTGGGCTTCCAGGAGCAATCACGCACAGCCCTGCAGGATGAATAGGAGTTTTTCTGACCAGGCAGGGGTAGGGTGTGGGAGCTGCAGTGGGGGCAGGAGGGAACACCAACCATTCAGCATGTGGAGGGCGGGGTAGGCAGGGCAGCCCTCCTTGTTCCTGAAGCTGAGCCTGGGTCCCCCCCACCCAGCCCGCCTTCTCCCTCCCAGACGCTCCCCAGGTCCCACCTCTGCAAAGAGAGCCAATGCTATGCACCAAGCCACAAGACACTTGTCACTGGTGACTTAAAAGGGAGGGCTTTTGTGTCATTTGGCCTTGAGCATGGAAAGTTCAGTCAGCTGGAAAGAGTCAAAGGAAGTTGGGAAATGTTTTTAACCCAAGCACAGGAGTGATAAACTGATGGGGAGGCCATTCGGGCCTTTTGGAAGATATGAATTGCCCAGAGTTTGAAGGAAAAAGAGAAAAGGAGGGCCCAACGAGCCCCTCCACGGCCTGAGTGCACAGCTGCAGGGAGCGGCAGGTGTGTGTGTTTGTGTATGTGCATGGGTGTGCGTGTGTGCACGTGTGCATGTGTGCATGGGTGTGCGTGTATGTGTCTGTCTGCATGTGTTGTGGGGGTTGCCTTCCTGCAACCAATCAGCCCAGCACAGCTCTGGCCCCATTTGACAATGTCCCCTGAGCCATTGAAAAGGACCTTTTTCTTTTTTTTTTTGAGATAGGGTCTCACTGTCACCCAGGCTGTAGTGCAGTGATGTGATCTCAACTCACTACAACCTCCACCTCCCAGGCCCAAGTGATCCTCCCACCTCAGCCTCCCCTGTATCTGAGACCACAGACCTGCACCACCATGCCTGGCTAGTTTTCAACATTTTGGGTAAACGGGGTTTCACTGTGTTGACCAGACTGGTCTGGAACTCCTGAGCTCAAGCAATCCTCCTGCTTCAGCCTCCCAAAGTGCTGAGATTATAGGTGTGAGCCACTGCACCTGGCCTGAGAAGGACTCTGACATCAGACCTTTGACATCAGGTCTCATGCCAGCTTCGCTGCAAGTGCTGGACGACGGCTTGTGGGAAGACGAAGGCGGGTTACCCTGGGACTCTCTCCCGCCTCACCTGGACTTCCAGATGCACAGGCTGTGCACCTTCGCAGCTTGGTGAACCTGTGAACAGCCAGCCCCTGGGAAGAATGATGTCATCTTTATGAAATTTCGGAGAGAGATCCAAGATGGCTGATCGCTAACAGCTCGGGATTGTAGCTCCCAGTGAAAGCTCGGAAAGCGTGAGGACGCCACATTTTCAGAGAACTTTTCGTTGCCCACGGACCAGAAGATTTCCAGTGGAGGAGCCCCGCGGGTCGCCAGCGCGACTTCTGTGGCCGGCGCAGCGGTTTTGCCGTCACCTCGGCGCAGCAGCTCTTCGTGCACAGTGAGCGGGACTGGTTCCCCTACTGACTGGTGTTTGGAGCTCCGGGAAGGCAGAGCCGCTTGTTGCGGACTCAAGAAGGAAGCCAGACCGGAGATTCCCAGGCAGAAGAGCACCATCAGTCTTACCGCTGTTGTTTTGGTTGGCCGGCGCAGTGGGTTGCTCGGATTCCAGCACTGGGAATCAATAAATTGGACGTCCTCTCAGGAACTTAATCAGAAAGGCGCTAATTGTAATGATATCAGATGGATAAAATCACAATAAAGGGAAAAAAACAGCCTAAAAAGGCTGAGAAAACTGAAAGTCAGAACCCCTCTCCCTCTACAGGGGATAGTAATTCCTCATCAGCAACGGAACAAGCCCTAATGGAAGAGGACTGTGTTCCAGTATCTGAAGGAGGTTTTAGAAGGTGGATGGTAAAAAACCTCTGGGAATTGAAACAAATTGTTCTAAACCAATGCAAAGAAACTAAGAACTTTGAAAAAAGGTTAGACGAAATGTTAAAAAGAATGGACAATATAGAAAGGAATATAAATGAACTAATGGAATTGAAAAATACAACACGAGAACTTAGTGAAATATGCACAAGTTTGAATAGCCGAATTGATCAAGCAGAAGAAAGGATATCAGAGGTCGAAGACCGACTTAATGAAATGGAACGAGAAGACAAGAATAGAGAAAAAAGGATAAAAAGGAATGAGCAAAGTCTCCAAGAATTATGGGACTATGTGAAAAGACCTAATCTACGTTTAATAGGTGTACCTGAATGTGATGGAGAGAATGAATCCCAGCTGGAAAATATTCTTCAGGATATTATCCAGGAGAATTTTCCCAATCTAGCAAAGCAGGATACCATTCAACCTCAGGTAATACAGAGAACACCACAAAGATATTCCTTAAGAAGAGCAACCCCAAGACACATAATCATTAGATTCACCAGGGTTGAAACAAAGGAGAAAATACTAAGGGCAGCCAGAGAGAAAGGTCAGGTTACCCACAAAGGGAAGCCTATTAGACTTACAGCAGATCTCTCAGTAGAAACCCTACAAGCCAGAAGAGAGTGGGGGCCGATATTTAACATCCTCAAAGAACAGAACTTTCAGCCCAGAATTTCATATCCTGCCAAACTAAGCTTCACAATTGAAGGAAAAATAAAATCTTTTATGAACAAGCAAGTACTCAGAGATTTTATTACCACCAGGCCTGCTTTACAAAAACTTTTGAAAGAAGCATTACACACAGAAAGGAACAACCAATATTAGCCTTTCTAAAAATATACCAAAAAGTAAAGAACATCAACAGAAAGAAGAATTTACATCAACAAATGGATAAAATAGCCAGTTAACATCAAATGGCAGTAATCTTAAATGGAAATCGACTAAATTTTCTAATTAAAAGATACAGCCAAAATCTAACGGTATACTATATCCAGACCTATTTTATATCCAAAGATATACATAGACTAAAAACAAAGGGTTGGAGAAAGATTTACCAATCAAATAGAGAAAAAAACAAATAAATAAACAAAAAGGAGTTGCAATTCATGCATTTGATAAAACAGATTTCAAACCAAAAAAGACAGAGTGGTATAAGGATCAATGCATTCTAACACCCAGATACATAAGACCCATAAAGAGATTCAGACTCAACGAAACAGAAAATTAATAAGGATATCCAGAATCTGAACTCAGATCAGTTACAAGTAAACTTAATTAGCAAACTCTCCACTTTAGATAAATAAAATATACATTCTCCATTTTAAATACATAAAATAATGATCGGCCATTATTAATAGCCATTTATAGAATAAAGCAATATTTCTGTTCTCTCTCCCTCTTTTTCTTCCTCTCTTTTCCTTTCAAAAAAAAGACCCTCTATATCCTCTCTTTCTCTCAGCAAAAAAAAAAAAAAAAAAGAAATTTCAGTTGTGGAATGTTTCATAACTTGCAAAACACGTGTGTGAGCTGTGAACAGATACTGTGTACCTACGGGGGTGCAAGAAACCCCCTTCCTGGCAGGGAGCATGATCAGATCGCTTGGGGCCACTGGCTGCAGAACATGGTCCTCCACAGTGCAGGGCTGGTGCCGAGGGCTTGGCAGGCGCGTCACAGACCCTAAGCCCTCGAAGCACCTCCCTTCTGCCCTCACCCACGGAGTGTCTGGGACACCCGCTCAGCCTGAGGTGCTGGGTTTGCAAGATCCAGAATGGGGTGTCTTGGGCAGGACTGGCCAGATAAGGCTCCTGTGCTGGTCTGGAAGGGGGTTGGCACACACAGGGCTCCTGAAGCCCGGACTGGTACCCTCCACCTGTCTGCCAGGTGAAGCCAGACCGTCCTCATGGGCTCAGCCCCTGGGCACCTTCCTGAGGGAGAAGCCCTTAGCAGCCCAAGTAAGGCCCCCAGGGAAAGGTTTCAGACCCTGGAGCAGAGTCCAACCCCCCTCATGTCACAGCTTAGCAGACTGAAGCCTGGGAAGAAAGGACATGCCCAAAGTCACCAGGCTTGCCTTGGCGCCCCTGTGCCTGCATGTCCAGCCCTGAGCACCCAGGACACTGTGAGTCTAGAGGGGTGGCCTGGCAAGGGTGAACCCAGCCAAAGCCAGAGGCAAGGGAGGGAAAGTCCTTTTCCCAGCTGGGACTCCCAGGCCTGGCCTGGCTTTGCCTAGTTGGAAACAGTTGCAAGGAGGGGACCAGCCAAGAACACCCCTGGCCTTCCCTCTGTCCTCACTGCCTCCCACCTTTCAGAGTCAGAAAGCCTCTCCCACCTGGCTTATGCTGCCAGGGATTGGGACGGGGCACACAGCTGGCGAGCAGCCTGGCAGGGAGGATGAAGCCAGGGGTTGGACAGCTGCAGGGGTCGGGGGAGGAAAGGGAGGAGGGGAGAGCACTCCCTGCCTGCTGCTTATACTGAGCTTCAGTCATCATTGGCTTTCTTTTGGTGACGCACTCCTGATGCCCAGGGACTCGGAAGATCCTGCGGAGGGGATGAAGTTGTTATTTGCACAGAGGTTGCAGCTCAGAAGCGTAGCTCCCCCTCTCCCGACACTCTGCCTAGTCTTTGATCTTCTTGGTGGCTCTGAAGTGGGTCCTGTCATCATTCCCCCTGGACAGAAGAGAAGATAAGAGTTTCAGAGAGACTCAGTGATTTGCCCAAAGCTACCCGGCCCTGGTGGGGCAGAGGCTGCCTCCAACCCTCAGATCTGATCCAACTTCAGAGCCAGCAAGGGCATCCTTGTGTGACTTCACAGCTCTCAGGCCATGGTGGGGCGGCTTGGAGAGGAGGCACTACACTGCATTCCCAAACAATTTGGTCTCAGGACCCCTTTCAGTCTCAAAAGTATTGAGGACCCCAAACATGTTTATGCATAAGGGCTGTATCTACCAATTTACTTACTGTGTTTAAAACTAAAACCGCCGGGTGCGGTGGCTCACGCCTGTAACCCCAGCACTTTGGGAGGTCGAGGCCAGTGGATCACCTGAGGTCAGTGGTTCGAGACCAGCCTGACCAACATGGTGAAACCCCATCTCTACTAATAATATAAAAATTAGCCAGACATGGTGGCGCGCACCTGTAATCCCAGCTACCCAGGAGACTGAGGCAGGAGAATCGCTTGGACCTGGGAGGCAGAGGTTGCAGTGAGCCGAGATTGCACCATCATCACATTCCAGCCTGGGTGACAAGAGCGAAACTCCGTCTCCAAAACAAAAACAAAAACAAACCACCTAAAACTGAAAAATTCTAGAAATATTTTAACTCATATGAAAATAATAATGTCTGTTACATGTTAACATAATAATTTTTGATTAAAAAACTAATATTTTGCAAAAGAGAAAACATGTTTAGTAAGAAACACGGCATGAGTTTACATTTTTGCAAATATCTTGAATGTCTGGCTTCACAGAGGATTCCTGCTTCTGCATTTAATCTAGTGTAATGTGCACGCACCCGGAAAACTCCACTGTTCATGTGTGAGACAAGGAGAATAGAAAACAAATAATATTTTAGTATTGTTATGGAAATAGTTTTGACCTACAGCCTTCCTGAAAGGGTTTCAGGGATCCCCAGGGGTGCCCCAAGCCACACTTTGAGAACCACTGCACTGCACTCTCTGAGTACCATCTGTGTCATTCACAAAGCAATTCTCACATCTCCCAACTCTCAAGTGCACCCCCACCCCCAACACATTACTGGATTTGTGAAATCCAAGCGCTTCTCCCAGTCCCACTTGGTCTGCGCCTCTCCCTGCATGCTTGGTTCAGTGGAGGGTCTTTTAGTTTTCAGAATCTTAGAGCCGAGGCGCCACATTGTAATTCTCGCAGTGGCAAAGCTCTGGATGCCACCTTCCCTCCAGAGAGAGACTCGAGGGCCACTTCTCCATACAGCTTCCAAGGGCCCAAGTGGCAGGTAGCTGGAACCTAGTGGAGCCCAGACTGGGGTGTGGGCACTGGGTTGGGGGGATCCCTGACTGGGCCAGCGTGTCACCGGGCAGGAGGAGAAAGTCAGCACACCTCCTCTGTGCAGCCTGGCCTGCCCCCGCCCCCTGCCCCTCACCCCTCCTGTGAGCCCCTGTGTACCCCTCCTAGGACACATGAGCTCTCAGGGACAAGCTGTCCCGCTGTTTGTCATGGCTTTGCCTCCCACCTGGCTGTGGGCATCTGAGGGAAGGAGAGTGTCCTGTCCATCTGGACTGGCCCTGAGCCAACCCTCAGATGCTGGGTAAAGGAGGCCGGCAGCCCCTTTCCTGACAGTGAAGAAAGACGTTTCCAGAGGCCCGTTCCCTCAGGAGCAGGTGGAGGGCAGGACCGGGGAGGGGCACTCCATGGAGGGCAGCTGTCGCTCGGCAAAGCCAAGGGTGTAACTCAACACAGAGGAGGCCGTGTTTGGGCAGCGCCTGGTGCCCAGATGAGTCGTGCAGGCCACTGGGCTGGAGCCTTGCCCGAATGACAGGTGTCGCCGGGAGGTCCCTGTGAGAGGAGGGAACTGGGGACACTGTGGCTCCAGAGAAATGCAAGGATGTCCTGGGAGCCAGCCCTCCCTCACCCGGACATGGTGCCCTGCCTTGTCATGGTTGTCTGGGATTTCTTCCTTGTCCTGTTGTCTCTGGGAACCCCAGCCCTGCACCCAGCACTTGGCACCTAACGAGGGTTCACAGAACAGAATGATTCCCATGCATCGAGAAACACATTGAGAGGAGGTGCTCAGGGTTCAGCTGTCAGCGAGGCCTTAGCATGGGCTGAGGATAGGCGCACCCTCGTGCACATGAACGTCTCTAAATTAGACTTCCTAAAAATGGAACTCGCTGGACACTTACAGCTAAGGCAGCCAGAATGACCAGGAATTCTCAGCAAATCTGGGCAGGATCTCTCCAGAGGAGGTGAGGAAGCCCCGCTCGGAACAGAGGGAGGTGAGGAACCCCTTTTGGAACAGAGCGGGGCTCCCGAGGCTGCTGTCCCCAGTACACGGGAGGCTCGGGCTCACCTATACCCTCGGAGCCTGCATGCCACCCCCAGGGCTTTCCTCATGGAGTTGCCGCCATGAGTTGGAAAATTCTAGAACTCTCATAGGCCTTTAAGAAAGGCAAAAAGAGAATGAGCCAGGCCAGACACAAGGGCAGCCTCGTGGTAATAATTCTGAGTTGCTCAGAACCTCTGCGGAGAAGGCTCCTGCCTGTACATTTGGGTCTTCATCTTCCTCCCAGGCAGAGCTTGGGATGTGGAGGGTGGAAGCGGGTGGTAAAAAAGAGGCTCCTCCTCCAGCCACACATACACATGTTTTTCTCTTTCTCTTCTTCTTTCTTTTCTTTTCTTTTGAGGCAGGGTCTCACTCTGTGGCCCAGGCTGGAGTGCAACGGTGCCATCACAGCTCACTGTGACCTTGACCTCCCCCCAGCTCAGGTGATCCTCCCACTTCAGACTCTCGAATAGCGGAGACTACAAGTGTGCACCATCATGCCCGGCTACTTTTTGTATTTTTTGTGGAGATGGGATTTCACCGTGTTAGCCAGGCTGGTCTTGAACTCCTGGCTCAATTCCCCGAAGTGTTGGAATTACAGGCATCTCACTGTGCCTGGGCTTCTTTTTCTTTTTTCCTTTGCCAAGATTCAGCTGTGGTCTCGCCATGTTGCTCAGGCTGGTCTCGAGCTCCTGGCCTCAAGATCGTCCCGCCTTGGCCTCGGAAGTGCTAGAGCTGTAGGCTGGAGCCACCGTGCCTGGCTATACACATTTTTTTCCACTGTCATCCTGGAATCATTTCTAAAAGCCCCATATTAATGACTCACTTTTTGGGGTTATGAAGATCTTTTTTACAAAAACACTGTATCTGAGAAAGTGGGCTTTTCAAATAGGGATGCCACTGCCTTCTGGTGGCCGCAGGGTACGAGCAAACAAAGCCATACTGGGCACGGGCCCCTCCCGGGCCATCCTTTGCTGCAGACTTGGAGAGAAGCCTGATTTTTATGTTAAAGCAAACATGAAGAGCTTTTTGAAGTGAATGCAAAAAGTGTGCCAAGCAGGAATCTTCAAGGACACTTATAGCCCCCGGGCGACACAAACACGCACCCCTCCCCCAGGAGTGCTCAAATGCTTGATGAAGTTGAGAGCTGGCTGCTCACAGGGTGTGAAACTGGCGTGGCAGGAGCTCAGAGCCCGTCCTCACACGGTGCGTCAGAACACTGAGCCCAGGGATGTGGCCACTGGTCCCAGGAAACACAGCTTGGCCCTAAGTGTGTCAGCGCCACCCTGGATTCCTTCCTCAAACTGTTGACAGAGAGAGCAGGCTCCCCAGAACCCGGCTACCAGGACAGCCGGCAGCTGGTGCTGAGAACTGGGCTCTGAACCTGGGAGACTTCCAAACCTGGGCAGCCCCACCTTGCGCAGAAGCCTGCAGTGGGCCCAGGGGAGTGGGCGTGGAGCAGGTGCTGGAGCCTCTCTGGGGGAAGCCCTGCGTCGGAGTGTGGTAGTGTGGAGAGCCGAGCCTCAGATTACAAGCATGGGTCCTGAGTTCAAGGTGTGACCTGTCACCGAGGGGCTGAAACTTTGAGCAAACCCCGCCCTCCTCGCCCCATGAGCCTCACAGTGTCCTCAGGTGAGAAGGGCCATCCTCGTGAAGGCCTCTCCATCATCAGATCTGCAAGGACTGGGAGGAACAGAGCAGAGTCCCTGGGGCGGCTGGCCACAAGCTGACCCTGGGGAGTCAGCACAGCGGGGAAGGGGGCAGGGAGGGGCATTCTTGTCACAGGGAGGGACTCTGGACTTCCCGGCCTGTGGGGCCTTTGTGCAGCCCCGTCTGCCTGTGGTCAGCTGAATAATGGTCCCAAAGATATCTGTGTCCTAATCCCTGGAATTTGGGAGTGTTCCGTGGTACAAGGAAAGGTGGGGGACATTCAGGGTCTCGAGATGGGGACATAATCTTGGATCATCAGGATGGCCCAAAGCATCTCAGCAAGTGTCCTCTGAGACTGGGCAGAGGGCACAAAAAGAGGAGAGGGCGCTGTGAAGACGTGAGATTGGAAGCTGCTGGGCCGCTGGCCCTGGAGCCCCGAGTAGGGAGGACCTGTGAGCCACGAGGCGCGATGCCAGGAATGCAGCCCAGAAACTGGGCAAGGCAAGGAAGCCTCTTTTCCAGAGCCCACCACACCGCAGTTTGAGCTGCATGAAACAGATTTCAGACTCTGACCCCGGCAACTGGAGGAGAATAAACGTGTGCTGTTTGAAGCCATCAGATGTGTGGCATTTTGTCACAGCAGTCATAGGAAACAGATACACTATCCACAGGAGAAATGACCCTTGGGTCTGAGAAGCCATGATTTACCACATTCCACACAGCCTCACGAGGGACGCTTTGCCACGCTCAGGAATGTGCAAGTGGAAGGCAGGGGCTGGCAAGGGCAATGTCACAGGCTCCCCAGTCAAGGTGAGTGCCTCATGCGCCTGTGGAACCGGCGGTGCTGGGCGGCCTGGGAAGCTCAAGGCCCCATTCGTTCAAGGATATGACCCTCCTTCTGCCCCTGACCCTGGCAGGCATCTGACAACTGGCAGGCTTCAGACTCCGGTTGCAGTGAAAACGGAAGAGCTCCAACCCAAGAGGCCTCTGGCCAGGGCGGATCCTGAGCCTGCACTTCCTCCCCACAGACTAGAAATCCCGTCACTGTTGGGAGCTCAAGTCTTTTTTTCTCCCAAATCCTCCAAAACTTAGGGCCACCTCAGCCTTAATCACACCAGCCTTTCCAGCTACACCTGCGCGCTGCAGGCTCTCTGCCAGCCATTGGCTGGCTTTGAGTCAGACCTTCCCCAGGCCGAGCTTCCCCAGGTCTAGCAGAGCCTCTGGCGGCCTTGGAAAGGCCCAAACAAGGCCAACGAGAGAGAACATGAAGTCCAGATTTAGGAAGGGGGTGTGGCTTTTCAGAATGAAGTGCAGATTTAGGAAGGGGGTGTGGCTTTTCAGAATGAAGTGCAGATTTAGGAAGGGGGTGTGGCTTTTCAGAATGAAGTGCAGATTTAGGAAGGGGGTGTGGCTTTTCAGAATGAAGTCCAGATTTAGGAAGGTGGTGTGGCTTTTCAAAGAGTTTAAAGAGAATTCGAGAATGGAATAAAGCAAGCATACAATAAATGAGGGAATTTAAAAAAACCAGGTTAGGCCTCAATTAGACAGAAAGAAAATTAATTTCCTAACGTTTAAAAATCTTTTTTTCTCTGCTGTGACAGAGGGCTGCACTATCCGAAGTCACGTACTTTACATAACCGCGAAGACATGTAGAAGAGGAAACCTTGATTAACTGAAGTCTAGACCAATACCGCCCTCCCCACCTTCTCGTGTCTGAAGCTTTCACTTAGCAAGAATCTTTTCAGTGGATTTGGCTTTAATCAAGAAGCAAAAATAGCTTCAAGGCAAGGAAAAAGCTTCCACACAAGATTTAAAAAGCCAAGACCCAACATCCTGTGTCTCCGGCTCAGAGAACATTCATGTCACCTGGCCCCAAGCCTCCACCCGAGGCATCTCACTCCCACAGCGACCCCAGAGGGGAGTCTTCCTTTAAGAGGGATCTGCTTAGGTCACTGTTCTGCTCACAAATCTTCATGGCTCCCCATTGCTCCAAGGACCACGTTCACATTTCCTGGCCTGACATTCTCAGGCTCCCGGGTAAGCTCCCCTGCCCCTGTTCAGGGCCTTGATAGGGGGTTCCCTGCAGGTTTGTGACCTCTGCTCTTTGCACCTCCGCAGCCTCAACTGTCTCCCAGTGCATTCACTTAGATATTCACTTAGACGTCCCTCAGGTCCGAGACTCTCGGAACTCATCACCTGCACAAACTTCATTCTTCTTCAGCCTTTCCCACTTTGGTTCCTCCAAGCCAAAGCCTGGTGTGGCACAGTCTGGAAGCTGACTTCCAAAGCCATCTCCTCTGCTTCTTGGACACGCAGTTGGGACTGGCCATGAGACCAAGATGAAACCCGAGAAATTTAGACAGAAGCAATTTATCGCCCTTCTAAGCCGGCCCCATGAAAACCTTCTCCTTCTATTCCTCCACACCCCCTTTTCCTTCTAGTGGCTGTAGGGAGACAACCTCCAGGGCAGCCCTGGGGAGCCACGTGTTGAAATAGACATCCAACAGGTGGGAACAGCCTGGGTCCCTGAGCCACGGCTTGGAAAACAGCTGCCTCAGAGAGCTGCCCCACCAGGGACACCCAACGTGAACAACTGCATGAGCAAGAAACAAGCTTTCGTTGAGCTGCTGAGATGTGGTGAATTCATCTGTTACAGCAGCAACACCTCCTGTTCTAGTGTACCCGGACATCACTCTGACTCTTCCTTCTCCCTCATCATCCCTCCTCAGAAGCCAAGCCTCGTCCATAGTCATGCCAGCTGGCTCTCGATTCAGTCCCTCTCTGCACCCCTGCTTTACTAGTTCTGGCCTCAACATCTCCAGTCTCCTAGCTGGTTTCTGTGCCTCTCTAGGTAGCCACTTTCTCTCAGTCTGAATCCCAAAGTTCACACATAAGGATCAGGCCTAAACCTCAGAGGGGAGCAAAGTCCAGCTGAATACAAAGACCGAAGAGACAGACCAGCTGAGCCCAGCCTGGATCACTGATCCCCAGACAACCTTTAAGACACTGAATTGGCTGGGTGCGGTGCCTCATGCCTGTCATGTCAGCATTTTGGGAGGCCCAGTCAGGCAGATCATCTGAGGTTGGGAATGTAAGACCAGTCTGGCCAACATAGTGAAACCCCATTTCTACTAAAAATACAGAAGTTAGCCAGGCATAGTGGTGCATGCGTGGAATCCTGGCTACTTGGGAGGCTGAGGCAGGAGAATCGCTTGAACCTGGGAGGTGGAGGTGGCAGTGAGCCGAGATGGTGCCATTGCACTCCAGCCTGGGTTACAGAGTGAGACTTGGTCTCAAGACAAAAAATAAATAAATAAATAAGACACTGAATTGTAGAGGTTTGTTTGGGAGCAAAAGCTAACAGGCACAATAATTCTGTCATGAGATTCTCGGACTCACTCTTGGACATACGTCTGCAGGGAGTGCTATGGTTTAAATGCTTGTCCTTCCCAGAACTCACACTGAAATTTCATCCCCAATGTGACAATATTGAGAGGTGGGGCTTTTTAGAAGCAATTGGGTCATGAGGACTCTGCTGTCATGAATGGATTAATCCACTCATGGATTGATGGATTACTGGGCTATCATGGGAGGGGAACTGGTGGCTTTATAAGAAGAGGAAGAGAGGCCTGAGTGAGCACACTTAGCCCTTCACCATGTGATGCCCTGCACCGCCTTGGGACACTGCAGAGAGTCCCCACAGCAAGAAGGCCCTCGCCAGATGCAGCCCCTTGACCTTGGATTTTCCAGCTTCCATAACTGTAAAAAATATGTTTCTTTTCTTTGGAAATTACTCAGTTTCAGATACTTTGTTACAAACAACAGTAAATGAATGAAGACAGACAGGGTTGTTTTCGTCCTTGGTTTGGCTTCATGCTGGAAAATGCTGTCTTTTCCTCTAAGTCTAGAGCATGTCTGAAGCTGGAGAGAATGAAGCAGGCACACAAAGAACAGCAGAGACAAGCAGAACTCAGAAATGGAGGGCTTGAGAGAGCCCAGAAAACATAACGTAAGGCCCAGATCCAGCCCTGGACTGTAAGAAAGACTGCAACTCCTTTTTATTTTGATTTCTTCCATACACAGCTGAAAGGCTCCTGGCTCCAAAAACCTACCTTTCTTTCTTTCTCTTTCTTTTTTTCTTTCTTTTTTTCTCTCTCTTTCTCTCTCTTCCTTCCTTTTTTTCTTTCTGTGTCTCCCTTCCTCCCTTCCTTCTTTCTTTTTTTGACAGAATCTTGCTATGTTGCCCAGGCTGGAATGCAATGGTGTGATCTCGGCTCACTGCAACCTCTGCCTCCTCGATTCAAGTGATTCTTATGCCTCAGCTTCCCCAGTAGTTGAAGTTACAGGCACACACTACCACACCCAGCTAATTTTTGTATTTTTGTAGAGATGGAGTTTCACCATGTTGGCCGGGCTAGTCTTGAACTCCTGACCTCAGGTGATCTGTGCCTCAGCCTCCCAAAGTGCTGGGATTACAGGTGTGAGCACTGTGCCTGACAAACACATTTCTTTTCTTCCTATCACCCAAGCTTCAAGGGCAATGACGTAGTCTAATTCATCCAATTTCTCCAAAGCACAGCAGTGCCTCACCCAGGGCTCCTGCTAAAGGAATGTGTAAATTTCCACAGTGCCTGGTCTCGCCGAAAAGTTTGTCCAGCATTGCCTGATTTAACCAGAAAACTCACAGGACCCTGACATTGGTGATTAACGGGCATTTTCTAGCAAAATCCAGGACATAGTATATGGATGGACTAGAATGGGTATCAGGAGACCTGGGCCTGAGGCCTCCATCCACACACTCACCACAGCCTGCATTCTCTGTGCAGTGCAGCTCATCAAGAATTCACTACCAAATCAACAAAATGTGTAAAGGCAATTGGGGGTGGTGAAAATGGCAAAAGGAACCAGAATCACAGAAAGAGAAGGCCAGGAGCCCAGGAAATGGAAGCCAGGCGGGTATGATTTCCCACATGGGAACACATTACCCAGGGCGTTACAGAAGTGGAGAATTGTTTAAAAGGCAATCATTTGCTCAGCTGTAATTGCAGGTCTCTCTGGCTAAGGGATGCTCTTTGTTCCTAGAGAAATTTAATAGAGCAATAACTGTTTTAATGGCACCCTCCCAGTACTATTCACCCCACCCCGGGTGCCAGGCGGTCAAAGTGTGCTGTAAAAGGATGGGCATTAGTCATCCTACCAGAGTGGCCATGCCCCGAAGCTCTGAGGGCTCACATTGGTTTTCCCCATATGTCTTGAGCACAAGTTTCCCTGGGATTGGTAAACTGAGGTGGGTGGAGGTGGCTGACTCTGGGAGATCCTGCCTCCTCCATCACCTTCTAGGGATCCCTCCAGCCAGGGCCAGGCTCCAAGATGTAAGGACAGCTTCAGGTGAGAAGGCCCTTTGGACTCAGAAACAGCTGGTTCAAATCCTGGCTCCCTCATCACCTGCTCTGTCCTTTTGGGCAAAGTCTGTTTCATCTACAAGATAACGCTCATAATGCCTCCTCGTGGGACGCTGCTGCCAGGGTGAGAAGGCGTCTTGTAAAGCAGGTGCCCATACACACAGGCAGGCCTGGAGCACAGGAGCCCCCAGCAGTAGCAATGGCTGTTCTGCTTCACTCTCTAGACAGAAAATAGTGCACGGGCCTCAAGATCCCCAGAGTTCATCATACATACACCCATGCGCAGGCGCCTGGACTCCAAGACCTCACTCTGCACAAGGTATCCCTATGTAGCATGAGCTCTGATTACATTGGACAGTTTCTGAAAGCATTTTAGCTGGGAACACAGTACCCTATGGGTTTGCTTTGGGTCACAGGTTTATGTGACTTTGGAGAGAGCACATCTAGGCTCAAGTGGCAATGAACACAGGCTTGCTTGTTGTGGTTTAAGAAATAGGAATTACTGGCCAGGTGAGGTGGCTCATGCCTGTAATCCCAGCACTTTGGGAGGGCAAGGTGGGTGGTTCACCTGAGGTCAGGAGTTCCAGACCAGCCTGACCAACAAGGAGAAACCCCATCTCTACTAAAAATACAAAATTAGCCGGGTACGGTGGTGCATGCCTGTAATCCCAGCTACTTGGGAGTCTGAGGCGGGATAATCTCTTGAACCAGGGAGAGAGAGGTTGTGGTGAGCGGAGATCATGCCATTGCACTCCAGCCTGGGCAACAAGAACAAAACTTTGTCTCAAAATAAAATAAAAGGAAAGAAATAGGAATTCCTAATTAACCCAAGAGTTGATTCTATTTCTGTCTTGTGCTAATACAGAGTGCTGATATTAGAAACACCCACCACTCCCTCCCACCAGGCCACAGGACTGGAGCAGGTGTGGACAGCTTCCTCTCACCACTCATTTAAAAGGGAGGCTTGGCCAGGCACAGTGGTTCATGCCTGTAATCCCTACACTTTGGGAGGCCAAGGCAGGTGGATCACTTATCAGGAGTTTGAGACCAGCTTGGCCAACGTGGTGAAACGCTGTCTCTACTAAAAATTAGCCGGGTGTCATGGCAGGTGCCTGTAATCCCAGCCACTTGGGAGGCTGAGCCAGGAGAATTGTTTGAACCCAAGAGGCGGAGGTTGCATCAAGCTGAGATTGCACCACTACACTCCAGCCTGGGCAACACAGTGAGACTCTATCTCAAAAAAAAAAAATAAATAAAAAGGTAAAAGGGAGGCGCTGGGGAAGCAGACAGAGGGGTCTAGTGGCAGACGGCCAGGGTTACTTCCTTCCTCTCACATAAACTCCATGAGGACAGAGACCCTGACCTCACCTAGGGTGACCAGCCATCCCACTTTGCCTGGGGCTTTAAGACTGAAGACTTGCATATGAGTCCAACATCCCAGGGAATTCCTCAATGCCAGGCAAATCCAGATACCTGGTTGCTTTAGTTACCCCCAGGACACATATATAGTAGACACTGAACAAATATTCGTTGCATGACAAATACATTTCATTCAGTTCCATTTAATACTGCTGGACCTCACAGACTCACGTTGGACAGATGGCCCATTTCCCGTGTGCTTTGCAGTTTGCAAATCTCCTTTGTGAAAACCTCCCTGACCAGCTCCTCCTGCTACTGGAAAGTGGTCAGAGGGTGGAGAAGTGGGACTTCCTCATAAGGAAGCCATGGTCATGACTGTCCTCCTAGCTCAGGGCAGCCTCAGGTCAGGGCATAGCCATGCCCACCAAATACAGGACATCTGGCAGAGATGTCAGTGACAACAATGGGGACAGTGACTGTGGTGGGAGGATAGATGGGTGGCGAGATGGCAGGGTGGTGACCTCAGCTGTGGAGTCCAAGTCACTCCTTAACCTGCGGCATGGCTTGGTTTATCCTGGTCAAATGCTGCACAAGATTATAAGAGCAGAACGCTAGGAAGAACTGTCCCTGCGAGGAGAGCATGGGAGCAGGGAGAAGCAGGGCCTGGCGCATCCCGCACATGGTGGTCAGCGGGTGCCGTGTGAAGGAGGTACGTCCTGCAGCCGTTCCCTCCATGCCCCTGGGAGCAAGCATTCTCACTTTTC
Source organism: Saguinus oedipus (assembly GCA_031835075.1). Lineage (NCBI taxonomy): Eukaryota > Metazoa > Chordata > Mammalia > Primates > Cebidae > Saguinus > Saguinus oedipus. The sequence goes on from CM063183.1 coordinate 106,474,235, forward strand.
ACAGATTAGGATGTCTTAACCACGTTCCTTTCCTGGCAATGGCCCGAGCAGCGGCTGTGTGGGCCCAGCTGTGGACACCTAGCCTCGGAAGGCAGAGATTTATTTACCCCTGCACTGGAGGGTGCAGAGCTGCTGCAAACACACTGCCCACGGGAGCCACCAGGGCAGCAGTGGAGGGTCTCAGAAGGCTGCTCCTGTGCCACGGCCACACACCAGGCAGCTGCCCCTTGGTCCCAGTCAGTGCAGACCCTGCAAGGACAAGGTCAGCAGATGCCCCGCAATGGGGGCAGGGAGCGAGCAGGCAGAAGGCCGAGGCCTGGGCTGTCCAGCCTGCCTCTCCCCCAGGCCCCTGGCACCAGGCTTACCTGGAAACAGCTGAGGAGGTTGCAGCTGATGGCTGCGCCCATTGCTCAAATCTCACCCAGCTTCTTCCCCACTGGGTCCCCCGCACCTTGGACCCACCTGTGTCCCTGTCCACCTTGATCTCTGCTCTACCCCCGAATTCTCAGGTTGACACTGCAGATGTAGACCCCGACGCTGGCACCCAGGACCTGGCTCTGGCCCTGCCCCAGCTTCAAGCACCATGCCTGGGTAGCGCTGCTCCCACACCTGCCCTCCCCCGGCTTCTCCTGGTGTCTGTGGGCCTGCAGGTTGGGTTCCTGCTGCCCAAGTTCCTTCCTTGCCAGCAGAGCCACTCCAACGGTGAGAGCATGGAGTGTGGGGCACCACCAACACTGCCCACTCCTGTTTCCGCCCCTCCAAGGCCGTGGGAAGGAGGCCCTGCACACCGGGGTCAGCGGAAGAAAGGGTTGAGCTGGGTGTGCCTTCTCCTCAGCAAGCTGCCCCTCCTAACACTCATTTTCTGAACACCATCCCCATTTGGAACGCTCTGCCCCTCCCTTGGGGAGCTCCGTCCCTCCCTAATGGGGATGATTCTGACGATTCTCTTTCTAGGCAAACTGGCAGTTTCAGGCTTTGGCTAGAAGTGCTCTGCCCTAACTGAGCAGGCTTCGAAGGAGATGTGACCGTGGGCTGTGTGTGGGTGCTGGGGGGGCACCCAGGCTCCAGCGCGACCTCCCTCCTGGGGAGCTTGACCGGCTGTGGCAGAGGTGGCCACAGAGCAAGCTAACCTGGCTAACACAATTATCCATTTTTGCCCTGAGGAGTGAACCGTGTTGCACTGCGTGAGGAAGCGTCTGTCCCTCCCAGTAGCACAAGCCGACCCTGCTCCCTGCACACCAGGGACCAGCCTCAGTGTCCAAGGACACTCCCTCCTTCCTAGCCAGATTGCTGCCCAGGAGCCCAGAGGGATCAGGTGGCTCTGCAGGGTGGCTTCCTCTCCAGTTCGACTCTTTAACCTCATAACGTCCTCTTGCCCCCATTGCAGAAGAGCGCTCTGTGCCAGTCAGCCATGGCATTGTCCCCAGAGGCACCGGGGACAGAGGACCTCGGGGAGAACTGGACTCAGCGCCAGTAGCCCTGGACTTGAAGCCCGGTTCTTCTGCTTCCCAGCGTGGCCCCCTCAAACACTTACTTAACAACCTTGACCTCCATTTGCTCATCAATAAAGTGGGTCGACAGCAAGCAGGGGTCCAGAGGTGAAGGCAGACCCCAGAGCCCTACACACAGCAAGCGACTCTCCACCAAGTCAGGCTCTAGACTCTGTAGCTGTGACCAGAGAGAGGGGCCAGTCCACCCTGCTCCTGCTCAGGGCTGAGACTCTGAAAGCCCTGGCTCTGAGTCCCTCCCGCCAGTCTTCCTGCCACACTCCCTAGGCCTCCGAGTCCCCCTCGGCGATAAGGAGAGTACGCTTGAGTCTGCTCCCAGGACCCCCCAGAGGCAGTGTACAGAGAGCACTCCTGACATCGTCACTAACAGCAGCCAGCAATCCCAGGATATCCCAGAAATCTCAGGGCATCCCAGGGTATCAGCATCATTTGCCAAAACAACTCACTGTTCCCTCAGGATGAGCTGATGCTCCGAGCCCATATCCTCCCAGGCTTCAGACGGATGAGGCCCAGGAGGTCGCCCCACTCTGCACCTGTGACTCAGCAGCTGAACACCCAGCCCCAGCAAGGCTGATGAAGCGGGAGCCCTCCAGCTGCCTCTGGGTAAGCCGGCCCTGGGCCAGGCCCTGGGGAAATTTAGATCTCAGCACTAGAGTGCTGCACACAGGGTTGCCAGATTGAGCAGATGAAAACATAGGATGCCATGCCCTTTTGGGGACAGATACTAACAACTCATTTGGTGTTTATCTGAAACTCAGACCTGCCCAGGTGTCCTCTGTTTCATCTGGCCACCAACCTGCGCAGCCTGCGCTGGGCTCTGCCTCCCTGCCCTCCCCAAGTCCCTAGTGACACGGTGCTGGGAGGATCTGAACTTCCCCACCAGGCCTGGCGCAGGGCAAGTTCACCAAGAATGCAGTGTCCTGAGTTGGGCCAGCTTTCTCCAGCCTCCAGGGGAAGCACAGTCTTCTGTCCCCTTGCCCAGGAGGCTGATGTCCCCAGGGTGTCAGAATGTGGGACCCCTGATGTGCCTGGTGAAAGAACAGAGTCTCATGAAGGCCCTGGTAGCAACGTCTCAAGCCAGAAGTCAACCACACCCAGCCCCACCAGTCAGCCCCTCCTTCCCCGGCCAGCAGAACATGGGAGGTTGTGTTGGGGGCAAGGCCTTTGAGGGAGTTTCTCAACACCCTGTTCTCTCCCAGCACCCACCCTGGTCTCCAGACAGTCAGGGGGACGGGGCTCTTCATGGATGGAGAAGCTGCTGAAACTGGCCGCATTCCCCAAGACCCCATTTCCAGGGAGCAGCCACCACACTCGCCTCTGGGGCCCACTTCCCCTTGACTTCTGGGTCCCAGGCACCCGCAGCCTCTTCCCCACCCTCTGTAGACACGGAGGACCCAGCTTGAGGGCCTCTTGCCCCAGAATCACCTCTCAAGCCCTGAGTCCTGCCCGACCTTCCACCCTGGCTGGAATTCTTGGGCTGGGCCTGGGCTGCCCAGTGTCTGCCATGAACATTCGAGTTTGAGCCTCCAAGTAAGGGGACAGCAGCAGGGAAATAAACAGGGAAAGTATGTGACAGAGGCGCAATCTCCAGGACACGCAGGCTCTGCCTGCCACAAGCACAGCCAGCCCTCGGGCTCCTCGGGAGGAGGAGCTGCTGAGAAGGTTTGCTCGGTCAGCCGGTCAGCCAGCGTGTGCAGACCCCGCTGTGGGTTAAAGCTGGTGCTCTTTCCTGCCCTCCAGGAACAGGTCCTGTTCAACACTGCGACTGCAGGAGCCTGGGGGCTGGGACAGTCCCGTGACTCTCCACCTTCACTGGGTCTCAGCCGGGAAGGGTGTTTTTGGGAAGGGGAATGGCGTGAGCAAAAGGCTGGAGCCTTGAAGAAGCAACTGAGTGCCCCCTGGGAATCCCAGAGCACAGAGCGAGAGGCAGCGGCTGTCGGGAGTCCTGTCCTGCTGGGAGAGCTCGGATTTAACACTGTGGGTCGGTGCACACTAACTTTAGCTACAGAAAAATCACCCAGGGAACGTCCAGTTAAACACACCTGTTTACTTCCTCCTCCAGGGAATGCTATTAAAATAACAGAAAAAGAAGTTAACAAGGGTGCACTCGAGAGCAACCGGGTCCCACAGAAGGTGGCTGAGAGGCAAGGGCAGAAAACGAGCAGGGACGTTGGATGACAATTCAAATGTAGGGTGGCTAGGTTCCCCAGACAAGCACGAACACCAGGGGTTCCCTCCTGCCCCTCTCCCACTGCTGCCACTGCCGTAGGAGAGGCAGGAGCTCCGTCCACTGGAGAGCTTGCAAAGCTCTGGAACTGGGACCTCCGGGCACAGTAGGAGGTGGGAGATGAAGTGGGATGGTCTAGGCAAGTGCTACAGGAGCTGTGGGGATCCCCTCCTAGAACCCCAGCTGGAGAGATATCCCCTGGGCAGGAGATGAGAGGACCCTTTACTAGAGAAACAGAATCACCCTAAGAGGAGTAACTGCAGATAAGGCATTCTGAGGGACCTCTCAGACAAAAAGCCACCTGGCCGCCGAATCACCCTTCTGTGACACAGATCAGCACACACACACATGCACACACACACAACACACACATGCACACACAGGCACATATACACAACACGTGCATGGCACACAACACACATGCACACACAACAAACATGCACACATGCACAAGCACGCAACACATACATGCACTTACAACCTGCATGCACACGCACGTGCACATACATGCACACACCACACACGTACACCCACACATACAACACACAGGCACACATACACATGCACACACATGTGCACATGTGCACACATACAACACACAGGCGCACACAGGCGCACACACACATGCACACACGCACACCCACACAGAGCTTCCAGTCAGCCTCTGGGGTCTCACTGTACACATGAGTCAAGCCAAGGCTCCCAGGCAGCTGCGAAAAGCTCTCACATCAAAGACAAACACCATCTTGGGGAAACTTGGAGGTGGAGTGGGGAGAGTAAATTCTGCAAGGAGTAGAAGTTTAAAAATACCAAGTCAGTGTCCTCGGAGGAATAGAAAGATACTGCAATCATGAAGTAGGAACATAGTGCTTGTTTTAAAAATCCATAGACAAGAAAAAGTTCCTGAAAATTAAAAATATGATCACCCAAAGGAAAAGTTCAATAGAAAGAGTTGGAAGCTAAAATGCCCTTGAAAAAATTAACAAAATGGCTGGGGGGAAATGGAGAGAAAAGCAAACAAAGAGATTATTCTGGGTTCAGCATGTTAATAAGAACTTCGAAGGTTAGACGACCAATCAGCCCGGATACGGTGGCTTACACTTGTAATCACAGCACTTTGGGAGGCCTAGGCAGGAAGATCACTTGAGGCTAGGAGTTTGAGACCAGCCTAGGAAACACAGCAAGACTCCACCTCTAAAAAAATAACAAAAATAAAAATAGCCTGGCATAGTGGTGCACACTTGTAGCTCAAGATACCTGGGAGGGTGAGAGGGGAAGATCACTTGGGCCCAAGGACTTCAAGCCTGCAAGTCCTATGATCATGCCACTGCACTCACAGCCTATGTCACATACTAGGTGACAGTGAGATCCAGAAGAAGAAGGAGAAGAAGAAGGAGGAGGAGGAGGAGAAGGAAGGAGGAAGGAGAAGAATCAGTAACATCCTATAGTTTGTTGACATCTTGGCTGATTGGTTAATGTGTGTATATATATATATATATATATACACACATATATAATAATCTCATGTATATATATGTGTGTGTGTATATATATACATATATACACATATATATGTATATATGTATGTGTATATATATACATATATATATATATATACATATATATATATATATAAAATTATACTGAACCTTCTAGAACTGAAAGACACAACTCTGGGTTAGAGGCTCATTGATGGCCTGGCACAGTGGTTCTCAAACTGTGGTCCCTGGACAGTAGCAGCATCCCTCCCTGCAGGTGATTCTGATGTGTGTAAGGTAAAGGTTGAGAACCACTGACCTAGCACATGAAGGTGTTCCATCAAGTAAATCCCAAACACCTGAGATACAGAAGTTCTTAAAATGCTTCCAGAAAGAAAAAGAAAGTTCACATCTAAAAAAATAAGTATTAGAACAACACCCATCTTTCCATCAGCAGTCCTGGAAACTAGTGTTTTCCAAACTAGAATGAATATCAGTTTGAAGGTACAAGAGGGACAGTTCAGATGTGTAAGGACTATATTGCATATTCCTTCCTTAAGAAGCTACTGAAACATATGTTCCTCAACAAACTAGCAAATTAAGAAATAGGAACACATGGAATTCAGGAAATGGGGAACTGAATATAAAAGAGAGGCAAAGGAAATCCTCAGGATGATGGCCTACATTGTCAGTTAAATTCAACAAGTATTGATGAAGCCCTATGATGTGCCAAACACTGGGCAAACATGGCAAACAAACCATTCTTACCACAGAACTTATACGGGAGAACTTACTATGCATAAACTACTAAAACTGACTCAAGATGAAATGAAAAATCTGAATAAAATAAAAACAAATGAACTGATTGAACTAGTAATTTAAAAACTTTCCACAGTGAAAAACCCAGGCCCAGATGGCTTCACTGGTACGTGCTACCAAAGAAGAATGAATGCTAATCCTTCACAATCTTTTCCAAAAATTAGAAGAAAAAAAAAATACTTCCCAATTCATTCAATAAGGTCTAGTATTATCCAGATATCAAAACCAGACAAAGATATTACAAGAAAACTATAGACCAACATCCCTTATGGATATTGATGCAAAAAAAATCCTCAACAAAATACTACAAAAACAGAACCCAGAAATATAATAAAAAGAATTAACCATGACCAAGTTGTATTTATCTCAGGAATGCAAGGTTGGTTCAACATATGAAAGTCACTCAATGTAATATACTGTAAAAATAGAATAAAGGACAAAAAACACATGATCATCTCAATAGACCCAGAACAGCTGACAAAACAGAATACCTTTGCATAATAAAAAAAACACTTAATGAAGCAGGAAGAGACAGGGGCTTTCTCAATGTCATAAAGAGCATCCATAAAAAATTCATGGCTAATGTCATATTTAATAGTGAAAGACTGAATGACCTCCCAATGGTCCAGAACAAGAGAAGGATGTCTGCACTTGCAGACATCCTTCTTGTTGCAATACTGTTCAACACTGTACTGCAAGGTTTTACAATGATAATTTGGCCAAAAATATTTATTTAATAAACTAAATAAATAAAAGGAATCCAAATTGAAAAACTACCTCTATTCACAGGTGACAAGATCTTATATACAGAATCTTGAGGAACCCACAAAGATAAAACAATAACAAAACTGTAAGACTAACAAACAAGTTCAGCAACATTGCAGGACACAAGATCAGTGTACAAAAATAAATTACATTTCTATACACTAGCAATGAACAATTCAAAAAACCAAGAAAATAATTCCATTTATAATAGCATCAAAAAGTACTTAGGAATAAAGTTAACGCAAGAACTATAAGATTTATACTCTGACAGCTACAAAACACTGTTGAAAAAAATTAGAGAAGACCTAAACAAATGAAAAACTATCCCATGATCATAGATCAGACAACTTAATTTTGTTAAGATGACAGTACTCTCCAAATGGATCTACAGATTAAATGCAATTCCTATCCAAATCTCATCTTTTTTGCAGAAATTGATAAGCCAGTCCTATAAAATTTCTATCCAAGAGACCTGGAACAGTAAAAACATCATGAAAAGGAAGAAAGTTGGAGGGACTGTACTTTCCAATTCCAAAACTTCTTATAAAGCCACAGTAATCAAGACAACATGGTACTGGCAGAAGACAGACATATAGACCAATGGAATAGAATTGAGAGTCCAGAAATAAACGCTTACATTTATGGTCAATTGATTTTTGACAATGGAAACAAGACAATTCAATGGGGAAATAGTTACTCTTTTTTCAACAAATGGTGCCGAGACAACTGGATATGCACATTCAAAAGAAATTAATTTGGACTCCCGCCCTACACTGTATATATAAATTAACTGAAAATGGAGTAAAGACCTAAATGTAACAATGAAAACTATAACACTTTTAGAAGAAAATATAGCCATAAACCTTCATGACCCCTCGATAGGTAAATAGTTTCTTAGGTATGATAGCAAAATCACAAATGACATATAAAAAGATCAATTGGACTTAATCAAAATTTTCAAGAACTTTTCTTATGCTTCAAAAGACACCATTAAGGAAGTGAAAGACAGCCCACAGAATGAAAGAAAATATTTGCAAATCTTACATCTACTAAGGGATTTTTTATTCAGAACATAGGAAAAATGTTACAACTCAATCATTTAAAAAAAAACATAATCAAGACATGGGCAAGAAAATATACAGATGGCCAATAAAATCAGCCCTTGGGCATCATCTTTTCACCAGCAGTGTGTGAGGGTTTCCACAGCACCACATTCACCCTAACAGTGGGTGAGCTGGTATTGTCAGACTTCTTTTACCAATGTAAGTGGGAGTAAAATGGGATCTCAATGTGATCCACTTTAATTTTCTTAATTATTAATGAAGTTGAGCATCTGTTCCTTATCTGAAAATACCTTTATAATATAAAATTCAATTTATAATAGCATCAAAAAGTACTTGAACATTGTTCTTGAAATTTTGAAGATATCATTTTGCAATTTTATTGTTGCTGTTGAGAAATTTGCTGTTGGCCTAATTGTTATTCCATTCTAGATTTTTCTGCTCTTTGTCTCTGGGTACCATATATATGTAAAATGTATATAAAGAGAATTATATGTATACTATCTATATTTTCTATTTGTCACTGGGGATATGAAGTTTTACGAGGAATTAACTAGGTATGAATTTCTTTGTGTTTCTTCTGCTTGAGAATTTTGTGTTAGGGGAATTTCAGATTTTGTTTTTCATCAACACAGAAAACTTTTATCATTATCTCTCTTTCAGTGTCTCTATCTACTCTTCATAGAACTCCATGTAGCATGTATTATATACCTTCTCATCCTTTCCTCTATATCTTTTAATTTCTTTCTCATACTTTTTAACGATTTGTTTTTCTATTCTGTGTTCTCATAATTTCCTCAGCTATATTACTAAGTCACTAATTTTCTCCTCAACTGTGTTTAATCTTCTATTTAACTCAGCCAATAGAATTTTTATTTCAATGATTATATTTGTCGGTGCTAAATGTTCATTTAGCTCTTTTTCTGATCTTTTTCATCATACCAAATAGGCTTTGGTTGTTTGTTCCTCTTTGGGATTCTACTCTTTATTCTTTAAACATTTTATCTACCTGCTCCATCCAACTGTTTCCAAATTTGTATCTGACGATTTCAATATCTAACATCTCTGGGAGACTAAATCGTCTGTGGCTGTTTCTGCTCTATGATGTATGATGGCCTGTTTCCTTATGCATGTAGCAATGTGCGATTATGAGCTCACATTTGTTTCGTTTGATGTGCTGGAACCCTGTGGGCCTAAATGAGGGATGTTGTCCTCCAGAGAGGGTTTGCATGTGCTTCTTTGGAGAACTAGGCAATTCTATCACTTCACACCCCTTTAGCCCTATCACAGGTCTCACAACAATGTAGAAGTCTCGATTTTACTTTTTATTTTTTTTTATTTTTTTTTTGAGACAGAGTCTCACTCTGTCACCAGGCTGGAGTGCTATGGCGCGATCTCGGCTCACTGCAATCTCTGCCTCCTGAGTCTAAGTGATTCTCCTGCCTGAGCCTCCCGAGTAGCTGGGATGACAGGCGCCTGCCACCACGCCTGGCTATTTTTTGTATTTTTAGTAGAGATGGGGTTTCACCATGTTGGCTAGGCTGGTCTCAAACTCCAGACCTTGTGATCCACCCATCTCAGCCTCCCAAAGTGCTGGGATTACAGGCATGAGCCACCAGGCACCGCCAAAGGCTTGAGTTTAGCTTCTCAATCTTATAGTGGGTCCAAAGTTTAGTTTCTCAGAGCTGAGTTGGCAATTCCCCATTTCTCATTTGCTTACAATCCTTTATTCAGGTTTCATCTTACAGTTCTTTTTAGGGGGCCTGAAGACGTTGCTTGGAGATTTTTTTTTTAACTCTTTTGTGAATTCAGCAATACATTAAGAAATATGTTTGCTGTAATTTTTCCAGAATCCATCAGAATGGTCGTGGGAGGGCCCTTCCTCGGTACCTCACTTTGTAGTCTTGCTCTGTTGCCCAGGCTGAGTGCAGTGGTGTGACCTCAACTCACTGTAACCTCCTCCTTTTGGGCTCAAGCGATCCTCCCACCTCAGCCTCACAAGTAGCTGGCACTACAGGTGTGTGCTACCACACCAGGCTAATTTTTGCATTTTTTTCATAGAGATGGGGTCTCACTGTGTTGTCCAGGCTGATCTGCTGGTCTCAAACTCCTGGGCTCAAGCAATCCACCTTCTTCAGCCTCCCAAAGGGCTGGGATTACAAGTGTGAGCTGGGCCACTAATCAATTCTTGAACGTCACCTAGACCCCCAACTACTGACAATGATCCCCTCACTATCAGTCGCCCACATGTCTCTACCTCCCTCTACACACTGTAAACTCCCCGGCTCCTCCTCATCATCCCCACATTGCAAGCCCACTTATGTTCCTCAGCTCTTCCTCTCTTCGTCGATCTCCATGGCCCAGGCCCCCGTATCAGCAAAAGCTCTATGTCTCCACCTGAGAAGACGAACATTCCTGGAGACCGAGAACACTCTGAATGGTCACCAATATCAGCGGGCCCTTGCCGTTGCCCTTTTCAAACATATTCTTTTCCCCACACCTCCTCCTCTCCAAACCTGCCCCTGGGGACCTTCCCACACGTCGCCAGCTGATGACTCTGCCCTGTCACTGAGCAGCAAGAAGCAATCCCTGCAGTGGCCCTTATGGCCGCTCCTCCAAGGCTACCAGCCTCAGGCATGTGGGCCGAGCTCACTGCTCCCCTCCTGTCACCACGGACGCCACATCCCCACTTCCTGCCAAGGCCAGACTCCCACCTGTGTTCTGGGTCTCAGCGTACCCACTTCTCAGGTCTCTCTGCCCTGTTCTCGCTCTGGCATCGTTCCTTTGGTGCACACAGGTGCGGTGCTGTCTCCATCATGGGAAACAAAGGCCTCTCTTGGCCTGCACCCCTTAAGCCCCGCTCCTTTCCCCAGAACGTTCTAAAAGCCCCATCTTGAGTTACTGCCCAACATCCTCACCCAGGCTTTCTCCTCCACCCCTTCAGCCAGGCTCCTCCCAGCATCCTCCAAGACTGGTCTGGACACGGTCACCAGCAACTTCCTGTCACCAAGTCAAATGGTCACTTCATCATCATCCTCCCTGACCTCCGGGTGGCATTGAGTGCTGCCCTCCTTCTGAGACACTTCCTTCTCTTACCTCTGCAGCCACCTCATGGCCCCCTTGGCTGCCTGGTGTTCTCCGTCTCCTGGTTACGCAGGCTCCTCCTGCTGATGGCTCTGCCTGTGACGCCCAAGTGACCCTGCTGGGTCCCAGACTCCAGTCTTTCTCATGTGTCCCTCAGCCCTGGGCTCTTCTCAGAAAACCACCTGCACGAGAGCACCAGCAGCGGCCTCAGGCTTGCCAGGCCCAAATGGAACTCCAGTGCCCTCCCGCTAGGGAAAAAATAAGCTTTTCTACAAGTCTCCTACAGCTCAGCTGCTTTCCCCACCCCCACCCACCTTATTCCCAAAGCCAAACGTGGAGAATTCCTCTCCCTCTTCCCCACCGCCTCAGGAGCGTCAGCTGGTCCCATTGACTCCACCTGCAAACCATGACCTGAATATGGCTTCTCCTACCTCTTCCAACAGCAGCCTGGTTCAACCCACCATCACTTTTTGCCTGGGCCACAGTAAAAGCACATTTCTCTCTGCTTTCATTTTTTGCTCCTTTCTAATCCATTCTCTATATAGTAGCCTATAGGATGTTGTTAAAACTTATCTTACTTGCGGTAGCCTCAAACTGGGAACTATCCAACATTCTTCAACAAGTGAATGATTAAACGAACTATGTCACATCCATACCATGGAATACTGCTCAGCAGTAAAAAGCAACAAACTACTAATGTGCAACAACTTGGATGAAATGCAAGGGAAGGAAACTGACTAGACAAAGCCAAGCTTGAGAAGATACATACTGCGCCGTTCCATTTATGTAACACTCGTGAAATGACATGATCGTGGCAATGAGGAGCAGATTCGTGTTTGCCAGGGATTAGGACTGGATGAGGAAGGGACGGGTGTAGCTGTGAAGGAGTAAGCCGAGGGGGCCCAGGGTGGCACAGCGGAGCAGCTTTTAATTCTGGCGGGGAGTATGCAAGGCTGCGCGTGTGATAAAATCGCATGGAGCTACACACACGGACACGCAGGAGTGCTTGTGTGGCCAGTAACATCTGTGGGTCGCAGCAGTGCGAGTGGCTTGGCTTTGGTTTTGTGCTATAGTTGTGTGAGACATTATGGCTGGGGGAGCCTCCGTAGGTAGGAACAGGCCCATGGAACTTTCTCATACATCTCTTTTCCACAGCTATGTTTCTCCCAGGTCCCCACCATCACCCCAAACATCACATCCCAGCACTCTGTCTCCTGGCACGGAGAGCCCGTTTGCAGCGGTGACATGAAGCGCAGGCTTGAGCCACAGGAAAAACAAGACTTCTGCAGAGAGGATGGCTCGTGCCAGAGCCTGGGAGGAGGTGAGCTGGGGGCATTCAGCGTGCATAAGAAGCCAGGAGGGTGACGGAGGAGCAGGGGACAGAGGCCACCAGACCCAACTTCCAAGACCGTACGAAGAGTGTGGCTTTTAGCTGTGATTGAAGCCACTGGAGAGTTTAAGCAGAGGAGGAATACAATTTAGGCTTTTGAACTAGCACACAGGCTGGTGGAGGAATTACAGCTCATAGAGAGGCGAGCGTGGAAGTGGGGAGGCCATCTGGGGCCTCGGGCTGGCATCGCAGTGAGAAGGGAGAGGGGCTGCGTGGGAAAGAGGCTATGGACCTGGCACGCCCCAGTGACTGGCTGTGGGTTGTGGGGAATGATGGAGAGTGGGGCATGGCATCTGTGTCTTGGGGTACACTCCCACTCCAGCCCTGCTCCCTCCTTACTACCTTAGTGGCATTGTGGAAGTCACATGACCTCTCTGAACCTAATGGATCACTGACCTCTGTCCTGCCTAAGCCACAGGTTCACTGCTAGGGTCACACCTTATGGGCAGGGTGGCCAGGCCTGGGCCATCTCCTCTGAGAAGCCCTTGGACCCTCCCCTCCTAGCGTGGCCTCTCTCTCTGGACACCAGAGTGCAGACACCTCCAGCCCTACCGCTCTGCCTTGGGTCATGGCTCTCATTTTTTTTGAGACGGAGTCTCACTCTATTGCCCAGACTGCAGTGCAATGGCGTCATCTCGGCTCACTGCAATCTCCACCTCTCAGGTTCAAGCAATTCTCTGCATCAGCCTCCCGAGTAGCTGGGATTACAGGCGTGAGCCACCATGCCTGGCTAAATTTTGTTGTTGTTGTAGTTTTAGTAGAGAAAGGGTTTTACCATATTGAACAGGCTGGTCTCAAACTCCTGACCTTGTGATCCGCCCACCTCAGCCTCCCAAAGGGCTGGGATTACAGGTATAAGCCACCATGTCCGGCCGGGTCATGGCTCTCTGAGCTCACCTTTCCCACCAGGCTGCGACTCCCGGCCCAGGTCTTTCTCTCTCCAGCCTCTCCCCGGCGCCCAACCTGGAGTCCAACACCCAGAGGGCGCCAGTTCTGCTGTGGGAGTGACACGGGGCAGGTGTCTGGTCAGCATTCCTGCTTGTCAGCCCCTCTCCCCAGGTCACAGCGAAGGTAAGAGGTCAAGTTCCTGTGCCATGGCCAGCAAGGATGGCCTCCCGGGGCACCTGGCAGGGCCAGTGCTGCTTGTGTTTCCTCAGAGCCACAGGGGCTTTCCCCTCGGAGCTTGGGACCCAGCCTGGCTGTAATCACTCCCGCTGGGGTCGGGGAAGGGGCTGTCCTAGACACGTGCAAGTCCCCCACAGAGACCCCACCTTGCCCACCCACGGTCTCCCAGAGTGTGTGGGGCCTCCTGGGGCTGGGCCAGCCCTGGCATTTCTCTCCCTACTCCGTCTGCAGAGGAGAAATAATTTCCTGCAAATATTGTTCTCACGTCACTGCACTCCACCGATCAATATTAATCACGAAGATAATAACCAAGGTTTATTAGGCACCTATTGTATGCCAGGCACTGCCAGAAGCTCACTGTCGTCATCACTTTGTATAAGCTTGTCACAGCCCATGGGGCCCTGAGGAGCCTCCCAGCCCCCCGTGGAGCCCAGTTTCTTCAGGGAGCAGCAAGGAGGGGTGCACCCAGGCTCCAAGGGGACCTCCCCGACTGCTGACTCCCTAGAGCAGAGGAAGCTCCTAGCGGGAGAGCTGGTGCCCGCCTGATGGGCCAGGCTCCGGCCCTGCTCTGTGCGAAGGCCTTGGGTGTCGCCGCTGCCTGTGGGCCTCAGTTTCCTACCTCTGTAGCATGAGGGGCCTGGAGGAAGTGGTGCTCTGTGATTCTGCATCGGAAATCATATGGCCACACGAGCGCTTTGCTTGCTTACGGGAGTCCTCATTTCCAACGCTTCCATTAATATAGTCACGTATTTTTAACATTCGCCAATGCCCTCAATTTGTTTTCTCATTTCATCCTCATTTCAATTGCCCCTGGGGCTTGGAACCTAATTTTAGCGAAGGTCAGATGCAGTTTCTTGGGGTCACCTCCTTTCCCCGTGCCCACCTCTGCAGAGACAGGGAGCAAGAGGGTGCTTCAAGCTCCCTCGGTTCCCGGCTCTGGGGAAGGGGCATCTGGGTTTAGGGTGGAGGCTGAAAGTGAGGGTCTCTGTATCTGGTCAGGAGCGGACCTAGCTGACTGGCCACGTGGAATCTGGCTGGGGTTGTGGGCCTGGGTGTCCTTCAGAAAGACGCTGAGTTCACCAGATGTGGGCTCGGGGCCACCAGACGGCTTAGTGGTGTCTGCTGCAACCTTCTCACTTTTCCTTGGGGAAACTGAGGCACAGAGGGGGGACTGGATAACCAGGCCAAGATTCAGCTAAAATCTGAAGCTCAGCTCCATGATTCCATGACAAGAGTGAGGGGAAATGGGAGGCGGACTGTGCGCTGCGGCGTGGGCACACCCTTCCTCACAGGCAAGGGAACTCCCCGCTCAACAACGGGGAAACGAGGCAGCCCCGGATCTTTCTCTGCCCAATGGCTGGCTCACGATGGGCCCGGCGTGGAGGAAGGTGGAAAGCCGTGACTCGGTGTTTGGCAGCAGGCACAGAGCCAGTCCATCGTTGGTGAGTGCTGCCCGTGAATCCGAGCATTTATTAGAAGTACAAGGTTGAATGAGAAGTGCCTTCGGCTGACCTGGTCTATGAAAATCCCTGCGCCGAAAGGAAAGAGTCCACCTGAAAGGATGGGGTGAGGCGGAGCAGGGGAGTTTTGGGAGCACCCGTTTCAAGAAGTGGACAGTCCAGGCTCCCCACCCCCCGCCCCCCGTGAGCTCTGCTCCCAGGTGGGTGTGAGGATGAACCACTCCAAGCACCAAAGCTCCAGGCTACTCCTCCCAGCCTTGTTTTGTGGCACCTTTAGTGGCTGTGGGTGGCCTGCTGACCAGAGCCATCCCCCGATGGCCTCTGCCCATGGCGCCCAGGCCGGCCCTCACCCCTCCTGTTTGCCATATGCCATGGGGTTGGCAGTGTCTGCTCTGGCGTCTGGCTCTGGGTAATGCCGGCTGTGGCCATGGGCTGGGGCTTTTGATTGTGGGAGCTGTGGCCGAAGGGAGGAAGCTCCAGTCTCCCTCTCAAGAGGTTTGTTGCAACCCCTTGCCCCATGCTGGGTGCAGGGCCCTTCCCCTGGCTCTGCAGGGGAAGGACACTCCTGGGTTCCCTGGGACACAGGGCACATGGTCCCAGGCCTGGGATTCAAGAAGGTGACCTAGGCGACCAGCAGGCAGGGCCGAAGGGCTGAGCTCCCCACAGGAAGGGTCAGAACTAGGGTTAGGGTAAAAGCACCTTCTATGCTGGCCCTGCTGGTCTTTTCGAAAACATTGCCTTACAGAACCTCCTCATTTCAGGTCTGATTCTAGTGGCTTGGACACAAGAGGAGGGTGGCTGCTCTAGGACAGCTCAGGGGAGAGACAGGCAAGCGGGAACAGGCTAAGAGGAAGGCCCGAGGTGGCACAGCGTCAGCTACTCAAGCAGCTCCTCTGTGGCGGGCAGGAAAGTGAAGCCCCTCTCTTCAGCACCGACCCCTCCCCCCACACCCAGTCCTCCCAGCCCTCAGCCTCACCCTCTTCCACCTGGAGATGCTGACCCAGGCTCGTGCTTGCCTCAGTTTCCTCTCTCCCAAGGCTTCCCTGCAGACCCTCAGCTCAGCTCTCCGCCTCCCTGATGTAGGTTAGTGTGCATGTGCATTCGTACTGTGTGGGAGCGAAAGCAGCCGCTGCCCGTTCCAGCCCCTTCCGTGCTAGGCCTGCCTCTGGAGCCACGCCTGGATGGACGGCACTGCCCAGGGAGGTCAATGTGACTGACCTTGTTCGACACACAAGAACTGGGAGGCTCAGGGAAGTTAAGACGCCTGCAGAAGACCCCAGGCCTCTGCCCTCTGACCCACGAGGACACGGGGAGGCTCAGGGAAGTTAAGATGCCTGCAGAGGACCCCAGGCACCCAGCGCAGCTGCGTGTACGAGGTGGTACTTGTGGGGTGTGAGTCGGGTGCATGTTGGTCCATGTAGCGTGTGTTGTTCTCAGCCGGGCCCAGCACTGCTAGGTCCCTTGATCTTTCCGCAGGCTGAGACCCCGCGCTGTGAGGCTGCTGGGGAAGAGGACAGGGGCACCCGGTAGGAGGTGCTCCTAGAGTGGGCTCTCTGCCCCTTCTAACCATTGCCCCCATGAAAGTCCAGGATCGTAAGCGGGACCATGCTAAGCCCCTCTGAAACCCTGCACTTCCCTGGGGTCTAGCACATAGTAGGGCCATGCCTCTGGGCTGGGCTAAGGCATGGGTGCTGCTGCCTTCCTCCCTGACAGCACCCCAAGTGCAGTTGCAGACGACCCCCTATCTGCGCTGGGGCTGGCCTTGCCAGCAGGGGCAGCACACACAGTTGGGGTGGAAGAAACTGGAAAAAAGCCCCGAAGGGCTCCCAAGGACGGGCAGTGCTGCTGCTTCTCCTTTTGGGAGGGGTCAAAGCCTGCACACCCTGGGCACTGTCAGGCAGGGCAATGGGAACCCTCCCAGGACCCTCACGTGGACACGCTGTGATCGGAGGAGGGTGAAATGGAAAATTCTGCGCGTGACTTGGCCCTCCCTGAGTGACCTCCCAGCACTCAGCGCTTCCCGCAGCCCAGGCTCCTAATTGCTCAGAGCCTGTGAAAGCCTTTTAGAGCATCTGGGACTTTGCTATTTTTTTCCCTTCCATTTAAAAGAGAATGAAGTAGGTGTGGACACGCTGCCTGTGCACCTTGGGGCGGGAGAGGGATGGAAGCCTACAGAGGTGGGGGTCCCCACCCTAGCCAGCTCAGAGCCTCTGGAGGGACCCTGAGGAGGCCCCTCTGCTGCCTGTGCTGCGTGCAGACCCTGCACAGAGCAGGGCGTGTGGAGGAAGGGACTTTATGGGAACCAACCAAAGAGGGCAGCTCATTTTGGGAACCCAGATGTCCCACCGACTAGCTCCCCCTACGATGGGTAGGCCCTAGAGAGACCTGGCCCTAAAGCCTAGGTGCGGGGCCCACCCTGGGACCCCTGCCTTGCCCAGCTTGGTCCAGAGGACCCAAGCACGGCCCTGGACCTGCCTCTGCAAGACTCGGGTGGGGAGGGGCTGCCACAGTGCCCATGAGCAAACACAGACACGGCCTCGCTCAGCTCAGGACTGACAAGCAAGGGGGGCTAAGTGCTGCCCTAGAAACCCCAAGGTCAGCCGGGCACAGTGGCTCATGCCTGTAATCCCAGCACTTTGGGAGGTCCGGGTGGGAGGACCCCTTGAGTCCAGGAATTTGAGACCAACTTGGGCAACATGGCAGAATTCCATCTGTACAATTTAAAAATTAGCTAGACATGGTAGCATGCCCCTATAATCCGCGCTAGTCTGGAGGCTGAGGTGGGAGGATCCCTTGAGCCCAGGAGGCTGAGGCTGCGGTGAGCTTCGGTCATGCCACTGCACTTCAGCTTGGGCGACAGAGTGAGACCCTGTCTCAAAACAAACAAACACCAAGGCCAATGATGTAGCAGCCCATGGTCGCCGGATGTCGTCTGGACCATCAGCGCCAATCAGAGGCTCTGCAAGGAGGAGACGGGGAGGCCCAGGCCAGAGACACATCGCCATGGCTGACCCGGCCTCAGACATACACGTGAGCGGTAGAGACCCGTCCAAACAACAGGACCGCTGGGTGGCTCTGCCGCCAATGTCACATGACCCTGGGCAGTCGCAAGCCCACTCTGAGCTGCAGTTTCTTACCTGCAGAGTGGGCTGGAATTAGGTGACCTCAACCACCTGAGATTCCACAGCCCCCTCTTCCATACTGTATTCATCCAGAGGCAGAGGCTGAAGAAAGGGCTTTCCCTTCCGGGAGGGGCAGTGGGCACAGTCCTCACAGTGGCCTTCACCACCTTACCTGACTCCCAGGTGTGGCTGTGCCTCTTGCGAGGCTCAGGGGTTGCCAGCGAGGAGCCGCCAGTAAATCAGAGGGGACCAGCTCTGCCAATCCCCAGTGCTGTCCACCAGGCTAGAGCACTGCTGCTGCTGTGACTCAGGGGCTGCCCTGAAGGAACCGTCCTCTAAAGGACTGGCCTCCTGCCCCTCCCAGAACAGCCAAAGGCCCTGCAGCTTCAAGTGGAGGCCAGTGGGACCTGGAGAACATCTCAGCCTCCCTATGTCCTTCCTATGGAGGAAGGGAGTGACTTCCAAGGTCAGGAGTGAAGCTGAGTCTCAAGTGGATTTCCTCCAGCCCAGAGGTCCTGCCAAGGGCTCCCCAGTGTGTCCTGAGAGGCAGGGTCAGTCCTGGGAGAAGCCCGGCCCAGGGTGAGCCCAGAGGAAAAGCAGGCGTCACAATGTCAAGGTGGAGTGGGGTGGAGGCGGGATGGAACCCCAGCCCTGACCAACAGCAGATGGGTGATCTTGGAAGGAAACACTTCCCATAAAATGGGCATTCTTGCCCATAAAATGGGAGAAGACCAAAGTCTGCCTCTAAGGGGTAAATGGGGCAGCTGAGTAAAGCTGAGTACATGGTAGGAGCTTTCTGTGGTCGGCACTGCTGTGGCAGCCACAGGGAGTGTGCCTCGAGCCCAAGGGGGCTGTGGCAGGCTCCAGCAGGTCCTCCTTAGTCCCCAGAGCCCAGGGCGGGCTCCAGAATGACCTCCTTAGGCCCCAGAGCCCAGAGCAGAGCCCAGCAGGTGCCAGGCGCATCCTCCTTAGCCAACTCTTCTCCTAACAGGTGGCAAAGGGAAGATACATTAGGGCAGGGTCACAGGGCTGAGCTCTCCTCTGCTGCTGTGGGCAGGCAGGTGGCAGGCCAGTGGCAGGCAGGTGGCTGGCCCACAGCGGAGCCCCCTTCAGTTGCCAGCATTCTAGGCCGCAGCAGCTGCAGCCCACACATTCTGACTCCTCCCAGCCGATGCTGAGCCATGGTGCCCAGGGTACAGGAGCAGCCTGCAGGGAGGCAAGAGGTGGCCTGGGCATTTTCCCAGCATCTGTGCACAAAACCAAAAGCTCTAGGACCTTCCAGTCCCACCCATCACCGCCTCCCTGCCACTCTTAGAAAAGGAAACAGCGGGAGGAAATGGCGGGACCTGCTTTCCCATCAGCAAGTTCCCCAGTCCCGTGGCCACCTTTCCCTCTGCTGATGCTCGGAGACGTCGCCTCTTCTCCAACCAAATCACCCAGGCGCACAGACCCGGAAAGGCTCGAAACAGGCTCTGCAAAGAGAATTGGCTATGTATTGGGGGAATAAAACCAGAAAGCCCTTGATTTGATGAATGTCACCACTGGAAGCATTTTCAGAAATGTACGCAGCGGCCCAACCAACAGCAGTGGTGAGGAATGCTGGCATCACGCTGGCCGTTAAGTAATGGCTTTGTACTTTTCCAGGATGCTCCCAGAACAGAGCCCCTGGGGACCCAGTCCAGAGCAGGGCATGACTCAACCGCACCCATGGCAGCCCTGTACCTGAGCGCAGCCAAGAAGCCATGAACTTCACACAACCCTCTGAGGCTTCTCAGCATCCCTGGGATTGGGAAACACTTCCACAACAGACAGGTCCTGGGCTCCATTACACCCTCAACAGGCTTGGCTGTGAATTGAGGGGCTCCTCCTACTCTCCCCAACACCCTCTGATCTAGAATATTCCTCTGAGGGTCCATTGGTGCCATGGGGACCACGAGTTAGCTGGACAAAGCTGGAAAGGAGGAGGGGCGGTCCCTGGCGATGTCTGGCTGACCTCCTTGAGGTCCTGGGGCTCTGCATATGGATGCAGATGGGCCCCTCTTGGTGAGGACTGGTGGGGGTCGGCAGAAGATGGGCACCCCAATGGAAAGAATGGGGGTGGGGATGAAGACGGGTCCTCCAAGGTGAGGATGGGGCTGGATACAGATGGGTGCCTTTTCTGAGGTCCTGACTGTGGCCTCTGGGTAGCTGGGGAGTCACAGGTGGCTGGGGCTGCAGGGAGCCCCGAGGAGGATAGAAAAGAAGAGGGAGGACAGCAGGAAGGGTGCCACCGCCTGGGGCTGGCAAAGGCCAGGCTGAAAAAAATCTGCCTGAGGCAGAAGGGAAGGGACAGTGCCCAATGGGAACAGGCCCCTCTCCCCGCTTCCCAGCCCCAATTCCTTGGGGAGTACGCTGATCCCCGCTTTGGGTGGAGCCCCATCAAATCAGATGGGAGGTGATGGGAACCGCAGTGGACTTTGCTTTAGGTCCTGGAATTGAGCATTTGAGCAAGGCTCCTTCAGAGGAAGAGGGCTCTCTCCACTGTCCCGGGCAACAGGACGCATGCGGGAGACCTAGCCTAGCCCTGGCTCCACATTCAGCAGCGCGTGCCCCGCACCCACCTGCACCCCCCACCCCCGTGCCCACCTGCACCCCTTCACACCCCCACACCCACCCACACCCCACACCCCCACGCCCACCTGCACCCCCACACACCCCCACACCCATGCCCACCTGCACCCCCACACACCCCCACCCCCATGCCCACCTGCACCCCCACACACCCCCACGCCCCCACCCCTGTGCCCACCTGCACCCCCACACACCCCCACCCCCACCCCCCACACCCATGCCCACCTGCACCCCCCACACCCACCTGCACCCCCCACCCCCGTGCCCACCTGCACCCCACACACCCCCACCCCCACCTGCACCCCCACACCCACCTGCACCCCCACGCCCACCCACACCTTCGCACCCCTGCACCCACCTGCAGCCACCCGCGCCCACCTGCACACCCTGCACCCTGCGCCCACCCATACCCACCTGCACCCCCGCACCCTCGCGCACCCCCTGGACCTTAGTCTTTCATTGGTGAAATGGGTGCAGCACGTGTAGACCAGGGAAAGTGCAAGGCGAGGAGAGAACAGCTGTGGATCTGCCTGTAAACTGCCGGGCAGGCGTCAGAAGCCTCAAGCCACTGCCATGGGCCTCATGGCAGATGTCACCTCCCACCCCTTCAGGGACCGTCCAGGATAAAAGAGGAGGATGTTTCTGGGGGCGGTGAGCTAGTGAGGAGCCCCTGGGAACCCTCCGGCAGGCAGCTGAGTAGAGATGTCTGTTCACGCCGCATGTTTACCTGGAAAGCCCTTCCCCACTGCTATCCTGAGATGTTCCCGAAGGTTCTGCTGCACGGAATTGGCGTGGCACCTCCTAGTTGCAGATGAGGAAACTCAGGCCACCCCACAGTTTGTTAGTGACAGGGCTGGGGCCAGAATCCAGACCTCTCAGCCCACATCCCCAGATGCTTGGAATTACTGAGCAATTCCTCAAACTGGCGCTGGGCCAAATGCCTTCTTTATGGTCGCATTGGACCTCTGCCCTTGGAGGAGGTATCCGTGCTCCCCATTTCAGAGAAGGCAGTGAAGGCCCCTAAAGTTAACCCCCCAGCGCCAGAGCCCAGGGGGATTAGAACCCTCCTCCAACTCCTGGCTCTGTAGCCCGTGGCCTCCCCCCAGGACCTCTCCAGGAAAGTAGGGAGGGTCTGGCTGGAGCCCAGCTGATGGAGAGCAGCCAGAAGGACACCCACATGGATTTGTGCCTCCAGAGAGTTTGATAAAACAGGACCACAGGCCCTGCTGGGTGGAGAGTCCATCACTTCCTTTGGTGACCTGGAACGACGAGACCTTGGAGCCTTCCAAGCTGTGGCCAGTGTGTGGCCTCCTCCCCTGCTGGTGACCATCCTCCGGCACTGGGGAAGGCAAGCCTCTCTCCAGTCCCAGGAAGGATGCTGGGCACATGAGTCTTGCATCTTCCCAGCTGCAAAGCCACAGGCCAGCAGGGCCAGGGAACGATGCCGGGGGATTCAGGAGAAGCCCCACTGGCCTTGGTCCCAGTTCCCCACCCAACTCCCCGGGCTGTTCCTTCCCTCCCCTCAGCCCTGTGCCTGCTGTGGGGAAACTACTTCCCACCCACCGCCATGGCACAAGCCAGGCGCCTTCAGGTGTCTGGTCACCTGGGGCTCCGTGGGGGCCCCCTGGGCTGTGCTCAGCTCCCTCATTGCTGGGAGTTGGGGGAAGGACTGAGGGGTGAGGGTGGATGTGGGGCTCCAATTCAGGGTGCCCCCTGCAGGCAAGAGCTGCAGCTGCCTCTTTGCAGGGCCCTCTCACTACAGGCATGTGAAGGTTCCCTGGAGACCATGGAAAGACATCCTTCCTCCTGCCATAGCTGGCCTTGGCACCCGTCCCCCAGCTCCTGCCTCACCACTGCTCTTGCCAGGCTCCTGAACTCAACTTTCAATAGAGGAGGTGGCCAGAGTGGAAGTGGGGCTCCCATGTTCCCCAGGACACTATCTCCAACTGAGGCTTCACACCTCAACACTCCGCCAGTCCTCACTTCCCACTGAAACCCAGCTTCTCCTTGAGGCCTGCGCGTATGCAATACCGCACCCTCCCCAACACACTCATGCACACTCCCACACTCCCACTGATCCACATACATTCATGCATACTCACACACACCCACATACACACACACACATCCACACACCCACTAACACCAGCATACACTCATGCACACTCGCACCTGTGTACACTCATGCACTCACCTGCATACCATCCACACACCCACATACACTCATGCACACTCAAACCTGCACACACTCATCCACTCACACATACCCACATATATCATGCACACACACACTCATCCACTCACACACATGCAGTCACCCACCCTCATTCACACCCACATATACTTATCCACACACTCACACTCACCTGAATACACTTATGCACGCTTACACACCCATATAGACCCATGCACATTCACACGCACGCTCACCCACACTCATGCACGCTCACCAGACCCAAAATGCTTAACAGCTAAACCTGGTCACTCACACTCACATATACATACACATACACCCACTTATACACACACTCTTACTCCTACTTACAGACACATCCATTCACTCACACACATTCACACCCACTCTCACATAAACATACCCACTGGCTCACTCACACCCAATCACACACACAATTTCACCCACCTACAGTCAACTGACACACTCACATACATGCACATGCAGTTTTCAGCCTGTCCCACTTTCCCTCCCACAGCACCAACCACCATCACCTTGTTTTCTTTTTTGTGTTTTGTTTTGTGATTTTTGTGTTTTAGACAGAGTCTCACTCTGTCACCAGGCTGGAGTGCTATGGTGCAATCTTGGCTCACTGCAACCTCTGTCTCCCGGGTTCAAGTGATCCTCTTGCCTCAGCCTCCCAAATAGCTGTGACTACAGGTGTGCACCACCAAGCCTAGCTAAATTTTTTTGTATTTTTAGTAGAGATGGAGTTTCACCATGCTGGCCAGGATGGTCTTGATCTCCTGACCTCGTGATCCCCCCACCTCAGCCTCCCAAAGTGCTGGGATTACAGGCGTGAGCCACTGCGCCCAGCCTTTTGTTGTTTTTTGAAGAAATACACCTGGGCTGTTGTTGCACCGCCTGCCTTCTCTCCCACGACACAGCTCACTCATTATTACATCCTTATCCCATCTCTGTTCCCCTCCCCACTAGGATATGAGCTCCACTAGGATATCCCCACTAGGATATGGCCAGGGTCCAGCCCCGGTATTTTGTAGGAACCTGCAGAGCTCTGGCCAACAGCACCCCATGGGCACCCTGTGCTCACCAGCCAGCACAGTCCCACGCGGCCTCCGGGCCTGACTCCACCTGCCTGTGCACCTCCACCTTGACCCTGAAGCTCCCGTTGCCCTTAGCCCTGGCAGCTTCCCGAGCTGAGGATGGCAATGTTTGCTTAGCATGTTGCTGTTTGCAAAGCACCATCCAAACTACCCTCATCTGATCTCCCTATGAGGACGGCATTCTCCCTTCTGGACAGATGAGCACGTGGCCTTGCCGGCACACTGAGAACCCAAATTCAGATTCCACTGGACGTCCCCAACACCTACTCCCACAGCAGCTGATGGGGCCTTCGGCGCCTCCAGAGCAGCCCTTCCAGCGCTGGGTGCCCTGACTTCCAAAAAGCACTTCCTCAGTCTGAGCAAAATCAGCTTCTTTGTATCCTCCCCAGGGCCCCCTTCCAGAGCGCACAGCACACGGAGGTGGAGAACGGTCCTCATGATCTCCACAAGCGTCACGGCCACAACCTAGAACATACCCACTTCCTTCCACTATTCCCCGAGACCTCGTTTTCCATCCAGCTAGTCAGAGGGACAGGAAGAAGCAGGCATTTCTGCTTTGGAATTTTAGAAGGGGACCTGGAGGCTTCAGTAAGTCTGTCTCCTAACTGTTGCTGGCAGGGCTCCGTCTGCAGCCAGATGTGTGTTACTCAAAGCTGAATTTCTTTTTGAGACACAAACATGAGGGGCAGAGGGAGAAGCAGCACCTCTGATAGGCGTTTCCAGAAGGGTCTGAGCCCACAGCTCCATCCCTCCTGGGCCTGCCTCCCTTTCCAGCCAGGCTGGGTCTGGGCTGCTCGCTGCCTGCCCTCAGGGAGACCTGTGTTGGTCCGGTGGTGCCGGGGAGGCAGGCAGTTCAGCCTAGCTCAGGGGTGAAGTGCTGGCAAACCCACTTCGTTTCAAACCTGAAGCCACCGTCCTTTGCCAGTTGTATTGTTATCATGAAGGGTGTGGCTCTGTGGCTTCTCAGGACCATCCTGCCCACCTCACATGAGAATCTTTTTGCAGAATAAAGTACAACAGCCAAGAGGTGGGGAGAGAGCTCGGGAAGCCCGATCTAAGTGCCTGGATTCAGCCATACCTGATAACACATCACAAGCCTACCCGTTGCTATGTGTGGATTTACCTGTCTTTCAATCGTTTGTTTTGCTTCAGCCAGTTTCTTTTATTGTTTGTTGTTTTGCTTTGCTTTGCTTTTGAGATGGAGTCTCACACATGCTCTTGCCCAGGCTGGAATGCAATCTCAGCTCACTGCAACTTCTGCCTCCCGGGTTTAAGCAATTCTGCTGCCATACCTGATAACAATCCTCAGTCTCCTGAGTAGCTGGGATTACAGGCACCCGCCACCACACCCAGCTAATTTTTGTATTTTTAATAGAATTGGGGTTTTACCATGTTGACCAAGCTGGTCTTGAACTCCTGGCTTCAAGTGACCTGCCTGACTTGGCCTCCCAAAGTGCTGAGATTACAGGTGTGAGCCACTGCACCCAGCCACTTAAGCCGGTTTCAGATGGATTTCTGTCACTTGCAGCCCGGAATTTTTGACTGATCTAGCTTTACCAATGGCACCTTAAAGACTGGATTCCTAAGAAAGTCTAAGCTTCTGCTCATTACAAAACACGATCATGTACCTCATTTATATTAACTAATAGTATCATTTAAAGCTAAGCCTTCAATTCAGAGTCATTAAAAAGTTCTGAGGCCATGTCTACCTATGTGCTTGGGAACAACTAATGTTAATCAGGAGAGAAACTAAAATCTCTAAGTGCCCCACTTTCTGCGTCCCAGGCAGTATGCCAGGCCTTTCACATACTTCATTTCTCTTCCTAACAAAGCTGCGAGGTGGTGAATTAGTTCAGATAACTGTAGCTGCTGTAACAAATAGACCCAAAGTGTATACCGGCTCAGCGACAATGGGGGTTTCCTCCTCACACCCAGTCAAGGCAGATGTCCAGGCCAGCAGAAGCTCTCCTCTGTGCAGTGACCGCACAGACCCAGGCTCCTTCCATCCCAGGGCCCATCAGCCACGAGGGCCTGAATCTCCCCTGCGTTCAGCTGGCAAAAGCTCAGTGGAGCTTGGAGGGGACCCAGCTATTTCTATCATAACATCCTTGACACAGGAATTTCATGCCTCGCTTCACTCGCCTTCAGTTGGCTGAAGCTCACTCACACTGAACCGTTAGGATGACGGACAGTGTTCCTGGAGGCCAGGGGCGGTGGCTCACGCTGTAATCCCAGCACTTTGGGAGGCTGAGGCAGGCAGATTGCTTGAGTCCAAGAGTTCTAGACCAGCCTGGGTAACATAGTGAGACCTCATCTCTACAAAACAGCCAAAACATTCACTGTGTGTGGTGGCATACTCCTGTACTCCCAGCTACTTGGGTGGCTGAGATGGGAGGATCCCTTGAGCCTGGGAGGTTGAGGCTACAGTGAGCCAAGACTGAGGACCTAGTCTCAAAAAAAAAAGTGGGGGTGGGGAGTACACCTGGAAAGACAAGGAAATGGCTAATGTCTGGGGAAGGGTTTGCAGCCTCTCCTGCAGGGAGGGGCACCCGCTCTGTGGGTGAAGAAGAGGCGCAGGTTGCTAATGGACCAGATCAGGATTTGGACTCAGGTCTCTCTGGGTCCGGGCCCCACTCGCTTCCCCTCTCTCCAGGCTGCCTGAAGTGGGAATTGGGACAGGATTCCAAATGACCTTTCGCCTGGTGGCGCTTACAGTCTCTCTTTCTAGGAACACTTTAAACACTGGAAGAGCAATTCCAAATAAAATGGAACAGAATGGTTAGTGCTGCAACAGTGAGGACCGACAGGTAACACGTGGGCCAAGACCCCGGGGCCAGGAGGTCCGTCGGTGCTGTAGGAAGATGGATGCCCCACAGCTCCCAGGCGGGGCACGGTGGCTCCAGCAATGGCCTTGGCCAGGACCAGGACGTGGGAATGAGGGCGGCCCTGCCGTTGTTGCTATTGTGGTTCTTTCAGGGAGCAAACTGAGGGAAGGAAGCTGCAGGTGCATCATGACTGCTGGTGGTGGCTGGACCTCAGTTTCCCCAGCAAGGCCCCACATCAATCAGATCATTTCAAAGAGGATGATGAAGTTGGCTCCATTGAGCTTTTAAGGCTGCTGCCAACAAGAATGAAGACATCCTGAGACGGTGGGCTCCCGGCTTGCTACACCCCAATCCTCCACCCCGACCCCCATGGAGCCCTCCACCCTCCCCATTCACACCTCTCCTCAGGCCCTGGAGTCCCAGTCTTGGAGCTTCCTTGTGAAGCCATCTGACACAGGGCATCTACAGCCCGTACCTCAGTGGCAGCCCGGCTCCCCTCCCCAGGGCCTTGGGCTGAGCTCCTGCCTTCTGAGTCCATGTGTTTTAAAGAAAAAAGCCATGGTTTCAACCTGGGCAGTCTGAGGTGGCAGCCTTGGCGAGGACTTGCCATCTCTCAGCCAAACACCTGCATTTACACCGGCGGACAGATGCTCCGGGTGGGGCAGGGACTCACCCCAGGTCGCCAAGCACCTTCATAAACACGGTGTATTTGTGCTTCCCAGGAAAGGTGGGCTCGGCCACCCCTCCCTGATGTCACAGCATTCATGGTGCCTTTTATTGACCAAGAAGATAAAGAGCTCAGTGAAATAACTGGGTAAACAACTGACTTTGGAATCGGGTGCTGGTCTGGGACACAGACCAGCTTTTTTCCATCAAGGAGAAGTCTCCTCCTACCCCTAAACAGACCAGCCTGCCTTGGGTGGGGAGCAGCGGGGCCTGACGGGGAGCTGGCCCATCCATCGTGTCTCCGGCGGCAAACATCTCTACCCAGGAGCCCTCACCTTGGTCTCAACCTTGGCCGTGCATTGAAATCACCAGGGAAATAAAAAACACACATACACCCGCCTCAGTCCCAGGGGCTCCGATTTGATTGGTTTGTAGGGGGCCCAGGCCCTTGACATAAAGGCCTCCTAGACATTCCAGCGAGAGCCACAGTTGAACCTCCTCGCTGAGTGGGTTGACACCACTTGGGCTGTTTCCCATTCAGTGGTATAAATACTCCGGCCAAGCGGCCACATTTTAACGAGCTTGCACCACTCCTCCATGGAATTCCAGGCCCTCGGGAGCCACAGAGCTGGCTGCGACTCTGTCCATCACCCACGAGGGACCTGCACATGACCTCTCCTAGCTGGAACAGAACAGAATAAAAAGGAAGCTTCCAGGCCGCCAAAACAAAGAGTCTCAAAGCCTGTGTCCCACCGCTGAGGTCTGCTTTTAAATTACCTTTTGGAAGAGGAGGCAGAAAAGAAATGCTCTGCTGCAAACGGAAGATGAGGGGACGCACCACAGTATGGGGTCATTCAATTACAGGGCAAGAAGTGCTCAGCTCCAAGGGAAAGGACGGGCTTCCCACAGCCTCGACCGGCCAGGCAGTGACTCAGAACAGGGGACTCTAGGAAGGCAGCTTTAAGGGAAGGGATCCTGGGAGACACCGAGTGCCTCTGGCCTCGAAGGCTAGCAGGGGCACGGAGCAGATTCTGGGCCTGTGCGCCCTTTCCCCTCAGCACCTTCCCTCTCCCAGAGTCAGGAAAGCAGCTCTTGAGGGGTTTTCTTTTGAAATCTGTGACCTTGACTGGCCAGAGGTCTCTGTCCTGCCAGCAAGAGGAAGCATACAGTGGGTGCCTAGGGTTGGGCCATGCTACTATAAAACCTTGACCTTGGAGTCCTGCTCCAACCCTGCAAAAGGGGAGTCCAGGCCAGGGATGGGCCACTGGGATCAAGTTTTTGCTGGTCTGGAACAAAAGGAGAACAATATCTCTGGGGCGAGATTTTCCTGAAGCAAATACATCCACTGTAAAGAACTGACCTTTGCACTAAGATGTATAACCACATCCATTATTTTAAGTGATAAGATCTCACTCTGTTGCCCAGCCTGGAGTGCAGTGGCACGATGGCATGACCACAGCTCACTGCAGCCTTGACCCCCGTGCTCCAGCGATTCTCCCGCCTCAGCCTCCGGAGTAGGCAGTACCAAAGAAGTGTGCCACTACACCCTGCTAATTTTTAAGGTATTTCATAGAGTCAGGGTCTTTCTATATTGCCCTGGCTGGTCTCAAGCTCCTGGGCTCAAGCGATCCTCCTGCCTTGGTCTCCTAAAGCACTGGGATTACAACCGTGAGCCACTGCATCCGGCACAGCCATTCTTTCATGAAGTGATGGGGAGAACCCATGGCGGGTCCTTATTTTTTTTCATTTCCTCCCTCGGGATGAAGAGAACTTAGCAACCTTCTGTGGCTCCTCCTCCGGCTTGGGGGAGAGGAGAGGCTACAAGAAAAGAGGCTTCAGCCCCACTGTTCCAGCGCTAGGCACGTTTGACCCATCTGAGGTCCCAGGCTAGACCCTTCCTGCTGGGTGCATCCCAAATTCCTGTCCACAGAAGCCACGAGAGAAAATAAAATGTCAGTCTTAAGCCACTATGTTTTGGGGTGACTTCCTATAGCGGTAGGTAACTGGAACGCCTTGCCTGCTGTGACTCGTGGATACAGGCAGAAATCCCAGGTCAGGCAACAGAGAGCCCTGGCTGGGCTGAGTCCCACTAATGAAGTGGGGCCCCCTGCTGCGGGGGCCGCTGCAGCTGCCGGGACTCCCCGTCAGGGTGCCACAGCCGAGGTGAGGGCGGATGAGGAGGGGACCCGTAGGTCCTCACTCGGTATCAGGCCAAGAGCTAAGGGCAGGTGATGGAGACGGGGAGAGGCATCCTCTCACATCCCCAGCTCAGCCTGCAAAGGGAGGCGAACGGCCATGGCCTGCATTTGACTTGTGAAACCAGAGGAAGTCACTGGACTCCGAAGCCCTGGAAAAGCTCAGGGAGCTAACAAAATTTGAATATTTCAAAAGCTTCCAGGTCTCAGCTGAAATGCTGCTTAAGAGGCTTGCGAAGTTCAGGGCCATAACCAACTCAGCTGTGTACTCTGGGGCTCTGAAGGCAGAGGATTCAGGCTGGGGAAGAGCCACCTGTGCTTCTAGTGACTCCTGGACCTTCACGTGCTGGGAATGTCTGGGGGAGTTGGGCAAGCTGTGCTGGGGTCTTGGCACGGCTGCATCCTTGCACGGGGCAGAGAGTGAGGCCCACTGAGAGCACAAAACCAAGACTCGTGTCAGCAGAGGTGTTGGAGCCGGCTCCGGGTGGGAAGGGCTGTGGCCTCAGCCCGGCACCTCCCAGCCAGGTCGCTGGAGCTGGGACAGGGGATAAACTGGGGACTCAGCCTCAGAACAAAGCAGCTGCCAGCAACTGCAGGTGGGGGCTGGAGAGAGGGCCGTGCCCTCAGTCTTGGTGAGTCTGCCTGCCGGAGCAAGACAGCCTGGAATCGAGGGACCTTCCTGCCTGACAGCTCCCAGGACGGAAGGAGTCAACCTAGCCTGGTGGCCCAGGTGCATGGATGGCCTGCTTAATGAACACCTGCCCTCTCTATGGGTCAGCCCCCCACCACTCCCCACCCCCCACCCCCACTGTGACGTTGTTTCCAATTCAAAGGGAAGGTGTCATTAGCACTCTGTATTGACAGCTCAGCCAAGGGAGAGGGCAGGGAGCAGGCTGGTGTTATTACTCCTTCCTTAATGGGCCAAGGCTGACTCTGGGGCCTTGGTGACCTAGGGTGGGCAGTCCTTTCCCTCCCTCACCCGCCCGCCGCCCCACTTAGCATTCCTGGCTGCATGTCCCGGTGGCCACGCTGAGCTCCCGGGGTATGTGAGTCCGCTATGACTGCCTTAGCAGAGTTCCACAGACTGAGCAGCTTCACGCAACAGAGATGGGGCCAGGCGCGGTGGCTCACACCTGGAATCCCAGCACTTTGGGAGGCAGAGGTGGGCAGATCACTTGAGGTCAGGAGTTTGAGGTCAACCTGGCCAACGTGGTGAAACCCCGTCTCTACTAAAAATACAAAAATTATTTAAAAAATTGGGCATGGTGGTGGGCACCTGTAGTCCCAGCCACCCAGGAGGCCAAGGCAGGAGAATTGCTTGAACCGGAGAGGCAGAGGCTGCAGTGAGCTGAGATCGTGCCATTGCACTCCAGCCTGGGCAGTAGAGACAGACTCCGTCTCGAAAATAACAACAGCAGAGATGCATTGGCTCCTAGTTCTGGAAGCTAGAAGTCCACACTCCAGCTGTCAGCAGGGCTCTGCTCCCCCGAAGCCTCTGGGGGTGGGCGAGGGGCGGTCCTTCCTGGCCTCTCCCAGCCTCTGGTGGCCCCAGGTGCTCCTTGGCTTGTGGCCACACCACTCCTGTCTTTGTTGTCACTTGACATACTCACCGGGCTCTCTTCTCTCTTACAAACGACAGCAGTCATTGGATTCAGGGGCCAGCCTCCTCCAGGGTGACCTCATCTTCACTGCATTTCATCTGCGAAGAACTCCATTTCCAAACAAGGTCACAGGGGTTTAAGACTTTGACGTATGTTTCTGGGGGACCCCGTTTGGCCCATGGCAGAGAGTTAGGGATACCTGGGTCCCAGGGAAATCCTGAGCCCCCTGGACAAGGCACCAGGCCCTCTGGTCCTCATCCTCCCCGCCCCCACCCAGCTCCTGTTTCCAGGCTGAGGACAGTAGTCTCTCTCCTGCTCACTGTTGGAACACCGTGAGGGTCAGAGATGACACATGTCCCTCTAATCCACGGGGGACATGAAAGGAGGCAGAGGACCAGGGTGGAAGACATCAGTGGAATCCAAGCCCCTGGTTCTTGGCAGCAGGATTCGGGGAGTGACAGCTTCCTGCTGCCTGGCTGCTGAGCATGGAGAGGCCTGATGATCCTGAGGGCCCAGCACCCCCCCTCCCCGCCAGGATGCTGCGAAAGGATCTGTGCCCATTCTCTCCCCTCCTGATGGGTTGGGACAATCTTCCCTGATGATGCCCCTCACTCAGGGCTTCCATCACCCCCGGTACCTCTTTCGCCTGCCAGGTCAGGCAAAGGATGATTTCAAAGGATGATTTCTTCCTCACAGGCCCTGGGGCCATGATGGCTGCTGAGGACATTTGGCCGAAGCAACCCTCTTCACAGACCAGGCCTCCGGGGGCCAAGTGGGACCAAGCCCACCTTCATTCCATGCTTCTCCACTCACTTCAGGTTTCCTATGAAACGGAACATTTTATTAAAAGACCTGAGAATAAATTATTACCAACACTAATGATTATATTTAAAAGAGTGATTTATAATGTAGAAGAGGATTTAAAGAAGTTAAAACCTCGAGTGTATTTTTAGCTGGAACACTTGGTTGCTAATGACAGGAACCCAGTTCTGTCTAGTGGAAGCAGAAAAGGGAGTTTATTGACTAGTGACACCGGGAAGTCCATGGGGCGGAGGGGTGCAGGCACAGCGGGACGCGGGGCTGCGGGACGCCCTGAGGCTGGGACATAGCAGGACTCGGGGCTACCAGACGCCCTGAGGCTGGGACATAGCAGGACTCGGGGCTATGGGACGCCCTGAGGCTGGGACATAGCAGGACTCGGGGCTACCGGACGCCCTGAGGCTGGGACATAGCAGGACTCGGGGCTATGGGACGCCCTGAGGCTGGGACATAGCAGGACCCGGGGCTACCAGACGCCCTGAGGCTGGGACATAGCAGGACTCGGGGCTACCAGACGCCCTGAGGCTGGGACATAGCAGGACTCGGGGCTATGGGACGCCCTGAGGCTGGGACATAGCAGGACCCGGGGCTACCAGACGCCCTGAGGCTGGGACATAGCAGGACTCGGGGCTACCAGACGCCCTGAGGCTGGGACATAGCAGGACTCGGGGCTATGGGACGCCCTGAGGCTGGGACATAGCAGGACTCGGGGCTACCGGACGCCCTGAGGCTGGGACATAGCAGGACTCGGGGCTATGGGACGCCCTGAGGCTGGGACATAGCAGGACTTGGGGCTACCGGACGCCCTGAGGCTGGGACATAGCAGGACTCGGGGCTATGGGACGCCCTGAGGCTGGGACATAGCAGGACCCGGGGCTACCGGACGCCCTGAGGCTGGGACATAGCAGGACCCGGGGCTACCGGACGCCCTGAGGCTGGGACATAGCAGGACCCGGGGCTACCGGACGCCCTGAGGCTGGGACATAGCAGGACGCGGGGCTACCGGACGCCCTGAGGCTGGGACATAGCAGGACGCGGGGCTACCGGACGCCCTGAGGCTGGGACATAGCAGGACGCGGGGCTACCGGACGCCCTGAGGCTGGGACATAGCAGGACGCGGGGCTACCGGACGCCCTGAGGCTGGGGCAAAGTCCTCTGCCAGCTTCTGCAGCCTCACCCTCCACCACCTCCACATCCCGGCAGAGAACATGCCTGGCCCCAGAAGCCCCGGCACGGAGAGGCTCTCTGGCTTGGATCTCTCCCATCCTTGACCCAGGGAGTGCAGGCTCTAGCTGGTTCCATGCCACTTCTGGAATAGAAGGCCAAAGGTCTCAGGTGAGGGGGAGTGGGGCTGCCCTGAGCAGAACATACGGGCATCCAGCAGGCGCGGGACGGCTCCCCAGAAGAGGGACAGGGGTTCTGGGATGGTTACGCTGCACGAGCCCACCTTCCCTGCACTTCCCTCCTGAGCCCCCAACAGCCCCATGACCTACTCTCAGCCTGGAGCTTTCTCAGGCATGAGTCGAATGCCGTGCTCTCACTAATCACACGCAACTAATTCTTGGAAGCAAAAGGTGTTACTGGAAATGGGTCCCAACCCAGATCCCAAGAGAGGGTTCCTGGATCCTTGCAAGAAAGAATTCGAGGTGAGCCCATAAAGTGAAGGCAAAGGAACAAGACCTGGCGACTCCGCAGGCAGAGCAGCCCATTGCTATGGTTATTTCTTGATGATATGCTAAACAAGGGGGGGATTATTCATGCCATTTCTTTAACACAACATGGGGCAATTTCCTGATGTTGCCATGGTGTCTGTAAACTGTCACGGCGCTGGTGGGAGTGTAGCAGTGAGGACCACCAGAGGCCACTCTCAGCGCAGTCTTGGTTTTGCTGGGTTTTGGCCGGCTTCTTGACTGCAACCTGTTTTATCAGCAAGGTGGTTATGACCTGTGCCTTGTGCTGACCTCGTGTCTCATTCTGTGACTAAGAATGCCTTAACCTCCTGGGAATGCAGCCCGGTAGGTCTCAGCCTTATCTTACCCAGCCCCTATTCAAGATGGAGTCACTGTGGTTCAAACGCCTCTGACAAAGGGACTAATGAAATGACTCCAGGTCACCGTGGGCTCTGCAGATGAGGTTGTCAGCCCTGCTGACCAGCCCTGAAGGACAGTGAGGGCCAGGCCCAGCGTCCGGTCGATGCTCCGACGGCGAGGGCCAGGCCCAGTGTCCGGTCGATGCTCCGACGGCGAGGGCCAGGCCCAGCGGTCCGGTCGATGCTCCGACGGCGAGGGCCAGCCCCAGTGTCCGGTCGATGCTCTGACAGCGAGGGCCAGGCCCAGTGTCCGGTCGATGCTCTGACAGCCACGTGTTAATGCTTGCTTCCTCTGGCCTCTTCCCAGTGAGAGTGTCAATCCGTGTTTCCACCATTAACTCTGTGTGGCTCCGTCTGCGACATCGGCTGCTATTGGACACTTGCTTGATTGTATCTCGGAGGGATTCGCTGGTTTTTGTTCCTTTATAATGAACATGAATTGCTGCATCGCCCTGGCCTGATGCCTGCGTCCCGCCCCCATTTCCCTGTGTTCAAGGCTGACTCTGGTTTGGAACTTGTCTTGAGGCAGGCAGAGTGAATTAGCTGGAGGCCAGTCACAGCCGTGCCACCCCTGGCCCTTTCTCCCATCAGATGGCTCCTCCCAGTTTGTGCCCTCCCGCCCCATCTACCCCATCTCTTAGCTTCTCCCCATGCCCAGGAGGCTGACAAGAAAGGCTTTGTCACACCTGTTTTATGGAGGACAAAACGCTTCTCATCAATCCACAAAATCCCTAACTCCCACTGCATGGGGCGAGCTCTGTGGTGGAATCACTCACGCTGGGGTTAGAAGTCTGTACCGGTGGCCATTTGCGTGATGCATGACTTGACTCTCCTAGCCGTCCCTGGATAATGAGGCTAACCCCTGAACTCCCAGCATGGCCGTGAAGATAAAATGAGATCTCAACCGGGAATAGGAGGTATCAGCTATAAAGAACTGTGCACCTCAAAGGGCTCATCACCATCTTCATCATCATCACCTGATTAACCACGTCTCCTCTGGGGGCGGCCACGGCACAGGTGACATCTAGCCTCCATCCAGACAGCTGAGCAGACTGGCGAGAAGGAACCCGCCACAGGGACCCAATTCGCCTGGTGCTGACAGCTAAATTCCTGCAGGAGAAAGAAAAGGCAGGAACTGTGACCCCTGCCAAGGCAGCTCACATACCAGCCCCTGCAGCTGCTCCGGGGTTCAAGGAAATAAGTGTTTCAGGGCATCTCGCAGTCAGAGCAAAACACAGTCATTACAGGAAAATGATAGACGCCGGCTGATTGAGTGAATTTTCCCAGCCAAACCTGAAATTGCTTGCGCTATAGATGAGGGCCTAATGGGAAAGGCACAAACCCCCCGCAGGGAGCCCCGATTGCCCCTGATGTTAGCAGGCCCTGCTGGCCTCTGAGGCCCGGGGAGTCCCCCCCTTCTTCCCCACTTGCAGTGGTGCTGAATCGCAGCCTCGGGCGCCCACAGCTGGCTGAGCCCCGGGTCCCACAGACAGCAGGTGCCCCCGGTGCTTGCTGGTTTAGGAATGAGTTAACCAGTCCTCACCACAACTATTTTTCACTAGAACCTGTCGCTGCGGCCCCCACCCCCAGAGGAATTGACTTCGGCCTCACTGTGGGCTTCCCTTAGCAGATCTGGGGCTCCGGAATTCCCACTTGAGCACTGTTTGGTTTTGTAATTGCCAGGACATGCCTAATCTGTTTTCAGTGCACATTCACACTGATGTGCAACCATGTTCACCACCGCCCACCCATCCACAGAACTTGCATCTTCCCAAACTGAAATCTCTACCCCTTAACCAACAACGCCCAAGCCCCCAGCCCCAGCCCCCATCATTCTGCTTTAACTCTACGGATTTGACTACTCTAGGCACTTCATAGATAAGGAATCACACAGCACTTGTCTGTGACTGCTTAATTTCACTTAACATAATGTCTTCAAGGTTCATCCATGTACTGGCATATGCCAGAATTCCCGCCCCGTTTAATAAGGCTGAATAATATTCCATTGGATGGAGAGACCACATCGCATTGCTAATGCATCATCAGTGATGGACAGTTGAGTTGTTTCCACCTTTGGCTATGGTGAATAATGCTTCTATACACACAGCTGTGCAAAACTGTGCTCGAGTCTCTGCCTTCAATTTTTTATCATATACCCAAAAGAGAAATTGCTGGGTCACGTGAGAATTCTGTGATGAACCTTTTGAGGACCCTCCAGACTGTTTTCCACAGCAGCTGCTCCATCTTACATACCCACCAATGGTGCACACGTGTCCCGACCTCTCCACATCCTCACAAACGCTCGTTCTTTTCTGGTTTGGGGTAGCAGCCCTCCTTGTGGGTGTGAAGTGGCATCGCACTGTGGTCATGCATTGTATTTAAGCACCATCTACATGCCTGCCTCCCAACAGACCACAATACCCGAAGGAGACCCCTCAGCACCAGCACGGTGCCGGCCACAGGGTTGGAAGTTTGCAGGGATGGCGCTGGGTCCACGCTGACTCCGCCTGCCTGCTGCCATCCCCTCTCTCCCTCCAGTCTCTTGCCCCCGCTGCAGACGCACTTCCTTCCTCAGTGTTTCCACGGGGGTACCCTGGCATCCGCCCTGCTCCTCGCTCCTCATGCAGGCCACAATTTGCTCTTCAAATTGCCAAACTGTTTACCAACAGCGGCATCTCCTTTCCACCCTGCTGATCGGCAAACCAGTCATTATCCAAGTCTGCCCGCCTCAGCCTGGACGACAACAACAGCTTAATAGGGAAATCAGCACAAATGGTTCAGAGGCCTTAATTACTCTTCTCTGTTGAACCCCACGCCCTGCTACAGCCAGCCTCAGCCGTGGAGAGGTAGGAGGCTGTGCTCAAGATTCAAAGAGAAAAGGCTTGCCTCCTTCTGGGGAGGACAGGGTTTACCCTAAAGGAAAATGCAGCTCATCACATGGTGCCGAGCCTGTCCCACAGACAGAGGCGAGGCCACCTGAAGGATGGCACCCCTAAGGATTGATCAGGCCTCTGGTCTGCCTCTGGTGGGAGGCAGCAGGCAGTGTGTTCAGAGCTCCAGACAGACAGACTGGGCTTTTGTCTCTGCTGCTTCCTAGCTGTGTGACCTTGAATGAGCTGCTTGGCCTCTCTGGGCTTCAATTTCTTCACTGGTAAAATACAGACAGCAACAGTGTCTTGACTACAATATGCAGCTGTAACACATTATAGCAGCTATAGTGTGCTCTATAACAGAATACCCGAGACCAGGTAATCTTTTTTTTTTTTTTGAGACAGAGTTTCGCTCTTGTTACCCAGGCTGGAGTGCAATGGCGCGATCTCGGCTCACCGCAACCTCCGCCTCCTGGGTTCAGGCAATTCTCCTGCCTCAGCCTCCTGAGTAGCTGGGATTACAGGCACGTGCCACCGTGCCCAGCTAATTTTTTGTATCTTTAGTAGAGACGGGGTTTCACCATGTTGACCAGGATGGTCTCGGTATCTTGACCTCGTGATCCACCCACCTCGGCCTCCCAAAGTGCTGGGATTACAGGCTTGAGCCACCACACCTGGCCCTTTTTTTTTTTTTTTTAAGATAGAGTCTCTCTCTGTCGCCCGGGCTGGAGTGCAGTGGTGCAACATCAGCTCACTGTAACCTCTGCCTCCCGGGTTCAAGTGATTCTCCTGTCTCAGCCTTCTGAGTAGCTGGGACTACAGGTGCACACCACCATGCCTGGCTAACTTTTTGTATTTTTAGTAGAGACAGTGTTTCACCATATTGGTCAGGCTGGTCTTGAACTCCTGACCTTGAGATCTGCCTGCCTCAGCCTCCCAAAGTGCTGGAATTACAGGTATGAGCCACCGTGCCCAGCCAAGACCGGGTAATCTTTAATGAACAGAAATTAATTTTCTCACAGTTCTGGGGGTTGAGAAGTCCAAGGCCTTCCCACCCCAACCCCAACCTCTGGCCAGGGCCTTCTTGCAGCATCGGCACACGGCAGAGGCAGAGAGAGACTGGAGGGAGCTGAACTTGCCCTTTGATGATGAAATTAATCCCATCCCCGGAGGCGGGGCCCTCACGGTCTAATCCCCTCTTAAAGGCCCACATCTTAATATGGCTACAAGGGCAATTACATTTCAACATGAGTTTTGGAGGGGACAAACATTCAAACCAGAGCAAACAGCACCTCTCTCCTAGGGTCTGTGAGGTCTCATGACAGACAATCCACAAAAGGCTTCTCCAGAGTCTGACATGGTGCATGCAAGTAGGGACAGGTGTTTCTGGGTTTGAATCCCAGCTCTGCCACTTACTACCTCTGGGGATTGAACAAGGTACCTACCTTCCTCTGTTTCCTCCTGTTTACATTCTGTAAACAGAAATACGACACCCATTTTGCTGGAGGTTTGCAAGGATGGCATGAGCTCATGCCTCTGAAGTCCTCAGTGAATGAGAGCCACAGTGCCCCATCTTCCTCCTAAGGGATCACAAACGGTGGGGATTTCTGGGAGTAACCCCAGCACCCAGCACACTCACAGAGCAGGGGTGGTACTTAACGAGCTCAAACCCAAATAGGAGCACCTGGGGAGTGAGGGGCGGGGCGCTTGGGAGGGCCATCCGGCGCGGTAGAAGCCAGGCCCTCAGGAACGGGGGAGTTCCGTCCCCCTGCTGGGGTGCTGGCCCCAGATGTCCAAGGCTGTGCACAGTGCCTGTGCTTCTCAGCATGGCAACCTTGCAAGCACTGCAAGGCTGAGGTCCTTACAAGAGGTGCTCACGGGAGGACCACCTGTGCACAGGCAGCTGGAACCTGGGCGGCTGCTGCGGAAGGACCCGTGTGGCAGGTGCAGGTTAACAGGCGAAGGCCACCCCTTTTTCCAGCAGGACAGCCTTCTCCTGCACCACCAGGTCCTGTGTCCTTGCTCCGGCCAGAAGTGGCCTGGAGTGGCGAGGCCGGACACTGGCAGCAGTGCAGAGGCTGTGCTGGCCATTTTCCAGGCTGCAGACCTGGAAAGCCACTGGCTTCCTAGCTCAGTGCCGAGTGCCGGGCTAACGGGGAGGCTGCCCCAGATGGGTGGTGACAGTAAAGGCTCTGTCGGGAAAGCAGAGCAGCAGAGGGGAGGGCCTGCCCCAGCCTGAGGCCAAAGGCAGCGCCCAGAGAGCACATTGAAGGAAGGGAAAGTAAAACAGATGGGACTAGATTGAGAGGGGTGGGCCGGGGAGGGGCTCCTGGGGGCTGGTCACATAGCATCTCATGGGCTGCCCTCCCACCTAGTCAGGGTCAGAGCCAAGGCTCAGAGGAGGACACGCTGGCCGATCACCCACGTGAGCTCCAGGGGCTGGTTACTGCACGCTGGTGGGCCACGCGCCCCACCCACAGACCTCCCACCCAGGCCTGGGCACCACATGGAGGCTGGGGAAGCGTGAGGAACGCAGGCCCCCACGTGCAGCTATCCCAGGCAATCAGGAAGGAGCCCAGGGAACCGCCTGGAGCTGTGCAAGCGTCATGTCTTCCCAGGAGAGTTGGGTGGGAGCTGAACCCCCGCCTGGAACTGGGCGGGCACATGTGTGGCAGCCGGAAGAGGCTGCTGCGCTGGGCTGTGCTCTCTGCACACCAGGCTCTGTGGTGGCTGCAGCCTGGAGGGGGAGCGGCTCTCTTCCCTCTCCTAGCTGCCATGGAGACCCGGCCCGAGGATGTTCTGTGTTCTGCTGCATCCAGCTGTCTCTCTGCCATCTGTCCGCAGAGCAGGGATTTGTGTGCCTGGAGGCCTGGGACATTGCAGAGCTGCCCTTTCTTCTGCATTTCCACCTCTTGCAGGGCTCCTGGTAGGCCCCACACCCAGGGGTGCAGCTTCAAAGAAGGGTGGATAGGAGAGGAGGGGGGCCCTGCCAGGAGTCAGGGGCTCAAAAAAAATGCCATGATTCATCTTCCCCAACCATGAGCCATCAGAAATAATGGAACCAGCTCGGACATGGTGATTCAGTGTCAAAATATAGACAGGCCATTTAGTATTGGTGACAGAATTAGATGAGAGGTTTCACTTCTTCCAATGAAAAAGCAGACAGAACAGTGCCAAGAGGGAGCGCAGGGCCACACCTTGGCAGGCACACACCGCCCAGAACCCGAGTCTCCCACACGGCCCAGGCCTCTCTGCTAGGACCAGAGGCCACCAAATGCACCCAAGAAACCTCAGGTTATTGCAATGCATGTTAGGAAGACACCGTGTCTCTGTGAATGAGGAGTTAAGACCTGGAGTGCTTTATAGCACAATAACACATTCTTTTGCAGGCATTTAAATAATTAAAATGTGTGTTATAAGAGCATTTAAAAATTGCATTCTAGAAAAAAAGCAAACTGATTGATCAAAACTCATTAAAAACAAAACCAAATCACTCACCGAAACAGAACTGTTTCTCATTTGCACTTCTCCAGCCACCCGCTTAGAAGCCTCTGTCATTTGGCCTCCAGGTTGCGATTTTATTCTAAGCAAAAGAAGCACCTCCCATCCTCCCCACTCCTCGCTCCCACCCTAAGTCCTTGGAGCAAAAGAAAATCCTCAAAGCAGCCGTGTATCTGGGGGCTTTGCAAGTCACAGCCTTCCCCCGCTTTTCTGAATTAGTTCCCATCGCCCTGGCAATCTATGCAGTGCCTGTCTGAGAGGAGCAATGCATATCCCTGAATTTATCCAACCTGTTAGAGTAGTTTTGCACGGAGAAATTGGCATGGTGAAAAAATACCTGTATCCGTGTAGAATAGCACTCTTCACTTGCTGCTGAAATTCACCAGGAAATTTCCATGAACCATCCCCATGAAATTTCTCCCTCCCTCCTTCCCTTCTTTCTTTCCTTCTTTCCTTCCTTCCTTCCCTCCCTCCTTCATTCCCTCCCTCCCTCCCTCCATCCTTCCTTCCTTCTTTCTGTTTCTCTCTCTCTCTCTCTCTCTCTCTCACACACACACACACACACCCCACACCACCCTTCTCTAGGTAAGTATGTCTGAGATATGCCACATAGAAAACTCCTATCCTGGCGATTTTCAATGCATATTAACATACAAAAGGCTTTGAGAGGTCCTGCAATAAGGAAATCTGCTTAACTGTGCTTAACCCAGAGTTTCATCAACTTAATTAAACAAGGAATCTTTTTAAAATAATTATTAAGACCTGTTGATCTATGGAGATGCCCACAGGCCACAAAACCCAATGGGAAGTGCCCATATACACATCATCGAATACTTCACCTTTGCATTTGTAGTTGTTTTTCAGAGGAATTTCCCAGTCATCCCGGATGGAGACAGCAAGGCCTTATAACCCCTTATCCAACAGATGAGGAAACCGCAGCACCAGGAGAGTCTCTCTTTTCAGGGACTGTAACAGAGATTTCAACTATATGCCACATTTATTGTCCATTGAAAAATCATTCTCTGGTTCAAATGACTGTCCGGATAAGTGCTGCCTGTCTGTGTCCCTGTCCAGTTTGATCCTCCTTTGTTCCCAGTGGGATTGTTCTCTGTCAGGCTTGTGAATTCCCTCTCTGCAGGACAGCTGTCCAAGCGCACAGAGCCTGGCCTGCTCCCCAGTAGTGAGGGGGTCTCTTTCCACCTGGATCCCACGCAGAAGTGCATCTTCCTGCTGAGAGGGTTTGGAAACAGCCTTCCTGGAACCCATGGCATGGAGGCCGCATGGGAACCCAGCCCCAGCCTCCAGGTTGGCCACACACCGAAGAACAAGCTGAGAACATTCTGTGATGAGTGATAAGAACCTGGGGGCCTGCACAGCAGCTCACAACTGTAATCCCAGCACTTTGGGAGGCAGAGGTGGGAGGATTGCCTGAGCCCAGGAGTTTGAGACCAGCCTGGGCATCATGGAGAAACTCTGTCTCTACAAAATACTTTTAAAAACTAGCCAGGTGTGGTAGCACGCACCTGTAGTCCCAGCTACTCAGGAGGCTGAGGCAGGTGGATCTCTTGAGCCCAGGAGGTGGAGGTTGCAGTGAACTGAGATGGCGCCACTGCACTCCAGCCTGGACGACAAAGCAAAACCCTGTCTCAATTAAGAAAAAAAAAAGAACTTGAAGGTCAGGGTACTATGTCCTGGCACAGCTCAGGTAGCGAGAGCCAAAGGGCTGTCGGAATGCTGCCGGTGGCACTGGCTAAGGTGTTCACCAGCTTCGAAGACAGGAGCCAGGCTTGCTCAGGGCCTCACTTGCCTGCATTTCAATGCACAGCCCCCTCCTCTGCAAAGCCCAAGTCACAGTCAGAATTCTTTAAGTGAGGCATTGCCTCCTCACCCTACTCGCTCCTTTCGGCAGGACCCTCCCTTGGGGTAACAGGTGCCTGCAATCCTAGGCCACCCATCTTCAATGACCCTCGGTCCTGCCCCTAGACCTAGGCAGTCAGGGACCCTGCTGTTGGGGCCTCAGATGTTACAAGGCCCTGCTCTGAGCCACCTCTCTCCATGCAGAGCCCAGGGGATCCTCCCCTTCACCTCACAGCCTGTGCCCCTCTCTCCTCTGGACCATGCCCAGGGCACCCATGGCATGGGGCTTGGTTCCCTTCCCACCTGCTTTCAGGGTCTGTGCAGGAGGGGGCTGGGCAGGAGGGGGCGCAGAGCTGGATCCACAAGCTCCAGTGTGGGATGGAGCAGAGGTGGTTTCCAAACCCAAAAAAACTGTGTGAGTGCTTCAATTCTGTCACTCACGTGATCCCTTGGAGTTTTATTTGTGTGTAAAATTTAAAAGCATTTAGTAGAGTACAAACTGCAAGGTGTAACATCTTTGTTTGAAAAATACAAATTTGGTTCCAGGAAATTCTCACAAAGCGAGTATGCTTGAGAAGCAGTACTCGGATCAAGAAATAAAACATTGCTGGAACCCCTAGAAGCCTCCCTCCCCCGTGACCTTCCAGGGTAAACACAGCCTTCTTTCTTCCTCCTTTTTTTTTTTTTTTTTTCTGAGACAGTCTCACTCTGTCCCCCAGGCTGGCGTGCAGTGGCATGATCTCAGCTCCCAGCAACTTCTGCCTCTCAGGTTCAAGCGATCCTCCCACCTCAGCCTCTCGAGTAAGCTGGGACTACAGGCACCTGCCACCACACCTGGCTAATTTTTGTATTTTTTTGTAGAAATGAGGCCCTACTATGCTGCCCAGGCTGGCCTCAAACTCTTGGGCTCAAGCAATCCACCCACCTCAGCCTCCCAAAGTGCTGGGATTACAGACATGAGCCACTGTGCCGGCCAGAACAGACTTTTCTTTCCTTTTCCCTCCCTCCCTCCTTGCCTCTTTCTTTTCTTTCTTTCTTTTTCTTTCTCTCTCTCTCTCTTCTCTTTCTTCCTTTACTGGCAGGGTCTCACTCTGTCACCCAGACTGGAGGGCAGTAGCACATTCTTGGCTCACTGCAACCTCCACCTCCCAGGCTCAAGCAATCCTCCCACCTCAGCCTCCCTCCCTGGGACTACAAGCATGTGCCACCACGCCCAGCTAATTTTTGTATTTTTGTAGACACAGGGTTCCCCCATGTTGCCCAGACTGATCTCAAACTAAAGGGATCCACCCACCTGGGCCTCCCAAAGTGCTGGGATTACAGTCGTGAGCCACCACACCAGCCAGCACAGCCTTCTTTCTAATATGACCAATCTATGGTGCCTGTTTTTGAACTCAAATCAAGTCATCCACACAGTTGCACAAAGGCGTAGTTCGCTTGTTCTCGTTGTGAAATATTCACTTGCATGAATATACCACAATCAACTCACCCATTCTCCTGCTGGTAGCACCTGGAGCACTCTGTTCTGGCTAGTTTGAATAGGCTGCTGGGAACATTCTGGCACATGTCTTTTGGTAACTTATGTATGCATTTTAATTGGTTATACGCCTAGAAGTCACATCTTAACTTCTACCGCCAGAAACTCCCACTGATGCAGGGCAGGTGGGCCCCAGAATTGGGGCTTAACCCAGGAGGGTTGGTGGCTTCAGCCAGGAAGAATGTAAGGGTGCGCCAGTGGAGTTAGCACTTTTCACCGAAGCAGCCGTGCACAGCGGCACAGAGGGGCTGCTCCCTGCAGGGTGGGCTGTCCCACAGGCAGTGTGCCCAGAGCTCAGAGGCAGGGCTGCAGTCAGGTTTATCACCACTTTTAATCACATGCAGATTAAGAGGTGGATTATTCAGAAATTTCTAGGAAAAGGGTGGTAACTTCTGGGTCATCAGATCATTGCTGTGGAAAGGGGCATTAACTTCTGGATGTCGCCATGGCAATGGTAAACTGTCGAGGCACACTGGTGGGCGTGTCTCATGGAAAGCTGCTTCCAGCCGTCCCTGTTTTAGCTAGCCCTGTTTGGTGTGGCATGTGAGCCCCTCCTCTGGAGGGAGGCTGCCTCCCTCCTCCCACCGGCACGTGTGAGAGTCGCAGTTCTTCCACATCCA
Source organism: Saguinus oedipus (assembly GCA_031835075.1). Taxonomy (NCBI): domain Eukaryota; kingdom Metazoa; phylum Chordata; class Mammalia; order Primates; family Cebidae; genus Saguinus; species Saguinus oedipus. Next base: position 106,518,761 of record CM063183.1, read on the forward strand.
ACATGGGTATTCCCGTCTTTTTAACTTTAGCTATTCCTAGGGGTATGGAGTGTTATGTCTCTGTGGCTTTAATTTGTATTTCCCCAATGATTCATAAAGTTGAGTATTCTCTTATGTGTATTGGCCATTTGGATCTCTCTCTCTTTTTTTTTTTTTTTTGATACAGAGTCTTGCTCTGTTTCCCAGGCTGGAGTACAGTGGCACGATCTCAGCTCACTGCAACCTCTGCCTCCTAGGTTCAAGCAATTCTCCCGCCTCAGCTTCCCAAGTAGCTGGGACTACAGGTGTGCACAACCACATCCTGTTAATTTTTGTATTTTTAGTAGAGATGGTGTTTTGCTGTGTTGGCCAGATTGATCTTGAACTCCTGACCTCAAGTGATCCACCCGCTTTGACCTCCCAAAGTGCTGGTATTACAGGCGTGAGCCACCGCGCCCAGCCTGAATATCTCTTTCATAAAGTGTCTGCTCACGTCGATACCCATCTTTCTCTTGGTTTGCCTGTCTTCTTACTGACGTGAAGGAGTTCTTCATATTCTGATTTCCCATCTCAGGTCAAAGCTCTCCCCCTGCTCTGTGCTTTGGCCTCGCCTGCTCTCCATGGTGTATTTTATTACACAGATGTTCTTAATTTTAATCAGTCCAGTTTCTCATTGTTTATTTTTTAGTTAGTGCTTTTTGTGTCCCGTCTAGGAAATATCTGACCACCTCATGAAGACATTTTCCTGCTTCTTTCTAGAAACTGTACTGTGTCGCTTTGCCAATCTATATCTGCAGTCAATCTGGAATTGGCTTATACATACGGCAAGAAGTAGAGATCAAAATTGAATTTCCATATGAATATCTGCTCAGTCATTTTGGGCTACTATAACAGAAAACTGAGTACCTTAAACCACAGAAACTGATTTCTCAGAGCTCTGGAGGCTGGAAGTCCCGCAGCAAGGTGCCGGCGGGTTTGCTGTCTGGTGAGGCCTCTCCTCCTGATTTGTAGACGGCTGCCCTCTCTGTCCTCAGATGGGAGAGGCACAGGGACACTGATTCCAGCATGCGGCTCCACCCTCATGGCCTAACCACCTCCCAAAGGCTCCAGCTCCTGACACCATCACATTGGGAGTCAGGGGGTCAACATATGGACCAAGGGGACACAGATGTTCTGTCCACAGTGTTCCCCCACCCGGGGGCTCACATCACCCCAGCTTCCCACCTTCCCTGGCCTGCAGGCTTTGCGGGTTCCATTTGCCCCACTCTGGTATGAGAGGCAGTGGGTGCGGTTGAGAGCGGCAGATCTGTGGTGGTCTGAGGATAGTGGTCCCACCTGCTCGGCAGGGCTGCATGGAGGTCAGTGAAAGGCTGTGCCAACATTTGGAGCCCGGCACCCTGGGTGTGTGCTTGCTGTGTTCTCTCACACAACAAATAACTTCATGCTGAAACAGGGTGGCGCCAGGGGTGTCTGCCCGGAAGGGACTCTGGATGTCTTGCTGTGAGCACCACAATGGCTCTCCCTTCACACTGAGGGCTGGGCTTCTCCAGTCTCTTCAGTGAGAGAAACAGTTGAGATCCCAGAAGACTGATAGGATGGGAAAGAATGATTCGGGAACTGAACTGAGGTCATCCAAACCATGCCCCCAAATTCACCAAACACAGATTGGGGCACCAGGGAGCTGGAACGTGGCCAAGGGCTGGTCCCTGCCCACAAGGAGGGTGGGGTCCTTGAGGAGCAAGATGTGCAGGGAGATGATTTTTGGCACAGGGAGGAGGGCTGGGGCCGAGGCAAGCCCAGGCACCAAGGGTGGTGAGCAGAGCCCCTCGTTCACCTGAGGGAGGGCACTGGCTTGGAGAGAGTTACAGGAATCTGGAGAAGGACTCCAGGAGGCCGGGCAGCAGGAGCAGAGATGGGGACAGCCCAGAGCCCAGGGTAGCTTTATCCAACCTGCCCGGCAGAGCTGAGTGGCACAGATTTTGGCTGTGCCCCTGGATAAAGGGGGTGATGGCAGCCAACAGCACTAGCTATAGGGACTCTGCCACCTTCACCATCCTGGCAGTAAGCTCTCAGCTACCCTGAGGGCAAAGCACCGGTTCACTGAGCTGAGCCCAAATCATATCCGTCTCTGGCTATGCAGGGAGAGTCTATTAATAGGGGGTGAGGCACTGCTTCCCACTGAGTGGCATATAATGGATAATGGGCATTTCCCCAGTAGGAAGATTTGGAAGCCAATCCCAACACACACACACACACACACACACAGGCACGTCAGCTGCAGTCCTGGGGAGGCAAAGACAGTTATCAAAAGGAGAGTGTTTTCCAGATGAAGATTCCAGAAGCATATTCCCACAAGAAAAGAGGGGCGGGGAGACAAAACAATGGTGTCCACTCCACAGAAAGCAACATGGAGGTGCCGAGGTGTGTGGGGCAGGGGAGCAGCACCCCTGGCTTTGCATGGTAGAAACTACTTTCCAGGCCGGGCTCAGTGGCTCAAACCTGTAATCCCAGCACTTTGGGAGGCGGAGGCCGGGCAGAAGTTTGAGACCAGCCTGGCCAACATGGCAAAACCCCATCTCTACTAAAAATACAAAAATTAGCAGCACGTGGGGGTGCATGCCTATAGTCCCAGCTATTGGGGAGGCTGAGGCAGGAGAATTGCTTGAATCCGGGAAGTGGAGGTTGCAGTGAGCCAAGACGGCACCATTGCCCTCCAGCCTGAGTGACAGAGTAAGATTCCATCAAAAAAAAAAAAAGAAAGGAAGGAAAGGAAAGGAAGGGAAAGAGAGGAGGGGAGGGGAGGGGAGGGGAAGGGAGGGGAGGGGAGAGGAATTTCCGCGTTGGGGACTGGCTGGGGAGGTCAGTTGCCACCAGGCATGAGACAGGACAGGTCTGAACTGGCAGGATCCAGCATGGGAGGGAGGCCTTGGGCTAGCAGACACAGGGATAGGTCATCTGTTGGACGGGTGGAGGGGAGCAGAAGGCATCCAGAATGATATGTGAGTGTCTGGCTTGGCACTGGGTTGTGGTGCCCGATCCTGAGATAGGCTCACATCAAGAGGGGGCCATGGCTGGAGATGCACTGGGCTTGTCCAGCCGGCAGTTGGATCTACAGCTCTGCAGCTTGGGAGAGAAAGATGGCAAGTGAGCCCATGAAACCCCTATTGAAAATATTTTTACTCACTAAAATCAACATAAAAACAGCTCATGAAACAAAGAGTAAATTGATAACTCTTCACCCATCTTAAATTAACAAAGATGAGTGGCATATAACTACTTTCCATTACAGAATCCTTCTGCCCAAGAGATCCTTGTCAAAAGAGTTAGGCTTTTAACATGTGTATAGGAAGCATATTCTTTTGTGCCTGCTCATCTATCCACGTCTTTGATGCCTTAATGATTTTATGACTCAGAATTGTTTATTCCTGCCTCCTGGGTCTCACACAGTCCCAGCGACAGAGTGATGTACATTTTCAAAACGAGAAAGGCTCTTGTTGATCTGTATTTAATCTGCTTGGCAGAGCTGAGTGGATTCCTTCCTAGTCCCTTCCCCTTAGGACTGGGTGGTCTCAGCTTTGCTCTGGATAACCTGGGGCCACACACCTGCCATCCACCCACTTGCTGTCCCTTTGGCTTCCTTCCTCTCCCCAAGCATCACTGCAAAAAGGCCCTGCTCTGCCTTTATTGCTTTTTTCTCTTTTCTCTACCCAATTCCCAATTCCTTCTTTCTCCAATTATTTCTTAGGGCTCTTACTTACAATTCAGTTATACAAGAACCAAAATTCACATGGATGTGAAAAAGAAGTGAATCTGCATATTCTGGAATTTCAAATAAGGGAAATTTTAGGGTGGCAGGCACCATTCACTCATCACAAATTCAACAACTGGTGAATGTTTACTGCATGTCCATGGTAGTCCTGGAGATGTCTCAGTGGGCAGAGGAGAGAGGCTTTTACTTACAGGAACTTAAAATCCAAAGGAGGATCCGGACCACAACTAACTACACAAATAAATGTGAAATTACTCATGTGATCAATGTCACAGGTGAGGGGACCATGGCACAAGGAGGGCATTTAATGGGGAAGAGCTGATGTAGTCAGGGAGGTCAAGGCAGGCTTCCTGGAGGAAGGGCCGAATGAACTAAACAATGAGTGTCATGAACCAGACAAAGAAGAAAAGGACCCACTCTGTAGTGAAAACAGCACAGATAAGAGCCTACATGAACAAAAAAGATGGCACCCATGAGGGGCCAAGGGAGTCCAGAGAGGCTGGGGTGGGAAGTGAGTCTGAGAGGTGGGCAGGGACTCAGCCGTGAAGACCTCTCTAGCCTGTTAAATGTTTTTGTTTTGTTTTTATCCCCAGGGTAGTGGGATACCATGCCACATTTTATTGTTTTTGTTTTTGAGACTTGCCCTGTTGCTCAGGCTGGAGTGCAATGGCACGGTCTCAGCTCACTGCAAACTCCGCCTCCCAGGTTCAAGCAATTCTCCTGCCTCAGCCTCCCGAATAGCTGGGATTACAGGCGTACAGGCATGTGCCACCACACCCAGCTAATTTTTTTTTTTTTTTTTTTTTTTTTTTTTTTTTTTTTGTATCTTTAGTAGAGATGAGGTTTCGCTATGTTGGCCAGGCTGGTCTCGAACTCCTGACCTCATGATCTGCCCACCTCAGCTTCCCATAGTGCTGGGATTACAGGTGTGAGCCACCGCGCCCGGCCCCATTTCACATTTTAAACAGGGCGGAGACTTTATCAGACTGCCATTCAAAGAGACAGCCTCAGGTTCAGTGTGGAGAGCAGGCTGAGCGGATCACAGGGGTTCAGGGACTAGAAGGCCAATCGCAGGTGGTGAGCAAAACACAGTGGCAGCTGGGTGGCCATGGCGATGGAGAGAAAAGAGTCGCCTCTGAGACAGCCACTCCCTCTGCATATAGACCTTCCATCTGAAACCTCTTTCCTTCTTTCTTTCTTTCTTTCTTTCTTTTTTTTTTTGAGACGGAGTTTCACTCTTGTTACCCAGGCTGGAGTGCAATGGCGTGATCTCGGCTCACCACAACCTCCGCCTCCTGGGTTCAGGCAATTCTCCTGCCTCAGCCTCCTGAGTAGCTGGGATTACAGGCACGCGCCACCATGCCCAGCTAATTTTTTGTATCTTTAGTAGAGACGGGGTTTCACCATGTTGACCATGATGGTTTCAATCTCTTGACCTCGTGATCCACCCGCCTCGGCCTCCCAAAGTGCTGGGATTACAGGCTTGAGCCACCGCGGCCGGCCTAAAGCCTACAGCACCCGGTATTTCCAGGCGGTCTCCCATCCAAGTACTAACCAGGCCCGACCCTGCTTAGCTTCCGAGATCAGACGAGATCGGGCGCGTTCAGGGTGGTATGGCCGTCCTTCTTCCTGAAGTGTGTTGGTGTGGAGCCCCTTTAGTGGGAGTCTCTTTGCAGTAAGCTTTCATGTATCCCAAAATGGCTTTATCTTGCCCTCATCCTTCAAGAATCTTTTGGATTGTAGTCAATTTCCTTTGTATATCCAGCTCTGTGTCTTCCATTATTGCTGTTGAGAAGTCGACTGTCAACCTGTGCTGGTGTTCCGAGGGTAATCTGCTTGGACTTGCTGCTTTTAAAATCTTCTGGTTGTCTTTGGTGTTCTGCAGTTTCACTCTGATGGATCTAAACATAGATTTCTGTTTATTTATTCCCTCCGAGAATTGATATGGTTCCTGAATCTGAGGGGCAGGAGGCAGGATGGGGCCTGCCTTTGACTATCACATGGCCCCACTCACTGTGTTATCTTCTCAAACTCCGGTTAAGCAGATCTCAGAATTCCTCATTCCACCTCCACCTTTTTTTGCCACTCTTTCGTACTTTTCATGTGTGTGTCTCTGAACTGCATTCTATCTCCTTTTCATTCTTCTCTGATTGCTAAATAGCATTCCAAGCTGTGTATTCCATGTGTACTCCTTCACATAATAGATGTTTAGGTGGCTTATATTTTTAGTTATGGTGAATACAACTATTATAAAAAATCTTATATAAGCATTTTTATGCAGACATATACATTTTCATTTCTTGTGCATAAACACCTAGAACTGAAATTTCTGGGTTATAGGTTAGAAGTGTGTTTAAGACACTCTCTTGGCCAGGCACGGTGGCTCATGCCTGTAATTCCAGAACTTTGGGAGGCCAAAGCAAGAGGATCACTTGAGGTTGGGAGTTCGAGACCAGCCTGGTCAACATGGTGAAAACCCCATCTCTACTAAAAATACAAAAATTAGCCAGGCATGATGGCAGGTGCCTGTAGTCCCAGCTACTCCGGAGGCTGAGGTAGGAGAATCACTTGAAACCAGGAGGTGGAGGTACAGTGAGCAGAGTTCACACTGCTGCACTCCAGCCTGGGTGATACAACAGGACTCCATCTCAAAATAAAGGGACACTCTCAAACTTTGCGTTTTCCATCCAGCATCTCTGCCATAAATGTTTTTCAGATATCTGAACTGCATGTGCCTGGAAACAGAAGGTATCTCTCTCCCTTTCCACGTCTCCCCTCATGCCTCATTCCCTGAGAAATTAGAACCAGAAAAGTAAAAGAACAGAGCCCTCCCCGACCTCCAAGGGTCCAGCAGCATCAGAGGGAATGGAGGAAAGAATCATTCATCCGATATGAGCTGAAAGTCTTCATGAGCCCGAGTTAGCTGGACTTTAGAGTCTGAAAGTGATGAGAAAACTCTGGGTTCTGCCCCAAAACGTGTTCTGAGCTGGGGAGGAAGCTGAGTGGGACATACTGAGGACAGGGACTGCAGGTATCATGGGCCCCATTCAAGCTGACACCCCAGTGGACCGTTCGCTGATCATCAATACCGAGCCTCTCTCGAAGCTCAAGCCTCAGCCCCTGCTCCACACCCCTTCCTCACTTCTCTGGGTCTCTGACCCCTGGCCTCCAGCTTAACTAGCCAGGACAATAGTCAAGATTCAGAGTGAAGCAGACAGATTCTGAAGAGATGGTAAGAACAAAGCAGCTGCAGGGAGTTGGGCACCGAATATGAAAGTTTGCTGGATTCGAAGCAGACCACGTGGGATTGCTGCTAACCACTGCGTTTGACTGTGTTCACACTCTGCCTCAGCTATTTCGGGGCAGTAGTTCCTGGGGACCATCAGGGACCATGCCTAAGGTTCCTCTAGGACGCCATAGCGGCCACCTAAGGTCTGCACATGTCTGGTCTTGGCAATGCCTGTTCAATGTTAGTGGCACATGAGGACATCTCTGACCACATCAGGAGGGGCCATGGCCTGAGCTTTCAGTGCCACCCACCTTGGAAGAGGAAAAGGGACCCCGAGGCTTGGCTTCCAGCCACAGACTAAGCATCTGCATAGGGCAACTGAGAATGGATGCTGCAATAAGTAATTCAACATAATTAGTCAGTGCAGACGTGTTCACAAAAGCCAGGCAGAATCAATGGGGTGCTGATGCATTAGCGTCCTGTCCCTAATGGCCTCAGCTGCCCCCGGGCTGGCTGCTCCTCTGAGAGCAAACCGCACCTCCCTGCACCCAGAGCTGGGCACAGTGCTGAGCAGGGCTGGTGGGTCACAGCCAGTGACCGCAGAAGCTGGCTAGGCTGCTCAGGTGGGCTCCATCAGAGACTTCGCTGCTCCTCTGCCAGGGGACAGAGTGGCAGCTGCCCACTGACTGTTCCTCCCACTCCTTCCCAAGTCTCCTTGCCTGCTCTCTTCACTTAGCTGATGCCTAGGTATGCTTTAACACTTGCCCAGCACCACCTCCTCCAAGAAGCCTCCTCTGATCCCACAGGCTGGATGGGGCCCTATTCTGGGCTCCCATGCCCTTCACAGCTAGGTCTCCGGGGTGGTTGGGCTCTGCCGTCGGAGGAAGCCACACCCCAGGTGAAAGAAGTCTATCTTCTGCTTGTCTCAAGCACAAGGGCTCATCTCAATGAGGGTAGTCAGGATGCAAGCAACAGAAACCCACTCTGGCTAATTTTAAGGGAAGAGAGGGGTATGCTAGAAGGCTAAGGGATGCTCAGAAAATCACAAGGACTGCTGAATGGCCTCACCTGGAACAGGGACCAAGCAGGTCTGGGGATCCAGTTGGCAGGAAGCACCAGCAATCTCTGGGGCTACACACTGAGGAGAAAGGCGCAGCCACCACTTGAGTCTTTGTGTCATCACCCCAAGGCTCAGCGTTCAAACTCCCTGGAGAAAGCCTGAGGGTCTGACTTAACCAGGAGCCCCATCCGCCTGTCCAAGGTGGAACCAGACTCCATATGTAGTAGACCCGCACGTGTATTAATTCATTCACCCCTCAGGAACTAATGTGCATAGGTACAACTATCATTACCTCCCACTTAATGGTTGAGGAAACCAAGGCTTGGGAGGTGAAGCAGCTTGCTTGAGGTCACACAGCCAGTGGGCGGCGGCCAGGAAACGGAGCAGCCAGGCTGGCCCCAGACCCATCCTTAAGCCACGCTGCCCCTGGGATGTTATGATAAATGCACGAGTGTCGAATGAGCGAGAGAATGAGTTAGTAAACTGACAGACGGCTGGCTTCTCTCGAAAATGGCTGCTTCCCGGTGCATGGCTGCTTTCCCAGCCAGGTGTGGGCGGGTGTTTGGCCCTGGCTGATGGATGGCTGATATTTACAGGGGAGAAGACAGGATGGAACACCTGTCATTGCCGACGTAATTACTTCTCCCTCGCTGGCCTTTTGGCCAAGCTGCAGCCTGAGCAGTCACTGTTCTTTCTCCAGCATTTGCAGCAAGAGCCAACGGGAAGCTTAGAAAAAGAGGAGGTGGAAAATCTGTGTTGTTCTGATGGTCACGGAGGAAGACACAGCTTTCAAAAATGGACCAACGGCTGGACATCGTGGCTCACACCTGTAATCCCAGCATTCTGGGAAGCCGAGGCAGGCAGATCACTTGAGCTCAGTGACAGAGCAGGAGTGTTGCTATCCTGGACAAACACCACCATTTTAAGTTCCCCATGATTAAAAACCACTTAAATCCATTCTGAAAACATCAGCCTAATGGCTTATGTCAGCATGACCATAAACCACAGATGACACTTCCAGCCAGGAACATGCCAACCCTGAGATACTCCCCTGCTGACCAGAGACATTCCTCCCCCGAAATAAAACTTTCCTCTGACCAGAAGCATTCCGAACCTGCAATAAGCTCTCTCCCTAAACCCTGAGATACCCTTAGTCTGTAAGAGAGACTGCTCCTAACCGAAATTGGCCAGAAGCCCCTCTCAGGTTGTTTCTCCAAAATAAATCTGTCTTTGACTGTTGAGCTGCTTTTCCTGTTTCTTTCTTCTTTCTTCAACTCTTACATTTGGTGCTGAAACCCCAGACATTCCAAGGAAAGGCTCCAACATTCCAAGCCACTGTCCTTACATGCAAGATATGTAGGAAAAGTAAAATATAAATATAAAAGTAAAATCTTTTGGTAGAAAGATTGTAGGGAGGCATGTGAATACAGATTTTTGCCTAGGTTAAAAGCTTAAAGGATTCTTTTTTTTTAAGTTGGATAAAATAAAAATGAAGGTTTGGGCTGGTGGTGAAAGGCTGATTGTGGAGGAAGTTCTGTGTGTAAACATATTCGCTAAAGTTAAAGGGGTATCCTCCAGTTTTTCTATACATGAAATTTTATTAAAATAAAAACGTGAGTTTATCTTAGAGCACCAACCTGCTCTTCAAAAAAAATTGTAAACGGTTATAAAACGTCTATAAAAATCTTACCTATGTCCTGTAATCCCAGCACTTTCGGAGGCTGAGGCGGGTGGATCACGAGGTCAACAGATCGAGACCATCCTGGTCAACATGGTGAAACCCCGTCTCTACTAAAAATACAAAAAATTAGCTGGGCATGGTGGCGCGTGCCTGTAATCCCAGCTACTCAGGAGGCTGAGGCAGGAGAATTGCCTGAACCCAGGAGGTGGAGGTTGCGGTGAGCCGAGATTGTGCCATTGCACTCCAGCCTGGGTAACAAGAATGAAACTCCGCCTAAAAAAAAAAAAAAAAAAAAAAAAATCTTACCTTTGATCCAACATTAAAATTGGGTAAATATGTCTATAAGGATTCATTAAAAATTGGGTTTAACATTCATAGTACACTAATGTGATGGTGAAATTTGGCTTATTTGGTATAAAAACTATACAGGAAACACTGTCAAATATCAAATGGTGTCTGGCTTTCTTTGGGCTATATTTATGTAGATATGTTATTGGTATGTGTTCCAAGGTTGTGGGAGACTCCTACAACCCCAATATATTTTAGTGTATGTTATCAGTGATAATTATCATTGTTAAGTTAAAATTGTTGTGTGCTATGGAGGTAACCAGTTTCCTTGTCAATTACGTTTTTAACTGTGGCTACCCTAAAACTCTTCGTCATCGATGAACAATTGTTGCCTGCTTTTGGTCATCTTTAGAAGGCAGTTTTACCATCAGCTATAAAGCTCTGGCAGGTGCTCTTGAATGCAGGTTTCTGATAACTCTGGAGTGTGTGACATCAGAATAGAGGAGGGATGTTCAGGACTCTTGAAGAATTGGAATGTTCATCAATATCAGCCAGATGGGAACTGACTACATGAACTGAACTAATGGACCGGAGTGATCTTTTTGACGTTTTGCTCAGAATATTGCTGATTCTTTGTTTTGCTATTCAGAGTCAAAGAGACTTTTCTTTTGAGTTATAAACAGGTTTTGACAGTTTGGTGTGCTCCCATGAACAAAATTTGAGGCATGCTTGTTTCTCTCTGCCTGGTTTTCTCCAGAGTTTGGAAACTTTCTGTGAGTATTCTTAAATTATGGCAGTACAGTTATTTGCATAGGTGTAATAAAAGTCCATTTTCTTCTTGAGAAAGAGTCTCACTCTGTTACCCAGGTTGGAATGCAGTGGCATGATCTCGGTTCACTGCAACCTCCACCTCCCAGGTTCAAACAATTCTCCCTGCCTCAGCCTCCCAAGTAGCTAGGATTACAGGCACCCACCACCACGCCCGGCTAATTTTTGTACTTTTTAGTAGAGACAGGGTTTCACCACATTGGCCAGGCTGGTCTTGAACTCTTGACCTCAGGTGATCTGCCCGCCTCGGTCTCTCACAGTGCTGGGATTACAGATGTGAGCCACCAAACCAGACCAAAAGTCTGTTTTCTCTTATGGCAGAACAAAGTTGGAGGAACTGGTTGTTTTACCAAGGCTTTGACTAGAATGGTATGCTCTCCCTTAAGGAATCAAACTCGGCTTGTGAAGTGGAGCCCTTGGCTGGGATGGCTGCCTCATGTTTTGTACACATGGTCCCTGGGCAGGGTTTCTCACCTGACGTAAGTGAAGGAATGTCACTTACTTCAGGAATCCCAAGTTATCTTGGAGCCTCAAGAGGGGAAGAATTCGCCCAACTCATGGGTATTTGATGATGCAGTTCCATGGCTGGCCTTGGCTTTAAAAAGGTCTCATTTCAGATTCCTTCCATGGAACAGAGTTCTATCGAAACCAATTTCAAAGGCCTATGTAAAAATAAGTATCCTTGCTGCATTTTATACAAATAATCCTGGCACAGATGGGTGTGGTGGTTCATGTCTGTAATCCCAGCACTTTGGGAGGCTGATATGGGTGGATCACCTGAGATCAGGAGTTCGAGACTCACCTGGGCAACATGGTGAGACCCCATCTCTACTAAAAATACAAAAATTAGCTGGGCATGGTGTCACATGCCTGTAATCACAGATACTCAAGAGGTAAGGCTGTAGAATCACTTGAACTCAGGAGGTGGAAGTTGCAGTGAGCTGAGATTGTGCCATTGTACTCTAGCCTGGGTGACAAGAGCAAAACTCTGTCTCAAAAAAAAAAAAAAAAAAAAAAAAATATGGCCAAGCAAACCAGTCCTATCATGATTTGTTTTTTAATAAAAATGGAAAACAGGAGAAACAGAATTGTTTTTCAAAAACTATAGCACAACTGTTGTTAAATTCTAGTATTGCCCGATGTTTTTCAATTTTTGTTATTTTCTACAGTTTCGATTAAATTCTAATTTTTCTGGCTAAAAGTCTCCGAAATAATGTTTTCTAGTTTTCCTTTTTCCCCATTTTTTTTTTCTAACTGGAGATCACTAAACCTAAGCTATGCTTTCTTTTCTTTTCTTTCTGAGATGGACTCTTGCTCTGTCACCCAGGCTGGAGTGCAGTGGTGCTATCTCAGCTCACTGCAAACTCCGCCTCCCAGGTTCAAGTTATTCTCCTGCCTTAGCCTCCCAAGTAGCTGGGATTACAGGTGCACACCACCATGCCCCGCTAATTTGTTGTATTTTTAATAGAGACAGGGTCTCACCCTGTTGGGCAGGCTGGTCTCAAACTCCTGACCTCAAGTGATCTGCCCACCTTGGCCTCCCAAAGTGCTGGGATTACAGGCCTGAGCCACTGTGCCCAGCCAAGCTGTGCTTTCTTAAAGCCCTGTGAGCTGAAGACTAGATGTTTCAGCGGGCACTGCCTCTGGGCCTCCAAGGCGGAGAGTGCTACCAGGAACAAATCGACCTCTTCCACTCCAGCACTGCATTCAGTGTCCCACAGCAATGATGACCCTCTCTCAGCAGGAAGTAGCCAGAAAGAGCATAGTGCCCCTCATCCTTTTGTAACCATATGGTCTGGGTCGATAGAGCAGGAGGACCATTTTGGACAAACACTGCCATTTTAAATTCCCCTTGATTAAAAATAGCCTAAATCCTGCCTAAAAAACATCAGCCTAGTGGTAACGTCAGCATGACCATAAACCACAAATGACAGCTCCAGTCAGAAACATTCCAACCCTAAGATAAAGCCCCCTCCAACCAGAAACATGCCAACCCCAAGATAACCTCCCCTCTGACCAGAAACATACCAATCCCAGGATACCCTCCACTCTGAGTAGAAACATTCCTACCCCAAAATAAAACTCTCCTCCAACCAGAAACATACTGAACTTATGATAAGCTTTTCCTCCCTAAACCCTTAAATACCCTTAGTCTGTAAGAGAGAATGCTCCTGACCAAAAAAAAAAAATCAGCCAGAAGCCCCTCTCAGATTTATTCTCCAAAATAAACCTGTCTTTGTTGAGCCACTTTTCATGTTTCTTTCTTCTTTCTTCAACTCTTACACCCAGGAGTTCAAGACCAGCGTAGCCAACATGGCAAAACCCCACCTCTACAAAAAATACAAAAAATTAGCCAGGCATAGTGGCACATGCCTGTATCCTCACCTACTTGGGAAGCTGAGGCTAGAGGATTGCTTGAGCCAGGGAAGCTGAGGCTGCAGTGAGCCAAGAGCACACCACTGTACTCCAGCCTAGGCTATAACATGAGACCCTGCTTAAAAAAAGAAAGAGGGGGGACCAAAGATGGTGAGACCCAGCTTGGCAGCAGGGTCTCCCAGCTCCCATGAACTCAGCTCAGGGCTCCTCCCAGGATCAGAAGGCAGAGGTGACCATAAAAATGGAAGAAGAATGACTTTGGAGGAGTTGTAAGTTACTACGGGGAGGACCGGAAGTGTAGGACTGCCCTATCCTGGACTGAAACGTTCTCTGATTATTGTCCTGCTGAAAACGCACCCCATGGGTGGGGATCCCCTGAAGTCTGTGCACACTCCCAAAGGGGATGTATGCAGTACATATAGGTGAGAGGCAGGCCTGAGACAGACAATGGGCCCTAGGGAGGAAGGAGGGCTTCCTCCTCATTTGGGACGTGTGATTGTTGAGTTTTACACCTATGACAACAGAGCAGACATGCTTAGGAGTGTGCTTTTGGGGAGGAAAACCTGGACTCTGCCCCACTGGAAGCTTCCATGGTGAGACAGGCAGACAGGCCCAACCGGACCCAGGGCCTCTGAGAGGGGCCCCGTCCACCAACAGCAGTGCTGAAAGTCTGAGTGTCCTTCCCTCCAGAGCCTGGGCCTTAGAGAAGGTATATCCAAGGCTCTGCCGGGTCCTGGGGAACCTCAAGATGGGATGAGGAGGACAGTACATAACAGAAACTTAGTTCCTGCATGGGAGTGAAAATTAGAATTTGTTGGTCTTTAGTATTTAGATGTGACTTCATCTTCAACTTAAAGGTTGAAAGGACCAGGAGTGCTGGGGGCCACTTACTCAAGTAACACCCATCAGCCCCTCCCCAGGGCCCACTGTGCAGCCTCCCCCCTCCCAGCCCAAAGGTGCACCTGTCTACATGTGTGCCCACCTGCAGGTGTGCCATCCACAGGTGTGCTCTCTCCAGACTTTGCCTAATGCCCCACAGGCCTTGCCAGAGTCCCCCAGCTCTCCTACTGCCCAGTGCTGCCTGGGGCAGAGCACAAGGGCATCTGTCCAAGGACAGTTTGACCAGCCCCTGTGTCCAGGAGTCTCTATGTCCCCCCAGGACTAGTTGGGCAGGAGAACGAACATGACGAAAGGAAGGGCCGAGAGAGCCAGGCAGGGGGAGGTGGAGACAGCCCACGGAGCCTGCATCTGCAAACCCAGCCTCCCAGCCCAGGCGCTCATGGTACCCTTCACAAAACTGTGACTACCTGTGACTTCCCTCAACGCACACACTGGCCCTTGGAGGCAGGAACGTTATCCCCTCTCGAAGGCAGGGTTTTTCGGCTCAGAGGCTGAGTCAGTGTGGTGTGGGGCTGGGTTATGTGAGCTCAGACCTAGGGCCTGGAGAGACGCTGCAGCAGGTGCACGAGTATGGGCAGGGGCCGAGCTGCCCTGGAGAGGGCCTCCTCTGAGCATGGGGAGCTCACTGGGGTGGGCTGAGCTGGCTCCCCAGGACCCCAGAGCCCCTTCTCAGACAGCCAAAAAGCCAGTGTTGGTGCTTGAGAGAGGGAGGCACTGCTGAGGAATGTAGTCTCAAAAGGGACATGCACCTGGGGACCCCAGCCATGCAATCTCCTTCCCATCAGGGGTTGGGGGGCCCACTCCTGTCTTCACTCCAGTGCTCTGGCATCTGTCACTCCTGCCCCAGTTTCAGCCCTCCCTCTGGCCTCCCAGCTCTGGCTTAACATCTGGCCACAGCAGCCTGACCTCCACCCTGTCCAGCCCCATCACCCTGTGCGGTCACCCTGTGCTGTCACCCCGTGTGGTCACCCCGTGCGGTCAACCATGTGGTCACCCCGTGCAGTCAACCATGTGGTCACCCCGTGCAGTCATCCCATGCAGTCACCCTGTGTGGTCATCCCATGCGGTCACCCCATACGGCCACTCTGTGCGGTCACTGCCTGTTTCTTGTCTGCTGCCTCCCCTAGATGGCTGCTCAGGCCAGGGCTGCTGGCTTTCCATCCCAGGGCCTAGCCCTCCATGGGGACCACACACGGAGGGTTTTGCTAGGTGGGACAACGGCTGGTCCTGGACTCTTCACACCCCACCCAGCAGCCAGGACACAGCCTAGGTGGGCAGACTGACCTCCTAAGCACAGTATCCTCACATCCATTCCCAGGCATTGCCAGGCACTGCCGGCTGCTGATCACCACAGAAACGGCCACAGTCAGGCCCTGGGGCTCCTGCTGATCTGTGCCAGTCCCTAATGCTGCTTCAGCCTGGGATGAAACCCAGCTCTTTCCAAGGAGCTAAGGAAGGAAGGCAGAAGGCTGCCTGGGAGACCCCGGCTTGCTGCCAAGCAATGGGCCTGCAGCTGGTGGGGCTCGTGGCCCACCCCACCCCTCTCTAGCCACCTTTGCTCCCCCCACCCTCTGTCTTCACATGGGTCTGAAGCTCCTCACTGCTTGGGCCTTAAGATGAGGACAGGGGTCTGTAGCACCACAGGGTTTTGCCCGAGGAAATACAGGGTGAGAAGCGGCACATCTGACTAACTGCTTACATGGTAGGGACTTCTGACAACAGCACGTCACAGCTCTGCGGAGCTGCAGCTGCTGCCCCACAGCGGCAGGTCCCTGGGTGGGCAGCTTAGCCTTGCCCTGCTGGTGGCAAGATGGCCACAGCAGCACCAGCTAGCATTTCTAGCACAACTGTGTCCACAGTGGACTTGAGGGGAGGAGCAGAAGGGATTTCTTCACGTGAGTCTGTCTTGGTTAAGCAGGAAAATTCTTTGGCCAGGCCAGGTCACTACTTACCTGCCAACTGGTCCCACAGCACAGGACTACCATGGCAGCCAGTCACGGCGTGTCCCCAGGACCTGAGGACACGGCTCTTGGGCGGTCAGGGAGAAAGCAGGAGGCTGTCAGGAACCAACTCACATGTCTGCCACACGGGTCCACCAGAGGCTCACATGACCTCTTCTCCCTCACTCCCCACCCTTGGTCTCCAGGTAAACGCGGCTCCCTCTACCTGGGACGCTCCTCTCCCCCACACCCTCTCATCCAGCTGGAGCTACCTCCCACTTCGGGGCTCACCTACTTCCCGACTGCAGGGCTGGGCCCAGGGCTCCCAGCATGCCCCTGCCACAGACTCCTGTGTTTCAAGACCCGTCATGGCGGGGACTCAGTGCCTTCCACGGCTCTGCCGACACTGTCTGCTCAGAGGCCCTGTGTCCCCTCTTCCTTCCTCCCAAGTCCAGCCCTCTGCCTCCAAGTCCCACCCATGCTCCTGGGACCACCTGAGCCGCTGCCTGCTCTGTGAAGCCCCCCTCTGCAGAGAGGCTGTCACCCTCAGTCTCTCCCCAGGAGCCCAGACCACAGCTGTGGCCGTCACCACCCTGATAAGTGCCTTTTCCAAGGCTGAGGGGTTAGAAATGAATTTTAGATTAAACACGTGTCCACAACCACCTGGCCTCGTGAGGGTTTTGGTGGGCTCGTGCTTCGCAGGCCTCGGCTCTACACCCATACACAGTAGTACAGGGCCGGGTCCCTGTGCTCCACCGCTGAGAACGGAGATGCCAAGAGGTCCAGCAAGCAACTTGCCCAAGGTGAGGATGAGGTGGCCCCAGAAATGGAACTCACGTGTTTCCCACTATGCCAAGGAGGCAGAGAGGAAAGTTGGGGGCAACTGTGACCAAGCGGTGATAGATGAGGATGCAGGGGTGGGAAGGACAGGACAGTGGGGCTGGTCAGAGGGCAAAGTCTGGATGCCCCCACAGACCCCAGCAGGAGCCTCCTGAGCCAACTCCAGGTGGAGATGAGGAATGGCAGAGGCGCTTAGGCAGCAAGTGCTAACTCGGGCCAGAGCCCGTGCTGGGCATAGGACACGGGGCTGGCCATGCTGGGCACAGGATATGGGATGGCCATGCTGGGCACAAGACACAGGGCTGGCCATGCTGGGCATGGGAGACAGCCAGAGGCCATGCTGGGAACGGGACATGGGGCTGGCCAAGCCACCCACGGGGCCCACAGGTGACTGGGGAGATGGACGCGTGCATCAAAGCCATAAAGAAATGAAGCTGGACGGAGAGGGGCAGCGCTCACCCTGGAGCTGCGGGGCGACGTTAGTAACACCCCCTGCTCTGCACACGCTGAGGCCCCAATCCTCTTGCACACACAACCCATCTCTGGGCCCGCACAAGCTGGGGAGTAGGAAATGTCACTTCCGTGTCACAGATGGGCCAGGCTGAGGCACGGCAGGACCAAGACCTTGCCCCCAGAGCCCCACCACACAGCAGCCTGAGCGGGAACTGGACCTGGGCCTGCTCGCCTCACACCACCGCCTCTGCTTAGAGGCCACTTGTCTGTCCCAGGCGGCCTTTGTCCACAGCAGAGTCTGGAACTGGCCACGGCCTTGTCCGTCCAGGAAGCTGGCAGCCTCCTTCCTCTCTGAAGCTTTTCCAGCTCTCCTGGTTCTCACACCAAGTAGAATCTCTTTCTTTCCTTTCAGTGATGACTCATAAGATGAAATGAGGCGTTCTGGAGTAAATGATGATGGGTCTGAATTATTCAAACTCCTGCAGATTCTGAAATGACTTTCATTTGTTTATGTTTGGCATTAAGCATTGAAATGGACAGAGGGTTCACAGGATTTATGTTAATTTGTGAAATGCCTCTGGGTTCCACACTCCGGCCCAGGACCAGCCGCGATCTAGATGTCTAGGGACCTCAAAGCCAGTGCCCACTTCCCTGTGCCAGTGAATCCAGACTCTTTCTTGCGGATGGTTTTGACAGCCTGGGTTTTGGAGCTGCAATCTCATGCTTGCTCTCAGAGGCCCAGCCCCATCTCCCGGGTGAAGCGGGGCTGCTCTGTGACTGCGGTGGCTCTGCTGGGACATCCTGAAGCCTGAGGTCTGTTGCTGCCCATGAGCAACTGCCCAGTTAGGACCTGGGACTTGAGTCACCTGAACCTGTTTTGCTCGTGACTCACAAGTGCCCAGGAGGTCCCCTGGTGTGTGGTGGGCACTCAGCAATGTTTGCTACAAGGATCGTCTCAGAGCTGTGCCCCCACGAGCAGAGGCCTCTGCCCCGAGCAGGACAGCCTCCTGCAGGTACTCAGCTGGCATCTTGACAAGCACGTGATGCAGAGGCTGTTTGCAGAGGAGTTGGCAGAATGGAGGGACAGTGGGGGACACTGAGGCACCTGGCACCCAGCCCTGTGGAAAGCTGTTACCGCCTCCAGGCCCGAAACAGTCTCACAGAGCCTCGTGAGAAGGAGGGGCGGAAGGAGAGGAGGCCACCAGGAGGAAGAATTCTCCCTGCCCACAGCGGCAGCTCTGGGATGAGGTGTGGGAATATGCCAACCTCTCCTTCCACGCTCGCACCTCTGGCCAGGGCTTCCCAAGCGCAATGAGAATGAAAGAGCAGGTGAGTCATTGACAAATTCCTTCCAGGCCAGCCCCCCGAGACCCAGGCAGAGTAGAAAAAGCAGGGAACCAACAGGAGAGGGCTGGCAAATGAAGGAGGTCACCCGAGGCGTCTGGCTTGTCACATAAGCTCTTTTGCAGTGGAAGGGCCTCTGTGGAGCTCCTGTAAGACTAGGGGCTGCTCAGAGTTGAGAGGGAAGCCCGGGGCAGGTCTGCATGAGCAGGGTGTGGCCTCCCCGGAGAAGGATGAAGGAGGACTCTGAGCCCAGGAGACAGCAGCACAGAAGGGACATGTGGGTCAGAGACCAAGAGGGGCCAAAGCTGCCTCCTGCTGGAGGAGAGAAGCTGCCTGTGGAGCGGGGTCATCGGTTGGAAGCTGAGCCATGGAGAGCAGGGTCCTAGAACCCATGAAGCTGGGGGTTCAGGGGCCAAATGCACCACCTTTAGGTACTACCTGTGGCAGCAGGGGGCGGGGTGGCAGTGCCCACGTCTGCGGTGGGACTGACCCCAGGCAGGCCCCCTAACACTTCCATGCTTCCCCTGCTGGGTGGTGGAGTTGGCTTCCCCCAGATCCTCCGACAGGAAACAGGGACCCAGGAGGCCAGCCCCAGCGAGGGGTCCCAGCTGCTCTCCAGGCTTCTCTTCCACTTAGGCTCGAGCTACCTGCAGCTGTTCTCACACCAGGGGACTGAAAACCCTGGTGGCAAGTGGGCAGGGCTCAGAGCCAGGCAGGGAGACCTCTGTCCTGCGTGGGAGGCTTCCCAGAGTGTGTTCCCCAGAGCTGGAGCACCCCAAGCTGCTGTAGGGAGCGGGTTCTAGAGTCACCTCAGTTGGAGAAACCCTCCTCCTCTGCCCCCACCTGAGCATCACAGATTCTCTGGCCATTAAAGGCTCTGAGAAGTCCTTCAGGGAAAATGGGAAAATGCTGCTGGTGAAGGCCTTGGTCAGCGCCAGGACATTCACATACCTGGGTCAGTTCACTGAAGGGGACAAACCCAGACGTCAGTCCCCAGGCCAAGAAAGCCTGGGCTGAGCCGCTTTCACTGCCCCCTGCCCCCGCCCTGAGCTCTCTCGGGACAGCAGCCGCAGCCTGGGGAGCTCTGGCTCTCACCCACCCTGGCCTCTGAGCTCACACCCTCCCCTGCTGGGTGAGTCCCCTCTGCCCTCCATGAAATCCTCAGGAGAGGCCGCTTAGCAGGTGACAAGACAGCCAGGAGTGCTGTGCAGATTCCTCGAGGGGTCACGGACTCACACAAGGCCACTTCCCCGTACTCCTGCCTCCACTCTGCAGGTCTCAAAGTGTGTCCCTGCCACTCCTGCTGCCAACACCAAGCCCCCACCTCCGCAGCAGCCAGGCCCTGGAAAGGCCCCCGGTGCCCACGCCAGGCCTGAGACGGCGGAGGGTCTCACTGATTCCCCGTGCACCTGGCCCTGGTTGCCCGTGTTCCCTCCAGACCCCGCAGGTTAGCCTGGTCAGGAGGGCTGCGGGAACCCCTGGGTCCTGAGCCCCGGCTGTGGGCTGCTCCTGGCGCTGAGCCTCCCAAACCCAAGAAGGCCCCAGTTCCCTTCTCTCCTGCCCCTACTCCACTCCAACTCAGAGACTTCCCTTGGCGGGCAGCGGTCCCTCCTCTGCCTGTGCACCCAGCCGACAGCGCCCCTTCCCACTACGCCCAGCTACTACTCACAGGCACGGCCTCTCTGGATCTCACCCACTGGCTACTTGCTGCCACCTGTGCCTCCCAAGCCACCGGGCTGTCCCCACCCTCACTGACACTGGTCTACTGTGGCACTAAGGCGTCTCCCAGACGTGAACTTACTAACCTTCCTAAGTGTCATGCAAGGTTTAGAGAGGTCAAGGAGCATGCCAAGGTCACACGGCTCCTAAATGGCAGAAGCCAGCGTTCTGCTTTGACCAAGCCCACACTGCCCCAGGAGTCTCTTGCTCCCCTGAGAGCCAACCCCCCGGGGCTGATAGGCACAGCAGGGGGTTCCGGGCACGAGCAGCATCAAGCAGATGGAAAACAAGTCACATTACTGCCTTCTTCGTCCTCTGCACATCTGGGGAAAAGCTCAGAGGGCAATGCCAGGGTCCTGTGGGTAAACTGCTCTTCTTGCCACGCCTTTGTGTGCCAGAGAAGCCCAGTGGTTTGTTCTTTGTAGGAAAATGTCATAATTAGAATGACTTTCCATCCACAGTTAGAAATGGCCCTCATGGTCACAGGTGGGTGGCTACAGTGGAGCTCAGGCAAGAGCAGGTGAGAGACAGGGCTAGAGAAGAGGAAGTGTGCCTGGGATTTGTATCACCATCGTCGTCATCACCACCATCACCACCACCACCATCATCATCACCACCATCATCACACTCACCATCACCAACCCCATCATCACCACCACCATCACCAACATCACCATCACCACCATCATCACCATCACTGCCATCATCACCACCATCACCATCACCACCACCATCATAATCATCACACTCATCACCACCAACCCACTATCACCGTCATCACCATCACTGCAATCATCACCATCATTACCATCATCACCATCACCACTATCATCACTGCCACAATCATCACCATTACCACCATCACCACCATCCTCACCACATCATTAGCTCACACTCATCACCAACAACCCACTATCACCAGTTATCACCACCTTCATCCCCACCTCCCCACCACCATCACCACCACAATCATTACCTCACCACCATCACCACAATCATCCCCATCACCACCATCATCACCACAATCATCACAATCACCACCACAATCATCACCATCACCACCACAATCATCACCATCACCACCATCATCACCACCACAATCATCACCATCATCACCACCATCACCACCACAATCATCACCATCATCACCACCATCACCACCACAATCATCACCATCACCACCACAATCATCACCATCACCACCATCATCACCACCACAATCATCACCATCATCACCACCATCACCACAATCATCACCATCATCACCACCATCACCACCACAATCATCACCATCACCACCATCATCACCACCACAATCATCACCATCATCACCACCATCACCACCACAATCATCACCATCATCAC
Organism: Saguinus oedipus; assembly: GCA_031835075.1. Lineage (NCBI taxonomy): Eukaryota > Metazoa > Chordata > Mammalia > Primates > Cebidae > Saguinus > Saguinus oedipus. The sequence goes on from CM063183.1 coordinate 106,540,532, forward strand.
CACCATCACCACCACAATCATCACCATCACCACCATCATCACCACCACAATCATCACCATCATCACCACAATCATCACCATCATCACCACCATCATCACCACCATCACCACAATCATCACCATCACCACCACCATCATCACCACAATCATCACCAACATCACCACCATCATCACCACCATCATCACCACAATCATCACCACCATCACCACCACCATCATCACCACAATCATCACCACCATCACCACCACAATCATCACCATCATCACCACCATCACCACAATCATCACCATCACCACCACCATCATCACCACAATCATCACCATCACCACCACCATCACCACCACAATCATCACCATCACCACCACCATCATCACCACAATCATCACCATCATCACCACCATCACCACCATCACCATCATCACAGCTGTCATCACCATTCACCACTTGAAGACCCTCTTGAGGGAAGGGAACAGACACTCCTCAAGTGCCCACTGTGCACCAGGCTCTGGTCTGGGCCAGTGGCTGGGGATGTCAAGAAGAATCAGAGTTGGTCCTGCCTTCAGGAATCTCCAGCCTATCTAGTATCACCAGGCCTCATGCCAGACCTTTAAACACTTCATCTGACTTAACCCTCACCCTGTGAGGTTGGAACTTGTGTTCCCTTGACAGGAAGGAAGAAACTAGACTAAGGAAGTTGAAGACCACTGCCCAGGTTCACACTGCTGCCCACTGTGGGATGGAGGAAGGGGCTGTGCTGGGGACTCTAACAAGCCCTTGGCCTGAGCTTCCCCAGGTCAAAGACAATAGCCTCTGGGGTCTGCTTTCAGGCTCCCATCCAGCAAGGGTCAGGCTGCTGGTGGGCTCGTGGACCTGGCCCAGGCTGAGACGGCGCTGTACTAGAATGCCACCACCTCCAAGCATGCGCCCTTGCTCCTCCCGCCCTGTGTGGCCTTGTCACCTTTGGCTGCCAGTTTCTAAATGGCACTGGCTCATGTCAATGACCCATTCCGCTCTCCTCCAGGACAGCGCCTCACATTCCTCTCCCCTCTAGATCAATTCCACCTTACCTCAGCCTCCAGAATCAAGGTCTGACTCCCCTGGAGAGCAGGGGCCACTGCCTGCAGGAAGGGAGGGGGCTGGCCCATTCTGCACCCTCCTGGAGGGTACCTTGTGAGCGCCTCCTCGGCCAGGTGGGAAGAGCATGTGTTCTGGGCCAGACAGTGCCTCTTCCTGGCTGAGTCCCTGCCCTCTCTTCAAGGGTCTGGTGTGCTCACAGTGCTGGTGGAGGATTTCAAACACCAGCCCATAAATGCCCCCCATGCCTCAGCTCAAGGCCCACACCCTGGGTCTCAGCTGCCCCTTGTCCCCCTCAAGCAGGAAGGTGGCTCATGATCACCCCTGATGAGCTGAGAGTCCCAGGGAAGCTGAGTGTAATGGACTGAACTGTGTCCCCCAAATCCGCATGCTGAAGCCCAACCCCTCAACAGGACTGATTTGGAGATGAGGTCTTTAAGGAGGTGATGCATGTGAAATGAGGTCCTAAGGGTGGGATCTAATCCAATAGGACTGGTGTCCTTACAGGCTGAGGGCGAGGCTCCAGGGATACATGGATGGGAAAAGGCCACGCGAGGGCACAGCGAGAAGGTGGCCGCCTGCGGGAGAGGAAGAGGCCCCACCAGAACCTGAGTGCTGGCGCCTTCATTTTCTACTTCTGGACACCAGAACCAAGAGACCACATATTCCTGCAGTGTGAGCTCCCCGTGTGTGGCCTTCCATTAGAGCAGCCTGAGCTGGCACCAGACCACAGGCAGGACCATCAGGCTACCTGCCCACTGCACCCCCAGCCACCTGGGCCCTGCTTACACTCACCCAAGCGGGAGGGGGAGCCCTGGGGCTGCAGCTTGGGGTCCTCAGGGAAGGAGGACCCATCCATAAATCATTAGCCCAGAGGGTCTCAAACTCGAGGGGCATCAACCCCATAGAGTATGTCTTAACACACAGATCGCTGGCACCCCCCATCCCAGGTTTCTGATTCAGTCAGTCTAGTGTGGGGCAGGAGAACTTGAGTTTCTAGAGTCGCATGGGAAGCTGATGCTCTCAGGCCAGGGACCACACTTGGAGAACCGAGGCATCAGGGAGTGTTGGGCAAATGGCCCAAGTCAGAGGCAGGAACAGATGGCTCTCCTCGCCCTCCTCCATCCTCAAACGAATCAGGGCGCAGGAGGACAGCAGAGGTGAGAAGGAGCCTGACCCTGTCCAGCGCTGGTGGTGTGGCTCAGTCCCGTCCATCTGCAGGGCAGCCCCAAGAGGTGGGTGCCACCATCCCCATTCTACAGACAAGGGAGGCTGGGCTCAGAGTAACAAAGTGCCAGGGCCACCAAGATGTGCGCGAAGCCAGAGCCCCTGCCTTTCCCTTCTCCCAGTGACCCTCCCCGCTGTGACCTGGACACACAGAGCCAGCTCCAGGCCTCAGAGCATCCGCATCTCCCCGGAGGCCACTGCTGAAAACAAGACAGCTGGGAGGAGACGCAGAAAAAGCCTCTCTCACTGCACAGTCGGCTCCAGGCCGCCTTCGCCTTCCAGGTGCCTGTGGTTGGAGAATGGCTGCAGCATCTTATCATCGCCCCCCACTACCCGCCTCCCGAGCCCCCTCTGAGCCTGCGGCAGCACAGGAAAGGTAAGAAGGAGGGTCCTGCTACGGAGCCCTGTGTGACCGGTTTCCATGACAACTGGGCTGCAGCTATCCAGAAGGACATTTAACCTCAGAGCTGATCTTCCTGTGGGACCCTTCTGCTGGGAGGGGAGGAGCAGCCCCAGCAGCAGCGGGAAACACAGAGATACTCACCCAGCCCTGGGTCATTCCTTGTCTGAGCCCTCAGTGACCAGCACTCAAGCAGGAAATGCCATGTGGTGCTGGGAGGGACAAGCTGGCTGGCAAAGGCCCCACAGAGGGAGGCTGCTCGTGGACCTCGGGGACACTGGCACCAGCCACTCACACACGTCCTCTGAACTCCCTCAGGGGACTCCTGGGCACCAAAGCCTGGGTCTTTGTCCTGGCCCTGCCGACTTGTATGGTTCAGAGTTCAGCCTCACTGGGACCTGAGAGTGTGAAGCACAGAAGACATGTGTCCCCAAGCCCCCAATCTGTGGAGGCGAGGCTGGCTCAACGTGAGGGGAGGGGTATTGGCTAAGGTCCAGCCAGTTCCCTGACCCCACCTGCTTCAGGCAGGGCATGGTAAGTAATAACGACAACTGGTGTTCACTGAGCACTTACTTTATGCTAAGCTGGGCCTACGCTAAGTCCCTTCCATGTATTCGATCCCAGGAAATCTTTCAGCCACTGCTCAACTACCAGGAGACCCATTCAGCAGATGAACAGCAGAGGCACAGAGGGGCTGGGGTGTTGAACCCCAGCAGCCTGGTCTCAGCGTCTGCTCCATGGACCTGCAGGTCTCTGCTTTCGAGCGTTGTACACACTAGGGTTCACCAGGGCTTTAGTTGGGAAAAAAAATGAATCTATTTCCAAAAACAGTTTGAAAACCACTGCTATGATCCACACCTCCCCATTTCATAGAGAAGGAAGCTGAGGCTCTAAAAGATAAAATGCCTCATCCAGAATCACGCAGCTCTAAGGCAATACGTCAAAAGGCCAATTCAATCCATGTGTTCAGTGACTGTGACAACTGATACAACTTTACAGCGACCCATAATGGAGGAGTTTCTTTTTTAAAGATTTTGAAGATTTCTGCCAAGTTTATGCCAGCTCTTCTCCGCTGGGCTCCATCACAACATTCAGTGTGTTGGGCCTGCCTCTGTCCAGCAGCCTATGCTTCAGCTAGGGATACAGCCAAGGAGAGGGAACCCCAGCACGAGGAAGGACAGAGAGGAGGGTCAGCTCAGCAGGGGCTGCAGTGCCAGTCACCCAGAAGATGAGACTGAGGGTCAGAGTGGAGGTCTGGAGTTTAGGAGAGACTGGGGAGAACAGAGGGGGAGGGTGAAGGGTGAGGGAGAGGAGATACAGGGACAGAGAGAGGAGGCTGAAAGGCAAGACACGGGGACACAAAAAAATATACATTTGTAAGAATTTCTCATTCTCATCCTCAAGAATATGTTCAAGAATAATTTATTTATTTATTTATTTAGATGGAGTTTTGCTCTTGTTGCCCAGGCTGGAGTGCAATGCTGTAATCTTGGCTCAGTGCAATTCTCGCGGGTTCAAGCAATTCTCCTGCCACAACCTTCCGAGTAGCTAGGATTACAGGGATGCACCATCATGCCCAGCTAATTTTGTATTTTTAGTAGAGATGGGGTTTCTCCATGTTGGTCAGGCTGGTCTGGAACCCCCAACCTCAGGTGATCTGCCCACCTTGGCTTCCCCAAGTGCTCAGATTACAGGCACCAGCCACCGCACCCGGCGGATACATTCAAGAATGTATCCAGTACACTTGAGAACAGTCAGCCATACTCACAGATGGAATTCAATGGCTGAAATCACCTTAAAACCATCCAGATTTGGGAGAGGAGTGATTGGGTAGGGAAAAAGATGAGATAGGACAAGCCACATAATGACCTCTGCTGACACTGCGTGTCATACACTGGGCTTTTATATGATTCTATTTTTGCCTATGTTCAAAGTTTTCCATTATAAAAAAGTCTTTTTTTAAGTATGTAGTCAATATATTCTAGAATTTTTTAATGAATAGCTTTTGAATATGGTTTTGAATATATTAATGAATCGATGCCGTCTGCCTTCCTCCCACACTCAGCATCTCCCACCTCTCTCTCTCTCTCTCTCCCCCCCCCACCCCCCCAACTCTCTCTCCTCCTCGTCCTAGAGTCAGCAGCCAAAATTACCAGCTGCACACTGATTCTCCTCTGCTTGGAGGAAATCCAAAGCATTTGTTAAAATACTGATACAAAGGGAAAATAAGCATTAGTCAAACAAAACATCACAGAAATCTCCCAGATCTACCGCATCCTACAGCATTTGCTATAAATTTTCATTTTTATAAATAGATCAGAGAAACCAGCAAATATGATGACTTGTCCATTTGTCAGATTGGCTTTGGGTTAGTGCCACCCTGGGCACGCTGGCACACAGGGCAGAGACGGAGCTGAAACCCAAGTCTTCCGTCTTCAGACCTGTGCTCCCCTAAACCCACAAATGCCCTACAGGATCAAAGTTGAGTTGCAAGAATTTTTCTTAAGGCAGTCTCCTCCCTTTCTGACTCAGTTTCCCATCTGTACAAGAAATGGAAGGATGGGATGTTCTCGAAGCTCCTCCCAGACCAGGGAGGTGACATTTCCAGGGACAGCTGGTGTTACTGGACTTGGGCCATTCTGGGCCTACCCCAAACCCACAGAGACAAAGAGAGCTCAGGTCTCCCCTCAGCTGCGCTGGACGCACAGAGAACAAGGGGCCAGGAGGCAGCTGCAGGAGGTCTCAGCCCATGTCAGGTGGGTGCTGCCTCTGTCCTGCCTGCCCCAAGCCTCAAAGGGCCTGCCGTGTGGGACTCGTGGGAGGGATGGTTTGGACCAACGGTCCCAGTGTGCCCAGGACTCAGGGCTTCCCACAGCGTGAGACTTTCATTGCTTTTGTGGTTTTCAATGCTAAAACCAGGACCGTACCAGCCAACCTGAGCCAAGCTGGTCCCCCCAACTCCCAGGAGAACTGGCTGCGCAATTTTTTCGTGAAGAGGAATATTGGAAGGGAAGGAAGTTTTGTTTTGATTGCCCAGCTCTGGGAGAGAAGGAAAGAAGAGGCTGCTTATAAACTGCAAGTCTCCTGATGAAACAGCAAACTACCAGGCCGGTGCTGGTCCCAGATCTGACCGCAGGATGCTTGCAGTACTGATGTCACCAAGCTTGGTCTCCCCAAGCCAGAAAAGACAGTGGAGCCAGGGCTAAGGACCCTGCTCTGTCACTCAGGCTGGAGTACAGTGGCGCGATCTGAGCTCACTGCAGCCTCCAGGGATGTGCCACCATGCCCAGCTAATTTTTGTATTTTTAGTAGAGACAGGGATTTGTCATTCTGGCCAGGCTGGTCTCGAACTCCTGACCTCAAGTGATCTGCCCACCTTTGGCCTCCCAAAGTGCTGGGATTACAGACGTGAGCCAATGTACCCAGCCGGTAACCTGCTTCTCTGAATGAATCAGCTGCAGAGCAACAGAGGCCTGCTGTGATGGGAATCCAGGAAAATGACCTCACCAGGAGGGGCGAGCTGGGCTGGCCCTAAGGGGTCTTGCCACTGTTGACTCTGTCACATGCTTCTTATTGGATGCTTCCCAGACACCTGCTGCACTCCTCCAGTGTCCCAGAGGCTCAGAGCCCAGTCCCAGAGGTCTCAGAGGGGTCAGACGGCACATCAGCCCGGTGAGTCCTGAGGGACATAACATCCTCAGGCCCAGATGTGGCCGGTGAATGCTGGGTAGCCCTGCTGCCCCTCCTCGGCCGAACTTTCAATGCTCACGCCTCTCCTACTTCTATTTATTTTGTTCTGTTTTAGAGACAGAGTCCTGCTCTGTGGCCCAGGCTAGAGTGCAGTGATTCAATCAGAGTTCACTGCAGTCTTGGCTTCCACGGCTCAAGCCATCCTCCAGCCTAAGCCCCCCAAGTAGCTGAGTATGCACCATCACACCTGGCTAGTTTTGTATTTTTTTGTAGAGACAGGTCTTCCTAATGCTGCTCAGACTGGTCTCCAACTCCTGGGCTCAAGCAGTCCTCCTACCTCAGCCTCTCAAAGTGCTGGGATTACAGGCGTTAGCCACTGTACCCAGCCACTTTCCCACTTTTAAAAGAGCCTGCCTTTGAGTGGCCATTGACTTACCTATATGGGTGTGTTGGCTGTTTCCTCTGTCCTGAGCTACCCTGCAGGGAAGGACACTGGGCAAAAGGATGTCACTGTGATGACTTGGGAGGGAGAGGAGTGGGCTGACAACAATGTGTTTCAAACTGATACGTAACTCCCAGTCCTTACAGCTCGCCCCACTAAGGACCAGCTGCTAAACTCTTCACCCAATTTTTTATTTTTATTTTTTAGAGATGGGGCTTTGCTACGTTGCTCAGGCTGGCCTCGAACTCCTTGGGCTGAAGTGATCCCCTCACCTCCACCTCCTAAATAGCTGGGACTAGCATCTGGCTTCTTAGCCCAATTTCGATGAAAGTTGTGTATATTATTTTTTAGGGCTGTATATTTAAATTACCACAAAATCAGTGGTTTACAACAACACTAATTAATTATCTTACAGTTCTGCAGAGGGCTGGCCCTTCCTGGAGGCACTGAGGGAGCTGGGTCCCCTGCCTGCTGCAGTTCCTGGGGCCACCCACTTTCCCTGGCTCATGGCCCTGCCTCCACCCACAAAGCCACCAGCCCCGGCTGAGCCCTCCTCATGCAGCCGCCCCTCTCTGGTTCTCCTCTTCCACCTCCCTCTTTCCCTGTTTCACCACGTAATTACTCTTGTGATTACACAGCCTGGGCAACCTGGTGAAACTCCGTCTCTACAAGAAATACAAAAAGTAGCTGGGCATGGCAGCATATACCTACAGTCTAGCTACTCAGGAGGCTGAGGCAGGAGGACTGCTTGAGCCCAGGAGGTCGAGGCTGCAGTGAGCTGTAATCGCACCACTGCACTCCAGCCTGGACAATGGAGTTAGAACCTGTCTCAAAAAAAAAAAAATTCTTGTGTTTACGTCGGCTCCTACAGATAATCTAGGATAATCTCCCTGTCTTAAAGGCAGCTGATTAGCAACCTCAATGCCACGTGCACCCATGATTCTCCTGCACCACGTGATAGAACATATTCACAGCTTCCTAGATGAGCACAAGGACCTCTCAGGGAAGCCATGATTCTGCCCGGCACACTACATATGCAAATAACAATTCTACCTTCCTCAACACATTCTATTTGCCACTAATTGAGACCATCTCATTTAAAAGTCCAGTATTGGTAAAACTACCTTTCATTGCTTGTTTTCTCATTTAAATCTCACCACAACACTATTCCCACTTTATTACATGAGGAAATCAAGGCTCCAATACATCACTTTTTTTTTTAAGTCTCACTCTGTCGCCCAGGCTGAAGTGCAGTAACAAAATGGCTGCTCACTGCAGCCTCCGCCTCCTGGGTTCAAGTGATTCTCCTGCCTCAACCTCCCAAGTAGTTGGAACTACAGGCATGTACCACCATGCCTGGCTAATTTTTGTATGTTTAATAGAGAATGGAATTTTGCTATGTTGGCCAGGCTGGTCTCAAACTCCTGACCTCAGGTGACCCACCCACCTCAGCCTCCCAAAGTGCTGGGATTACAGGTGTGAGCCACCACGCCTGGACATAAGTCACTTTTGTTTCAGTGTTTATTTTATCTATTAACATTTTTATCATAGAAATTGTTAAATATGTACAAAATAGAGAGACTAGTACACTGAACCACCGTACAGCCGCCATCCGGCTTCAGCGATTGGCAGTCCACCTTCTGGCATTCTGATTCATGTAGTTCCTGCCCCACTGTTTTCTGCTTGCTGGCATATGTTAAAGCAAATCTCAGACGTGAGCATTTACTTTTCCATACACTCAGCACACACTGATGAAGTACCTATGCATCCAACACTGCTGGGTGCCAGGAGGAGATCACCAGGTGCCGTGTGCCCAGAGCTGGTGGCAGGACATTGACTCCTCCTTCCACGTGGCCAGGTGGCTTCCTGAGAGTCTGGCTGAGTCATCCTGCATAGAGCTCACCCTTGGGTGGCCACCCTGGGGGCCAAAGGGCCCTTCATAGCACTGTCCCATTCATAGCCCCCAGTGTGGCACCCAGCTAGAGAAGCCAGCCTCTCTGCCCTGCCTGCTCACTGGCATCCAGGAGTTCACCTGCCCTGCTCTCCCCTCCAGACCCCACCAGGCATCCCAACCTCCCCACCCAGGATGGGGCAGAATGCAGAAAATAATCACAAGACACAATGCTGACTTTTGAGGAGCTTAGAATCAAGAGTGGTGGTTCTCAAAGTATAGCCCGGCCTGGTGGGAGGTCCCTGGATGGCCAAGAATGGGTCTCAGTGTCCCTAGTATAATGTCAAAGCATATCTGACATGGACTGACTGTGTTCCTCCAAAATTCATATGTGGACATCCTAACCCCGAAGGTGATGGTATGGAGTGGGGCCTCTGGGAGGTGATTAGGTCATGAGGGTGGAGCCTTTGTGAATAGGATAAGTGCCCTATAAGATAGGCCCCTGGGAGCCCATTCACCACTCCCACCATGTAAGGACACAGGGAGAAGACAGCTGGCTATGAACCAGAACCTGAGCGTGCTGGCACCCTGATCTCCCAGCCCCCAGCACTCAGCACTGTGAGGAATAAATGTCTGTTTTTCTTAGGCCACCTAGTTCATAGTAGTTTCTTTTTTTTGAAATGGAGTCTTGCTCTGTCACCCAGGCTGGTGTGCAGCGGTGCGATCTCAGTTCACTGCAACCTCCACCTCTCAGGTTTAAGCAATTCTCTCACCTCAGTCTCCCGGGTACCTGGAATTACAGGCACGTACCACCATGCCCAGCTAGTTTTTGTATTTTTAGTAGAGAAAGGGTTTTACCATGTCAGCCAGGCTGATCTCAAACTCCTGATCTCAGGTGATCCTCCCACCTCGGCCTCCCAAAGTACTGGGATTACAAATGTGAGCCACTGTGCCCAGCCCATAGTACTTTCTTAGAGCAGCCCGAATGGAAGAAGACAGTATCCTACCACCATAAAGCAGATACACAGTCATTTATCCAGTTCCCCTCTGATTCTTCTTTGACACGACTTCAGTTTTCCACGGGAGACTGGGGGTGTTTAGATGGTAGGCTGCTTGAACTTTTCAAATTAAGTGATCCCTTCAAAATGTGTGGCTCATTGTAGCTAATGTCCCAAGGTCATGAATTGTTGACTTTCACAGTAAATTAGCACAGATCCAAGGGATCCCTGCGGGAACACCACCTTCCCCCACACCATCATGCAATTCCTGAGGGGGAAAGAAGTGACAGGTAGCATGAACTGCCCAGGGCACAGCCCTTAGCCTGGGCACAGCGACAATAAACCACCTAGTGTTTGTGGGAAAAAAGACTAAAACCCATCGATCCTGGGGGAGGAACAGACAGGAAGATGATTTGCTCAATGCCAGAAAAGAGTATTGTAAAAAGAGCCAGGCACAGTGGCTCACACCTATAATCCCAGAATTTTGGAAGGCTGAAGAACAAGGATTGCTTGAGGCCAGGAGTTCAAGACCAGCCTGGGTAACACAGTGAGACTTCATCTCTACAAACAACAACAACAACAAAAAAAGGTGTTTTTTTTTTAATTAGCTGCATGTGGTGGCTCAGTCCTATAGTCCCAGCTACTCAGGAGGCTGAGGTGAGAGGATCGCTTGAGCCCTGGAGGTCAAGTCTGCAGTGAGCCATGATCGCAACACTGTATTCCAGCCTGGGTGACAGAGCTGAGACCCTGTCTCAAAAAAGAGAGAGAGAGAGAGATAGAGAGAGAGAGAGAGAGAGAGAGAGAGAGAGAGAGCTGTGCAGTCTGTCAGATTGAGCACAATCCCACCTGGAGATCACCAGCAAAATTAGAAAATATTTTGAATGGAATAATAAACCCTTATCGTACCAAAACTTGTATTTGCAGGGATGCAACCAAAGCAGTGCTCAGAGGGAAATTCCTAGCCTAAAATGCCTGCATGAACCCAGGGGTTCAAGACCAGCCTGGGCTGGAGAAGGGAGAAAAAATTGTAAAGAAATGCACTAAGATCTATCTCAAGAAATTACAAAAGGAACAGCAAAATAAATCTAAAGCAAGCAGGACTAGAAATAAGAAAACAAACTTAATGAACTAAGATACAGAGACAATCAACAAAACCTAAAGCTGGTTCCTTGAAAAAGCTGCAAAACTAATACATTTCCGGTGAGAATGACTGAGAAGAAAAGGGATGACAATTACTACCACGCTGCAGGCAAACTGTGATGCTGCCTCTTGCTAGCAGCACGTCTTTGGGCAAATTAATTAACCTCTCTAAGCCTGTTTCATCATCTTAAAATTGAGAAATAGAATATCTGCCTCACTGGCTATTATAAGAATTAAATGAGATAGTGTGAGTGTCCAGCAGAGAATAGAAACTACATAAATCATACAAGTTATGATCACGGTGGTGGTAGTTATCAATATTCTAAAGTACTACAAAGGGCTAGGCATGGTGGCTCACTCCTGTAATCCCAGCACTTTGGGAGGCCGAGGCAAATAGATCACCTGAGGTCAGAAGTTCGAGACCAGCCTGGTCAACACGGTGAAACCCCATCTATACTAAAAATACAAAAATCGTGCTCATTTTGGCAGCACATACACTAAAATTGGAACGATACAGAGAAGATTAGCATGGCCCCTGTGCAGGGATGACTTCTTTTAATTTCTTTAAATAAAATAAATAAATAAATAAACAAAAATCAGCCAGGCATGGTGGTGCGTGCCTGCAGTCCCAGCTACTCGGGAGGCTGAGGCACAAGAATCGCTTGAACCCGGGAGGCAGAGGTTGCAGTGAGCCTCAATCGGGCCACTATGCTCCACCCTGGGTAACAGAGCGAGATTCCACCTTGAAAAAATAAATAAATAAAAATAAAGTGTTATTGGGAACAGGGAGGGAGGATGACTTCCTGCCTGGGGAGGTGGTAGGGATAGGTGATTTCTCAGCCTTGAAAAATGGAGAGGACTTCATAGAAGAAGAGAAAGAAGGGCCATCCAGGCTGAAAGCCTAATGAGCAGGAGCAGGAGCCCCAGAGGCCTGAGTTCATCCAGAGGGGAGCAGAGGCCAGCAATGAGTGCCAAGGCCCTCCTGGGCCTCTCCGAGGCAGTGCCTGACATTTGAGGCCAACGCTGAAAACATAAATGGACCCGGCCCGTAGCCTTCATGCATTATGCAGTGAGGGTGAATAATGCATGACTTGGAATTTTTTTAACCATTTGGTCACAGATTTCTCTCCAGGGTGATGGAAATGCAATGGCCGTGCCCAGCCTGTCTGTAGAGTTCGGAGAATGACTTAGTTATAATAACCTCCAGGCTCACAGTGAAGTTATTTTCTGCTGGAAGCAAGTGAATGTCTTCACCAGACCAAGTCAGCTTCCCCCAGTAGGAAGAGGCTCTCTCAGGACTGTTTATTTTCTCAAAAGCCTCTGTCTATATGACAGGGACACATTCAGGGAAAGAGCTCTCGGTGCATCAGGAGCCAGGTGTGTTCAGCTGTAAGCCTCAGCTGAGACCAGGGGCCCCTCCTCTGGGGGGAGGGAGCCATCGGGTGGCATCCTCTGCCCAGCCTGAGAACTCCATCACTCCACAGGAAGGGCATTGGTAGGGCCGCTCTCTCAGGGAGGTGGCTCTGGGTGGAAGCTTCCAGAGAAAGTGGCTCTAGAGCTGGATTAGACAGAAGAACCTCTAATCCCCAAAAATGAGGGGTGTGGAGGCCCCCAGCATGTCATAATAATAAAGACTTCAGAAAAGGTTTGCATCAGACTATGTAACTGGCAGAGTAACTTAGGACCTTGGGCTCCTCTACAAATACAGGCAATCTGGCCCGGCACTGTGGCTCATGCCTGTAATCCCAGCATTTTGGAAGGCTGAGGTAGGCAAATCACCTGAGGTTGGGAGTTTGAGACCAGCCTGACCAACATGGAGAAACCCTTTTCTACTAAAAATACAAAATTAGCCAGGCACGGTGGCACGTGCCTGTACTCCCAGCTACTTGGGAGGCTGAGGCAGGAGAATCACTTGAACCCAGGAGGCAGAGGTTGCGGTGAGCTGAGATCACACCATTGCACTCCAGTCTGGTCAACAAGAGTGAAATCTGTCTCAAAAAAAAAAAAGTACAGGCAATCCCTGGCTTATGATAGTTCAACACAGGATTTTTGACATTATGATAGTACAAACATGATATACATTCAATAGAAACTGTCCTTCCCTCACAGTGCTGGACAGCGGCAGAGAGATCAGCTCCCACTCCCCCACACTGCCAATTTACAATGGGTTTATTGGAATGTAACCCTGTTGTTAGTCAAGAAGCATCTGTAGTTACGAGGCAAATACCACACAACGCAGCAACTGCATTCTTGTGTGAACATAAGTTTGCAAAAGAATCTATACACTAGTCTCTGCAGCGGCTTTACTGTATAGCAGGCAAACCCTGGTAGCACTCAAATGTCCTCTCAAGGGTGAATGCCAGGCCGGCTGAGGCACGAGAATCGCTTGAACCTGGGAGTCAGAGGTTACAGTGAGCCGAGATCACGCTGTACTCCAACCTGGGCGACAGAGTGAGACTCTGTCTCAGAAAAATGAAAACAAACAAACAAAAACGGTGAGTGCCAACACGCTGCGGCACATCCAGACCTGGAAACACCACTGAGTCATGAGAATAGCAAATCACTGGTACAGTGTCTAGTCTGTTCCAGCTGCTGTCACAAAATACCTTAGACTGCATCATTTATAGAGTAAAAACTTATTGCTCACAGCTCTGGAGTGAGCAAGATCAAGGTGCCAGCAGATTCGGTGTCTGGTGAGTGCTCCATGATTCACAGACAGCAGTTGGGTGCCAGGTCCTTGCGTGGTGAAAGGGGCAGCCGCACTCCCTTCCCCTGTCTTGTAAAGGCATTAATTCCATTCATGCAGTTGGAGCCCTCACGACTTAATCACTTCCCAAAAGTCCCACCTCTTAAAACTATTATATTGGGTATGAGATTCCAACATCTGAATTTAGGAGAGCACCAACGTTCAAACCACAGCACACAGCAACCTGGATGACTCCCCAGAGAACTATGCTGACTGCAAAAAGCCAATCCCCAAAGGTTACCAGTTACTTGATTCCATTTACAGACCATTCTTGTGGTGACAAAGGTATCAGGATAGAGAACAGAGGTTGCCAGAGGCTGGGTAGATGATTGTGTTAGAAACTAATAGGAGGGATGGCTAGGCATGGTAGCTCACGCCTGTAATCCCAGCACTTTGGGAGGCCGAGACAGGTGGATTACCTGAGGTCAGGAGTTCAAGACCAGCATGGCCAAGATAGTGAAACTCTGTCTCTGCTAAAAATGCAAAAATTAGCTAGGCATGGTGGCATGTGCCTGTAGTCCCAGCTACTTGAGAGGCTAAGGCAGGAGAATTGCTCCACCCGGAAGGTAGAGTTTGCAGTGAGCTGAAATGGTGCTGTTGCACTCCAGCCTGGGGAACAGAATCAAAGAAGGAAGGAATGGAAAGGGGAGGGGAATGGAGGGGAGGGAAAGGGAGGGGAGGGGAAGGAAGGGGAAGAGAGAGGAGGGGAGGGGAGGGGAGGGAAGGAGAGGGGAGGGGAGGGGAGAGGAGGGGAGGGGAGAGAAGGAGAGAGGAGGGGAGGGGAGAGGAGGGGAGGGGAGAGGAGGAGAGGGGAGGGGAGGAGAAGGGAGGGGAGGGGGGGGAGGGAATCCCTGTGGCATTGGAACTGTGGTGGGGGATGGGGCCACAAACATGAGCAGGTGATAAAAGTGCGTGGAACTAGAGGAACATGCACAGGAATGGATGCAAAGAAAGCCAGGGAGAGCTGAGGATACTGGATCAATGTCAATACAGTTATTGTGACATTACCCTCTAGGTCCACAAGATGTCCATCTATGGGAGAATGCAGGACAAAGTGCACTAGATCTCTGTGTTACTCCATAGAACTGCATGGGAATCTATCATTATCTCAAAATAAAAGTGCAAACTTAAAAATAGTAATGATTTAATGTTAAGTGAAAAAGGCAGACCTCAAAACTTTATGTAATAATCAGTACTATTTTATTTTATTTTATTTATTTTGAGGCAGTCTCGCTCTGTCACCTAGGCTGGAGTACAATGGTGCAATGTCGGCTCACTGCAACCTTCACCTCCTGGGTTCAAGTGATTCTCCTACCTCAGCCTCCCAGGTAGCTGGGATTACAGGCGCCCAACACCACACCCAGCTAAGTTTTGTATTTTTAGTAAAGATGGAGTTTCACTGTGTTGGTCAGGCGGGTCTCAAACTCTTGACCTCAGGTGATCCACCTGCCTCAGCCTCCCAAAGTGCTGGGATTACAGGCCTAAGCCACTGCACCGGCCCAATCGGTACTATTTTAAAGACCTCAAGATTTATACCTAATACCAACTAAAGTGAAACAACTGCCTACCATATGATCCAGCAATTCCATTCCTAAATATACCCCCAAGAGAAACAGGTGCATATGACCACCAGAAAACGTGTACAAGGAAGTTAGTGGCAGTTTCATTCCTAATAACCACAGTGGGAAACAATCCAAATGTCCATCAACGGTGGAATTAGTAGATTGGGTTTGCTCATACAGTGGAATCCTTAACATGTCAATTATAAAGAAACAAACTTGTACTGTACATGAAATTCATGAACCTTCCTGACCAATATTGAGAGAAAGAAACCAGACGCAGAATGTAAAACGGTGCAACCACTGTGGGAGACGGTGAGGAGGTTCCTTCACAAATTAGAAGCAGAATTACCACATGATCAGGGTTCCACTTCTGGGTACATATCCAAAAGAACTGAAAACAGGGTCTTGAAGAGATGTTTGTGCATGCATGTTCACGGCAGCATTACTCACAGTGTCTAAAACTTGGGCAGAAGCTACCCCCAAGTGTCCATTGACTGCTGAATGCATGAGCAACATGCATGATATCCATAATGGAATAGTATTCAGCCTAAAAAAGGCAAGAAATGCAGACATGCTACAACATGGATGAACTCTGAAGACATTATGCTAAGTGAAATAAGCTAGACACAAAAAGACAAGTACTGTATGAACCCACCATAGGAGGTACCTAGAATTGTCCAATTCATAGGAACACGGGCGGGCGGCGGCACACTCCTGTAATCCCAGCACTTTGGCAGGCTGAGGTGGGTGGATCACTTGAGGTCACATGTTTGAGACCAACCTGGTCAACATGGTGAAACTCTGTCTCTACTAAAAAAATCAAAAAAAAAAAAAGATTAGCTAGGAGTGGTGGTATGTGCCTATAATCCCAGCTACTCAGGGGGCTGAGGCAGGAGGATCGCTTGAACCTGGGAGGCAGAGGTTTCGGTAAGCCGAGATCGCGCCACTCCCGCCTGGGGGACATAGTGAGACACCATCTCAAAAACTAAAATAAAAATTTTTTTTAATTATATGAACAGAAGGTAGAATGGTGGTTACTGGGTCTGTGGGGAGGAGGGAATAGAGAGTGTTTAATGAGAATAGAGTTTAGTTTTACAAGATGAAAAGAGATCTAGAGATGGATGGCAGTGATGGTTATACCACATGATGAACGTGTATAATAATGTTGAACCGTACACTTAAAAATGGTTAAGATGATAAATTTTATGTGTATTTTAACACAATTTTTAAAATAAAAAAAAACAGCCAGACACAAAAACCACACACAACATGGTTCATTTATACGAGGTTTAAGAATAGATGAAACTATTCTATGGGAAAGAGTGAGAACCGGTTTGCCGAAGGGAGTGTGAGTGAGGCCGGGCAAGGCCTGCGGCGCCCCTGGGCACGGGCGCTGCTCCCTATCCTAACAGAGGTGGTGGGCGCAGAGTATGTACATGTCTAACACTTAACTACAAACTTCAGATTTGTGCACTTTGCTGCATGTGAGTTATATCTAAACAAACATTTTAAATAAGGAAAAACCCACCTGCGTAGATGGAGGAGTAGAAGGAAAGCCAGCGGCATGTTCACAGGGCCTTTCTAGGTATATTCAGCATCTTTTCCTCTTCTTTCTCTTTTCCCTATTTCCAAATTTTCTGTAAAATGAGGAGGTACTGCATAAGAGAAACTTTACAGCAGCTAGCAACATTTTTCCTTCTTTTTATCATTTTTGAGTCTCACTCTGTCACCCAGGCTGGATGCAGTGGTGCAGTCATAGCTCACTGCAGCCTCTAGCTCCTGGGCTTAAGTGATCCTCCTGCCTCAGCCTCCCAAATACCTGAAACCACAGGCATGTGCCACCACACGCGGGTAAGTTTTAAGTTTTTTGTAGAGCTGGAGATGGGGTCTTGCTGTGTTGCCCAGGCTAGTCTCAAACTCCTGGCCTCAGGTGCTCCTTTGGCCTCCAAAGTACTGGGATTATAGGCATAAGCCACCATACCTAGCATTTTTGTTTTTTTTAAGGAAAAAATTCAGTTGTCTACAGTCATTGAGGTCTTCTGAAGAGTGGCCCCTCAGGGAATGTTTCGTCCTCACTCCACCCCAGAGGCCCTCGTGGGCCGGCTTTCGCTCAGGACACAGAGCTGGGAGGGCCCCGCCTGCCCAGGGAGCCCACAGAAGGCCCGGCTGGCGAGGGAGCTGACAGGGGGTGGCCACGGCCATTTTCCTCTGCTGACGCTGGGCCCGGGCAGCCGGCACTGAGGAGCTCCTCAGAGACTGTTTCTCCCCAAGCGCCGCTGTCTTAGCTCAGGCCACAGACGGGACAGCATAAACAGTAGAAATCTACTTCTCACAGTTCTGGGGTCCCAGGTCACGGTGCAGCCAGGGCCCAGGGTCCAGCAAGGGCTCCTCCTGGGTGGGAGGCGGCCGCCTCCTCCCGGTGTCCTCAGGTAGCAGAGAGAAGGCGGCAGGCCTGAGGAGCCTAGTCCTAGTGGCTCGGCACCTGCCCGTACAACCTCGTTTAACCACAATGGCTGCCCCACACCGGGGGCTTGGGCTTCCACATGGGAACAGCAGGGGCCACAGTTCATCAATAGCGGAATTATACTGACTGTTCAGTCAACGGTGCCTCCACAGTCCCACCTCCAGGGCTTTGCCAGATCACGCCCCCCATGGAGCACACCCTGCACAGAACCAGCCCAATCGCCACTCGGCCTCCCAGGCAGATTTAGGCCCTAACCAACCCGTGCCAGGGCAAGGGCTCCGGAGGGCAGGAATGCTGCCTTCTGCCCAGCCGGCACAGGCCCTCGTTCTCTTCAAGTTCGTTGAACTGGGTTAGACCGAATTCTTCTGGGCAGGCCTCCAGCTGTGAGGCGATCAGGAGCCCAGAGGAGACTGTGCAGTGGGGGTCTCTCTCCTCACTCTCTTTCTCTCCTGAGGCACGAGGGCCGATTCCAGGCGAGGCTCCGCAGAGCCCTGCCCAGGGGCGGAGGGAAGAGCTACTCCCACCTGGCCATGGGCCTGACTGAGTTGGGCCTCTACCGAGGGAGGAGGGATAGACAGGGGTTTCAGGGGGCTGGAGCTGGCTCATCCCTAGAGCCAGAGGACATGGCGGGTCCAGCTGCTCCTGGGGCGACTGGCGAAGCCAGCAGAGGGGATCAGGCTGCAAGAACAGCTGGGCACTTGCCACTGTTGTGCATGTTGAGATGACGCTGAGGGAGAAAGGGGACCAAGGACAGGGGAACCAAGTAACAGAGGGAGAGGAAATAAGATGGAAAAGAGAGAAGAGAAAGAATCATCAGCTGGGCACGGTGGCTCACACCTGTAGTCCCAGCACTTTGAAAGGCCGAGGCGGGAAGATCATGAGGTCAAGAGATTGAGACCATCCTGGCTAACATGATGAAACCTCATCTCTACTAAAAATACAAAAATTAGCTGGGCATGGAGGCGAGCACCTGTAGTCCCAGCTACTAGGGAGGCTGAGGCAAAAGAATCGCTTGAACCGGGAGGCAGAGGTTGCAATGAGCCAAGATGACACTACTGCGGTCAGGCCTGGCGACAGAGTGAGACTCCATCAAAAAAAAAAAAAAAGAAGAAGAATCATCGTGGCTGACACCCCCGAGGGCCTGCTATGGAACTCATGCTGGGCAAGCTTCATACACCTCATTCTCACCACCATCCTTGGAGGTAGGGGCTATTCCCCATTTTGCAGATGTGGAAAACTGAGCACAGAGAGTTTAAGTCACTTATTGAAAGGCTTACAACTAGGAAGTGCTGGGCTGATTTGAACCCAGGCAGCCAGAGTCCATGCTGTCGTGTGCAACGAGAAGAAGAGAGAAAGTCGAATGGGGGTGGGAGGAGAGAACAGACAAGGAGGAAGCTGAAGGAGATGGGCTTTTCCATTCAACAGACATTTCCTGTGTGCTGATTTACCACTGTTCCCTGGAACTCAGAGGGGTGTGTGACCCGTGTGGTCATGCTGGGCCCCTGCTCAGATGGGCCCTGAGCTCAGCTGAAGGCTTTGCTGCCACTGTCTTGAAATTCTTCAGTTTTTCAACGAAGGGCCCCACATTTCATTTTGCAGCTGATGTGGGCAGTCCTGGGTGCAGTAACAGCTCACCCATCACCTCCCTTCGCCAGGATTCTATTCGGAGGCTGCACCAACAGACAGAAGGAAGAGGGAAGGGGCCGACCAAGCAGGAGGCAAACGTTCGCTCATGTCGCGCGGAGGGCTGGGGAAAGGGCACAGATTGTCCTTGAAGCTAGAAAGGCGTAATTCAATTATTTTTACAATTTCATTACTGGAAAAATCTATTGGCCCCAGGAGCATTCTGCTCACAAAATTGAACTAAAAACAAAAGGGCATTCACCATCTTCCCTAAGCGCTCGTTTGAGCCGGCTTCCTATAAATCACTGGCGAACAGAGAAGGAACGCGGCACGGGGCATCGTCCTCTGTCCGCCCACCCTGGTCCCTCCAGAGCAGCGTCAGGTGGAGGCAGCGGAAGTGGGAGGGAAGCAGGCACGGCCCAGGGACCACCATGGTGCCAGCCCTGGCCTCCTTCAGCTCGTCTGACTTTCCCCAGACCCTCGACAGACAGGCGGGCCTCAGCATCCATAACTTAGAGCAGAGAAACTGTACCCCATGCAAGGAGACCCAGCAGGCTAGTTAGTAGACAGGGCAGGACTCAGCCTAAGTCTGTCTGGCTCCCAAACCCATGGCCTGTTAACACACATATCCCCCTTTCAATGCACTCATGCTAAAATGCACGCAGACCCCAAAGGAGCTACGCTTCCTCTCATCCTTGGGCCTTGGCCAGGACTGGACTGGCAGGGCCCCTTGGCCTGGCATCCTAAACAAGCAGCACCTTCTCCTGAGATTTCCCAGCCTCTGGCCAGGTAGGGGCACCTCACAGCTCCCTGTCCGCTCTTCTTCATCCTGAGCAACACAAGGGCCAAGTTGTTGTTTATTTTGTTTGTTCCTGAGACCTCGTGTCCAGAACAGTGCCTGATGCGTAACTGACGCTCAATATTTTTTAATAAGAAAGTCTGTTCCAGGGACATTGCTGGTCGGGAGGTGTCTGTGACTATTTGCTCCTGCCTCTGCCCGGCTGCCCTGTTCGGCTCCCCATGCCAGGGATCCTAGGGTGGCACCCATGTCGTCCTGACCCAGATGCTCAGGACAGAGGCCGCTGCAGCTCCCAAATCACCCTGTTCCTTTGTTCCATGCCAGCTCTGTCTTACGGGCCACATTAGGGAGACTCTGGCACTGACCGGTGGGCACCACCTTGCCCGGCCCTGCTTACCTCAATCGACCCACATGCCCCTCTTTAGGAACAACTGCAGAGATGCCACCAGCTGGCACAAGGGGCCGGGCTGCCCTGGAAGCAAGGCTTAGGAGGAGGGCGGGAGGTGCAGACAACAGCAGCCGCCAAACCCCACCTCAGCCCACGGGCCCCGCCTGACTTCTCTCTCCCTTTGCGGGGCCTTGCTGGGTACTATATGGCTCTCAGGTGGAGTTGCTTGGTGTTGATACCTTATCTCATTTAATTCCCCGGCAGCCCTGGGGGGCAGAGCTGACTGTTCACCAGAGAGGAGGCTGGGCCAAGCTGCCAGCCACAGAGGAGGGGCTCGGCCTCCACCACACCCTGCCCTGCCACAGGCTCGCTGCCTGGGGTCTGTGCCTGTAATGAGTGGCCCAGCCTGTGCGGGGTCTGCTCCGGGTGGAGGGTCACCCGGATGCCCACTTTTCCCCTGACAAGGGCTGGGCCCCGCATCTCAAAGGAGCTTTCAGCCTGGAAGTGCCTGGGCTGCTGGGGAACAAGCCCCTCATGGCCACTTCTCTCTCCTTCTCTCCTTTTAAAGGGCACCACCTCTCCTGGCCTGTTGATTTTGGAATAGACATAGCTTCTTTCTGGCATCTGATTCCTAATCAAGCGTTCATTCTGCTGAGCTCTCAAAGGGCTGTGGCTGGGGCGGATCGGGGGAGCACAGCACACAGGCCCCATGGAGTCTCCCGTGCTGCCTCTGCCGTGCCCCGGCACACGCGAGCCTATACACCCACTTCTGGCAGCAGGAAAGCAGGTTGGAGAGAAGGCGGGGGGACAAGGCATCATTCTCCCTTGTCCCCCTCCTTTCTCGCTCTCTCTCCCAACAGGAAAACAAGGCTGACAGCACAGCCCATTCATCCCCACCCCCAGCATTCCTGACTCACCCTGAAACTCCCCTCTGGTTCCAGCGCCCTCGAGCCAGGGGCCATCTGATTTCAACACAGGGCAAGATCAAAGTGACCTGGCCAAGGGACCTCTTCTAGAGGAGGGAGAACATTGATTTCCAGGATAAGCCAGTCAACTCCCAAGTCATGATACATTATGTTCTATGTCTTCGGCCTCCTGCTCAGCCTCAAAATCAAATTCCATGTCCAAAGAGGAAGTGTGAAAGGTAATTGGGAAAACTGGGAGTGGGTCATCCTGGAAGGCAGAGGTGTCTCCAGGGGTCGTGGCAGGTGCAGGAGCTCATTCTGGGAGTCTGGGGTGTACTTTAAAGCCAGGAAGTCGGCAGGGAAAGGCACCCCCTTCACTCTGGAAAGCCTGAGCCCCAGTCCCAGGTGCTTCCCATGCGGCCTTCAGGGACAGCAGGGACATTGGCCGCTCCCGTGGCCTAGCTCACTCGGGTACCAGAATCTGGATCAGAACAGTCAGATGGATGCCAGCCAAGGCCTCCCAGGCCCTCGGGAACTAGGAAAACCTGACTCACATCTCCCTCTTCTCCCCACGTTCCAGTGTGGGCAGAAGTTCAAAGCCAGCTCCCAGACCTCCTCGGATCCCCAGGGGCTGGCTGGCATCCTCCCGGCCTCAGGAAGCCCAGTGCGGAGGCCAACTCTCCAAGCTCAGATGCTCATTTGCACGGCACGAGCGCTCAGGACTGTGCAGACCTGAAGGGGCCAGGAAAGGGGCACATATTCTGTGGCCATGCCTGTCAAATTCCAAGGAGCAGCTGCCCCCATCTTCAAATGCCCTCCCCCACCCCAGCTCACCCTCACCGTGCTGGCTTTGAATCTCTTACTGTCTCTGCAGCAAAAAGCAGAACTTGGCCCCTACAGAGCATTTTGCTGGCTTCTCTGTTGAGTTGCCCCCAGGGGACATCTAGGCCTTCACAGCGCCTGTGAGCACTTTTCTAGAGCAAAGACAGTCTTTGTCTTTGAGAGCAATTCTGCATGCAGCAATTAATCTAAGACTTCCCCTCATGTTGCACGTCTGAAACGACACCCGAAGCAGATGCTTCAACTTGGGAATTTGCACAGAGAAGCAGCCAGGTGCAGTGGCGCACACCTGTAATCCCAACACTGTGGGAGGCTGAGGCAGGAGGATTGCTTGAGTCCAGGAGTTTGAAACTAGCCTGAGCAACACAGTGAGAACCCCATCTCTACAAAAAAATACAAGTAGCTGGGCATGGTAGCATGTGCCTGTAGTCCCAGCCACTTGGAAGGCTGAGGTGGAAGGATGGCTTGAGCCCAGGAAGTGGAGGCTGCAGCAAGCTATGACTGTATCACTGCACTCCAGCCTGGGTGACAGAGCGAGACCCTGTCTCGAAATAAATAATAAATATTACAGTAATAATAAGCCGGGCACAGTGGCTCACGCCTGTAATCCCAGCACTTTGGGAGGCTGAGGTGGGCAGATCATGAGGTCAGGTGTTTGGGACCAGCCTAGCCAACATAGTGAAACTCCGTCTCTACTAAAAATACAAAAAAAAAAAAAAAATCAGCTGGGCATGGCAGCACCCGCCTGTAATCCCAGCTACTCAGGAGGCTGAGGCTGGAGAATTGCTTGAACCTGGGAGGCGGAGGTTGCAGTAAGCCAAGATCATACCACTGCACCCCAGCCTGGGCGACAGAGCGAGACTCCATCTCCAAAAAATAATAATATTAAAGAAAAGCAGCAAGTTACCAGTGTTTGTTGAATAACGGATGAAACGGGTATGTACTGAGTGCTGGCTCTATGCTGGGTTTTGGGAGCCACTGCCTGAAGGAGTCCATGGTACGTTGCACAGGTTGGGTACTGAGGAAAGGTTGGATTGAAAGATGGAAGAATGACTGGGTGCTCAGGTGGGTGGGTGGGTAGAAGGAAGGAATGACTGGGTAATGGGAAAAGAAAAGGAGAAAAGAGAGGGAAGAAATGAATCAACAGGATGGGGGCTGGAGGGTGGAGCCAGCCCAGAGCCAGCACATCTCTCAGCTGATTGTGGGGACAGGTAGGGCGCATAGGAGAGTGGTGTGGGACCCACTCCAACCCCCAGTGCTGGTATCAAGATTATGTTAAACTGAAGACATCTGAGATTCAACAGATCCAGAAAGAAGGCTTTTTGGAGTTTCCTTTATCTGACTAAAAGCAGAAACGTCTGGGAGTGAGGCTGCCATAAACCCCCTCTTCAGAAAGGGGCAGCTTCACTCCCAGGAAGGAGGTCCAGAGCGAAACTGCCATAAATTCTCTTTTGGGGCGGAGGGCATGTCCTGCCAGGAGGAAGGTGGAGGAGATCTCTTGAACCTGCTGTTAAAGCAAAATGATTCAATGACGTTTGTTAATGATGGTAAGAAGGCAGTTTATTGGGGGCGTCGGGGGGGAGGGGGGAAGGAATTATCGCCATAGGTGTATGAACCACCAATGTGATCCTGCAGTGGGGGAGAGAGATTGAGCTCAGCCACATACACAGCAAGGAAAAGTGGGAACTGATAGTCAAGGAACAGGGTGGGGGTCAGTGGAGCGGAACACCTGGAGAGGGGGTTCTGGCTAAACTGACCTGGCAGGATTCTTGCTGAAGGCAGGCCAGGCAATCAGACAGCGCCTGGGGGATGAGAGGAGGATCCAGAGGCATCAGAGAGTAGGTGGGAGGTTTCTCCCTCAACTGACTTAGCAAGATTCACGCTAAAACTGGACAATGCAAAGATGAGGCCTGGGCGGGAGAGAGTCCAGGGAGACCGAGTCAAGCGTGGTCCAGGGGACAGTCTTTGTCATTGCATAAGCCAGCTTCGTCACAGACCGTCTCATGTCACACACTGGTCCCCTGAAAGCCCGTTTGTCTTTCCATTTGCTCTTCAGCAGGTGCCTTTTCTCTCCCTCCTGTCCCCTGTTTAGTCCTTAGAGCAGCAGGCCCCCCCCCCCCCCACATTTTTGGCAGCAGGGACCAGTTTCCTGGAAGACAGTTTTTCCACCGACAGTGCAGGGGATAGTTTTGGGATGAAACTGATCCACCTGAGATCATCCAGCATCCGTTATATTCTCATGAGGACTGCGCAGCCTAGATCCCTCACACGCGCAGTTCACGACGGGGTTCACGGTCCTCTGAGAATCTAATGGCACCTCGGACGGAGGCGGAGTTCCGTCACCACCCTCCTCCTGCTGTGAGGCTGGGTTCCTAACAGGCCATGGCCAGGTGCCAGTCTGCAGGCTGGGGGTTGGGGCCCCTGCTGTGGATAAACCCCCTCCACTTCTCCAGTGTTACTATACACATATGTGTTATATGCATATAGTTTTCAGCCACGGTTCCCAGCTCGTAACTCTCATAGACCTTGTTACAGTCTTCGGTTATAACGTCAGGTGTTAGGCTGCAGGAGACAGAATCTCTCTGAACTTCTTCTGCCCCAAGGCAGGACTCCAATCTTCCCCCACTTTTCTGACTGTGGGTCTTAAAACCCTCCCCAGAGAGGGTCTCACCCTATACCCTGGGGGAAGAGATGTTGACATCATGAAGCTTCCATAGAAACCCAAGAGGACTGGGCTCTCCAGCGTCAAGATGGCAAACCACGCAGAGGTTCCCGGAGGGTGGTGCCCAGGGAGGGCATGGAAGCTCTGAGTCCCTTCCCCCACACCTCGCCCTATGCGCCTCTCCATCTGTATCCTTTGCAATATCCTTTATAATAAACCAGTAAACACAAGTGTCTCCCCGAGTTCTGGGAGCCACTCCAGCAAATTATTCAAACCCAAAGAGGGGGTTGTGGGAACCCCAACTAGAAGCTGCTCAGTCAGAAGTTCTGGACGCTGACTTGTGACTAGTATCTGCTGGGGGTAGAGTGGCCTTAGGGACTGAGCCCCAGCCTGTGGCATCTGACACTCTGTCCAGGTAGGTGATGTTGGCACTGAATCGGAGGACAG
Organism: Saguinus oedipus; assembly: GCA_031835075.1. Taxonomy (NCBI): domain Eukaryota; kingdom Metazoa; phylum Chordata; class Mammalia; order Primates; family Cebidae; genus Saguinus; species Saguinus oedipus. The sequence continues at coordinate 106,565,831 of CM063183.1, forward strand.
CCAGTTGGTGCCCAATGCTTGGTGGTGGGGAGGACCCCACACATCCGGTCCCTGAAGTCTTCTGTGCTGATGACTGGGGCGGCGTGAGAGCAGAGAAAAAACAGTTGAGAGGGTTTGTGCGATTGAATAAACTCTGTTTCTTCAGGCAGGCTGGGTCCAGTGGCTCGGGACTATAATCCCAGCACTTTGGGATGGTGAGGTAAGAGAATCACGTGAAACCCCATCTCTATGATAAAAAACAAAAACAGGCCGGGCACGGTGGCTCAAGCCTGTAATCCCAGCACTTTGGGAGGTCGAGGCAGGTGGATCACCAGGTCAAGAGATCGAGACCATCCTGGTCAACATGGTGAAACCCCTTCTCTACTAAAAATACAAAAAATTAGCTGGGCACAGAGGTGCGTGCCTATAATCCCAGCTACTTAGGAGGCTGAGGCAGAGAATTGCCTGAACCCAGGAGGCGGAGGTTGCGGTGAACCGAGATCGCGCCATTGCACTCCAGCCTGGGTAACAAGAGCGAAACTCCATCTCAAAAAAAAAAAAAAAAAAACAGCCTTTGTCTTTTTTACTGTTGATCTGTTGACTGTGAAATTCTCAGACCCTCAATCATGGAGCCCAAGTGGGTAGAGAAACTGCTTTTCCCCCTAACACTGTAGTTTGGATGCTTTGAGAGTTGTTTCCAAGAAAGCCCCAGAGACAATTCCTCTGGCCAAACAGACATTTGGCCTAAGGGCTTATTACCTCTCAGAGGTGGCCCCCATGGCCTTGTGTGGGAAGAGATAGCAGAATGGCCCAGTTATCTTCAATTTGGAAAATGAGGAAAGGCAGGTCATAAATCTCTGCCATGAAGAATTCGGGGTGGGAACCCATGGTCCAGTACACCGCCACCCAGGCTGGGGACATGAGCCCTGATCCCACCTCTCCACTTCCTCCTGGCCCAGAGAAGAGACACAAGGAGGCAGAGCCAGGACACAGGATGAGCAAGGGACAGAGGACCTTCCCCCACCACACCCACCAAGAGCACCTGCCCAGGACTATGCACAGCCCGAGAGAAGAGAAAAATGCAAGGCCGGGCACTGTGTACGGAGCCTGACACTCACCAGTCACCTCATCCTCCACACAGGCATGAACACACACCCACCACCCGGCTGTTTGTCCCCTGCAGCCAGGCAGGGCGAGAGGCGTGTCCAAGCTGAGCAGTGAGATCCCAGCACCTGGGCATTCGAGACTAGAGGCTGTCCTGGGCCCTCGGGCCAGCTTCTTCCCAATTCCATCAAGAGCACCATTCACGTCCAGTCATTTGCCTTTCACTGGCTCATTCATTCCTTGATTGCTTCATTCATTTATTAACGATCATTTCCGATGCTACGCCAGACCCAGAAAAACCAAGGCAGATAACACACAGTTGGGAAGGTGCAGTGCAGGGGTGGGAGAGTGGCAGTCCAGGCGTGTCTTGAGAGCGGCTGTGATGGCTCTTGGCAGGTGTCACATGCATGAATCAAACAGCATTTGACATCCTGCTCCAGAAGGCAGAGTTCTTCGCCCTGTTCTCAAGGCATCTGCCACCATGCTGACACTGGCCCCAGCAAAGTGTCAGCAAAGTGACCATGGCCTGTCCCCATCATAAGTGGCATGTACAGACACACTTGTTTCCTAACAGGGTCAGTGGTGACCGACTGCCACATTTCCAACGCTGCCGAGGCAAAAGTCCTCAGAGAGAGACCATGAGCAAACTGTCACCATCTAGACATGCTATGCTTGTGAAGTGCTTAGGACATGGGCAGAGGCAAAGCGCATGATCTATCACTGCTCGGCAAATAGAATGTGACAACGAGGCACCGCTCCATGGGAGCATCCAAGTGCCCAGCGTGCCATAGGGAACAGGGCATGGGCTTTGTAGGCAACAGGCTAAGCCTTGGCCCCTGCCTCTCTGCCTCCTAGCTACGCATCACAGACAGGCCTCGGTTTCTCTAGCTATAAAATGTGACATAATTCTCTACCCCCAGGGGCAGCATGGACAATTAACAGAGACTGGGGTGCCAGACAGCTCACCCACTTGCCAGACTTGTGCGCAAAGTGCAGGGAGCACACGCAGCGTCCCTGACCCACCCTGACCCTGAGAGACCGGGCCCTGTTCAGGGCAGCCTGGTGTTCAGGCACAGGGCACAGAAGCCATTCATCAGCCAGTCGGCTGACCTACTCGCGCCAGCCACCAGCACCCTGGGGTGCAAGCCAGGCTGGTGGGCAGCAGGGCCCGGGAGAAGAGCTGTGGGCCCTGGCGTGCCACCGCAGCCAGCCCTGGTCTCTGGACTTCACTCTCCCGCACTCAGCTCTGGAAGGCCTGGTTAATTTAGAGGAGTCATTTTAATCAATTAGATGAAGTGTAAAATAAGTGTTCAGCTCTGCTCAGGAAATGGGGCCTGTCGTCTTTAAGGCTTTATGGGAAAGGCATTAAGATGGAACGATGTGCTCCACACTGCCCGCGCCAAGCTCAGCCAAACCTTGGGGTAGAAGGACCTTCCAGAGCCCCCGTGACCACCCAGCAAACTGTCACCAGCAGCTGCTGTGCTCCCCCAGGCTGTGGGCTGCCCGTCCTGCCTTCAGATGCCTCTGATGCGGCTGCTGCCCAGGGCTTCGAGGCACCCAGTCCAAGCCTCCTTCCTGGCCCATCCCCAGCTCCTCAGCAACAGGGCAGTGAAGCACTGCACGGAGTCACCACGGGGTGTGCACAGGGACCAGGAAGCAATCGGCAGGCCCTGGACCCCCGCACTTATTCCAGTGAATCACATGCAGCTTTGCCAGCACAATTCTTCCAGTTTGGAAGGCAGCATCCAGTCTCTCTGGGTGAAGCCATCTCCCTAATCTCTCTGCCTTTCCTCGAGTGTGGTGTTTTGGGTCACTCATCACCCTGGTCACCCAGGAGAGGATGACAGTGTTGATGATGAGGAACGCCCGTGGGCACATGACACTTCCAGAGCTTGCTTAAAACCATTATTTCCCGCAGGCTTTACAATGTTTATACCCCTTTTGTCCAGAGGAGTGGCAGGAGCCTTAGAAACAGCTGGTCCCCAGCAGGGTAAATGCGGCCCCTGCGCCGTGTCCTCAGCCCTGTTAGCTTTGCCTAGGTCTGCCCTTCTTCCCACACGGGTCCCCTGTCCTGGGACCGTCAGCTACGGAGCCCATTAATTGAGAGGTCACCCCACGTGGCTCTACCTCAGTTCCTCTCCTGCTGGAAATGTCATCCGAGAGAGTTCAGCGAAGGTGCCAAAAGGGAAATGTGATCTCTCAAAGGCCCTGCAAGTGTTCCGACGAAGATAACCAAGAGGCCAGGCTGGCTCACGCCTGTAATCCCTACACTGGGAGGTCGAGACAGGCAGATCGCTTGACCCCAGGAGTCTGAGACCAGCCTGGGCAACATGGTGAAACCGCATTTCTACAAAATAAAAAAAAATCAGCTAGCTGTGGTGGCGTGTGCCTGTGGTCCCAGCTACTAAGGAGGCTGAGGAGGGAGGGTCGCTTGAGCCCAAGAGGTTAACACTGTAGTGAGCTGTGTTCGTGCACTCCAGCCTGGGCAAGAGAGCAAGACCTCATCTCAAAAGCAAAAGGAAACCAAAAGAGTAAAGCGGGGTCCCCTGTGTGCAGCAGAATTCAAAACATTTTGTTAAGGAGCAGCCACAGCAAAGGGTAAAGCCAGCTGAGAATGAGGAACGCTCCCAGTCTGTGACAGCAGCCCGTGGCAGCTGGCCCCCAGGCACCTGGCTGTAAAACAGCCTCACATCCCAGATGGACTGCACAACCAGGAAGGGGCAGTGGAGGCCCTGGCTTGTAAGTGATGGGGCACCTTCTCTAGGGCCCTGGCTGCCCAGATCAGAACTGGGTGGTCCCCAGGGCTAGATTCTCTGGCCACACCCACATCCGTCCCCTAATCCCTGCATCTATAAGTAGCCCTTAAGTTACCGTCTCTTCTATCCAGGGATGGCATTCAAACTGTTTAACAACTAACAGGGTTCAAGCAGAGACCAATCCAATCACGTGCCCGCGTGCTAGCCTCGCCTGTGAGCGCTGAGTGGACCCAGCCCTGCGTGCTCCTGAGTGGACTCGTCCCACAGCACTGGCTGCTTCATGTGGACGTTACAGTGACTGTCAGCATGAAAAATAACGATGATGATGATGAAATGCATTGAGCACTTACTGCCAGTCCTTGTTCTGAGGCGTCTGAGTGTATGAAGCAGTCCACACACCTAGGCAGTGATGTGGACAGGTGATGTGACCTCTACTCACAACTAAGAAAACAGAACAAAGTGATTTCACACACAGCTGGCGAGGTGGAGCCCAGAGTACTCAGGCCAGCTCCACAGCGGTGCTCCTGGTGTCCAGGGACCCGAGTCTGTCTGCCTGTCTGCAGGACTTCCCTCTTCAGAACCTTCCGGCACCATCTGCCCCGGACCCCACAGCCCCCGCCTGCGGCTGCCCGTGATGAATAAGCTCCATCTGCTCATTCTGCACAGCACTCATTTTGTAGACCTGGGGGAAACTGAGGCCTAGAGGGCTACGTGACTTGCCCAAGGTCACACAACCAACCCCACGGAGCTGGGAGGAGCGGCCCTGAGCCTGCTGTCCGATCTGGACTCTGTTCCCAGACTGGCTCCCCCACACCCACACACAGAGCCTGGTGCCCGGTGCAGGTGGTGGGCTCGGCCCTGGCCCCCAGAGGCAGCTGCAGACACCCTCCTCTGCCCAGCTCTGCCCTTTGGTTCCCCCAGGAACAGGCTGACATTCACCATCATGTGCTGGCTCCCCCTCTCCCTGCAGCCAAGAGCTAATTGTCCTGATTTCTTTCCAAGAGCAGTCTCTGAATAGCCTTCGCAGGCACAATTAGGCAGGTTCAGCTTGACTTTCACACTCCAGTTCTGAAAAAATCAAATCAGCAAGGAAGCAGAGCCTCTCGGAAGTTCTCTGAGAGCGCCTTTGTGTAGGAACAAAGCACACACATAATTACCTGCTTCGCTGATGAGCTCAGGACCCCGGGCCCTGCGTGCAGGAGCTGCCCGCTGGCGGCCCCGCCCAGACCCTGTCTGCTCTATTCTTAGAAGCAGCCAGCCAGGCTGGGGCTCCTCCTGGGACCTGCAGTGGGACGGACATGCCCAGAGACCCCCGCCAATGCAGGCCATTCGTCTCTACCTAGAGCACCCCTGTCGTGGATTGGAACTGCTAGCGTGGGTGGACAATGGCCTTACCGTCAGGATGGAGCACTTGAAGCCCAGAGAGGGCAGATGCCCTGCCCAAGGTCACACAGCAGGTTCAGGCAGAGCCACAACTCCAATCCAGGCCTCCGGGGGAGCTGGTGTCTTCCCAGCCCTGACCCTGAGGCTAACTCACAGTGCACAGTCATCCTGCCTAGCAAAAAGCAGGGCTTTGAGCCCACGAAAGAAGATGGTTTCCCACTAAACAGCAGGTGCATCCCTGTTGACATACCAAGGAGAGTGTGGCCGGCACTTTTCCTGGGGACAGAGAAGGAAGGGCTCCTCTGTCTCCATGTGGAGAAATCAAGGCCCAGATGTCGCACAGCCAAGAAATGGCAGAGCTGAGACACATCCCCCGTCTCTGACTCCTGGGCGGGCGCTTATGACTAACTTCAGTAACTGCCCTGCATACCCCCACACATACCGACACACCACATCCCAAAGCCCACTGCGGCAGCGCTTTGATTGACTGAGAGAATCAACATGAGTGACAGGTGGCTCCACACCACTCTGTTCATCAGGAAGTTGTGCCTGGCCTGGCAGCTCGGCTGTACCCTGCCTCCTCCCTCCGTGCACCTGGGCATCCCGCGCCCTCCTGGCACCTCTCTTTGCTCATCTGTAGAATGGAGATGAGGCTGGCCCCTCACTGGGCTGGGGAGATTCCTGGTCCAGGTTGCCGTGTGGCACACTTGCAGGAGGCTGTGCCCCTTGCGCACGCGGGTGGTGGAGGCCATGACCCTGGTGGCACACATCTGTATCTGCCCTGCAATAGGGAGGCTGAAGTCTTGGACCCATGCTAATAAAGAACCACCAGGCCAGGCACGGTGGCTCATGCCTGTAATCGCAGCACTTTGGGAGGCCAAGGCGGGTGGATCACTTGAGCTCAGGAGTTCAAGACCAGCCTGGGCAACATGAGGAAACCCTGCTTCTATCAAAAATGAGAAAATGTAGTCAGGTACAGTGGCACATTTCTGTGGTCCCAGCTACTTGGGAGGCTGAGGTTGGACGGTTGCTTGAGCTTGGGAGGCAGAGGTTATAATGAGCCAAGATCACACCACTGCACACTCCCGCCTTGGCTACAGAGTGAGACCCTGTCTCAAAAAAACAAAAAGAACCACAGCTGGGACAGGGTGGAGTTTGGTGCTGGGTGGCCCAGTCCACACTTCCGGCAGCCCCAAGGAGGGAGGTTCCGAAGGATGGAGTGACCAGCCAGGAAACACTTCCACGGAGAGGTGGGGCTAGGGGCCTCAGGGCCAGGCCCACTTCAGAAAGCCTGGTGAGAGCACTTCAGGGAGCAGCAACGGGGCAGGCAGAGGCGGGCAAGAAGGTTCTGGCATCCCAAGATTGCAGCCAGCTCACCTGGCAGGGTCAGGGTTCTGGGAAGGCTTGCAAACACAGTGAGTGGGCTGCATGGTGCAGTGTCCTGATGTCCAGGGGTGTGGGCTGAGATGCAGGCAGAGCAGGCAGGGAAGCCATCAGTTGCCCTGAGACTGGTCTGGCAGGCAGGGGTGGTCTGCACAGGTGGTCCTGGGGCAGAGGGAAGAGGGGACCCAAACATCTATGGTGAATATGGGAAGGAAGAAGAGGAGCTGGGCATGAGGGAACCGCCTCTAGGGAATCCAAGCAGCCTCTAGGGAAGAGCCCTGCCCATGCCAGCCTCCTCTCCCCTGCCCACGCCGGCCTCCTCTCCCCCGCCCATGCCAGCCTACTCTCCCCTGCCCGTGACGGCCTCCTCTTCCCTGCCCAAGCTAGCCTCCTCTCCCCTGCCTGCATGGCTCCCCCATGCTCAGTTCTATACAGTAAGCACCTTCAGTCTATTTGCTCAAAGCCACAGAGCCCGCCAGGCAAACCCGGGGTTAAGCTCTTGGATTTCCTAGAGTATCCGCTCAGCACCACTCCATGCAGGCAGTGGGGACCCTGGGATTAATCGGATGTTGTACCACTTCCCAGGGGCCTGCATCTTGTCAGGGCGTGTGATGCTTTCAGCTCAGAAGGCCTTTGGGTTTGGTACAAAATGCTGCAGAGCAGTGAAATGAAAAGAGAGCAGAAGGCAGTCAGGAGGGCTTCCTGGAAGCGGGTGCAGCACAGATGAAACCTGAACTATGTGCAAGGTGAGGGGAAGGGCATCCAGGCCTGAGCCCAGCATGAGCAGATTACGGCAGCCTGTAAGAGCAGGAACCCCCTAGTTTGCCCAGGATATAGGGGTACACAGGGAATCACACAAGAGCAGGGAGGAAACTCATCACAGAGGACCTGGATGGGCAGGGTGAGTGGACTGGACTTTCCCCCGAGGGCCCTGAGCTCTTACCCTCAAGGAGGAGAGCCGAGCCTCCTGGGCGCCTCCCCACAGCAGGAAGCACAACCGTGAGGCTAGGAGAAATTGGGGGCAGGCTCCCAGGGCTCCTCTGGGCCAGGATTTCTGAAACGGAAGCGGGGCTCTCCGAGAGGCTCTTGGGAAACAAAGGTCTGAGTGTTGGGGAAAAGCCCCATTCTCTCCCTCCATGCGTGTGAACACACAATACAGCAGCCAATAAAGGCTCTGAGGAGTCCTGCAGGAAGAAAGCCCCTGGAACTGTTTCCACCCAGTGGCCTAAACCTCAGCATCCTGGAGCCTTTCTTCTCTTGTTGCTCTATTAAGATCCTACCACTCAGAACTCCACCTTCTGGGAGGGCCTTGTGGAAAGACCTTGTGTCTGATCTGGGCCCAGGGGTCAAGTCCCGTGCATGGAACTGAGTTGGAGGAGAGACCCGCCTAGGCCAGACCTGTCTCCTGAGAATTAGACACAGGAGTGGACACTACACAAAGGTCGCAGCCAAAAGACAAGGCTCCGGAAGCACAGGAGACAGCGACGCTCCCAGGCTGAGGGTGGGAACCATCGGGGAAATGCCGGCGTGGCCTTCATCGTCTGCGTACGTGGGGCACCTGGTGGCCACTGTTCAAAGCTCTCCCACCACTCATGCCTTTGGGCTGAGGCTGTCTCCACCCACTAGGGAGTGATCTGGTCTCATTTAGGGAACCCTCTAAAGGAGTCCCTTTGAAAATGTCACCCACACCTGCCTCACCTCTCAGTATCAGATGTGAACAAACATTAGGGCCAATTTGGTCCCCACTGGAAACTGACACCTGTTAGCCAAAGAGTGTGATGTAAATTTATGGAAGATGTCCAAAGGACCGATGATCAGGCCCGGCCCCCCACGACACTGTTCACACTCCTGCTTGCTGGTGAAGGTCTGTGGAGGAACTCTCCTGGGCCTGACCAGGTTGGTGGGTCAGGTCAGTATCAGTTCCTGCCTGGTCACAGCTGACCAGCTGACCGACCCTGAGCTCCCGGCAGAGGAGGCCATTCCTCGGAAGCGCCCAGCCATTCTCCAGTTGGGGCAGCCAGGCCTTGCTCGGAGCTCAGCCCCGGCCCCCATGCCAGCCTCATGCTTGGCTGCTTATTATTTGAATTCAAATGAGCATAATGAGTTTGAGGGCACCTATTACTCCAGACACAGAAAATGAAATTAGTGAGCACAGACACTGCAATTGTATTTCAACCTCATCCTCTGGGTAAGGAAGGCGAGGGGAGGAAAAGCGCCGGAGTCAGGCCTGCAGCCAACAGAGCAGCTCCATCGCAGCCTGGGTGAGGGCAGGGAACAGACGGAGGTGGCTCAGGGACCCTCACCTTCTGCACTCTGAGTACATGGCGGGAAAGACATGGCCAAGACCCCTTCGCTCACCTAATCTCCCAGAGGCAGGCAGCATGGGGTGGCAGAAGGTATGCAGGGGATGAAGGAAGGCTGTGGATTTTTTTTTTCTTTTTTCTGAGACGGAGTTTCGCTCGTTACCCAGGCTGGAGTGCAATGGCACGATCTCGGCTCACCGCAACCTCCGCCTCCTGGGTTCAGGCAATTCTCCTGCCTCAGCCTCCTGAGTAGCTGGGATTACAGGCACGCGCCACCATGCCCAGCTAATTTTTTTGGTATTTTTAGTAGAGTTGGGGTTTCACCATGTTGACCAGGATGGTCTCAATCTCTCGACCTCGTGATCCAACCGCCTCGGCCTCCCAAAGTGCTGGGATTACAGGCATGAGCCACCGTGCCCGGCCGGCTGTGGATTTATATCCTTGGCCAGGCCACTGACAGGCTACATGAGCACAAACCAGAACAATGATGGGCAGGAAGCTGGTGAGTGCTTTCCTGTGCCAGGACTGCTGATGGCTTGTACGTATCACCCCTCATCCTCCCAACAACCAGCTGAGCTCTGCGGACTCCCATTTCAAACATGGGGAAGCAGCTCAGAGTTCAGTGATTCAGTGGCCTGGATTCTCTGGGCCCTGCTATTGTTTCATCCATAAAATCAAGGCGGCCATCCCATCTCAAAGGGTGTGGCCAGATCACATATGGCAGCATTTATGAAGATGACCAGCGATGTTTGGCACAGGTGACCACCCAATAACGCTCGTCTCAGAAATGCATTCATTTAGTCACTTAACCCTCCTCTCATTCATTCATTTATTCCTTCATTTATCCACATACTCCTTTATTTAAAATAAAGAGGCCGGCTGTGATGCCTGAGGTTGCAACATTAGGCATTCTGCTCGGTTATGCCATGGAAGGGCCCCACTAAAATACATGTCACCTGCCCCCTTCACAAGTTCAGTTCCTGTGGGCAGGCCTCGGTTTGCCGGGTAGGGAGCAAAACTGAGCCATTAGTTCCCTCTAATGGAATTATTCACAATTTTACAAATGAAATGCAAAAATGCCAATCAGAAGCAGAATGAACTAACTGTGGGATAGTCAAACAATGGAATATCCTCTCCAGCAATGAAAAAGGAGGGTTACAGCTCCTGCAACACGGACCCTCACAGGCATGATGTTCAGCCAAAGAAGCCAAAAAAAGGCCCCCAAAAAGTGTGCCATCCTGAGCCGGGCGGTGGCACATGCCTGCAATCCCAGCACTTTGGGAGGCCGAGGCAGGTGGATCGTGAGGTCAGGAGTACAAGACCAGACTGTCCAACATGGTGAAACCCCGTCTCTACTAAAAATACAAAAATTATCTGGGCATAGTGGCTCGTGCCTGTAATCCCAGCTACTTGGGAGGCCGAGGTAGGATAATTGCTTGAACTGGGACCCGGGAGGCGGAGGTTGCAGTGAGCCAAGATCGCGCCCCCGCACTCTAGCCTGGGCTACAGAGCAAGACTCCATCTAAAAAAAAAAAAAAGTGTACCATCCTTGATCCCGTCTGCATGAAGTACCAGACCCAGCAAGTGAAGGGTGGAAGTGGAGATGGTGGCACCTTAGTGTGGTCAGGACTGGGAGGAGCCGGGAGGGGTTTCCTGGGCACTGATGACTTCTCTTTCTCCATCTGGGGGCGGGGCTGACTTCACAAGTGCATGCACTTTGAGAAAATGCATTGAGCTGTGCTCTTATGATGTGTGCATTTTTCTGTATAAGTTTTTAAAAATGTCTATTGGGGCTGCGTGTGGTGGTTCACTCCTGTAATCCCAGCATTTTGGGAGGCAGAGGCAGGTAGATCTCCTGAGGTAAGGAGTTCAAGACCAGTCTGGCCAACATGGTGAAACCACATCTCTACTAAAAAGTACAAAAATGAGCTGGGCATGATGGCTCACGCCTGTAATCCAAGTACTTCAGGAGGCCAAGGTGGGCAGATCATCTGAGGTCAGGAGTTTGAGACCAGCCTAGCCAACATGGTGAAACCCTGTCTCTACTAAAAATACAAAAATTAGGCAGGTGTGGTGGCAGGCACCTGTGAGCCCAGCTACTTGAGAGGCTGAGGCAGAATCGCTTGAACCCAGGAGGTAGAGGTTGTGGTGAGCCAAGATCATGCCACTGCATTCCAGCCTGAGTGACAGAGCAAGGCTCCATCTCAAAACAATAAAATTGTCTGTTAGACATCCCAGGGGAAGTGCTTCACAGATAATGAGATACTTTAGTGTGGCAGCCAGGAGGGCTGGGACAGAGCCATGAATGTCAGTGTCGTTGGTGGGCCTGGTGGGAGCCAGCAGCACAGGAGGGCAGGTGTGCCACGCTCTGGGGTGCAGGAGGTTGGGAGGGGAGGGGACCCAGCAAAGGGGACAAAGAAAGGGAGCTGGTGATGCTGGCAGTGACCAGGGAAGGGTGAATCCCAGAGGCCAATGGAAGTTTCCAGGAGTGTGTGCTGCTGAGAGTCAGGAAAGACGAGGCCCTGAGACGCACTTTTGGGTCTGGCAACATGAAGGTTACTTGGTAAAAGCATCTGAGGGACAAGAAGGAACAAGGGCCAGACTGTAGCCAGCTACAGAAAAGAGGGAGACAAGGAAGCAGAACATGACCCACTGAATCCTACTCAAGCCTACTCATCCTTCCAGGCTCACTCAAAACTGCCGCCTCCAGAAAGCCTTCCTAATAACCCCGACTCCTAAGGCCCCTTCACTTCATAGTCACTGCAAATACAGCTGTCCTACCATGTGAGCCAAGTACCTCCCAAGGGCAAGGACTGTCACCCCTGCCTTATGGCACACAATAGGCCCTTTAGAAACCTTAGCTCCTCCCTCTCCCTTTTCAGATCCCAGAAGGCAATTCTGAGACTTATATTTTTCTTTTTCAGAGATCAGGTCTCACTAGGTTGCCCAGGCTGGTCTCAACTCCTGGGTTCAAGTGATCCTCCCATCTTGGCCTTCCAAACTGCTTAGATTCCAAAGTGCTTGGCCTTCCAGAGGGATTACAGGTGTGGGACATTGTGCCTGGCCTCTTGAGACAGGGTTTCACTCTGTCACCCAAATTGAGTGCCATGACACATTTATGGCTACTGTAGCCTCAACCTCCCACGCTAAGTGATCCTCCCATCTCAGTCTCCCAAGTAGCTGGGACTGCAGGCAGGAGTCATCGTGCCCGGCTAATTTTTAATTTTTTATAGAGACTGGGTCTCATCATGTTGCCTAGATGGGTCTCAAACTCCTCCACGCAAGCAGTTCTCCTGCCTTGGCCTCCCAAAGTGCTGGGATTACAGGCGTGAGCCATTGTGCCTGGCCTGAGACTTACCCAAAACTCTGTTCTCTCATGTCATAAATCATTCCTCCCACAACAGTTGTTTTTGTATTGCCATGCAAAGGTTATTAGTATAATGATGAGATTTAATGTTACATTAATTTGATTGTGAATTATTTGTATTGTCACAGTCATTAACTCAGTGATTGCAATTTTGTTTTAATTTAATTTAGCTCCTTGTGCATTCTCTCAAAACTTCCAGCAACGATGGAACCCACAACTGTGTAATGTGATGCGGCAATCTGACCTGGATTATGGATCAGGCAAATGGAAGGTCCCAGTTCTCACCTCCCTGGCTTCACTCAGCCCACAAGCCCTCACTACCCTGGACGTTGTCCATGGGTAGAAAAAGGTTTCTGAATCAGGTTGTCCATCAGGGAAGCAAAGCAGATGGGGTGGAGGGGGTGCCCTTTGCGGGAAAGGAGTTACCCTGAATTAAGCAATCAGGCACGAGGTGCTCTACTAGATATGTTTCTCAGAACCCATTTTACAGATGAGAAGACTAAGCCACAGAGAAGTTCAGCAACTTGCCCAGAAAAGGAAAGCATGGAAGAGGGAGACTGGAAATTTTGTGCCTGACCCCAAAACCCTTTTCCTTCCACTGCCAGATTGCTGCGTGGACCTGACTGCTGGCAGAGACCTGGCCTCGCCACAGGCTGGCCCCACAGCAGCTACCCCCAGAACAGAGGGAACACCAGGGACAGCAGGTGCAGACAGGTAAGAGCCAGGCAGGACCAACACCCACCCCCTCCCACACAGCTCAGTTCTCCATCCCCATTTCAGCCCCCTCTAGACCCCGAGGGCCTCAGGACAAGAATCAGGTCAGCTCACCTCTCTGCCCCACACAGAGGTCAGGTCAACATCCTGCACATAGCATAGGCCTCGAGGAGTGGCGGAAAAGCGGCACGGTTCAGAATGAAGGAATGACCAGCCACTGGCCGCACTTGGTTTTGGCACACAGAGTGGAGAACCTGGATATGTAACACAGGTCTTCTTTCTTCTCTCTCCTCAACTCACATCACGACCCCAGCCCTAGTCCAGGCTGCAAAAGCTGGAGAAAAGCTCAGGTGACTTGAATTCATCTGGCTTTTCACCATTGAGCTTCACAATCTTTGCACTTGAACTGAACATGACCTTTTGCTTAATGAGCTACTGATGGCTAAAGCCAGCTGGCCATCCTCCAAGAGGCCTTCCGGGTAGCATTTACCTGTCAGCTAACCCATCGCAGAAACCTCACTGCCAAGCCAGAACTGGCACACACAGTAGCTTGCAAGGAAGACTCACATTAGCCAAGTTTACATGGCTGACATATAAACCAGAACCTATTTTTTTTTTCACTAATAATGAGTAACTGAGCTGTGACAAGCACTGGATGAATTTCTCCCAGAAATGCAGTCCTTCCTTTATCTGCCACCCCAGGCCTCTTTCTGGACAGTCCTAAAGCCCCTGGGTCTTCCAAGGTGTCAGGCACAGTGCTGTCACCTGACCCCGACATGGGTCTCTTCTTTGGCTCCCTGCAATGATGTGGGCTGTCCTGATGCTTCATGCTGCTAAAGCCCAGGCTACATCCTGTGGCCCTACCGCCAAGGGACACAGCCCATTCCCTTCTCACTTCTCTTCCACCGAAGCCCCATACACTGGAACTTTGGGAAGATCCAAGTATTAGAAATGAGCTGAGCTCAGAAACTCCCTTCCCCCAACACGTTACCACAGTTCCAGCATCTGAAACAGTTCCTCTGGCTGGGCACTGTGGACACCTATAATTCCATCATTTTGGGAGGCCAAGGGGAGGCAGGAGGATCACTTGAGCCTAGTTGTTCAAGACCAGCCTGGCAGCATAGCGAAACCCTGTCTCTACAAAAAAGACAAAAAGTAGCGGCATGTGGTGGCGTGGGCCTGTAATCCCAGCTGCTCAGGTGGCTGAGGCAGGAGGATGGCTTGAGCCCAGGAGGCAGAAGCTGCAGTGAGCTGAGGTGGCACCACTGCACTCCAGCCTGGGTAACAGATGAGACCCCATCCTAATCACTCAATCAGTCAATCAATCAAGCAGTCCCTCGCATGTTGTCAAAGCTCAATAAACAGGGAATAAATGAAGGAATAATGAACATGGCCTCACTTTCGCACCTCTGTTCTCTCTTCCTGCAAGTGAGCACTTTCCGGGGAGGCCAACAGACCCCGGAGTACTGGTCCCAGCTCTCCAGATGACTGGAGACACAGCTGGGCCCCACAGAGGACCCCACTGCCCAGGCCTGCCCCTTCCCCTGTTCACGGCACTCAGTGAGTGCCTGCTAGGCCTTACCGGCCTGGGAGCTGTTTCTTCTTTAAGACTGTACGTATCTCTGATCCATTATTGCAAGCTTGTCCAACCCGTAGCCCAGAACAGCTCTGAATGCAGCCCAACACAAATTTATAAACTTTCTTAAAACATTATGAGTTTTTTGTGATTTTCTTTTTAGCTCATCAGCTATTGTCAGTGTTGATATATTCTATGTGTGGCCCAAGACGATTCTGCTTCCACTGTGGCTAAGGGAAACCAAGACTGGACACCCCTGCCTTACAGGCTCCCTTCAAAGCGAGCTCTGAGAGCAGCTAGAGCTCCAAGGTCTAGAGGGGCTTACCGGCAGGCCAGCAGGGTTCTTCCGTGGACTCAGGCAGACTCAGGCCAGAGAAAGCAAGTCCTCAGGAGAGCAGTGGGAGCTGGCACTGCACAAGCTCTCTGTGCGGTGGCCTCCTTATCCTTAAGGAAGAACCGATGTCGTTGTGGGAATTAGATGACACAATTTCACATAACTAGGGGCATAGTGGAGCCAGGTAACTGGCTCAGCATTGCTCCCCAGTGAGGGACACAGCTCTGAGCAAACTCTCTGCCACTGTTCTGGAGGAAATCCCACCTGGAGAGTGCTGGAAGTGGAGGGCCGGCATCTCCCAGGCCAAGCCCAGTGGCTTGTGGCTCTGCAGCTGCTGATGATCAAAAGAAGATGAGAGGCCTTTAGGCAGAAAAGAGGGATTCTGGACTGCGACAGAAGAGTGGAAGGAATCAGAGGGTAGAAGAGAACCCTGGAACCCCTCACAGTAGGGGTGGGAGACCAGATACCAACCCCACCGCTCATTTCATAGTAATGAAACCAGGGCCTGGCAGTGTGGCCCGAGCTGGGGACACACCCAGCTCAGTCTAATTCCAGGCCCACGTCCCCTCCACTTCTCCCTCTGGGCCGCCCCTGGCTGATGGGCTGGATGGATGAATGAGCAGGCTACCTTCTGTCCACAGCAAAAGAGCGCAGAGAGAAAGCCCACAGGAGGGAGCCTCATGTAGCCAGGTGGAAATTAATGAAGATACTTGGATGTACAAACTATTTATTTATCTGCAATTTATCGAATCATTTTCACAAGACCCCATGAATGTAAACTTGCTAATTAAAGAAACCCCACTAGGCCCTGGATCAAGATTAGCTGTTTGCTATAGCTGTTGGTTTCAAACAGGAGTCGAGAGTGACGTCTTCCTTGTGGGCTGTTCATTGCTCGGTATCCCAGTATGAGTGGCCAATTTAGTTGGAAGCAACATGGTCTTGAATATAAAGCCATTGTTTTTTTTTACAGAGTAATTTAACTCTGTTAGGCTTAGAATCAGGCACTTACTCTGTGGAGCTAGGGACTTAACCAAATAACATTTCTTAGCTGCTCAGAGGAACTTGGTCCTCCTCCTTTCTCCCCACCTCCTCCCTTTCCCCCTCAATATCCCTTGATTGCTTTGTGACTGTTAGAATATTGACCAAACAACCTCGTACTGCTTGGCAATTTTTTGGGAGGGAGGCAGATGGGTCTCGCTCTGTCACCCAGGCTGCAGTGCAGTAGCACAATCCTGGCTCACTGTACCTTCTGCGTGCCCCCTCAAACCCTGCCCACCAGGTTCAAGTGATTCTCCTGCCTCAGCCTCCCGAGTGGCTGGGACTACAGCCACCACACCCAGCTAATTTTTGTATATTTTTAGTAGAGACAAGGTCTCGGTATATTGGCCAGGCTAGTCTAGAACTCCTGACCTCAAGTGATCTCCTCGACTAGGCCTCCCAAAGTGCTGGGATTGTAGGCATGAGCCACTGTGCCCAGCCTGCCTGGAAATATTTAATTTTAATTTACATTTATGCTGATGGTCCATACTCAGTTCATCACTAGGGAATTTGGATGTTGACTACAGCTAACCCCAGAGGGAATATGCTTTTTTAAAAATACTCTTTAACTGTGGTAAAACATCGATAACACAATTTACCATTTTAACCATTTTTAAGTGTACATTCAATGGTATTATGAATTTCACAGTGTTGTGCAACCGTCAACGCTTTCTTTTCCAGAACTTTTCCATCAGCCCAAACAGAAACTCTGCACCTGTTCAACAGCACCTCTCCTTCTCCCCTCCCCAGCCCCTGCTGTTCCACTGTCCTATTTTCCATCTCTATAAATGTTCCTGGGAATTTACTTTTTTAAGCCACTATACAGGTCCGTGTTTTATACTTGGCAACAAGAAAAAGTTCTCAGTGCTTTCAGGTCTTGTCTTATTTGTTGGACATTTTTGGATTAACGGTAGGCAAGAGGCGAGGGAGGGAGCAGGGAATTGCCGTGAGGGTTACTGAGAACTATGCCAACCTTAGACTGCTGTTTCCCTTGGTATTGCTGATAGCTTTTCCTCTTTTTTTTTCTAGAAAAGAAAAAAAAAGAAACCTGAGCCCATAGGGCTTTGTATAATAGCTTGACACTGCACAAAAGTTAGTGGGTCCTCCATTTCCTCCCAGAAACCAGATCAAAGAGAATAGAAAACTAAGCCCAAATCCCCAACCTCATACCACACACAGAAATTAACTACAGATTAACTAAAAATGCAGCGCAGACCTAGATGTGAAACTACAAAGTACCTAGAAGAAAACATCTTCGTATCGCAGAGCTGAAAGAGATCTTTTCTTTTCATTTTTTTTTTTTTTTTTTTTTTTTTTGGCAAAAGGGCCTCACTCTGTCACCCAGGCTGGAGTGCAGTGGTGCGATCTTGGCTCACTACAACCTCCACTACCCAGATTTAAGTGATTCTCCTGTCTCAGCCTCCCGAGTAGCTGGGATTACAGGCACACAAACCATAAGCCAGGTGCTGTGACTAATGCCTGTAATCCCAGCACTTTGAGAGGCCAAGGTGGGCGGATCACCTGAGGTCAGGAGTTCAAAACCAGGCTAGCCAACATGGGGAAACGCCACCTCTACTAAAAATACAAAAATCAGCTGGGTATGGAGGCGCAGGCCTATAATCCTAGCTACTCGAGCGGCTGAGGCAAGAGAATCACTTGATCCGAGGAGGCGGAGGTTGCAATAAGCTGAGGTCGCACCACTGCACTCCAGCCTAAGCAACAGAGTGAGACTTCGTCTCAAAAAAAAAAACTAATAAAGCAATCATCTCCAAAAAGCAAGCAAACAGATATAAGAGCTCAGGGGGAACATAAAACCAGAGCTGACAGAACAGGAGAATGAGGGAAAAACATCACATCTTCAAAGTCATGACGAAATGGAAAGCAGGGCCGAGGAGCATCAAAGATGCTCAAAACACAATCAGGACACTGAGAACAAGGCTGAGGAAAGTGAGCAAAAGGAAATGAAAACCAACAGTGTAAAGAGATTACAGAGAAAATGACAGATTTGGAAAATCTACAAAGGACCCATCATATATCCCAGAATAGAAAACTGAAATAAGGGAACATAAATATTTAAATATATCATTCAAGAAAATTTTCCTGAAATAAAAGAAGATAAATCTACAAACTGAAAGGGCACACCATGTCTTGGGGAAAATGACAAAAATCTGTCGATAACAAGATAATTTCTATGAAAGTAACTAGACTTAAAATATAAAAGAAAGAGAGAGAAAGCTAAATAGAGAAGACTTTGGACAGTCAAGTGAAAACAACAGTTCATAAAGGGAAACAAAATAGAAGTTAACTCAGACTTTCCCACGATGGCATTTAACTCTAGATTCGAGTGACACCTGTAAAGTGCGGACTAAGAATTTTATATCCTAAAAAGCTGTCGATCAAACATGAAGACTAGAAACCTGGTTGAATATGCAAGAACTCAATAAGTCTTTTTCATTTAGTCCCTTTTGATGGAACTGCTGGAGAAGGAATTTCAGCAACTCAAGAGAAAAATAGGAAAACTTCATCAAGAGAACTGACAGTGAGCAGTGAATCTATCTGTAGGGCCAATGTGAGGATTAAGGTCATATATAAATAAAAAACCCCGAATTTAGAAATGATACAGCAAACAAAACTTGTGAAGAAAAGGAGGAAAGAAGCAGAAAGCTGTTAGTCTCTGATATACTTCTTTTCTTTTCTTTTTTATTTTTATTTTTTGAATCAGAGTCTTACTCTGTTGCCCAGGCTGAAGCACAGTGGCATGATCTCAGCTTACAGCAATCTCCACCTCCTGGGTTCAAGCAATTCTCCTGCCTCAGCTTATTGAGTAGCTGGGATTACAGACACCAGCCACCATGCCCAGTTAATTTTTGTATTTTTAGTAGAGACTGGGTTTCACCATGTTGGCCAGGCAGGTCTTGAACTCCTGACCTCAAGTGATCCACCCATCTCAGCCTCCCAAAGTGCTGGGACTAAAGGCGTGAGCCACTGCACCTGGCCTAAGTCTCTGATTTCTTTATCTTTCTTGTGGGGGAGGGGGCAAAAATAAGAAAAAGATAGCATAGAGGTAGAAGCGCATT
The DNA here is from genome assembly GCA_031835075.1 of Saguinus oedipus. Lineage (NCBI taxonomy): Eukaryota > Metazoa > Chordata > Mammalia > Primates > Cebidae > Saguinus > Saguinus oedipus. The sequence continues at coordinate 106,584,845 of CM063183.1, forward strand.
TCATGACAAACACCAAGAAATACAATATAAAAACTGGATGGCAGAAAAAAGGAGGAGTAAGAGAGAAAATACTCACTTTTCATAAGTGCTTTTAGTAGGAAACATACTGCTGAAAAAGAAATTCAGGGCAAGTGTGAAGGCTCACACCTATAGTCTCAGCACTTTGGAAGGCCAAGTGGGTGGATGGCTTAAGCCCAGGAATTTGAGACCAGCCCAGGTACAGTGGTGCCAGCCTGTAATCCCAGCTACTCGGGAGGCTGAGGTGGGAGGATCACCTAAGCCTGGTAGGTAGAGGCTACAGTCCAGTCTGGATGACAAACCAAGACCCTGTTTCTTAAAAGAATAAATAAATAAATAAATAAATAATGTATTACAAACTCCAAAAGAAAAAAAAGGAGCTACCATCTTTGGGGAGAAAAACTCTTTACCAACTCAAAACCAACATCTATGGCTGGGCACGGTGGCTCACACCTATAATCTCAACACTTTGGGAAGCTGAGGCAGATGGATCACTTGAGGTCACTTGAGGTCAGGAGTTCAAGACCAGCCTGGCTAACATGACAAAATCCCGTCTCTACTAAAAATACAAAAATTAGCCAGAAATCACTTGAACCCGGGAGGCGGAGGTTGTAGTGAGCCAAGATAGCACCACTACTCTCCAGCCTGGGCAACAGAGCGAGATGCCGTCTCAAAACAAAAAACCTTCGAAACCCAGAATATACAGGATGAATACACAGGATGAATAAGGATGAAAACACAGCAGATTCTACTTAAAGGAAAAAAAAAGGTCTCAGAGGAAAAGCTATATAGTTTTAAAATCTTATCTTTTCAGGGGCTGAGGGAAAAAAAACTTATCTCTAGCCAGGCACAGTAGCTCACACCTATAATCCCAGCACTCTGGAAGGCTAAGATGGGTAGATTTGCTTGTTACCTGGGCAACAGGGCAAAACCCTGTCTCTACAAAAAAAATAATAATAATACAAAAATTAGCTGGGTGTGGTAGTGCACGCCTGTAGTCCCTCCCTCCCAGATGAGGTGGGAGGATTGCTTGAGCCCAGGAGGGCTATGATCGTGCCACTGCGCTCCTGCCTGGGCAACAGAGTGAGACTCTGTCTCAAAAACAAAAAAACACCAACAAGACAACAAATCCTTATCTTTAAATAAAGAAACAAAATTATACATCTAACACAGAAAGTTAAAAAAGAAACAAAATAAACTTTAAAAAAGTACATAGAATACACCAAAAGTGAAGATTAATGGATTAGAAAATGAACACGCAGGCATTTCCTCACTATCTGTGTTGTGTACACCTTCCCCATGCTCAAAACAGGGGCCAAGCTGGGGGTCACTGCCCCCTGCACTGCCCTCTCCCCTCCCTCCTCCTCCTCCCTACCCTTCTTGGGGCTTACCAGGCACCACCTCAAGGCCTGATCCACCCCCACCCCACCTCAGCTCTTCTGCGCTCCTCCAAGGATGGCCCACCTGCTTCAGGGGCAGAGGGACACTCAGGATTGCCCAGTGCGAGGGGGCTAGCAGCCCCCGGAAGATGACCCATGTCATGCAACGGCTGAATGGATGGACCAGCAGGTGGCAGCTATGGACACAGGGTGGACACAAGGCCACTCACACCCCTTCCCTATTCCGCAGAGCAGAGGCCCCCCAATCCTAGCTGCACATGTGAATTACCAGGGAGCTTTTAAAATGCCAGGGTCTGGCCACGTACAGAGGCTCTCACCTATAATCCCAGCACTTTGGGAGGCGAGGTGGGTGGATCACAAGGTCAGGAGATGACCATCCTGGCCAACATGGTGAAACCCCATCTCTCTTTTTTTTCAGCAACTCGAATTCAAACATACTCCAAGAGAAACCCCATCTTTTCTAAAATACAAAAACTTAGCCAGGCATGGTGGTGGGTGCCTGTAATCCCAGCTACTCAGGAGCTGAGGCAGGGGAATTGCTTGAACCCGGGAGGTAGAGGTTGCAGTGGGCCAAGATTGTGCCACTGTACTACAGCCTGGTGACAGAGTTAGACTCTGTCTCAAAATTAAAAAAAAAAAAAAAAAAAAAAAAGCCAGGGTCTAAGTTCCTTCCCCATACACTCTGCAATCAGAGTTGAATTGAATCAGCTCATGTCTCTCCACATTGGTCATCTGGTTCCAAACAGCAAGGAGCACTGGGGAAAAGGCAGCCCAGGGCATAGAAAACAGTGGGCGCTCTAGAGCCATTATTTGGTGTCTAAGCCCCGTCTCTGCCTCTCACTGGCTATGTGATCTCAGGCTGGCACCTTACCCTTCCTGAGCCTCAAGGTCGCCATCCGTAAGATATGCTTCCCTCCCAGAAGGCACTGAGGATGGGTGATTATACCTAAAAACCTTCGGCTGCCTCTGATTCCCAGCAGATAGGCTAGACTCCAGGACCACCTGCCCCCTCTGGGGAGTCCAGATGTGAACGAGACAGGGGTAGGGAGGCTAGCACCCCAGACACAAGCCACCTTGGATTCACAGTACCAGCTTTGGGGGCTATTCTGGTTCCAATTCAGAATGCCTGGCTCCTGGCTCAATGGGCTTTGTCCCAGAGATGTAATTTCTATTTTGATTCCATGTGACATTTAATGAAATGGCTTTCAGACACCACGCAGTGTCTGCGTTATGAAACCACAGCTTCCGGATCCTCAGCGAGCCTCCTGATGACAGGACCCCTTTTGCTGCTTCCAGAGCTGCCCCAAGTCTCTTGAGGCCTGGGTGAGGACCACCAAGGTGGCATCTTCACTCCGGAGTCCCTGCCCCAGGCCCACTGCCTGGCACTCATGTCTCTCATCCTGGCTGGACTCGGACTGACAGCAGCCCCTGCCTGGGCTCCTGCCTCAGTCTCCCTATTGCCAATCCAGTGCTGTTCTAACTGCATATCAAAAATATTCAGGGAGACAGGAAGCCAGCATAGAGGCTTGCAAACAGCATTGTTCAAAGAACAAATGAGCCGGAATAGAAGCAGAACAGAACATGCCAGAAGGAGCTGCACACGGCAAGGGCGACTGCGACTCACAAGCCCAGGATGCGAGTATGCACCCTAGGTCTCTATTTGTGTGAACTGGAAGAAATTTTGAAAGACACTGCTCTAACCCACCACCAGGCCACTCCCCAGTTACAACTTTCAGGATGGACTTTAGACCCCTCAGCGCAGCACTGAAAACCCCTCCAGACCTGGCCTCTGTCTACCCACCCACCCAGCCCACAGCCGGCTCCCACACACTGAGCCGCTGGCTTTGCCAGGAGCTCCCACACCTGCCTGGAATGCAAGAGTCTCACTCCTCCCACAGGCCTCCTTCCCACAGCCTCCACTCACCCACAGACTCCTATTAATCCTTCACCCTTCAAGGGAAGGGTCACCTCCTCTGTGGTGTCTCCCTGATTCCCAGCCTCAGGGGTCCCAGCCCACGCTCACGCTCCACTTGCACACATTGCCATCACCCCTGCCAGCCTGGGGGTCATTATTGTTTCCATGCCTCCCTGCCCTTCCCCAGTGGACAGCTGGGACTTCCCTCGCAGGGGCTGGCTGAGCCCCTGGGTGCTCGCTGAGGTACCATTTGCTCACAGCAAGTGTGGGCTGACACTGGGACCTCTCCCAGGTGAGCCTCTCCACATGCTGAACCCCCCGGGGCAAAGATGACCTCCTAGATTCTATAGAAGCAAAGATATAAATATTTCTGGAGCCCTTCCGTTCCAAAGGAAGTAAAAGTCCTACAATTTCTCAACAACTTGGCTATTAAAAATAGGAATTCCACCTACACACCGGAACAGTTTGCCGGGGATGGTGGAAGGGCCAGAATCGTGAGGTCACACGTTTTCAGAACTGAAAAAGCTGCTGGGCCCAGAAGCTGAGCGCTGTCAGAAGGCAGGCAGCTGTCTGCAGCTGGTGCTACAGCCCCGAGGCCCCAGAAATCTCTAGAACCACAGGGACGCCAAATGGTACTCTGCCAAGAGTTTCTTAAAACTCACTTCCCCACCGCTTGTAAACAGCTGCACAGCACAGGTTCCAAAGAAAACTGAAAAAGAAATCATGCATTAGCGAGCAGATATGACACCTCACCTTTGACCTCGGAAGAGTGTGGGGGACGCCTTGGGCCCAGCTCCTGCTGCCACCTCCTTCCACTCCCCATCCTCAGAACACAGCCCCGGGCCAGCCCAGAGCTGGGTCCCCTGAGGATTCAGTCTTCCGTGTTCATCTCCTGGCCCTCAAGGCCTGAAGCTCCATCCTTCCACCACCCCTTTGGGTTACAGGAGAGTCCCTGGCAGGCGCTGTGCGTGAACAGTGACGGCAAGGCAGGCACGCATTCTGTCAGCAACCACAGCCACTCAAGACACAGGCTGAGTAGAGATGGGAGAGGAGGAGGAAGGGGAAGAAAGTGGGCAGAAGGGCCAGGCGCGGTGGCTCACGCCTGTAATCCCAGCACTTTGGGAGGCTGAGGTGGGCAGATCATGAGGTCAAGAGACTGAGACCATCCTGGCCAATATGGTGAAACCCCGTCTCTACTAAAAGTTCAAAAATTAGCCAGGTGTGATGGTGTGTGCCTGTAATCCCAACTACTCGGTAGGCTGAGGCAGGAGAATCGCTTGAACTCGGGAAGCAGATGTCACAGTGAGCCGAGATTGAACCATTGCACTCCAGCCTAGGCGACAGAGCGAGATTCTGTCACAAAAAAAAAAAAAAAAAAAAAAAAGTTGGCAGAGGAAGCAAGCCCCACTGATGCCCCCCACTCTGCGGGCCAGAGGCTCCAGTCATGGTCTCACTAGGCCCCACCAGTGCAACCCGCATGTTCCTGCGTCAGACACAGCAGCTTCCCCTGAGGTTCACTTACTCGCTCATGCATTCGACAACACTACAAGTGCCCGGCCAGGTGCTGGCTGAACCCACACTGGGGACACAGACCCCATCCCTGCCCTCAGGGCACTCACAGCTGGAACAAGCCATCAGAAACATGATTCTGTACACTTTTGACAGCATGACAAAGCGGTGTTTACCACCCGGGCCATGAGGGCAGGGAGGGGGCCCCTAATCTGGCCTCACTGGGTCTGAGGAGGCTCCTAGGGAAAGTCACCTCTAAGTTGCCACCTGAAGGATCAGGAACAGGTGGGTGGGGACAAGGTCCAAGGTAAGGGAACAGCCTGTGTGAAGGCAGGAGGCTGGGGGATGTTGTGTTTAAGAAGTTCAGACTCCGGGAGTTTCAAGGCAGAGGTGAGCCGGGAGCCCGCAGGCACCTGGGCTCAGGTAGGGCAGAGAGCCACGGTGAGGGGAGGGGCTCACGTGATACAGCCACACCGTCTGAGGTGCTGCATGAGAGACCATTCCAGATGCTCTGTGTGCAATGGACTCGGGGAGGGTGAAGACAGGGGAGGGGGTCTTGCCATGCTGGGGGCCTGAGCCCTGGAATGGGAGGGGGATCTCAGGACCGCACTGCCTGGGGCCTGCGGCGAGGGAAACGGGAGGATGAAGGCTCCCCCGCCTGGCCACACGTAGAACAGCAGGGGCTGCCAGGGCCTGGATCAGCAGGTGACAGGCCCCACAAGCCACCTCCAAGGCGGCGCCTCTTCCCCTACCGTGCAAGTTGCCATCATTTCTCACCTGGAAGCTGCAACCGCCTCCCACTTCCACTAGCGCACCCTGACACGCAGAAGCAGGGGTGTCCTTTTCAAGACGGAAGGCTGATCAGACCTTCCCGAGCTTCTCGTCCCCTTAGAAATGAAATCCAGACTCTTTACCTGGGTCTGCAGACCTGCCATGTACACACCCTCTCCCCACTGACCCGCCCATCTCCCAGCCCTCACTCTGTTCTGACCACTCACAGACGTGCCTGCTACAGGGCCTTTGCTCTTAGTGACTCTCTGCCTGAAACACGCTTTCCTCCCCTAACCATGTGGTAGGTCCCCACTTCCTGCGGTTTTCTCTCATCTCCCCACATGAAAGAGAACAGGGCATCGCCCGCCCCTTCCCCCCTGCTTTCCTTGTCTTCGGAGCTTGTCACTCTTTGACTTACCGCACTCTGGGTGGGTGATGGTCTCCATCTCCCCGAGGCATGGACTCCATCTGCTCAGCACTTCCTAGACTCCCAGCACCTGCCGCAGAGTGCACAGGACGGCTCCGTGACTATGTGCTGGAGCAGCCGCCTCCCAGCCCCTGCCCCGGGCCATAGCCATCTCCCGTGGCCTGTTTCCCATCCTTGGAACAGTATCCCACCCTCACCTGCTCTTTCCTTCCCAACAAGAACAGGTCGAGGGCTCTTGCCCTCCTTCTAGCCCCTCTCCTTCCCAGAGCTAATCACGTCCTCCTCCGTATGAGCTTGGAACCCTTAAGCACATGGGCTCTTGACTCCAAAACCAGACACCAGGCCTCTTCCATTGCAGCACAACCACAGATAATAACCACTGTCCACCACTGCCCAGGCCTTTGCTGGCAGTGACTGAGGATGCAGAAGCAGAAGATGCCCGCCCATGAGGGCTGCCAGTCTCCCCGGAGAGGACACACTAACATGGGGACGACATCCTAGCACAGCACAAGATGTGTCAGTGAATGGAGCTAGGTGGCACCAACTCTCTGAAGCCCCAGATGGAACACAGGGGTCGGGGGTGGGGTGAAGGGAAGATGGGACGGGAGGTGACAGTTTTACCACCTGCAGACTTAACTCGAGTCCCGGAGCACACAGCTGGTCAACAGCAGAGCTGGGACTGGCAGGGTCCATCAGGTTCAAAGCCAGAGGTTTCTGAACTCAGAATGGCCCCCACTGGCCAACTCCTTTGGACGGAAGCAACTGACTCCCACATCTCCACAAAATCCCAGGCTCCTAAGCGACTTCCAGAGGCTAAGCACAATAGTGGGCAGACACACAAGTCACAACATGGGCCCTGCACATGCATGACAGCAACATAGGCGAGACACAGCCCCAGCCCCCGGCTCACAGGAGCTTGGGCTGCCAGCCTCCACATGCCGAGAGTACCTCCCCCTAACCCTGGTCCAGAGCTCAGGGTCCCTCTGCCTACAGCCTTCCGGGGACCCAGAACAGCCTTCTGCCTGGGTAGCTGCTTCTCCCAGTGGCTGCGAGTGCTCATCAACACTTATTATAAGAACATTATAGGAACATTTACATCGGTATGCTGCATCCAGACCCATCTCACGTGCAAGGATACACAAAGACTCAAAATAAAGGGATGGAGAAAGATTTACCAACCAATTGGAGAGCAAAAATAAACAAACAAACAAACAAATAAATAAATAAAAAGCAGGAGTTGCAATTCTCGCCTCTGATAAAATAGATTTTAAAGCAACAAAGATATAATGGTAAAAGGATCAATGCAACAAGAAGAGCTAACGATCCTAAATATATACGCACCCAATACAGGAACACCAGATACATAAGACCTATAAAGAGACTTAGACTCCCACACAATAATAGTGGGAGACTTCAACATCAATATTAGATAGATCAATGAGACAGAAAATTAACAAGGATATCCAGGACTTGAACTCAGATCCGGAACAAGTAAACTTAATAAATATTTATAGAGCTCTCCACTTTAAATACACAGAATATACACTCTTATCAGTACCATATCACACCTGCTCACAGGTTTAAATGAAATATTGGTTGGCCATTATTAAGCACAATTATTGGCATAAAAGGTTTTCAATACCCATTTTTAGAATAAAGCAACACTCCCATTCTCTCTCCCTCTTCTCCTTCATTTATTTTTTTTCTTTCTTTTTCAAAAAAAAAAAAAGGAACATTTAAACAGCAAAATAGAATAGGAAGAAAAACTGCTCTCTCCCAACCCGCCCAAGGCGCCTCTTCATTTCTCCAAGTGGGACACCTTCCTCTCTATCCATATGTACACATTTGCATGACAACATAACCACAGTGTACCCAGCATTTTATGTCCTGCTATTTTATCATTTTCCTGTAAACAGCTTTCCATGTGTTTAAACCTGCTCTGCATGTTTCTCGTCTAGAGTGAACTGGTTAGCACTCCATTAATAACCAGCTCTCCGAGTGGGCACTCGCTGGCTCAGCCACCGCCAATGACATGCACCACCTTCCCATCAGCTCCACTACAGACCCCTCAGAGCTCATCAAGCATCTTCGATAAAGACAAATAGAAAATACAGGCCACGGCAGCTATTCTAGTCTGTTATCCACGGTGAAGGCAGCCACACACCATACAAACAAGTGTGGCTGCGCCCCAACGAAGCTATTTATGGGCCCTGAAATTTGAATTTCATAGAATCTTCATACAACACGAAATGTTCTTTTGATTTTTCAAACACATCCCCAGCTCCTAGTTTGTACAAAACCACACAGGAACCCGATCTGGCCCACAGGCTGTTTCCTGACCCCCGGCCTTAGCACTTCTGCTCCACTAACACTGGAGGATCCAGGGGTGGGGAAGGAAAGTCCTAGAAAGGAGTGAAGGGGGAGGGTGGAAACTGAGGAGGAGAAGGAAGGCCCAACAGACCACTCTCTGTGTTCCAGAAAGTTCTAGGACTTCAATTCCCAAGGGCCCTGAGACAGTCAGCTCTCTGAGGACGACCGAAGCCTGGGACCAGAGAGATGGCTCAGCACCTCATTTTCCCGATAGAGGGGAAGGGTCACCAAGAGAGATGCGGAAGAGCCGACACCAATCCACTAACTGTCCTCTCCTCCGCCCCCACCAAGGTGGTGATTCCAGCCTTTGACACCCCCACTTCTAGTCTGCTTGTCACTAGCTCACAGTGGCAAAAGTCCCCTCCAAACAATGCCCCACAAATCTTTTTAATGACAAGTGGCCTAAAATGCCAGGAAAGCTCCTTCTGAAAAGTAAATCAAACTTCTCTCTGCAAGGCAGACCCATCCTCTGCTGCCCCGGCATCCTAAATCATCTCTTAGAAATAAGAGCCAGTGCCTTTGCCAACAACTTCTACTTTAGATGTGCCAGATCAAACCCACAGACAGAAAGTGGCCCAGTGGCTGCCCAGGGCTAAGGCAGTGGAGGGGAGTCAGGGCGTGACTAATGGACACAGGCTCTCTTTTTGGGGTGGGCAAAATGTTCAACTGTAGGGATGACTACCCGTACTTGTGAATATACTAAACCACTGAACCATATACTTTATTACTATTTTCATTTTATTTTTTGAGTCAGAGTCTCGCTCTGTCGCCCAGGCTAGAGTGCAATGGCACAATCTCTACTCACTGCAACCACTGCCTCCTAGGCTCAAGCAATTCTCCTGCCTCAGCCTCCCAAGTAGCTGGGATTACAGGTGGCCACCACCATGCCTGGCTAATCCTCAGCCTCCCAAGTAGCTGGGATTACAGGTGGCCACCACCATGCCTGGCTAATCCTCAGCCTCCCAAGTAGCTGGGATTACAGGTGGCCACCACCATGCCTGGCTAATCCTCAGCCTCCCAAGTAGCTGGGATTACAGGTGGCCACCACCACGCCCGGCTAATTTTTTGCATTTTTAGTAGGGTTTCACCATGTTGGCCAGGCTGGTCTCGAACTCCTGACCTCAAATGATCCACTCACCTCGGCCTCCCAAAGTTCTGGGATTACAGGAGTGAGCCACCACACCCAGCCAAGAGCCATACAGTTTAGATAGGCAAACTGAATGGCATGTGAAAAGTTATTTATCAAAGCATGCCAGGAACTTTACTCATGTAAATTCTCACAAGTCCGTTTAGCTTGAATTACAAATCCTAGTTCACAGAACAGGGATGTGACCTACCCAACCATTTTATAAGTAGTGAGACTGGCTCCAAGGGCAGTTAGTCTTCCAAAATGGAGGTGACAGGCTGGGCATGGTGGCTCACGTCTGTAATCCCAGCACTTTGGGAGGCTGAGATGGGCAGATCACTTGAGGGCAGGAGTTCGAGACCAGCCCGTGCAACATGGTGACCCCATCTCTACTAAAAAAACACAAAAGGTGGCTGGGGGTAATCCCAGCACTTTGGGAGGCCAAGGCAGGCAGATCCCCTGAGGTCGGGAGTTGGAGACCAGTTTGACCAACATGGAGAAACCCCACCTCTACTAAAAATACAAAATTAGCTGGGCATGGTGGCACATGCCTGTAATCCCAGCTACTCAAGAGGCTGAGGCAGGGAAATCGCCTGAAACCAGGAGTCAGAGGTTGCAGTGAGCCAAGATCACATGATTACACTCCATCTCAAAAACAAGAGAGGTGATGGTTCCTAAAGTCAACCCTTTGCTGCAACGGCTCCTGTGTCAACAAGATTTGGAAGTGTCCTTCAGTAACTAACACTGGGACCCATATCAGTTTAGGAGAAGGTCAGAGCAGCCCCAAGACCTATTCCAGCCCTCCAAAGCAAATCTCTTCCCATCTCATCCTGGCACTCCATCTGGAGGAGAGGCTAGACACCCCCTGAAGTAGAGAGGGAAGACTCAGAGGCTAAGGACAGGCCTCGGCCAGGCAGCTGCTGCCCAAAAGGCTTTCTGAAAACTAAAACCTCCCCATTTTCCAAGGTACGTCACTGCTTCCCACTCAGCCCATTCCTAAGTATGGGGATCCATCTGGGCATGTGAGTGCCTGTCCCTAGACTTTTCATGGCCATAAGCTGCCTTTCTAGCATGGTACCCAGGGCATTACAGGCCTGTGACACTGACTTGGGAGTCCCAGGTAGAAGCAAATTGGAAGTAGCCCCCACTCTTGATGTACAGACACTAAGAGAGCCCCTGGTCCTATCAGAGCAGGATTCCCACAGCCAGTGACAAGGGGCAAAGCAGACCTCACCCTCTCCTACTATCACAGTGAAGTGACCAGGGAGGAAAGGCAGGCTGAAGGTGGACATAACCAAACCCTTACACAGGGCTCACTGGCCAGCTGGTGGTTTCAGGAGCCATTCTTTGAGTGGACAAGCATGAGACCAGCAAGTGCGGGCTCTCCCGTCAAGAGGGGCACATGCAGTGAAGGGACAAATATGGACAGGTTTAAGTTCTGGCCGACCACTGGTTTTTGTGCAGGCCAGTCCTCTGTGAGACACATGGACTCCAAGCCTCCTGGCCACATCTGCAAAATGGGGATGATCATCTCTGCCTGAGTGGCTGTGCAGATCAAGTGAATTCTGTTGGGGTGGAACTGACTGCACGCGGTAGGAAAACCAACCCTATCCTATCAGGAATGTATTGATTCACTTCAGTGAAACATCTGAGGTGTGGGCTTCAGGAATCGCTGGACTCAGAAAATGAATGTCATGAGGCTTCAGCCTCTCTGCAGATCAGCTCTCCTTTCCTCAGAGTGGAGGCCCCACTCTTGGAGAGGCCTACCCCCATGGGTGCAGCACCCCCAATCCTGGGCCTCCCTTCTCACCCCCACAAAGTGAAAGCCTTTAAGTGTGGCTCACGGGGTCCTGGTTGTATGGAATCTAGAATCTCAGAGGCTATGACGAGGGCATTTGTTTTTAAGAGTGGGTCTTGCTCTGTTGCCCAGGCTAGAGTGTAGTGGTGTGAACATGGCTCACTGCAGCCTAGACCTCCTGTGTTCCAGTGATCCTCCTGCCTCAGCCTCCTGAGTAGGACTGCAGATGCATACCACCACAAAGCTAATCTCTTTTTCTGTAGAGATAGGGTCTCCTTATGTTGCCCAGGCTGATCTTGAAATCCCGGACTCAAGCAATCCTCCCAGTGTTGACATCACAGGCAATAGCCACCACTCAGCCACACCTCTGGGCGTCAAGCAGCAGCCTCTAGGGGAGAGGATGCCTTTTGAAGACCACGCCCACACCTGACAGATTCCATCTTGCCAAAACTTGGAAGGACAGCACCCTACACGGTGGAAGCCCACCCACACCCAGGAGGGCTCAGTCTGCCCCAGACTAAGAGGCTCCAACATGTCCACCAAGGAACATCTGCAAACCTCTTTCCACCTGGCATCACACGGGCCTCAACCCCCTGCCCCTCGATTCCAGTGTGTCCAGGTTGCATAATCCAAACCATTGACTTGTGAGCAGTCATCTGACAACACCCTACCCCAGCTAGGCTGGCCCCAGCCCCACTCTGACAATCCTGCCTGGACACAGGATGGAGCATCTTCTCACATCTGGTAGGAATGCGAGCTCTCAAGCAATTCCCTGTAGAGCCATGAAGTCTCTGCAAGCAGCATAAAAGCAAACCCAGGGACCGTGTAGGGCCAAAGGACAATGAGTAAAAAACACATGACTAAAGGGGACATGGAAGCACCAAGACAACACCTGCCTTCACCACTCTGAGCCTAAGACCGGGACTCAGTGCCTGGGAAGGCAGGGTTGACGTCACATCCAAATATCATTGTGTTTCCCCAGAGGAACAATCATTCTTTAGGCCAATAACCTCCATCTCTAACAGGCTTTTTGCTTTAGTCTTTTTCCTATGGCAAGTGTTCCCATTCTTTAGTCTGTAAATAATTTACACCTAGAATTTGAGCCTTGAGTTTTAACTCTTAAGACTATTTGCATCTACTGTGCTTTTATTTCTACCATCTTGTGCTTTCCATCGACTTGTTCTCTGCTGCCCCACCTAACCCTTTCTGCCTTCTACTAAGCCCATCAAGCTTTAACTCCCCCCACTCCACCCCCTACTTTAGAAGTTGAAGTTCAATCTTCATTCTTTATCCCCCGCAGTGTCCACTATTGTTGTTCCATTTGTTTGAGTTTGGGTCTCACTGTTGCTCAGGCTGGACTCAGCCTCCTGAGTAGCTGGGATCACAGGCATGCACCATCATGCCCAGCTTCCCTATGATCCTGTCGATTCACTGTGGACCAACCAGTATCTCTGCTCACCATCTTTTCCTTTGGCTCAATTTGTTAGGAATTATCTTGATTCAGGGATGTGAATGGCAAAACCTTGGCGTGAAAATGTATCTTACTTCTTTCTAAAGAGTGTAGCCCAATGATTCCCTCAGCACTGAAGATGTGTCATAATCTTGTGGTTTCTATTGACATCTTCACTTAATGGTTTTTCCTTTTGTGTTCTGCAGCTTCATTCAAATGAGCCTAGGAATGAATGTGCCGTAGCTTCTCACTTGTGACTCCTTTTGTGACTCCTTGTGGACTTCCTGATCTCAAGGATGAGTCCATTTTGGAAAGTCACCAGTCATTACCTCCCCAAACACTGCCTGTCCACACTCCATGCTTTCTTCCATCTACTTTCCAATAATTCCCTCAGACACATCCCTTCCAGTTCATGAGCCCACTCCTCAGCTGTCTAATCTAAGTTGTGTTGAAATAGCTCTGGGCCTGAACTCCAGTAGTGACGCTGTATCCCAGACATTCTTCCCAATTCTGAAAATGTATTTCTCCACTGTACCATGTTATTTTTTCCTTTCATCTGTGTTACTGGGGCCCCTGACTTTATACCAAGGTTTTGGTCCCAACTCCTCCCCTGGTTTAGATCAACCTCTCCCTCCAAATCCAACTGCCCATCAGCCGTCACTGTTCAGTTTCTCTAAGGGACTAACTACCACTCGTAGGGCTGCTACAGGCTCTGGGGTTCCATGGTCACTTCCTTTGCTCCCCAAAGACGTCATTCCCCTTTCCCAAGAGGTGACTATCTAACTTTTTTTTTTTCAAGATGGAGTTTTGCTCTTGTTGCTCAGGCTGGAGCGCAATGGTGTGATCTCAGCTCACTGCAATCTCCATCTCCCAGGTTGAAATTCTCCTGCCTCAGCCTCCTGAGGCCTGAACTCCAGTAGTGACGCTGTCAGTACTGGGATTACAGGCACCTGCCACCATGCCAGCTAATTTCTGTATTTTTAGTAGAGACAGCGTTTCACCATGTTGGCCAGACTCGTCTCAAACTCCTGACTTCAGGTGATCCGCCTGCCTCAGCCTCCCAAAGTGCTGGGATTACAGGCGTGAGCCACTGTGCCCGGCCTACCTACTTAACTTTTTGCTGTGCTATTTATCATGCGCAGTTGTTTGAAGCAGGAGGAGTTTGGTTCCTTAGTCCACCACCTTGCTGGAGCCACTCCAGTCTCTAGAGCCAAGGCTAAGGTAAACATGACTAATGAACCTTAAGCAGCAATGGGCTCAGCAATTCTCATAAAGAAAAAATCCTGATGTGACTGACATATTCCCTCCAGGGAATGGCAGGGAGACACCACAGATGTGTTCCCTGTGTCCAGACAGACACCAGGAGGGTAGCCCTCTGCACTCCAGAGGGACAGCTGGAAGAGGCCAAGCCACACAGTCCCGCTGTGGCCACTCACTGATGAGGGGCTGGGCCTGTCGCTGTCTTGCTAAGAGGTGTTAAACCATCATCGGGATCTCCAGACCAATGCTGGCAGGATCACTGATCCTCAACATACAGCCAGTCATCTCCCCAGTCAGGTGGCAGTTCAACACCCATCTGGTTCCTGCTTCGCAAGGATGAAGTCCTCAGGTCAGAGGCCACAGCAGTACCAGCAGGTGAAGGAAGGTTTTTGCAGGTCTGCTCTTAGCAGCAAGGCCTGGCCACTGCAGCTGGGCAGGGCCACGAATGTGCACACACAATGAAGTGTAACCCTTACATAAGCATGTCTAGAACTGACACACATCAGGAAACACATCTGGAACACGCTAAAACTGAGCAGGGCTACCTTTTCCAGAAGTGAGAGCCAGTCATTGGTAGCTTTTAAAAGCCCCCAGGTGATTATAATTCACACCCAGGACTGAAACCCACTAGTTTGACCTTTAAGTCAGCAGTCCATCCCACCCAATCTGAAATGTCTGAGATCTCCCATTAAGATTACAGGGTCCCTGGTTTTACCCCCAGACTGATTCAGGGGGAGGATGGATCTAATGAGTACCCAGGGCAATCGACTCAGCAGCCTGAGCACTCACTGAACTCTGCAGGCCCTCCTCGGGCAGCATGGCAGACATGTTCTATAGAGCATGGCAGCTGGCTTGGGGACAGGGGAGCAGAACAGGACTGCAGGCCACCGGCACGGGAGCTGTTCTAGTAGTTGGTCATCATCTTGAAGCCTGGTTGCCCTGAACTTCTGCAACAGACCTGACATTACAAATCAAATGACCTTCACTGAACACCTGTAGGTACAAAGGCAAAGCTCTCTACCAGGATCCTCTGGGACACAGAACACACCTTTACCCAAGTTACCATCCATCCCAAAATACTTCAGTTCCAATTTATTTCCTCACACATCAGTCATTTAAATACCTGACCCTTGAAGGCCTTGTGCTTAGAAATTAGATAGGTAAAAACGTGTGTCCCCAAAGACAACTTTCTCTTACAGAGCAGCACGGGAAGGGGGAAAGAATCTTAATGAGGGCCGGGCACGGTGGCTCACGCCTATAATCCCAACACTTTGGGAGGCCGAGGCGGGTGGATCACGAGGTCAAGAGATCGAGACCATCCTGGTCAACATGGTGAAACCCGATCTCTACTAAAAATACAAAAAATTAGCTGGGCATGGTGGAGCGTGCCTGTAATCCCAGCTACTCAGGAGGCTGAGGCAGAATTGCCTGAACCCAGGAGGCGGAGGTTGCAGTGAGCCGAGATCGCGCCATTGCACTCCAGCCTGGGTAATAAGAGCAAAACTCGGTCTCAAAAAAAAAAAAAAAGTCTTAATGAGAAAGCAGGAGTTGGAAGCAGCACTTCAAACACTAGTCCCAGTCCCCCTCCAAGGATACTTCATCTCCCCCATGAGGCCTCTCCCAACCACTCCCACCCACCTTAGAATTCTCTGCTGCTCCCATCACTGCCCAACACTTCCGATCTACTCATCCATCAGTTTCCCTCTATAGGAGTAAACCCAAGCTCCAGAAAGAAGGGCTTCCCCTCTGGCTCAGGACCCATCTTCCTGAATTAAAATGCAGGTAGAACATGGCACCTGAGAGAGCTGCTGTTTGTTCAATGAACTAAATGGCAGTGGCATGAGGTACAAGGAATAATTGGTTCATCTGGGGATGGATGGGTGTCAGGAATTCTAAAAGGCTTTATGAGAGTGGGTAGGATTCCAAGTCAAGAAAGGGCTTTTATAGACAGAGGGACTGATCCAAACCTGTGCAGGAGTCCACACAGGTCAGTCAGATGAGGGACAGCAAAGCAAAACTCCAGCTGGGAAGACGTGTAGTCCCACCTGTTCTGCAAATGGGAAGAGGCCCAGGAGTGGCTCCCCACAGTTGCAAAGTTACCTCGGCCCCGACTTCACAAACCCCACATGTGGTATGGCAGTTAATAATTTTGGGCACCACCTGTTGGGTCTACCTGTCTCCTATATACCATGTGCCAGAACAGGCACAAGGCAAGTTTCTCGCCCAGAACCAATGGAAAACAAATGAACTCATTAGCCTTTACAAAAGATACTTAAAAAAAAAAAAAAAAGCACTTTTGCCCAGGCTGGAGTGCAGTTGGTGCAATCTCAGCTCACTGCAACCTCCACCTCCCAGGTTCAAACAATTCTGCCTCAGCCTCCCGCAGTGCTGGGATTACAGGCATGAGCCACCATGCCTCGCCAAAAAATATTTTTCTTCCTGAATTAAAATGCAAATTTTACCAATCAAGAAACTAACATAAGAACACTTTTATTTTAATCACTTAGCACTTGTGTAGTATTCAATTTTGAGACTGAAACACTTGTGTCCCTTTCAACTGATTAGGAAACAGTCTGAGTTGGCAGAAGTTAATCCTCACATTATTCAGCTAATGAGACAGAATCCTAAAACCTGATTCTAACTTCTGCTTGTATCCCACAATGCAAGGCAAAGCCTTTCTTTATTTTAATGTTATATAACTATAAGGACCATATAATCTGGATTCGTTAACTTTAGGTAACAATAACTTAAAAGCTAGGGAAAGGTATACAGAGATTTAAAAATTGACTATACAATAAATGATGAAAGCTAACAACAGAACACAACAATGTTCAAATAGTGAATACAATTAACAAATGGGGCCAAAAGGTCAACATTTATCTTGCATCATCTTTCAAGCAATGTCTCAGCTTTTTTCTCCCAGATCTAAAGGCAGATTAATTCAAAGTAGCCCTATTAAGAATATTTGTTTGTTTCCTTCTGAAATTAATATTTGAATGGAAACTGTATTAATAGCTCATGGCTTCTCCTAAACATAAAGACAGATTTTCTTTTCTCTCAAACATAGAGACAGATTAATTCAAAGTAGCCCTATTAAGAATATTTGTTTCCTTCTGAAATGAATATTTGAATGGAAACTATAACTCATGGTTTCCTACTGAAGTTTAAGATTCTCCTAGATGATGGTCAGATTTAGACAATGCCGGAAGACGACACCCAGCAATTATTTCAAAGTATGAACTACAGGCAAAATCTAAAAGGACATACATAATTAAAAATTTTCTAATTTAAAAAACATAGTAAATATAAATGAATTAACTCACACAACCTACTTACATACAAACAAAACTAGGATAAACAACAATTTTGCCACTTAGCAGGAGCAAGATCTTAGGTAGGTCATTGTGTTTAAGGATGACTTGAAATTTTACACTACTTTAGCTCCCACATATGAAAACTCTTCAAGAATCTTATCAACTAGAAGTTGGGCAAACTACAGTGAGAAATAAAATGAAACGGCTTCTTACCCATAGGAAGGCCCAGATCATGCCTAAATTTCTAGGGATTTAACTTAAGAAGCTCCTTGCCCTGAGAGATTCCTTGATCCCACAACACTCTACTCAGATGGGGCAGAGAATCCCAGAACACTACCCAAACCACAGAAGAAACACACAACCCATCTTGTATCTGGCACCAACAGACTAATATCTAGCTATACACACCATTGACTTTAAAGTTGGTTAATGAGTATTTTAATTCATTAAAATAAAAGTTAGAAATTACATGCTTAGTCTATACAAGTTTAACTTACTTTAGTCCCTTAGTGAATTGTGAATTGGCTCCTGTTAGTGGTCAGGAAAATGCTTTGTATTTGGTATAGAAACCAAATAAATCAAGCTATTATCATCTTTTGAGTACAAACAATGTTTGTAAAGTGCCAGTTTTATATTTAAGTAAACATTAAAATCTGCATTGAAGCAGTGAGGCTGCATCTTTCAACTGCCTGTACTGGTTAAATGAAATGTTTAATCCTGCTGTGTCAAGCTCACTAGAAGGTCACCCCTCACTTTAAAGCCAAGAAGACTGCCACTGTCACTGCTATGTAAGTCACAGCCAGCCAGCCAGCCTGCTAGCAAAAGGTGATAGCACCAGCATTATAAATAAACAGGACTGGTTGTGAGGTAGCTACACAGTTTTAAAGATGCTGTCAATGAACATTATGGACAATGCATGGTGTAGCTAGTTGATAACACTTTAGCTGATTTTTTCATGAGGTGGAAAAAAATAAATCAGCAAAATAAAGGCACATCTTCAGTTCATTTAGAAGTCAGCATCCAAGGTAAAAGAATTCTCTGTTGGACTTGACATCACTCCCATCCTCTGATACTCGCCTACTCTCTTCTCAAAGAAGTTAGTCTTTCCTTCCAGTGAAATATTCTCCATAAAGTCAAATGGATTCTCTACTCTGAAAACCTGAAAAGGTTCACATCAAGACATAAATACAGAGCACCAGTTTCAAAACAAGCAGAAGGTTATTTAAACAATACTTTACCTTGCTAAAACCCAGTTCCAGCATAAGTCTGTCTGCTACAAACTCAATGTATTGCTTCATTAGAGTGCAATTCATCCCAATGAGCTTCACAGGCAAGGCCTCAGTGAGGAACTCCTAGGAACCAAAATACAGCTTCTGAATACAACTAAAGCCGACATTTTCTAGCAAGCTTGAGTGGCCCCTTGCATCACCCACTTACCTGTTCTATCCGAACAGCATTGATAATTATTTCTCTTACTCTCTCCTCTGATGGTTTGTGTACTAGGTGTTTGAACATCAAGCAAGCAAAATCACAGTGTAAACCCTAGAAAAAAAAAGTTCAAGATCACTAAAGCCAGAAGACTTGTCATTAACATAGAATATGAAATTACTTTATCCTTTTCTGCATTCTCCTTATCCAACATGCTCATATTGAGAGCACTTGAACTCTCAAAGGGAAGATGACTAACTACTGGTTTCTCTTCTGCTGATGTCACCAAGGCAAGCTCAGTCCCACTTAAGGCCCTCAAAGTTGTCACCCAGATAAAAACAGGCAAGGTCTATTTCTTGCTCTGCTCTGTGTGGTGGCAAAAGAGGAGTCAGAGCTTCACTCAAAATATTCTTTCTACAGCCATGAACACTTATTTTGCCACTACGCCCAGCAGGAAAGGCAAAACTCAGTGATAAGGTTAGTTTTTATATGTTCAGGAAAGTTGTGTGCAATTTCAAGTAAATCAAGTTTGCAAGTTAACCCATTAAACCCCAAGCTTTACAACTTATCTCCCAATCCAGTAAGGAAGGTCTTCCTCTAAGGTAAGACCAACCAAGTTTGATTTGCCCACTGGACTCCAAGTAAGATGCTTCTTCCTTTTCAAATGTGATTTAATCAAAGACATACGCTACACCAAAACGTATACTCATTCCATTGAGACGCCAACACTGAAGTAGAGAGCTAATTTCTAGATCAAACAGGAGAAACATAATGGCTACTATGAACATTTATGGAAAAGGGGATCACATATAATACCAGGCAAAAATAAAACATCCCTTAAAATCCCAATCCCATTAAGAATTTGTAGTTTTGGCCAGGTACAGTGGCTCACGCCTGTAATCCCAGCACTTTGGGAGGCCAAGGCAGGAGGATCACCTGAGTTCAGGAGTTCAAGACCAGCCTGGCCAATGTGGTAAAATCCATCTCTACAAAAATACAAAAATTAGCCCTGCATGGTGATGGGCGCTTGTAATCCCAGCTACTTGGGAGGCCGAGGCAGGAGAACCGCTTGAACCTGCAAGGCGGAGACTGCAGTGAGTCAAGATCGCACCACTGCAATCCAGCCTGGGCGACAGAGCAAGATTCCGTCCCCACAAAAAACAAACTTGTACTTTTTTTATGCATTCAAAGTCTATAAGGCAATACGTATGTACTAATGTATTATAGAGAATACAAGTAAAATAATTTCAGTAAATTAAAGTATTTCCTTCTTTTGTCAAGTATGTGTATGGTCGAACTCACACATTAAACTTGGATATATGCCATCTAGTATCTCGGGTCCCCATCAGTAAACACCAGAGCATGCCCGAGTTGTGTTTGGGACTCCGGTTACCCTACGATTTGATTTAGACTCACCTCATCTCTGCTAATAAGTTCATTAGAAAATGTGAGGCCAGGCATCAGTCCTCGTTTCTTGAGCCAGAATATGGATGCAAAAGAACCAGAAAAGAAAATGCCTTCCACTGCAGCAAAGGCTACAACACGTTCACCTATTTAAGAGTTAACAGCATATGATTCTAGTGAGTAACTGTTGGTATTCATAGGAAGGGTCAACAATCCAGTAACATTACATGGAAAATGAAGCTCAAGTTGAAGTAGGGGCAAGGGTAAGGGTCTCCTTACCATAGGTAGCCTCTTTGTCCCCAATCCAGCGCAAGGCCCAATCTGCCTTCTTCTTGACACAAGGCATCGTTTCAATGGCATTGAAGAGAAATTCCCTAGTAGGCATACACAGCATCAGCAATTGAAGCATTACAGTAAAAACCCCCGATTACCAGCTGCTAGATAAGAGCTCTGGGACAAAGGCCAAATTTAAGTATTTGCTGATTCTCTTCCCAAAGGAAGAATCCATGTCGAAATGTTTTTTTTACTGGTCAGCTTTTCCCTCCGGTATTCTTTTAAAAGTCTCAACATTTGATTTATGTTAATACAAATGTGGGTATTCTGTAGTTCATATGGAGCTTCAGGGTCTACAAACAGTAAAACCCTGGTTCAGTACAGCAGGGACATTTGTTGCCTTTATTATTTCAAGTTCAGGTCATAGTTCCATGTGACGGAACCATAAAGTTTAAATGTAAAGAACCATAAAATCCTAACTGCCATGCTATTATCAGAATATCATTGGGTGCATTATTTGGCCCCAATTGCCACATCTCTATCATAAAATAGTTAAACCAATAAACTAAGATTGCTTCCTACTAAGATTCTGTCCTACACTCTCAATCCCAGGTCAGCAAAGTAAACCCATGGGTATTACAGTTAAGTGGGTGTCCCTTACCACTCTCCTCTGCCTCCCTTTATTCTGGTGCCCACCTTGAGAGGCTACTGATTTCCCACCCTGTTCCTAACCAGATGACCTTGTGTTCTGAAGCCAAGGTCACCAGACATTGGGCAGCTTTCATTTCTATTTATTTATTTAAGGGATGAGGGTCTCACTCTGTTGACCAGGCTAGAGTGCAGTGAGATAATCATAGCTCATGTTAAAACCAAACTCCTGGGCTCAAGCCATCCTTCTGCCTCGCTGTGCCAAGTGGCTGGGACTACCAGCTCACACTACCACATCTGGCTGCCTTTTATTCTCTTTCCATCTCACTGTCCTTCTCTTTGAGACCTGGGTCTGCCTCTCCCTTGCTTTTGAGACTTCCTGATCCCACCTGTTCTCCTTCTGGTCATTTGCCCCCAATCGTACCCCTAATCTTTGTCTTCTTTTCTCAGTTTCCACCTATATAAACATATTCAAATCTCTTCACCCAGAACGAGTTTCCTCAGTCCTTTAAGTTACCACTTTCCTGTTCACGCACTTCTAATTTTACAGCAGCTACATTAGGTTCCAGCTTCACCACTTCTACTCCATATGGAGGCTCCAGTCCCTAAAGCTGACCTTAGTGTCTAGACTACTCCAACAGCCCGTTTCTAACCCATCGCCTCCAATCAATCTCCAAAACATAAAACAGACCTAATGCTACCTTTATTCAGCCAAACTGCTGCATGCCTAAATCCACCTCAGGGCTCACTGCGGCTTCTGCCTGTGTAACTCCTCTTATCTGCCTGTGGTGCACTGCAACCCCTTAGCAGGAAGTCCTCCCCTGCTGCAGCCCCACATTCTAGTTTCTCAACAAATTTACCAAATGACCAAAGATGGTCAGACATAGGTTTTAGTTTGTCTTACCCAACATGTAGGAATTCCTTCAAAAGAAGGCTTTAGATTGGTAGGCATCCAACTCTAAAAGTGGAGCACCTTCACAACTCTACGTGAATCATATAGTGAATTTAGGCCCCTTGCTAAGAGCAGACATGACCACGGGTGCTGGAAATGTCTTTGACTGTCTGCTTAGTCATTCTGGAGTCATTTTTATCCCTAGATGAACTACAACTTTGCCATAAATCAACAATTAAAGAGTCCTAAAAATCTTGGCATACCACTTGAATACTCACCTTTCGTTGGGATCTTTTATGTAAGTGTCAATAAGGAGACTATACATTTCAGAATGTATGTTTTCCATGGCAATTTGGAAGCCATAGAAACAGCGGGCTTCTGTAATCTGAACTTCTTGGCTAAATCGCTCCACCTAGTGGCAAAACACGAAGTCAAGCTTGAGAAAAAACTAGCGACAGCAACTCTCGTCAATGGATGGTGGTAGCATCACACTCTACCATTATAAGATTTCTTTCTATATATATTTCATCCAGTTCTTCACAATTCTGTGATAAAGTATGATATTTTATATCATATGCTCAATTTACAGATCAGGAAATATAAACATATAAAATAGGATTTCTTTGGGCACTCAATTACTTCCTAATTTATGTCAAGAAAGATCTGTTCATAGTAAGAGATACAACCAAATTACTATTAAAACAGCAAAGCCACCAAAAGGAGGGAGCAGGGCCGGGCGCAGTGGCTCACACCTGTAATCCCAGCACTCTGGGAGGCAAGGCGGGCGGATTACCTGAGGTCGGGAGTTTGAGAACATCCTGGCCAATACGGTAAAACCGTCTCTACTAAAAATACAAAAATTAGCCAAGCGTGGTGGTGCACGTCTGTAATCTCAGCTTCTCAGGAGGCTGAGGCAGGAGAATCGCTGGAACCCAGGAGGCAGAGGGTGCAGTGAGCCAAGATCGCGCCACTGCACTCCAGCCTGGGTGACAGTGAGACTCCGTTTATTTTTAATTTTAAAAAATGGCGGGAGCAGACGTGGTGGCCACAGGAAGTCAGCCTGTTACTACCACTTAACATGGCCTCAGTTTCTCTAGAGTCAGGAAAATACCATGAGGAAGAAAGAACTGCAAAGTGTGTTAAACACAGAAGTGCCACGTAATGTAAAAACCAGCTTACACACATATGCACTCAGCGTGGAAAACGCTGGATTTAAAGACAAAGAGAGACAAAGAGCGCACTAGTCCGCCTGATCGTCAAGGGAACGAGTTTTTGTTCTGGAGACTCACCAGGTTTTCATTCACTATGCCGTCGCTTGCTGCAAAGAAGGCCAGAACGTGGGATATAAAGTACCTCTCCTCGGGCTTCAGGGATTCCCAGTGCCGAATGTCCTTGGACAGGTCCACCTGCGGTTCGGAAGCCACAGCTTCAGCGTGAAGAGGAGCCTGCAGGACTCACGCTGGGCTGCCCAGTCAGCCGCCCTCGCCAACCCGGACCCCCAAGGGCATTTCCGGGGCGTCCGGGGGCCCCTGCCGGGCTCTCCTGGGGTCCTCCGCTTACCTCCTCGGCGGTCCAGAAGGAGGCCTCCGCCTTCTTATACATCTGCCAGATGTCCTGATACTCGATGGGGAAAATGACAAAGCGGCGCGGGTTTTCTCTCAGCAGCGGCTCGTCCTCCACGCCGGGGGCGGCTGCTCTAGTTCTCTGCTGGGGGAGAAAATAAAACACTGAATACGGGCGAGCCTCACGAAACTGCCGTTTTTCTGGGCCAAGTCCGTTCCATTGGCGGCGGCTTCGGGGGGCCCCATGTGGAAGGATGGAAGCAAACGTGGCTGTCCCGTCGCGCTCCGTGGGTCACAGCAGGGAAGCGCACGCCCGACCCGGGAAACCGGCCGCCCTGGGGAGGGGCCGCCTTGGCGGGAAAGGAGCCGGCGCGGGAGTGGGAACAGCTGAGGAAACAATGCAGCTTTGGCGCCAAGACGCTCAAGGCCGCCCCCGGCCCCTCTGCCCCACGCCCGCCACTCACCGGCTCCGCGGGCTCCTGGAAGATCCTCCTCGCGGTCTTGCTGGCCAGGACGCGGGTCCCGTTCAGGGCCGGGGGCTGCGGGGAGACACGTGAGTGAGGGGCGGCCGGCCTCGCCTTGCCTGCCGAGGGTCCCTGCCCCGCCCTCAGCGCCCGCCCCGCGCTCACCGTGTTCTCCTTGTCGACCAGGCTGAGCCCCTTCAGCGGCGAGAGCTGCAGCTGCTGCGGGTCCGTGATGGGCGCGAGCGGGACGCGGACGGAGAGCATGGTGGCGGCGCGACGAAGAAGAGCCGGTAGTCGGGGTCCGGGCGGCTGGGAAGGGGTGCACGGGCAGCACACCGACCCAGCGGCCTTTAAATCTCCCGCGCCGCGTACTCCCAGCTCTTCCCATTGGCTGTGCTGTGCTTTCGCCCTTCCCATTGGCCCCGCCTCGCCCTTGACCAGTAGGGCCTGGGTCTACCTCGGCAAGGGTCCCAGCCCTCCCCATTGGCTATGCGGTGCCCCAACCCTTCCCATTGGCTGCGCCTTGCCCCTACCCAGGCTGGCCGTGGGGCCGCGCGCAATTTTCAAGCGCTGCGCGGGAGCCTCAGCCGGCGTCTTCCGGAGACCCCCGGGGACGCCCCCGGTACCTCCCGGGATTCCCCCATCCGCTGGCTGAGTCGGGGGTGCTGCCGCCCGGTCCCCCGCGGGTCCCACGAGACCAGGGTCGCAGCCCCTGAGGGTCTCGGAGGCCTTGGCGCGCGCGGGCCCCAGTTCGCCAGGCAACCGTTTGGGGTTGCGTGAGGCGCAGTGATTGGAGCCCGCCGGCGCGAGAGTATTCCCCAGCCCCAGCCCCGGCCCCGCCTCCCAAAAGTGCCTCCTCCCAGCCCGGTGGCGGCCGGGCGGGGGGCTTAGCCAACGGGGTTGGTGCAAAGGTCTGGAAAAACGCTCCCAGCTGCAGGGGAGGCGTTGCTGCCACCCTTTCGATCCGTGTCCCTGGGTGGGGGTGCAAGGGCCCCGAGGCCTGACACTTTGGCGGGGTGGTCGGCCAGGACCTGACAGCCTAAAAGTTAGAGCCGCTGAGCCCGGCGGCTCCTTTTGCTGTAAATGGGATAAGCGACCAGGCTTCTTACAGATTCGGTGTCCCCGTGGGTAAAATGGGACTCATAACAGTACCCACCGCGTGGGGTGTTAATACGGTGAGAAGCGTGTTCGTTGAGATGACTCATGAAAAATGTGCAGTCCTTTGTAAACCTTCAAACTCCAGGACACGGAGAGAAGGCCCATGGTGCAGTTTTCCACTGAAATCCTGTCTCCTGTCAGGCGCCTGTCCCGTATTGTCACCCTCGCCTTAAGAACTGCAAAATGGCTGGGCGCGGTGGCTCACGCCTGTAATCCCAGCACTTTGGGTGGCCCAGGCGGGAGGATTGTTTGAGGCCACGAGCTGGAGACCAGCCTGGGCAACATAGTGAGACCACCCCCCGCCGTTAAAAAAAAAAAAAAAGAAGAAAAAAGTTGTTTTAATTACAAAGTGGGCGAAAACTCCTGCGAGAAAGCTCACAGAATGACTTTTAGAACTAGGAATTAGTATACTACTCACTGGCTTTCTGATTTGCCAGGCCCTGCAATGGGTAAAATGCCAAAAATAAAGGAGGAGAAAGAAATTTTAACAGTAAAGAAATCATTAACCTGAGAAAGCTTCAATAGCTGCACTCAGGGGCTGTTATTTAGACTCTGGACTTTTTTTTACAAAGCCTTTTCTAGATAAGATACTTTATAGAGGGTGCGGTGGGGCAGGTACCCTCACCACCTAGCTCTGTTTCTCCCATTAATTAAAAGTACTACAGACTTGTATTCAAAGTATTCTCGTGTTGCGGAGATAAGTAGTGAGCATCACATTCCTTACACAAAGCCACAACTAAAACTTTGATGTAGCATCATTTGTTTAAAGCAACTCGCAGACAGAGCCAGTTTCACCCCAACACACTAAAGCATCCGTCTCCAGGAAAGTGGTATTTTTATTGATAATTTTATGGTGATAAACCCATTATCTAACAAAAGTATAATTTGTTGGTGTCATTTCATACCCAACTCAGATTTCAATTTCCCATAATCAACATCCAAAGCCCTCGTTTCGGTTGCCCTGGGGCGCTCTATGCTTTTTTACTCCTGTTATACTCACTAACTGAAGCAGCCAGAGGTGGTTTCATTTATAGTTTAGTTCCTGGCCACGTAAATAACATAGCCACTGTAGTAGTGGAAAGATGCGTACGTGTTAGAGGCCGGGTGATGTCGCCATCCTCCCTTCCCGCGCTGAGCCTGCGTCATCTTGGCATGGCCCTCCTCCCCCCAGGTCCGGCATCTTTGCCCCACTGAGGAGGAGGTGGTGGCGCCCAGGGCCACGCGGCGATGCTGGAGGTTCCGCCCCTGGGGGTGCCAGGCGGTGCAGCCACTCCCGGAAGGGCGCCCGCTGCAAGCGCAGGGCTGCTGATAACTCAGGGATTTACTCCTTTTTCCCTCGGTGCTCGTTTTATTGGTTTTGTTTAAGTAAACAGAGGTGACTGCTTTAGACTGCCCAGGATGGTCTCAAACTGCTGGCCCCAGGCGATCCTACCTCCTCCGCCTCCCCAAGCGCCGGGATTCCTGGCGGGAGCCACTTGGGCGCGCGTTTTGACATCGGCATTTACTCCACCATTGGTCCGCACGGGAGGCCCCGCCCCGCCCCCCGGAAGACTCCTCTTCGTTCCCAGCCTCGGGCGCCCCGCCCCGTTTCCGCTGCGCGCGCTCCGGACACACGCCCTGCTTGTGCAGGTTTGCAGGTCCCTGGCCAAGAGTAGCGCAGGTTCCAAAAGGCTGTTCCTACCCGTCCACCATTAAGGTGGAAAAACCGCAGCCCGGGGAGCTGAGCATTCCCTGTGTACCAGACGCCATGCTGAGGGTGATCAAAATAATAATTAAGGCTGCAGCACCCACAGCCTCTGGGCACTTGGATCATGTGAGGCTGGTTTGTGTTTTTTGTTTTGAGACAGGGTCTCGTTCTGTTGCTCAGGCTGGTGGCTCGATCCTAGCTCACTGCAGCCTCGACTTTCTGAGCTCAAGCCATTCTCCCACCTCAGCTTCCCAAGTAGCTGGGACTACAGGCATGCACCACTATGCCAGACTAATTTTTAAATTTGTTGTAGAGATGGGTGGTCAGTATGTTACCCAGGCTGGTCTTGAACTCCTGGGCTCAAGCCATACACCCGCCTTGGCTTCCCAAATGCTCAGATTACAAGCATGAGCACCGACCAACCAGGATTGGTATTTTTAACCTTGTTTCACCAGTAGGGAAATGCAGGCCTGAGAGGCAAGGAAACTGCCCAAGGTCACACAACAGAACGTTTCTACCCTAACTTTTTATTATGGTTGTTTTCAACATGCAGAATAATGGAAAGATTTCTAGTGTTCACCCACCACCTCAGATTCCACAGCTGTTTCCATTTTGCCATATTTACTTCCAGCAAATAAAGCAAATACCCTCTGTGGGTATGTGAGGCTTATGCTTTTTTATGGATCATTTGAAAGTGAGGGATAGATATCATGACTCCCCCCAAATGTTTCAGCTCCTAAAAATAAGGACACTCTCTACCATCACCACAATACCACACTTACACCTCAGAAAGCTGAAATAGTTCTGCGGTGTCACCTAATATCCAGTACACGTTCCTGTTTTTCCACTTTTTTCAAAAATGTCTCGTAGTTTTTTTGGATTTTTTTTTTCCGTGCAGGATCTAATTCAGTACATGCATTGCATTTGGTTACTATGTGTCGCTTTAGTCTCTTAGTAAAGCTCCTCCACTTCCTTTCCCCACAACATTGACTTTGAAGTGCAAGCCAGTTTTCTTGTAGAATGTCCCACATTCTACACTTGCCTGATTGTTTATTCATCCGTGTGAATTAACTTGTTTTCCTGACCCCTGTACTCTACACTGAAAGTAGGTCAAAAGGCTTTATTATTAGGCCCTGCTTGGTGGCTCACGCCTGTAATCCCAGCACCTTGGGAGGCTGAGGCAGGCAGATCACCTGAGGTCAGGAGTTTGAGAGCAGCCTGGCCAACATAGGGAAACCCCATCTCTACTAAAAATACAAAAATTAGCCAGATGTGCTGCCAGGTGCCTGTAATTCCCACTACTTGGGAGGCTGGGGCAGGAGAATCGCTTGAACCTGTGAGGTGGAGTTTGCAATGAGCCGAGATCACATCATTGCACTCCAACCTGGGCAACAAGAAGAAAACTCCGTCTCAAAAAAAAAAAAGAAGAAGAAGAAGAAGAAGGCTTTATTAGACTTAAATTAAAAGTTATTGGCAAGAAGACGTCTTAGGTGATAATATAGCTAGGATTTGTTTGTTTGTTTGAGATGGAGTCTGGCTCTGTCACCAGGATGGAGTGCAGTGGCACAATCTCCACTGCAACCTCTGCCTCCCGGGTTCAAGTGATTCTTCTGCCTCAGCCTCCCAAATAGCTGGGACTACACAGATGCACCACCACACCCAGGCTGGTGGCTGGTAAAAATACAATAATTTTTGTATTTTTAGTAGAGACAGGGTTTCATCATGTTGGCCAGGATGGTCTTGATCTCTTGACCTCGTGATCCGCCCACCTTGGCCTCCCAAAGTGCTGAGATGACAGGCATGAGCCACCACACCTGGCCGTACAGCTAGGATTTGAACCCAGGTCTGACTAACTCCAGAATTCCAGACTCTCAAAAACTTTGTTTTAATATGAACCGCAGGCCAGGAATGGTGGCTCACGCCTGTAATCCCAGCAGTTTGGGAGGCCAAGGCAGGCAGATCATGAGGTCAAGAGAACGAGACCATGGTGAAACCCGTCTCTACTAAAAAATACAAAAATTAGCTGGGTGTGCTGGCGCACGCACCTGTGGTCCCAGCTGCTCAGGAGACTGAGGCAGGAGAATTGCTTGAACCTGGGAGGCAGAGGTTGCAGTGAGCTGAGATTGCACCACTGCACTCCAGCCTGGCGCCTGGTGACAGAGCAAGACTCTGTCTCAAAAAAAAAAAAAAAAAAAAAATGAACTGCAAATTACATTGTTTTTGTTTGGGGTGTGTGTGTGTGTGTGTGTGTGTGTGTGTGTAGACGAGGTCTCACTATATTGTCCAAGCTGGTCGCAAACTCCTGGGCTCAAGCAATCCTTCTACCTCAGCCTCCCAAAGTGCTGGGATGACAGGCATGAGCCTTTGAGCCCAGCTCAACATTCTTAACGTAGCACAGCACAGCACTCAGAAGTTGGCAGGAAATGGTTAAGCAGGAAGCTGGTTGGACAACCAGATGGAGCTGTTTGATGTTGATGTGTCACCATATCATAAGTGTCTAGAACATTCGAACTGGAGAGCTCTAGCAACTGAGAGGCCATTTTCAGGGGATGGTGAGGATAAGGATGAGGCAGCCAGCCCAGGGCAGAGCCTTTGGGAGCAGTGATTTTCTTTGTGCTCAGATAACCTCCAAACTGGTGTTGAAAAGTGATGTGCCCATTTGCACACATTTAAAGTGACCTATAGCCAGGTACAGTGGCACACCCTTATGTTCCCAGCTACTCCAGAGGCTGAGGAAGGAGAATTGCTTGAGACCAGGCATTTGAAACCAGCAAGACCCCTGTCTCTAAAACTAAAATAAATAAATAAGAATTAAACTGAAGTTTAAACTTTTTGTCATACATTAAATAGTTACAGGGAATGTAATCTAATCTTGTTGCAAATATTAGTTCTGTAAAATGACAACTGGATGGGCATGGTAGCTCACAGCTATAATCCCAGCACTTTGGGAGGCTGAGGTGGGAGGATGGCTTGAGCCCAGAAGTTCAACACCAGCCTAGGCAACATAGTCAGACCCTGTCTCTGAAAAATAAAAAATTAGCTGATTGTGGTGTTGCAATCACACCATTGCATCCCAACCTGGGCAACAGAGCAAGATGCTCTCTCAAAATAAATAAATAAAAATAAGAATGCAACTATGTGCTTTTAACTCTTAGAATTTAGAATCCACATATTTCAGTATGTTTGCTATTATTTTAAAATTCTTAGTCTGTCACATCTCTCTCTGTTTTTTCTTTTTTTAAGAAATAGGCTTGCTCTGTCACCCAGTCTGGAATGCAGTGGTGCAATAATTGCTCACTGCAACCTTGAACTCGGTTTAAGCAATCCTCCTGCCTCAGCCTCCCAAGTGGCTAGGACTGCAGGTGCACACCACCACCATTGCCTGGCTAATTTTTTTACTATAGAGACAGGGTCTCATTATGGGTCCCTGGCTAGTCTTGAACTCTTGGCCTCAAGTGATCCTCTAGCCTCAGCCTCCCAAAGTGCTGAGATTACAGGCCTGAGCCACTGTGCCTGGGCTTTGTCCACTTATTGATTGGGTCATTTATCACTTTCTGATTGATTTACAGGGGCTTTATATGACTTGGACAGGATCTCTTTCTATTATATATGTTGCAGTTATATATTATGGCATGCACCTGGAGTCCCACCTACTTGGGAAGCTGAGGCAGGAGAATCGCTTGAGCCGAGGAAGCAGAGGTTGCACAGTGCCTGCACATGGAATCTTCAGGGAATGCTAGCTGGTGCGATGACTGTGAGCTCTGCCAGGGTTTTCTAGGGCTCCCCCTTTACCCACCACTCAAAAGCCCCATGATGACCCCAGGAGGTGTTGCTATTCTTCCCTGGCAGAGCCTAAGAGGCAGGCCCGAGAGGCTGATCTCAATGTGGCCCTGTGGGGATGGCAGTCCTGGAGAGATCAGTGAGGCGAGACAGAGGGTACACATGTTCAGAAGCTTGAAGAATCACACTTAGGGTGGATTGACAAAACCAAAGTGGCAAGACAGCGCTCCAGGAAGTGGAGGGACAGGTCTCCGTGGGAAGAACAGGGCCTGGAGGCAGGGAGGCTGGGCTCCGGCTGTCCTGAGGCGCTCTGACTTCCCTGTCTCATCCCACTCGGCAGAAGTCCCAATCTTCAAAGGCCCACAGGGTGCCACATGGTCGGCTCCCAGCCCCTCTCCCTGTGTCCTCCCTACGCCCAGCCCTCCAGATGC
Source organism: Saguinus oedipus (assembly GCA_031835075.1). Taxonomy (NCBI): domain Eukaryota; kingdom Metazoa; phylum Chordata; class Mammalia; order Primates; family Cebidae; genus Saguinus; species Saguinus oedipus. The sequence goes on from CM063183.1 coordinate 106,615,930, forward strand.
AAGGACCTCCTCCTTTTCCTGGGAAACTGAAGATACAACAGCTGCCTGAGGGGCTCCTCTAGCCTTGTGGCCCCTCTACCTGTGGCACTCATTCTTCACTTCCTTCTAGGCTTTCCCCAAAGTCATCTTCACAGGGAGACCACATCATGACTAGGCTTGCGTAAAACCCTAAATATTCACCCTGCACTCCCCAGCCTCTGGCCCCTCCTCTTTCTCTATTGCTCCAATTGCCTTCTCTATAATACCGACTTCTTCAGTTACTCACATTTCCCCATCCCCTCTAGAATATTGGATGGGCGTTTTCACCTGTCCTGCTCACTGCTGCATCCCGGCATCTAGAATGACACCTGGCACACAGTGGCACTCACCGGAGGAACACAGAAACCCAGGGAAGTAGAGTTCTTGTTTCCAAGAAGATTGCAGTTATCTGGGAAGATAAAATAAGTGCATATAAAACCATTATTTAGTACCACAGAGAAGCTTAGACTTGTTCAATTTTTGAATTAAAATTTATCGTATGTTTCCCATGATAAAACTAATGCAGGCTGGGTGCAATGCCTCACACCTGCAATCCCAGCACTTTGGGAGGTCAAGGTGGGAGGATCACTTGAGCCTAGGAGTTCGAGGCCAGCTGGGCAACATAGTGAGACCCTGTCTCTATAAAAATGAAAAAAGTATCTGTGCATGATGGTGTGCACCTGTAGTCTCAGCTACTCAGGAGTCTGAGGTGAGAGGATTGCTTGAGTCTGAGAGATTCAGGCTGCAGTGAGCCATGATCGCGCCACTACACTCCAGCCTGGGTGACAGAGCCGTAAAACAAACAAAGAAAACGAATGTACATTCATTGTAGAGACTAAGAAAAAATAGATGGAATAAAATCATCCCTGCTGTAATCAACCAGAAATAGCCACCAGTGGAGTTTAAACACATTTCTCTCCCTTCAGATTTTGGCTCAGTCATGAACATCTCTTGTTCTTGCCCACCCACGCTCTGCCTGATCTGTGGTTAGCAACTCCCCACATTTACTGGAGACCACCCTACCCATTCCCAGACTTCAAGATTGAAGGGAGCCGACTCCCTCCCTCCCCGTCCTCCTTATCCCCAAAGGTCTGGAGAGGGACGTTTTCTATTCTCCTCACCCATTAGGAACAGGCCACCCACACCAGTCTTACTACGGAAGCTGGATTTCAGGCCATCAGCTGCCCATGCAGGGAGAAAGACACTGTCCTTCTGCTGCCTGTGAAGCTTGGAGATCGGAGGTGGCGGCTCTTGAGAGTACAGAGTGGAAAATGGAATCGACAAAGAGGAAAGCAGAACTGAGACAGCAAGAGACTCTTCATGAGAACCGACAGGCAAAGGAGTGTTGATTGGCTCACGTGCCCAAAAAGGCCAACATGACTCTTCCGCTGTACCTGCTCCTAAACACAAAACAGAGCCAGAGGTCAGCCGTTCCCTCCTGCCTCCGCCTGCATCCCCAGTACCACACCGCCTGGCTGTGCTCACCACAGCCACCTGCTTCCTAGGAAGCCGATCATCTGACTTGTGGCAGCCCCCACCTTTCTCCTGTATCCTGCCTCTCCTAAGACTGGGTGTGCGCATGTGTGTCCAGTTCTGCTTTGACCTAGAAAACAATTCAAGGAGAAGAATGTATCAAGCAAAGAGCTCAAAAGCAGTGCAGGAAATATCTAAATATTAGTGTTAGCTTGAGTAAAAAATAAAACGATTTCAGATGATAGGTGTTTAAAATCTGAAACTTTTACTTGCTTCCTTATAAAAAGAGTCTAGTGATTAATTTAGGGCTTAACAAAAGACATCTCCCTGACGTTTAGACAGTATGCTGTAAATAAATACCAACACTCAAATAGCGAGATAGTCCTCAAAAACTTACGATGGGGTTACACCCTGTTAAAGCCATCATAATTGAACATATCATTGGATCATGCGTCTAATCCACCTACCCTACTGACCGCCACAGCCCAGCCTCACCTGTCTTAGGAGTGCTTGGAGCACTTACATTACCTGCAGTTGGGGAAAGTTGGCCAGCAGGAGCCTATTTTATAACAAATGGTTGGATTCCGTATGCAGATGGGCATTGTATATACATTATGGGATGCCTAATCACAAAATACAGTATCCAGAGGACGCCAGCAACACAGTGCACTGTCTGCAGTGCTGGTTCTTTACTGCCCATGATCGCCAGGCTGACGGGGAGCTGTGACTGCCCATCATGGCCAGACAGTCCCTTACTGATATTGCTAGCCCAGGAAAAGATCAAAATGCGAAGCACAGGTTCTACTGAATGTGTATCTCTTCCACAGCGTTGTAATGTTGAGCAATTGTAGTTGAGCCATCCTAAGGTAGGACCATCTATATATAAAATAAAACCTTAAAAATCATTCTGTTATGCTGAGTGTGCAGCAGCTCACACCTTAGTCTCAGCAGCTCTGGCAGCTGAGGCAGGAGCATCACTTAAGGCCAGGAGTTTGAGACCAGCCTGGGCAACATAGTGAGACCCTAATCTCAAAAATGTGTGTGTGTGTGTGTGTGTGTGTGTGTGTGTGTGTGTGTGTGTGTGTGTGTGTGTGTTTATGTGTGTGGTCTTAAATATTTTTAAATTATTGCAAATTTCTATCAATTTTCATAAGTGATTTAAGCTATATTTACAAATTATTATAACTGGCTGGGCACAGTGGCTCACACCTATATCCCAGCACTTTGGGAGGCCGAGGTGGGTGGATCACAAGGTCAGGAGATCAAGACCAACCTGGCCAATATGGTAAAACCTCGTCTCTACTAAAAATACAAAAATTAGCTGGGCATAGTGACGGGCACCTGTAATTCCAGTGATTTAGGAGGCTGAGGCAGGAGAATTGCTTGAACCTGGGAGGTGGAGGTTGCACCATTGCACTCCAGCCTGAGCAACAGAATGAGATGCCACCTCAAAAAAAAAAAAGAAAGAAAAGAAAAATTCATTTCTCAGAGTAGGCCAGGTACAGATTCTGAACTCACATCAGTTGAGCTGAGCATGGTGGCTCACACCTGTAATCCCGGCACTTTGGGGAGGTGAAGGTGGAAGAATCACTTAAGGCCAGGAGTTTGAGACCAGCCTGGCCAACAAAACAAGACCTCATCTCTTAAAAAAAAAAAAAAAATTAAAAATTAGCCAGGCATGGTAGTACAGGCCTGTAGTGCCAGCTACTGAGGACTCAGGAGGCTGAAGCAGGAGGATCACTCAAGCCCAGCTGGGCTTAAGCCTAGGAGGCCCAGGCTGCAGTGAGCACTGACTGCACTCCAGCCTGGGGAAATGTCATCGTGTCTCAAAAAAATTAAAAATGTACAAGAAAATAACATCAGCGGAACCAGAATCAAGACATGGGAGCAGTTTTCCTTTCTCAAGATGACCTGAGCTGGGGCACCTGGGACATTCACTCCCTTGTTAGGTAGGGAAGATGATCTCAGCACACATCTTCAACCTAGACTGTACATCTTCCAACCTGTTTTTCCCTGGACTGGTGTCTTCTTACGGTCACTCGGCTCGCCTTAATCATCCACTGTCATCTCATTGTGACACCATGGCCTGGTCTGTTAGCTTTATCATATTTAAATTGTGAGATCAACTCAAGATTTCATCTCTGAGGGGCGAGGCCAGGGAGTCAGCCCTACTTGAATCGTCTGGCCAGTCTGCCATCATAACACACACCCCTGGGCCTTTCTATGCTGGGTCACTGAACACGATCATACCCACATCACGCTCACCGTGGGCTCCTCAGTGCTGCTCAGCCCTTCCTGTTCTGGGGTAGCTTGGCTGGGACGCTTCCCTGTGCTCATGTCTCCACTACCTCATGTGGAAACAAATGTTTTTTTTTTTTCTTTTTGGAGACAGAGTCTCATTCTGTTGTCCAGGCTGGAGTGCAGTGGCAAGGTCTCGGCTCACTACAACTCCCACCTCCTCAGCTCAAGCAATTCTCCTGCCTTAGCCTCCCTAGTAGCAGCGACTACAGGTGCATGCCACCATGCCTGACTAAATTTTGTATTTTTAGTAGAGATGGGGTTTCACCATGTTGGCCAGGCTGGTCTTGAACTCATGACTTCAAGTGATCTGTGCCCACCTCAGCCTCCCAAAGTGCTGGGATTACGGGCATGAGTCACTGTCTGGCCAACAAATGCATTTTTAAACTTTAAGCTCCTCAAATACATGGAGGATCCTAATCCAAGAGTGCGCTTTCCCCCCATGGCATCTGTCAAGTCCCTTAGCTACTCTCACCCCCTCCACTGTGGGGCAGATGACTGGGCTGCCCTCAGTCCTCCCGCCTGGAAGTTCTGGGAACCTTACCCAGCCTGAGCTCCCAAGTTGGCCTAGGAATGTGTGTCGCTGGCGGCCGCCAGGGGCACCCCAGCCTCGTGGTAGCTCAGGGCCTTTTCTTCCAGGCAGAAGCAGGGAAAAGCTCTGCTTCCCTGCTGGGAGGAATAGGGAGAAACTGATCTGAAACACGACCTGAAGGAACAGAGGCCAGGCAGGGACTTGTTTGGAGGCTAAAGGTAGGACACAGTTGTTCATTATTTAGAAGACACTGGGACATGTTTATTGCAAAAGAGACGACATTTTTATTCCACATTGCACACAGGTATTGACACAGTCAGACAAGCATCAAAAAGAGCACAGGGCTGGGTGCGGTGGCTCACATCTGTAATCCCAGCACTTTGGGAGGCTGAGGTGGGCAGATCATTTGAGGTCAGTAGTTTGAGACTAACCTGACTAACATGGTGAAATCCTGTCTGTACTAAAAATACAAAAATTTGCCAGGCATGGTGGCAGGCAGCTGTAATAATCCCAGCTACTCAGGAGGCTGAGGACGGAGAATTGATTGAACCCAGAAGGCAGAGTTTGCAGTGAGTCAAGATTGCACCACTGCACTCTAGCTGGGTGACAGATCGAGAGTCTGTCTCAAAAAAAAGAGCAAGGATTTTGGGGACAAGCTGACCCCTGTGGAGCTCCTCTCTCCTCACTGGCTGCTGGCACCTGGGCCAGCTCCACACTCCTCTGGGAGTAGTTGCTCTGGGAGACCTTCACCTGCTACCCTGCACAGTCCTCATGCCACCAGCCCGCTGTCCTGTGACCCGGGGGAGCTGCTTCCCCCTCCCCAGGCTTCTGCTTGCCCACCTGGAAAGATGGCATTTAAACTGCACCGGCTCTGTCCTTTGCGCTCGGACTTCCAATTCTATTCACATGTCCAGAGCCAAAGGTAAAAATCAAGGCTGTGCTTAAAGCAGCCCCACCCATCACAGGAACAGGCCGGCCGGGGCTAGGGCCTCAAAAACGGTCACTGAGTTGACACCAGCCTTCAGATGGTGATACATTCTCTGTTCAGTTACCAAACTTTTCTCGTGATCTCCAGGGAATAGGTATTTTCCCCTGACTTTCTGGGAAAATGTTTTTCGAGTTTTAAGTAGCTGTCTTTTGCAAAAGCATTTTTAGCTCACTGTTTCATCCTGGTTATCTTCTGAATGCTGTACTGATTGCTCAACATGCATTATCACTTTTGATTTTATTCACTTCTCTCAACAACACAGGGCAGTTATTATCCATCCGCAGTTGAAGGGGCAGTGAGATGAAGCTGTCTATCCACAGCACACAGATGGGAGGCTCCCCCCAAATCCAGAGTGTATCCAGTTCCCAAGCGCTGCTGCTCCATAGAGCTCGTACTTGCGAACAGACCCCACTCCTGCTCCAGACAGATGGTGTGCATGTGGCCAGAAATAGCCCTGCTCTAGAAGAACAAGAACCTGTGAGGAGCAGTTCTGAGGACTGTTTGCCCAGGCTTGCCCTGGAGGACTCGCACTATTCAGCAAGGTAACAAATGGTTACTGAGGTTCAGACACTGTAAACGCACCAATCAGTGTAATATTTGATAAACATAATCGATAAGTACATTGAATCGTACATTACAAGGCAAAGGGCTATGGAAAGAAAACAGCAAAATAAAGGGATCTGGATTGGCCGGGCGCAGTGGCTCACACCTGTAATCCCAGCCCATTGGGAACCCAAGGTGGGCGGATCACCTGAGGTCAGCAGTTCAAGACCAGTCTGGCCAACATAGTGAAACCCTGTCTCTACAAAAATACAAAACTTAGCTGGATATGATGGCAGGTGCCTGGAATCCTAGCTACTCGGGAGGCTGAGGCAGGAGAATCGCTTGAACCTGGGAGGTGACAGTTGTAGTGAGCTAAGTGGGGACAACTGGGCCACTGCACTCCAGCCTGGGCGACAGAGTGAGGCTGTGTCTAAAAAAAAAAATGGGATCTCAAATGTGAGGAAGGGGGCTTTCATTTAAAACAGGACTTCCAGGCCCATATGGTAGCTTATGCCTATAATCCCAGCACTTTGGGAGGCCGAAGCCAGAGGATCACTTGAGCCCAGGAGTTTGAGGCCAATCTGAGCAACATAATGAAACCATGTCTCTACCAAAAAAAAAAAGATTAAAACAAAACAGGCTTCCTTGCAAAGAAGCAATGTGAGCAGAGGCCAGAGGAGGTGAGAGATGTGGATGGGACGTGGGCTATGGGTCCTGGGAGAAGGACGCAGACACAGTCAGTGCAAAGGCCCTGTGGTTCGAGAGTGTCTGGCCCGAGTGAGGAAGAGCAAGGAGCTGGGGAGGCTGGAGAGGGCTGAGAAGGGAGAAGATCAGAGGAGAAACGAGGGCCCACCTGAGAGGACCATGGAAGCCATTGTAAGGACTTCGGCTTCACCCTGAAGGAAGTGGGGTTCTGCTGCTGGCTTCTAAATGACTCAAGGACCTATGAGTGACACTTTGATATGGAAACATTTCGAGTTACAAGGGGACATAATCAGGCCTGTGTTTTAGCTCCAGCTGCTGAGTTGGGAGCAGTCTGTTGCCAGGTCACAGGGAGCAGGGAGATGGAAGCGAGAGATGAGGGTGTTCGCGATGGTGGTCAGATTCCCGGGACGTCAACTGAGGGCACAGCTAGGGACTTGCTCAGGACGTGGAGGTGGGCTGGGAGAGACAGGACTCAAGGATGACTCCAGGGCTGTTGGCCTGGGTAACTGGAGTAATAAAGAATTTAAAGCAATCTCAGTCCTTTGTAGTTTGTGAGCATGATGAGGGGTGTTCACATGCAGTGTGAAGTGTGCCAGCCTCGAACTTTGTTACGTCAGCACATTACCCATCTCACCTGAAAAAACACAACAAAAAACTAATACCACAGCATTAAGAAGAGATCAGCCGTCCTTTTCTGTTCCCCATGCACTCCGTGGGCCTGTGTCCAGCGGTGTGAGTGACATGCCTCTGCCAGAGACTCCACATTTAGTGAGGGGGCAAAGAAATAAGGTGGCATTAGCTGGGGGCAGTGGCTTACACCTGGAATCCCAGCATTTTGGGAGGCCAAAGTGGGTGGATCACCTGAGGTCAGGAATTCGACACCAGCCTGGTCAATATGGTGAAACCCTGTCTCTACTAAAAATACAAAAATTAGCTAGGTGTGGTGGCGTGCTTCTGTAATCCCAAGTACTCAGGAAGCTGAGGCAGGAGAATCACTTGAACCCAGGAGGCAGAGGTTGCAGTGAGCTGAGATGGCGCAATTACACTCCAGCCTGGGTGACAGGAGCAAAACTCTGTTTTAAAAATAAAGTAAAAAGAGGCCGGGTGCGGTGGCTCACGCCTGTAATCCCAGCACTTTGGGAGGCCGAGGCAGACGGATCACGAGGTCAGGAGATGGAGACCATCCTGGCCAACATGGTGAAACCCCATCTCTGTAAAAAAAAAAATAGTAATAATAAAATAAAATAAAATAATAAAAAAAAAGAAATAAGATGTCACAGCAAAATTATTCACGGTGTACAAGATACAAGAGCCAGCACTTGCTTTTACTGTCAGAAAGAAAAATACACAACTTTAGGCCGGTGAGGTGGCTTACTCCTGTAATCCCAGAACTTCGGGAGGCCAGCTCAGGCAGATCACTTGAGTCCAGGCAGGGGTGGGGCTCCAGCCCCCTCCTGGAAGCCAGCTCCAAGGCCCGTGCAGCCTGAAGCCTGGTCCCTACCTCCGGCCTTGGTGGATAACCTGGTTCCCAACTCACCGCAGCTCTTAGATGTGTGCACGGCCAATCCTGGTCACCACGGCCACTTCTAATCAACAGAGCTGAGCCTGGGAGGCAGGAAACAACCCCCTTGAGAGGCCTGTTCCCCGGACAGCACAGGTGGTGAACGGAAGAGTTTGGCCCCCCGAGCCCCTTCAGGGTCAAAGTATCGGCTCCACAGTTTGCTACTGAGGTGGAAGAATGCTGCTGTTTGGAAGGAGAGACCCCAGCTCACCCCAGCTCACCGGGACCGCTGTTCCAGCTGCCGGCTGCACTCTGGCCTTTTGTCCTCTCCATTCCATTTCCCATGTTGGGCAGCTGAAACTCACTCGATAAACTCGCCGCTGCGCTCAGAATGAAAACCAACCTGCTCAGCGGCAGTCAAGGTTCCTCTGATCTGGACATCCCCACCTCTCCCCATTCCACACGAACTGCCCTTCACCATTATCTCTGCCTGGTAAATGGTGGCATGATCTTGGCTCACTGCAACCTCCACTTTCCAGGTTCAAGCGATTCTCCTGTCTCAGCCTCCAGAGTAGCTGGGATTACAGGCTCTCACCACCACACCTGGCTAATTTTTGTATTTGTAGTAGAAACAGGGTTTCACCATGTTGGCCAGGCTGATCTCAAACTCCTGACCTCAAGTGATCCGCCCACTCAACCTCCCAAAGTGCTTGGATTATAGGCATGAGCCAGTGCACCCAGCAACCTCTATTTATCTTTTAAGAAGCAGTTTGTGTCTGGTGCGATGGCTCACACCTGTAATCCCAGGACTTTGGGAGGCCAAGGCGGGCACATCACAAGGTCAGGAGTTCAAGGCCAGCCTGGCTGACACGGTAAAACCCTGTCTCTACTAAAAATACAAAAATTAGCCTGGTGTGGTGGCTGGTGCTGGTGCCTATAATCTCAGCTACTCAGGAGACTGAGACAGGAGAATTGCTTGAACCTGGAAGGCAGAGGTTACTGTGCCATTGCACTCCAGCCTGGGCAACAGAGCAAGACTCCGTCTCAAAAAACAAAAAAGGCCGGCGCAGTGGCTCACACCTGTAATCCCAGCACTTTGGGAGGCCAAGGCAGGTGGATCACGAGGTGAAGAGATGGAGGCCATCCTGGCCAACAAGGTGAAACCCCATCTCTACTACAAATATAAAAATTAACTGGGTGTGGTGGTGTGTGCCTGTAGTCCCAGCTACTTAGGAGGCTGAGGCAGGAGAATCACTTGAATCGGGGACACAGAGGTTGCAGTGAGCTGAGGTCGTGCCACTGCATTCCAGCCTGGCAACAGAGCAAGACTCTGTCAAAAAAAAAAAGGAAGCAGTTCAAAAGCTTCCTCTGCTGGGAAGTCTGCCGTGATGTCCCCAGGCAGAGGTGCTTGCCCAGGACTTTGTGTGTGCTCTGTCCGATTTATCCCCGTGGACTGCAGTTACTTGTTCACCCTGTTGTCTCCCCAGCCAGCGTACAGGTTTTTTGAGGGCAAGGTTGGTCTATGTCATGTTCATTGCCCCCCCAGTGCTTAGCACAATGCCTGAGCCTAGCAGGGCCACAAGTGTTTACTGGATTACAGACGAGATATTCCCTAGACTTTCGATGGCATCTCTGTTTGCTAAAGGCATCCCCATCCCCACACTCAGCACGGGGCCTCCCATGCAGCTGGTGCGCAGTCGGTGCATATGAACTAGCTGACAGGTTAATCAGAGGAAGATCAGATCAAGGAAGTACCTTACTTAAGCTCTCCTCTCCCCACCCAGCGTTCTGAAACATGCAGCTAGAGGTGACAGAGGGGCCCGCTGTGAGCTGAGCTTTGTAGCTAAGACCTGAGTGGTGTTACTTGGACTGCTGGAGTCCAGAAGAGCAGGATGGCCTGGTTACCATGGCAACCCAAGCTTGCTCTAGGGCAGCTGGTGTTCAGATCTCATTTGGACTTCAAGATGCAGTGGAGAGCCTGATGTAACCATTTGCATGGTTCGGATGCCATGCAAATCCAAATAATCCCCTCACACATTTGGCCACTAGAAGCAGGCACGTGGGTGCCAGGTTATACGAATTAGAAGCTGGTCTGTGATCATTTTAGGAATGGAAGATGCTGATTCAGCTCCGGTCTGGGAGAGAGTTCCCTTGAGGACAGGGACACATGCTTTACAGGTGCCACTGAGGCCATTTGTGCAACTGTCTGCTGGCCTATTAGTGTCAGTGGCTTGCTGGTGATGGAGGGCACAGCTGGGAGCCAGGATTCTGGCCTCAGGTTAAGGAAGGTTTCAGGAGAGCACAGGCCCTGGAGGGAGACCCCGAGGCTCCCCCACAGATTACCTGTGTGATTATGGGTGAGTGTCTCGGGCTCCCCAAGACTCCACGCCCTGTCCATCAAGTGGAGGACCACAGAATCTACCCCATAATGCTGCTCAGGGAACTTTGGAGGCTTACAGGGTGCCCAGCACACCACAGCCCTCAACAAAGGATTGCTCTGGAACACCTGCTGGGTCACCTTGGAAGAGTCACCACCTTCCTCAGGACTCTGTTCTCAGAGCATGTATTATCCAGGGTTCCTTCCCCTGCTGACGCCAAAACTCCATGTGTTTGCTGTGTGCTCATCCAGCACCCTTGTGGTGCCACACAGGCCACATGCCCCACGTGCCCAAAGACTTCGTGGGGGCAGGGGGAGCCTCCCTTCACTTTTGGATTTCATTTCACTTTCTTCAAAATGCAGGATGCTTTTTAGAAATCGGATTGGGCCTCACTCCTATAATCCCAGCACTGCCAGAGGCAGACAGATCACCTGAGGTCAGGAGTTCGAGACCAGCCTGGCCAACATGGTAAAACCTTGTCTCTACAAAAATTAGTCTGGCATGATGGCGGGTGCCTGTAATCCCAGCTACCCAGAGGCTGAGGTGGGAGAATGGCTTGAACCCAGGAGACGGAGGTTACTACTGCACTCTAGCCTGGGTGACAGAGCAAGACTCTGTCTAAAAAAACAAAAAGCCGGGCTCACACCTGTAATCCCAGCACTTTGGGAAGCCACGGCAGGTAGATTGCTTGAGGTCAGGAGTTTGAGACAAGCCTGACCAAATGATGAAACCATATCTCTACTATAAATACAAAATCAGCCGGGCGTGATGGTGCATGCCTGTAATCCCAGCTACTTGGGAGGCTGAGGCGAAAGAATCACTTGAACCCAGGAGGCAGAGGTTGCAGTGAGCCGAGATTGTACCACTGCACTCCAGACTGGGTAACTGATTGAGACTCTGTCTCAAAAAAAAAAAGAAAAGAAATCAGATTGCTCTTTTCCTCACTGTAGCAGTAAGCTTAGTCCATATGGGAAATGGCACCGTCTCTTGCTGTCCTGCCCTTGCCTGGCACACTGACCCCCTTGAAGGTCCTGTGTCCTTAGTACCTCAGCAGGCTTACCTCAGTACCTTCCCTTCTCATTTTTCCTCTGCTTGAAGACATTCCTACTTCTTTCTTTCTTTCTTTTTTTGAGACAGGGTCTCATGCTGTTGCCCAGGCTGGAGTGCAGTGATTTGATCACAGTCCACTGAAGCCTCTACCCTCTCGGCTCAAGGGATCCTCCCACCTCAGCCTCCTGAGTAGCTGGAACTACAGGTGTGCACTACCAGGCCTGGCTATTTTTTAAAAATTATTATTTTGTAGAGATAATGTCTTACTAGGTTAACTAAGCTGGTCTTGAACGCCTCGGCTCAAGCAATCCTCCTGCCTTGGCCTCCCAAAGTGCTGGATTCCAGGCGTGAGCCCCTGTGCCCAGGCCTTCCTTTGTATTTTGAACCTGTTATTACATGTTTCTCTTGTTACTTTAACTATTTAACACATCTATCTCTCCCACTGGCCCCTGAGCTTCTCAAGGACAGGGATTATGGATTATTCATATCTATATCCCCAAATGTATCACATGGTAGGTGCTCTACAAACATTTGTAGAGTTGAATCAAACGGACTAAGTGGGGTGTACACTTGTGCAAACAGACTGAGTTTCTTTTCTGATAATTTCATTTTGGTGTAAGTTTGTTTTCAGTTTAAGTAGTCAAAACATTTGGATACGTATTCTTTTTTCTCAGATAGGTATTCTTCAGTGGACTAAAATTAACTTTTAATTGATTTCTAGTGCTGCTGCTGCAAAACTGAAAATCTAAAAGATTTTTCCTTTTTTTTTTTTTTCTGTTTGAGACGGAGTCTTGTTCTGTTGCCAGGCTGGAGTGCAGTGGCGCAATCTCGGCTCACTGCAACCTCTGCCTCCTGGGTTCAAGTGATACTTTCGCCTCAGCCTCCCGAGTAGTTGGGACCACAGGCAAGTGCCACCACGCCCGGCTAATTTTTGTATTTTTAGTAGAGACGGGGTTTCACCATGTTGGCCAGGATGGTCTCAATCTCTTGACCTTGCGATCCGCCTGCCTCGGTTTCCCAAAGTGCTGGGATTACAGGCATGAGCCACCGCGCCCAGCCAGATTTTTTCCTTTTATTAGAGACTGAAGAAGAGAAAGAACCAAGGTGGGGAAATGCTTTTTTATCTGCCTTCTTTCCTGTGCCTCTTTAAGGTTAACGCAGTGCCTTAAGAGCTAACACAAAAGCGCAAAGTAAGTCTCCATAAAACCGAGAAGACACTGTGAAGCTCGGCTCAGGATCCTGTCTGGAGTCACAGCCGGAAAACAAAACCAAAACAAAAAAACAGAGACACAGTTATCTGTCAGGAACGAAGAAACTAGAAGAAGCAGAAAAGTAAAAACGATTTTCAGATTTAGTTACTCGTTCTTCCTAAAGGAGGAATTTAAACATTAGGGAGGCTAATTTATTTCCCCTTTTCGCTTTGGGTTTCATGACTCAACAATCTCCCCTGAGGCCCCAGGTGAAAACAGTGAGTTAGCTATGAAGGCAGAAATAAGTTCCTAAAGATCTTAGGTGGTTAATATTAACTTCCTTTTCTTTCGTGAATAAACCATATCATCCGGGATTAATGGATGAAACCCAGAAAACCATTAACTAAACCAGAGACTGGCAAACTTTTTCTGTAAGGGCCAGATGGTGACTATTTCTCAGCCATAATGATGGAAAACAGCCAGAGAGACATGCAAACAAATGGGCGTGTAGCTGTGTTGCAATAAAACTTTATTTACGGCAACAGTTGGAAGTCAAATTTGGCTTGCTGGCTACACATTTCTGACCTCTGGATGCAGCATTCCATTTTCAGGTATTCCCATTCTCTCAAACTCACCGTCTTAGCTCAGCGTGCTCCAACAGAATACCACAGACTGGATGGCTTAAACAAGAAATGTTTCTTTCTCACAGTTCTGGAGGCTGGGAAGTCCAAGATCAAGGTGCCAATGGGCCCAGTGTCTGGCAAGGGCCGTCTTCCTGGTTTGCAGACAGGCTTCTTCTTGCTGCATCCTCGCATGGTGCAGAGAGAAGAGAGGGGTGAGCTCTCAGGTCTTTTCTTATATGGACACTAATCACAGTCATGAGCGCTCCACCCTTATGACCTAATTACTTCCCAAAGACCCCATCTCCTAATGCCGGCACACTGGGGATTAAGATTTCAACCGATGAATTTTTGAGAAACACAAACCTTCAGTCCATAACCCACAGCATGCTTATATAAAAGGAAGAGATGTCTACCAACGTTGTAAGGTCCGTATGGCACAGTGACCAAATTATTATTATTGTTATTATTATTTTGTTTTGAGATAGAGTCTCGCTCTGTCACCCAGACTGGAGTGCAGTGGTGCGATCTTGGCTCACTGCAACCTGTCTCCTGGATTCAAGTGATTCTCATGCCTCAGCCTCCAGAGTAGCTGGGATTCAGGCGCAAGCCACCACTTTTGTATTTTTAGTAGAAACAGGGTTTCATCATGTTGGCCAGGCTGGTCTCCAACTCCTGGCCTCAAGTGATCTGCCTGCCTCGGCCTCCCAAAGTGCTGGAATTACAGCTGCGAGCCACAGCTCCCTGCCGTGACCAAATTATGAGTGAAAAAAACACAGCTCTCAGGACTGGAAACAGGTCAGATGAGGCCAGGCGCAGTACTTCACACCTGTAATCCCAGCACTTTGGGAGGTCAATGCAGGTGGGTCACCTGAGGCCAGGAGTTCGTGACCAGCCTGGCCAACATGGTGAAATTCCATCTCTACTAAAAATACAAAATTAGCTGGGCATGGTGGTACATGCCTGTAGTCCCAGCTACTCATGGTTCTGCAGGCTGTACAGGAAGCATGGCTGCAGAGGCCTCCGGAAACTTACAATCATTGCAGAAGGTGAAGTGGAAGGCAGCACATCCTATATGGCTAAAGCAGGAGGAAGTGGGCGGGGAGACACACTTTTAAACAACCAGATTTCATGAGAACTCACTATCATGAGAACACTGGAGGGAATGTCCACCCCCATGATCCAATCACCTCCCACCAGGCTCCTCCTCCAACATGGCGGGGAATACAATTCAACATGAGATTTGGGTAGGGACACAAACCCAAACTGTATCAGTTAGCCCACCTACATGGCAGCCCTGGGTAAGAGGAATAGTTCCTTATATTCAGAGCTCAGCTGGTCTATTCTGCTAGGTTTGTTATTTATTTGGGTACAGATAGCATAATGAAAGGACCATGAGGTCCTGACAGACGGTGGCTCAAGTCCCAGCTTCGGCTGTCACTGGCTTCACCGTAGGCCAGCTCCTCACTCTTTAGAGCCTCAGTGTTGCCATCTGTAAAATAGAGGGAGATAATATCTACCTTACAAGGTTGCTGTGAGGCTCATGCAACAAGCCACAGTCCGTAAAGGGTTGGGGCAGGGCCTGGTGGCCTCTCAGGAAGCACCAGCTGTCCCTGTTGGGTGGAGGTTGACTGCTCGGTGAAGGGCAGACGATCGTGCAGCCAGCGGGACTTGCACAAATGTGCAGAGGCATTAATCAGTAATCCCCGTGAGCAGGCTGGGACTTCAACTCCTCTTACCAAGTTCAACAGCTACTAATTAAAGAGCTAAGAGATGCTTTTAATATTTAACCTGGGCCTTAACTAGAGCACTCTATTCCTTTGAGCTGATTAATTGACTGGTTGGTTCTCAGATCTCTAATGGGAAGAAGGAACTTAAGCATCTTCCCAGGTGTCTGGGATCACGGGCTGCATGCCTGCAGAGATGGCCATCCCCACGGGGCAACTTCCGCATTAGAGAAGCTGCTACCCACCTTCTGGGGGCTTGAGCTTAAAGTTGGACATTTTGTATTTGTGTTGCACACTCTTTTTAGCCAACAGTATTGCTGGTTAAAAAGTTAAAGGTTAACCCCTGTAATAAATATTAATGGCCAAATTTACACAGACTCAATTCCTTTTCCCAGCACTGCCCTTCCTCTCCCCCTCACACCTTGCCCTCAGGATGATAAATATCCCCAACAAAGCCTAGAGTCCAAGTATGTTTTCAGTGGCCTCTAAATCTCACACTCAAAAACTGGCTTCATGGACAGGGCAGTCAGCTCACAGCTCATCCTGTGTAGCAGATTTGCAAGGAGAAGGCAGCGTACGTTCACCAAGGCCAGCGGCTGTGGACAGTACTGGACAGTCCCAGTGCTGGACCTGTCCACAGACCATTCTCAACTGCTGTGTGCACAGCCTGGAGAAAGGACAGTCCTTCCATACAAACATCGTCCTAGTCAGTGGGCCAGGGATGGGCACCTGAATCTCCAGCAGATCCAGTTCAGGGCGGCAAACTTCCTGTCTGCTCAGCTAATCAAAGCCTGTCCATTAAAAGCCCCACCCCACCCATATAGCCCCCCCAGTCTAAATTCCTAGCCAGAGTAAAAATCCAATGGGAAAAGAGTTTTTTGTTGTTTTTGTTTTGGTTTGGTTTTTTTTTTTTTTTTTCTGAGACAGAGTTTCACTCTCGTTGCCCAGGCTGGAGTACAATGGCGCAATCTCAGCTCACTGCAACCTCCACCTTCCAAGTTCAAGCAATTCTCCTGACTCAGCCTCCCAAGTAGCTGGGATTACAAGCATGCACCACCACGCCTGGCCCCGGAACAGAGTTTTATGTACACAGCTGCAGAGTATGAAACCATATCACCTACCTGGTCTTTTTTTTTTCTTAAATATAAGCGGGAGTTGGTGGGATATGATGCCCTTTTCCCATGTAAAGATCTTAATCACTCTTTAGGACTGATGCCCACTTCTCACTCCGGCCTCCTTTTTTTTTTTTTTTTAAGATGGAGTCTCTCACTGTTGCTCGGGCTGAGGTGCAAGTTCAGCTCTCTGCAACCTCTGCCTCCCGGGTTCACGCGATTCTCTTGCCCCAGCCTCCCGAGTAGCTGGGATTACGGGTGCACAACACCACGCCTGGCCAATTTTTTGTATTTTTAATAGAGACAAGGTTTCACTATGTTGGCCAGACTGCTCTTGAACTCCTGACCTCATGATCTGCCGGCCTTGGCCTCCCAAAGTGCTGGGATTACAGGCAGGAGCCATGGGCCACTCCCACCTCTCTCTTTTTTTTTGAGACGGAGTGGCATGATCTCAGCTCACTACAACCTTCGCCTCCCAGGTTCAAGCGATTCTCCTGTCTCAGCCTCCTGAGTGGGTAGGAATACAGGCATGCACCACCATACCTGGCTACACTCCCACCTCCCTTTTTTTTTTGTTTGTTTTGTTTTTTGAGACGGAGTTTCGCTCTTGTTACCCAGGCTGGAGTGCAATGGCGCGATCTCGGCTCACCGCAACCTCCGCCTCCTGGGTTCAGGCAATTCTCCTGCCTCAGCCTCCTGAGTAGCTGGGACTACAGGCACCCACCACCACGCCCAGCTAATTTTTGTATTTTTAGTAGAGACGGGGTTTCACCATGTTGACCAGGATGGTCTCGATCTCTTGACCTCGTGATCCACCCACCTCAGCCTCCCAAAGTGCTGGGATTACAGTCTTGAGCCACCACGCCTGGCCTCCCACCTCCTTTTATACCCACTGACCGAGTCCCGGAGTCTCATCTGTCAATCCATTGATGCTTTTTCCTCTCCGGCCTCTGACATCATGATGTTGACTCCAATTTCTCAGCCTATGTCATCTGGCAGCTCTCTACTGTCAGCTTTCCACCTTTCAGAAATGTGTTGAAATCGCTCATTTGTGATTTTCCCTCCTTCTTACAACTCCTCCTCTAGCCCTTTTTTCTTTTAACTTAATTCCAGCAAAGTCTCAAGTACCAAGAAAAGCCAGCTCTGCACCCATCCGATCTGCGGTTTTGAGCCAGAAGCCAACAGATGTCTCTAAACAATGAGAATTAATGGTCAAGTAACGGAAAGTATGCATTGTAAAATCCAGTTTCTACCTTTTGTTTAGATGGGGTACAAGTCATTCTCGTTTTACAGTCAGAATTTTTTACAGTGTTATAGAACAGGCCGAACCAGCCATGACCTGGAGCTGCCAACCCTGAGGACCTCAGATATCTTATTTCTGAGTTAAATATTGAAAGGAATTCTGTAACTCATTAATTGTCCTTAAAGAATAATGGTGACTTGTCCTTAAATTTTGTTTTCCCTTCTTGATGCTGAAACCATGAAACCAAATGCAAAAGCTTGGACACTCTGGAAAAAGACAATAGCGCTTATGTGGGCTGCTGCTGCACAAACAGATCGGCATTCATTAATAGCACTGTGACTCTCTCCAGTTACCGATTAAGCATTAAAAATAGAAACAAGGCTTGCTTATGTTTCAAATGCCATCTCATCTGTCACCCAGATGCAAATACTATCCGTGTGCATTTCCATAAGAACCAGCACCTGCACAACACATCTTTGTTACGTAACGGCTTGGGAGTGCCACGAACAGTGGGAACTGCAGCGTATCTGAGCAGGGAGAGTGGACCTGCGGGTCCCGAAGCAGGGGCCCTGAAGTGCGGTTTTGAAAGGTGGGTTGGTTTGGCAGGCCACTGTAACGACTGGTCCACGAGTCATGGTCAGAGGAACTGGCTTCATCTCCAAACAGATGCCAGGCTACTCCTGCAACCAAGGAAAACTCAGGCACCCAAGCCCTTCTGAAAAGTATTAGCAACTGTAGTCCTCTTCCAAAGTTTGTTTACGGAAAGGAAGTTCTAATTCCCAAGAGTTAAGCAGAGAGCTCCAAACTGGGCTTCACCTTCCACCCACATCACCAGCATCCACAGCACTGTCACCGAAGAAAACAGTCCTTCAGCTGCAGGTGTGGCTGCAGGACATTTCCTTAAGGATTACACCCCGTTTCAGTTCTCCAGTATTCCAGGGAGTTGCTAACTCTTTCGAACAAAGATTCTTGTTTATTTCCACAGACGACTTTAGGAGCATTCATGATGTGGGAAGCTTTTACGTTGTTTGCTTATTATGGGAAGCTTCTAAAAAATCAATCTGGATTTTCAGCATATTTGACGGAAGCCAGGTCTACAAATGTAGCAGATTTTAAAATGTTCTCTCAAAGTGGAAAGAACGTAGGCTTTGGCATTCCTCTCGCTGAAGCAGATCTAATGACAAGTTTTGGGAAACAGTGTTGGAATCAAGAGCGGCCAGAAGAATTGGTTGCCCTGGGAGGTGAGCACAGGGAGCTGCGGATGTTTTTAAACTTGAGTCACATGACTAGCTTCTACCTCAGCAGAAGCAAAACGTGTGTTTTTTTAAATGATTAAACTGAGTTGAACTCAAGACAAATCTCTTCTCCCTCTAACTGTTGTTGTTCTTTAGTGCTTTAAAGAGTTTCAAGATGACATTTGTTTTCTTAAAGTGAAAATTTATATCAATAGCTTCCAAAGGAGACACATATGTGGACTTAGAGCACCCAGATGACGTTATTGGGAAAGTTCAGCCAAAACTCCATTTTCACAATTATTCTGGAAATAATTGTTTGGCCCTGTGTCCTATACCCGGATGGCTAAGACAGCACATCAAAAACAAACAAAAAAACAGAAACAAAAACAAGAAAATGGAGGGGGAGCCTTCGCACGGTGGCTCACACCTGTAATCTCAGCACTCTGGGAGGCTGAGGCAGGTGGATCACCTGAGATCATGAGTTCAAGACCAGCCTGGCCAACATGGTGAAACCCCATATTCTACTAAAAACACAAAGATTAGCCAGATGTGGTAGTGTGCACCTGTAATCCCAGATACTCAAGAGGCTGAGGCAGGGGAATTGTTTGAACCAGGGAATTGGAGGTTGCAGTGAGCCGAGATCATGCCACTGGACTCCAGCCTGGGTGACAGAGAGAGACTCTGGCTCAAAAATTTTTCTTTTCTTTTTTTTTTTTGAGACAGAGTCTCTTTGGTCGCCCAGGCTGGAGTGCAGTGGTGGGATCTCAGCTCACTGCAACCTCTGCCTCCCGGATTCAAGCGATTCTCCTGCCTCAGGCTCCAGAGCAGCTGGGACCATAGGTACCCTTCACCAAGCCAGGCTAATTTTTGTATTTGTAGTAGAGATGGGGTTTCACCATATTGGCCAGGCTGGTCTGGAACTCCCGACCTAAAGTGATATGCTTGCCTCAGCCTCCTAAAGTGTTAAGATTATATTTATTTATTTATTTATTTATTTATTTGAGACAGAGTCTGGCTCTGTTGCACAATGTCATGGCACGATCTTGGCTCACTGCAACCTCCACCTCTTGGGTTCAAGTGAGCACGTCCGGCTAATTTTTGCATTTTTAGTAGAGACAGTTTTACCATGTTGGCCAGGGTGGTCTCAAACTCCTGACCTAAAGCGATCTGCTCGCCTCAACCTCTTAAAGTTGGGATTACAGGTGTGAGCCACCACGTCTGGCCAGATCATAAATATTTTCTTGTTCTCTCTTAATAAAAATAAATGGATGTGAATTTCAGTCCCATTTTTATTCCATTTTCTTAGGCATATGGTTTTTAATGTCTACCTCTGAAGTGATAAAATAGTAAAATTTCAAGTCTGTGGTTGGGAACATTTAGCCGAAATTCCATTTTCACAATTATTCTGAAATCCAATCAGTATCAGAGTTAATGTCAAGTCAAGATAGGTGAGGTAAACCCAGGACTTTTGAATTGCCCTGCCTTGGAAAAGCTGGAATTTAGAGCAGGGAGGGCAAGGGAAGGAAGTAATCACCTCTAAGTAAAATACAGGACCAACCAACAGGAAGGCTCGCTGGGTTTGAATCCGACAGCTTTGGAGCGTTTTGTACACTTCTGGGTTGTGGTTAGTTCACTTAAAAAGAAAAGCGGTTAAGGAAAAAAAAAAAAACATTCAAGACCAAAAGCTAGGCTTATGACCACCACCTACTGGTATTTCCTTTTGCTTTTCTCCTGGGGCTGGGGGCGGGGTTGCTTTCTGCTTCTCTCTCATTTTAAAAGTTTTTCTTTCCCAAAAGTAATTACTATTTGGGGGTTTTGATGAGGCTCAACCTTCACACACCCAGTCTCCGCTGGAGCTACAGAGGGAAGGGGAAGGCGGGAGGGGACCATCGGTGCCGGGAGGAGCGCCCCTTCCCCCTCGGGGCGTCTCAGGCCTGGCGGACACTGAAAGGCCGGGGCGCACTGAGGGCCAGACCCCGCGAAGGCAGCGCGTGGCCCTCGGGATCTTACCCCAACTCACCCCGCGCAATGTCAGGGGGCTCAGGCGCTGGGAAGTCCCCCCATCCTCCCGCCGCCTCCCACGGGCCGGGCGAGCGTCGTCTTGGGACGACGTTTCCATAAATGAACAAATCCGGCCGGGGCCCCCCTCGTGTCCAGCCCTTCCACGCGGCTGGGACAGGGCCGACCGGAGGGTGGGGACTGAGGGGGCCCGTGGCCGGGACTGGGGAGACGGCGGGGGAAAACCCGGGAGGGGAGGCCGCGCCCGCACCCAGTGCCCCTAGCCGGGGTCTCGGGCTCGCCCCTCCCTAGGGCCGGCGTGCGCCCCCACAACGGGACGCCCGTGCAGCCACCGCCTCTCCCGCCCTCCCCTGCCTCGCCCGCCCTCCCCAGGCCCGCATGCCAACCCTCGGGCCGCGACCCCCGCCCCGGCGCCCTCGCCCTTGGCCGCGCCTGCTTTCCCGGCCTCGCCCCGCGCTCCCCCTGCAGCCCGCCCCGACCGCACCCCCAGCGTCCCCGCCCCCAGCCGCGCCCCCGCACGAGGCCTGCTCGGCGGTCCAGGGGGCGGCGGGAGCGCCATGGGCAGCGGCAGCAGCCGGAGCGGCCAGACCCTGAGGCGGCGGCGCCGCAGTCCTGAGAGCCTCCCCAGGGAGCCCGGCGGGAGTCCCGAGGGCGGGACTGGGCGGCGAGTGCCGGCGGCGGCGGCCAAGGCCCCGGGGACAGCCGCGGAGGAGGCGCCGGGCCGCGACCTCAGCCCCGAGGCGCCCCCCGACGGCAGGGACGAGACGCTGCGCCTGCTGGACCAGCTGCTGGCCGAGTCTGCGGCCTGGGTAGCCCCGGAGCCCGCCCCGCGCCGCCCAGCCAGGCCCCGACCTGCCGCGGGCGAGGGGAGCTTGGTGAGTGTGGGAGCGCGGGGCTTCGGGGGACAACTGGGACCCCACTCGCCGGCTGCTCGTCCCCACCCCAGCCCGTCGCGCCGGTCGCTCCGAACCCCCTCCCTACCCCAGCCTCCCAGCCCGGAGCCCCCTGGTCTCCTCCCTCTCTGCCCGGTCTCGGGATCTGTGTCCAGGCCTGGGGGCGATCGCGCTGGGAGCGGCCGGGGCAGACATCCCTAGGTGGAGCGTGCCAGGCTCTGGCTCTCCTTGGGCCAGCGCCCGCGCCTGGCCTTCCCGGGCCGCCCTGGAACGGGGCACGGGAGGTGGCACGTCTGCCGGACTGTGGCTCAGAAGCGCCTGCCGTGCCCACCCATCCGGATCCTCGCCTAGCTTGGCAGGCAATTCCCACGTTACTGCTATTTTTAAGATGCTGCAGAATCTCTTTTGCGCTTCCTATTCTCTCTCCTGAACACTTATAATAACAGTCTTGCTATTCTAAAAAACAATAAAAGGAGCACTATGGTTTGGCCACCGTCTTCGCTCCAGCAGAGCTGAATGAACAAGATCTTTAACATTCGCTCCCGGGCGCAGGGAGGGTGCCAAGGGCGGCATCCTGCTCCCTGGCGTCCCCGAGGCTTTGCTTAGTAGCTGCTGGACACCAAAGGAGATGCCTTCCTGGGCCGCCACCGCACCCCAGAATCCTGAAAAGTCCCCAGGGAGGGCGGGGAGAGGGACAGCCCCAGGCAACAGTGCACAGACCTCTCTCCCTCCTGCCCCGGTTCCCTGCCAGCCTCCTAAACCATCTTTAAAAACAGCCCTAGGGAGCCGCAGTGAGGAGGGCTGAATTGTATAACAAGATTCCTTTAAGACAACATCAGCCTGCAGTTATGTAACACTGACAGTGGACAAATAGCTGAGAAATTTGGGGGGAATTCGCACGGAGCAAGGAGGCAGTTACTTTTAGTGTTCAGTTTCAAGTGCTTAGGAAACTTGGAGGTGAAAATGAGAGGCAAACAGCAAGAGTGGAAGTTGTGCCCTCCGATTTGCTGATATTCATCATGGTGACTGCTCATTCTTTCATTTTCCGGCTATCCTTTGAGCCCCGGTCCCGCTGTGGGTGCTAGGGAAGAGCCCACACAGCATGGCCCTTGCCCTAAAGAAGTGTGCAGCTCAGTGGGGAAGAAAAGAGTCTCGGAAAAAAAGTAGAAAGCGGGGCCGTGAGCGATCCGTGTCAAGAGGCCACAGGAGGAAGCGGCTAGTCCCAAGGGAGGCAGGTAGGCATTCCAGAAGGGACGAATTTGGAAGTTTCCCGAATCTGGAAGGGTCTGTGGATATGAGCCAGGCAGCAAGTTCTGTGCAGAGAGAATCTCGTGCCTAATGTCAGTCGTGGCTGGGGCAGCTGGTGCCCAGAGCGTGGGCCAGAGAGGTCCTAAGAGAGTATGCCAGGCCACGGTGCGCCATGCCAGGGGTATTCCACGTTAGGGAGTCTGGATTACTATGAAAGCTCTGGGCATCTGAAAGGTGAGGATTGTGACAGTTTGTGTTTTAGGAAGGTCACGCCAGCTGCTGTGGGGAGGCTGAACTGGACAGAGTCAGACTAGAGATAACATGACCACCTGTGTGTGTGGGGAAGGGCCTGCAATGGTCCAGGTGGCCGAGTCCTGAACCGAGGCAGTGGCGGTGAGAGGCTTGCAGAGGAGATGGGCTCAGGAAATGTTGAGGAAGTCAGCCAGCTGCAGTTGCCCTTCTGGTTGTAAACTGTGTATATCTTTTTTTTTTTTTTTTTGAATTGGAGTTTCACTCTGCTGCCCAGGCTGGAGTCCAGTGGTGTGATCTTGGCTCACTGCAACCTGTGCCTCCCGAGTTCAGGCAATTCTTGTGCCTCAGCCTCGAGTATCTGGGATTACAGATACCCACCACCATCCCTGGCTAATTTTTGTATTTTTAATAGAGAAGGGGTTTTGCCATGTTGGCCAGGCTGATTTCGAACTCTTGACTTCAGGTGACCCGCCTGCCTTGGCCTCCAAAAGTGCTGGGATTACAGGCGTGATCCACCACACTTAGCCGACGATGTGTATCTTCTGCACCATAAATATTTCTTGAATAAATCGTAGAGCTACAGATTATTTGAGCTATAAGGGAGCCCTTGGGTCCAATTCATTATTTTTAGGTCTGGGGAGACAAGGTCAAAAGATTGCAGCCTCATGATTGATGGGCTCTGAAGGTTCTGCCCATACACTTGAGTATGGAGTCCATGCTTTTATGCTTTATAGATGACATTCCCTCATTAACACTCTCTTAGTTGCATGTTTTACAGGACTCTGAGTTAACAAGACCCCATTGAGCAAGGAAAAACTTGGGAGGTTGATGAGGCAGCATGGCAACGCGTATGTAGAGGCGGCCTCTCTTCAACGTGGTAGAAGGTTCCCAAGAACAGAGGACAGGCTTGCTTGAGTGCAGCCATAAATAACACTACAGTATTTATTTATTTACTGTCGCCCGGGCTGGAGTGCAGTAGCATGATCTCAGCTCACTGCAATCTCTGTCTCCCGGGTTCAAGTGATTCTCCTGCCTCAGCCTCATGAGAAGCTGGGATTACAAATGTGCGCCGCCACGCCCCACTAAGTTTTGTATTTTTAGCAGAAACCGGATTTTACCACGTTGGCCAGGATGGTCTTGAACTCCTGATCTCAGGTGATTCACCTGCCTCGGCCTCCTAAAGTGCTGGGATTACAAGTGTGAGCCACTGTGCCTGCCTAATAACACTACTTCTAGTTTCTTTAAAAAGAAAAGGAGGAAAGGAGACCTTTTATAGCTTCACAACTATCTAAAATTTTGGAGGAGAGACATATTCTTCATAGGAGAACATCAAACTTCAGTGAAAGTTATTCTTTTAAGCACCTACATTTAAACACTTTAACCACCGTTGACTGGGAATGTCTTAGAGGCTGATTCTGTTTATCCCTGAATCATCATTCTGAATCTTATATTTTGTTTTGTTTTTATTTTTTGAGACAGAATGAACAAAGAGGGAACGAGGTGGCAGGCACAGAAACTGGAGCTGTGCTGGGGGAGGGGAGCTTCTGCAGGCATCTGAGTGAGACTCGGGCTGGTTTGGACCAGGTTGGCGGGCGGTGGTGAGGGGCAGCTGGCTTATGGACATACTAGTGGGGTGAGTGTGGGATGAGTGAGGAAGTAAGGAATCAAAGGTGACCCCAGAGTTCCTGGCCAGAGTGGCCGGAGGGATGTGGCTGCCATGCACAGACACAGAAAATGTGGAAGGGGCAGATTTGGGGTGTCGTGAACCAGGAAGTTGGTTTTCAGCATTTTAAATTTGAGATGCCTATCAGATATCCAAACAGAGACGTCAAGGGAGTAGATCTGTGTACGAGTTTGGCCTTCAGGGGCAAGGTCAGGCTTGGAGTTAATTTAGGAGCCATTAGAACATTGGAGGATTTAACCCATGAGATTAGATGGGATCGCCAGTGATGATGCTGCCAGGGTGCCCTTGTGTGAACTAATGTGGAATGAGGCCAGGAGTTGAGCACGCAGTTCAAAGGCCGAGGAGATGGGGGCGTCCTTTTTTTTTTTCTTTTTCTTTTTCTCTTTGTGGAGAACAGGGTCTTGCTATATTGCCCAGGCAGGTCTTGAACTCCTAGGCTCAAGCTATCCTCCCGCCTCTGCCTCCCTAAGAGCTGGGATTCCAGGCGTGAGCCACTGTGCCCAGTGAAATGGGGGCACCCTAAAGAACAGCCAGTAAAGGGGAGAGAAGCAAGAGAAGGCAGCATCCAGAAGCCAAGGGAGGAAGGTGATTAGGACGGAGGGCGTGCTCAGCTCCGGAAGTGCTGCTTGCAGCTATGATGAGGGAAGCCTGAGAGCTGGTGGTGGAACAGAGCCACTAAGAGGTATCAGGGTCCTTGGTGAGATGGTCAGAGAGTGATGGGGGCGCCTTGAGCTGGAGTTCATGGAGAACAGGACACAGGCGTGTGGGGCAGTCAGCTCTTGATAGAAGGCTCCTTTTACAGCACGGCAGGAGTGTGTGGTGGCAGGGATGGCTCTGCTGGACATGGAAATCACCAGAAAATCTGTCCCAGAATGGGCTGGATAAGAGGTGGTTTTGAGCATTAGATGCTCTCGTGAAAATCCAAGGAACCCTTGGAGAAGAAATTTTGGTTTAATCAAGTAGACATAGATTCAGTATTTTTATTTATTTTTTTTGAGACAGAGTCTTGCTCTTTCACCAGGCTGGAGTGGAATGGCTCAATCTCGGCCCACTGCAACCTCCGCCTCTGGGTTCAAAGTGATTCTCCTGTCTCAGCCTCCCGAGTAGCTGGGACTATAGGACTGTGCCACCACATCTGGCTAATTTTTTTGTATTTTTAGTAAAGACAGGATTTCACCATATGGCTCAGGCTGTTCTTGAACTCCTAACTTCAGGTGATCTGCCCATCTCGGCCTCCCGGAGTGCTGGGATTACAGGCGTGAGCCACCACACCTGGCCAGATTCAGTATTTTTACTAGCAGGTAGTACGTCAGACTGTTTTCCTCCCTTTGCCTATAAACCTGGGTCACTCAAGATCAAGGGAAGTACGTTATCTGTGAATTTTTCTGATGCTGAGACTATAGCCCATTCTTTGCAAGAAAGTCTCAGGCAATAGTGTCGTCTCCTTAGGCTGAGAGACTCTGTCATCCACCATTTTGGAGAAATTTCCATTTGCTCTGGCCGTGGAGCATCCGGGTAATTTTCTTGCCTGTTACCCCAGCCAGGACTTCACAGTAATCCTGGCATGCAGCTGCTATGAGACGTGAAGGTGAAAAGAGCAGTTGCAATGAGTGCCTGGCTGGACAGCGGCTCCACAGAGGGACGTCACAGTGAGGGATGACTTAACAGACCTGCAGCCACACGAAGTCACTGTCCTGAAGACGGCGATCTGCCTGCGCTCAAGTCTGTAGTAAAGAACACAAAGTTGAATGGCAATAAGTGATGTTTCGATCCATCCAGGGGACAAGAAGAAAGCGCGGTGCTGACCCCCAGAAAGCTCATAGCCGTGCTGGGGAGGGTGCATAAATGAGCGTGGAAGCATGTGGCAGAGGCCCGCTCCGGTGAGTGCACACGCGGAGGCTTCAGACTCCCGCCGGAGGCAGAAGTCTTCCCTGAGTTGGTTCTGAAGGATCACTAATGTGTTCCAGCAGTTGACAAAGGGCGGATCATTCCTTAAAGAGAAAACAATGTGTAGAAAACTCCAGAACTCCAGAAGCGCTCTGTTGTTTCCTTTTTGAGATGGAGTCTTGTGTTGTCTCAGCTCACTGCAACCTCCGCCTCCTGGGTTCCAGCGATTCTCCTGTCTCAGCCTCCTGAGTAGTTGGGACTACGGGTGTGTGCCACCACACCTGGCCAAGTTTTGTATTTTTAGTAGAGACAGTGTTGGCTGTCTCTTTTTGGCCAGGGTGGTCTTCAACTCCCGACCTCAGGTGATCCACCCACCTCGGCCTCCTAAAGTGCTGGGATTACAGGCATGAGCCACCATGCCTGGCCCAGAAGTACTTCTGAACAGCCTGGAGTTTCTGTGCCATTCAGCCAGGCGATGTCGGAGAGCAGAAACCAATGAGACGGGTTTGGGTCACATTTTCACAGGATTCCAGGCTAAGAGGTTGAACTGTCCTGTTCTGTGTTTTATTTTTCTAAAATGAGAAAAGGTAACTCACAGGCACACAAGGGGACATGGAAAAGGTGGCTGCAAGGGAAGTTTCCCTTCCACCTGTTTCCCAGCTTTTCCCCAGTTCCCATCTCCAGATCCAAGCAGCTTCTCAGTTTCCTATGTGTCTTCCCACCCATGTTATGGGAGGCTACACAGTGGCAGGGAGGCTGCGCTGAGGGAGGCTGCATGGAGCAGGAGCCCAGGTGGGGGAGGAATCCTGGTAAGAGGTGGAGGAGGAGGTGAGGTGAGCCACCGAGTGTGACGAGCAAGGGAAAGTGAGTTTCTAGAAAGACTCCACGATTCCCTGCTTGTGTTGTTGAGAAGATAATGCCATGAATGAGATTGGCCTAGTTTTGTACAGTTGAGTTCTGACTCTTAGCTGGATAACTAGTGTGGGCTGTCTGAAATTCCTGGCAACTGCAAAACCTGGTTGCAGCTGGCATTGTCACTTTGTGGACATCAGCATTTGGATAGTGGCTGATGCCACATCAGAATACATTTGCTGAGGGAGAGCGTGTGGATGGGTAGGGAGGGATGCCAAGCCTGGAACATGGAGAACACCCAAAACTGAAGGAAGAATTGTCCTCTCTGGAATTCTATAAAAAGAGTAGGATTTCAAGATGTGAAAAACCCAGTGCCTAGAGGCAGGGGAGGAGCAGACAACCTCAGGCTCTCTCCCTCCACGGTCCCTGGCTGCTGGCTGCGGTAGATGGTTAGAAGCCTGGCTGCGTCAGAGTCAAGGGTATAGCCTCATGCTCCCTGCCCTGCTGAGAGGCCGTGGTGGCTGCTGCTGGGCACTGGGCACGGCAGGGTGCAGAAAGGCCATGGATGGAACAATGCCGACTCATGCTCTCCTTGAGAGATGCTGACCAAGAGCTCTTAGATTTGGAGCTTTGAGTCCCATAGGGCTGAGGCAGGCTCCAGGGAGGAGGGCAGAACAGTGGTCTGCACAGAACAGAGGCCCTTCTGCCCCCAAATACCATAAGCCTATTACCTAGCAGGGAAGCAGCCCCTGGCCAAGGCTGCCATTCTGATCCCCCTGAGCTCTGTTTCTTGATAATAAATGGCCAGACCACTGTCATTTCTTTACATTACTAAAATTTGAGATGACTTGAGCTTAAGGGACCTCTGAGATGGTTCAGTCCCACCTTTTTTTTTTTTTGGAGATGGAGTCTTGCGCTGTCACCCAGGCTGGGGTACAGTGGCATGATCTCGGCTCACTGCAACCTCCACTTCCTGTTTTAAGTGATTCTCCCGCCTCAGCCTCCCAAGTAGCTGGGACTACCGGCACGTGCCACCACGCCCAGCTAGTTTTTGTATTTTTTAGTAGAGACAAAGTTTCACCATGTTGGCCAGGATGGTCTCAATTTCTGGACCTCGTGATCCGCCCATCTCAGCCTCCCGAAGTGCTGGGATTACAGGCGTGAGCCACCTCACCCAACCAGTCCCACTTTCTTATTTACATTGGAGGACTTTGGGGCCCAGCAAGGTGATTGTCTATGTCCCCTGGCAGGAATGGGGTTCAAACCAACTACAAGGGTGTGACCCTCACCTCACCCACACCGGCAGGGCCAGTGGGAGGATGCCTGTTTGGGGTCAGGCTGAATGCAGTTCACACCCTGCTAGTACAGACAAGCCTCTTAGACCCTCAGTCCATTGAAAGCCTCTGGTCTCCCTTGCCTTTTTCTCTGTGGCTTTGGAAACACTTCCCTCAAGGCAAGGCCTTCCCAGTTGAGAGGGGCCCTGGACTGGCAGCTCACAGCCAGGAGGGTTCCCAGAGCCCCTTTGGAACAAGTCCTCATGTTTAGCAATGCAAGACAGGTCTCAACACAGAGCCCACCTGCCACTTCCCTCACTTCATATAGAGTCCACCTGCACTAATCCCACACATCTGCACTGCTCCCCCACGCAGACTCCACCTGCACCACCCACCCTGCAGACTCCACCTGCACCGACCCCCCCACGAAGACCCCACCTGCACCGCCCACCCTGCAGACCCCAGCTGCGCTGCCCACCCTACACACCCCACCTGCACCGCCCACCCTACACACCCCACCTGCACTACCTCCCCCACGAAGACCCCACCTGCACCGCCCACCCTGCAGACCCCAGCTGCGCTGCCCACCCTACACACCCCACCTGCACCGCCCACCCTACACACCCCACCTGCACTACCTCCCCCACGAAGACCCCACCTGCACCGCCCACCCTGCAGACCCCAGCTGCGCTGCCCACCCTACAGACCCCACCTGCACCGCCTCCCCCATGAAGACCCCACCTGCACCAACCCCCCACGAAGACCACACATGCACCACCCACCCTGCAGACCCCACCTGCACCGCCTCCCCCACGAAGACCCCACCTGCACTGCCCACCCTGCAGACCCCACCTGCACCGCCCCTCCACGTACATCCTACCTGCTCTGCTCAGCTTCTGCTGCCTGCAAAGCCCTGCAGTGGAGCTACTTGAGGGCACTGGGGACCCTGGCCTCTGTAAAGGGAGAACAGTGCTCTCTGGTGGTGAGCAACGGAATGCGACTAGCAAAATTGTGAAAGCTGGGTCAGGTCCGGGAGAGCCACTGTAGTTTTTCTACTGTACATGTTCAGGTTTCCTTAAGAAAACATAGAAAATCCAAACAAACCAAGCCCAGGCTTCAAAGAAGGATTATTCTTTCTTTTCTTTTGAGATGGAGTCTCGCTCTGTTGCCCAGGCGGGAGTGTAGCAGCACAAGCTTGCCTCACTGCAGCCTCTGCCTCCCAGGTATACAAGTGATTCTCCTGCCTCAGCCTCCCAAGTAGCTGGGACTACAGGCGCACACCACCATGCCCAGCTAATTTTTGCATTTTTACTAGAGACGGGATTTCACCACGTTGGCCAGACTGGTCTCGAACTCTTGACCTCGTAATCCGCCCGCCCCGGCCTCCCAAAGTGCTGGGATTACAGGTGTGAGCCACTGCGCCCGGCCCTGCCTTAGCTTTAAGAGGTTTTCAGGCAGGGTTGGTGGCTCATGCCTGTAATCCCAGTACTTTTTAGGAGGCAGAGGTGGCAGGATCGCTTGAGCTCAGGAGTTGGGGCTGCAGTGAGCTATGATCAGGCCACTGCACTCCAGCCTGGGCAACAGAGAAGGGCCCTGTCTCAAATAAATAAAGAGGCTAAGTGCAGTGGCTTATACCTGTAATCCCGGCACTTTCGGAGGATGAGGCAAGTGAATCACTTAGGTCAGGAGTTCAAGACCAGCCTGGCCAACATGGTGAAACCCCGTCCCTACTAAAAATACAAAAATTAGGCCGGGCGCGGTGGCTCAAGCCTGTAATCCCAGCACCTTGGGAGGCTGAGGCGGGTGGATCATGAGGTCAAGAGATTGAGACCATCCTGGTCAAAATGGTGAAACCCCGTCTCTACTAAAGATACAAAAAAATTAGCTGGGCATGGTGGCGCGTGCCTGTAATCCCAGCTACTGGGGAGGCTGAGGCAGGAGAATTGCCTGAACCCAGGAGGCGGAGGTTGCGGTGAGCCAAGATCGCGCCATTGCACTCCAGCCTGTGTAACAAAAGCAGAACTCTGTCTCAAAAAAAAAAAATACAAAAATTAGCCAAGCAAGGTGGCGCATGCCTGTAATCCCAGCTACTCAGGAAGCTGAGGCAGGGGAATCGCTTGAACCCAGGAGGTGGAGGTTGCAGTGAGCCTAGATCAGGCCACCGCACTCCAGCCTTGGTGACAGCAAGACTCCATCTCAAAAAAAAGGAAAAAATAAAAATAAAAGAGATTCTCTATCTCAGCCCACTTACAAAACAGCACACGGAGCGCAGTGATGGAAGTCAGGGTAAAGCCACACCCGTCAGAGGGCACCAGGCCGGGCTGGGAGTGGAGGGAACCCCTGGGGAGCTCCTTGGCATTGAACCAAGTACACCAGGGCCTGGGAGGTGAGGAGGGGTGCTCACGAAGACACAGTTTTCTCCATCCCCCCTCTCCCTTGCACTCTTCCTCCTCAGCTGCTGAGCATTCGTGGTGACCCTAGAAATAGAAGTGTGTGACTTCAGGGTGTGTGTTTTGCCTTGATTTTGAATTCAGGCGGGGGACATGAGCTGTCGGATCACCCAGCCTCTGTCTGGCTTCAGTGGCAGGCATCTCGCCACCTCCTGGGGCAGCCTCTCCCTTGCAGGCAGCTCTGACCTAGTCCCCCGTGTTGGACACAACCCACCTCCCTCCAGCGCAGACACACTGAGCCCTGGGACAGGCGGAAGAAGTGTGGCCCTTTCACACATGAGCTCGGCAGATACTTAGAGCAGCTACCCTGATCGCTCAATTGATGTCATGGAAACTTTGGACATTGACAGGTTGCTTTCCGGGCCTATTACACATTATCCAGAAGTTTCCACTACCTTGCATTCCTGGGTTAATTCCTTTAGGCTCGTGAAACCTCTATCTTCTACGATTTAGAAAAAAAAAATCTTAAAAAAATATTATTTTTTCCC
Organism: Saguinus oedipus; assembly: GCA_031835075.1. Lineage (NCBI taxonomy): Eukaryota > Metazoa > Chordata > Mammalia > Primates > Cebidae > Saguinus > Saguinus oedipus. The sequence continues at coordinate 106,647,590 of CM063183.1, forward strand.
CAGAAAGGTAATACGAGATAAACTTTGAGTCTTTGTATGTCTGAAAATATCTTTCATTTGCTTTAGTACCTGATTAATAGTTTATTTGGGATTGAATTTCTGAGTTCAAAACAGCTTTCCCTTACACCTTCACAGCCATTACAACACTGGCTTCCAGTGTCACTGACGACCAGGTGAGGCCACCTGACTCTTGGTTTCTTGTACATGGCCTGTCTCCACCTGCTTGGCCCTTCCTAGAGACTTATCTATTTAATTTTTAAAAATTAAAAATAATAATAATTATTTTTTGAGACAGAGTCTTGCTCTGTCACCCAGGCTGGAGTGCAGTGGTTTGGTCTCAGCTCACTGCAACCTCCGCTTCTTAGGTTCAAGCAATTCTCCTGCCTCAGCCTCCCCAGTAGCTGGGATTACAGGCATCTGCCACCACACCCAGCTAATTTTTTGTATTTTTAGTAGAGACGAAGTTTCACCATGTTGGCCAGACTGGTCTGGAACTCCTGACCTGAAGTGATCCACCCACCTCAGCCGCACGAAGTGCTGGGATTACAGGTGTGAGCCACCGTGCCCGGGTGACTCATCTTGATTATTTCTTGCACTTTCCCCCTTTAAATGTGAGTTCTTTTATGACCATTTATATTTATGAATCAAAAACTGGTTATCTGGCACATGCAGCTGGAGTGGGTTTCTTTGTAGTCGTGCACGCCTATTTACCCCAAAGTTTTTCCTCTGAACAGAAAGAATTTGCAAGCTCTGAGAAGTTGTACGGTCAATCCAGGCACCTCTTATGTTTGCAGCCTCAATTCTCATCACCTGGGTGGTCCAAATACTTTACATTAAATCCTTTAAATTAAAGGATTAATTTAATATCCATTAAATTAAATTAAAGGATTTAATTTAAAGTAGTTTCAGGCCAGGGATGCCTGCTACGTGCCTGGCAAAAGCAAATGCATCCCCTCTCCGGAGGAAGGCACATTCCTCTTAGGCCTCAAAGAATACCCATAGGGAAGTTTTCAAGGATGACAAGCTGCAAACGACAAAAAATAACCAACTCTCAAATAAGCAAGTGAAGACTTAGAAGAAACAATAAACAAAAATATGCCGATGAAGAGCTCATTACTAAGATCACCAGACACAGTTATAATCAACTGTGCTTATTCTGTTTAAAGAAAACACCTGCAAAGGACAAGGACTATAGAAAGTGACCTAGAAGATTTGAAAAATAACCAAATAGGACTTCTAGACATGGAAAATGCCATAAGCAAAATGAAAGATGTCAATGGTATGGGTTTAACAGATTAGACAGAGATGAAGAGAGGATCGGTGAGATGGAGAGAGGGAGATAGAAATGACCCAGAACACAACAGAGAGAGACAAGGGCCTGATAAAAGATAGCCAGAGAAGAAACTGCAGCAAATATCTTATTCACTCATGTGATGGAAACTTTTCCTTTTAATAAAGGATTAAGATGGAGATGCCTGTCATCATCACTTCCTTTCACTATACGACTGAAGGTCCCAGCCAGTGCAGAAAGGTTGGGGGAAAATGTATAAGGATCAGAAAGGGAAAAATCAAATGGTCATTATTCCCAGATCATGTGAATGGGAAGTAAGAAAATAACCAGTTAACATCAAATGGCAGTAACCCTAAATTTAAGTCGACTAAATCCCCCAATCAAAAGATACAGCCAAAACCTAATGGTATGCTACATCCAGACCCATTTCACATGCAAGGATACACAAAGATTCAAAACAAAGGGATGGAGAAAGATTTACCAACCTAATGGGGAGCAAAAATAAATAAACAAATAAAAAGCGGGAGTTGCAATTCTCGCATCTGATAAAATAGATTTTAAAGCAACAAAGATATAGTGGTAAAAGGATCAATGCAACAATAAGAGCTAACGATCCTAACACCCAGATACATAAGACTCATAAAGAGATTTAGACTCAACTAGACAGAAAATTAATAAGGATATCCAGGACTTGAACTCAGATCCGGAACAAGTAAACTCAATAAATATTTATAGAGCTCTCCATTTTAAATACACAAAATATACATTCTCCACCTTAAATACACAAAATATTGATCGGCCATTATTAATACCCATTTTTAGAATAAAGCTACATTCCCGTTCTCTCTCCCTCTTTTTCTTCCTCTTTCTTCCTCTCCTTCACTCCTTTTTTTCTTTCTTAAAAAAAAAAAAGAATATACTCTTGTCTAAAAAATTATTTCACTCAGAATTTTTCTCAGCTTCCAAAAAAAAAAAAAAAAAAAGAAAATCCAAAGAAATCCATAAATTATTAGAACTAACTAACTTCAGTGAGACTGCTGAGCACAAGATAAATTCATATAACTCTGGCCAGGCCTAGTGGCTCATGCCTGTAATCCCAGCACTTTGGAAGCCAAGATGGGAGGATCATTTGAGTACAGGACTTTAAGACCAGCCAGGGCAACATAGTGAGACCCCATCTCTACAAAAAATGAAAAATTAGTTGCATGGTGGCATGAGCCTGTAGTCGAGGCAACATGAGAGGCTGACATGGGAGGGTCACTTGAGCCCAGGAGGTAGAGGCTGCAGTGAGCTATGATCAGGCCACTGCACTCCAGTCTGGGTAGCAGAGCAAGACCGTGTCTCAAAAAAAACAAAAATAAAAGAGAATTTTTTCTTTTTTGAGACTGAGTCTCACTCTCTCACCAGGCTGGAGTGCAGTGGTGTGATCTCAGCTCACTGCAACCTCTGCTTCCCAGGTTCAAGCAATTCTGCCTCAGCCTCCGAGTAGCTGAGACTACAGGTGTGTGCCACCACACCTAGTTAATTTTTTGTATTTTTAGTAGAGATGGGATTTTACCGTGTTAGCCAGGATGGTCTTGATCTCCTAACCTCATGATGCGCCTGCCTCAGCCTCCCAAAGAACTGGGATTACACGTGTGAGCCACCGCGCCCGGACCAAGAAAGAAATTTTTAAAAAAAGGAAGTTGGTCGGGCGCGGTGGCTCACGCCTGTAATCCCAGCACTTTGGGAGGCCGAGGTGGGTGGATCACAAGGTCAAGATATCGAGACCACCCTGGTCAACGTGGTGAAACCCCGTCTCTACTAAAGATACAAAAAAAATTAGCTGGGCATGGTGGCACGTGCCTGTAATCCCAGCTACTCAGGAGGCTGAGGCAGGAGAATTGCCTGAACCCAGGAGGCGGAGGTTGCGGTGAGCCGAGATCGCGCCATTGCACTCCAGCCTGGGTAACAAGAGTGAAACTCCGTCTCAAAAAAAAAAAAAAAAAAAAAAAAAAAAAGTATGTATCTCAGTCATTTCTAAAGCATCAAGCAGGTAGAAATTTTTATTTTTAAAAGATAACATTGACAGTAACATTAAAATTACCAAGTAGGTATCTAGAAATTGGTCTAAAAAGAGATATCTGGTCGGGCATGGTGACTCACGCCTGTAATCTCAGCACTTTGGGAGGCTGAGGCAGGCGGATCACCTGAGGTCAGGAGTTCAAGACCAGTCTGGCCAACATAGAGAAACCCTGTCTCTACTAAAATTACAAAAATTAGCTGGGTGTGGTGTCAGGCACCTGTAATCCCAGCTACTCAGGAAGCTGAGACAGGAGAATCACTTGAACCCAGGAGGCAGAGGTTGCAGTGAGCTGAGATTATGCCATTGCTCTCCAGTCTGGGCAACAAGAGCAAAACTCTGTCTCAAAAATAAATAAATATGCCGGGCATAGTGGCTCACGCCTGTAATCCCAACACTCTGGGAGGCCGAGGTAGGTGGATCACCTGAGCAGGAGTTCGAGACCAGCCTGACCAACATGGAGAAACCCTGTCTCTACTAAAAATACAAAAATAAGCCAGGCATGGTGTTGCATGACCGTAATCCCAGCTACTCTGGAGCCTGAGGCAGGAAAATCACTTGAACCTGGGAGGCAGAGTTTGCAGTGAGCTGAGATCTTGTCATTGTACTCCATCCTGGTAAGAGCAAAACTCCATCTCAAAAAACAAACAATAAATAAAATAAAAAAAGCTATCCATGATATCTCTATAGGGAAATGATAACTTCGTAGATGACACTAAATGAATAGATAGTCCCTGTTTATAAATTGGAAGACTCATTAGTGTAAATCTGTAAGTCCCCCTAAAATGATCTGTAGTTTAGTACAACCCTAGAAAAATCCCGTTATTTTCTCCCAAATATGACAAGCTGATTATATGTATATATGGTCCCTGATTTTGATGATTCAACATAGGATTTTTCCACTTCTCTCAATGTGTTCTTTGGGACATAACCCCATTGTAAGCCGAGGAGTCCCTGTGCCTGGAACTGCCAACAGCCAAGAATCACCAAGACTCTCTTGCAAGAAGAAAGAAGCCGAGAAGACAAGCTTTAGCAGACAGCAAGCCTTGCCTGACACTAGAGATGAGACGGGGTGGTTCTGGCCCGGCACGGATAGGCAAGTGGACTGCTGGAACGTAGACTGCACGGCAGCTGCATGCTGTGTAGACATCCTTGCCTTATGAAGAAAAAGCACTGCAGGACGGCAGGGAGAGGTTCTGGGCAATGTTTAGAGTGGGGTCAGGGTTGTGCAGTTTCTGGAAGTGATACGGGTGTCCTCATGCTAGGTGACAGTGGGTCACATGACCCGTGGAGGTGATACACGGGGTGTCCTTATGCTAGGTGACACTGGGTCACATGATCCCTGGAGGTGACCACATGGGGCGTCCTCATGCTAGGTGGCAGTGGGTCACATGATTCCTGGAGGTGAGAGACGGAGCCCTCGCATGGGTGGCCGTCTGGGAGGCAGTGAGCCTCGCCCTGGCTCTGCCGCTTGCTCTGTGCATGAGCTTTCCGAGTCACTCTCCTCTTGCAGCCTCCGTTTTCTCGCCTGTGCAATGAATGAGTAGATGGAACTCAACAGCTTGAGATCCATAAGCTCCGGGTTGAAAGTCGTGGCCATTGTCTGTCCACACAAAGCCAAAGCATCAGGCAGGCTGCACTGCTGACAGTCTTTGAATGTCTCTTTTCATCTTTCTCAAGGTGTCTGCAGAGCAGAGCACAGTGGACCACCCGGAGAGCAGCAGCGCCTGTGAGTAAGTACCAGGGAGGCACATCTCCCCGAAGCCACAGGTTCTTTTTGTTGACTCCAGCCAGCCTCAGAGCCCTCCTGTCCGCACCGTTTTCCTCCAGGTCCTCATGAGGTTTCCAGGGGCAGCTTGCTCTAAATGCAAAGCCCTAGTCCTTAAGGGAAGGTCCTGCTGTGGAGATTACAGGAGTCTGGTCCTCTCACAGCAGTTTTGATCTCCCGCCCAAAAAAGGCTGTGACCTGGATCAGACCAGGGCTTGCCCAACCCATTCCCTATTTGTGCCTTAATTCATTCAAACATACTCAGGTGCTGTGCTGGGCGCCATGGCCAGACCTAGGAACAAGACACCATCCTTAAGGAACTGGCAGTCCAGGGCCAGCTGTGGGCCCACGTGCAGCTCCACTGCATGGTACTAGGAAACCACGCTGAACACCTTTGCCGGTAGCAGGTGAGGAACTCATTTCCTCCTTTAAAATCCCCCAGCCAGGCCGGGCGCGGTGGCTCACGCCTGTAATCCCAGCACTTTGGGAGGCCGAGGCGGGTGGATCACAAGGTCAAGAGATCGAAACTATCCTGGTCAACATGGTGAAACCCTGTCTCTACTAAAAATACAAAAAATTAGCTGAGCATGGTGGCGCATGCCTGTAATCCCAGCTACTCAGGAGGCTGAGGCAGGAGAGTTGCCTGAACCCAAGAGGCGGAGGTTGCGGTGAGCCGAGATCGTGCCATTGCACTCCAGCTTGGGTAACAAGAGTGAAACTCTGTCTCAAAAATAAATAAATAAAATAAAATAAAATCCCCCAGCCCCAGAGCCCAGGCCTCATCTGTCTGCTCCAGGGATGATTTTCTACCCCAGGCCAGTCACCCCCTTGGCTTGCGCACCCCCAACTAATGTGGCAACAGGTCATTGGGAGCAGGTGACTGTGCTCAGATAAGATTGTGGGGTGAAAACGGTTGGAAATGTTAGCTATAGTCCTTAATTACAAATGATTTCAGGACAGGAACCCTGCTGAATCCCCTTAGGTAACAAACACCAGGAGCTCTTTCCCTGAGCCCCACGGCGGTGCTGAGGGCTGCAGTGCAGGCGCTGCGACCCAGGCTCTGCATGGGAGGGGCATGGTCTCTGGAAATGCAGGCAGCGGGCTCCAGGGGAGGTCAGAGCTGACGTTTAAGATGGCTTCAAGGGATTTGAGTCACAGCACCAAAAAACAAAGATCACTTGAAGGGGCCGAGCCCAGAGTGGCTCATACCTGTAACCCCGGCACTTTGGGAAGCCGAGGTGGGCAGATCATCTGAGGTCAGGCGTTCGAGAGCAGCCTGGCCAACATAGTGAAACCCCATCTCTACTAAAAAAATACAAAAATTGCAAAAAATAAAATTAGCCGGAAGTGGTGGCCCGCACCTGCAGTCCTAGCTACTCAGGAGGCTGAGGCAGGAGAATTGCTTGAACCCAGGAGGCGGAGGTTGCAGTGAGCCAAAATCGCACCACTGCACTCCAGCCTGGGCAACAGAGGGAGACTCCGTCTCAAAATATATATATATATACAAATATAAATATAAGATGGCTTGAAGGACGTATAGGGGTTTGCCAAGGAGACAGGAAGGAAGGAGGCTTCTGGGACACTGTGGCAGGTGGGCTTGGTAGAGGGAATGGGGGAGAGAGGATTGAAGTGTGGGGAGGACCTTGAATGACAAGTGGAAACAGCTGGGCATTGCTTCCCAGTAGAATGCTGTGGTGGCTCTGGGCAATATTAGAAGCCACTGCAGGGGGGAGGCGGTGAGGAGGCCCACGCAGCTCTGCCCCTGCTCTATCGCCAGGGACTTTACGGTTTCCATCAGCCCAAGGAATTTAGGATTTAATCCCACCATGAACTGATTAGCTATTATTTCATTTATTTACTTATTTTCTCTTTTTCTTTTTTTTCCCCCTCAAAAGGAAAGTAATTAGCTGTTATTTCTTCTGCCCTTTACACACGCACGCTCCCGGACACCCTCACATTTCTGTTACCACCACTCACCAGTGGCGCTTCATTCATTTATTCAGTATACTTCATTCATTCGTTTGCTTGTTTGTTTATTGAGATGGAGTTTTGCTATTGTTGCCCAGGCTGGAGTGCAATAGCACGATCTCAGCTCACTGCAACTTCTACCTCCCAGGTTCAAGTGATTCCCCTGCCTCAGCCTCCCAACTAGGTGGGACTACAGGTGCACCCCACCATGCCCGGCTAATTTTTGTGGTTTTTGTAGAGACAGGGTTTCGCCATGTTGGCCAGGCTGGTCTCAAACTCCTGACTTCAAGTGATCCACTCGCCTTAGCCTCTCAAAGTACTGGGATTACAGGCATGAGCCATCACACCTGGCCTATTTATTTTGAGACAGAGTCAAGCTCTGTTGCCCAGGCTGGAGTGCAGTGGCACAGTCTCGGCTCACTGCAACCTTGGCTTCCTGGGTTCAAGTGGTTCTGCTGCCTTTTGCCTCCCCAGTAGCTGGGACTACAGATGTGCGCCACTACGCCTGGCTAATTTTGTATTTTTTGTAGAGATGTGGTTTCACCATGTTAGCCAGGCTGGTCTTGAACTCCTGGCTTCAGGTGATCCGCCCGCCTCCGCCTCTGAAAGTGCTGGGATTACAGGCGTGAGCCACTGCGCCGGCTAAAGCCTTCTCATTCAGTATACTTTAATGGGAGCCTCCCTGAGTGCCACCATGGGCATTGAAGTGCCCAGGGCTCTGCCAGCTCCTCCCTGGTGCAGAAATGAGGAAGCAAGATCAGTGCTGTGCTCCCACCAGGAAGGAAGCCCCAGGTCCCAGCAGGCCTGCCCCAGAGTCCGGGCTGGTAGCATCTGCCCTGTACCCACTGTGCTTCTCGCTGTCCACAGCATAGCACCCAGCTCTCGTTGCAGCCGGGGACCCTGCAGGCCAATCTCAGCCCCCCAGCGTGCAGCTCTCAGGCACCAGCGCCTTACTCTGTGGCTGCAACAATGTCCTGTTCTTCAGTCTTCTAGCATCACCCTCGCCCCCAGGCAGGGTCCAGGTTGGCAGGGCCGATTTCTGGAGCCCAGGTAGCAGGGGCAGGGGCTAAGGTATCCGTCCCTCTCAGCTGGGCTGCCAGGTGGGCTGAGGGAGTGGTGGGATCCTGGACGTGTGGTTCCACAGAATGAGCAGCTCCTGTGAGACCCCAGAGGGCACAGGACTGATGTCGGCACACGGACAACGTGACCTTAATTCCCTTATTTTTATTTTATTTAAATTTGGACAGAGTCCTACTTTGTCACCCAGGCTGGAGTGCAGTGGCTCATTCTTGGCTCACTGCAACCTCCATTTCCTGGGTTCAAGCCATTCTCCTGCCTCAGTCTCCCGAGTAGCTGGGATTATAGGCACCCAACACCCCAGCCGGCTAATTTTTGTATTTTCAGTAGAGACGCAGTTTCACCATGTTGGCCAGGTTGGTCTCAAACTCCTGACCTCAAGTGATCCGCCCACCTCGGCCTCCCAAAGTGCTGGGATTACAGGTGTGAGCCATCGCGCCTGGTCGTAATCCCCCTGTATTAAGTCTGTGGTGCGCTGGATTCCATGTCACATGCTGGCCACACATTGTCTTACACCTCTGAACAAACTCATGAATCAAGTTGCATACTGGAGAAAAAACAGAGGCTGGCCTTGCCTGAGGTTGCTGCACAGGTGAGTCGCAGAGCCGGGATTCAAGCTTGGGTCCCCTCAGCCCAGAGCCCGCCCTCCTTCAAACAGGGCAGGTGTTGGCCTCTACTCAATGCAAGGGCCCAGCATTGTGGCTGCTGCTGGTTGTGTGCTGGGCGAGAGAGCCAGGGTGTCCCAGGGCAAAGGTGTTCAGTTTGGGTTTCAGGATGGGCCCACTGGTGGCCATGGTGGTGCCCAGGGGAGACGAGTGAGAAGGCACCTCCTGCTTGTTGACAGCCCTGCCCGTTTCTCGCCCACAGAGTCCCAGGCAGCAGTTGCAAGAGGCCGGCCACCATCTCCTACGACCATGCGGAAGAGGGGCTGATGGCGAGCATCGAGCGGGAGTACTGCCGCTGAGGACGGTGCACCCCGGCGCCTGGCCAGGCGTCGGAGGCACCTGCTGGCTGGGTCTCCCCCAGCTGGCCCGGAGCTCTAGCAGGAGCTGAGCCACTTCCAAAACAGTCACTCCCGGATACTTCAGAGCTGGCCTTTCAAATTCGCTTTCAGACAGTGCCACCTTGGGCCAGCTGCTGGCGGTCAGGGTTGCTGGGGTGGTGGTGATCAGCTGTGTAGACCAGGTCAGGAGACAGGTGGTGCTGACCCACAGATGCGTGGACCGGGGCACGGGCACCGCCTCCCCACCGTGGGGAGCCTGCCAGGTTCTTCTGGAGCCTGAAGTGTGTGCCCCTCTTGGTTGCCCATTCTCCGCTGTGGGGAGGGCTGACAAGGTGCAAGTGAGACAAGCGAGCCCCTCCCGGCATCCGTGCCACAGCATTTCTGGAAGGTTCTGCCGTGGAAGGTGCACCTGTGCTGCTCCCGCGAGCCTCAGGCCCATCTCTCCAGGTGAGGCCAAGTCAGCTTAATGCCTCTTACTCCCCAGGGAGCAGCCTGGGCCGGGCAGCACCTGAGGTTCTGTGTGTCTAAGCAGCTCCCAGCCCAGGCCCAAGCTCTGAAGCCCCCCGCCACACTTTGAGGAGCAAGGACCCCAGTTCTGATCCTAGCCCTTGACAGACTTGCAGTGAGAGGTAGGGTTCATCACTGCCTCTCTGGGCCTCAGTTTCCCTCTCTGGAAAATCAGCTCTGGCAGCTCTGGGAGGCCATCCCCAGCTCTGACAATCTGGAACTGTGCCAGTCCAGGTGGCCACAGTGGTCCCCCCGCTAGGTACAGCACTGCCTTCCCTGTGGGGAGCCAGCGCCCAGGTCCCACGGAGGGAGGGTCTGCCTGCCACCGGCTTTCCAGTTCTCCCTTTCGCAGGCAGCCTGGCCAGTGTCTTAGGGGCTTTTAAATTCTCTTTCCGCCTGGGTAGAAGGTGGGAAACCACAGTAATGAGGCAGGAAGAGCCTTGGAATGTTCCTAGTTGTAGATGAGAAAACTGACCTGCCCAGGATGCCCTTGGAACAGGGGCAGAGCTCCAGCTGGAGGGGATGCCTGTGTGGGCGGGCAGGTCTGGAGCTTGGGCCCAGGTGCAGGGACAACTCCGAGGGAGAACCTCGGGGAGAATACCAGTCCAGGGAGGCAGGAGGTAGGAGGCAGGCAGCAGTCTCTTCCCCAGCAGCCTGTAAGGGCATCAGGACAGAAGAGGAAGGCGGGAACAGCGGCAGCTTCTACGGAAGCCAGTACAAGCCTGGTTATCTGGCTTGACCAGCCAGCACAGTGCCCCCTGCCCCGGGCATCCTCGGTTTCCTGAGAAGAGCTCCAGCCCTCAAGTCCTGCGAACACGGCAGAGCAGGAGCATCTCCTGGTTGTCGGGAACCAACAGCCAGCTCCTTGGCACTGTCCCCAGACCCACAGGCCTGCTGTGGCCATCAGCAAATGGGCATTTCCTTGACCTTTTAATTGAGAGTGCCTTTGACCAGCTGTTCACAACTAGGAAATTCCAACTTCACATCGGAGCTTGGAGCTTGGAGCTTGGAGCTTGGAGCTTGCAGCGGCCCCCTCAAGGGCGTGACTCAAACCCTCCCCAGAGCCGGGAGCCATTGCTCATCCAAGCCCAACTGTTTCTTTTGGTATAAAGATGGAAGTCATTACTATATTTTAATAATAATGCAAATACGTATTTTAAAATAAGTTAACATTTTATTTCGTACCACCAAATGGATCAGGCTTTGAATTTAATCATGTAAATGTTTATAATTTTATGTCATTTTGTTAAAATGGGATGCTTTCAATCAGTTTCCAAGAAAAAGACGATACCTCGGCATTTTCTGGTGGAAAACGCGTAATACCCTCAATGAGATCAAAGCGATAGGAAAAAATAATTCAGAAGTCGTTACAAGCTACGTCAATGTCAAAGTAAATGCACCTCATCAACGCTAAGAAGTCACAGGAATTGTTACGTCTTTTAAATGTTTTTCCTGAATTTGGGGAAAGTGTCTTCTGAACAGCAGCTAGCCAAATACAGTGGTGTGTGTACTGCAGCTGTAGGTGAAATAAAAATTTAAAAAGGGGCAAATAAAATGATGTGTGCCAGCCATTTGAGCCAGCCCTGTCTCTGTCCCGTGAGACGGAGGGGCTGTGCCTGGAAGTGGAGGGTGGTTGTCGCTGCAGCCTGCGGCCCGGCCTGAGCCTGTCCCAGTGCCTCCTGTGTGCCAGGCACCACCTCAGGCATCTTCCTGGCTGCCTCAAGTTGCATCTGAGCCTCAGCTCCTGCTCAGCACTGCATGGGGCATTTGCTCACTGTCCTGCTCAGAACTGCATGGGGGATTTGCTTACTGCCATGGTAGGACTGTGGCTGGAATCAAGGCAGAAATCTCAAAGGCAAAAATGACGCCTGTTACTGCCTGGGAGAATCTTAAGTGACCACAAAAGTGTCTACTGGTTTCTTTTTTCACTTTTGAGATGGAGTCTTGCTCTGTTGCCCAGGGTGGAGTGCCATGGTGCTATCTCGGCTCACCGCAACCTCTGCCTCCTGGCTTCAAGCGATTATCCTGCCTCAGCCTCCCGAGTAGTTGAGACTACGAGCATTTTTTTGTGCTTTTAGTAGAGTCAGGGTTTCACCATGTTGGCCAGGCTGATCTCAAACTCCTGACCTTGTGATCCACCCGCCTTGGCCTCCCAAAGTACTGGGATTACAGGTGTGAGCCACCATGTCTGGCTGTGTGTCTCCCGGTTTCTGTAGTATGAGAGTTCCTTGGAGATGCTACAAAGCCCCAGGAACTGAGAAAACACTGTCCACACCCAGCTCTGAGAAATGCTGGGTGTGTTTTCTCGAGAAAGAAGCAGAGCCCCGCTGTTGCCCTCCTCCTGGCACGTGCATTCCCAAGCCTCTCCTCACAGGCTCTTGGGCTCCTGGCCTCACCCGGGCAGGGGCCTCCTTCCCTAGCTGCTGTTGGCTCAGGCTCCCTGCACCTCCCTGAGATGGCCCTTTCTAAGACATTTTCCTTTGCTCTTCCAAAGACCTAGGGCCACTTGTCCTCATGGAATGCTGCGCCTGCTCACATATGGTGCCTGGACACCTGCTGCTGACATTGGTTGGTGGACCGGTGACAGCACTCTCCGTTCCCGGGGTGGGGCACATGTGTGCAGGTGTGAGCACTCGGGAGAGCGTAAGGCTGTTGAAGAAGTGTAGCCAAACGCCCCACGGAAAAGAGTCCATGGCTTTTTTTTCTGTTTCCTTTCTGGCAATAACGAGGCAGGAGAAAAGTATTCCCAGTTGCCATGAGGAGGAGAAAGCACATTTACAGCTGTAGCGGCTAGCTCCCTCTAGGAGGCGCTCTGCAGTCAGACCTGTGAGTGTCTGGACCCCCTAGGGACAAATCAGACCTTCAGAGGTGGGCAGGGCCTGTGTTGACTGGGGATATGGCAGCCTTTAGTTTCTTTCTTTTTTTTTTCTTTGTTTTTTTTTTTTATTTTTTATTTTTGTTTTTTTGTGCCTTTAGTTTCAATAGTTAGGAAGGAAAAGAAGGAAGGAGACCCAGACCACTGCTTTTTGGAGGTATGAATCTGTGGGAAAGAAAGGTGGCAATTTAAGTCCACAAGAGGTAACATCTGACCAGCACCTTTGTGTGGCTGGGGGCCTTGGGATGTGGCCACATGGGAGACAAAGGGCGGGCCCTGAAATCTGCACCCCCAAAAAATGAGCGTGTGGCTACCTGTGGTGCTGAGGGGACAAGTGTATTCTTCTGTGCTCTTGGCCTCCAGCAAGGCCATGGGCCTGCAGCCAGTTACCAGTGGCAGGATGTGGCAGCAGGAACTCAGCAGCAGCTTGGCCATCACAGCTCCGTTCCTGGAGAGCAGAAGTTAGAAGATTCCGACTTGGAGACCAGGTCCAGTGGCTCACACCTTGAATCCAAGCACTTTGGAGGCTGGGGCAGGAGGATCGCTTGAACCCAGGAGTTTGAGACCAGCCTAGGCAGCATGGTGAAACCCAGTTTCTACAAAAAATACAAAAATTAGCCAGGCATGGTGGTGCATGCCTGTAGTTCCAGCTACTCAGGAGGCTGAGGTGGGAGGATCTCTTGAGCCTGGGAGCTGGAGGTTGCAGTGAGCTATGCTTGTGCCACTATACTCCAGCCTGGGCAACAGAGTAAGACACTATCTCAAAAAAAGAAAAAGTCCCAACTTGGGCTAACTAACCCCTGGAGGCTTAAAATAATTTGTGGGAAAGGGGAGAAACTGCAGAGGGAGAGACTGAATTTCCTACTAATCTGGCAGGAGAGGATTTAAGTGAAACATAAAAATACTATGACCTTATTAGCACAGGTTCCAGAAACATCTTTTTTTTTTTTTTTTAAGTAGAGAAGGAAAGAAAAAAAAGGAGTGAAGAAGAGGAAGAAAGAGGAAGAAAAAGAGGGAGAGAGAATGGAAATGTTGCTTTATTCTAAAATAAATGGGTATTAATAATGGCCAATCAATATTTCATTTAAACCTCTGAGTAGGTGTGATGTGGTATTGACAAGAGTGTATATTTTGTGTATTTAAACTGGAGAGCTCTATAAATATTTATTAAGTTTACTTGTTCCGGATCTGAGTTCAAGTCCTCAATATCCTTATTAATTTTCTGTCTCATTGAGTCTAAATCTCTTTATAGGTTCATATGTATCTGGATGTTAGGATCATTAGCTCTTATTGTTGCATTGATCCTTTTACCACTATATCTTTGTTGCTTTGAAATCTATTTTATCAGATGCGAGAATTGCAACTCCTGCTTTTTATTTATTTATTTTTGCTCTCCATTTGGTTGGTAAATCTTTCTCCATCCCTTTGTTTTGTGTCTTTGTGTATCCTTGCATGTGAAATGGATCTGGATGTAGCATACCGTGGGGTTTTGGCTGTATCTTTTTTTTTTTTTTTTTTTTTTTTTTTTGAGACAGAGTTTCACTCTTGTTACCCAGGCTGGAGTGCAATGGTGCAATCTCGGCTCACCACAGCCTCCGACTCCTGGGTTCAGGCAATTCTCCTGCCTCAGCCTCCTGAGTAGCTGGGATTACAGGCATGCGCCACCGTTCCCAGATAATTTTTTGTATTTTTAGTAGAGACGGGGTTTCACCATGTTGATCAGAATGGTCTTGATCTCTTGACCTCGTGATCCATCCATCTCGGCCTCCCAAAGTGCTGAGATTACGGGCATGAGCCACCATGCCCAGGCTGTTCATCATGTCTTACCCACTCAAGTATGAGCTCTTTGGGGTCAGGAACTGAGATAATTGCTCTTTGAATTTCTGAGCCAACACAGCAGGATTCATTAAATGCTTGTTGGATGAATGGATAGATGGATGGATGAATGGTTGGATGGATGGATGAGTGGGTAGATGGATGGGTGAATGGATGGATGAGTGGGTGGATAAGTGGGTGAGTGGTTGGATGAATAGATGAATGGATGGTTGGATAGTTGGGTGGGTAGATGGGTGGGTGAGTAGTTGGATGGATAGAAGAATGGGTGGATGGATGATGGGTGGTTGGTTGGATGGGTGGGTGGATGGGTGAGTGAGTTGTTGGATGGATAGATGAATTGGTGGGTAGAAGGATGGGTGGCTGGGTGGATAGGTGGGTAGATGAATGGGTAGGTGGATGGATGGGTGGGTGGATGGATGGATGGATGGATAGATGGGTGGATGGGTGGGTAGATGGAAAGGCGGATGAGTGGTTGGATAGATAGATGAATGGATAGATGGATGGGTAGTTGGATGTTGCATGGGTGGGTGGATGGATCGATGGGTGGGTGGATGGGTGGATGAGTTGTTGAATAGAAGAATGGGTATATGGATGGGTGGATGGGTGGTTGGATGGATGGGTGGGTGGTTGGATGGATAGATGATGGATAGATCAATTGGTGGGTAGAAGGATGGGTGGGTGGGTAGATAGGTGGGTAGATGAATCGGTGGGTGGATGGATGGATGGGTGGATGAATGGATAGATGGATGGATGGGTAGATGGGTAGATGAGTGGTTGGATGGATAGAAGAATAGGTGGATGGATGATGGGTGGTTGGATGGATGAATAGATGAATGGATGGTTGGATAGTTGGGTGGGTAGATGGGTGGGTGGATGGGTGGGTGAGTAGTTGGATGGATAGAAGAATGGGTGGATGGATGATGGGTGGTTGGATGGATGGGTGGGTGGATGGGTGGGTGAGTTGTTGGATGGATAGATGCATTGGTGGGTAGAAGGATGGGTGGCTGGGTGGATAGGTGGGTGGATGAATGGGTAGGTGGATGGATGGGTGGGTGGATGGATGGATAGATGGGTGGATGGGTGGGTAGATGGATAGGCGGATGAGTGGTTGGATAGATAGATGAATGGATAGATGGATGGGTAGTTGGATGTTGCATGGGTGGGTGGATGGATCGATGGGTGGGTGGATGGGTGGATGAGTTGTTGAATAGAAGAATGGGTATATGGATGGGTGGATGGGTGGTTGGATGGATGGGTGGGTGGTTGGATGGATAGATGATGGATAGATCAATTGGTGGGTAGAAGGTTGGGTGGGTGGGTAGATAGGTGGGTAGATGAATCGGTGGGTGGATGGATGGGTGGGTGGATGAATGGATAGATGGATGGATGGGTAGATGGGTAGATGAGTGGTTGGATGGATAGAAGAATAGGTGGATGGATGATGGGTGGTTGGATGGATGGGTGGGTGGGTGGGTAGATGGGTAGGTGAGTGGTTGGATAGATAGAAGAATGAGTGGATGGATGAGTGGGTGGGTGGGTAGATGGGTGGGTGGATGAGTGGATGTGATATAATTCCTGTAATAGAACAGCTTGTATTTTAGCAGGTAAACTAGATTTGCAATAAATGAAGTTCAGTAAAATCTGGCATGGTTTTAGTAGCAGTCAAAATCTCTGATTTCATAGGAGTCTAGAGGAGGGAGCCAGGGAAATCTCCCCAGAGGTCACCACATGAGAGCTCAGTAGTGAGAGCTGAGGCGGCGCCATCAGCACTTGGCTTCCAGCGCTCCATCCCGTTGCTACCTGCTTATATATGTGCGTCTTCCCCCGGCACTTGGCTTATACTCTCTTGTTTCTTCTCTCTCACTTTTCTTGTCCAATCTGTTCTCTCTGGAACATGCTAGGCTTCTTAGGAGGAAGGGCGAGAGGACTTTGAGAGCGAGCTTCCCTACCTGGGAGGTGACTGAGTGCGTGTGTCTCACACCTCTGGAGGGGGCCAGGCTCGCTCCCAGGATAAAATGTCTCAAGTTCCTCATTTTAAAAATCCCTAAACAAAGAGGTAGGTTGAAAGTAAAACAGTACTGATGTCATGGCCAGAAAGACGTTATGAATCTTGGTGACAACACCCAGAGAACAGCAGCTACACAGTCAGAAAGCTGAGGGTCATAGGCTTGTGGCTGCCACCCCGAGACAAAAGGGTTTGGAATTGGAGAGACTTTTCCAGGTGAAATGATGAATGCAAAGGCCATTAGTATTTACCAGCCCTGCCGTTTCTTCGCATGCGCACGCATATACGCATACACGCATACACGCACACACATACACCCGTGTGAGTGACAAGATCTCTGTAAATTTCTCCACGGCCTCCTCCTGGATGGGTGGCTCTAGAAGGCAGTGGGCCCTTTCTGAGAGAGGCACACACAGCTGGAGCTCTCCCATGTGGTGGACACAGGACCACTTGGTCCCAGCACCTGGGAAGCCCCAGCCCCCTCCACTCCCCACAGGCTGTTTGCCCAGGAACTCAGGACCAGAAACCAACAGCTCTGCTCATCCCTGCCACGACATTCCTGGGCAGGGGCTTGGATTCCAGTGCAAAGAATGGCATCCCTTCGGACACATGTTCAGCGCTTGCCCAGGCCAGGCAGTGTGAAGGCGCAGGGATGCGGTAGTGGGGACAGGTCTTGTCCTCATGGTGACAATATCCTGGGGCATTTACTGAACATACTTGGTGGATCACAGTAAATTCTTCCACACACCCTCTTCCTTTTACCCCGCTGTGGGGCAAGCGTTATTAGCCCAAGTGCACAGAAGTAACTAGTGGAGCCTGGACTCAGTTACCTATTTTTTTGTTCCAAGTCCAGTAGTCTTTCCAGGATCTCACAGCCGACAGAGTTGGCTAGGGCCACTTGCAGGTCTTTCAGGAATTGCATTCCGCCTGAAAGGAGCTACCTTGCCCAAGGTGTCCCCTCCCCTGGGGCAGCCCTCATCTGATGACGAAGACAGCGCTCCCTGCCCTTGTCTGGGGCCCCTTTGCAGGGCTTCTTGGTGCTAGAGCTCCCATGGGGCCACCTCCGTGGCACTGGCTTTGCAGTTCGCTTTCTCCCGGTCTCAGTCCTCGTCTCTCACTTCCTTACAGGTACCGGTCCTGGAAGTCTCACCCAGTAAGTGTGCTCTGGGCAAATCTGTCTCAAGAATCTCTTTCCAGGGAACCTGATCCAAGACACACTGACATCGTCACCACCTGACAAAAGAGCTAGTGGGTCCAGCGGGAAGAGCGACCAATGTGCCGTTAGTTCTCCAAGGGGGGCCCCTCACCGACCCCGGTCAGTGAGGCAGGAGGTACGCTCAGGCAAGGCCGAGGGGGCCCTTGTGACTTTGGCTTTTTTTGGCAAGAGATGGAAAGCTGCTGGGGGTTTCGGGCAGAGCGAAATCACCTGACATTTCTCCATAGCGTCAGTGGCTGGTGAGCACAGACTGAAGGGGGTCCAGGCAGAAGTGGGGAGGGGTGGGCTTAATCCAGGAGCCACAATAGTTTATGGCAAGCTCCTCTCCCTCCCTTGCAGTCTCTAGTCACTTTTTCCACTTGTAGATTTTGCTCGCTAGCCCCAGAAAGATGACTGGAGGCAGGGGCGCCACGTACTGTTCCATGAGATCCACAACGTGGCTGTGGCCATCTTCCTCATATTGCAAGAACACAGCCGGCAGAGCCAGCTCCTCGATAGTGCCTCCACCCGGGCCACCTGCTCGACCTCCTTCTGCCCGCAGTTCTCCTGCAGGATCTGGTTACTGTTCCGAGTGGTCCTGCAGACACCGAACCACCAGCCAGCTGCATTTGTGGCCCCGGATGTTAGTGCCAACGTTGCTGGTCACATTGGGATCCCCGGAGAGGTCAAGATGATCACCCTCAATCTGAAAGGGCTCTCCCGTCTCCAGCAGGATCTTGCTGGCTGCAGCTCCAGAGTGGCAGAAGGAGTAGAAAGTGGCCTTGTACTTGACAGTAGATTTGTACCTCTTGTTTTCTGAGATAGTCTCACTCTGTCGCCTGGGCTGGAATGCAGTGTTATGCTCTCGGCTCACTGCAACCTCCGCCTCCCAGATTCAAGTGATTCTCCAGTCTCAGCCTCCTGAGTAGCTGGGACCACAGGAGCATGCCACCACGCCTGGCTAATTTTTTGTGTTTTTAGTGGAGACGGGTTTCACCGTGTTAGCCAGGATGGTCTCGATTTCCTGACCTCATGATCCACCCGCCTCGGCCTCCCACAGTGCTCAGATTACAGGCGTGAGCCACCGCGCCTGGCCAGATTTGTACGTCTTTTCAGTGAATCGACCAAGATCCGCATCGCCCTGGGGGGCTGTATGAGGTCCAGGTTCTGCCCAATCTCAGTCTGATAGGAACTCTGCAGAAGAGCTCCATCAGGCTCAGGTAATAGGGCTGCTCCTGGCAATAGGCAGTAGATATAGGCTTCCAGTAGATATATGCATAGCATCATTGATAGCATCTGAACTGACTCCTGGCATCTGGTATCAGCAGATCTGCCCCTGGCGAGTGAGGGCTGAGTCCATGATGTCATCTGCCATTGGAAGAGAGCTGGCAGCACTCCCACACAGCAGCCCTGGTGACGCTTGCCTCCAATGGCCCTGGAGGACCTCCTGGAGCCGGGCAATGGTACCTCCTGTCTCTGGGTGCCTTATCTCATCCTCAGCTAGCACCCTCACCATCTGGGAGAAGTGCGGAATGAAATCCTGCTTTCTTGGGTATAAACATCTATTTCTGGTCTCCATTCATTCTGAGGAGCTAACGGCTCTACTCCTGGACACGTGTTCCTCCTTGGTGATGCTGGATGTTTTGAAAGGAGTCCAGGACTGTGATGGGATGGGGGGTGAGAGAAGAGTTAAGGTCTTGCAAGGATGTATGCACTCTTCTTTTTAAAGACAGTGGGGTCTGGCCAGGCACGATGGCTCACGCCTGTAATCCAAGCACTTTGGGAGGCCAAGACAGGCAAATTACAAGGTTAGCTGTTCAAGACCAGCCTGACCAACATGGTGAAACCTCGTCTCTACTAAAAATACAAAAATTAGCCAGGCGTGTAATCCCAGCTACTCAGGAGGCGGAGGCAGGAGATGCGCTTGAGCTTGGGAGGCGGAGATTGCAGTGGGCTGAGATCGCACCACTGCACTCCAGCCTGGGCAAGAGCGAGACTCCATCTCAAAAGCAAGCAAACAAAAGACAGCAGGGTCAACTGTGAGAATTGTAGGGTCAAGTAAGGAGAAGATGAGGCACTTGGTCATTTTAAGTGTGCAATGCTAACTGACCAATGCCAAGTAGACAGGTGGATACAGGGATGCCAACTCAGGAGAGAAGTGCAAAGGAGAGCCCCGTGGGGGAGTTTCTGGTAGAGATGCTGTTTTCATCTAAGTGGTGAGGTTGGGAAACATCGCCAGGAGACTGCAGCATGAGAACTTAGGGCAGGCAGATGGGGGGACAGGGGCAGGTGGCCTTCAGGGCACCCCCAGCTCCAGCCGATGCCACTGACAGGCCTGAGAATTAAGCCCATGAAAGCCCTGAGCACACCCCAGGAACTCCTTCAGTGGTGTGGATGCAAAGCCCCCTTAGAGGGCTGGAGAGACAATGTGCAGAGCCAGAGTGAAGCCTGCGCTCCAGGATGTGCTTTGCAACCCTGGGCTGGGGAGGAAGTACACAAGACACTTCCAAGCACTTCTTCCAGAGTGGCTGGAAAACCACTTTGAATTCTACCTCTTTGCAGCCACCCCCAGCACAGGAAGGGCATGAGCAACGAGGGCCACAGGGTTACCCGGACAACTGGGTCTGCCAGAGTGGCCACTTCACACTTTGGCTTTTTGAGACAGGGTCTTGCTGTGTCACCCAGGCTAGGCTGCAGTGGTGTGATCATAGCTCACAGCTGCCTCCAATTCCTGGGCTCAAGGGATCCTCCTGGCTCAACTCGCCAAAGTGCTGGGATTACAGGTGTGAGCCACCACACCTGGCTCTCTTCACCCATTTCTTTCAGAAAGAACCCTCCAAGGAACCCGAAGAAACAGAATAAAACCCCAGAAAACAAAGAGGAGAGATGAGTCTGGGCCAATACACAATGAATTTTATAGACTCTTCCAAATAGTCTCTACTTACAGTTATGACACAGGACACACATCCAGTTTAAAATCAAGTTTTATATGATTCAAAGAAAAGTTACATTACACATACCCATTTAAATAATGTCAAAGTCTGTTACATAAAACATAATCATGAAACATTTTAAGTCTTACAAACTACTTAA
Source organism: Saguinus oedipus (assembly GCA_031835075.1). NCBI lineage: Eukaryota > Metazoa > Chordata > Mammalia > Primates > Cebidae > Saguinus > Saguinus oedipus. The sequence goes on from CM063183.1 coordinate 106,668,270, forward strand.
AAGGCTCAAAGTCACAAAAGATCAAGCAAAACTGCTCAGGCAATAAAGTGCACTAGGGGGGCCTGCCTCTCCGGGAGCCTCCAGCACCCAGAGCCGCTGCCGAGGGGCTCCACACAGAATCCACACACAAGGGTAACTGTTCTGCTGCTTCGAACAGTTTTCAGACAGGAACTCTTTCCAACTTAAAACCTTTCAACAGACAAATGGAGGGGGAAGGAAGATGGTTTAAAGAAAGCATTTCCAAATGTAATCGGAAATGGAAGTGTAAATTTAAACCATCTTCAACATGTAGCTCTGTTTTAGAAATAGCACTACTTGGAGGATGTTCTGTGATACGCAACCAGATACTCAAAGACCTTATCCACCAGAATACTAGCGGGACTAACGACTCTGCATGTCATAATTAAGAAAAAAATCCAAACTCGATGCCATTTGTAGCGTAGTGGGAAATGCTGATGCCGATTTGGATGAGTGGAAGGAAGGACTGGGTGATGAGGACACAGGAACTATGCACACTGTGGCTCTCCCGCAGCTGCACTGCCTCATGACAACAGGACCCACCTACAGGAGTGTCCAAACACACGGAAACCTCCTAAAAACATACATATTTGTGTCAAATAACAGCTGATACTAAGGGGCAAGTTAACGGGTACCAAGTAACACAGTGAATGACCAGGTGGGGATTTTATCAGACTACAAAGAACAAAACACAAAACCTCATTTTATTCAGTATTTCACCTTCCAACATTTTAATAAAGATGAATGCCGGCCAGGCACGGTGGCTCAAGCCTGTAATCCCAGCACTTTGGGAGGCCGAGGCAGGTGGATCACAGGGTCGGGAGGTTGAGACCATCCTGGTCAACATGTTGAAACCCCGTCTCTACTCAAAATACAAAAAATTAGCTGGGCATGGTGGCGCGTGCCTGTAATCCCAGCTACTCAGGAGGCTGAGGCAGGAGAATTGCCTGAACCCAGGAGGCGGAGGTTGCAGTGAGCTGAGATCGCGCCATTGCACTCCAGCCTGGGTAACAAAAGTGAAACTCCGTCTCAAAAAAAGAAAAAAAAAAAAAAGATGAATGCCAATAACTTACCGGCAGAGACAAAAGCTACATACATACTGCACAATCAAAACAAATCCCCAAGCTACCCATCAGTGCAGCATTCTGTATGCTTCTACCCTTATTCCATTGCCTCAACTTCCACCGTTTAGCAAGAACCAGTCTCAGTGGCTTCTTGAATACAGGTGGCCACATTCTCTTATCTAGGATATGTGCTCACACCGTTTAAAAGTGTCATCCATCATCTATTTTCTAGGTAGACTGTAAAACATACCATTCCCAGTAATTCTGTTTGATCAAAACAATTTCCTTCAAACAAAAGGGCCAGGCACAGTGGCTCATGCCTGTAATCCGGCCGAGGTGGGTGGATCATGAGGTCAAGAGATTGAAACCATGGTGAAACCCTGTCTCTACTAAAAAATACAAAAATTAGCTGGGCATGGTGGCATGCGCCTGTGGACCCAGCTACTCAGGAGGCTGAGGCAGGAGAATTGCTTGAGCCCGGGAGGCAGAGGTTGCAGTGAGCCGATATTGCGCCACTGCACTCCAGCCTCGCGCCTGGCAACAGAGCAAGACTCTGTCTCAAAAAAAAAAAAAAGACAAAAGGGCAGATGGGTAGTATTACTGCTATTTAGCGTAACTTGCATTTCCTCGAGTTCTAGTATTTGATAAATTAAGGAAGCAGAACCTTGGCACTGCCTGCCTGCACATGCATCTCACCCTCGGCTAAGCTGTTCTCTGGTGGAAAGTTCATCCAACCAATATGAACACTTCTTCACTGAGAAGTTACTCTACCCACAGTATAGCAGGGATAAGGCCACAGCAAAACACGTCAACTGACGATCAACAAAGCGGCTGGATTTGAGTGTTTAACTTTTTTGGTGTTTTAGGTACAAACAAGAAATAAATGGTTTGCTTTCAGCAGAGCCATGGCCAAGACGATTACACACAGACTACAGCCTGCAGCAGCTCCTGCTCCCTGGGATGTGCCCAGTGGCTCATGTTACCCTCTGGGGACATCCTTCGCAAGACGCACCATGGACACAGCTCACTAGGTTTAGTCAACCACACTTACGGTTCTTGGGTGACAGGAATGGCTGCCTAGAATTTCCTTGAAAATGTTATGAAGAAGCTGATTGCAACATTTATTTTTCCCTTTTAAGAGGCCCTTATTCAACCAGTTCCAATTCCAAAAATATCTAAAAGGCCAGATAACCTGTGATTTTTTTTGGTGGAGTAACATGTCAAATTTCCTAAAATGGGTCATCATAAAAAACTTTTGTTATTAAACACTGAAAAGAAGGCTGCAAAATAATCTATCTAGAAACTGGTGATTTGAGCACCAACAATATAAATATTTTTATAAAAAACAGTATAAAAATTAGTACCCTGTCTTATTTCTACAAAACATCAATAGAAAGGTTGTAAAAATCCAGATTTTGTAAACTTTATTGCCGAAATATTTGTTTGAATGCTGGTGATTTAGATTACCAAATTTTCTACCATTTCTTTAAAAAGAAAAAAAAAAAAAACAACTTCTGAAACTACAAAACATATTGAACAGGGTCCCAAATGGAAAAGTTAACACACCTTCATCAAAACCAGCTCCCCGATCTTCCCGAGCCCCCAAAACCACTTTTTTGGGGTGAGGCAATGGGAGAGCAATCCATCAGTCCCATTCCTGAAAAGTGGCTTTTAAAAACCCCGTGAATAACATCCTAGTGGACCTTTCAGGTGCAGGCTGGCGTGGTCACAAGCAGGTTCCCTGGGCTCTCTGCACAGGCGATTCTGTTCAGCTTGCCAACCTCTGCCTGCCAGCCTGGGATCTTCTTGGTCGTCATGTGGCGGCGGGCATGCTTTGTCAGGTGGTCACTGCGCATGAAACGCCGGTCACACACCGGGCACACAAACTTCTTCTCCCCTGTGTGAGTTCTGCGGTGGCGAGACAGCTCATCCGAACGAGCAAACTTCTTATCACAGCCGTCCCAGCTGCAGCTGAAAGGCTTCTCCCCTAAGTGTGAGAAAACACATGCTGAGGAGAAAGGAGATGCTGAGCACCTTATTCAAGGGGTTAATTCATGTCGTTTTAAAATCGTGTTCATCAAGCTCACAAGAAAGCGATGTCTTCTTATTCTGGAACTGTGGGTAACCCCCCATATAGGCACCGAGGAATAAAAGCTAAGCAAAACCCTGGCACAGTTAGGGCTTAAAGAACAACTCACTTTATAGTGTTACTACTAAGTAATTTCCTTTTATATTATCCTTTATATAATCATATATTAGTTTATAGAATGAGGGCTTAAAGAATCCCTTTATATAATTCTCTCTATATAATCATATAACAGTTGATAGTATGAGTGCCTGAAGAATATTTCCCTACATATAATTATATTTTAGTTCATAATCGGAGGAATGCCTAAAGTGGACACAGTACAGAGCATGAATTAAGGAATAAGTAGCTTATAATTGGAGGAATGTCTAGAGCAAACACAGTGCAGAGCATGATTTAAGGGAAAAACAGTTATACCAGGAAAAGAATCCATAGCCCAGGCGGCAGCGTTCAGTATCGTAACGATACCTGCTGTATGGCAGGCTTGGGGCAAAAGCCACTCCTCCTAATAAAAGAGTTGTAGGACCTTGCTCCAGTTCTTGTAGAAGGCTGCCCTCTGAACGGCAATCCACCTTGGTAACTGCAAACTTTATCAGCTCTTGCTACTATGCTGCTCAAAAAGCATCTTCCCATAAAACTCATTGGAAGCTGCCAGAATATGGCGGTAACCTTAACAGCTCAGTCACTGCTATGTGACTTAAAATATCCTCCTATAAATCTTCTTAAAAGTAGTCTGCCCATAGATAAAAGTATTGAACACTACACCCTCTTCACTGCGCATGACCCACCTTCAAGCCTCGGTGACCTAATGGGGGTGGACCCCTTTACTGCACACGGCCCTTGCCTTCATGACTGTCCACCTCATGGCCTAGGTGACCTAATGGGGGTGGATCCCATGTTCTATTGCTCATGACCCTATCACTATCCTTAAAGATGATTTCACTCACTGCCCTGCCCCCTAATCTATACACAATAAATACTCATGCTTTGGGACATTCGGGGACTCGCCTAACTCTGCTTACAGGTGGCATGGCCCCCTAAGCCCAGCTGCATTTTCCTTGTACTTCGGTGTCCTGTCTATTTCTCAGATCCTGCGCCTCAGCACAGCATAAGGGACACCCCACGACCGTGTGGGGCCATCAGCCCTACATGGAACTGAATGATCCGGGTCAAACCTCCATGAGGCATTTATTCCCACCACACTTAAGATGCAGTATGTTGTCAGCACCCAAAGATTTCAAGCTAATCTTTCAAAATATATCTAAAACTAAAAATAAATCAAGCCAAGTACAAGCACAGGGGCTCATGCCTATAATCCCAGCACTCTGGGAGGCTGGGAGGGAGGATCAGTTGAGCCCAGGAGTTCCAGACCAGCCTGGCCAACGAAGTAAGGCCCTGTCTTTACCAAGAATAAAAATTAATTAATTAAAAATGTGGCATCGTGCACCAAAATCTCAGAAACCACCACTAAAGAACTTATTCATGTAACCAAATACCACCTGTACCCCAATAACTTACGGAAAAATAAAGAAAAAAAATGTAGCATCCATTCACTCTACCTTATTCCAATTGAACGACTTTCCAGGTTGGTAGGAATATATATAAAAAGTGGTCTTAGCCAAGGGAAACTTGCCCAGTTTCTACTTCTCATGAAAACTCCAAGTTTACAAAATGGCACAGAAGGGGATTCTTCAGAATTCTTATTTTATTTATTTTTTTTTTGAATTTTTTAAAATTTTATTTTAGGTAGAATCTCACTCATCACCAGGCTGGCGTGCAGTGGCGCAATCTCGGCTCACTGCAGTCTCCACGTCCCAGGTTCAGGTGATTCTCCTGCCTCAGCCGCCTGAGTATCTAGGATTACAGGCACACACCACCACATCCAGCTAATTTTTGTGTTTTTAGTAGCGAAGGGGTTTCACCATGTTGGCCAAGCTGGTCTCACACTCCCGACCTCATGATCTGCCCACCTCAGCCTCCCGAAGTGCTGGGATTACAGGTGTGAGCCACTGCGCCCGGCCAGTTATTTTTAATTGGAAGTACTTTAGGAAACATGGAAGAAACTTGTTTTAATCACTGTAAGTCATTCCGTCAGTACTTGACCAAGGAAAACTGAATCAACAGCAAAAGCTAATTCAGTCACCTCCCCAAACTTGGAAGCTGTGCTCCAGTGTGATGTGAAGTTCCCCTGGACAGCCCCGGTGAAATGTGGAGCTCACCAAGTCAACAAGCCCGTTAAGAGAGGCAAGCAGGTCAACTCCATCAGAAGCATCCGTTTCCTGACGCAGCCCCCATGTCCATCTGTCACGCGAACGACCAACCCTCCTTTTCAAACTAGTGTCACGCCCTTGTATCAGGCACCAGGAGTATATCCAGGTGAGATAAATACATAAGTAACTAAAAAAGCAAAGGGAGAATGTGTTGAGACCTACAGTAAACGACTAGAGCCAAAGAAGAAAGGAAGATGAGGAAACAAGCTAATAACGACTTCTGGGGAAGCCCTTGGAGGCTCTCGGTAAATAGAGATGGACAGAGGGCCGAGGGGGAGGGTGGAAATACGGAACAGAAGGTTGGGAGGCGGTTTCTGCACAGGCACAGGCAACTACTTCATGGCCAAATTTGGCCTTATCATGGAAGGAAACGTCCACTCGGTAGAATGGAGGAGCAGCAGAGTTCCTCTTACAGTGTGTGAACGCCAGACAGCACTTCATTCTCCACGTGGAGGCCACCATGATCAGAGCAAGAGAACACAAACTCACAGAACACCTGAGAAATGGTGCCCTCACCTACTGGAGCCCTTCTGTCCAGCAACACCCAGACCACTGGTGGGCAGCAGGGAAACCACAGGTCCCATGGAGCTATTTAAACTTCAGCTATTTTACACATTAAAAAGTGTAAAATTCAGTCCTCGGGCACACTAGCCACACTTCAAATGTGAGCAGGCAGTGGCTACCCTAAAGGACAGACAGCGAACATTTCCACCATCACAGAAAATTCAACTGGACAGAGCTGGTTAGACAACGGATCATTAGGTCAGCAGAGTGTCTTATGCAACTTACTTTCTTAAATTAAAAACTACTTTCAGAGGTAAGAAAAGTATACTCTTTAAAACAATATTTTAGAATTTTAACTTTAATACAGTTTGGCCAGACCTTCCCACAATGAACATAAGTCACACTGATAAGAGATATTTACTGAACGTGAATGCAGGTTTGTTTAAAAATAAATAAAAATAAACCGTCTACTGCAATGTGAACAGAAGGGGGCACTGTGAGTCACTCTAAAAGCTCCCGAAAGACACCATCACAGAACTAGACTACATCTTCTCTCAGGGTGAGCAGCTGGCGTGTCTGCAAACTCCTGAAGGCTGTGCTCACAACCCCGCCCTTACAGGATTGTGCAGGCTTTTCAGAACCAAAGAAAAAGCCACACTTCCTCCTCCACCAGGGATTCTCATAACACCCTCTCACCCAAAGGCAGCTCCAGGTGTGCTTCCTAACCACAGGGTCTGGTGTGCCCAATGCCCTACCTGCCCTGGTGCTTACCTGTGTGAGTGCGAAGATGAGCCTTGAGGTGGGAACTTTTGAAGTAGGTCTTCCGGCAACCTGGGAAGGTGCAAACGTAGTTCCTCCTTCGGGAAAAGTCTACCTGAGGGACACAGCTTTGGCTAGAGGCGATGAACACTGGCGCAGGGGCGAGGGGCAACAACTTGGTATTCCCCGAAGCCAAAACGCTGGCCGAACAGGGGGCAGGCGGAGGGAGGGCGCCCTGGGGCAGGACCAGCATCACAGCTCCCTGAGGCACAGGAGGTCCCAGGAATACAGGTTGCGGAGCTGGAGCAGCCTGGGCTAGGATGGGTCTCACAGTCCCCACAGACAACTGGGGAGGCGGCTTCAAAAAAGCTGAGAACATGCCACTCTGTCCAGTCACAGGGATCATTTGGCAAAGGACAGGGGGAGCAGGAACAGGGACAGAAATCAGAGGGGTGGTTTCCTTGGGCAGGTCATTTTCGTAATTCTTTGGTGAGCAAGTCTGCACTGCACTAGGCCACCCTGCCTGCTGGCCTCCATCAGTGGGGAGCAGGCCACCAGGCTTGTGCAAGCAAGGCTGACAGGACACCGTGTTAGTGCTGAGTAAACGGTCTGTGAGGTGTGCATCCTGCAAAGTTTCAAAGTGTCCCAAAAGCTGCTCTTCTTCTCTGCTGTCAGAAAGCCGGACATCTGGAGTCTGGGTGGTGGGAAAGCAGGCGGGAGCAGGGCTCTCCCCAGTGTGTCGGATCACGCTGGTCCCCACGGCCCTGCACAGAGAGCTAGGCACTGGCTCCAAACCCGGCAGGCCCCTCTCCACCCCGCCATTCAGTGCTCTGGCCACCACGGCAGAGGACTGGAGGGCGGCCATGGCTGTGCATGCTTTGGAATCTGTTACTTGGGTAGAAACAGGTGTCCTTGTCGATGGCTCCATGAGATCGGGGCTCTGAGGAGGAGTTATGCACTTTAAAAAAAAAAAAAAAAGTACCACGTGAAAAGGCTGCTTTAAATTTTAAAAGGGATTTAATTGATCACAATGCTCCCAATACCTTTACATAGAATCATCTAGAGACTCGGCTAGGCCTGTTTTCAATGACCCAGTGGGTTTCAAGGCTGCATGGGGCACTTTACTTTCTCAGCTTCTTCCCAGTGTTCACCCCTCCCAGACCTGCCCAAGAGCCCAATGCCAGGGAACTCTGAGGAGCTCCTGGCCAGCAGGCCCACCACTTCCACAACCCCCGATGCCCCACAAGGCCCTCCCACCCCTCTCCAAATCTGCTTTCTACACTCTTCTTTCAGATAAACTTCCAGCCCAGGACAACCACAACTTCCACTTCTGTTAGCAGCCTACAGTTCTCAACTTCTCCAAGCTGAGATGCAATTTTTCCAAATGCTTTCACGGATATTAGCAAGTTAAAAAAACCAAAAACAAGTGATTTACTGTACCCAACTCACATGAAGAAGTCGGCTGCCACGGGAAGGCAGAGGTGTCACCCAATGAAGGCAATCTGATGTAAAAGCACATACTTCTCCAGCTGCCACCCACATATCCTGATCCTAGGCTGGGTCACCAGGAGAACCTAAGCTTCACCCCAAGATACCCCCGGAGAAGTAAATTTCACTTTCTCACATTAATCTGTAGGTTTCATTCCATGGAAATTAACCTCATAACTAGCAAGGTAAGATCCATCCATAGAAAGGGCACATTTTTCAGAAATGAAGGAAGAGTTTCCACTCCCTCAGACCCACACAAAGAGGGTATGCAACTTATTTGCCAGCATCCCAGGGAATCTTCCCACAAGTTCTACAACACACTGATTTCAGCAACTCTAGTCATTTCACAGAAACACTCCTCTCCCACCTCCTCTTACCAGAGTTGATAAAGAATGGAAGTCTTTTGGTAGCTCAGGTGTGGCTGCATCCATATGCACAGCAGTGGTGACATCCCCAGAGTCAGAGACAGGCGTGAGGGGTCTTATCCGTAACAGGTCACCTTTCTGGAATCTTTGACCCCAGGAGCTCATACAAACAAGAGCCTCGACAGCTTCCATGTCTGTCTGCTCCAAGATGCTGCACGCAGACCGTTCGCTGTCATGCCGCTTCCTCTCCAGGATGGACTCACATATGTCCATGATGCCAACCTAGAGGCGACACAACACAACAGCTTCTCAGTGGAGGGGAACTACAGAGGTCACCCATGATGGCCATGTGGCTATGCATACCAGAAGCCTGCACTAGGCATGTAATGCACATGCAACACAGCATAGCAACACACGCTCAATTGTAGTAAAAGATGTTAAAGGAGGACCACTCGGCTCTTAAGCCAACATTTCAAAGACTGAACTAAGCTGGCAAGCACTGCCATCAAAAATCCTGACTCTTAAAAAAGGCTACTAAGTTCATACTTTCCTTGGGTAAATGATTAATAAAATTAACTCCTGAGGTGCAAGCCAAACGGTGGCTGGGATGAAGCTGCTGCCCAGGGAGGAGGCGCTGACACTGAGGCCATCTAGTCGGTCTGCCAGGGGCTGAGGCACCCTGACCATGGCTCTCTGAGGTGGCAAAGCCACCAGAGCAATGTCCCTACAGATGCTCTCAGGGACTCTGGGGCCTTCCCCCTAGGCCTCCAGGCAGGTAGGGACCATGGTGATTCCACCATTTGCCCACCCCAGATTCAGAACAGAAGTCATCTGTTACTGTCCCAAGGCTACCAGGGGTGACAGGAAGCAAACCTGACGCTTAGAGTTTTTTTTTTTTTGAGACGGAGTCTCGCTCAGTTGCCCAGGCTGGAGTGCAGTGGCATAATCTACCATCACTGCAGCGTCTGCCACCATGTTGGCTAATTTCTGTATTTTTACTAGAGAGGAAGTTTCGCCATGTTGATCAAGCTGGTCTGGAACTTCCAACCTCCACAGTTCAAGCAATTCTCCTGCCTCGGCCTCTTGAGTAGCTGGAATTACAGGTAGCTGTCACCACGCCCAGCTAATTTTTGTATTCTTAGTACTGACAGAGGGTTTCACCATGTTGGCCAGGTTGGTCTAAAACTGACCTCAGGTGATTCACCTACCTCGGCCTCCCAAAGTGCTGGGATTACAGGTGTGAGCCACCTCGCCCAGCCTTTTTTTTTTTTGAGACAGAGTTCTGCTCATGTAGCCCTGGCTGGACTGCAATGACAAGGTCTTAGCTCACTGCAACCTTCCCCACCTGTGTTCAAACGATGCTCCTGCCTCAGCCTCCCTAGTAGCTGGGTGTACAGGTGACCGCCACCACGCTCTGCTAATTTTTGTATTTTCAGTAGAGAGGGGGTTTCCCCATGTTGGTCAAGCTGGTCTCAAACTCCCGACCTCAGGTTATCTGCCCGCCTCAGCCCCGCAAAGTGCTGGGATTACAGGTGTGAGCCACCACCAGGCCCTCACTGTCCCTTTTTAAGCAAGAGGGAAGAGACTGGAATGAGCTGATCTCTATCAAAAGAAAATTTTAAATGTACGAAGATACACGTTTTCTCTCAAACTGCCATTCACCAAAGCACCGAAGATTTCCGTCTGCCCGAGTTCACCCATATCAAACAAGACGAGGTCTCTGTCTCGCAGGCCACGCCACGGAACTCCCTGAAGTCACAGAACCCGGCCTCGTGGTCCGCTCACCATATCGGAGGAAAGGGGCTCGCTCGGTACACAGCTGCCCTCACACCACGAGGCCCGCGCTCGGCCCACGTTTACTCGGCTACCTCCTCGATGCCCCCGGGTGGCGACGCGTAGGGGCCCCAACGCCCGCATGCTGCGTTCCCGCCTCCGTGTGTTACCACGCCCCCTGAACCATGCCGCGCTCCCGCCTCCCGGCCTTGCCCCGCCCCCACCCTGGGCCTTACCCCGCCCCTAGGGCTGTGCCACACTCCCGCCAGCCGCTCTGGCCCCGCCCCCGCGGCCGCGTGCCGCGTTCCCGCCAGCCGCTCCCCCGCCCAAAGGCCGCCCAGCTCACTGGACCGGAGTGACGTCATGGCTGGAAATAGCCGGGGCGGAACCGCCCAGGAAGCTAAAGACAAAGCTACGCGGGGCACACGCCCCCTCCTCGCCCCCGTCGGCTCGGGTGCGCCCGTGCGGCCACCGCCCCGCCGGCTCCGGAGCCCGCCCAGACCCCCACCAGCGCGGTCGTAGTGAGGCCCCGCACGCCCCACCTCCCACTTTCACCGGCGCGCGGGCCCCGCACCCTGTCCCCCGCCTCGCCCCTCGCTCGGACGAGTATTCCCGCCGCGGCGGCCCCACCACTTACTGCGCGCGCGTCGTCCGGCCCCGCGGTGTCCGGCGTGTGCATCGTGCCGGCCGGCCAGGAGCAACAAAGCGGCCGCGGGGCTCAGCTGGGGCGCAGTAGCGGTCGCACGTGCGCAGGGGGCTGCGGCGGCGGCGACCCGGAGCTCCGGCGCTCAACACGCGCCTCGCCCGCCCGCGCCGCTCTACCCCGGCGCGGCCCTCGCGGCGCGGGAGGGGCGGGGCGGCCGCGGAGGGAGCGGTCGGCGGGGCGGGGCACGGAGGCGAACCAAAATACGCCGCGCCCCCGTCGGGGCGGGGCCTGCCGCTTTCAGCCAATCCGCACCTGGTTCTTGCGTGGCCGGCCAATGAGCGCCGCGGGGGGCCGCGTGATCGAAGCCTGGCCGCGGCGTGATCGGTCAGGGCGGGACGCAGCACGTGTTTTGGTCGGAGCAAGGGGCGGGGCCTTAGGCCCTGGAAAGTAGGGGAAAGGTCGCGGCGGCGCTGAGGGCGCGCGGGGCGGAGGGTGAGGCGCGGCAGCAGCTGGGGAAGTCCCAGGGCCGGGGCTAGACTCGCTGCGGGGAGTGGGGAATTGCACTTAAAGGACTCTCTTGCAGCCCCACCAGCTGAATCTGTCGGTAGCGGAGACTCGCCCAGAGGCCTCACCCCGGCTTTTGTTTGCTTTTTAATTTGTCACTCTACCCTTGGCTTTTACGAGTGCGTCCTTGACCAGAGAAATCTGAAAGGTGGCTGGTTCTAGGTGACATTCCTGCATTCGGTCAGACACCCGGAGCCGGATCTTCACGGCCTGAGTGTCCCTCCTCAAGCGTCTCTGGGCCTTTGCCTCTCTGTTCCGGGGTCAGGGGAAGCTGAGACGGGCAATCACTGGAGAGGCGCCTGCCGAAATCCGCCCATTCTTCCCATGCCCAGAGGAAACGCCGCCCCCTCCGGGAACTCCACGAGCTTACAGGAGAGATCTGGCCCGGTGTCCAGGGCACCTTTTTTTTTCCTCCCCATATTTCGGTTGTTCCCGTCTCTTGGTGTCGTTTGCCCACGTCTGCAGGGCCAGGTTCGTGGAGAGCAGGAGCCATACTGTTTATTTGTGTCGCCGCAGCCTTCAGCTCAGCGACGGGTCACCCCTCTGTCCACTGCGCCCGCGTTTGCTTAGCCGCGATGCGGGTTGGCGCTCAATGCAAGGGGCAGAGGCCGAAATGAATTGTTCTTGAAAGCTCATATCCAGGGTAGCCGGAGCAGATACTGAATCCCAGCACCCCGGGGCTTTGCTCTGAGCCGGAGAAGCCTGAGCTCTGGGGAACAGGCCGGGCCCCACCACTCACCTGAGCAGGGCTCTGCTCCCCACTTGCTCCTGCGGGGCCCACTTGGGTTACGCAGAGGGTTTGAGCAGGCTGAGGAAAGGGTGTTTGCTGAAACAGTAAGAGGGTTGAAGTTGAATGAATCGTGATGAACTGTTCGCCTGAGGACCCCAGGGGCTCTGAGAAGGGCACAGGGTGAAACGTCTTGGGTACAGACTGGAATATTCTCTTTTGCCTGGACTCCCGCATTTGCCAACTGGTCTCCCTGCGACCACTCCAGCTCCCAGAGCCCCTTCCCTCCCAGCAGCCCCAGGGGTCTTTAACCCTTTCAGTGGCTCCCGCTGCACTTAGTAACTCTCCTGCTTCCCACTGTGGCTTGTAAGCTCCCTCAGAGATCCAGCCCCTCCCTCTCCAGCCCCATCCCTCTCCCCATACCCTCAAGGGACAGGCCGGGCCTCCTCTTGGTCACCTGTCCCACCAGCTCCTCTGCCATCTTCAGGTCTTTGTACTTGCCATTCCCTAGAATGCTTTTCCCCCCAGATGCCCCCTTTCTCCTTACCCGCAGTCCACCTAGAGAGCACCCTCAGGCTGACCTCCAGTCCCCTTCTTGCATGCCGTCTTGTTTTCTTCCTCCACAATACTTGATGATCTATCCCTTTTCCATGACTTAAGTTATTTGTTCATGTCTGTGTCACTACCAGAAAGAATCTCCCAAGGCCAGGGAGGCTAGCTGTCTATCTCATTTGTCCACGTAGGGGAATGAGGAAATGAAAGTATCTACCATCCTCCCTGCTTGAACATCCCGTGGGCATCTCGAATTGTGTCCTTAAAACTGAACTTAGATTCCACCCAAATCTGGATTTCTCACTTCCCCGTAGGGCACAGCTGTATACCCTGTTCCTTAATCTAGAAGCCTGAGCATCACCTTTAACTCCTCCCTTTCTCACGGTTGCTTTCTTTCGCCAATTACGCTGTGCTCCTCTTCTTCCTCAGTCCTCTCAAACTCTTAGGTCACCCATGCCAGCCCTTGTCCTGGCCATCACCTGCTTGCCTGAATTGTTGCCACTGCCTCCCAAGAGGTCTCCCTCCCTCCAGCCAGATGCCCTACAATCTGCCCTCACCTCGCTGCCAGAATGATCTTCTGGAAGTAGAGATTGCACTGAACCTGTATTCAAACCGTCAGTTGGAATCCAAACAGTTATGGGACTGACTGCAGGCTCCTTGGCCAGGAACCTATGAGTCTTCATAGACTCCATGCCAGGCTCCAGCCAGCACTTCCTGCATCATTTCTGACCAGTTCCCCAAATTCCTTTCCCTTCTGCCTTCCTGCCCCCATGACCCAATATAGAACCCAGTGCTCCCAAGGTCATGTCATGCCACTCCTTTCTGTTTCTAGACAGCATTCCTTCTGCGTGGAATATGCCAATCCTTGTCTGCTTTGACTCTAAGACTGCATGAGATGGCCAGGCATGGTGGCTCATGCCTGTAATCCCAGCACTTTGGGAGGCTGAGGCAGATGGATCACCTGAGGTCAGGAGTTTAAGACCAGCCTGGCCAAGATGGTGAAACCCTGTCTCTACTCAAAATAGAAAAACTTAGCCCGGCATGGTGGCGGGCACCTATAATCCCAGCTATTCTGGAAGCTGAGGCAGGAGAATCATTTGAACCCGGGAGGCAGAGGTTGCAGTGAGCCAAGTTTGTGCCATTGCACTCCAGCCTGGGCGAAAAGAGCGAAACTCTGTCTCAAAAAAAAAAAAAAAAAAAATTGCATGTGACTCCTGGGCAAAGCCCTCCCTGATACCCCCAAACAGCCGATGCCTCAGTGGAAGGCAGTGTGTCTGGGCTTTGGCGTCAGACCTGGATCCAGATCCTTGCTCTGCTGGTGTGACCTTGCCAAGTCCTCCTTGCTGTAGGACAGAAGGCGGCAGCAGCTCTCCCTGACCTGGCGCTCTGACTTCTCTTGTCCCCGGCTCTGTTTCTGCTCCCTGGACAGCAGGCACACATGAGAACTGTGCCCTTTTCAGACATGAGCCCCTGTTCTGCCCACATCTAGCGCATCTTCCAGATGGACAGACAGGCTGTGGTCACTGTCAAACCCCTGATTCTGGCCCTGCCTGTAATCAGAGGGATGAAAATTTGTAAGCTCAGACAGTTATGGAGCATTCATTTGGAGACTTCACTGAGACCACGGGCACCAGGCTCTGTAGACCGTTGGGAAGAGCAAGGTCTGTCAGGCAGACTGGATGGGGTCACAGATAACATCCCCTGTGGGGAGAGTGTGACCCTGCAGGCCACAATGCCACTGCTTTCTCCTGTGTCCTTCAGAGAGAGCCTATGGCTGTGCACACATGCTGCCGCACAGAGGGTGCTGCTCTGTACCTCCTGGGCTTGCTCCCTGACTTCTCAGTGTCTTTTGCAGTTGTTACATAACGATCAACCGAATTCTTTGTAATGGTTAAGTAATATTGGATATGTTATTGATTTAACACTCTAGTTGAAGAACCGAGACGTTTAGGTTGTTCTCAGTTTTCTGGGAACATTGTGCCCCTCCATCATTTACCCACGTGGAAGGATAACTGCAGGATGAGCAGTTCCTGGAACTGGAATTTCTCAGTTAACTGCTCTGTGCATTTCCTTGCTTTTTCTTTCTTTCTTCTTCTTCTTCTTCTTTTTTTTTTTTTGGTAATTTTTTTTTTCTTGAGACAGTCTTGATCTGTCACCCAGGTTGGAGTCTGGAGTGCAGTAGCACGATCTCGGCTCACTGCAGCCTCTGCCTCCTGTGTCCAAGTGATTCTCCTGCCTCAGCCTCCTGAGTAGCTGGGACTACAGGTGGGCACCACCACGCCCAGCTAATTTTTTACATTTTCAGTAGACACAGGGTTTCACCATGTTAGCCAGGATGGTCTCGATCTCCTGACCTCATGATCTGCCCGCCTTGGCCTCCCACAGTGCTGGGATTACAGGGGTAAGCCACTGTTCCCAGCCTTTTTTTTGTAAATTTTTATTGAAGTATAGCATAGTATAGATATAGGAAAGTGCAAAAGCTTACATGTACAATTCAACAAATTTTCGCTAGGCAAACACACTGTCTCACCAGCACCCAGATTGAGAAACAGAATATCAGCAGCATCCCCAAAGCCCCCGAGGCTGCCTTCCAGTCACTACTTACCCTTTCCCTAATCCCCTGCGTAGGAAAATCCTTATTGTGGCTTCTAATACCGTTGGTTGGTTTTGCGCATATTGACGCTTTTTTGTGTGTGTGACACTTTTATAATACAAAGAAGATCCTCCGGTGTGTTCAATCTGGAGTCTGCCTTCTTTCACTCAGTGCGGTGTTATGGGCGGTCGGACTTCGTTTATTCTCATTCTTCTGTTCTCTTTCTCTTGGGTTGAGTTTACGGGCCTGGAAGCAGTACAAGGACCAGAACATGCTGTGAGCTGACCAGCCACTGGGCTGGCTGTGTAGTTGACAAATGACCTAATCAATGGTTGACTAAATGAATGGATGAATGAATCGCAGATCCACAAATCCACCGAGCTGTTCAATCCTGAATGGAAGTGAGTGTCTATTTCTCCAGACACCCCAGGGCCCCGTCTCCCTCCCCTGGGGGCACTGACGATGAGGATCAGAGAGGTCTGTAGGGGTAGCTGGAGCACAGGCCATCCAGGTCAACTTGCTTATTTGATAGATGGGGAACTCAGGCCTAGCAACTTCACACAAAGCCGCTTTGCTCAGGGGAGAAAGCCTCACAATGCTGCATCTGGCGTGGTTGAGGTACGAAGGAGGGCCAGGTCAGAAGACGTTTAGTAAATACCAAAAGTAGGCCAAGCATCGTGCTTGGTGCTAGCTCTTCAGGCCTTTTGATCCCCTGATTTCAGCCCCATTTATAGATGAAGACACTGAGGGACAGAGAGGTGAAGCCAGCTGCCCATCCCTGCTGGCAGTTAGCCAAGGGGCCAGGGTCCATCCCTCCAATGCAGGTCCAGTGCTGCTTTCTCCCAGCTGCCTGCCCCTAGAAAAGGAGCTGCTACGACCACCTGCGGAGTCCTCCTAAGCCAGCCAGAGTGGGGGGCTGCAGGCAGCTGCAAAAGGCGGTGCTCCAATCAATGCTATCCCCATCAAACTACCATTGAATTTCTTCACAGAACTGGAAAAAACCACCATGAATTTCATATGGAACCAAAAAAGAGCCCGCATAGCCAAGTCAATTCTAAGCAAAAAGAACACAGCAGGAGGCATCACACTACCAGACTTCAAACTATACTACAAGGCTACAGTAATCAAAACAGCATGGCACTGGTACCAAAACAGAGATATAGACCAATGGAACAGAACAGAAGCATCGGAGGCAACACAACATATCTACAACCATATTATTTTTGATAAACCAAACAAAAACAAGCAATGGGGAAAGGATTCCCTATTTAATAAATGGTGTTGGGAAAACTGGCTAGCCATGTGCAGAAAGCAGAAACTGGACCCCGTCCTGACACCTTACACTAAAATTAACTCCAGATGGATTAAAGACTTAAACATAAGACCTGACACCATAAAAACCCTAGAAGAAAATCTAGGCAAAACCATTCAGGACATAGGAGTAGGCAAGGACTTCATGACCAAAACACCAAAAGCATTGGCAACAAAAGCCAAAATAGACAAATGGGACCTAATCAAACTCCACAGCTTCTGCACGGCAAAAGAAACAGTCACTAGAGTGAATCGGCAACCATCAGAATGGGAAAAAATCTTTGCCGTTTACACATCTGACAAAGGGCTGATATCCAGAATTTACAAAGAACTCAAACAGATTTACAGGAAAAAAAAAAACAAAAACAAGCCCATTCAAAAATAGGCAAAGGATATGAACAGACACTTTACAAAAGAAGACATACATGAGGCCAACAAACATATGAAAAAATGCTCATCATCACTGGTCATTAGAGAGATGCAAATCAAAACCACATTGAGATACCATCTCACGCCAGTTAGAATGGCGATCATTAAAAAATCTGGAGACAGCAGATGCTGGAGAGGATGTGGAGAAATAGGAACACTTACACTGTTGGTGGGAGTGTAAATTAGTTCAACCATTGTGGAAGACAGTGTGGCGATTCCTCAAGGACCTAGAAATAGAAATTCCATTTGACCCAGCAATCCCATTACTGGGTATATATCCAAAGGACTATAAATCATTCTACTATAAGGACACATGCACACGAATGTTCATTGCAGCACTGTTTACAATAGCAAAGAACTGGAACCAACCCAAATGCCCATTGATGATAGACTGGACTGGGAAAATGTGGCACATATACACCATGGAATATTATGCAGCCATCAAAAATGATGAGTTTGTGTCCTTTGTAAGGACATGGATGAATCTGGAGAACATCATTCTCAGCAAACTGACACAAGAACAGAAAAAGAAATACTGCATATTCTCACTCATAGGTGGGTGAGAAAAATGAGAACACGTGGACACAGAGAGGGGGGTCTACTACTCACTGGGGTCTATTGGGGGGAATGGGGGAGGGACAGCGGGGGGGGGGCTGGGGAGGGATAGCCTGGGGATGAATGCCAAGTGTGGGTGAAGGGGAGGAAGGCAGCAAAACACACTGCCATGTGTGTACCTATGCAACTATCTTGCACGTTCTGCACATGTACCCCAAAACCTATAATGCAATAAAAATTAAAAAAAAAAAAGGCGGTGCTCAGTCCCATCCCTCTGGGGAGGGTGAGGAA
Source organism: Saguinus oedipus (assembly GCA_031835075.1). Classification (NCBI taxonomy): domain Eukaryota; kingdom Metazoa; phylum Chordata; class Mammalia; order Primates; family Cebidae; genus Saguinus; species Saguinus oedipus. The sequence continues at coordinate 106,686,265 of CM063183.1, forward strand.
GTGCTTTGTTCCTGCTGTGGCTTCCAAGCCCCACTCCCCCCCCCCACACCTGACACACCCCCTGCTGCCGCCTCTGGCTGCCTCCGCTGCTGCACTCGCCCTTCTCTCTGCCTTCAGGCAACAGCCTCACTGTGTGCTACATCTCCAGACCTCCCAAGAGGAGAACCAGGTTGTGCCGATGGCCTAGGGTTTTAGGCTCAGAGTAGAGGGGCCACATGGCCCAGCCTGCAACTTTCGCCGAAGGAAAGCCCAGAATGCGGCTATGTGTGTAGTGGGCTCTGAAAGCTTCTTTGAGGGCATGGGCACTTGGCAGGGCCTTGCAGAGGCTGGGCCAGTACAGTCTATGGCAGCAAAGGGGAGCCCTTGCCGCTCAGGGCTATGAGACCATGGAGGAACCAGAAGCACCCTTGGCCCTTCCGGCCCCTACTGTTTGGCAGGAAACTGACTCCAAACAATGGTACATCCTACATACCGAGAGCTGTGTGGGCACAGGCATAGGAGGACTGTGCCCACTACACACGTAGCCGCATTCTGGGCTTTCCTTTGGCGAAAGTTGCAGGTTGGGCCATGTGGCCCCTCTACTCTGAGCCTAAAACCCTAGGCCATCGGCACAACCTGGTTCTCCCTCTTGGGAGGTCTGGAGATCTGGCACACAGTGGGGCTGTAGCCTGGAGGCAGAGAGAAGGGCGAGTGCAGCAGCGGAGGCAGCCAGAGGCGGCAGCAGGAACTGGTGGGAGGGCTGGTCTGGGACAGTGTTCAAAGAACACATCATTTGAGCTGGGTGTTAAGGACAGATAGGAGGTAGCCACCCAGGAAACAGGTGACCTTTGGGTGCTAGCGACATGCCTCCTCCACCTCTGCATTCTTTAGCTCTTAGCACAAGGCCCTCCTATGCAGGGGTTCCCAGGGAGTTGAAATAAGCCTGGGAGGAAACCCAGGTCATTGTTCAGGCCAGTGGTTCTGTAGCGTGAGCCCGGAAGGCGTGTGAAAACACGGATGGCTGGGCCTACCCCAGGCTTCTGACTGAGCCGGTCTCTTCGGGGTCTGTGAATCTGCATGTCTTTTTTTTTTTTTGAGACTGAGTCTCACTCTGTCACCCATGCTGGAGTGCAACAGCGCGATCTCGGCTCACTGCAACCTCCACCTCCCAGATTCAAGCAATTCTCCTGCCTCAGGAGAATTACAGGCATCCACCACCATGACTGGCTAATTTTTTATTTTGAGCGGAGACAGGAGTTCCCCATGTTGGCCAGGCTGGTCTCGAACTCCTGACCTCAGGTGATCCACCTGCCTCGTCTTCCCAAAGTGCTGCGATTACAGGCATGAGCCACTGCACCTGGCCAAATCTGCATGTCTAATAAGTATCCAGGTGTTGCCGACGCCACTGGTCCATGAATTGCAGCTGTGAGAACTACTGATTTAGTCCAGTCCCTCCATCTACAGAAAGGGAAATGGACACACAGAGACCACAAGCAGAGTGTGAGCAGAGGAATGACTGGACACCCTGCCTCCAGACTCACGCTGAGTCCCGCCCCGAACCACACTGTAGTGCCACCCTGCCACCTCTTGGACCGAGTGCCCCAGGAGCGGCCCCAGAGGAAAGCCTCAGGAGGCCCACGTGTCGCTGGACAACAGCACAAACCACTGACTGGCCTGGGAGGGCAGCCTTCCAAGGGTCCTCATGGCTACACAGCCCGTGTGCTCAGCCAACTGCTTGTACCTGGTATGTTGCCAGCCCGGCTTCCCCAGTGACCCAGCGTGGCACTGGCACCAGCTCAAACGGGGCAGCAGGGCCGGCCAGGGCAGGAGCTCAAGGCATTGGCAGAGTGACCAGTGGAGAAACATCTCACAGGGTAACTTGGTGCGGATCCCTGCAGGGTCTGAGCAGGAATCTGTTGGGAAGCTGCTGTCATTCCCATCCCCTGGGCACAGCCAGCGGCACTTTACCCAGGTCTCAGCTCAGGTGGAAAGGAATTTGCAGGAGTGGTGCTGTGTGCTGCTCAGCATTGGGGGTGGGGAGGCCCAAGCCAGCCAGCTCCTGACTCAGCACAAAAACAAATTTTAACCACTTGAAGGAAATGGCCCGTCTGAGGCATGCCAGCCTCTGGCTCAGAGCTGAGCACAATGGAACCAGGAGTCACCAGCCTCCCCCAGGCAGGCCAGGCCCTCTGCCAGGGCTTTCCTGGCACCAGGGCACTCCTCACCACTGGCCCCTCCTGCTGGCCTGTTCTGTAACCACAGCAGTACTCCACCGGCCCAGGAGCCACCGCCACCCAGGCTGCGGTCAGTGCCCCTCCCAGGCATCCTCATGTGGCCATGTCTTCGAATGCTTGGTCAGTTTACACCTGTCTCCACCCTAAACTGGGGGCTCCAACTCCAGAGGCCGTGGAAACCTCTGCTGAGTAGGCCTGGGGTAGGCTGAAGCTGCTCTTCATGGAGAAACTGGCAAGGCGCTTAACCAGGGTGGCCTTAGAAAGAGGCCTCATGCCCACATCGGTCTGCAGCCCCTCCCTGCACACCTTCCTGGCTCAGTGTCACTCACGGATCCATGCTGGGTCCCCTTGGGTCACTCTAGGCCACTTTGGATGGCATGGGGAACTGAGGGGCACAGTCTCCCTGTCTGCAATCATCTGGTGCCTGCAGTTTGGAAGAAATCGTCCTTCCTTTCACTAGCCCTACCTGTCCTCTCCCCAGTTTACCACTGCTGTGTGGGAACTTGAGAAAGTGGGTAAAATTAGCTGGGCGTGGCGGTGTGTGCCTGTAATCCCAGCTACTCGGGAGGCTCAGGTGGGAGGATCCCTTGAGCCCGGGAGGTGGAGGCTGCAGTGAGCTGAGATTATGCCACTGCACTACAGCCTGGACAACAGAGCGAGACTCCATCTCAAAAAAGAAAAAAAAGACAAAAATGGGAGCCCTCACTCCACTACAAGAAGGACCCGCTTTCTGCTCAGTGGTGTTGGGCCTCGGCAGGAGGGGCGAGACCCTGGGCTGAGCTCAATGAGCTCCCTGACCGGCTCAACGCCCAGAGGCAGTGATGGACAACCACCTGGGGTCTTGCTGTGTTGCTTTTTTATGCCCATTCACACGTGGGCTGCTCTTCAGTAAGCAAGTTCCTGCTGAAGCTAGCTATGCTGCCAGTCACTGGGCTAGACACTGGGAGAGATGGGTGTGACACAGTTTCTGTGTGACCTTGGGCTGGGAGCTTAACCTCTCTGAGCCTGTTTTCTCATCTGTGAACTGGGGATGGAAACTATAACCATAGGATGTCACGGGAATCCAATGCGATCATGCTCATAAACATACTTGGCAAAGATGTCTACCAATCACTACTCAATAAGGGACATTTTAAAAACTGTCCCGTGGTAAGGAAGCTCACAAGGAAAGTAATGATTTTGGTATAGCTCCCGAAGTGCAAGGGGATGGTACAGGGATGGAGTTCCCCCTTAGCACTCTCCCTGGGGGAGGAGCTCACCTGGCCACTCAGCTTCCAGGGAGGGGACGGAGATAATGAAAATGCATTGTAAATAAGCAAATGGAAGAGAAGGTACAGTTCTGTACAGAAGAACTGCAAATAATATACGGAGAGAACTCCCGTCCGGGAAATGGAGCTTAATTTCTCTCCCCTTGAGTGTGGGCTGGACTTAGTGACACATTTCTAGCAAACGAAGTATGGAAAGAGAAAGAGCAGCTTTGCAGGGAAGAAACCTTGAGTCATCATTTCAGTCAGACAGCAAAGGTTAACATCCCAGTGACAAACCGTGTTGGCGTTCCATCTCCTGACATGACACGCGGAGAAGCGTTCTTCATTGTCATGTTATTCTTTCCAAAAATGCAGAGCTCCAGTCTAATCATGAAAAAACAGCCGACAAACTGAAACTGAGGAGCACCCACAGAACGCCTCATCGGTGCTTTTTGAAAGGGTCCAGGTCACGAAAGCCAAGAAAGAACTGAGACGCCGTCTCACTCGGAGGAGGCCCGCTGACCGAATGCACCCTGGGAGCCCTGGATTGGATGTGGAAATAGTAAAAGTGCATTAGCAGAAAACTGGTGAAATCCAAAGAAAGTCTGCAGTTGGTGACAGTTTTGACTCAGTGTTAATTTCATAGTTTTGACAAATGTACCATGGGTATGGAAGACGTTAACATTAGGGGAGACCTGGATGGAGGGTACATGGGACTGTGTACTGCTTTTACAACTTTCCTTGGTGTGTTTGAGACAGAGTTTCACTCTTGTTGCCCAGGTTGTGTGCAATGGTGTGATCTTGGCTCACCGCAACCTCTGCCTCCCTGGTTCAAGTGATTCTTCTGCCTCAGCCTCCTGAGTAGCTGGGATTACAGGTGTATGCCATCAACCCAGCTAATTTTATATTTTTACTAGACATAAGTTTTCACCATGTTGGTCAGGCTGGTCTCAAACTCCTAACCTCAGATGATCTGCCTGCCTGGGCCTCCCCACGTGCTGGGATTATAGGTGTGAGCCACTGTGCCCACCTGTTTGTTTTTTTGAGAAGGAATCTCACTGTGTCTCTCAGGCTGGAGCCACACGCATGGTCCACTGCCATCTCCAGACCTGCACCTCAGCCCCACCTGGCATGTATGTATTACTCATTTATCCTCTCTCTCCCACGCCTCCACCTCTCTCTCTCTCTCTCTCTCTCTCTCACACACACACACACACACACACACACACACACACACACACACAGAGAGAAAACTTCCATGAGATTGCAGTGGCACAATCTCAGCTGACTGCAACCTCCGCCTCCTGGGTTCAAGTGATTCTCCTGTCTCAGTCTCCCAAGTAGCTGGGATTACAGGCACTCACCACCACGCCCAGCTAATTTTTTGTAGTTTTAGTAGAGACAGGATTTCACTATGTTGCCCAGGCTGGTCTCAAACTCCTGACCTCATGTGATCCACCCACCTCGGCCTCCCAAAGTGCTGGGATTACAGGTGTGAGCCGACGTGCCCGGCCTATTTTTGCAAGCTTTCAGTAAATCTAAAATTATTCTAAAATAATTTAATTAATGCACTATAAGAGATGAATCAGAGGAAGTTTTCTGTGTGTGTGTGTGGGGGAGGATAAAGGAGCAATACATACATGCCAGGCGGGGCTGAGGGGCAGGCCTGGAGATAGGGGGGAGCCATGCGTGTGGCTGGATCCACATGTGTGAGTGGGTGAAGGGGATGGCAGGGGCCGGCGCAGGCTTTCGAAGCTGTACTGAGGAGCTTGGCGTTCCAGGCAAGGGAAGGGTTGCGCCGGCCAGAGCAGACCCCCAGCTCTCGGACATGGCCACTGGGTTGCCCAGAGAGTAGCTTTTCCTACCCATGGGACTGTCCTTGGCTATTCCCAAGACCCCAGCCTGCTGAGGCCTGTTCTTTCAGATGATAGTGAAATTGCTTCCACCACTTGTGTTCAGCCCATGTCCAGAGGGAAATCCATGTCCTTTCCAGTGTCACCAGAAGTCCCCGAGGGTGTGGCTCTGGCTGTTCCCTCTGCTCTGCTGATTTTCCTGATGGCTGGGTCTCACCTCATGTGCACCAAGTCGGTTTGGAGGTGGCCGAGTCCCTTCACGGTTGAGTGTGGACAACTGGATTGCAGGTCAGGATGAGGAGGGGATAGAGCTGGGGACCTAACATGAGCATCGCTGTTCGCAAGGCCTGGGTCCTCTGTCCTCCAGGGCCTGGCTCTTCCTGTGTGCTGTGTCCCGGCCCTCCTCCCTCCTCCTTCTCCCTCCTCCCAGCTTCCTCACTCCCACTGTCTCCCTCACAGCCCATCATGGTCAGACCCTGGGGGCTCTCCTCCCACACCTACAGGGACCAACAGGGCCGAAGCCCAAGGGAGCCCTCTCCTTGAAGACTGGTCCTGCAGCCAGCCTTGAACTAGCTGACTGCCTCTCCCTCTGCCAACAGCAAAGTGGCAGGTGGATTAGGATCGCAGTGGATGCGGTGGATCACCCCAAGAGGGTGCTTGAGCCTGACTGGGCAGGAATCCTGCAGGGGCCTTGAAGACTCCTGTCCAGGATGGGCCGGCTGCTGAGGCCCCAAGGCCACTCCTGAGACTTTGGGGTCTTATGGAGGCATTTGGTCTCCACAGGCTTGAGCAGTTCCTGCCCGGATGTGCAGTGCCACCCAACTGGAACACGTCACTTGGCAGCCCATTCTAGTGCAGAGCAACGGCCCCCATGCCCAGGAAGCCCCTCCTAAGGCCAAAGTTGCCTTTGTCATCTGCCCCAAGCCATGCCCCAGAAGTCCTCCAGCTGGGCTTGGCCCTCCCTGTGAGCACATAAATCCGCTCAGTGAGCGTCTGGAGCCTCCAGGGAGTCACGCTGAAGCTCATGCCCCCACATCAAGGGTCTGTGAGATGGTAGCCCCAGAGACTGGCCCAGGGCCCAGAGAGGGCTCTAAGCCCCTCTTCCTCAGGAAGTGCCCCTCACCATGTCCTGCCCACAGGCAGCACAGCACCGGCCCTGATGGGCTGTGGCATGGGGAAGGGGCAGTGGAAACGCAGCTCCTCTGTGCAGCCTCCCTTCCAGGGCGCCCCACAGCCCCACTTCCTGCTTCGTGCTGCAAGCTGGCCACCTGGTCTGCTCTGGGAGCTCCTTTACCTTGGCGCTATCCGGCTCCCCCTCCCTCTTCCCCTCCCCCTTTTCTTTCCCTCCTACCTCTTTAATCCTTGAAGAAACCGTGAGTCCCTCTCTTTTATTCTGCCCGTAGGCTGCTGTCTCAAAACACCATAAACGGTGCTTCTCAGCGAGGAACACTCATTTCCCACAGTTCTGGAGGCTGGAAATCCAAGCTCAGGCGCCGGCATGGTGGGGTTCCGGCAGGGGCAGTCTTCCAGGTTGCAGATGGCTGCCTTCTCACCGTGTCCTCAGGTGGCAGAGCGGGAGGCACCGACCCTCTGCTTCTTGTCAGGTCACTGATCCCTCATGAGGGCTCCACCCCCCAATCTAATGAACTCCCAAAGGCCCTGCCTCCTAGCAGATGAGGGTTTCACGTATGTGTCTAAGGGGACATGGCCACTCAGTCCATCGCATCTTCCTCCCTCCTGAGGCAGGTGATGGGAGCTGGGCTGTCTTGGCTGTGCAGAGCACACACGCCCACATGCACGCTCTCTGCTTGGGTCTGCAATGCTTTCTCTGAGTGTATTCCATGGCAAGCGTATTCCACTGCACTTGGCTTTCTGCATCCTGGGAGTCCCCGCCCAGCCCGCACCTGCAGCCCTGGCTCATTGGTTTGATGAGCTCTCCAGAAACCACCTCACACTGTGAAGCCTCAGCTTCCCCAACTATAAAATGGGAGTCGTAATTACAAGGTTAGAAGAAATGGGAAAAAAAGATAAAATGGGGCTGGGTGCAGTGACTCATGCCTGTAATCCCAGCACTTTGGGAGGCCGAGGCGGGTGGATCATAAGGTCAAGAGATTGAGACCATCCTGGTCAACATGGTGAAACCCCATCTCTACTAAAAATACAAAAATTAGCCTGGCATGGTGGTGCGCACCCCTAGTCCCAGCTATTCGGGAGGCTGAGGCAGGAGAATCGCTTGAACCCAGGAGGTGGAGGTTGCGGTGAGTCGAGATCACACCACTGCACTCCAGCCTGGGTAACAAGAGCCAAACTCCGTCTCAAAAAATAAAAAATTTTAAAAAAAGATAAAATGGGAATAATAAGAATATACTCCTGGCTGAGTTGTTTCAAGAGTTAGAGATGATGCTCCATAAAACGTGGCATCCATCAGCCATCCCCACCCAGTCCATCAGCCATCCTGCCCAGTCCATCAGCCATCCCCACCCAGTCCATCAGCCATCCCCACCCAGTCCATCAGCCATCCCCACCCAGAGCATCAACGATCCCCACCCAGAGCAGGGGATATTTTGGCTTGGCTGGCCAAAAGCAGAAACAGTGTGTTTGTCAGGAGTGGGGTTTGTTTTATGTCTACAGGAGGACAGGACATCTGGGGTATCTCATTCTTGGGGGCTGTCTTTGTTGCCCCAGCATGGGAGACCCTGGAAAGCTTGGCAGGAGCAAGGCTGGAGTCTCGGGGGGCAGGTGAAGCGCTGCAGGAACCCTGGGTGTGTAGCCTCAGCTGGGCTGATGTCCTTCAAGAGCAAGCCGTCCGCTGGCTTCGGGCTGCCTCAGGACACATGGTTTCCTGCTCAGCTGCTTCAGAGCAAGGCCTGCAGCCCCATCACGTTCCCAGCGCTCCAGCTTCCTGGCTCCAGCTGACCAAGCTCCAGTGGCGCGGCAGGAAGGGAGGAGAAGAGGGTGTCTCTGGCCCAGCACTTTCCTCTGGGTGGAGGCAGGTGGGAAAGGACAGCCAGGAGCCTCTGGTTTCACAGGAGCTCACTGAGGGCTTTGTCTAGTATCCAGGGAGCAAGAAGCTCCCACCTGGGGAAATCCCTCCCTGGCCCTCAGTGTGGGCCGGCCACCACTTACCTGGCAGAGGGACACACCCAGCACGGAGACACACTGCTCTCAGCAGCCAGCGTGTGTGAAGGCAGCCTCCCGTCGCCCAGCCTTGGTTTCCTCTCTGGAATGGGAGGGTGGTGTCACTATACCGGCAAGAGGTGGTGAGTGCAGATAAAAGTCCCCGTGGGCATCAACCCACCTCCCTGGGTCCCAGGTGCCCAGGCAGTCCAGACCAGGGTGGGCTGGGGGTATCTGTTCCCAAGACTGCCCTGCTCATGTTTCCCTCCCACTCCTCATCCAGAGGGCGGGAAAGGGTGAAATAACCCCTACCCCCAACGCTTTTCAGCGCTGAGGGCCATGGCAAAGCTGGTCCTGGGGGACCCCGAGCTTTTGGCTTTTGCTGCCCCACTCCAGTATACCAACAGTGGGTGGGCAGTCATGTGACCAGGCATGAGACCAGGCCAGAGGAACTGCATGAGGAGGGGAGCCTGAGGCAGATGGACACCTCATCCAGCCCCTAGGACCAGAACCCTGCCTGCTGGCCGAATTTGAGCTGAGCATTAAGGAGGAAGGGGAAAGGGGGTGTATTTACATGTGTGTTGGAAGGGAGGAGGAAGCAGAGATCCAGAGGGAAAATAAGTGGATCAGGAGGGCCTGGAGCATGAGGGGCTTGGGGGAGTTGACCTCTCCCACCCCAGCCCTAACAGACAGCGGGTAGGGCAGAAGCCCATTCCTATGGCCTTGCTAAAGAGTTTGCTTTTTATTCAGAGAACCAAGAGGAGGCCGCAGTGGGCTCCCTCTAGGGGAACCAGGCAACCCCTTTGCATTTTAGGACCCTATTTCTGAAGTGGACCATGGCGAGCGGCTGAGCAGGTGCCAAGCTGGGGCTGGGGGCCAGTCTGGGGCTTTGGCAGTGATTCCACACGGAAAAGTGGAGGTGCCCTGGTTTTCTGTGCTGCGTAACAAATTATCATCAACTCAGTGGCTTAAAGCATCACCCCTTTCTCATCTCACAGCTTCTGTGGGCAGGAACCGGGGCCTGTCAGAGCTTTGTGCTGGAAGCCTCAAAGCCACCTGTGGATCTGTCTGCTGGGCTGTTTTCTCATCCGGAAGCTCTCCTAGGAGGAATCTGTCCTCTCCCTGTGGCTGTGGGCTGGAGGCCACTCCTAGGTCTGCCACATGGCCCTCTCCGTGGGCGGTGCAACCTCAGCTCGCTTCTTCCAGGCCACGGGAGACACACTCCAGCTAAGCAGTGTGGCCACCAAGTAACCTCCCTGTGGTATATCTTACTGGTTAGAAGCAAGGCACGGGTCCCACCCGTGCTCAAGGGAAGCAGGTACGCATGGTCGAGATCATGAGATGATCTTGGAATTCCGCGTGTGACAGGGGCCTCCTCCCGTTTATTTGTGTACACAACCCTTCATAGCCACGGAGACCTGAGAAGATGTTTTACACAGACTTACACACCAGGCTGGCTGTCTAGGCTGGGAAGAGTCTAGAGCTGTCCTCCCTTCCCACCGGCCCTTGGGGTTTGGAGGCTGCAGGGAGGCTCTTCTGCTCACAGATCTGTTTCTATCCGTGAATTCATCGGAGGGCTGAAAGGCCTCATGGGAAAAATGGGACTGAGCTCTGACCATTCCTCTCCCACCAGTGGCCCGCGTGGGTCAGTCCTAATTCTTCATTCCTCAGGACACAGTGTGGCTGAAGGGTGGGCATTGGATGTAGCCAGACCCGCAGGGCCTCTCCCAGGACTTCTGCTAGGGCTGGCAGGAATCACAGCCTCTTCCTTCCTGGGCTGTAAGATGTCCCTGGGCCTGCCAGGGCCGTAGGTCTAGCAGACATGGCAATAGTCTCTCAGCAGCAGGAGAGACCGAGGCCAAAACCACCAGAGAAGCAGAGACAGTGACCTCATGGCTCACCTGAGCCCCAGATATGGCCAGGTCTGAAATCCACAGGGGACTCCCTCACTGGGCCTGGAGGCTTCTCTGTGGCCTTCCCAAAGGCAGCATCACATAGGTGACAATGAGGGCAGCTCATGGGCACATGGGGATGTTAGAGGAATCCCTGCTCACCAGGCCCCTGGCTTTGTTTGTTTGTTTTTTGAGCTGGAGTCTTGCTCTGTTGCTGGGCTGGAGTGTAGTGGCGTGATCAAGACACCATACCCAGCTAATTTTTTGTATTTTTAGTAGAGATGGGGCTTCACCAGGTTGGCCAAGATGGTCTTGATCTCCTGACCTCGTGATCCACCCGCCTCGGCTTCCCAAAGTACTGGGATTACAAGCATGCACCACCATGCCTGGCCCGGGACCCTGCTTTAATAAAACATGACTAGAGTGACTCCATCTTGACGTGAGTTGCTAGGCACTCACAAGGATATTCAAGGTTTGAAAATAGCCACATTCAAAGCTGACCACCAATTAAAACAGCAAAATTTCAAAGTATCATCTCCCACCACATTCCGCCTGCAGAATGTCCACACGTCTGGAGACTACAGCCCTCTTTATTTAAGATAGCGTCGAGGAGCAAGCTTAGGTTGAAGGATTAATGGTCACCGATAACACCAGTAGCCCTGCCTTCAGTGAGCACATCTGCACATTCCAAGTTTCATTACCGCTCCTCAGAGTTTCTTATAAGCAGCGACACTCACAAAGGACAGTGCGTTCCTCCTCCCTCTTCCTGAGGATGTCCCACTCTGTAACAGCGTCATTTCCAGTAAACTCGCTTCCTTCACTGTGCTCTGTGACTTGCCTTGAATTCTTTCCTACACAAGATCCAAGAACTCTCTCTTGGGTTTTTGTGCCCCTTTGCAGGGAATTCTCCCCTGGAATTACTGGCAACCACGAATCTGCTCTTTGGTCACTATAGAAGGTCACAGAAATGGAATTATACAATTTGTACTCTTCCGTGTCTATTATTTTATTTTTATTTTTGTGGGAAGGTTGCTCAGCATAATGTTTTTGAGATGCATCCATGTTAATGGATGTACCAGTAATTTTGTCTGTCTTGTTTTATGATTGTGTGGTTTTGCTGAATAGTATTGTAGGGCTGTCCCACAGTCGCTTTTGGTTTGGGTGTTTTTGTTTTTGTTTTAAGCAGGTCTTGCTCGACAGTCGAGGCGCACAGCCTCCAGGTTCAAGCAATCCTCCCACCTCAGCCTCTCAAGTGGCTCAGACTGCAGGTGTGTGCCATCATGCTCAGCTAATTTTTTTGTGTGCATAGAGATGGGGTCTCACTATGTTGTCAGGGCTGGTCTCAAACTCCTGGGCTCAAGCAATCCTCCCTCCTCGGCCTCCCAACGTGCTGGGATTATAGGTGTCACCACCACGCCTGGTGCACTCACTCCAGTGTTGTTTTGTCAAACCGGGGCCTGGAAAGCAGGGGTTCCTCTAACACTCCCGTGGGCCCACCAGCCACCATCGTCACCTGCCCGATGCTGCCTTTGCTGCTCTGTTCATCTGCTCGTGCACACTTGGCCTGCTTCCAGTTTTTGACGTTTAGGCATAAAGCTTCCATGAAGACTCGTGTTCAAGTCTTTGTGTGGACATATGCTCTCATTTGTTTTGGGTAAAACACAGAAGTGGAATTGCTGGGCCATTCTTAACTTTATAACAAGTCACCAGACTTTCTTTCACAGTAGCTCCACCGTTGTGCACCCCCAGTGGTGGCGTGCAAGAGCCTCAGGGCCCCGCTCCTCCCAGCACATGCTGTGGCCGCACCAGCTGTCATCTTCACTGTCCTGGGGCGTGGAAGTGGCTTGTTACTGTGGGTTTCATTTGTATCTCCCTGATGACTAATGAAGTGGAACCAATGCACATGCTGACTTCAGCCTTCTGTAGACAGTATCTTCCTTCGTGAAGTGTCTGGTGGATTCTTTTGCCCATTGGTTTTTGCTGAGTTGTTCGTCGGGATCATGCTTTTAATGGCAAGTGTCAGGTAGCCCCTATGTGTCCCCATGACACACCTATTGTGTTTATGCATGCTCTCAAGCACACGTGTGTGCACACGCATACCAATTCTCTTTATTTTTTATTTTATTATTTTTTTGGAGACGGAATCTCACTCTGTCAACCAGGCTGGAGTGCAATGGAGGAGTCTCAGCTCACTGCAACCTCCACCTCCCAGGTTCAAGGGATTCAGCCTCCAAGTTGCTGAAATTACAGGCATGCACCACCACACCCAACTAATTTTTTATTTGTAGTAGAGATGGGGTTTCACCATGTTGGCCAGGCTGGTCTCAAACTCCTGACCTCAGGTGATCCACCCCCCTCGTCTCCCAAAGTGCTGGTGTGAGCCACCGCACCCAGCCCAATTCTCTTTAATAACGTGAGGTGGGAGGACAACAGGACGCTGAGTTTCCTCTCACCTGCATTTCAGCTGTTCCACGAGAGCTCTGGGGCGGGGTGGCATTTACAGTGCTTTCACCTGCCTCAGCCCATGAATCCGAACATCAGTGCTATGAAGTGTGAGATGGCAAATGAGGAAACTGAGGCCCGAGGGGAAGAAGTGACTTGCTAAAGGCCACACAGCTTGAGAGGCAGATTGGACTTGAACCCAGGTTTGTCCGACTCTGAATCCAACTCTGTTCACTGCCCAACAGCAGCCTAGGATCAGAACTACAAAAAAATAAAGTTTGAAGAATGGAGTAACAGCAGCAAAACCCCCACCCGTGACTACCCTGAGTGCCTGGCTCTGGAGGCCTCTCCCAGACCCTGTGTCTCGATACCCATGGACAGAGCCGGGCCCAGAAGAGTCCTCCCTTTCACGGTGGGGGACACTGGAACCAGATAACCAAGGTCACAAAGTCTGGGGAAGCCTGAGTGCCTAAGCCTTATTGCCACATCCCGCTGAGACCTTTGGTGGGGGTCCCTTGCCACCGTCAGTGCTTGTGAAATTCAAAGCTGCACCTCTCAGCACCCACCAAGATGTCAGGGCGGAAAGAGGTGCTCTTTCTGCCACATCACCCCTGTGGCCACTTCACCCCTGTGGCCCATCTATCTGCCCCCAAATCAGCCAGTTGGTGTCCCCATGACTCAACTGCTCAGGGCCCTGGTGGAAACTTCCCTCGGCACTCCCCAAACCCCTCCTTCCTCTTCTGGGTTCCAGCCCTCCCCAACCCTCTGTCCTTCCTCCCGGGCACAGCCCACAGGCCCCAGCTTGGTTTGGGGGCACATACTCGCCCGGCTTCCAGCCTCTCCCCTTTCCTCCCCAAGTCTCAGGCCTCCCTGTCCCGACTCAGGATTGAGGCCGTGAACCCACAGCCAGGGAGCAGGTGGGGTGACCTGCGCAGGAGGGCCAGGGAATTTCTGACTCTGGGTTCCGGAAGCCAAGGCCTCCCTCATGGAAACAGAAAGAACTGGGGGCACAGTTCACACGTTCTTGAAGATGAGGGTTCCCGCAGCACACGCCATGGAACTACGGCTCGGGCACGTGCACCCGGAAGTCCTGCTTCACACCTGGAGCCACGGCCAAGGGCAGGGCACTGAGGGGCTGCGCCTGGGGCCTTGCACTGCTGAGACCTCACTGGCTACACAGGCTCAGCACCCCTGCTGGAGCAGGCAGGTCCCCACTGAGAAAAGAACCTGCAGGACAGGGGTGTGTGGGGGTGTGTGTGCATGCGCACACACGTTTACACATGGATATGCATGTACGTGTGTTGTATAGTCAAGGCGGGGGCTGGATGAGCAAGGCGGCAATCCACAAGGCAGGCGGCAGCTGGGCGCTTGGGCAGCAGGTGATGCTATAGTCCACGGGTGAGATCTCTTTGTCCTCGGGGAAGCCCCTGTTCTGCTCGTAAAGCGTTTCACTGGCTGCCTGAGGCTTCCCACCCACTGCGTCACCATGTGATTAAGAGTTATCACCTTTCACTCCAGTCAGCTGACTGCAGATGTGACTCACACCTACAAAACACCTTCACAGCAACCCCTAGGTGACAATTCGGTTGACCAAGAAACTATCATGTCTACTTCTGAGAGCTGCTGGAGTCCTGGCAGGGAGGGGTGGGGACCGGGGCTGTGCCTGGTGATGGGTGTTTCCAGGCGCTGCCAGCCTCACTCACCATTTCCCGAGTTGGTCCCTCACCCTCTTGACTTCTCAGCACTGCTGAGGTGGGGTCCAGGCTGCTAAGCAGGGCTACCTGGTCCCCAGGACTTCACCCGGAGGGCCTGCCCCTAAGGCCCGGGCTGAGGCTCCATCAGGGCCCATTTCACCGCCTCTGATAGAGCCCGGGGCTGAGCTGATGGGTGCACAGAACTCCCTCTACCTGGCAGTGCTCTTCGCCGTGGCCAGAGGGCTACGCCCTGGCCTGCCCGGACACAGCCCGACTGCTGCCTCCCCAGACCTGCTGCCTAGACCTGAGGGAGAGTCGGAGTCAAACATTCAGCAGAGGGCTCTGCCTCCACCACTTCAAGGGAGGGAATAGGCCCAGAGAACAGGACCAGGGGCATGACTCCAAGGCCTTTCCACCCACCAGATGCCCCGAGATAAGGCCCAGCCCAGAACTCTGTGTCTCTGTGACCAAAGCTTCTGATCACATAATCTGAGCTGCTGATCTTAAATCTTCGCAGGGTGGTCGAGTGCTGCAGAGGAGAACCCCGGTGTGCTGGATGCAGCTCGGGCTGCGCCTGGAGGGATGGAGCACACTTCTTCTCAATCCTGTGTTCAGCATGTCATGTTGGTAGCTTGACATCAGCCATGATGAGAATATTTACACCATAGATATTGACGAACACTTCACATTAGTTCCCCTCGACCCCCTGCAGAGAGCTGGTTGTTAAACTTTTTTTTTTTTTGAGATGGAGTCTCGCTCTGTCACCCAGGCCGGAGTGTAGTGATACGATCTCAGCTCACTGCAACATCTACTTCCTGGGTTCAAGTGATTCTCCTGCCTCAGCCTCCCAAGTAGCTGAGACTACAGGTGTACACCACCATGCCCAGCTAATTTTTGTATTTTTAGAAGAGACGGGGCTTCAACATGTTGGCCAGGATGGTCTCTATCTCTTGACCTGGTGATCCACCCACCTCGGCCTCCCAAAGTACTGAAATCACAGGTATGAGCCACCATGCCCAGTCTGCTTGTTAAACATTTACTAGCGCACCGCAGGAGAAGACCCAGAGGAGAAGGCTGGGATGGGGAGGAGGGAGTTTCAAGTATCTATTACTGTGTCTTAAGATGATGGTGATTGATTCCTCCTCATGAGTCTGTGGGTCACTGGGGTGGTTCTTCTGCTCCCCATAGTATTGATGAAGGTCACTCTTGCAGCTGTGTGCACGGCCTTTCCCTCCAGGAGGATGGCCTGACCTCCCCACAGCGTGGCAGCTTCTGAGAGAGCAGGAAGCTGCCAGGCCTCCAAAGGCCAGGACCCGGTGCAGCATCACTTCCCCCACATTCTATCTGTCAAACAGGCCTGAAGACCTATCCAGATCTGATGTGGGAGGGGATACGAAGATCATCCATATCGGGAGAGTCACTGAGGACCAGCAGGGCAATAGTCTACCAGCTGGGTGGGGCAGCTCACGCCTGGAATCCCAGCATTTATGGAGACCAAGGTGGGAGGACCACTGGAGGCCAGGAGTTTGAGACCAGCCTGGGCAACATAGTTATGACAACCTACAAAAAATTTAAATATTAGCCACGCATGGTGGCGCATGCCTGCAGTTCCAGCTACTCGGGAGGTGGGAGGATTGCCTGAGCCCAGGAGGTTGAGGCTGTAGTGAGCTATGATCGTACCGCTCCACTTCAGCTTGAGGGACAGAGCGAGATCCTGTCTCAAAAAAAAGAAAAGTTAGTAGTCTACCACAGGAGATAAGAAAAGCAGAGCTCAGCTTGAATGGGGAATTAGGGTCTCAAAAGATAGGCCTTGGCCGGGCAGGGTGGCTCATACCTGTAATCCTAGCTCTCTGAGAGGCCGAGGCTGGCCGATCACGAGGTCAGGAGTTCAAGACCATCCTGGTCAACATGGTGACCAAACCCGACTCTACTAAAAGTACAAAACTCAGCCGGGCGCGGCAGCTGTGACCCCAGCTACTTGGGAGGCTGAGGCAGGAGAATCACTTGAACCCAGGAGGCAGAGGTTTCAGTGAGCCGAAAAAAAAAAAAAAAAAGAAAAAGACCTTCAGTATGGCTGGTGAGCTTGGCCTCCCTGGATGTGTCCTATAGAAAGATGTGCGTTGAACTCCCTGGGGGCAAGGCACAAGCCCCTGGCTTACTCACGTGGTCTAATTGGACAGTCACAGCAGCCTGCAAGGTCGTCCTGCCAGCCTGTTTCCAGGTGGAACAGCGGAGGAAAGCCCGAGACGCTTGTCCCAGGTCTCCGGCTTCTCAGCGGCCACCGTTGTCCTGGGAGGTTGAGAATTCCTGTTCTAGGTGCCCCTTCACTGGGACACAGTGTCTCTAAAGGGGGCGACAGCCACCTTGAGGTCCTCCTGGCATTATGAGAAGAGGAAATTCTTGCTGAAGAAAAGGAGAGCAAACCTGGCCTCCCCCAAGTCCACATCGTTCTCCTTCCAACCCTCCTTTTCTCAGGAGGTCTGGCCTCCAGCTCTTGTCTCCCACTCCTCGTCTGCACAGGTCACAGGGTGAGGGCTGAGCTGTGACTCCAGTAAGGCCAAGATGTCAGCCTAGGGTTGAGGTCCCTCGCTGGGCAGGTCCTCCTGGAAGCTGAGGCTGCAAGACCCCTGTCTGGCCATACCCCGAGAAGCAGGTGCTGCGCTGACGTGATGAACTGTGCCGTGTGGAAGCCACTTGCCCCACCTAGTTAGCTTCCCTGCCACCAAGTGAGCAAGCTGAACTGCGAGGTCTCTGACAGCCATCTCCTCTTCACACCAGGTGTTCTAGAAAGAGTCCAGAAACCCACATGTCCATCCACACTTGTCCACATCTTGGTTCCTGGAGGACATTCCCCCGACCCTGGATATTTCTTCTTCCCTGTGAAAGTGCGGTCATGCATGATGCAAGTGTGTGGTGTGTGATAAGGGACGCCGCTGGGTGGCGCCTGCGCAGGCACGGGGTAGGAAGGTGGATAGGGCACAATTTGTCGGGGAAAAGGCTTATAAATATGTATTACAACAGAAGAGAGTGTGTGTAGAGGGAGTGTAAATTTGCACAACTTTCTAGAAAAGTCATTTGGCAATACACATCAGGAGCCTCCCGATGTTTATATCTTTGGAAAGAATCATCCTAGTTCTGGAAATCTACCTTAAGAGACTAACCAGGACAGAGAAGAACTAGATGCTTACTGCAGGATTAGTTAGAGCCTGAAAATAACCCACAAACCCAACAACAGCGAATCAGTTAATCAGCTTATGTCAGACAGTCAATGTTTCACAGCTGTTAAAAGTAGCTGCTACAAAGAATTTTCAGAAAATGCTTTTCGAAATCACATTAACTGAAAAATGCAAAATGGAATTGAGGAGATGGAGCTCCACTTGGGAAAAATAAGAAGATAATTCAGAGAGAATGAATTTACCAGAATACCAATGGCGATTGCATTTGGGTAATAAATGACTTTATAGGTGATTTTAAAATAATTTTCTCTATTTCTGTCATCTTTAAAAGCCCAGTGCAAAAGAAATTTCCTGGACGGGTGCAGTGACTCATGCCTGTAATCCCAGCACTTTGGGAGGATAAAGGCAGGCAGATCGCCTGAGGTCAGGAGTTTGAAACCAGCCTGGCCAACATGGTAAAACCTTGTCTCTACCAAAAATACAAAAATTAGTCAGGCGTGGTGGCACATGCCTTTAGTCCCAGCTACTTGGGAGCCTGAGGCAGGAGAATCGCTTGAACCCAGGAGGTGGAGGTTGCAGTGAGCCCAGATCACACCACTGTACTCCAACCTGGGTGACCTATCGAGACTGTCTCAAAAAAGAAAATTTCCTCCGTGAAGTCTTTTACAATTTCTCAAGGCAGAGGTGATCGCTCACTCTTTGATGCTTGGGACATTTATGTGTCTCTTGTGGCATCTATCCTCTGCTCTGTGCTCATGTCTGTCTTCACCCCTCAGTGATGTGGCTGTGCCACCATGTCTGGGTCCTAGTGTTTAACTACAAGCCTGCCCACGCTGTGTGCCTATTTGCCATCTAGATGTGCACTTGGGTTCTGGCTGTCTCCTCTACCCATGGTTCTCTTTTGTTTTGGAAGACTCCTTTTAATGTTAATATTTTTTTCATGGTAGCTCTACCATCTATCAGTGGAAAATACTCAATGACAAGAGACACCTTGTCTTCGCCCCATGAATTCAACAGGGCTTCTTATGGGCTAATTTTTCTCCTGGTTATGATTCAAGTTTTCTTGCTTTATCACTTGTCTAATAATTTTTGATTGGATGCTGGACATTATGATATTACATTGTTGGGAGTCTGGGTTTTGTTGTTTTCTTTCAAAGATTCGTGAATTTGTTTGTTTTGGCACCTAGTTAAATTATTGGTGGATGTTTTGCCCTGTCGAAACAGGCTTGTTACGAAAGGTTGAGAGCAGCCCTCACCCCAGGGTGAGTGGAGTACACCTAAGACGTGTGCTTTTCAAAAGGATGGAAATCAGGGCAGTGGTTACCAGGGGCTGGAGTGGAGGGAAGAAAGGACGACCAAAGGGCACAGGGACTATTTGGGCAGTGGAAATGGTTTCTGTCTTGATCGTATGGTGATTACATGACTGTATGCATTTTTCACAGAGCTGTACACCTAAAAATGGCGAATTTCACTGTATGTAAATGATACACCTCAATGAATCTAAGCTTTTTTAAAAGGGTGGTTTCTCTGAGGTCTCTTTCTGAACGCCTGGCATGTTCCATGCAGTCTCTTCATCCTGGCCAGCCAGAACTCTAAACTCTCGATGCCCCTGCGTCCTCCCTTCAGCTCCCAGCTCCCGGCAGCTCTCCTCTGCCTTGCAGTCTCACCCTGTGCACGTGCAGTTTAGGGAGCTCTTCTCAAAGTTAGCAGTCAAAGAATCAAGGGAGCTTCCTTCTCAAAGTTCACTCAAAGACTCAAGGGAGCTCCTTCTCTGCTCAACCCTCTCCCTGCTGGAGCCCCACAAGTTCCAGTCCCCTCGGTGGCCCTCAACTCCAGTCTCTGCCTGCTCTGACCCATACGATCGCCACTCTCTGAGCTCCACTTCCCTGTGCTGTGTTCAGAAAATGCCCCAACCACCTCCAGGCAGAGAGCGAGGGTGAAGCTGGAGCTCCCTCATGTGTGTCCTTCTCTAAGGTCACAGTGCTGCCACGGCATCTATGCTTCAAAACAATTGCTTCATGTCATTTGTCTAGTTTTCTAGTTGTTTACGGGGAAAGGGAAGCCTGCTATCTGTCACCGTCTTATGGCTGCAGCTGGAGTCCCCGCAGAGCTGTGGGAATTTAAAGTTGGTCTTTAAAAGCTTATCTCCATAAGCTTTTTGCTCAGCGGCATCAGCGATCCCCAGAGTATCCATTGCATGCTTGGGATGCCTGCTCTGGACTCTGTGTGCCCCTGAATCCTAGGACACTGACGCCCACCCTCCCTCCTCCCACTCACCCTGCATCTTCCACTCAGACCCCCAGGAAGTCTTCCCTGGTCCTTATGCTGGGCTCAGTCGGGTCTGTGTGCGCCCGTAGCCCCGGGCATCCTGGTAACCACTTATCTGTGTGTCTCTCCAGAGCCCAAGGACTCTGAGTGTGGAG
Organism: Saguinus oedipus; assembly: GCA_031835075.1. Lineage (NCBI taxonomy): Eukaryota > Metazoa > Chordata > Mammalia > Primates > Cebidae > Saguinus > Saguinus oedipus. The sequence continues at coordinate 106,706,322 of CM063183.1, forward strand.
TGGAGTCCTTGCCCCTGCTTCGTCCTATCCCTTCACCTTGGGCCTGGAGCACTTCCATGAACATGTGAACACAGAAAGAAGTGAAGCAGCTCATGTGCACACAGAGGCACCCATGTGCACACCTGACTCGTGCAGTTGACCGACTGTGGCTAGCATGGACGTGATTCCCAGGTGTTCAGCAGAGCTTCACAGCCAGGTGTACTCGGGGCTCTAGCTGGGATCCCTGTCTCAGATGCAGCCTGGAGGAGGGCACTGTAGCTCCTGGGTCTTTGTGCCCTGAGACCCCTTCCTGTCCCTCCCCTCCGTTCCCGCCAGCTGCTGGGGAGCTGAGGTCACCCCTGCGTCTGATTGCTGTGTACACAGCGTTATCTTCCCAAGTCAAGGCCCTGGCACAGTCTCAAGTGCAGAGATAACGCTGTGTGTTTGCTGCCTGGGCCTTCCAGGAAACCAGCAGCCTTTCCAGAAAGCCCCATGGCTCTGAGCCTGATACCCAGGGCCCTGCTGTGGGGAGGAGATGGCCCAACAGTGGGTCTGAGGAGACAGGTGGGGCCAGGGCCGGTCACAGGGGCCACAGGCTCGGGGCGGCGGTGGGGTGGGGGGAGGGGGTGCGGCTGGAAACCATAGTAGCTTCCCTTGGACAAGAAGGCTCATTCTGGTAAAGCCGCTTCTCCTGCACCCTCCACATTCAATCAGCCCCCAAGCTGGGCAGTTCCTCCGGTTTCCACACTGAGTCCCCGCCTCGCTGTGTCTGTGCCTGGAGTCCTGCCTCCCACCTCACTGTCTCCTGTCCCTCATCCAGGTCCAGCCAGATCGGCTCTCCACAGCCCAGGTCCTCAGGAACTCTCCTGCTCGAAACCCTCTGTGACGCTGGCTTCCCTCTAGACTAATTCCAAACACATCCGGCAGCAGAGTGAGGAATGCAGAGTCCCAGGCCTGGATTTGGGCCCCGGGCCTGCTGTTTCTCACTGGAGATGATGCAGGGGTTCCAGGCTGTGGCGGGGAGGGGCCTGCATCTGCTGAGAGAGGTGGGGGAGGGCAGTCCAGCCCTGAGGGGCTGCCCAGGTGCCCACCCCTCAAAGACAGGAGACCCTCAAAGAATGAAGAGGCACACAGTTTTGTCGTGTTCCTCCCCCAAGCTCTCCAGCCTGGCCCGGGGCCAGGTTCCCACCCCACCCTGCGCAGCCCCCGGACGCCCTTCTCCACACTGTCCTCCCAGCTCTGGCCCAGACTTCGCCACCACGTCACCACTTCTGTGAAGGTCTCCAAGACTCGCGCCGCCGTTCAGGCTTCCTTGCCCGGTTCCTGCCATGCCAGGTGCCCTACTGCCACCTCCCCCTTCAGAGAGACCTGGGGCAGGCCTGCTGGGGACTGTGTCACTCACAGCCGCCTTCACCCTGCCGTTCCTGTCTCCAGGAAACCCCGGTCCTGCAGTCTGCCTCCCCCTGTGCAGCAGGGCGTGTCCTGGGCAGTTCCCGGGCTGAGACGTTGGCCGGGTTCCTGCCTGTCTTTGCATCCTTCCTATGCATTTTTACAGTGATTTTCTGCCCAAGTTGCGAGAGAGTTTTCTGTTGCTTATGACCGAGAGCCTGACAGACATCAACGTGAATCAGCAGTCACCGGCGCCCGGAGCAAGGCCCGACCAGGTGTGAGCCCAGGAAGTTGGCCTTTTCCTTTGCAAGGTGTCCCTCTCTCTCCAGGTTGACGGGCTCCACCTGATGGCAAATTGCCCCAGGGAAGAAAGAGAACAGCTAAAAATGTCCCGTGACACAGGGGCTCTTGAGAAGCCCCAGCCCCACCCTTCCACATGGTCTTCCTTCTCAAAGTTAGCAGTCAAGCTACCGGCAAACCAGCAAGCTAACCCACCCGCCAACACACACGTGCACACAATTATACACACATGCTTGTGTGCACAGGGGCACACACACATACATGTACCTTTTGCTGCCACTCCTGGTCCACAGAAGGCCCTGGCTGCCATATGAGACCCAGCACTTCCCGGGGCAGTCCCCCATCAGCACGCAGGAGCCGGGGTGCCGTGGGACTGCTTTGCTGAGGCTCCCCCAGTGGCGGGCACTTTCAGTTGGGTTCCATGGCTACATGGAACCCAATCTCTTCCTTGTTTTTCCTCAATCCCCCTGGACCCCTCGGGGTCCAAGCCCTCTCCGACTCTTTCTCATGAAGCCCTTTGGGCACGGTGTCTGTAAGAGAGACTCTGCACGGACCCTGCTGCAGCCCCTGGGCCCTGCCTTCACGGGCAAGGTGAAGCAGAGGTGGCAGCGCCCTGGAACACGCAGCATCAGACTGTGTTTAGGATGCTCACAGGCCAGAGGATTCTCTGCGGTGTCCCATGAGGGAAGATGCTCACAGTGGGTCTGCTCTGGGTTTGTCTGACGTGTCCTTATGATTGCGGTCAGGGTGTGATCTTCGGTAGGAAATCTCCCAGGCAATGCTGTGTTCTCCTCCCCGGAACTCATGCTCCCCAGTACGATTGCTTTCTCCTGTGGCTGACGATGTTTGCTGTGGTCTTTGGATGAGGTGCTGTCTGCCAGATGTCTCCATGTCAAGTTACTCTTTTTTATTTTGTAATTAGTATTTTGAGGGGAGGTACATTGAAATTATGTAAATATCCATTTCACGCTAACATTTCAATTTATGTATATATTAGTTTATATCCGTGTGGAGGGGTGACACGCTGTTTTGTTTGGTGAGTTATGTGTTACAATCATTTATTTACTTAGATGCTCAAAACTTTCCCAGATTTGGCTAGCGGGAGCCCTCATGGTCTGAATGTCTGTATCCTCTCCATGTCCCAGTGTCAAAATCCTCACCCCCAGGGTGATGGCATTAGGAGGCCTGGCCTTCAGGAGGTGATTACGTCATGAAGGTGGGAGAGGCCAGAAAGCTGGCGCCTTTCTTTCTGTCACAGGACACCGTGAGAAGTCAGCCAGATGCAACCCTGAAGAGCGCCCACCAGAACCCAGCCATCAGGCTTCCGACCTCAGACTTCCCAGCCTCCCGACTGTGCAAGATACGTTCCTGTTTCCCAGAAGCCAGCGTTACGGGATTTTGTCATAGCAGCCCGCATGACGAAGACAGAGCCCCTTCGCTGGCTCTTGTGGCCTTTTGACAGGTCCTGTCGTCCTTGGAGCAAGTCCTTGCTTTCTGGCTCAGCAAGGTGGTCCAGGCCCATCTACTCCTTTCCCTGCCCTGTCCCTGGAGTCAGCCATTTTTCCAAGGAGGTTTGGCTTCTTTTGGTGAACGACACTTAGAAGCCAAGATTTGGGCAGCAGGGTGATTGTTGTTATTAGAGTGTCTCTCTGGACCTGAGAGAGCAGCCACACGCCCTTACAGCAGTGCAGACTCACACAGCAGTAACATGCGTGCACACACGGGCAGACACACACAGCAGTAACATGCACGCACACACATGTGCAGACATACACAGCAGTAACGTGCGCACACACGGGCAGACACACAGCAGTAACATGCGTGCACACACGGGCAGACACACACAGCAGTAACATGCGTGCACACACGGGCAGACACACACAGCAGTAACATGCACGCACACACATGTGCAGACTCACACAGCAGTAACATGCATGCACACACGGGCAGACACACAGCAGTAACATGCACGCACACACATGTGCAGACATACACAGCAGTAACATGCATGCACACACATGCAGACATGCACTCACAGCAGTAACGTGCACACACATGTGCAGACATACACAGCAGTAACGTGCGCACACACGGGCAGACACACAGCAGTAACATGCATGCACACATGTGCACACACTCACATCAGTAACATGTGCGCACACATGGGCAGACACACACAGCAGTAACATGCACGCACACACGTGCAGACAGGAGTGTGCACTCACGGGCAGACACACACAGCAGTAACATGCATGCACACACGTGCAGACAGGAGTGTGCACTCACGGGCAGACACACAGCAGTAACATGCATGCACACACGCACACACAGCAGTAACATGCATGCACACACGTGCAGACACGCACTCACAGCAGTAACGTGTGCACATATGTGCAGACACACACAGCAGTAACATGCACGCACACATGTGCAGACACAGCAGTAACGTGTGCACACGTGCAGACATACACAGCAGTAACGTGCACACACATGTGCAGGCATACACAGCAGTAACGTGCGCACACACGGGCAGACACAGCAGTAACATGCATGCACACATGTGCACACACTCACATCAGTAACATGTGCGCACACATGTGCACACACATCAGTAACATGTGCGCACACATGTGCAGACATACACAGCAGTAATGTGCACACACATGGGCAGACACACAGCAGTAACATGCATGCACACACGTGAAGACACTCACAGCAGTAACATGTGTGCGCACGTGCAGATATACACAGCAGTAGCATGTGCACACACGGGCAGACACACACAGCAGTAACATGCACACACACACGTGCAGACAGGAGTGTGCACTCACGGGCAGACACACACAGCAGTAACATGCATGCACACATGCACACACAGCAGTAACATGCATGCACACACGTGCAGACACGCACTCACAGCAGTAACGTGTGCACGTATGTGCAGACACACACAGCAGTAACATGCACGCACACATGTGCAGACACACATAGCAGTAACGTGTGCACATGTGCAGACATACACAGCAGTAACATGCACGCATACACATGCAGACAGGAGTGTGCACTCACAGGCAGACACACAGCAGTAACATGCATGCACACACACAAGACACACAGCAGTAACATGCATGCACACACGTGCAGACACGCACTCATAGCAGTAATGTGTGCACGTATGTGCAGACACACACAGCAGTAACATGCACACACACACATGCAGACACGCACTCACAGCAGTAACGTGTGCACGCATGTGCAGACACACACAGCAGTAACATGCACGCACACACATGCAGACACACACAGCAGTAACATGCACGCACACACATGCAGACACACTCACAGCAGTAACATGTGTGCACATGTGCAGACATACACAGCAGTAACATGCATGCACACACGTGCAGACATACACAGCAGTAACATGCATGCACACACGTGCAGACACACAGCAGTAACATGCATGCACACACATGCACACACCTTCACAGCAGTAACATCTGTGCACACACATGCACAGCAGTAACGTGTGCACACACGTGCAGGCACACAGCAGTAACATTTGTGCACATGTGCAGACACACATGCATGTCCACTTTTATTTTTGATTCAGGGTCTCGCTCTGTCGCCCAGGCTGAAGTATAGTGATACAGTCATGGCTCACTGCCAACTCAAACTCCCCGGCTCAAGCAATCCTCCTGCCTCAGTCTCCTGAGTAGCTGAGACTACAGACACACACCACCACGTGGGCCCAGCTAATTTTTTTTTAATCTTTAGTAGAGACGAAGTCTCACTGTGTTGCCCAGCTGGTCTCAAACTCCTGGCCTCAAGTGATCCTCTGGTCTTGGCCTCCCAAACAGCTGGGATTTCAGGTGTGAGCCACCATGTGCAGCCAATGTTATTTCCTGATAGAAGCTGGAGGCCAGTGCTTTGCGCTCAGAAGCTCTGCCGTAGCAATCCTCGTTCAGCTGTGCCGAGCACCCACCATGCGCTCAGCATGTTCTGTGTGCCATCTCCATCTCCACGCTAGCCCATGAGTCAGTTTCATCATGGCTCCCATTTTCAAACTGCAGAAATGGAAGCTTGGAGTGGGTGCAGCGAGTAGCCCGTCACACAGCCGAAGTGCAGCATACAGACAGTCCTGCTCCCTGCCTGTGTCTGCAGGCTTGGGACACCTCTAGAAATACAGTTAGATTCCCTGTCTTACTTGTCCCAGGCCCTTGAGCTCTAGGGTCTCCTCACTCAGGAATTAGTGCTTTAGATAAGAAGGGCTCCTCCTGGGGACTGCAGTGACCTCTCGCAACCTGTGTGCCCACGGGGGATTTCTCTGGGGGAACGGGAAAGTAGTGAGAGCCCATTCCGGGAGCTGGGCAGGTGACCACTGCTTGCTGGGAGGCTGAGGACCCTCAGCCTGGGAAGGGCACAGACCCAAGGGACCTGGTGGCAGATGGGAGGCTCTTTGGGGTGGCCTGGTGGATGCCACTTCCCAAGTTTGCTTACTGGGTCCTGACCCAGACCTGAAGAACAAGAATCGCCAGAGGGAAGGGTAAAGTGAGTGGCCGCCAGCCACCTGGGCCAGCCACGGAAGTCAAGAGGTGACTTTGGTGCCGTCTACCCTGCAAGCAACATGCATTCGGGGAATCCCCTGCCCAAGTCTGCAGAACATCAGGTTGGACACAGGGAGACTCTCAGGACGCAGAAGCCCGGCAGAGGCGGGCAGTGTCTGCAGGCTTCCACAGCAGGCAGTGGTTCCTGCCCAGACCCTGCTTCCCTCCCCAGAAAGGCCAGGGAAGGGCCAAGCTGACCTCTCCACATTCCTGCCCCACATCCCCAGGCAAGTGTGAGATGTGTGGGAGCCATTGGCTCCCCCCAGATCTCCCACCCTCAGCTCTGTGCCCCTGGGTCCCCAAGTCCCGATCCAGGCAGAGCAAGGGCTGGGGATCACCAGGGGCCTCATGTATCTGGCCCTGCTTTCAGGAAGTCTTCCCTCTCTGGGCCTCAGTTTCTCCATCTGTCCCATGTGGTGCAGTGGGACTGGCCCCTGCTCTGCAGGTGGGCAGCCCTGTGCCCCTGCTGCAGGTCTCTGGGAAGGACGCTCGGGCCTCAGGCTTCCTCAGGGCAGACACGTGGGGCCCACTTGTCACTCGTGTTGGGGACAGGTGTGCAGGAGGGGTTGCTGGTAGGCTGTGCCACGCTGCAGGGAGCACAGACGCAGCAGGAGTGGTGGTCGTGGGCTCTAAGCAGGGGGCAGAGGCCCGAGTCTCTGGTGGGAGGGGGATGGCCCATAGATGCCATCCTGGCGGCCACCAGAGAAAGTGGTCACTGACCCCCAGCCGTCATGACGAATGCCATCAGAGAAAGTTGGCCCACGAGGTGTGGGCTGGGGCTTCTGAGGCCTACAGGTCTTGGGCCAAACGGGGGCTCTGGTCCTACACCTGGCCCTGCTCAAGGGCTCGAGGCCCTGCTCCTGCTCTCCAGTGTGGCCCTTTAAACCCAGGACAAGGAGAGGGAACAGGGTGGGAGGCTTCTGTGCCAGCGACATGTGACTCAAGCAAACTTCAGGGCCCTGGAATCATCTGGAGGCCAGAGCTGGAAGTGGGGGAAAGGTCGCTGCGTCGTGCCAGCTGTGGGCTGTGGCCAAGGTCAGAGCAGGGAAAGGTGGCTGGTGGCCAGTGGGGCCAGACACCCACAGGCCAGCCCCAGCCTGGCCGCCAGCCACCTGGGCCAGCTACAGAGACCTGTGGACAGGCCTGGCTGACTTCTGGTCTCCAGGGCAGGCAGCAGGCCGGCATGGGGAGGGAGGGCCGTGGAAGGAGGCCCCTCGATGGCGCCTCCCTCTTCCTCTTGGAAAGGCTCTTCCAGGCCCCAGCCCTTGCTGTCCCAACAAGAGGGCCTTCTGGGGCCACGCCAGGGTGTGATGCTGGAGGGGAGGAGTTGGCTGGACAGGGGGCCTGGTGACTGCGGGCCTCCCATGAGGCCCCTGCTGACTGGCCCTCCTCACTCATGGGCAGGGGCTGATGGAGGAAAAAGTCCAAGACAGGAAGGAGAGCAGGGACCGTACTCCTCCTTCAGCTAGGCCTGTTCACACCAGGCTGTGGCCAGGACCACACAGCAGCCACCGCGCGCAGGTGCCGGCCGCTCCACCAGGCCTGGGTTCAGAGCATCTAGGCTGTTTCAAGAGTGCTGCTGAGTTTGTTTCAACAGCAGATGGGTAAGCCTGGCTCCTGCCACTGCACCCCAGTGCCCTTCCAAAGCAGCCCGCTGCGGTCTGAAGCAGTTGCATACACAGAGGACTCCAGAACTGGGAGGTGAGCCCTGGACAGGGAGAGCAGGAGGGGCTCGGGCATGGGCTTGGCTTGTGGGGTGGGTTCTTTTTGGCTGGCAGTCAGCAGATGTTCACCAGGGCGAGGGCAAGAGGGGCGCTCTCGATGGGAGTCGTGCAAGCAGAGGTGGGCGAGGGCAGAGCTGTGTCCATGGGGACTCACGGAGTTGCTGTCTCAGGCAGAGACAGGGTCCTGCCAACTCTGGATGCAGGCGGACTGGAGCTGGGGAAGCCGGAGGAGAGCTGTTTTCAGGTAGAGAGATCCCTGTCATCTTTTAATGAAAAATACCCGGCTTCGCTGAGAAATAATTCATTTACACCGAGTATACAGTTTGGTAAGTTTTCATGTCTGCACTCCTGAAACTATCCTCACATCAGATACTGAACATCTCCATCACCCCCAAAGGGTTCTTGGAGCCCCGTTCTACTCCCTCTCTCCCGCCCCACCCCATCCAGGCAGCCTCCCGTCTTTCCGTCACCACGATCGTTGGCATTTGCTGCGGTTGTCACGTGGGGGGTTCTTTTTGTCTAGCTTCTTGAGTTCGGCGGTCATCCTGAGACTCTCATCTCTGTGTGGTCACTGGTTTATTCCTCCCTTGCTGAGTGAGATCCATTATATTCTTCAACTCCTGCGGGAGTCTTGAAAGCCAGAAGCCACAATCACAGCAACACCCAGCAGCCTGGAAGCCCCCGGAAGTGGCAGATCATGGTGGGAGCTCCTTCAAAGGCTTAGTGCTGAGGACTGTTGTCACTCCAATGCCTGTGGGTCCCTGGAAAACCCTGCTGGCAAGGCTGCCACCATGTGACCTTCCTGGGAGTTCCCCCGGTAAGAAAAGCCTTTTTCCCAAGGGGATTTGTCAAAAACGATTTGGAAGAAATCACCTAATTTCATGGCTAAGGAGGCACCCAGCAGCTGGAGCAGACACTGGACTCGCCGAAAGGCTGAGGAGGAAAAACGGGGCAATGAGAAGCGCAGAGATGCCTTCAGAGGCTCCAGCGAGTTCCACAGGGCCCGGGGGGCTGTGCACATTTCCAGGCACCCGGGAGGCCCTGCGAATTCCTGGGCTGTGGACAAGCTCAGGAAGGACCTGGGGCGGCTGAGATCTCACCTCTGGGTGAGCTTGAGGCTCTGAGCAGCAGGACGGCAGGCTAAGGCAGAGTTGCTGCCCACCTGGCTGAGGGTCCGAGGTGGCCCCAGCACCCCACAGAGCCCTTGGCAAGGCCTGGGAAGCTTTGGTGTTGAAGGCCATTTCTGTCAATCACTAGCCACCCACCGCACTGCTGAGAAAAGGTTGCAGGGTCCACACACGACACAGAAAGCAGACTCCAGATGGAGGCCAGAGAATTCACTCACTCAGCAAACAAAACTGCAGCCAAAGCCCGGGAAAGGGGGCCTGATTTCCACAGGAGCCACGCTATGTTACTAAAATGCCCAGTTATTAACAAAAACTTACCAGACATGCAAATAATCATGAAAGTGAGGCCCACGTACTGGGGGAAATCAATAGAAACTTCCCGAAATGGCGCAGACACTGGATTTATTAGCGGAGACGTTAAACTCATTGTCTAAAATATGCTCAATAAACTAAAGGAAAGCATGTCTAAAGAATGAAAAGAAAATATGAGGATGCTGTCTCAGCGCATAGCTCGTCTGGGGTACCGTCTGCTGCCGGAGCCACTCCACACCCTTCCCCATCGCCACCCCACCCTCCAAAAGTTGCCTGCAAACAGCTACCAGATTAGAAATTGGGCTAGCGAGCCACTAGGAGCCCCTGAAGTCCAAGGGAGCTGGAATGAAAGCAGCAGCCAGCCTGGCCTCTGAGTCCTGCGGGCACTGCTGAGCTGTGCACACCCTGCTTTGAGGATGAATCCAAAAGAACAAAAATGACAAAGAGCCTGGCGCAGTGGCTCACGTCTGCAATCCCAGGCACTCAGAAGGCTGAGGTAGGAGGATTGCTCGAGGCCAGGAGTTCGAGACCAGCCTGAGCAACACAGTGAGACCCTGTCCCTCCAAAAATAATAATAATTAGCCAGGCTTGCCCCTGTATTCTTAGCTACCTGGGAGGCTGAGGCAGGAGGATCTCTTGAGCCCAGGAATTTGAGGCTGCAATGAGCTATGACCACGCCACTGTCCTCCAGCCTGGGTGACAGAGTGAGACCTTATCAAAAAAAAAGGAGTCCGGTATTGGGTGTGGGGTGGAAACAGGAAAGGGCACGGGCTCTGCAGACAGCTGAGAGCTGCCGGCACTGTCTGCTGCTGTGCAAGCACTGCCCACAGCCCTGGAGATGATGTCCCTGCCTGGCCAGCCTGCCCTGTCTGCCTCAAAGTGCTGAAGCAGCCTGAGGGTGGGGTTCTCCTCTCCTTTGGTCTCTCCCTCAGGGCTGCTGGTCTCCGGGGTACCCTGGCAGCCTCACCCCAGCCTGCATGGCTGGCAGGAAGTTTGCTGACTTATCAAGACCAGCCGTGTGAACACAGCCAAGTGCCTTTTGTGGGCACCTGGCAACTGGGCCACTCTGCTGGCTGCTGAGCTCTCCCTGTGCTCCGTCTGCAGTGACAGGGCGGGGAGTTCACTGACCCACACGGACCCAACAGGACAACATGGACAGGAGCTGGGAGGCCACGGGGAAACCTAGCCAGCTAAGGGAGAGAGCCTGCCTCAGGCCCTGGCAGGCTGTGGGAGGCAGGTTTGCCCAGGTTCACCCCGCGCCCCATGACCAAGCCCAAGCTCCGGGCAAGCAGACCACTCCCAGCACCCACCTTGGGAGCAGGGCCACCCTTAGACACTACCCAGGGGTACTGGGGAAGGCAGTCTGCCCACCCCACAAAATGAGCATTCTTTGACCTTGGCTGCTGTGATATTAATTTTAGGTGTCCACTTGCTGGATAAAGGAATACCTGGAAACGTGGGAAAGCCTTGTTTCCACGTGTGTCTGTGAGGGGGTTTCCAGACATGGGCATGTGAGTCTGAGTGGGCTTGGCAGGGAAGAGCTGCCCTCAGTGCGGGCGGGCGGCATCCACCCTGCAGGGGCCATGAACCTGCGGGAGCTGAGGCACACTCTTCCTGTCCTTGGACAATGCCAGGCCCCTTGTCCTTTGGACTTAGCGTGGTCCCCGGCTCTCAGGCCTTTGGCCTTGGACTGAAAGTTACACCGTTGCTGCCCGAGGGCTTTGGCTTTCAGACTTGGACAGGGCCATGCTGCCAGCATCCCAGGGTCTCAGCCTGCAGGCAGCCTGTCGTGGGACGTCTCAGCCTCCATAAATGTGGGGCCCAGTTCCCCTCATTAATCCTCTATCATCTATCTATCTATCTATCATCTATCATCTATCTATCTATCTATCTATCTATCTATCTATCTATCTATCTATCTATCTATCATCTATATCTATCTGTCTTTCAGTCCTGGTCCTGTTCAGAAAGCCTGAGAACCAACACCAAGAGCACCAGTGTCTAGCTCAGGAGAAGGGCTAGCCCGTCAACACTGTAACTCTCCTCCTTTGCCTGCTGACTCAGAAGAATAGGACCCCAAGTGCCCAGTGGCAGTCTTAACCTACGGTTTAATGGAATCGTTGTGTCCTGGTAAAAGCATTTCTCCCTTGAGAATTAAGGCCACTAGGCCAGCAGAGCGTGACGTTGTGGGAACAGGAGGCAAATATTTTGCTACAGGATCACTTGGGGTGATGGTGAGTGGTGCCACTCCCATTCCCACCCCTTGATTCCTGGACCCACGAATCCTGGCTATGGAACAAACAGCATTATCCATTGTGTGTGGGTTCGGAGCAGATCACAGCCTTACAGAGGACCTTGCAGCAGCCCTGCAGGTATTGGCACCTAGCTGGTGCTGTAACTGTGGCTTCAGAAGGCCATTCCACTGTTCTATCAAGTCAGCTGTTTCCGGGTGATGGGGAACATGGTAAGACCAGCAAGTCCCATGAGCATGGGCCCACTGCCAAACCTCTTTGGCTATGAAGTAATTTCCTTAGTCAGAAGCCACGCTGTGTGGGGGACCAGGAGGGTGGATGAGGCATTCTCTAAGTCCACAGATGGCAGTTTTGGCAGAGGCACTGTGTTCACGGAAAGCAAATCCATATTCAGATTGAGTGTCCCCAGTAAGGGCAAAACACTGTTCCTTCCATGCTAGAAATGGTCCAGTGTAATCAACTTGCCCGAGGTAGCTGGCTGGTCACCCTGGGGAAGGGTGCCCTATCAGGGGCTCATTGAGGGACTCTGTTGTGGATGATGGGACAGTCAGCGGTGGCCGTAGCCAGGTCGGCCTTGGTGAGTGGCAGTCCATGTTGCTGAGCCCACACACAGCCTCCATCCCTGCTGCTACGGCTGCTCTGTTCACGAGCCAGCCCCAGAGCAATCATCCTCACCTGCTGCTTCAAGCCCTCCTCTTCTGAGGTCACTCTGTTGAGCATTTACATGAGAGAAAAATTATCTACATTTTTGCCCATTCAGAGAGATATTACCTCTTCCCCAAATTTCTTTGTCATCAATTTTCTAATCATGCTCCTTCCAAGTTCCTATGTAGCCAAACCATTGTGTGAATGGGTGTGTAACCCACATCTGGCCATTTCTCCTTCCAAACAAAGTGAATGGCCAGTTACACTGCTTGGAGTCCTGCCCACTGGGAGGGTTTCCCTTTACCAGTGCCTTGAGGGACGTCCCAGAGAGGGGCTGTGGTGTTGCCACTGTCCACGCTCGGGTGACATCCCCATATGATGCAGAAACATCTGTAAAGCAGCCTGAGTCTTCTCTACCTCCGTTAACTGAACGCGGGGAACTCCCCACGAGACCGTACCTGCAGGCTGGGAGAGAGAAGGCAGGACAGCAGTGGCAGGGGACCAGGAGCATTTGGGCCGATTCTTTCTGTAACTTCCTTGTGCCTCAGGGCCTGGGGGCCCGTCCTGTATACACCACTTCCATTCGACCACAGTGTTACTGTGCACACCCAACCTTACGGCTTGGAGGGTCAGATCACACCCAGTTCACGATGGGCAGCTTGGGTCGCATGGTAGCTTGGTGACCCCTGTCAAGTGTTGAGTTTTTACTAAGGCGCAGTAGCAGACCAAGAGCTGTCTCTTGCAAGGAGGGTAATCATCTCAGATGACAGCAGGGCCTTGTCCAAAATCCTAAAGGCTTGCCCTTGGGTTCACCAGTGGTGGCCACCAGATAGCATCCCCACCTGCCACTGACACTTGGAGCCCCACTGGATCTGCTGGGTCATATGGTGCAAGTGGCTCAGCGGCTTGCATGGCAGCCTGGCCCTGCTGCAGAGCCTTCCTTAGCAATGGGCTCCACTCAAAACCAGCAGCTTTTGGGGTCACTTGGTAAATGGGCCGGAGTAACACACCCAAATGAAGAATGTGTTGCCTCCAAAATCCAAAGATGCCCACTAGACAACATGCCTTTCTTGGATGTAGGAAGGGCCAGATGCAACTTCTTCACGTGAGAAGGGTTATCTTGACATATCCCATACCACCAAACTCCCAGAAATTTAATTGAGGAAAGAAACCCTGAATTTTAGTTGAATTTATTTCCCACCCTCTGACATGCAAATGTCTTTCCAGTAAGTCAAGTGGTTACTACTTCATGCTCACCAAGTCCAGTCGGCATGGTGTCATCCATGTATTACACCCGTGTGGTGTCCTGTGGAAGGGAGAGATCTAGATTGCTGTGAGCTAAATTGCGATGAGCAGCTGGAGAGCTGCCGTGCCCCTAGCAGTGAAGGGGGATTGCTGGCCTTGTCAGCTGATAGCAAACCGCTTCTTGTGGGCCTTGTGGACAAGTACGGAGAAAAGGGCATTTGCCAGATCAATAGCTGCATACAGTACCAGGTACTTGGAGATGCAGTCATTTACTGAAGCAATAAAACCACACCTGGTGCAGCAGCTGCAGCTGGAGCCACCACTGAGTTAAGCTTATGATAATCCACTGTCATTTTTCAAGACAGATTTGTCTTCTACACAGGCCAAATTGAATTGAATAAGGATATGTTGGGAATCACCATCTCTGCATCTTCCAAGTCCTCGACGGTGGCACTAATCTCTGCAGTCCCTCCAGAGATGCAATATTGCTTTAGCTTTTCTATTTTCCTGGGTAGAGACGTTCTGGTGGCTTCCATTTGGCCTTTCCAACCGTAATTAGTCCTCACTCCACGGGTCATGGAGCCAGTGTGGGGGTCCTGTCAGCTGCTATGTCTGCTTCAATTACATATCTGGAACTGGGGTATCACCCCAGGATGGGCTCAGGGCCCCGCTGTCCTCACTATGAGATGGATCTGAGCTAAAACTGTTGATCACCTGACCTCCATAAGCCCTTACTGACCAGAAGGCCAGTGTCGCTTTCAGTCTCCTGGAACCAATATCAGTTTAGATAAAGACAGTGTCCAATAGTCCCCAAAAGGACTGACGCTTCCTTTTCCCCAATACAGAGTTACACTGGCCATGGTGGTTCCCTTCAGGGAGATTAACTGTAAATTTTTGGTAGTGTACTAAGGTCCTTCCTTGAGGGGTCTTGGGCTCCCCTTATTCAAGAGGTTCTGGGTCTGTAAACTGGCTCATCTGGAAACTGATTGAGGGGCTGTGACTAGAGTGGCTGAGGTCGTTTGTTTGAGACAGTCTCCCTCTGTTGCCCAGGCTGGAGTGCAGCGGTGCCATCTCAGCTCACTGCAGCCTCTGCCTCCTGGGCTCAAGTAATTCTCCTGCCTCAACATCCTGAGTAGCTGAGATTATAGGCATGTGCCACCTTGCCTGGATAATTTTTGTATTTTTAGTAGACTCGGGTTTCACAATGTTGGCTAGGCTGGTCTCAAACTCCTAACCTCGTGATCTGCCTACTTCGGCCTCCCATAGTGTTGGGATCACAGGCATAAGCCAATGCGTGCCTGGCCTGAGGGTTTTTTTTTTTAAATAATGATTCAAATAAGACTTTTGTTCACTTGACCTAGACCATTTTTGCTTATACAGGTCAAGTAGAAATAATTTCACTCCTAGGAACACCATGACTAACTAGTCAGACTGTTCTGATGGTGGCTGTGATCTGCTGTTCGTTAAGTGACCCATGCCGACCTTGGCTTTGCTGGGTGAGTGCTGCCACTTAGTCTACACTGTAAGGTCTGGCCTACGGAGGTTCGTGCCATGGAGCTCTTCAGGGTTGTTGAAGAGCTCAAAGCATTGGTGAAAGGTACGTTTTTTGGACCGTCTCAGTGCAGGTGAGTAGGTCTTAAATGACAAATCTACTGGAACGTTCCAATCTCCCCAAGCCTTTTTTCTACATCAAACCATGAGAGACTGGGAATTTCCAATTTGCTCACTGTGGGCCCTCTTTCAATCCATGTTTCAGCCAAACTGTTAGGGTCCCTTCTAACTCCCCGCCTGCAGCATTAAATGCAGAAGCTCTGCTTTGTAGACCCACATCAGTAAGATCGGCCTGATCCAACTTCATGTTTCCTTCCCCATTATCACACACCCTTTATATTCTTTCACTTATAGGGAACAATTTCTGCTTGAATGAATTAGATGTATAGGTGATGGGCAGATTTCTTTCTGTATGAATTAGAAAACTCAGGCAGTTCTTTTGGAAGGTAGCACACCTCCTCACAGGTCAGACTGTGCTTCTCACTTTTAGGGGAGTGCTGGGACCTGGGTCTAGTTTAGGTCTATAAGAGGGAGTGGGGGAAGAGTACTGAGGAGAATCAGCAATTTTAGAAACTGCCTCAGGGGAGGCCACTACCATTTCCTCAGGCAATGCAGTCAGTTCCCCTAGACAGAGGCGGGAAGGCTCATGCCACTGAGTGGGGAGGCCTCTGCTATTGGGGATGGGGAGGCCAGTTCCGCTGGGGGGTGGGGAGACCTCTCCCTAAGGCAAACAAGACTCATCAGCATTTAGGGGCTCAACTACCCCTTTCATCAGTCTTCCCACCCATCCGCATTCCAACTTACAGGATCCCATTGCTTTCCAGTCAATGCCCACATTTGAATAGCAGATGTTCAGTAAGGCTGGGGGTCAACTTGCATGGTAATACAGGCAATCCAAGGATGAGGTTCTGCATTTGCTTTTCAGTCATTTCAGTCTTTCTCAGTCACAGGAGATAGGAGTCTCCTTTAAGGCACACACATCTAGAAGCTCTGCGGTCATTTGTGCAGCTCTCGGAATGGGAATCTGAATCCCGGAGCTCATCTTCTTCTTTCACCACTTTGTCCAGTGACATTAGGACCAACCAACCACCATTATATTTCTTAGTTTCCCAAAAATGTCTGAAGTTCTCATCTACAGAATCATTCAGCTTCCTGCTTTTCACAAGTGGTTAATTAGTAGGAGTATTCAATAGATATTTTGTGTATTTCTATAAACAATTCACACCATGGACTACTGGTGTTCTCCTTACTAATTGAAATGGTGTCATTAGCATCTTTGAATCTAATCCATTTAGAAACCCAGTTCCAGAAACCCCAGAACCCCAGTTTGGAAAACATCCTTAAAATTCTGTTCTGGGACTCCATGTTTGGGTCCCCTTCCACAAACACTCCCATCGTGGAAGCCATCTTTCTCTCTCCTGGATTTCCCCTCTGGAGTCCCCTTCCACAATCTCTCGTGGAAGCCTGTCTTCCACTTCTAAACTCCATCTGTGTCTATTCCCTTCCACTCAGTGTGGAAGCTGCTTTCCTCTCCTGGATTCCATCTTTCTGGATTCCCTCACTCAGTGTGAGAGTTAGCTGTTTCTTTCTCTCTCCCTCTCCTGCCTCTCTCTCTCTTTAAATAAAATCACTTTCTGTAACAACAACAACAACAACAAAATTCTGTTCTTCTGAAGCCATTTTTGGAACCAGATTTGTGTTAGTCAGGTTTAGAGAAACAGAACCAGTATGTTTTGTTTATTTACCATAGGGATTGGCTCATATGATTCCGCAGGTGTAGAAGTCCCTCTCGAGATCTGCTGTTAGCAAGCTGGAGAACTGGGAAAGCTGCTGGTGTAACTCAGTCAGTCTGAAGGCCTGAGAATTGGCGGGGGGCGGGGGGGGCGGGGCGGGGCGATAGACCAAGGGGCCTTTAGCCTCTGGGTTGGTGCGGGCCCCACAGGTGAGCCTCCCAGGGAAAGGCGGCGAGAAGGAACTGGGAGAGCCAAGAGAAGGTATGCACACAAGTATCTACAGGGTACCAGGCATTTTTGGAGCATTTGGGATTTGTCTGCAAACAAGTCAGACAAAAAAACCTTGTTCCGGTACAGGGAACATTCTAGCAAAGGTAGGCAAATGGCGAGCAGTAAGCACAATCATCAAGTAAAACAGATGCCAGGTTAGAGAGTGATAAATGCAATGGGAAAAATACAGCAGGTGAAGGAGGTTGGAGTGGGGTGGAGGGACCAAGCAGCACTTGTCCTTCACCCTGGAGAGGACCTGTTACATGCTCCGGATCGTTGGCCCCTACAAATGTTACTGAGGCAGCCCCTGAATTTTTGCAGGGGTGGTTTTCCACCCTTTGATATCCATGTAACCTTCTAACGCTGTCTGGGGGAGATGCTGCCTCCTGCTCTCCAGGTCTCTCCTGCACTCTCAGCAATGGGAAGGGTTGACTGACACCCTGTGGGCTGGAAAGGTGACCACAGTTGCTGCAGACCAGACCCCTCATATAGTGAATACCAGGCTGAGGAATCCAGGAAAGCCCCGAGGGGGGACACCGAAGGTGTATTGTTGGCCCTGCCAGCTGCAAGCGAAGTACTTCTGATTAATTTTAATAGAAAGATAAAAGTATTTGCTAACAATAGCAATCCTGACACTCAATCTTCGACTCTTCTTGTTATTAACACCACCAATATCCCATGAGGCTCATAAAACGAGTTTTTCTTCCTGGAAACATGACTAAGATTGAGCCAATGTCTCCAAGATGACTTTCAGCAACAGAAAACTAAGAGTCAAAGGCGTTTATTACCCAAATGCTTACATTTGCTCTCAACATCACATAACCTCAGCAGGCCTATGTAGGACCTTCAGCTATGGTGTAATTTGAGGTCAGCGGCCAGGGGACAGATCTTGCACCCATTATGAGTGCAGCAGGAGCTACTGCCGGGTTTTGAGCAGAGTCCTGATTCATAGTTCAGAAGAATCATCATGGCTGCTAGATTAAGAATAAAAGAAGGGCCCAGGGGTGAAAACAATGAGTCCAGCTGGGCTACTGCAAAGATCCAGGCGAGAAATCCATGTACAGTGGTACACCTGAGTCCCTGATAATCCCACCTACTGGTCCAAATCCAGCCCTGACTAATTTCTGGGCATGTAATGTCTAAACACACTCCCTGCTGATGTTTTGCAAATGACTGCATTATTTGAAGGCAGTCCCTAATGGTAAACTAGTCACTTTATCATTATAGAATCATTCCCTGAGCATCTACTACGTATTCAGCATTAGGTTTGGTGCCAGAGATCCAAAGCTGACAAAGACACCAAAGCCTGCCCTCCAGGAAATGACAGGCTGCGAAGAAGGCCACAGGTGTCTGTCAGCACTTGGAGCTGCGATAGTGGGGAGGGGGTGCCGGGCTGAGGAACCAGGGGTAATGCCCTTGGAGGCTGGGGAAAAGGCGTTCTGATGCAAAGGGAAGTCCTGGGAAGGCAAGGGGTGAGGAGGGGCTCCCAGGATGAGGATGCGGGGCTGCGTTTCCAGGGCTCCCAGGATGAGGATGCAGGGCTGCGTTTCCAGGCCTCCTGTGTGGAGCTAGACTCTGGAACCCCTGAGTGAATGGGAACCCAGGCTGCAGGAGAATCTTGACTTTGGCCCAAGGGTTACTGTGAAAAATCCAGATGTCTCAGGAGCCCTATCAGGGAGTTTACTTCATTAATTTGATCATGTATTTATTAAAAATACGTTTTAGTGTCTATCATATTTAGGCCCTGGATTACCCTGGAATACGTTCAGAACGCCTGTTTTAGAAATTCTGATGATTTAATTTTAACTACATATATTTTGTTAGGCTTTTAAACACTAAAAATACTAAGATTTTAAGTATGAAAGCATTTACCTTCAGCTTTAGTGGTTAAATTTTGGTAAGAATTGAAAAATCTTTCAGGTATCCTGACCTAACAATTATGTGAATCATTTCAGACATTGGTGAGAAAAAGTTAACGTGAAGGAAACCACCTAAGCATACACATTAAGAAAGAAGGAGAAAGTGCTAGCAAGAGATGCTTCTCAGCTCTCACGTTTTACTGACCAATGCAATGATAAAGTCAGATTGAAAAACAGGAAATGACGTATTACGAAATAGACATATAAAATTTAATCCCTTTGGTTTAAAATACATCTTCAATGATACAATTGAAAATAACACACAAAATCAATTTCAAAAAAAATATAAAATAGTTGTATGACCCATATCCCACATCTTATCTTAGAAAACCAGCAATTAAGTTCCCATACTTCATTAGAGTACTTTAACCCAAGACTGTAACTTCCAGTCCTACGTACACAAATGACCTAGTCTAGCTCCCTGAACCTAGATACCCGTGACTTTGTTGTAAAATTACATAGTTTAGTATTTTTATATATTTAAATGTGTACAAAATGTTCCCCTGCCACAGTAATGTATTTTTATAAATTCGTGAATGTATTCTAGAATTGTTAACATACAAGATAATCAAAGCACCAAGGATCTGAAGCATGATAAAATAATCATTTCTCCAAACAGGAAGACGAGGAGAACTCCATTTTGAGCTGTATCACTTGGTACATAACACTTGCAATACGTTTGATGTAATTACTGTTTCTTCGAAGTACATCTGACTGATACTAGCATAACAAAAGTTGTGAATTGCAATAGTGTTTTTCTTTTACTTCATTTGTTAAACAGTACAGAAATCCAAATAACAACATTCTCAATAGCAAACAATCTGTCATTTGAGAAGGTTTTGCTATGCTATAAAATGACTGCTTGTGTTTGGAAAAACACAGAGAAAAAGGTTTTTAGTTGGTTCCACTAAGCACAGTATCTATCTGCTTGGCATACATTATTAAAAATAATTTAACCTTTGTCTAGGGAAAGTCTTTAAGGTAGATCTTACTGCATATCTTCACTATATGTACACAGACACCACATTTATATATTATATATTTATATAAGACATGTATGTACACATTTACAGACCTTCAAAAATATATTGCACTTATTTACAATGCAGCTTTATCTTAACTGATTTCATACTGTAACCCATTAAAATTCTTCATGAGAAAGGCAGTTGATATGTCCAAGAAAGTCGCAAAGGAAGATTTCAGTAACATGCCCTGTGTAGTAAACATTTGGTGGAGAATGAGAGGGTAAGGGAGAGAGGGCTCACCCCTTCCTCTTCAGGTTCGCTCTCACTAACCTGAGGCAGTGGAGTTGTACTGAATCCAGGCACATAACACTGAAAGCCAAGCCTCCACCTTTTCTGACTTCTGCTGACCTCAGGCCCACGACACCGTAGGCACAAGGCAGATATCCCGATATTTTGATAAATAACATAGCAGATATCCCAAAGCTTCCTAGAGACCATTAACTCCTAGAATAAATTTTTCAGTTTAAATCCTGTATATATCAGGAAATTCAAACATAATGGTACATGGATTTCTCTTTCATCTGAAAAACGCCAATGCAATAGATTAAATGCTACCGCAAAGTCAGATGCAGCCCCACCTCCAATCTGCAAGGAACCCCTTCCCTCGACATAGACCCGTGCTGGCGAGATGACTGACGGGGGTTATCTGCACTTGCCAAACCGTAAGATTTAGAAACACCTGCACTGAACTCCTAGGGAGCTGTGGCCCACGGGCCTTTAGATCTCAGTTAGGGTGAGCTTGTACGACCCCCCGGCTTCTTCAATCTGCAGCTGGAAGGTGTCCTCATTGGAGTAATGCTTCACAATGTTGTCGTCCATGTTCACCAGGATCCTGGAAGGGGAGGGACAAGACATACCAACTTCACTCCCCCCTGGCTCTGGAGTCAGGCCTAGATTTAACTGTTAGATCTCCCACTCACTAGTTGTGGCATGTGAGGCAAATTATAAATCTCCTTAAGCCTCAATTTCCTCATCTATAAAATGAGGATAGTAATAGTACCCACCTTATAGGATTGTTGAGAGAATTAAGTTAGGAGGAAATCAGGTGATATATCACAGCACATGGGAGATGAAATACATTAGCTTATTTGTGGTTATCATTTCTGGAATGTATTTAATAGTAGTCACTTGGTAAATGGTACTTGGCTTACATCTGTGATCCCAACACTTTGGGAGGCTGAGGCAGGAGACTCACTTGAGCCCTGGAGTTTGAGACCAGCCTGGATAACATAGCAAGATCCCTTTTCTAAAGAAAAAATTTAAAAACTAGCTGGATGTGGTGGCATATGCCTGTAGTTCCTGCTACTTGGGAAGCTGAGGTGAAAGGATCGCCTGAGCCCAGGAGTTCAAGGGTACAGTGAGCTATGACTGCATCACCGTACTCCAGCCTGGACGACAGAGTGAAACCATCTCTAAACGAATAAAGCAAAAGCACATCGATAACATTAACTTACATGGTGGGAAGCCACAGCCCCCTGACAAACCGCACACTCCAGCAGGTTAGCCTCAAAGCTTAAATGAACTACTATTATCAAACAAAAAATAAAGAATAAGAAAACAAAAATAAATGAACTACTAAGTCCAACTCTTTCCACTAGAACCATCTAGAAATTTCCCATTAGTATTTGTTTTAAAACTAAGACAAAAAATTCTCATGCTAGCCCCTGCTTATCCATGCCAAACATCACAGGCAGGCAAAAAAAAGAATGAAAAACACGAATTTCTGGACAAAGCAGCAACGTGAAATAACTGGGAAATAGGATCCTGGGCAGGAAGGTAGAGCAAGGCACGGGCTGCAGAGGCAGCGGATATGAACCACGGTGCCAACAAGCCTGCCGAGCTCTGCTCCTCAGCCGCCTGTCTATAAACGAACAACAAACCCTAAGACCAGCTCAGAAAGAAGCTGTGAAGACCAAGTGCGGCACCATGGACGTGCCCAACCCTGTGCCCGGCCCCGTGCCCAACCCCGTGCCTGGCCCCGTGCCTGGCTTCAATAGTTCCATACAGAGGGGCTGCCCTGGCCATCCTCAGTGGCACTGGTCACGCACCCTGGGGTATGGAACCATGGCACTGCTGTCAGGCATGTGGAGGGCAAAGTGACTTAGAAAAGCAATCCACAAAGATCTCCTCAAGCCAGATCAATTTTTGTCTAAGTAATTACGTATATAATTTAGAAAAGCCACATTCTAGCACCCAGGTTTCTTCGGCTGCTATTGGACTAGGCATAATGCACATGTGTCACAGGGGCACAGGGGGTATATCCCTGGCATAGGGGTGTGTCACACTGGCACTGCGGAGGGGGCGGGGATCAGCACTTTCTGAGGGATGAAGGATGCAGTGGCTGCTTACCCCTTTTTACACTTCTTAAATATTTTCCCAATCTTGTCATGAGGAACATCATACTTGTCTGAGATCTAAAGAGGAAAAACAAAATTACAAAACCCTGTACCAAGGCTCTAGAAACCAAACAGCAACATATATATGTGTATATGTGTGTAGGCACTCAACTCTGTTTTTCAAAAATCAAACACAAAGACACGGAAAAGCCCCAGCTCACGCGCTGGCCTCTGCCTCTCCTCAGCTGGCTGCCCCCTGTAATGAGCTTCTCTGTGTAAACTCTGGCTGTCTTCCTTTTGGGGCACAGAGGCTATTTTTAAAGAGAATGGGTGAGTTACTCCAAGGACAAATAGCTGATTCACTCCAGATCCAACACTTGATTCACACTTGTCATCCATCGCCAGCTTCACCTCAAGCCACAGAGCAAAGCTCAAGAGGGCGCTGAGAAACAGCCTCAGATGACAAACGGCAGATCCCGCCAATCTTCCAAACACGTTTCAGACCAGACCCCAGCTCCGAGTTCTCACCACATAAGTCCTTTTTCTTTTCTGTACCAGTGGATAATACTTTGTATGTTATGAAATGTAAGATCCTGTTATGAATTCCTTGTGAGCCATGAAGAGTTATGCCAGCACAGTAATTCTCCATCCTCTTCACTCTCCTCTCTCCCTGTAATCAGGATTTGCATGATTCTTTTTTTTTTTTTTTTGAGACAGTCTTCCTCTCCCAGGCTAGAGTACAGTGGCGTGATCTCAGCTCACTGCAACCTCTGCCTCCCGGGTTCAAGCGACTCTTCTGGCTCAGCTTCCCGAGTAGCTGGGATTACATGCATAAGTCACCATGCCCAGCTAATTTTTTGTATTTTTAGTAGAGACAGGGTTTCACCATGTTAGCCAGGCTGGTCTTGAACTCCTGACCTCAGGTGATCTGCCTGCCTCGGCCTCCCAAAGTGCTGGGATTACAGGCATGAACAACTGTACCCAGCCAATTGGTGTGATTTTTTTTTTTCTTTTTCCAGCCCAAAGTTTTACCTGTTTGTTGTCAAAACAGTTGGCATGATTCTTAAGACACGATGGGCTGGGCATGGTGGCTCACGCCTGTAATCCCAGCACTTTGGGAGGCCGGGGTGGATGGATCACAAGGTCAGGAGATTAGACCATCCTGGCTAACATGGTGAAACCCTGTTTCTACCAAAACTACAAAAATTAGCTGGGCGTGTTAGTATGCACCTGTAGTCCCAGCTACTCAGGAGGCTGAGGCAGAAGAATCACTTGGACCCAGGAGGCAGAGGTTGCAGTGAGCTGAGATTGTGCCACTTGCACTCCAGCCTGGTGACACAGCGAGACTCCCTCTCAAAGAAAGAAAGAAAGGAAAAAAGACATAATGAAGGGTCCTGAAAACTCAAGAAAAGAGAAACCCAGGGGACATCCCAGGAGGCAGGAAGTGACAGTGGGAATGGTGCTGCCTGTGCTGTAGTGCTATAGGTGGGCAGGGATGTGCTGAGTGATACCCATGGACTTGGGGTGCCTGGCTGAGAGACGCACAGCAGCTCCCCAAACCCACGCTCCATCTCCCTGCTTTATTCTTCTTCATTGTACTTACCAGTACCTGAAAAAGGACCTCAATTTCTTTGCTTATTTTGGTGTCTCTGTCTTCCTAACTAGAACATAAACTCCATTCAGCACTGTGTCACTGACGCTCATAACTCCAGTGCCCACCACAATGCCTGGCATGAAGCATGCCCTTTATCAAGATGTGTTATGAATTCAACACACGACAGTCATCAGAGGGAGCTGGGGGAGATGTTTTCAGCCCAATTATGGACAAACTTTGAGCTCAAAGATCTCTATGGTCTGTAGGAGACAGGGTGGTAAATGTCTGCACTCAGTGCTGATGAACTGCGTTTTTCCTAGGGCATAGCGAGAACAGGAAATTAACACAGCAGCCTTCCTCTCTTACTGATATCACCACAGGGAATATGGGGTCAGTTTATTCCAGCCCTATGTTGAGATCCTTGTAAGACAGATTTACTGCCATCACTGGTTACACTTCTACTTTCTCTCCAATAGGCTGTCGTGAGGTCTTGGATACAAGTTCAGTACTGTTCTAGGATCGGGAGTTTCAAAGGCAGACTGAGGAGCCACTGTTGTTCTATACAAAGTTTTTAAGATTTTACTTGATTAAAAATCACTTTTGTTAGCTTCTAAATGGCAATCTCCCTTTAACCACATATATACAAATTAAACTATTTCATAGGCCATCACAAATCCATTCAATTCAGTGAACTAGGTATTACTGAGTGACTACACAGGATCCCTGCGTTAGGATAAAATGTGGGTCACGTGACGACTTGAGAAAGGTGTCAAGGATTCCAGAAGGTCTGACAAAGGATTTGGATCATCTGATAAACTGCTTCAATAAAATAATATGTACGTTCCTCTTACTTTGTACAGGGGAGTACAGAGTGGATCCTACTTACGGCTTCTATCAAGCCCTTCAAAGATGGGGTCTTGAGCATCAGGGCATCAAAGACTTCTTCTGACTCCTTTCGAACATAGAGTAGCACTAGTCAATCCCCAACCGGGAATAAGGAAGGGAAAAGAGAAAAAAAGGATTCAGTTCACATGAGTAAAAGAGGAAAACAGACTATAGGTACTAGCTAAAATAAAAAACACATTCACATCAAGGATGACAAACATCAGCCAATATAAATTCTGTCTTAAGGAACACAGGTTTCAGCTTCTCTGAACTTTGCTAGAAGTCCTAGCTCAAGCTAGATGTTGGTCTGACGGAAGAATTCTCAAGCAAGTGAAATTGGAAAAAATGTGTTGGAGTAATTTATGCTTTTGATAGATTCCAAACTCGCTTCTGATTTAAAACTCCCACTAATAAACGGAAACCAACACACCTCTCTTTGGTTCTTCTATCCGGGACAGCTTGGTAGAAGGAGGGACAGAAAAGTCATCTTCCGTGCCGTATGGCCCCCTTTTCAAGGCAGACCTGCAGTGATCCAATATACGCTGTTAGTGACTGAACTCAGCAAGCTGCATCAACAAAGCTGTTTATGAGCCTAACATGGAACTAGATTTAAAATGACTTTCATTCTTTATCTGGTCCAGCTTCCTTATTTTGGGGATGAAAAATCAGGCCTGAAGAAAGATCCTGACTCCAGGGCTCATGGATATTTACAGGCGGACATGGGACCACACTCAGGTTGCTTGCAGGTATCTGCCCCTCACTCTCATTAGATAAAGCTGCTTTCTTGAGGATGAGGAGCTTTTTGTTTTTCTTTTGAGACAGGGTCTCATTCTGTTGCCCAGGCTGGAGTGCAGCGGTACCATCACAGATCATGGCACACTGCAGCCTCGACCACCCAGGCCCAAGCAATCCTTCCACCTCAGCCTCCCAAAGTGGTGCATACCACCATACCCCACTAATTTTTTTATTTTTGTAGAATTGGGTTTTCCCTATGTTGCCCAGGATATTCTCAAATTCCTGGGCTCCAGCGATCCTCCTGCCTTGTCCTCCCAAAGTTCTGGGATTACAGGTGTGAGCCAACACATCTAACTGTTGGGTGCTTCTTTTCAGGACACAGTCTATGGAGGAGGTAGGATCTGAGATAACCTTGTACAGGCAGTGACAAAGGAGATGACATTTCAAAATACTGAGGAAGTGTGTGCAGGAAAATGCAGGGCCAGCCTGGCTCAAACAGAATGGCCCACAGGAAGCCACATCTAGAAAGGGAGGCTAGCTCAACCGTGAATGCCCTCATCATTCAGCTCTAAGGAATTAAATTTTACATGGCAGGGAAGTGGGACTATTTGAAAACAGAGTGTAGTACCCAAAGTGTATGGTCAACATTGGAGGGGACCCCAGGACCTTCAAGCAGAGGAACCAGGGGAAGGAGGTTAATCTGAGTACAGGATTCTGTGGGTTTAAAATATGGTGTCATGGAAGCCAAAAGGGGAGAACAAATCAAGAAGAGTCTGAGGAGAGAAAAGCTCAGATTGAGCACCTGGCTACCAGGGGTAGCTGGTATGGAGGGTCCAGCAGGTGGTACTGCAGTGAACAAGAGAAGTGGCAAATAACTGAAAGTGAGGGGAGTGAGTGCTGGATTTGGAGCAGAATGGCCACTTCGGGAGCACCGGCTGAGCTTCCGAGACTCTGTCATCTCAGTTCCTAGCACACAGCAGCCGTCCAGTGAAGGTGCCTGCAGGACTCAAGTCTGAAACACTAAGAATCAAAGGGGCAGTGCAGGCCTCGCCTTCAGAGAGAGGCACAGTGGGTAAAAGTGTGGGGATGAATGTCCCCAGTATGATGGTTCAAGCCCTGGGAATGGATGGAAGATAAGGGAAGAGGGATGTGGAAGAATGAACTTCCCATGGAAACCTTGGCTCTTTCCACCAAGATGCACCTTTCTGAGAGTAGATAACAACAGAAAGAGGGAGGCTGAGGCGGGAGGACTGCCTGAAGCCAGGATCTCTACAATCATAATAACAATTAATAAAAATAATTATTATTTTTGTTTTATTATTATTAGCTGGATGTGATGGCATGTGCCTGTAGTCCCACCTACTTGGCAGGCTGAGGCAGGAGGATCACCTGAGCCCAGGAGCTCAAGTCTACAGTAAGCTGTGATTGCACCCCTCTACTCCCACATGGGCCACAGAGCAAGACCCTGTCTCTAAAAGTAAAATGAAATAAAAACAAAAAGAATCTTTGCCTTGTTGAAAAAAGTCCCAGAGCCATCAAGAAGGTTCTGATGGCCCAAAGAGGGGCAGTGTCAGCTGCCTCCGTTGGGCAGTGTCTGAGTAGGGGACTGCCTGGCATGCGAAGGCAGAGCCCAATTCTGGGACAACCTGAGCATCAAAGTAAATGACTAATGGACCACAAGTTATCGAATAAAACAGGAAACTATGAGTTCATACTGATAGCAATAAATAAATGAGTAAATTGAAAGTTTGTTGGGGAATGAGATATTTACAAAGCTATAATGTAGCTCCCCAGACAACACTTATTACAAAAGGAGCCACTTTGCAGTGGAAAAGCTGGTAGATACCACCTTAATCAAGTGACCAAAGCACACCAGTAGTAACAGGATAAACTGACATCGAGCGCCATCTGCTAGGATGCATGGAGAACCCAGCCTCGTCTCTATGACATCCCTGCCAGGACTGGAATCTAACCATGAGAAAACAGCAGACACACACGAACTAAGAATAGTCTACAAAACAGCTGGCTGAAATCTTCAAAAATATTTGGTCAGAAAAATTAAGGAGCAGCTGAGAGAGTTCTAGACTGTAGATGATTAACGAACATGACAGCTAACTACAGTTTGTGATCCTGAACTGGATCCTTTTTTGCTATAAAGGACATTATTGGTTCTGTTGTAGCAATGTTAATAACCTAATCTTGACTGTGACACAGGAGGATCTCCTTGTTGGTAGGAAGTATACAACAGGACATTCAGGTGTGATGGGCCATCAGGTTGGCAACTTCTTCTCAATGGCTCAGGGAAAAATGAGTTCTTTGTACTGTACTTGCAGTTTTTCTACAAGTTTGAGATTGTTTTCATTATTAAAATGAAACATAAATCTTACCCTTCACCCTCCAATTCTTCTGAGGCAATGGGAAGGACCTAAGATCAAAGAAACAGATTGCTTTTCAAATGTATGCTCAAAATGTTTGACCATAAATCAATTATTCCTAAAATAGAAATAATTTGAATTTGACCAATCTAATATAAAATCCTTTATATTAGATTTTATAATAGTATACATATATACTATATAATCTAATATAAAATCCTTTACCCCTAATTTTCAATAACCAGATTCTTACAGATGTCTGGAACTCCTCTAACTCAGTGGTTGGGCCAAATCTGGTCCAAAGTCGGTTTATGTAAATAAAGTCTTTACTAAAACAAAGCCACACTCATTCATTCACATGCTGCTTATGGCTGCATCTGCACTAGTGTGGCAGAGCTGAGCTGCACAGTGCAGACCATGTGGTCCCAAAGGCTGAACACCTTTACCGCCTGGCCCTTAGTAAAAACAGCATGCTGACTCCTGCTCACTTCCATCAGAAACTAAACGTACTGGCCACGGCCCCAAGAACACTGACAAATCTTTAGTCGTTATAAGTCTGCCCACAAAGTGCAGGAAAGACTGTCTTTTCAATATTTATTTGCACTCAGCATAAAACTATGCCTTTCTACTGAAGTTCCTATCTCTAGTAAGCCTTTGCCACAAAACAGGAATGACTATTTTTTAAATAGCTTTAGTTGCCAAGGCATTGGTAACTACACATGGCAAGGACAACTCAGTAACTGGAACCATGAGAAAAGGCTTCAGATGTTCTTACGCTATGAAAGCTCCTTAACCTAGGTATTCTCCCAAGTTAAATTCAGAAGGATCACAGGCTCAAACTCCAAATTATGTTACTATCTTAGAATCTTTGAAATGAGCTAGGATATGTAGGAATGAATAATGAATGAATGCAAACAGAATAAAGCTGAGACTGCATTGCACCTTCAAATCAACAATCCATATTTTATTGCATGGGTACCATGTCACCCCAGCAGAATATTCCAAAGAGCTGACTAACTGGTCAAACTTCACCCAACTTTGCCTTCTGTTTCTCATGAATAATGCCAAAGAATTTCCTTTTGCCATGCTTTCCTTCCTGGGAATCTCCCCTGGGATCCTGGGTACCTACATGAGTGCCCCGCTGCAAGTTGGCAAAGTGCACGTCAGGAATGAAGAGAACAGGCTGAGTATCGAGATCAATGAAGGGTTTGAAAACCGTGATATCCATTCGCTTGTGAGAGGGAAGCAGTGGTACTTTAACATCAGAAACTGGAAAAAAAAAACAACAAAGAGAGAAACCCAAGGTCAAAGGATTATATACAGACTGGATGCAGGCCCAGAGCACTCACCTCTGTGTAAGACACAACGGGGCATGCTGGCTAAGAAGAATCCTAGTTTATGTAAAGGAATTTGCTGTGTGTATTTCCACTAAAATCATCTGAATGTCTTATCAAACCAAAAGGGAAAAGGTATCTTCAAACACACAGAGACACATATCCACACAAGATTTGCAACAGAGGCAGAGTATATTTAGTTTTCATTGAAAAGGCCAAAATTTATGATTGTATAAACATAATTTAGAACAAATTTCACCTTAGCTGTCCTCATTAAATAATTTACATTCTAACAGTAACAAACCCATTGACTTCAGAACATATCAAGAAACGCAACAATGAGGTGAAGTGTAAGTATGCCCATCTAATTTTTAACTTAGTAAGTCAGAGACTCCATCTTCCCCAGTAATCTGGCCTTGAAGTACTCAGTAATGAGGTCTTCTGGTTAGTCAGCTGTCTCTGAAGCGTCACTGGGAGTTTATACTTTGATACCAGTAGGAGAATCCTGACTAAGGTGTTGCAGGGCAAATGTCTGCTGAGCCAGACAGACCATTCAAAAGAGCATGCCAGAAGCCCATGTACTACAGATGAAACCCTACAGGGACCGAGCAGCACTTTATTCATTTTAGATACAAGATTTTGTGAATATGAATACTGGTCACAATAAAAAAAAAAAAAGAAAGAAAAGCTTTCCTGGTGAAATGTCCAAATAGAAGCCTTATAGCTTCAGGAAATATTAAAATATTATACTTTGGATACAAAAATGATCCTATTTTGAGTTAAGGCATCTTGAATTCACAAAACAATTATTATGACTTTCAAAAATCTAGATAAGTCCCAATTTTAACAGCGACTCATATAGAATGTATGTCATTTTTCAAGATTGGAAGCAGGAGTCTGAACTAGAATTGACAGCTGGAAAAGTTGAGCTCGAGAAAACCTGGGGATCCATCCTGTAGGCTCCAGGAAAACTACCCCGCTGAGCCAGTGTCTCCTGCTGCATCTGAGGAAGAGGCAGTGCTGTACTGCATGACAGGGAGGACACCCACTATCTTCTGTGTGTTAACTCCAGCCACCATTATGAATGGAAAAGGTCTGAAGCATGGTGGGAACACTTCTACTTACAGGCATTCAACTGGGAGCTGGGGTCAGGACACTTGCCTTTTCTTTTGCTTTGCTTTCGTTCTTCATCCCTGATTTTCCGCTCAGCTCCCTATATGTCAAGAGAAGACAAGAAAGGATTCTGTTTTCCAATCTTTAAAATATTTAACTCTTATCCTGACCAGTAGGGGGAAAAACCTCTCTTCTCTGGACAGGAACTCCCTTACTATATAAATGAGGCTTATCATAGTAGTTTCTTCTAAATAGATTAGTCTTAAAAATGATTTTTAATTCTATGAAATCACAAGGAACAACATTTATTTGAAAAAACAAACAAATAAAACCAAAATTCTGGCCAGATGCGGTAGCTCACGCCTGTAATCCCAGCAGTTTGGAAGGCCAAGGCAGGTGGATCGTTTGAACTCAGGAGTTTGAGACCAGCCTGGCCAACATGGTGAAACCCCGCCTCTACTAAAAATACAAAAATTAGTAAGGCGTGGTGGCAGGCACCTGTAGTCCCAACTACTTGGGAGGCTGAGGCAGGAGGATCACTTGAACCCGAGAGGTTGAAGTTGCAGTGAGCCAAGATCACACCATTGCACTCCAGCCTGGGTGACAGAGTGAGACTCCATCTTAAAAAAAAAGAGAAAAAGTGTACTCAGAGTCCTAGAAAAAGGACACCTATGTACTCTGTAGATCAACTGAGCAAAGACTGAACCCAGGCAACTGAACCCACAACAATTTTTAAAAGAACCATATTAGTAATAAACATGACCTGAAATCAAGCAATTAAGTGTATTAAAAACATAGCATTTAATCATTTTGCTTGATTTATTGGAATTAATTTCTAAATGGTACAGATTTCTTTACATAGTTATCTAGTTTAGGATGGACTGGTAGCTTATTTTTCCATTAAATAAATCTGCTGATAGCAAAGAGAGGCAATAAAAATCCCACTGATCTTAGCATTATTATATAATAAGGAACACATTTTAAAAACAGAATGTAAAACCACCTTCTGCCTTTTCTAGAAAGTGCTAGTATACTAACACAGTCGATATACAACCTGCTTATAAAAACTGCTATGTAGCATTGACACAATAGTCCCTCTTGACATAGAAAAACAGGTAAATATCCCTATCTCTCAGCCACTATTGTATGAAGTTGGTCTGGATCTCTCTGTCCTTTCTAACAGTCTAACCATAACTTCGTTCTGATGATAAACATCACCCTCCTCTAAAAAGGCGGACGGTACAGTCCTATTATAAAATAGGACTGTCCCTCTTTATCTATGAATCTATAAAGAATAAGGCATTTCTGCTTCTATATAACATGGAGTAACACAGATCAGATTTACCCTCCACCTTGAAACAAAAAACAGGCAAAATGCATGAAACAAAGATGAGAAGGCCCTGACCAGCAGGCAACAAAGAACAGCAATCCCTGGGAGACAAGAATGTATGGTAAGCCCTACACCCATGCAGGCTGCTGCCTTCAGAGTTCCCAGGCTGTGGCATAGGAAGGAGAGCCCACGTGGTCTCAGTCCAGGTGCCCTGGGTTGAGGGCACCCTCAACCCAGGGCACCTTCAGACAGAGCTGAAGTCCACAGTGACCAAGGCAGCAGGACAAAGTACCACAAAAGAAAGAGCTTTGAGATCTTCAGGGAGCCCCCCTCCAGTATGTGGCTGGGTACCAACAGGGACATAGGTGCCAGGACACTGCCCAAGACCAGGGGTCAGGGTTGGGAACTGCCATCTGAAAAGATTAGAGAAACAGTGCCTGAAACCCACACAGAGCCAGAAATTGTAACTGTTGCCACCAACGACTGGAAAAACTTATAATGAGCAGGGCACTTGGTAGAATATTCAGGAAAATCCTTATCAGAAGCACAGAATGATTAGCCTTACATTTAGCACAGCTCCAGAACCACCTATCAAATCACAGACATAAGATCTGGAAGATCAAATGGTTTCCAACCAACTTAACCAGATTTCAGGACAAAATTTAAGGAGATTCACAATAATACAAAAATGTCCAGCACCCAGGAAGGTGAAAATCACCAAAATGCCAACATAGAGTAAACACAATCAAAAAAAAAAAAAGGCCTTAGGCTCATTCACTGTGCGCAGCCGCTGTGTACCTGGTGCAAAAGCTGGGGTGATGGACCAGGCCTCTGATAGCAAACATACTTCCAGTTACCTAGCACCTTCTAAAACTCTTAATAAAAGACAAGTTCCCTTAACAGGATGAAAAGAACTGCCCCCGCCTTCACTGCCACGAAAAAAAGTCCAATATTTTTGAGTAGGAAAATGTCAGATCTTGCTGCCTTAGTTCAATGGACCGTTCACTCATCCATGGTTGCTCCCCAGTTCCAGTTTCGAGCCAGCACAAACATCCCCCTCAAGACTCGACGAACATTCCAGGCTCCCTGCATTGAATCCAGGTCAGCCCCTGGCTCTATACCAGGCAAAAGTGAGCCTCTCTTTTCCAGAAATAAAGGAGCTACACCAGAGCAAACAGGTCATGTAAGATCCTTCGGGGCCCTGCACTTTCTCTTCTTGCCTCCCTGTGGCTGTAGAGAATTCGCACCTCTCCTTCCCCATGCTTAGTGAAGGGCCTTTGGGGAACAGGTCTGTGAAGCCACAGTTCTTTGTGATTCATCCTTTCAGACGTGGCTAAAGAAGAGCTCCCATGCAGGGGTGACCGCCTACACACCCAGCAGCTGGGCTCAGAGGGTCCTGTGTGCAACTCCTTTACTTGTCAGACATGCCCAACAAAACGTTCTTATCAACCCTTCTAATCTTTTAGTCAAAATGTAATTAAAAAAATCTCTATATAATGTGTCTTTGCAAGCCAAAACAGTAACTGTTCACTTAAAATAAGCTATTTTGGGCCAGATGTGGTGGCTCACACCTGTAATCCCAGCACTTTGGGAGGCCAAAGAGTGTAGATCACCTGAGGTCAGGAGTTCGAGACCAGCCTGACCAACAGGGGGAAACCCCGTCTCTACCAAAAATACAAAATTAGCTGGGCGTGGTGGCGCATACCTGTAACCCCAGCTACTTAAGAGGCTGAAGCAGGAGAATCGCTTGAACCCAGGAGGTGGAGGTTGCAGTGTGCCAAGATCTCGCCATTGCACTCCAGCCTGGGCAACAAGAACAAAACTCCATCTCAAAAAAAAAAAAATTAGCCAGGTGTGGTGGTTTGCATATGTAATCCCAGCTACTCAGGAGGCTGAGGCACGAGAATCGTTCAAACCCAGGAGGCAGAGGCTGCAGTGAGCCCCAAGATCATGCCATTGCACTCCAGCCTGGGTGGCAAAGCCAGACTTTGTCTCAAAAAAAAAAAAAAAGCTGTTTTGCTGTTTTTACACTTTGGGAAGCCAAAATGAAAGGATCACTTAAGGCCAGGAGTTCAAGACCAGCCTGGGCAACATGGCGGGACCCTATCTCTACGAAAAATTTAAAAAATTAGCTGAGTGTGATGGCATGTACCTGTAGTCCCAACTATTCAAGAGACTGAGTTTGAGGGATTGCTTGAGCCTAGGAGGTTGAGGCTACAGTGAGCAGTGATTGTACCACTGAATTCCAGCCTGGGTGACAGAGTGAAACCTCATCTTTGACAAAGGCTGGGCGCTGTGGCTTGTGCCTATAATCCTAGCACTTTGGGAACTGGAGGCAGGCAGATTACCTGAGCTCAGGAGTTCAAGACCAGCCTGGGCAACATGGCAAAACCCCGTCTCTATTAAAAATACAAAAAAATTAGCTGGGTATGGTGGTGTGCACCTGTAATCCCAATTACTGGGGAGGCTGAGGCACAAGAATTGCTTGAACCCAGGAGGCAGAGGTTGTAGTGAGCCGAGATTACACCACTTCACTCCAGCCTGGGTGACAGAGTAAGACTCTGTTTCAAAAATAAATAAATAAATAAATAAAATTTACAAAGCTATTCTCTATTAACAGCTATATTCTCATTTTGATATCAAATATTAAAGACACCCTGGTCTTTTTCCATGAGTGTGTCTCAAACTCTTGTTCCAAGCATCCCTGCCAATTTTACCTTGTCACAGAAGACCTTGATCTGGCAGTAGGCTCGGTGTACAGGCTTGTTGCTGCGGTTGTTGTAACTATAGGTATCAATCTGAATGTTAAGAGGCAACCCCTTCACTCCCTTCTGGGAAGAGAAATCTGTGCTTAAGCAGTTCACAGAGATGAAAACCTGCAAAGAGAAGAGAAGGTTCCATAAGCAACAGGCCACAGCTCATGAAAATATTAACATCACTCCAATTACTCAAGTCCATTTTAAATGAGAAGTTCAGCTTCTCATTTTTTACAAAAGAGTTTTTAAAAAGAGGCGATCAGGGGTTCATTTTAAAATTGCTTTTGGTCATAGAAATAGTAGATCTTAAAGAGGAGGAAGAGTCAGCAGTTCTGAACCTCTGCTTACGTTCCCTTCCAGAATCCCTATTTAGTATCAGCTAGGATGGTGCAAGAGGCTGGTTAGCTTTCCTGATGTCATGTTCCAGAGTTACCAGTAGCATAGCTCCCTCTGCAGTACAAACTTCTGGGAATCCACCTATATTTATGTTGACACAACCTCTTAGGATAACCGGTAGTACTTTGTGTCCTAATATTTTAGAACTTATGAAATCAGTGTTCCTCTAATCCACAATTTTTATGACTATAAGATTCCAATAAAGTTCTCTCTCAATCTCTGCCTATTCAGACGAAACAGTCCTCATTTCTTTCCAGTTTGTTCTTATTAATATTTTGGTTATCAAGTAACATTGGGCCCAGTCTTCAAGGAATAATTTATAACTTACAATTATTTCCATACTCCTTTCTAGGTATGGAAATATCAGTGCAAGGGTCTTTTATTTAAACACAATTGGATTCTTTACATGCCCAGATTAAAACTAAGACAAAAGTGGTAAAGTTTGTTAATGGGCTAATAACTTAATGATCATTAAACACTCAGGAATGTGTTCCTCATTCAAGAAGTTCCACATAGATGTGGTGAAAACTTCCTAAAATAACCTGGGAAGATGTTATGCTGGCAGGTCTATGTCCACAAAAGAAAAGAAGAATCCAATTCTTTGAGCAATACTTCTACTATTCAACCATTTACGAAATTACTTCAGAGAAACTATCTAAAGCAAACTTTTAGCTTCTCAACACAGTTTCAAAAGTCTGTTTTCCTATCAGTGCCCAAGTCCAAGCCACCACTTCTTACAGGAGCAATTTTTTTTTTTTTTTTTTTTTTGAGACAGTCTGGCTCTGTCGCCTGGGCAGGAGTATGGTGGTGTGATCTCAGCTCATCACAACCTCTGCCTTCTAAACCATCCTCCCACCTCAGCCTCCCAAGTAGCTGGGACCACAGGTGTGCACCACCACACCCAGCTAATTTTTGTTTTTTGTAGAAACAGGGTTCTGCTATACTGCCCAGGCTGGTCTCGAACTCCTGAGCTCAAGTGATCCTATCACCTTGGCCTCTCAAAGTGCTGGATTTCAGGAAGGAGCTACCACACCCAGCCCACAAGTACAGTATTAAAGATGACTTCTAAGTGCAGTAGGTTAGCACCAGCTACACTCACTCCATCTGCTAGCATGTGCCTGAGTGATGCAGTGAGCCAGAAAGAACCCATCCAGGGGGATTCCCCCACCTTCAAAATGGAAGGCGGATGTCACACCCTTCTCTCCTCTCCTGGGATCCAAATCAGTTCTCTCCCAGCATATTTTCTCAAAAGTTAAAATAAACTGAGTCACATTATTAATACGACACTGGAAGCTGCTACTTAGAGAAAACCAGTGTACAGCAAACAAACATGTGCCGTTTCCCCGCTATTTTTATAATTCTGGATTCTTAAAATGTTTTGAACTCCTTTTCAACCACATTTAGAATTTATTTTTGATGCATGTGCACCACACAGTGGACATTATTGGAATTACAGTTTTAAAAACAAGACTGGCCCATTTCAGACCCAAGCCCTGTGAGCTGACATAGCCCTTGGGTCAACAACCAAGAATGGGTCCATCATGAGCAGCACTGGGTGTCACTGGCTGAACTAGGGCAGATGGGGAGAAATTTACCTTATAATGGGGGTGGGGGCAGCTATATGAACTTTTAAGATGAAGGAGAAGGAAGGGAGGGAGAAGAGGGAAGTCAGGATCATGGTGACAAAGACGGCTCTCTAGAAGGCACACAAAATGCAAAATGCTGAGGTGGGGGTTTTACTCTCATTCTAGGCTATACACTGTTTTTCAGCAGGAAAAGACCAACACATCCTAAAAAGATAGAGGAATTGGAGTCCAAGTTAACAGATTTAAAAGTCATCTCTGATCTTGTCCCAAGCCCTCCACCCAGGCCGATCTCACTTCCCTGAACACATTCTGCATATCCAATTCCGCCTCACCTTAGTCTTTGTTCGCTTCCTGCTCGCGGCTTCCCAGGCAGACCCACCTCCATAGCTTCCCCTGTCTGTCTCCATCTGTAAGGCTGGCCCGAGTCCCACGCCACACACGGTCACAAGCACCGGGTTGGCCACACAGCAGAGGGACCACACACTGCGCACCTGGCTTCAGGACCTGTGCTGGGCATGTCAGGCACAGCCTCATCACACAGGAAAAGGGACCATCATCCTACTTGTACAGATGAAGCCCACAGTGGTGTTTAAAAGGTAGGAAGCGATGCACTAGGGTTCATCAGAGGGCCTTCCTCTTCATACCCTGCCATGTCTCTCCCAAACCAACATCTTCCCTGATTAGCTGGCTTTGATCTCCTACATGGGATGGTTTGCCTTTTGATATGTGCATGGTTCATCTCCCTGATTAGACTGTAAATATTTAGCAGGCTGGGTTCATATTCCATGATTTGTCCTTTCCAATATGGAGCACAGTGCCTTATCCTGCCTGCTATGATTTTTCTTTCCATTTAAACTTATTTCCAGTAAATAGACAAATTGCTTTAATTTAAATACCTAGATCTAGATATACAGGCAAAAGTGGCACGTATAAATTTAAACAGCATTACAGAAAATATGTGCTTTGATTTCTTTTTGTTTTTGAGACAGAGTCTTGCTCTGTCACCCAGGCTGGAGTGTAGGGGCGCGATCTCAGCTTACTGCAATCTCTGCCTCCCAGGTTCAAGTGATTCTTTTGCCTCAGACTCCCCAGTAGCTGGGATTATAGGCATGTGCCACCACACCCTGCTAATTTTTGTATTTTTAGTAGAGACCACATTGGTTAAGCTGGTCTCGAACGCCTAACCTTGTGATCCACCCACCTCAGCCTCCCAAAGTGCTGGGATTACAGGCATGAGCCACTGCACCTGGTCCGACTTTGTATCTTTTCTTACATTTAAAAAAAAAAAAAAAACGCTTTAAGTACAATCCCCAAATCCACAAATCAGAAGTAAGGAGAGTCTGTGGAATCCATTCAGGTTTAAAACAAAAAAAGTCCATGCACACAACTAAGCACATAAAGTAACTAAACCACCATATATTCTTCATTTTACAACCAGATGGAAAATCTGAACTCTTTTCTGTCCTTCTAGGTCATTCTAGGCTCAATTCCTAATTTAAAAACAGCTGCCTGGGAAAGTTCAAGTTTAACCTCAACAATTCCAGAAGTCTTTGACCCAAAGTGATATTCCCTTTACAAGAGGATTTCATGGTAATCCAACCCAAAACCTAACCTCCCCTTGCTTCCCAGTTTCAAGTTTCTATTCAAAAAAGAAACGAGCAGGGACCAACTCCCAGGATCAGGGCAAACATGGAGCTTTGGTGCAGCTCTCCCCATGCTGGCGGGCATTCATGATGATTTGTGCTCTCTTCTTGACATACATTTCTCTTATCTTAAAAAATCAATTATTTCCAAACTTGGCAGTTTTCTAAATTTATTTAAAAAAGTTTACGACGGTCCTAATTCAGCATTTAAAAAAAAATGCTACCTTGCCTAGATAAATACACAAACATCCCAGGAAAAAGTGACAAAGCTGTGAAACGTAAGCACAGCAGGCCAGGGACGTGAGGGACATGAACAGTGGGCCAAAGACGCCAAAGAGAAAATGGGGCCAATGCTCATGATGCCCCTGTTCTTAAGGAAGGATCCAAGGCAAGAAGAGACCATCAAGGGGACATGCTGGTGCAGAGGGGACATGCGTGCTAGGTTTAACCCTCAACCAAAGTCTACGAGGGGAGCCACATGCCCAAGAGAAGCAGCTTAGGTCTGAATATCAAAGCATCTGAGCTGGCCCCTAACTAGGGCTGTGACCAGCACAGGGGTCCTTACCCATCAAAGGGCAGGGTGAGTTCATGGATCTCTAGATGACTCCTACCTCTGGATGGCTATGATTACATATGTATACTGACAAAGGATGGATCCTCTATCAATACTATTTTTACTGGTGACAATAATTTTGTGTAATACATTTACCAAACAACTTTTTATAAATCATATTCATTTAAAAATACCATGTAAGTTGCCAGTTAAAGTCATCACAACAACTACTTATGTAAAACTTAAGAACTCACATAGCAATGGCTTTCAAAGCGTGGTGATGGGAGCATCAGCATGAGGGAACTTGCTGGGAGTGAAGATCCTGGTGCCCACCCCAGACTCACTGAATCCAAAACCTCAGGGAGTAGAGGGGGAGGTTAGCTAGCTCTCCAGCTAATTCTGTACACACTCAAGTTTCAGACCCTGTCTGTACAACAGTGCCTCACAATCCTGACTGAATTAGAATCACCTGGCAGGACTTTAAAATTTATGGATGCTGGATGTCCTGGCCACACCTCTAGAAATTCTGATTTCATTGGCCTGGGGTGGGTCAAGACCTTGGGACTGCTCCCCAAGTAATTCAAGTGATTGGCCAAGCTAGAATCCACTGCTGTAAAGTGATTAGTGTTCTAGCTGCTTATACACTGTGATCCACAAAAGGTCTCCCTTGACTCCAAAACTCTGAGATTATTAAAGCAAGTTCCAATACATGGTTTCCTTCCCGTAAAGGATTGAGATATTTTACATGTATTTAAATGTATACCAGCAGGTTTTGATATGTATTTATATGTATAACATAGGCACAACCCTATCAAATAAGAATGTTCATGCAATCTACAGAAAGATCTAGATTAAAGCAGTTTTGCTCAACCCTGCTATTCAATAAGGTCATACAAATCCTCAAATACTCCAGAGTTCTTAAGATATTAACCAGAAAAAAACAATTACAGACGTATTAAACTCTCCCGCTTATTTTTATTACTCATGTTTGATTTCATGGGGATTTGCATTTGTGGATGAACTTGTGTGTTCAGCTGAAGGCTGAAGTTGTAACTGAACCACAGGACAAAGCATGATGTGATGCCTTCTGCACTGCGACGACCTCCTTGAGGTGACACTGTCTTAATCATCTCTATGTCTCATGCCTGGCTCATAACATATGCTTAACACATGCTGTTGATAAAAGGAGGAAACATGCATGCTGGGTAGTGAATAAGCATGGCTAAGAATAAGTACAATGTAGATATATAAAATATCTTTTCAAACCCCTGTCTAAACCAAAATCGACTATTTTTCTGTAAAAGGCCCGATAGTATCTTCACATCCATACGCCATATGCAACTACTCAACTCTGCAGTAATAGTGTAAAAGCAGCCATGGATATGAGTGTGGCGGTGTTTTGATAAAACTTGATTCATATAAACAGGCAGCTAGCTGGCCTCAGAGCTGTCATTTCCGACCACTGATCTAAACCATCCTCTAAGTTGCTTGGACATTAATTTATTTTTACATCATCATGATGGAATAAATAGGGAAGAAGTGTATCTCCGTTTGTAATTTCCACTTTCCGCATAAGCGACTTCCTGGCAAGACACCCAGTGTGTGCCCATGCGTCACTCCCCTATGGAAACACACTGTCCCTGTCAGCACAGCCCACACTCATGGAGGGGACCAGGCAAGTTCTGAGGGGGAAATACAGTTTCCAGGGATCTTTGCAGTCAGGAGGGCAGACTTCTTTAGTCTACAACACCTAAAACAGCGAGGGCGAGTGTAAAAACATAAGCCAGAGCTCTCCTTTGGGTCCAGTGGGAGCAACAACACAGGCACACTTTGTTCCTCATTTTTTTTTTTTTTTTTTTTGGAGACAGGGCCTTGCTCTGTCACCCAGGCTAGAGAGCAGTGGCATGATCTTGGCTCACTGCAACCTCCACTTACTGGGTTTGAGTGATTCTCCTGCCTCAGCCTCCCGAGGAGCTGGGATTACAAGGTGCACACCACCACACTCAGTTAATTTTTGAATTTTTTAGTAGAGATGGGGTTTTGCCATGTTGGCCAGGCTGGTCTCGAACTCCTGACCTCAGGTGATCTGCCCACCTCGCTTTCCCAAAGTGCTGGGATTACAGGCGTGAGCCACTGCGCCTGGCCTGTTCCTCAGTTTTAACACTTCTCATGAATTCCACCTAATGGGCAGCCCCGAGTGAGCAAGACCACAGGGCTACTCACCCAAATCCAGGTAAAACCAGGCTTCGACTGTTCCTATCTTGCAGACGAATACTATCAATGTGATTACAGAAAACACTAAACTATCTGTACAGAGGATAGGAAAGAGGCAAAAAGATGAATGAGGAAATATCCAACTCCTCCTCTATAAAACATATGGGAGTGCATGCACACATGCATGCATGCATGCTTAAAAAGTCCCATCTCAGGCCAGGTGCAGTGGGTCACGCCTGTAATCCCAGCACTTTGGGAGGCTAAGGCAGGGGGAATCACCTCAGGTCAGGAGTTTGAGACTAGCATGGCCAACATGGTGAAACTCCATCTCTACTAAAAATGCAAAAATTAGCGGGGTGTCATGGCAGGCACCTGTAATCCCAGCTACTTGGGAGGCTGAGGCAGAAGAACTGCTTGAACTGGAAAGGTGGAGGTTGTGGTTAGCCAAGATCACGCCACTGCACTCCAGCCTGGGCAACAAGAGTGAAACTCGTATCAAAAACAAACAAACAATAACAACAACAACAACAAAAGCCCCATATCAGAATTGGAGTAAGGATGAATGACTGACAACCTTCCTTCTCTAGAAAGATGTAAAGATTTCTGACACAAAACTTTAAGAACTCAAAAGATGACCTTTTCTGTTTTCGTACTTCCTTCCCACTTATTGAGAAAATGTTTGTATTCAAATAGTTAGAACAGTAATCTCAAAAGATGAGCAACTAATATTACCACCCAAATTATCAGAAGGAAAAAAAACTAACCACAAACATAACCTGCTAACAGGCCAGGAAGGACAGTTCCTCATTCCTGACCAATAAGGTATGCACTTAGAATGCTTCAAAATATTTAACTTCTTTGGTTTTCAAACCTCAGTTTGAAAAGGAGAGGGAAACAACATAAAATGATTTACATGATCAAAGGATAAACTAATACAGACTTTTATTCTAAATGCTCACAAGCACAGAAATCAACAAGAAATCAGATCTTGAATTAATTTATAATGATTCTTCCAGGAAGTGCTGTGGCAGTCACATAAGCACTGTTCACACTTGGCTGCTTCTGCCAAGTTAGTCCTCAAAGAGAAAACAAGGAGGAAAAAGATTTAAAAAAAAAAAAAAAACCCAGTGTGCTCAAAACAGAGATCACCATCAGAGGTTTATTTCACAGAAGGTATAGGGAAAGCAACTGAGAATCAATTTTATAAAACCCCCAGCTCACCTCAGCCACTCCTTTTGAGCTTTATCATCAACACCACAAACCAAGACACAATCCTAGTAAAGCTTGCTAACTATCTAGTCTAAAGGGAGTAGTGAGACACGTGAACTTTAACAAGTGAATTTAATTGTGGAGAGAAATTACAGAAACATTTTTAACTCTCCTAATTCACAGAAAAGAAAGTATGAACGAAGTACTTAGAGTTCATCAGTTAGAAGTTACGAAAACATTAAGTGGTGAAGTCAGGAGCTAAGAGATGAAAATGTTTAATACATATCAGGGTATTTTTCATGAACTAGAAAAAAGGCTGTTCCTCTTTAAAAATTACTACGAGGCCAGTAATACTCATTCTATATTATCAT
This sequence comes from Saguinus oedipus, assembly GCA_031835075.1. NCBI lineage: Eukaryota > Metazoa > Chordata > Mammalia > Primates > Cebidae > Saguinus > Saguinus oedipus. The sequence continues at coordinate 106,748,830 of CM063183.1, forward strand.
TCACCTATAAGAAAATAATCCAGCCGGGCGCAGTGGCTCACACGTGTAATCCCAGCACTTTGGAAGGCTGAGGTGGGCCAAGGCCGGCAAATCATCTGAGGTTGGGAGTTCAAGACCGGCTTGTTCAACATGGAGAAATCCCATCTCTACTAAAAATACAAAATTAGCTGGGTGTGGTAGCAGACACCTGTAATCCCAGCAACTAGGGAGGTTGAGGCAGGAGAATAGCTTGAACCCAGGAGGAGAAGCTGCAGTGAGCTGAGGTCACACCATTGCACTCCAGTTTGGGCAATAAGAGCAAGACTCCATCTCAAAAAAAAAAAAAAAAGAATCCAACATCCAAATATTAGTCTTAATTTTTTTTCCATTGGGAAATTTAGGTAGAATTTTACATGGTTTTGTAACATTGCTGCTATAATGCTGAAAATAATTTCCTTATGACTCTCATAATATAGTTTGCTCAAATGAGTAGAATAAAGCAATTTCAAAATTTGAGCACTGGTCAGGCAGTGGCTCACAGCTGTAGGTGGGAGGATTGCTTGAGTCCAGGAGTTTGAGACCGGCCTGGGCAACACAGCAAGATCCTATCTCAAAATAAATAAATAAATAAGTTGGGCATGGTGGTGTGCACCTGTAGTCCCAGCTACTTGGGAGGCGGAGGTGGGAGCATGGCTTGAGCCTAGGAGGTAGAGGCAGTGAGCTGTGTCATGCCACTGCATTCCAGCCTGGGCAATAGAGTGAGACCCTGTCTTTAGATTTAAAAAAATGAATATTGAGATCCATTAAGACTGATATGAAGCACCTTTACAACAGTTTGGATAAGGTTTTCTTTTTTTTTTTTTTTTGAGAGGGAATCTCGCGCTATCACCCAGGCTGGAGTGCTGTGGCACGATCTTGGCTCACTGCAACCTCTGCACCCTAGATTGAAGCGATTCTCATGTCTCAGCCTCTCGAGTAGCTGGGATGACAGGCATGTACCGCGGCATCTGGCTAATTTTTGAATTTTTTTTGAGATGGAGTTGTACTCTTGTTGCCCAGGCTGGAGTGCAATGGTGTGATTGTGGCTCACTGCAACCTCCGCCTCCTGGGTTCAAGTGATTCTCCTGCCTTAGCCTCCCAAGTAGCTGGGATTACAGGTGCCTGTCAACATGCCTGGCTAATTTTTGTATTTTTAATAGAGATGGGGTTTCATCTCTGCTAAAGGCAAGGCTGGTCTGAAACTCCTGACCTTAGGTGATTGCCCACCTCGGCCTCCCAAAGTGTTGGGACTACAGGCATGAGCCACCATGCCCAGCCGGTTTTCTTTTTAAAGATCTGATTTTCAAATTAAAATACAGTAACTAAGTATTCTGCTCACAAGAGCAAATGAGATGTCACAGGTACTCATCCAAGCAGCATTATCTCATTGCCTGGACAAATGGAAGAGCCTAGCTAGGAAAAACCACTAATAACCTTCAGTGGTTCTCTGCGGTTCCAAGAAGGAATCCAAATTCTCAAGGCCTTCCAAAATACAGCTCCAAATGTCCATTCTATTTCACACCTCCTTCATAGGTGCTTTCAAACTTTAGGGATTTTCATTTTCTCTGCCCCTCAATTTTAAAACACCCTTTCCTCCATTGTCTACAATACCCTTTCCTCCATTGTCTACTGACATGCATTTCCCTTATGGACAAAGACCCAGTACCAACGAATACACCCTTTCTCTCATCATACCCTCACCTGCCCAAAGGCAATCCCTCACGCTCTCAGCTGTGTCCATGGCACTCTGTGTACAGTTCCATTTTATCATTTACCAAGTTGGACTAAGTAGTTTTTTCCTTCCCTCAAACTCCCTGTAAGGCCAGATGATATAGTTGGCTGTATCCCCACCCAAATTTCATCTTGAATTGTAGCTCCCATAATTCCCACGTGTTGTGGGTGAGACCCCATGGGAGATAACTGAATCATAGGGGCGATTTCCCCCATACTGTTCTCATGGTAGTGAATAAGTCCCATAAGATCTGAAGGTTTTATAAAGGGTTTCCCCTTTTCTCTTGGCTCTGATTCTCTCTTGCTTGCTACCATGTAGGACATGCCTTTGGCCTTCTGTCATTATTGTGAGGCCTCCCCAGCCACATGGAACTGTGAGTCCATTAAACCTCTTTTTCTTTATAAATGGCCCAGTCTCAAGTATGTCTTTATCAGCAGTGTGAAAATTGACTAAAACACCAGACTATGAGATCCTTTAGGGAAATGACCACTCCTCTATACTCTCATCATTGCCTCAAGGTCATCACCTGGATCAAGGACAGGAAGGAGGGAGCAAGAACCTGATATTCACCTCTGTTTAACTCCTGTCCCTGTAAAACTGCAGTTAGTAAATTCCCTAGGTCACTTGAAGGCAAGGATGTTGTTCATTCAAAAAATTTCTTCCAGCTGGGTGTGGTGGCTCCTGCCTGTAATCCCAGCACTCTGGGAGGCAGGGGCGGGTAGATCACTTGAAGTCAGGAATTTGAGACCAACCTGGACAACATGGTGAAACCCTGTCTCTACCAAAAACTTAAAAAATTAGCTGGGTGTGGTGGCACATGCCTGTAATCCCAGTTACTTGGGAGGCTGAGGCAGGAGAATCGCTTGAACCCAGGAGGCAGAGGTTGCAGTGAACCAAAATTGTACCACTGCACTCCAGCCTGGGTGACAGAGCGAGACTCAGTCTCAAAAAAAAGTCTTCCAGTGTTTAGCACATATTTTGTATTCCTTCCAATTATTATCTATTACTAAATAATACTGAATTAAATACTAGTGATGACAATACTAATATTGTCTCCAAATCTTATTTCAATAAGTTTCAAACCTTATAAAACTTTAAATACACAACAGTGTCCCCTCCAAATAAACACACACAAACAATAAAAAAGAGCTAATATAAAGTTACAGAAATTAAACCTTCTTTCTTCCAACCTCTAGTAGAGGACCCCCTGAACAATAAAATGGCTACAAATCAGGCAATGAAGTGAAAAAGAGACAGACTGTTTAACATTAGGCAACTGCCAAATATTAGTATCACTTCAGAATCTTAATCACGTATTCCTAAACATTTTCAATAGCTTACCACAGTCTGTGTGAAAAAGACTAATTCCTTAGCATTCAAGTTATTTATGTGACTCCAATCCACCTGTCCAGCTACACTTTGTACCACCTATAAGAGTATTTCCCAAATGTGAATACTAAACATATCCTCTTTAAAAGGCAAAGGTTCACTGCAACCTCTGCCTCCTGGGTTCAATTGTTTCACCCCTACAAATATAGCTATATCTGAGTCTGAGAAATGCCACTCTATTCAAAGGACTGTAAAATGTCTGCTGACCCAGCACCCCAAGACCTTACGTGGTCTTTATCTGGCTTCAACCCCATCCCTAAGCACATACCCTGGCACGGACGTCTCCTGGCAGCACTTGGCTCTGGTGGCAGGCAGGATAGGATTCTGACTAAAAAGTCTCATCACTGACTTGAAAACACAACATTAAACAGCCTCAAAGAACCTCCAACCCCAAGATCCTTGGTCCACAGACCCCAGGGATTGGAGACAAGCTCCTTGCGAGGTACCCCAGGGCCTTCCTATGCAGTCCCTACCGCTCCAGGTTCAGACATAAAAGGTCACAGCTCATTCTGGGTTCTGCATACCAGCCTGGTTCCTGCTATCCTTTAGGACCCCCACTCCACCCTGCTGGGGTCACCTGAGAAGCATAACGAACCTTCCTATTTCAAGTGAGGCTCTCTTCCTTCATGTCACCTGCATCCCTACGCTTACTAGAGTGGAATCCTCCCACTGAGTTCTGAGTTTTGGATCACGCATGGATTACTCATCTTTCCATTCCCAGAGCATCTTGGCAATGCCTGGACAATAAGAAATACACATTTTCTGGATGAATGACCCCACTTTCCTAAACTCCAGCCAAATAAAACTACATGCTGCTATGATATTTGAGCTACATTTATACCATTCTTTGACCCTCAAGAACACCTATGAAATTGGTACTATGTTGGCCCCATTTTACAGATGAGGAAACCAAGGCTGAGAGGTTAGGTAACCTGTTCCAAGTTGTGTGTGTGTGTGTGTGTGTGTGTGTGTGTGTGTGTGTGTATGTGTGTGTGTGTATTTGTTTTGTTTTGCTTTTTGAGAAGGAGTTTTCGCTCTTGTTGCCCAGGCTGGAGTGCAATGGTGCAAACTTGGCTCAATGCATCCTCCACCTCCTGGGTCCAAGCGATTCTCCTGTGTCAGCCTCCCAAGTAGCTGGGATTACAGGCATGTACCACCACACCCAACTAATTTTTCTTTGTATTTACTAAAGACAGGGTTTCACCATGTTGGTCAGGCTGGTCTCGAACTCCTGACTTCAGGTGATCCACCCACCTCAGCCTCCCGAAGTGCTGGGATTAAAGCGTGAGCCACCCCACCCAGCCTGTGTTTACACCTTTCTTTTAAGCAGACTTGAACTCCTTGTCATCTGGGTAGAATCTAAAATGCCCAGTAGTTTTTTACACATACTGAACAGTAAATATTTGTTGAATAAATACTTAAATGACTATATCCCCTGAAGTATTTTCGAAAAGATCATAGTATTTAGAGACTGCCTAAGATACACCGATATAGAAGGTAAGTGTCAGGGCAGAGATGAACCCACCTCACAGGCTATGATCTAGCTTTCTATTGTGTGTACTCACTTTTCAATGCTATCTCCAGTGACTATCTTTCTGTTACAGAAGCTGCAGGTACCTAACAATTTGCATTTGATAATTAAATACAGGTTTATCCCTTCATGTTGCATTTACAGATGTGGTAATGTCCGCCACTTTAGACTCCTGTGTGAGTGACTTAGTGCTGCAGAAGATGAGACTGCAGCTGTTGCTCCTGCACTACACAGGCCTTAACAGGTGAAAGCACCTCTTCAGACTAGGTTGTTCCAGCTGTCTCTTTTCCACTTACATTCACAACAGCGACTCTATGAGGGGAGATAAGGAAAAAGAAAAAGAAATAAGGTCCAATCAAACATCCTTTGCAAAAATATTCTGGAGCTCCAGTAAAGACTGGTGATTTCCTCAGCTGCAAGTCCATTTCCCTGGAAAATTTAGAAGGATGTTTTTAATGTCACTCACAACATGAACCTGAATACAGAGTGTAATCTCCTCTGAGGACAGGCCTTATGCTTCAGTCATTTTCTTATTCCCACCCAGTGCTTACACAGAGAAGTGTAAGGAACAATTCATTCAATGAATGAATGAATGTACAGTCTGGGAAGCTGACTCCCTGCAACATGATTTCCTAAGTCAGTGCTTCCACAGGGCAGCCATAAAGCAATCACCTTGTATAGAATTTCTCGGATGTTAGAAAAAGAGTCAAACTGGTCAATAATGACAGAGAGAAAAAAAACTTCGAGGAAGTATTTGCTTTTGTCAATCAGAGGATGATACACAGCAGGTTTCTGGACCAGCCCACAGAGCTGAGAGTGCCTGCTGGCCCATGTCAATATTGCGTGCTATCATTTGTGTATTATCACACCCAACTAAAAAGCTTCAAGTGAGCTCTAACTGCCTGGTAAATATAACAAGAAAATATCTTGTTAGAAGGAAGAAAAAAAGTAATGTAGGTTGATTTAACTGTGGAAGACGCTTCAGCAATTTGGTCCCTGAAAAAAGTTTTACATTCCCAAAATGCACTTGTCCTCACTATCTACCCAAGAAAAATTAACTTTTCACAACAGTATCACACAGTGCAGTCTCTGGCTTTCAGTATCTTTGAACTCAAGAGACAGCGTCAAGCTGTGATTGAGCCTCTGGCTTTGAAGACAGAGGGCAAAAGACACACAGTAAACAGGTGACAAAGCCAAGGCCAGGACCCAAGTCTCCTGATGCCAACCTCAAGGGTCTTTTCTCAAAACCACACTGCTACAGTGACAGATAGAAAGCCAGAGAAGCACCTTGTGGAAAATTGTTTTGTGCAGTGGAAGAACTTAGAGAAAAGGATGAACCCCAAATAGTTCTGAGCAGGTTGGTTTTTGGTCATGAGAAATAATATTAAAGAAAGGTCTCTACATTTTGAACGAAATAGTAAGGCCGTTCCAAACTTCCTATTTGACTTCATGTAAGTTACGAGCCTAGCTGGTGACGTGGCTCCATGAGACAGCACAGCAATCGGGTACACAGGCCCAGCTGCCTCTAGGAGTCTTTATCATTTTAACCCATCCTTGTATTTAAATTCAACTTAGTCAAATGCTGACATAATATTTCAGAAAGTAACTGAACTACTAAATTATATGTAGAAACCCTAGGAAAATTTTAAATTCTCTAAATCAGTCAAAAAAACTGCTCCAAGGTTCTAGTTCATAGAATCTAACAACCAAAATTAAAATGTGAGGTCCATAATGTAGTTTAACCCCAAATCCAACAGCACTAAGAGAATGAAATCATTTTCTAAGACATGTATATAAAGTTATACAATTCAACTGAAGCCAGTAGAGTGGGAAATGGTTTAAACTAACAAATCAAAGTCAAAATACCCAGGAACATTTTATTGAGTATGATATGAAGGACACTTAATCATCAGCAGCATTCCTTCCCCAACCCAAAACAAACAAACAAACACTGATGACCTTTCTTCTGTCTGAGCCGTGTGGTCTCCTGCTAGTCCTCCAGGTGTGCGGGCTCCATTAATTCATGAGGCCCAGGAAGGTACTGGGGACTGAGTCACAGACTCAGGCAGAACCCACTCAGACTCGTCAGAGAACCCCAGCACATCCGCCTCCTGTGCTCTGAGGGTAGGAGGAGACCAGCCTATCCCAGGGCAGAATGCGACCCTCAAGAACTAAAAGACTTCCAGCAGCAGCCAGCATTTGGGTTATTTTTCAGACTATCCAATGACCATCAAGGGAAAAGAAAAAGAATTGGCAGGGGGCGGGCAGGGAGGACAGGGATGTGGGAAGAGAGAGGCACTAACTTGAAATCTTCCCACATCTGTGGGGTGTTTCCATAAAGAAAAACAAGGACGAGTCAGCAGCCTGGCTGTTGCCTCAGTGCCGCCTTCCCACACCGCCCACATGTGGGCTTGGTTTCTGTGGAGTGCAGGGAGCCGGGGGAAAAGTCACAGAGACAAAAAGAGAGACAGAAAAAAAAAACCAGTCTGTTCTCCCCTGTGTGATGGTCCTGTAAGCAAGACCTGGTGAACCTAGGACACTTGGCACATACAGTGATGTGGCACCTCTTGTCCCAAATAAGTCAAATGTTTGCTCTGAAATATGCAGAACTGGATGCAGGTGTGACACAGGCACACAGGCCACATTCCATCCTCACCAAGCACAGAACAGGGCAGGCAAACCCATGGGCCAGAAAGGAAGACCTGGTGGGCAGGCTATCTTCCAACCAGAAGCTCTCTTTCATTTAAAAGGAAAAGCTAAAAGCAAAATCTCTACATTAACGTAGAGAGTGTCCTGTATTTACTAAAGGATTGAGGGTCTTGCATCCAGAAGAGCTCCACAGAAAAGAAATCTGAACTCCAAGGCCCCATGCTGCCTTGAAATTGCTATGCTGGATAAGTTCAGTTACTACTAATAATGTCAGCGCACAGTCAAGCTCTCTGCCTTAGTTTCTAAGTAACAAAACTGGTTGAAAAGACAGCTTAAGAAAGCTACCACAGATAGAATTTCCAGGAAGGACACAAGAGAAGGACAGTTAAGGTGATAAGCTGTCAAAAAAGAAAGTTCTATAGAGGACTCAATTGTTTTTTGGCAGTGGCAGGGTGGAGAAAGGGTAAAAATTTGACCAAAAAAAAAGGAAAAGGAATTCAAGTGACAGCCCAGATGCAGGCTCCATAGACGCGGGTGCTGGAAACCCGTTTCACAAGACGCAAGTTTCACTACTAAACTAAACCTTACTTCAGCTGCCAACTCCCTCCCTTGTCCAGAGACAGCTTCCGCTTGGCCCTTACCCTCCAGCCTGTGCAATGACAAATGTGTGCTTCTGTTACCCGTGGATTCCAAGTTCTACTATGATTCGATGTACTTTATTTTACGTCAGCATGGACTTTCCAGCCAAAGTCCAACAGACTTAGTTTTAAAAAAATTTAGTTTCTAGGAGAAATCATCCTCACAATCACCCCTAGAACAGCAGCTTCATCAAAGCAAAACGTCCAATTGCCAAGTAAAAACTTTATTCTGTATCAGCCAATTAAAGGTGTTCTCTACAAATTTCCAATAAAGGAAGTTTTCTTGTTATTTCCAATACTGATCAAGCTACAACTCTAAAGACTATTCATTCCCTGTAAAGGAATGTGGTTATCTGGATTCTGTTAGTAAAACATTTCATTTTTATTTTAATAGACATGCGTTGTTAAACTGCATAAAGAAAACCCCTAGGATCAAATGAATCTCAATTCAGAAGCCTCCAGGGCTATACCCTGAGTTTTCCTTGGGGTCTAAGGACAGAAATACGTGAGTAATCCAGCTCACTCTAGTTAGCTTCGTTATCTGCCTGGACACTAAAAACCTCTTTCATTTTAAAAGTTAACAGTGCTTCCTGACATCTTTTTCTATTTAGGCCAGGGAGTATACCCTTTAGTTTTAAATCTCCTGCCTTCATTTAATTGCCATTGCAAGTAGGATGTTTGACTCACTTCTCTCCCAACTCCTTCCTCCTATCACACTGGAAATTTAAAGTTGTGAAACAAACCAAACCTGTCCCTGCCTAATGGAACCAAACGTGGCAACACCTTATTTTAATGATACACTTGATGGATGCTTCACTAGAATGGAATCCTTATAAATGCAAGCAATATGTTCAGTCCAAACAAACTAAAAATTACTCTCACAATGAATTCCAAATATTATGCTTAGACAAAACAACAAACTGTTATTAAACTCATAAACGTGCATCCCACAAGCAGAAAGATTTACGTTCAGGTTACCAGAATGGTTACACCCCTCCTCTACAAAATGAACTCTACAAGCCTCAATAATCCCTCACCAGGAACTCCATCGGCTTTTGCTGAGACAAGGAGACAAAAGAGAGAGATACCGATGCCCCATCCAAACATAGGCTCCCTCATGGAAAAGCTTCTTGGTACTTAGCTGGGCTCCAAATTCTTCTTTAATCCTCTTTCCTTTGTAACATGAGCCTTTCCATGACGTAGACCATTTGGCTCTTAAGGACAACCCTTCCAAAGGCCTTGGAGTTCCTTCTTAGAGCTGACAGATTATAATTAAAAGTAAAAGCACAGCATCCTCTGATCTGAAAGGGTTTTCTTCCCCCAGGGAGCAAGGCACTCTGGTTTTGTCTTGTCTCTGACTGCCCCTTCCCCTTCTCCACAGGCTGAGACACCACACTGAAGGGGAAAATGAATGGGGACTGAACTGGGAAGAGACAAACTGTGTTGAAATTGGCTCGGCCACACCCAGAGATAAGATCTCGCCATCAAGATAAAAATGAAGTTCTATCTGTCTGCAAGCAACCTGCTCACAAACTGGGACAAAGAGCTTCCTTTTGAAGGTTTGATAAAAATTTACCAAAGCAACCAAGTTCTAAAAACAGAACTTCAGGAAAAATGCCCAAAACTCCAGGTGTTTTAACATGGAATAAGCAACACAGTAAAACCAAGTCAGACTCTACATCTGTCTACTTCTCTGACGCCACTTAATCCAGCGGGAGCTTGGCACATGTCTGGCAGAAAATTCCTGCTGTTACTATTTTTAAAATGAAATGTGTGAATGAAAGCTACAACAGAATTCACCTTACAGTGTAGGGATTTCGATGTTAGCACTGGAAAAATCTCTTATTTTGTATTCCCAGGATTCATTACATCCGTTAAAAGTGTGCTTACTGTTCATAACGATCATACCTACGTACAGATGACCAAAGAAATCCTGCAATTCGCTTTGACCGCAGTTTTCCCATCTGCCATGTTGGGTCGCTGACTCTATCAAAGGTATCATCCCTACACCACCCCCAGACATCCCTCCTTTAGTGCCTGCTGGCTCACAGGCCTCCCTCAGAGCTGGCTGGCCCAGTTTTCACTGCATTCCAATACAGCTGCTTTTTAGTTTATAATTTCCACTTCTCTGTGCTTAAATGTTACTCATTCAACTTAAACATTATAATCCAACATAAATTATTTCTTACTAGCAAAGGTGCTCTTGTTTATATTAGTGAGTCCGTAACGTTGCTCTATTAATAATAATGCCTACACTTTTAAGTAATCTTCCCTGTCAAGAACATTTTCTATCCATTTCAAGGTCTAGAGTTTATCTTCCTCAGAAGGCCTCATTTGGATAACCAAGCAGCAAGCATGTAATTGCGTGGAGTACTGGGTACTGTTTATGGGTGCTGGGCAAGCAGCCATGCCTCACTTACTATGAATAGAGATGAGATACCTTAGCACAGCACCTAGCATATAAGAGGGACTCAAAGAAGTTAATTCTCTCTCCTTAACTTCTTTTTCCTCTATTTATTTTAGATCTTCACTCTTCAAGAGGTCCTTGTTTATCACTCAGCAAATCTCAATGCTGTTATAGACTCTTAAGATTTACAACTCAGGCAAGAAATTACACTCTAGGCCAAGATGCATAGCCCATTCAGTTCAGCCTATTCTAAACTTGCTTGGTTTAGAAAATACTGTAATTGTTGCAGAACAAATAACCCCAGTTTATAAATTGTGTTCCCAAAGTTCATTTTTAAAGTGGGATAAAAACATTTTTCCTAAGAAAACATGTCATATTTAAAATCTCAGGCTGTCCCCACAAATGGGGACACTTATGCCACTATCTACCTGGCCTGCAGAACTAGTGGTAGGAGCCTGGATCCAGCCCATGCCTTGTCCACAGCAGGCACTCAGAAATATGCTGGGCTCAGTTCTGAACTTCTGCAAAGGTGTACCGCTGGCTCCAGAGAAAATGTTGATCCAGCTGAGTTTGTGTATATCTTTCTCCCACCTCGCTGTATGCACCCCTACCCTCAGCTCCTAGGCCTCTCTTCTGCAGACCAGTGCCCTCATCTTGTCCTACAAATCCTAAACTTCAGCACCTTACCAGAGCTCCATCTTTTAATGCTTAAAAGGTAACCGCTTCTTCTCCCTGCAGAAATTACCTCAAGCAGCTAATCTCAGCTATGCATCAGGAAGGAAGAAAACTGATTATTTCACAATGAAATGTGAAGGCCTGATGATCTTTAACCTGTCCAGAGATCTCTCACTCTTAACTACCCAAACAAATCTAATTCTGTGGGAGTACAATAAAATGAAGGAAATAATCTATATAGCAGACAAATCCCCTAGGGGCTTGTTTCTAAGACATTTCTGCTTTTCAAAAAGCAACTTCCTTTTCTTCCACCACTTTGAAAACTAACAAATCTTCACAAGTTCCAGAACTCCAAAAGTTTCCATGATGATAGCAGACATAAGTTTATGGTGATGAACAGAGTGCACAAAGGCCAGTGTAAGATAGGTCCTAGCTTCATCAGTGTTTTCCCCAAAGTGGAATGTAAGCCAAAGCATTCAAGATTCAACCCAAACCATCCTCAAACTATCATCACTTCCAAACTGAGAAGCAGAAGCTACAGGTAAGATTCAGATGTTGACACTGGGCCAGACTTCCGGTTTTACTCATCCTGGAATGGCCAAAGGGTACATTAGAGATCATTACAAGGGGAGGAGAGGGGAGAAAAAGCCACATAACTCCAATAAACCCTTATGTTTATGGGGGAGAAAGAACTTGAAGTCACATTAACAAATACCACATAAATAAATACAAATTTTTTTTTTGAGACGGGAGTCTTGCTCTGTCACTAGGCTGGAGTGTAGTGGTGCGATCTCAGCTCATTGTAACCTCTGCCTCCCAGGTTTAAGCAATTCTCCTGCCTCAGCCTCCTGAGTACAGGTGTGCGCCACCACACTCAGCTAATTTTTGAAATATGTATAATTATTATGTGCCAAGTATAAATCTTAAATTTAAAAAATGAAATCGAATGCATCCTAAATGAGAACCAGAAAGTGGGCAAAGAAAATAGGTATTTTCAGACAATAGTTTAAAAAAAAAACCCAACTATACAGGATTCTGCATGTACACTTGTTCACTCTTGCTGCCCTGAAGCATTAATTACTTTAAAAATAAAACAGAAAACGTCAACTTGGCCAGGAAAGCAAAAAACCTCGATACTTAATTAGAACACACGCTTGAAGTTGATGCCTGATATCAGCTTCAAAAGGCAGCAGCCTCATTAAAAAAAATGGCACAACACCCTTCTGGCAGCAGGCAAAGGCTTAAAATCACATCAGTGCTGGGGGTCTGAAAGGGGAAATGAAACTGAGTTTACCTACATCAATTAGCAATGCTATTAAGGCTACTTCAGCCACTCCTCCAACAATATTTCTAATACAAATATGCTGCAGGCCTTCAGAATAAAACAAGCCATTATCCCTACCCGTCATCTTGGCTTTCATTACTCCCACCCCAAAGAGTGACACATCAAACAAACAAAGTGCCCTGCCCATGCACTGGGCCTTTCAGCCAAGATCTCCATGCCTCTGACAAGTGCTTATTAATCCTGACAACACCCAACAAAGAAGAGTTGGCCACTCTAGCCTTGTGACTTTCCTAGGAGATCAAGGAGAAATGACTGAACTAGTGAACTGAAGGACTAACCCAAGGTCATGGATAAGCTGGAAAAGGGAACTCAGGACGTATGGGCTCTTTATCACCTCCCCCACAACTTCTCAGTGAGGCCCCAATGGCTAATAGCAAGTAACATTCCAGTTTGCTTTAAGAATAAAAGCATCTTCATCTCTTATGGCAATTCTTCAGGAATTGAAAAAAAAAAAAAAAGAATAAAAGCATCCTGGGGCACAAGGCCAATACGTTTTATAAGCTGTTCTTTGTAGCCAGTGGACTGTCTTATTATGATATTTAATTTCAAAACAACTGTAACAACAATTATATAAAATTGAAAGTTTATCTATTTATTGCTTAACCAAGCAACAAACTCTGGACTATGCATCTACCTGATAATTATGTATGACTGAGGTGGTTGGCAGGAAAACCCTTCTAAAGCTACAATCACCTAAACTTCCATACTGCCTGGTGGGCCCAACTGCCTAGAGTCTGCAGTCTGAAAGGCACATGTTTGTCTTGGACATGATGACAATGATAAGAAAGAAAAGCAATTATAATACAAGCTTAACATGGCCCTCAAGACCAAGTCACATGATTTTCAAAAGCTCTCTTGGGCAGTATGAAATGAAACCCTAATAGCACCTAATACAGTGTCTTATTCTAAAAGTTACTAAAATTCTAGTGAACAAAGTGAAAAACAGAGACTGAAAAAGGACAAGAAGATGAACATCACTTCTTTGTACCAGGTCCCTGAGAGAACACTATTCCTAATATTGTAACAAAAATTGAAGATCAGCCTTCTGTTGACAACTGTCCAAAAAATGACCTGTGTTTCTATTGAAGTTTCTTTCTTTCTGTTTCTTTTTTTTTTTTTTTTTTTGAGAAAAGGTCTTACTCTGTCATCCAGGCTTGGAGTACAGTGGTGTGATCTCGGCACACTGTTACCCCACCTCCCGGATTCAAGAGATTCTCCTGGCTCAACCTCCCAAGTAATGGGGATACAGGCCCATGCCACCATGCCACACTATTTTTTGTATTTTTAGTAAAGACAGAGTTTCACCATTTTGACCAGGCTGGTCTCAAACTCCTGGCCTCAAGTGATCCACCAACCTCAGTCTCCCAATGTGCTGGGATTATGGGTGTGAGCCACCATGCCCAGCCTCTATTCAGTTTCTTGAGCACCCAGTTTTTAAAATAATCCAAAGAAAGAAAGAAATATAGGAACTCTAATAATTTAGTGAAGAGAAGGATCACACTAACAGGGATAAGGCATGGGAAAGGCAGAAAAGACTTAAGAATATGCTGAATTTTTCTTAAAGGCCCCAAAAACTCCAATTAGAGTCACCCAGATGGAGTTACTCTAGCCAATCAAAGTTAACTCCATCTGAATTAGAGGCAATTCTTCAATTGTAAAAGCCCAAGACAGAAGAATCTTAACACCTAGTCATATTTACAAGGTTATGATATGAAACAGAGTACTACTAATAATCACTTGTATTTAAGAGCCTTTCTCGAAGACACTCCAACAATTTGATGGTCACTGTTTCATTACTCCTTACGCCTCTTGAATGGAGTAAGGAGACAGGTATCACCTCCACTGTGCAAATGAGGAAATGAGGCAAAGTGAATGAGGAGCCAGACTCAAAGTCAGGCAGGAGCAGCAGAGTACAACTTAATCCCAATGTTTCACACACTGCACTCTGTGCAAAGTATGGTAACAAAAATGATCTGTTTTGGAGGAGGGGAAAATAGAAAGAGAGGAAAGTTTCATAACACCTGAAAATGAAAACATATAAAACTGTGAAAAAAAACATCAGTTGTCAAATCCTTAAACTCCTCCCATTTCTCAAATGGCCAGACATAAGGTACCCAGACTTCACCACCCACCTTTGCTTCATCATTGATGTCCCACGTGAAGGAAATGGCATTATACGCAATCTCCTCGATGTTACTGATAGTATTGAAGCTTTCTTTATAGTCAGCTATGGGAAGCAGTGGAAGAGAAAATAAAAACTCATGAGTTTTAGTTTCAACATGGGATCCCAGCAGCTCAAAATAAGATCTAGTTTTTAACATCATCACCTCTGGACAACTTAAATTAACATTTTATTGGGGTAGAAGAAGTTCAAAATATGAAGACAAAGAATCACAGAGTTTTTTTAATAGAGGCAAGCTTGGACATATTTAATTCGATCTCATTATGTCACAATTAAGAAATTTAGGTCTAAAGAGTTTAAATAACAGTCCCAAGGTCACAAAACTACTCCGTAGAAACAAGACTAGAACTGAGTTCTCTTTCTCCTGAAAAGGCAACATGAGCATTACAAAAGATAAAGGAAAAAAGTAACACTAGCATTAACAGCCATCTGTGATATAGACAAAGGTTTTACATGAAATTACATACATGACAAGAACAGAGGTCTGCGTAAAGCTACTTCATCAGTAAATATGAATTTGCACAGGTCTGCTGCTACAGCTCACATAGATAGGAGAGGTTAGTTACACAGTTCAGCACATGACTAGGGAAGATTGTTAGGTAACTGTATAGCAGCAGTTATCTTTTTTTACTTATTTTCTTTTACTTGTTTTTTTCTCTACCTTGTCATCTCCAAATAATAATCAGAATCTCTTAAAGAAGATATAACCCCTTAAAGCAATTGCACACTAAAAACTGGGGACTCTCTCAGCTTAGCCAGCTACATGGCTTCTAGCCCCAGTGTCCTGTGGAAAGCCACCGCATGGGCACATGTCCCATTACTGCATGGGAGGAATGGTGAGAGCACTGGTTCCAGGAGGCTGAGGACAGTGTTTGGAACAGATCAGTAGCTGGCATAAAAATTCAAATGCTTTCGGCAGGAAGCTAATCACTGCCAAAAATAATTGGATTTAGAAAACTGGATGGCTGCACCTCTGGGAATGAAAGCAGGCTCTTGAGCTGCTTACCTATGTCAATGCATCTTTGTTTAGCAGTGTGCTGCCGGGAGTGCCAGTACTTCCAATGCCTTAACTGATCTTCTCTGCTTTTGTCTTCAGCAAAAACCACCATGATCACACTCTACGAAAGAGAATGCATTACAGCATAAAGACACTAAAGGGTGAGTATGTTTTGGAAAAAGTATTTAGTATTATATTTTACAGTGAAGGCTTAACGCTGCAATTTTAGGCCATCATTCAGAGCTTCTTCAGACCTGGAAATGTTAGGCTCTGACCAGCTTTCCTAGACAACAGGACTAAGAACAGAACTTACTCGAACTTTGCTGATGGGGTGATGGATTCCTTCATTGCTGCTCACCTCCTTTAAGGTGATGGGATAGAACTGGCCTTTGTTCAGGTACGTCATGGTGCTGTCTCCAGGCTTCTGTCGAAGTGATTTTGAAGCTTCTAGGGTATATTCAAAGTTGTTCCTAAAGGACAAAAGAAGTCACAGGTTTCTAAATCCACTCTTGTCAAAGCTTGCTATACATCATATTATAAATATCATTTGCTATCTTTTTCATAAAATCTGAAAGTACTCAGTAGGTAGACATTCTCAAGTCTCTCAGATGTAGAAGTACAATATGCCTATTAAAAGTACAATATGCCTATCAAAAATTCTGTGAGGCTGGGCGCGGTGGCTCAAGCCTGTAATCCCAGCACTTTGGGAGGCGGAGGCGGGTGGATCACGAGGTCAAGAGATCGAGACTATCCTGGTCAATATGGTGAAACCCCGTCTCTACTAAAAATACAAAAATTAGCTGGGCATGGTGGCGCAGGCCTGTAATCCCAGCTACTCAGGAGGCTGAGGCAGGAGAACAGCGTGAACCCAGCAGGCAGAGGTTGCAGTGAGCCGAGATCGCGCCATTGCACTCCAGCCTGGGTAACAAGAGCGAAACTCCGTCTCAAAAAAATAAATAAATAAATAAAATAAAAATAAAAATTCTGTGATGTGACGGATGTTAGTGATCAGATATCCTGAGTTTGAGGGATCAGAATATTAAAGATACTAATAGGTGGAAAGGACTTTGGAAGGAACTTCTCACAAGACATGCTGCCAATCTGGTATTTATCCAGCAGAGGTTTCAGCCAGGTGGATAGCAGTCCTCTGACTAAATTCATTTTGGACTGTATAGCACTTTTTTGTTGTTTCTACTTGTAATTTAAATGTCTTTAATAAGCATTCCACAATTCTCGACATTACAACTATTACCTAACATTACCATTCATATATGCCCCTAAAGTTATTTAATAACCTTCCCAGGCCAGGGCTCAGCAGATTACATCTATTTTTGTAATTAAAGTTTTATTAGCACATGGCCACACCATTTGTTTACATGTTATCTACAGCTGCTTTTGCACAATGGCAGACTGGGGTAGCTGCAAAAACATACAGAGGTTGTATGGCCTACAAAGCCTGAAATATGTACTCTCTGACTCTTTACAGACAAAGTTAGCTGACCCCTATCCTAAACCCTAAAGGCATTAATGTTTGTGACTCCTGCATCTTGAGGCAGATCTCTAAGGGAAGTCTCAATTCCCATGAAATCCTAGGCTTTTTTAAAACTGCACAATATAACACATGTGAAAAACACATAAAACAAAATATGAGTTCCTAATTAACTTGGAAATTCATATTCCCAGAGTGAGATACAATTTTGTGAGGTCAAAAGGAAGTTGTCAGGTCAGAAAAAAGTTGACTTCATTCATTTTATCATTAGTGAAGCTAATAAAAAAATAAAAGCTTTTATCCACTTGATGTTACTCCTAAATTCTCACCTAATTATGTATTTTTGGCAACAGAAAGGACCTCAGAGACCTAATTTAATCCTCTCATCTCTCCTGTTAGGTTTCATTCTACTACCATCACATAAAGAAACCAAAAGAAAGAAAAAGTACCAACACCAAGAATTCAGGAAACTTGAAACATAGTTCAAAGAGTTCAAAATTAAAAGCACTGAAGCAGATGTCCTCTACCCAAGCTTGTGCCACAGTAAATGTAGTAAGATAAGGAAAAAGCCGGCAAAAGCCACCTTTGATTTATCAAGTTAACAAGAAAGGAATAAGTTATAAAAGCTGCAAATTAAAAATCAAATTAAAAGACATCTATTACCCAGAAACACTGTCAAAAACATAGTCCTCTGAATTCATGCCAGGCATCCGCAGACTGAGATCCGAGGGGAAGAAAACCTGAAATATCAATGTGATAAGCCACAACTATTTAACTGGTTATCATGGTTACTAAAGACCAAGCTCTGGTACCGCATAAAAGTATGTGGCTTACAGCAACCCACTATCATTTCCATATTTATTTTTAAATAAAAATTTTAAATCTACAAATATTTTAAAAATTTAAAAAGAAGGCCAGGCGCGGTGACTCACGCCTGTAATCCCAGCACTCTGGGAGGCCGAGGCAGGTGGATCACAAGGTAAAGAGATCAACACCATCCTGGCCAACATGGTGAAACCCCATCTCTACTAAAAATACAAAAATTAGCCAAGCATAGTAGCACACGCCTGTAGTCCCTGGCAGGAGAATCGCTTGAACCTGGGAAGCGGAGGTTGCAGTGAGCCAAGATCGTGCCACTGCACTCCAGCCTGGGCGACAGAGCGAGACTCTGTCTCAAAAAAAGAAAAAATTAAAAAAGAGAAAATATCCACTTTTATATGCCACTCAAGTAAATTACAACAAGCTGTGTAGGTACTTCCACCAAGTTCTTCTGACTCATAACCCCATTTTCCATCTTTCACACACATCCCAACTCTGTTCAAACACTAGGATCTGCAACCAACATTTCACGGCTTTTAAGAGTCACCCTATCATTGTACCAAGTTAAGACACAGTATCAAGTTCACACCACAGCTGAAGAATTGTGGTGCATTTTCTCAGGAAAGGTTAACATTCTGCCCCGAACTCCATACGCAGAGATGGATGCTCTTTGCCTCCACCAAGTCATTAAATACAGTTTCTAACACATTCTGTCCCTAACTTTTAGCTGAGTAAGGTATTCATCACCATAAAACCCTCAGAACTATTTGGAATTAATTTGTAAACTTCACACAGTGCATTTGTGATCTCCCTGACTATATTACCAACCAAGAAACACCAAGCAAAAACATAATAACTCATTTCATATTAAGACCAGTTCCAGGGAGCTTGTTTGGCACTAGGACAAATGCTAAAAACAGACTGAGAATCTATCTGTGGTCAACAGAAGATTATGTATGGGATTCTCTTTCTTTTTCTCCAGCAAATCACTTAGCTGAAATCATAATTGTTAAATCAGCTGTTGGTAAGATTAGCCATGCACCCCTGATAATAACTTCTGGTTTTATAGGTTTAGTTTACAAATTATACCCATGGGCCTTTTCTCTTAAAAAAAAAAAAATCTTTTATTCCTAATCCATTCATTTCAGGCTGAGTTTCACACTTACATAACAAGGAAAAGGTGGAACCCAATACTTATACAAACACACAGGCGTCTTAGGAAGATGTTTTTGTTCCCTGTACCTCCTGAATGCCTTCCTTGAAGGTCTCTGAGAAGGTCGAGTCTGGAGTTCGCCTTTGAGCATTTGGGGCTTGAGCACCAGAGCTGAACTGGTCAGTATTGAGATTCCGGTCAAAAACCACCACCCGCTCAGTGGGCTCAGGATGATACACTGCTGGGGGGATTCCCACAGCAAAGCCATGTGGCTGGGTTTCTGTCTTGATGGAGTGGGTAGGCATGGTTGCTATGGAGACAGTGACTGTCGTATCTGGAGCTGTCAGATGGCCTCTCTTATCAATGCCCAGCTGGTTGCCATGGGGAAGGACAATATTAAATGGCACATTTTTCAGTACTTGCACTCTGTTTTCTCCAGCAGAAATGAGGGGCTGCTCCGTCACAACTGGTATGCTGTTTCTTTAAAAAAAAGAAAACTGCTTTCAAACTCGATGCTGATGTCGTTCTTTGGCAATTTTTATTTTCCTAATGGCACTGGGCTGTTGACTCCCATGCAATAACAATATACTTGACAGAGAACAAATAAACAGAAAACATCAAAACTATCCATTACTAGATAAAGGGAAAAAGACCTTCTGGTTATAGGTCAAATAAAATCCAAACATATTAAGTAAAATTTCATGTGAAATACTGAGGACTCAGAGCTCTCCTCTAATAAGCTTTGTTTTCCATAATCCTAAACAAATTAATATATTTTACTAGAAACCTGAAGCTATGTGACCTATCAGTTGGGGTTACAGCATAGATTCCAGGGTCAAACTGCCTAGGTTCAAGTTTTGTGTCACTTGAGCAAGTTACTTCATCTCTTAGTAACTGAATCCTCATCTGTAAAATGGGGACAGTAATGGCATCCATTCTCCTGAGGCTGAGATGAGATGATTCACTAAAGTATGCATACTAATGCCTGACACAGTCTTCAAGAACTATGAGCTATTGCTACTTGGTCACCACTTTACCTAACACCTGTGCTATTTGGCTTTGTCTCTCTCACTCTTCTTTTTTTTTTTTTTAAATAAAGTCTCACTCTTGTCGCCCAGGCTGGTGTGCAATGGTGCAATCTCAGCTCACTGCAACCTCTGCCTCCTGGGTTCAACCGATTCTCCTGCCTCGGCCTCCCAAGTAGCTGGGATTCCAGGTGCCTGCGACCATGCCCCACCCAGCACTTTGGGAGGTTGAGGTGGGTGGATCACCTGAGGTCAGGAGTTTGAGATTAGCCTGGCCAACATGGTGAAACCCAGTCTCTACTAAAAATAAAAAAATTTGCCCCCAAAAATCATATAGGCTGAAGCTTTAAGAAATAGGGATATTGGAAATTCTGTACATTTCAAGATCAATAAAACTGTTTGAATCCTGAACCATAAATTCACTCCCAGGAATTTATCCTAAAATGGAAAAATAATCTAGAAAGTTGTTCCTTAAGGCTTCATAATAGTAAAAACTAGATATAGCAGCAATGATAAGGATATTTAGAGTTTGTTTCAGAATGCTCCAGCAAAAATAAATAAAATAAAAACATGAATTAATCTCAAAGTTGATGAAGGGGGAAGAATAGATCAAACAAGAGGAACCGTATTGATAACGGCTGAGGCTGGTCATGGATACATGTGGGCTTATACTATTTCTCTATTTTCATTATGTTTGAAAATGTCCATAATGAAAAGTAAAAGATAAAAGCCACAAGTCCTCTTCCAAAGGATAATTATGAAGATTAAAACACACAGAAATGTTTATGAAACTAAATAGAAGAAAGTATACTACCAAATCCTATCTGTGAACACAACTACAGCTACCTAAAATTTGCATACATACCCAAACAATGAATAAACCAATCATCAGCATAATGGGATACTGGGTGATGATCATTCTTCCTTTAAATATGTTTTATTCCTTAATTAATAATAAAACACAGGGCAATTTAAAAGGTGTCTTTTTAAAGTTTGTCATGGCTATAAAGTAAAACCTTAATTAAGTTTTCTGAAAGTTTTAATCTAAAATATTTCACAAATAACTTCAACAGAAATTTGAATACAATTTAACTTGCTTTATTCAATTTTACTCAGGCAGTTGTTTAAGAGTCACTGGTACTTAATTTGTTTTAATGGACCACTGCCACATCCCCTAATTTAGAAAACCTCAAAAATAAATAAGCAAATACTTCCCTTAAGTTATTACTAAAAATAGCCCTTTGGAGGAGGAGAAAGTTAGTACTTTCATTCTAGAAAAGGCTACTACTATGCCCAAAGAAAAGAAACTTTTCAGAGCAACAGAGGCAAATCAGTGATGAAATCTGAATTGAGATATTGAGTCCAACTTACCTCTCTCTTCTACTAGTGCTTGTTCATTTAAACAAACTCCCATTTTGCTGTTAGAGAAATGTGGCATTTCCCCTGCACTATTTATGCTGTTATGCACTGAACGATACCTTTTGCTGTGATCTGGCTCGGGGTGCTCCACCTCTGGCTTTGCTGTTGATGACCTTCTCTCTCTTGGAACCTGATATTAACACACATGAAAAGAATTTAGCTGTTATCCAGTGAAGTGCAGTTCACCCAAAGATATAGCCTTTTATTTTTCAGTAAATTCAATCATTCATTTATCTACTGGTTGCCTACCAAACTCCAAGCTATGGGGATACACAAAGATTAAGACAGTATCTGCCCTCAATGAGCTTGAAATCTAGTCACCCATCTGGTTGATATATAAAAAGCAACTGTTATTGAGTTGCCAAATAAACTCAGGGCATGATAAATTTACTTTGCCCTAGAGTTTGGGTCTCATCTCTTAAAAGAAATACCTCCGATGGCCAAAGCTGGCGGCTCATGTCTGTAATCCGACACTTCAGGAGGCCAAAGTGGGAGGACTGTTCGAGACCAGCCTGGACAATACAGTGAACCTCATTTCTACAAAAAAAAATTTTAAATTAGCCGGGCATGATAGCATGTGCCTGTAGTCTCAGCTGCATAAGAGTAACTGCGGTGAGAAGATTGCTTCAGCCCAGGAGGCAGAGGTTACAATGAGCAGAGATTGCGCCACTGCACTCCAGCCTGGGTGACAGAGCAAGACTCTTCCTGATTCAAAAAAAAAGAAAAAGAAAAAAGAAAGACCTCTGCCCTGGTTTTACTCGTTTATCTACACAATATTAGAAAAGAAGCTATCGAAAACACAACAGAGCTCTTTCAACTTTCTCAGTGCTATTACTTACTACTCTCCCTTCTCATCAAATGCAAAAGCAGAAGGAAGAGCCATGTTAACTGTTCATTTCTTCCAAGATCCAAATGAGGGATTCATATGATCAGTGTCTTTAGATACACTGGGATCTGTATGTCTATCACCCAAAGGACAAGTCTAACTTGGATTGTTCTATTCCTTTTTTGGTTCTTTTCTTGTCAAGGGAAATGAAAAGTATGCAAACATTAGTGAATGTCCTGTAGACATAACTCAACTGAGACTTAACCCCACTGCACATTCCAAAATGGCTAAGACGCTTAAAAATTGTTTTCAATGTGAAAATTCTATTCCTACATTCTTTTCACCATTAAAGAAAAAACAATGCTTCATGTATTAAAAATATGCTTTTCAAACCTTATCAAAATTATTATGGAATAATGACTGATGCTTACAACCAAAGAGCTGAAACAAATCATTCAGTTTATTTAAAAAAGAAAATAGGCCAGGCCCAGTGGCTGGTGCCTATAATCCTAACACTCTGGGAGGCTAAGGAAGGAAGACTGCCTGAGGCCAGGAATTTGAGACCAGCCTGGAAATAGTGAGACTCATTCTCTACAAAAAAAAAATTTTACAATTAGTCAGGCATGAACTGTAGTCCTAGCTACTCAGGAGACTGAGGCAGGGCAATCACTCAACTCCAGGAGGCTGAGGTTATAGTGAGCTATAACTGCGACACTGAACTCTAGTCTGGGCAAGAGTGAGACTCTGCGAAGAAGAAGAAGAGGAAGAAGAGAAGGAAGAAGGAGGAGGAGGAGGAGAAGAAAATACATTTACACCTATCACAAGAAGTCTGACAAGTAAGTACCACTAAAATTGTCACCCTTCACCAACAGACAAGAGGATTTCTATCCTTGTGAGATATAATACTTTTAGGATACTTTATTCTAAAAACACACACGGGGTACTACATCTAGTGTTATTACACTGGTCTTTCTGGCACGAAACTTGTACCAACAAGTTTCTCCCATTCTCAACAGTTTCAGTTAAAAATATGTAAATTAATATTTTAGGAACTTTATACTAAGTCAATAAAATAAGCTATAAGAACAGATATATGATAATTTCCACCTCAAAGGAATTCTTCATGGCTATGTTTCCCTGGTAAGGGTTTCTTCTGGCATTATTAGTTATTACACAAGTTTCTGTTCATATTCAAAGAAAAAACCTTCCGTCAATCCCTCAGCTCCAACTTAGACACATGGCCTCATACTAGGAAATAACCACCACCGCCCCCTTTTTTTTTTTTTTTGAGATAGTGTCTGTCTCTGCATCCCAGGCAGGAGTGTGGTGATATGTCATGATCTCAGCTCACAGCAGCCTCCACTTCCCAGGCTTAAGTGATCCTCCCACCTCAGTCTCCTAAGTAGCTAGGACTACAGGCATGTGTGCCACTATAGCTGGCTAATTTCTATCTTTATTTTTTTTTTTGGTAGAGATGGGGTCTCACCATGTTGCTCAGGCTAATCACTGTAATTTTAACAATAAAACTATCTCCTATGCTTCTTTCCCCTCTGTATTTCTACACCAGAACGTAGCCAATGGCCACCAACTGGCAATTCTGGGTAAAGGTATTCAAGAATTAATTATCCTCTTTTTTTATGTTTTATGTAGGTTTCAAAGTATTTAAAACAAAAAGATAGCAAAAATAAACTGTAAAAAATATGCACTATATCCATGAGAAGACATTGTCATTAAGAAGCTTCTGGTAATTCCAAACAGATCTTGTGGGTACTGATGACAACACAATGATTACACAAGACAGTCACATATAGTGACAATGAGACAAAGGCCCCAAAAGCTATGCTTCAAGTCAGTCTACTGTTTTAAGTAGTACCCTAAAGACTTAGCCACCCTCAAAAGTGTGTTCCTGGTCAGATGGAAAAATGCCAAGGTGAATCCAGAGGCAGAGCAGACTGCACACTGCACTGGAAAGATAGCAGCCTAGGGCATGGACCAGACAGGGCCCCAGCAGCACACATCTAGCTGTGACCTAAGAGTAAGAAGTCGCACACAGGCTGGTAACACGTCTAGTGTAGTAGTGGCAGCTAGTGTTATTAGGACAATGGTGATGAGACAGATCAGTAGTGTGCTTTCCAGACAATGAAAACCATGTAAAATCCCACGCAGAGTACAGACTATACTCAATTAAGACTAATCCAAATCTCTAGAAAACAGGCAGCAAAACATATCCTGATCTCAGAACTAGATAGTCCTAGACTAGAGAAGATGCTTTCAAAGGCTCTGTAGTATCGTTTAGGGAAAAGGAAATCATCCTGACTACACAGGAATAAAGGCAAAAGCTAAGTGAGCCCTGCCCACTTTCCATGGCACTAAGAACTACCTTCAGTGAGATGTTCAAACCCAAGAAGGCACATCTAACATCTTCTTTTATGGTAGCTTCACCTTCTGGATAGAGACACAGCAGCTGGCTGCTTTGCATGATTTAAAAACGCTTTGATTCTACAATCAGAGATTTTAGCTTTCAACCACAGTCAGTCAGAGTACTCATTAAACTATTTATAGTAACTACAGAAGCAACTTGCATGGCATTCTACCAGCAAATGACTGTTTTATATGCTGCTGAATCAAGTGCATTAGAGACTGCTATTAAGGGTTTTAAAAGCAGGCAAACCAACCTTGTAGTAGTCATAGAGCAGGCCCAGTGCAGCTGCGCTGTCTTCGTCTCCATTGATGCTCATCATCGCTTTGGTCGCTGCAGTGAGAGGGTTTTCCAGGAAGGATTTCCAGGCCTCATCCTCACTAGTGTAGGACCGCCGTTGTGGATAAAGTGCTTCATTCTGAAGAACTAACACTGGCCGTTTGCTTCAGAGAAATTAAAAGAAAAAAAAAAAGCACACACTTTTCTACTGTAAGGCATCATAAGCTACCAATTCCTTGACATTCCTATAAAATAGCCTATTGTTTCATCAATGACCCTAGGAGGTCATATTAAGACAAGACCAGTTTGAGATCAAACAAATACAAGAGCAAAAAAACCACTGAAGTGCAGACCAATGGGTCCCACAAAAAGACATAAAGTATCTAGGCACCCAAAGAACTGGCAGTTCACCTACACATGGAACCCAAGATATACTGTTTGGCAAAAAAGCGAAACAAAACCACCCTCGAGAAAATGCCAGGCTATTCAAATACTTTCCATAAACAAACACAAGGACACAGTAAGGAAAAGAGAATGTTTGTTCTCTTCCAATGCACCGTCAGGACTGTCCGCTCTTGAGAAGAGCATGTGCCGTTTCATCATACTGCTACATGTTATTCCCCTCTTTCTACGGTGGATGATATGTCTTAAAAATTCCTACCTGAACACAGCAGGGAGGGAAGGAGCAGCAGAAAGAAAAAGGGATACTTCACATAATCCTCAGGGGTATATGAGAAAGTTAGAATATTCTACTGATTACCAGCAGATTGAGCATGGAATGTGGCCAAAGGGGACTGTAAATCAATAAAGAGGCATAATTTTCTGGCATGGGAGTTGACTGCTTATCCTAGAGATAAACACTTAAGAATCTACAACAATAAATGAAGCCACCGAACAAAAAGAGTTTTTAAAAAGTATGTGGGAAAATCTGGCTTTTAAAAAAATCTTTACTAGTTTTCCACACTGCACAAGAACTGTTTCATTTTAACACTGTAGTTTGGTGGGAAAAATTTTAAAAATTTAAAAAATCAACGGTGATCTTAGCAAAACCTTACGGAGTATTTAATTTAAAACATTAAAGCAAACATTACTGATTCCAAAACTTGAAATGTAAACAGTCTCAACACTGTTCACTTGGTACTATTTAATAAGTCAATAAAGAGAAAAAAATGGAACAATGACTCTAGCAAAACAAAGCAGTTTATTTTCAAGGAGAAAAATAAATTTTAAATGTTTGGAACTCCTCTAAATTATCACAATTCTAACAAGCAAACTGAAGGATTGGCTTTCATTGCAACACACAAATGAAATATGTAAGTGGCCTAAAGGTGACCTACCTATTTTAAAAGTGAATGTAGAAAGACTGATTATCTTTTCAAGTAATCGACAAAGGTTAGGGCTTGGGAGTCACCCAGGGCCTTTAAAAACAGATACAGACTTAGAAAAAGGAGAACATCTTCGAAAAAGGGGAAAAAAAAAACCCAACAATGTATCCTCAGTCAAAATGAAGTTTTATTTGAAAGCCAATGTTTTTACTCATATCTAAGCATAAATCTTTATTTGGTAAGGAAGTCCTGAGGTGGTATACTATTTTAACACAAAACAAACAGAAAAGGCTGTTCAAAGCGAGCAGATCGTTTGTCTAAAAATGGAGAAGACTGCTTACACAAATCTCAACTTTTGAGAAAATAAATATACAAAGCGGCATTCCCTGAGCCACCAGGACCAGAGTAGGACAACGACTGAATGGGTAGTACCATGGACTGATTTACCGGTGTATTGCTAAAATATAATTAATAGCGTAATAGCTACTTCCAGAAGACTATGACAGCGCTTGGCTTGTTCAATTTCCTTAATGCTAGTTTTCAGCTTCCCTTCTCCTCCCACCCACATCCCAAATTTGCACAAGCAATAGAAAATAGAGAAATGGCTTTATGTTTGGAATCACCCTCAAGGTTTTTAGTATTTCCAAAGCCTGCCTAAGGCCAAAATGTTAGCTTTGGAAATTTTGCCTTATCTGAACTATACGTCAAGAAATAAACACAAAACCAGTTGCCTTTCTTAGTCTACTTCCTCATGACAGGCAGTAGGCTTCAGTCACTGAAGGATCATCATCACTTTCAGGTGAGCCTTAAACCCTTCGTCCTACATCTCCCAGACTTCTGAAATATGTTTTAGGCAATAATTTAACTGCATATTCTACAACACAAGCGTAATCCATTTAAGATACTCCTTACAAAATATCGATCTCATCCAGAAAAAAAAGACACGGACAAAAACCGATCCTTCACAAATAACTAAGAAACTGGGAGGGGTACCTGTCTGCCCTAAATTTACTGAGCTTAATGAAATATACTGACTGGCCTGGTGCGACTTCCCTTTAGTAAGTTTTTTTAAATTTTTAGAACAATTTTATATTTTCGGAAAAGCTGCAAAGAAAATACAGACATGTCTCTCGCCCAGTTAATCCCCCATGCCTTACATTACCACCTTACATTTGTCGAAATACGCTTTTAAATCACAAACTCTAAAAGGCATATTAGCTTGTACGGTACTCTCGTTTAAAACCCGCATTTCAAAGTTTCATCCTCTTGATTCTCCCGAGCACTAAAAACACGGTAATCTGTAATTATCATCAATGATGCAAGTGGCAAAGTACTCCTACAGCCGTTTTCCCACTCACACCGCCAGCCAGTGAAAAGAAAACGCCCGGACATCGGGGCACTTCAACCTTCCCCTACATTTCTGTTCTGGAAGTTACGGCAGGTCGCCGAGTGACGAGCCTGCGACCACTGATTACCTGCAGAAGTCCACCTGTCCCGCCCCAGCGCGCGCCCCACCGGGCTCCCGAGGCCGACCGGGCAGGAGCTGGGAGGCCCTGGGGCATTGGCGGCGCCCCGACCTCGCGTCGCACTCGGCCACGCCGGGGAACCGGACCCCGACGTGCGCGCCCAAGGGGAGCCGAGAAGGAGGGAAGGAGGACTGCCCCTCCGGTGTCGAGTTTCCCCGAAGCGGGGGTCTCCTCCCGAAGCTCCGACCGAACAAAGAGCCGGGCAGGGCTGCGGGGCAGAGGCCGCGGCGGCGTAAAGTGGACAGTGGGCAGCAGCCCCCGGCCCGCGCCCCGTGCCCACCCGCCCGCGCGGCCTCCGGGTCGGCTACGGGCTCGCTCGCGGCAGGTGCGGCCCCTCAGCGCGGCCCCCTCGCGGCGGCCGGACTCCCGCGCCTCACTCACTTGTCGTACTCCTGTGTCATCGCGCCCGCTCGCCGCTGCCGGGCCGCAGAACTGGACTTTCGGGTTGGGACAGTACACCCGATCCGGGGGGAGGAGGCGGCGGCGGCTGCGGGTCCGGAGCGGCGGCCCCGACGGGTTGGGTTCGCTTTTCTCGCTCTGAGCCGGCTCCTCGCGGGCTGCGCGCACTGGGCGCCGGACTCGGCCGCTCATTGGCTGGCGCTGCGCCGGCTGGGGGCGGGGACTCGGGGGGCCGGGAGGCCGACTTCGCCTCCTGATTGGTCAGCGAGAGAAGCGCTGGGGCGAGGCTGACGGGGTCGAGGGGCGCGGGCTGGGGGCGGGGGCCGCGCGCTCCGCGAGGTTGCGCCCGGGACTGCGCGCTCAAGTCGCGGCCGTCCGCGCCTGTCCTGACTGGTAAGGGAGAGCCGCAGTTGCGGCGCACACCCGCCACCCTCCGCGCGCACAGAGAGCGCCCCCGCTGCCGCCACGCCGCCGCTGCCCGAGGCCATCCCCTCGACTACTGGCCCCGGCAGTGGAGCCGCCTCCTTCTTCGCTCACTCAGGCCTCTGCGTCCCACGCCCGCATCGCCCGCTGTTCCGGCCCCAGCCCCCCGCGCTGCCACTGCGCTCGCTCGGCCGGGGCGCCTCTGCCAGTCGCACCGGATCGCACGTCTCACCTCCTGGTTCTCGAAAGCGGTCACGCGCGAGTCCCGTGGCTTCCCCGAGAGCCGTCTCTGGAATGTCCCTTCTCGTGGCCCACCGCGGCCGCGCGCTTTTAGGATTTCCTGCCCTCGCGGCTCCCGCGGTCCCCTCAGTGGCAGTCGCTGGGGCTCCGCGACGGTCTCCGTCCGCGCCAGTGCCCCGCATTCTCTCGAGCGTCGCTTCCCCCCGCTGGCCGTGCTGTCGCGTGCCCCTCCACCGCGACGGCCCCCTGTCCTTCCCGAGCTGCGGTCTTTTCTAGGGTCTGGTCACTGTGTCCCCACAAGCCCAGCGAAGGACCTGACCTGACGCCGGGCGCGGCCCCAGACGCCGGGGACAGGGCAGTCAGTAGAACAGACACAACGCCTCGCCTTCCTCGAGCATCCTAGTTGGGGTAGCGGGGAATAAAAAAATAAGTAAATGGTGTGGCTCGTTGGCAGGTAAAACAGGAATGCCCTGGGGAGGCGGGGAGAAGCCGGGCTTTCAGGCTCGAAGGAGATGAGGGGCCACGAAGGTGGGACTGTGCCTGAGGCAGGGACCTTGGTGTGTTCAGTGAACCGTGAGGGGACCGGGGCGGCTGGAGGGGCAACGGGCGCCGGGAGCTTCGGTCGGAGGTAGTGGGTGCACGTGCGCAGATTGAGCAGGGCCTTGCCGGTTTCCGTAAGGACTGTGGCTTTTCCTAGGGGCGAGATGGGGACGCATTGCGGAGGCTTAGAGCAGGGCAGTGACAGGATCTCCCATTTTAAAATAGTTCCTTGCTGCTGCGTGGTGGGTACCAGGTAGGAGCCATTGCCATGAGCAGGCCGAGGGCAGTAAGAGTGACGGGGTGGGAAGTGGCCGGATTCTGGACGTGCTCTGAAGGTGGGACCAACAGGATTGTCTGAAAATCGGATGAGGTGTGAGAGAAAGTGGAATCCAGGACGACCACAGGGTTTCCAGCTGGGCAACTGGAGGAATGATTTGCCATCCCCTGGGATACGGAAGATCTGAGGCATAGAAGATTTTGGGGAGAACAGGAGTCATTTTTGGACGTGCTAAGCTCAAGATGTATGAGAGATCGAAATCCACGAATCAGGCCGGCTGCTGGGTACCAGGCTGGAGTAGAAATCTGGGCTGAAGCTCACATCTGGGTGCCGCCCACGTCTAGAGGCCATTTACAGCCATAAGACGGCTGTAAGGGAAGAAAGAGGATGGGACCCATGCTGGATTCGGGAGCCTCCGACACAAAAGTCTGGGAAGAAGAGCCAGTGGAGGAGACAGAAGACTGTGACACCGAGGTCGGAAGCAATGGAAGTGTGGAAGCCAACGGAAGGAAGTGAAGTGAGGAGCAGCATGACGTCACAGGGCCCTCCTGCAGCCAGCGGCCCCTCCTCTGTGCCCTGATCCTAGGCCTTCAGGGACCTGAATCCGCAGCCTCACTTGAGACCACCCTTCGCAGTTTCTGTCCTCTGACTCTGGCCCAGCACTGGAGCCATGCAGCCTGTTGTTTGTGCTTATCACTAGTTTCCTGTTTAAATCAATTATATTTTACTTTTTCTTTTTTGAGACGGAGCCTCCCTCTGTTGCCCAGGCTGGAGTGCAGTGGCACGATCTGGGCTCCCTGCAACCTCCACCTCCTGGGTTCAAGTGATTCTCCTGCCTCAGCTTCCCAACTAACTGGGATCACAGGCGCCTACCATCACGCCCAGCTAATTTTTTATTTTTAGTAGAGACAAGGTTTCACCATGTTGGCCAAGGTGGTATCAAACTCCTGACCTCAGATGATCCGCCCACTTTGGCCTCTCAAAGTGCTGGGATTACAGGCATGAGCCACTGCACCCAGCCAAATCAATTATATTTTCTAAGCAAGCTAATGTAAGAAAAATACTAAGTAAGAGCACAGATGGTCCCTAGATAGGGTGCAAATCATCAGGGTGGTCCCAAAGTGACTGACTTGGGAACAGTGTCCCTCTACCTGCTTTTCCTCTTTTTCCTCTGATCTGGCTCCACACTGTGGCTGGAGTGACCTTTATAAAACAGAGATTTCTTGTCACTCGGTTACAATCACTGTAAAGCCCACACTCCTGAGCTCAGCCTCCCCTTGGCCATCCAGCGCTTCCCTTAATGCTGGCTGTCTTGCACCATCCCCCCATCCCTACTCCTCCCCTCCATGCTTGGGACTCCACTCAACTTCCAGACTGGCTGATTTCCCCCAGGTGGCATTCCCAACCCTCTAGGCTGGGCAGTGTCCTCTGGGATCCACAGCGCCTTCTGCATCGCCCATCTCCATACTTGCCACATGGGGCTTTCCTGTTTGTGTTGGTCTCCACCAAGTGTGAGCTTTTCCAGAGATGGCAGGGATTATACCAGTTTCATTTTTACATTCCTGGTGCCAGGTATATTCATAGAAAACATCCAGCAGACGTCTACTGACTGGATCCAATTCTTTGCAGACATAATCTGCCCTCAGTCTCCTCCCTTTTGCAGCATAGCTGGGGTTCTTTTAAATGACCCTCCTGTTGCAGAAGATGAAAGCCCTTGAGCCTGATACATGGTAGGCACAAAATAAATAGGGGATGAATGCAGAAATACCAAATCATAAAGCCAAAAATAAGAACAGGAAGGGCCTGAGGTTATTAGACCATAGATGTAGTAATTAAAAACATTGGGTCTATTTTGTCAATTTGAATATGGGATAGTTTAGTTTGTCTCTAATAGCTCTTTAAAACAGAAGTGAAAATCTGTATCTGAGCTGTTGCCAATAACCCTGTTTATTTCATTTTATTTTATCTGAGACAGGGTCTCGCTCTGTTGCCCAGGCTGGAGTACAGTGGCACCATCACAGCTCACTGCAGCCTTGACTTCCCAGGGTCAAACAATCCTCCCACCTTAGTCTCCTGAATAGGTGGGGCTACAGGTGCATGCCACCACACCCAGCTTGTATGTGTGAGTGTGTGTGTGTGTGTGTGTGTGTGTGTGTGTGTGTGATTTTTGTAGAGACAAGGTCTCGCCATATTGCCCAGGCTGGTCTCAAACTCCTGGGCCCAAATGATCCTCCCCCCTCAGCCTCCCAAAGTGCTGGGATTATAGGTGTGAGCCACCATGCCTGGCCTACCCTCTTCATTTTTACGTTTTTAACATTTTTACTATTTGTTTAAATTATAAAAGTAATATGTGCACATAGTTTTTTAAGAAAAACAAAGCAAAAAAAAAAAAAAAAAAGGCCAGGCGTGGTGGCTCATGCCTGTAATCCCAGAGCTTTGGGAGGCTGAGGCTGGTGGATCACCTGAGGTTAGGGGTTCGAGACTAGCCTGACCAACATCGTGAAATCCCATCTCTACCACAAATAGAAAAATTAGCTGGGCATAGTTGTGGGGGCCTGTAGTCGCAGCTACTCGGGAGGCTGAGGCAGGAGAATCGCTTGAACTCAGGAGGTAGAGGTTGCAATGAGTCAAGATAACAGCATTGCACTCCAGCCTGGACAACAGAATGAGACTCCATCTCAAAAGCAAAAAAAGAAAAAAGATAGAAAGGGATTAGGAAAGGGACAAAGAAAGTAAGAAAGGAAAAAGTTGAAGCTCTGCCAAAGGATACAGAATAGAGTCCCCGGCCCCTCCATCCCTGGCCCCTCATCCTGAAGATAACCGCTGTGAACACTTTGTGTTTATCTTTCCAGATGCCTTTCGTCTGCATGGCACTCACATGCTTTATTTTCTTAGACAAATGGGATTCAGATATCCTCTTCCACAAGTTGCTTGTTTCCCTTTCCTGTGGTTTAAACATTTTCCACATCAGCACGTAGAAATCTACTACACTTTAAAAAATGGCTGCATAGTATTTCTTTGAATTAATATATGATATCTAGAATGTATTGGCAAGCAATTAGGTTTTATTCCTTAGCTTTTCTTAATTACAAACATTCACAATAACACATTCCTCTAACTACATTTTTGCACACTTGATCAGGTATAGCCGTAGGATAAATTCCTAGAGTCTGCGTTACTGAGAAAAGGGAATGTATGACTGCCATTAGTTTTTGTTTGTTTGTTTGTTTTTTGAGATGGAGTTTTGCTCGTGTTGCCCAGGCTGAAGTGCAGTGGCGCCATCTTGGCTCACCGAAACCTCTGCCTCTCAGGTTCAAGTGATCCTCTGGCCTCAGCCTCCCGAGAAGCTGAGATTACAAGCATCTGCCATGACGCCTGGCTAATTTTTGTATTTTTAGTAGAGATGGGGTTTCACCATGTTGGCCAGGCTGGTCTCGCACTCCTGACCTCAAGTGATCCACCCACCTCTGCCTCCCCAACTGCTGGGATTACAGGCATGAGCCACCTCACCCGGCCTACAACTGCCATTTTTATGGCTCTTGCCAGATTGTTTTCCAGAAGGCTGCCCCCATTTAGACTTCTACCACGGAAGAGCAGACTGCCTACCAGGCGGCACCCTAGACAGCCATGAGCACCATAGAATTTTGTTTGGCTAGTCTATTAGATGAAAAATGTCATCTTGTTGCTTTGATTTGCTTTTTTTTAATGAGTGAGGTTTTTCATTTTTTTATTTGTTTGGCAATAATCTTTTTAAGCTCAAAGGATGTGTTTTTTCAAAGAAAGAGGATCTTTGAAGGTACCTTCCCAAGTCATGGGTTTCAGAGTAGAGAACTAATTTGGGACCCCTCCCATTGGAGACCATATGGTACAGTACTGACAGGCTCATGGTACAGTACTGACAGGCATTTAGGGGGTCAGGGTAGATTGAGAGTCACAGGACCTGGGTTCTACTCCAGATTCTTCTATTGACCATCAGGGTGATCTCGGTCGAGTCACTGTGCCCTGTCATAGTGTTCTCTGAGCACGTCCTGAGTCGCGGGCCCCTGGCATTGCCTGTGCTTTTCCTCTCTCCCTTGCCACCCTAGTTACATCTTTAGTGGCCCACTTTAAATGCCACCTCTTCTAAGAACCCTCCCCATCCCAGAAGGAGGACTCCCTAAGCACCTCCACTGTCCTTCATGAAGCCACTCATCACAAGTGACTCTGCCTTTACTTGACTCAGTTCCCCATGATTCCGAGGCAGATAGAGATTCAGATACCAGGGATGCTTCTGATTTTTATCTTTAGTCTACTTCGCTGCCAGTCCTTGCTTTTCTCATCTGTAAAACATGGAAAATACATCAAGAGGAGTAAGGTTAACTAGGAATAAATTACTTAGACTCTTACACAATGCCTGGCAGAGAGACATTGGATAGATGGCGTCCATCTTTTTGAAAGACTATGCGGTAGGAATCCCGTCCAATTCCTCCACATCCTTGTTGGTTGGACATGTTACCTAATCCACTTGTGGGATTCCCCACATTCAGGGACTTTAGCCCTGATGAAACAGTCCATACTGAAGGGACATCTCAGGGGGCTGAAAGATGATGGCAGAGCCTTCGCCCCGACATCCAAACGCCTGTCCCCCCAGTTCACCAAAACCCTGTGTCTCATGGTCAAGCCAATGCGAGATGAAAGTCCACTCTGGAGAAACTGGTGTGGGAGGCAGGGAGTGTACAGTCTCCACCCTCACCACCAGCTCTGTGACAAGGAAAGTTTCTTCCCTCTGAGACTCACTTTCCTCAGCTGTGGGATATGGGATCATCATTCCTATCACCAAAGTTGTGTTTGTTTTTGTTTAACAAAAGTATCTCAGACAATGCCAGGCATATTCAGGAACTCAATTGATATTAAACTTTCTACCTCCCCATTTTCCTCACTGTAGCATAAGCTGCTTAAGGGACAAAAACTATATCTCATATATATATATTTAAGACGGAGTTTCACTCTTGTTGCCCAGGCTGGAGTGCAATGGCGCGATCTCGGCTCACCACAACCTCCACCTCCTGGGTTCAGGCAATTCTCCGGGTTCAGGCAATTCTCCTACCTCAGCCTCCTGAGTTCAGGCAATTCTCCTGCCTCAGCCTCCTGAGTAGCTGGGATTACAGGCATGCGCCACCACGCCCAGCTAATTTTTTGTATTTTTAGTAGAGACGGGGTTTCACCGGGTTGACCAGGATGGTCTCGATCTCTTGACCTCGTGATCCACCCGCCTCAGCCTCCCAAAGTGCTGGGATTACAGGCTTGAGCCACCGCGCCCGGCCTATCTCATATTTTTTTAAATGTCCTCATCATCTGACATAGAGACAAGCATATGGTAGATGATCAACAATTTCCATTGTTATTCAGGATGATAAGGACATGTACCTTCTTTTGGCGAATTCAGTGTTCAATGTGATCACATATCTGAGTTCATTTGATTCTCAAAACAACCCTTGGAAGTAGACAGGGTTATATCCATTTTGCAGATGGGGAAATGGGTCCAGAGAGATCAGATAACGTATTTAAGTGTCCCTTGTCAATCAGTTTAGGACTAGAACCCGGACATCTTGTTTCCAAATCCTGTACTTTCCTTCTAGTGGTAGTACTGCCAGTGGGTGGGAGTTTCTGCGTGAGATTTTGGGTTCAGCCCGCAGCACGCATTACAGAGCACCTGAACACATGTGGCAGCCATGGCAAGTACTTCCTAGTGACAGTGTCTGGCTTGGAAGATGGCATTTGATTGCTTCCTAAGTCGATTGTCAAACTTAGAGAACACATCGACTTTGTGGATTATCTCTCAGTTGTTGGGTATACACAGGCTCTGTTTTCCCATGTCTTCCGTAACACTGTCTTAAGCATGCTGGCTTATGGAGGTTTGACACCTGTCCCCACCATACCTGCCTGCCACTGTCAGGAAGACTGGAGTCTCAGGTGAGTCTTGTCAAATACTTGGGATTTGACCCAGACCTAGTCGCCAAGAAGCCAGTAGCCACCTCTCCCCATTTCGGGATGGAGGCAGAAGCAGCCATGTCGTGTTGGGTGTCACCCACTTGTTGGCAGCTAGAAGAACCTAGATTACTCACGTTATTTTCCTGTGGCTTCACTAACCATTCCAAGGAAGGCTCAATAGTTGCAACACATTTACCAAAAAGCCCTGGGCTCAAGCACCCTGGCTTTAATCTCCAGTGAATTCTCTTGCCTTTGAATGACACCGAGAGGGGCGGAGCCATTAGGCTTAATGGTATTTCAAGCAAACCTCTGAGACAGGGAAGCTGAGGGGCTGTGGTGAGGCTTGCTGGCTCACAGGTGCATATTTCACTCTTTGAAGAAAGGGCTATTAGTGATCAAACATCTCTATTGTAAAATAATGTCCATTTAAAATTGTTGGAGTGGCTGGGAGTGGTGGCTAATGCCTGTAATCCCAGCACTTTGGGAGGCTGAGGCAGGTGGATCACCTGAGGTCAGGAGCTCAAGACCATCCAGCCTCATCAACATGTGAAACTCTGTTTCTATTAAAAATACAAAAATTAGTCGGGCATGGTGGCACATGCCTGTAATCCCAGATACTTGGGAGGTTGAGGCAGGATAATCATTTGAACCTGGGAAGCAGAGGTTGCAGTGAGCCAAGACCGCACCATTGAAGTTCAGCCTGGGAAACAAGAGTGAAACTCCGTCTTTAAGAAAAATTGTTGGAGCATCTTACCACGTTTTAGTACAAGACAGATATTTCTTTGCTTTATAGGTAGGGAAAAAGCAAAGAGGGATTAAATCATCTGCCCAAAATTGACATTTCATTAACTGGGTTTTTACAGTAATCCCGCCCCAGCTGCCAGTTCCCTTACTTGAAATCTGAGTCTTTTCAACCCATGTTGGTATATTTTTCTAAACCATGATACTATTGATTTCAGTATCTGTACTTTTGAGTTGATTTCCATAGTATTAATATAGTCGCTGATTTTAACATTAATTTTAACTTAAAGATTTTGTTTTAATTTGCTGTGACTACATCTTGAATCACTATAGCTATAAATAAGATTTATCTAGATATGTTAAATGACCAAATGTAAAATGTTCAACACAGCATAGAGCTCTCAAATAAGCAGGCATTGCTTTGGTGATGATTAGAAAAAGAGCTAGAGGTTGAAAAAAGGTGAAGGGAAAAAGCGGGAGAATTTTGCAGTAAGCATCAGGTGAGGGAGAAGAAGGGATGGTCTTGAAGTTTCAGGATTGCTCTTCAGGAATGGCAGAGACCTGTGCGTGTTTGGTCTGAGATGATCACGGACACAACCACGCTCTCCCGGTTTGGAATTGGGGAGCTCCTTGAGCATTATTTACTTAGGTATTGTGGTCCTGTAACTGGGTTTTTTTCTTGGGTGCTGGTGAGGCACACCTCCCCCAAGAGAATCCTGTGGGTTCCTGGCCTCCAATCTCTTAAAGAATAAATGATGGGACCACTGCAGGTGTGCTGTATGCTCGTAAAAGTAAATATTGGATCCAAGAAGTGTTGCAGAAAGGTGATTTTATTTAGATAGAGAAAAGAGAAGAAAAGGAAAAGAAGAGAAAGACTTCCACAAAGAGTGTGGAAGGGGATTCCAGAGGGGAAATCCCAGAGGGGAAAGGGAGCTCCCACCATGTGGGAGGAGATTCCAGAGAGCTGGAAATCTGGTGTGGGTGAAGGAGCAGGGGAGTTTATCCTGGGAGAAATTCCCACCTTCCCAAGGCCCTGGGCCAATGAAAGCTGTTCCCTAATACTTCCGCTGAAGTGATTAACTTTTAGTTTCTTCCCGTGCCTTCGAAATTCAAACATACACCGTTAAATCTTCCGGATGGAGAGAGATGGAAGCCAGGCATGGTGCTGGGAAATTCTTGCCCTTAAAACTATGCCCCCTCATGGACCTGGAAAGAGAACACATTCCCTCAGTCCTTTTAATAAAAGTTTCTCAAGTTACTCTGCTCTGGGACCATTATGGGGGTAAGCAGAGAGCAGGCACTAACTCTGACATCAAATTAGAGGGCTGTTCATGTAGTTGGAGGAACTGGCGAAATGCAAAGGCCAAATCTTAGTATGCATAGGATTCTCAATGTAGCTAAATAAATGTAGTCATCACATTGAAAATGCAGAGAAGAGCAAATCTGCAAGGTTTCTGATGAGCTGTTAGGTGGAAATTAATTTCATAAAACTTTAATGTTAAACTCTACCAAGCCCTCGGGTTGGGGAGGGAGTGCTGACCCCAGTGCCTACCTACCCTGTGGAAACTGGCGTCTGTGTACACAGCAAGCTCACGGGCCAGCACAAGGAGGCCCCATCTAGAGATCCAGGCACGTGGCACAGATGGTGCATGAGCTAACAGAGGTGTGAGCTCTGTGCTCAGAAACCATGAACTCTGCCTGGGGAGCGGAGAGGGGAAGGTTGAATGGAGATGGCATTTGAGCAAGGGCCCTAAAGGAAGAAGGACATTTCTGATAGAGCGTACAGCACAGGCAAAGAACACAGGGTGTGAAAGGCCATGGATTGCCTGAGATCGCAGGCACAAGGTGGACGTGAAAAGGGGGCAGGGGATGGGAAAAGTGTTGGGGCCACGCTCTGATGGCCCACTCAGAACACACTGGCCTCTAGGCAATAGGAGCTGCAGGAGTATGCTGCATCACCAAGGGTTTTTAGATCCAATTTGGGAAAATAACTGGCAAAGAGGCAACGCATGTTGGACAGGAGAGAGCTTTGCAGCCCCAAGGAGAACGTGGGGAGCATTAGAACTGGGCAGTGACTGTGGAAGGAGGGCGGAGTCCAGAGGTGCTTGGTGGTAGAAAGTCAGCGAAGTGAGGATGAGATTTGGAGGTGACAGGGAGGGAGGGGTTGGAGATTTATGACTTGGTGCAATTAGGTGAACGGGGCTGTCACTGAGAGTCAGGAAAGGGAGAGGAAGAACAGGTTTGGGGTGGAGGTGTGGAGGAGGGGTGGTGAGGATATACGCTAGCTGTAAATGCTCCAGTTTTCTTCTGAGCAGCTTTTGAGCTCCTTTAGATTCCAAACTGACATCATCAGGGGTTGAGGCTTGATGAGGCTGCATGGTGGGCTGGCCAAGCCCACATACTTCAAACAGCCTGGGATCAGAGCCCAGCTCCATGCTTACCACGTGGCCCTGGGCAAGTAATTGATCTCTCTGGGTCTCCAGTCTTCCTTTGTACAGGACAGTACTGTAGGGCTGCTAAAAGTGTGGCTAAAAGAGTCCATACATGTGAAGTGCCTGGCCCACTCTAAGCACTATATCAATATTTGATATGGCCACAGGAATGCCAGGGGTGAAACCTAGGCCCATTTCCCCCTTCTGCTGTCAAAGAACTTTGATTTGACTCAAAACCAACATTTGTAGGCAGATAGCTAGATAACTGAGCCCATTCACAGAATGGTGAAATCACTGAATAGGGAAATAGTACAGCAGTATCTGATCATAAAGTGGGAAGCTTTTTGTAATTTTCCTCTTTCTCGTCACTACTTTCTTCAAGGCATTTACTGAACATCTGCTGGATCTAGGGTTCTGGAGGAGCCGTGTCTCATGAAAGCCTGTCTAGTTAGTAAACCAGGACACACGTAAGTAGGCTACGATAATGTCAGAAATAGGCTGTGCTGTAGGTGCGGAGGAATTGAATGAGCAGATAGGCTCGGAAGCCTGGGTCCCTACCCGTCCTGGGCAGCAGCAGGATATGGGAGGGTGCGATAGAGCTGGGTTCTCAGAGGCCGTCCCACAGCTCTGACCCTTGGGTTGTGGTGAGGAGCGGCAGGCGAGACCAGCATTCCTGACTTTACTACCTGTGATTCCCATTCCACATGGGGCCATGGGCTGCACTCCGAGAGCACGGGGCAACTGCAGCAAAACCAGCTTTGGAGTGGAGGAGCTGACCCTGCAAACTGCTAGGCAGGATGGACAGTGGCAGGGAAGAGGCCCAGAGCCCACCTCTCTACCCCTGGGGGGTCTGGGGCCCAAGAAGGGTGACTGCTTGGGACTGGAGGGTCCTTTCCGGGGATATTTTTATTCTGGTGGCAATTGCTCAGGAGAGAAAGGTAAAAACAAATAATCATGTTTTACAACATTTTCTTATCCTCAAACTTGGCAAAGAACACATTTTTTCCTACTTTAAAACTTGGGGGGGAGTTTTAAAATTTAGAGACCACCCTTTGCATTGTAGGTAACGTTTAACTTACTCAATTTCAATTAATGTGGACAACAACGGTGACAAAAGGGCTGCGTTTAAGTGGTATTTTAACTAAAAATTCCTTTGGGAGCGTCTGCGAGTCACCCAGTTCAGCGCAAATATCCATAAAACATGTACTAATTGTCCCAGAAGGGAATGATTGTTTCAGAAGGGCAGAAGGCCAAGCGAGCTGAAATACCAGGCTCTTCATTTATAAAGTCAATAAAAGCACTCTTTTGTAAGCTCTCCTCAAGGCATAGCATATTGTCAGGTAGGTCTGGCACTAGAGCCCTTTTACTTAAATACTTCACAAGGGCACAAAACAAGGGAACATACACTTAGAGCTTCTTGAATTCGTTTTGTGAGAGACTTAATAGTGTGTGAATTTACTCAGCTTTCAGCAACACAGAGGCATTTTAAATTTTTTAAAAAGTCACCAGCTACATACTCAAGATAAAAACACACACTCTTAACAATCTGCAGTTTATAATAATCCACCAAATTTTTATGGCACGCATACTTTGGAAACTCTATTCAAGGTCTTGCTAAAGATTTGGGAAATCATGTTCTCTTTCCATGTGAATATAGGGTTGTATTAATACTTTTTTTTTTTTTGCTAGGTGGCTTTGTGCGAATGGAGGGAAAAAGAAAAGATTTACAAAGAACCAGGTGAACTCCCGGCCTCCTGCTGAGGGGTACCCGAGGGCCCTGGCCTCTCACTCCTAGGTTTGGGCTTCAGAAGGTGGCTTCACTTCTGGGTGGCAATGACAGGCAGACCTGCTGAGAACCCAGAAAGAAATGCTACCTGCAGGGAGAATAGGGTCATCAACCTGCCACCATTGGTGGATTCCCATAAAAATGTCCACTGGTCTTAGGCGAGAGGTACACACTCCTTTTCCTTTTAAGTCTAGCATAGAAGTCTCAAGCTGCCTAAAGAACCCCATTTTGGGGAAGAGGATTAAAAACAAACACACAAACAACAAGACTGTGCTCCCATGTATAAGATAACCCCGTAGATTAATGAAATATTTGGGCCAATGTTCTGTATTCTCATAGGCAAAGACTCATAGTATTAATATATTGACTGATTTCAACATTGTTTTTAACTTGAAGATTTTGTTTTAATCTGCTGTGACCAAATCTTGAATCACTATAGCCGTAAATGAGTAGATGTCTCTGGATAGTTAAATGAACAAATACAAAATGTTCGATACAGCACAGGTGCTTAGTAAGTGGCCCTCACAGCTGTGTTTCCAACATGCTCTGATGATCCAAGTTCGATACTTAAGACCATTAAAAACAAGAAATGGAACTTAGTTTCAGCACATGTATGCTATGTATTTGCATGGCTCTGGGCTTAGGTTGCTCATAAACATAAGACAATTGAAGTTCTCTTTTCCACAAGTATCTGCTGCATTCCACTTTCACTCCCAAAATCAATACCTATGGTGATTTTGCATTGCAGTAGTTATTAAATCTGAGACCGTGTGGAATCTCACTTGGTTTTATCTTCCTTTAGGGTGGT
The DNA here is from genome assembly GCA_031835075.1 of Saguinus oedipus. NCBI lineage: Eukaryota > Metazoa > Chordata > Mammalia > Primates > Cebidae > Saguinus > Saguinus oedipus. The sequence continues at coordinate 106,790,289 of CM063183.1, forward strand.
TGCCTAAATCATAAAATTATGCTTCACCGTAGTGGTAAGAAATCTAACTTATTTATTTATGAGACAGAGTCTCATTCTGTTGCTCAGGCTGGAGTGCACTGGTGTGATCTTGGCTCACTGCAACCTCCACCTCTGATTCTCCTGCCTCAGCCTCCCAAGTAGCAAGTGTGGCGTCTGGCACACGCCACAACACCCAGCTAATTTTTGTATTTTTAGTAGGGATGGGGTGTCATCATGTTGGCCAGGCTAGTCTCAAACTCCTGACCTCAAGTGATCCACCCGCCTTGGCCTCCCAAAGTGCTGAGTTACAGACGTTAAGCCACCCTGTAGTTGGCCAAGGAATAATCCATATTTTTAAAAAAACATAAAATTTGTTCATAAAAGAGATTCCAACCAAATCAACATGTAAGTCACTCTAGTGGCAAAGTAGTATTTAGTCTCCTGAAAGGAGATCAAGACTCAATGACTCCTCTCCTGGCCAGGGCAGCCTGGAAACTGAGCGCCTCCCTCCAGTGGCGCCCAGAGCCTCCCAGTGCTGTGTCCATCCCTCTTCCTCTTGGCATCCATTGTGGCACTCAGCCCACCTCTGCCTCATTTCATGATTGTGTGCTTTTGTAGTTTAGAAACAGCTGAGGCAAACATTTAGGTAGAGGCCTCAAGCAGATGACCTACAGGGTGCCCTGTGCCAGTGCGGGTGCCTGGGCAGAAGAGCTGTGGCACAGCTACAGGGGCAGCCCTGCAGGGGATGGAGGGCTTTCAGGACCATGGGAACTGAGAGGAGCCGTGGGAGGTGGTCACGAGCTGCAGCCTCCACAGTGGGTCTGCTGTCTCAGCTGCCAGGAGCACCAGTGACTGTCCCACCTTGGAGCCTGGTGTGAACCAGAGGACTTGTTAAAACAGATTGTTGGACCCACGCTGCATTTCTCGATTGGGAGTCAGAAGTAGGCCTGCGAATGTGCATTTCTAATGAGTGCTGAGGTAATGCTGATGTCGCTGGTCCAGGGACCACACTTTGAAAACCAATGTGATAAATAATCAAGAAATGTCTATTGAATCAAATTGACTAAAATATTCACAAACCTTTCTCCATCCAAAGGATGCAAATGAAATGGTGACATAGTGACTGCTAAAGCTATAGGCAGCACCTCATATGTATATATAGTAGGTGCTCAATACGTGCTATTACTAGCCTACTAAGTCCCTCTTCCCTTTTTGGCAGTAGACAGATAAGCTTTTTCTATGATACTATTTTTAGATGTGGAAACACTGACTTCTAGAGAGTAGCATTTCATCATTAGGCTTCAATGGTAATGGTAATGTGGTTTGGAAGCTGGAGTCTGAGACCTGGGCCCAAATCTCAGCACAGCTCTGTGCTAGCTGAGCACCCTGGGAAGGCTACTTCACAGCGGAAGCCCTAGCTCCCCACCTATTGTATAAGGATGGCTGCATGGCCCTCACAGAGCAGCGGAGACTGAATTTCATATGGCAGCACCTCATATGTATATATAGTAGGTGCTCAATACGTGCTACTACTAGCCTACTAAGTCCCTCTTCCCTTTTTGGCAGTAGACAGATAAGCTTTTTCTATGATACTATTTTTAGATGTGAAAACACTGACTTCTAGAGAGTAGCATTTCATCATTAGGCTTCAATGGTAATTCATAAAATTTGAAATGTATGGAAAATGTATGGAAAGCCATATTTTTCATTTCCTTCTCCTTTTTTTTTTTTTTTGAGACAGTCTCACGCTGTCGCCCAGGCTGGAGTGCAGTGGCACCATCTTGGCTCACTGTAACTTCCGCCTCCTGGGTTCAAGCAATTCTCTGCCTCAGCCTCCTGAGTAGCTGAGATTACAGGCACCTGCCACCACGCCCGGCTAATTTTTTTGTATTTTCAGTAGAGATGGGGTTTCACCATCTTGGCCAGGATGATCTCAAACTCCCGATCTTGTGACCCTCGGCCTCCTAAAGTGCTGGGATTACAGGTCCTTCTCCTGGCCCTTCTCCCCTCTTAATCTTACTTCATATTCATGGGTGGCCCAAAACTTCCTAGCTTTGAGCTCTCTGTCTCAACATTTGTAAGCACATGGAACTTGTTAGCAACTTCGACTTTTTATTCAAATGAAGTGCCATAGCACTTCAAATCATGTCAATTCCACGAGATTCATCTTCAAAAAAGATTTTTCAGCTCAACTCTTAGAAGGCAGGTTTTTAAATTATGAAAGATATGCTTCTTACATCCTCCTCCAAATCCTGCTCCTGAGCAGGGCTATTGTTGCCTCAATAGCTTGTTCCTTTGTTTACAGCTAAGTAGCGTTTCATTGTATGTATACACCACCATGTGTTTACCCATTCACTTGTTGGTGGCTATTTGGGTTGCTTTCCTTTTTTTAGCTATTCCAAACAAAGTTGCTATGAATATTTGTATACAAGTCTTTGTGTGGAAACATGCTTTTATTTTTCTTGGGTAGATACCTAGTAGTGGAATGGCTGGATCATATGGTAGGTATAGTTTTCACTTTTAAGAAACTATCAAATCAGGCTGGGCACAGTGGCTCACATCTGTAATTCCAGCACTTTGGGAGACAGAGGTAGGAGGACTGCTTGAGGCTAGGAGTTCAAGACCAGCCTGAGCAACAAAGCAAGACCCCATCATTTTTTACAAAAAAAAAAAAAAATTAGCCAGGCATGGTGGCGTGGGCCTGTAGTCCCAGCTACTATGGAGGCTGAGGTAGGAGAATCACTTGAGCCCAGGAGGTGGAGGTTGCAGTTGCGCCACTGCACTCCAGCCTGAGTGATAAAGACTACCTCAAAAAATAATTGTTAATACAACTCTTAATATACAACTATAAAATGCAGAGGCACCAAGAAAATAAAATCACTAGTTAATATATACCAACCAGAAATTACCACTATTGCAAAATAGATCATTCCAGAAAGTTTTTTCTTCATGTATATAAAAGGGAATTTTATTGTTTTGCTTTTGTAAAACCTTGAACTATTTATTCTTTAAATTTTTAGATCAAAATTCTACATGCATATAATTCAAAGCATTGCATAACTTGTTATAAAAAGTTGCAAAAATAAAAAAATATTAAAAGTCTTAGCCAGGCATGGTGGCTCATACTTACAATGGCAGCACTTTGGGAGGCTGAGGCGGGAAGATCAGTTGAGCCCAGGAGTTGAAGACCAGCCTAGGCAATGGGATATGTTTTCATGTCCCTTACTCAGCTTGTCTTTTTCCTTTTGCTTTGCAAAAGCTACTGATACATTAAAGAAATTATTCCTTAGGCCGGGTGCAGTGGCTCATGCCTGTAATCACAGCACTTTGGGAAGCCGAGGCGGGTGGATCGACACCATCCTGGCTAATAGAGTGAAACCCCATCTCTACTAAAAATACAAAAAATTAGCCGGGCGTGTTGGCACACACCTGTAGTCCCAGTTACTCAGGAGGCTGAGGCAGGAGAATTGCTTGAAACTGGGAGGTGAAGGTTGCAGTGAGCCGAGGCTGTGCCACTGCACTCCAGCCTAGGAAACAGAACAAGACTTCGTCTCAAAAAAAAAAAAGAAATTATTCCTTTGTCCATTGTATGCTGCAAAAATTGACTTTGCCATTCCAAGATCATCAAAGCATTCATATTTATTTTCTGCTAATACTTTTATATTTTTAAATATGAAAGATTATGTTTAAATCTTTGATCCATCTGGGATTTACTCTGGGGAATAAAGAATATGGAAGGGATCTAGTTTAAAAAAAAATTTAGCTTTAAAGGACAATTAATACACATTTCTGGATACAATTTATTGTTTTAACTTTCTTTTAGAATATTCATACTCTGAAAAATAAAATCAAACAAAGCTTACCTGCTTTACAATATACATTTTTCTAAGCACACTTGATACATATGTAAATATGTGTCAGAGTGTATACATATATATATATGCAGTATTTTCCATAATTCTCTGGAATGTTATATTAAAATCTGATGTTACTATTAAGATATTTTTCCAAAAAAGTTTCATTTTCTCAATATCGTCTCCCTTTCTTGGATTTTGATTTCTTTTTTGTTACACTGTATTTTTTCTTAAAAAGTTCCTTTTCAACTAAGCTCACTTCTTCATGGAGAAGGGAAGTCTTTATTCTGAGCAGGAAGGAGAAGAGATTTAGTATAAACTGATAACTCAGAGAATAATTTGATTCCTCGTAGGTTGTCACGTGTGTACAATAGCTAGAAGAGAAAAAGAAAGAATTTCTCTTGAGCTAGTAACTAAGAAATGCACATATTAATCCCTGAACCTCCCCCCAAATAACTCAGCAAATATATATGGTTAGGTTTAAAACAGTACCCTGAGCTAGAAGGAAACTCAGAACAATCTGGTAACTCCTTAACTCCACAAAGGAAAACATTTTCACACTGTGCATGGCCACCACACAAGGGCCACAGGTGTTCTAGGAACTGCTCTTTCAACTCTTTGCTCAAAGTTTCTTTGCTCCAGATGGGCCACCACTCCACCCTCTTACCATGGTCAAGGCAAACAAAAGCAAACAGGGAGAGATTCTAAAACGAACTAAAGAAAACAAATAATCCCAACTGCTACCCAAAATAAGGGGCCAGACTTTATAACGTTGCTTGCAGTACTATATGTATTGTGATAGAAGAGTTTACCAAGCAATTTCCCTTATTTTAAAATAGTAAAACCCAAATCTGATCAAATCTCTAACTAATGCTAACTGCCAATCTCTTTTCTTTTTCTTTTTTGAGATGGAGTCTTGCTCTGTTGCTCAGGCTGGAGTGCAGTGGTGGGATCTCGGCTAACTGCAACCTCCGCCTCCTGGGTTCGAGTGATTCTCCCACTTCAGCCTCCCAAATGGCTGGGACTACAGGTGTGCACCTCCATGCTCAGCTAACTTTTATATTTTTAGTAGAGAGGGGGTTGGCCAGTTTGCTCTTGAACTCCTGACTTCAGGTGATCCACCCATCTGAGCCTCCTAAAGTGTTGGGATTACAGGCATGAGCCACTGCACCTGCCATAACTGCCAATCTCAAACTCTAACTAAACCAAATATAGGGTATCCAGGGACAGAGGAAGAGGTTAAATGGTATTGTATGGCACTGTCATAGGCAAAATCCAGACTATAAGAAATTGTGTGGGACACATGACCAGATTACTCAATAAGTACACTGTAAAAGGAGGGAGGGGGAGAGAGAGAGAGAGAGAGAGAGAGAGAGAGAGAGAGAGAAGCAGGGGCGGTTTCTCATGAACTGAAACTCTTACAGGCCATGTCAACCACCTGCAATATATGAGCCTGATTTGGATTCTGAGTTAAATTCATTTAAAAAATTATATGACAGTTGGGAAAATCTAACCATTGACTGCATGTTTGATAATATTAAGAAATTACTATTTTTTTAATCTGATTAACGGCATTACAGTTTTACTTTTAAAAATATAATGTTTGAGGTCTGCTTCCAAATAATAGGGGGCAGAGGAGTAGAGTGAGCTGGAGCCTGGGTGAAGCAAGTCTTGCCATGTCACAGTTGCTGAGGCTGCGTAACAGAGATGGGGGGTTCTTCATACTACTCTACTTCTGAGTATACCAGAAATTGTCCATGATCAGGTTTAAAAGGCAAGTAAACAAATAACACATAGAAGCTATAAACTTTAAGATACTATGACTTACAAAACATGTATGGTCCTAAATTCCTAAATGTCTGTGTTTGCACCATAAAACTCTGCCACTTGGCTGGGCACAATGGCTCATGCCTATAATCTCAGCACTTTGGGAGGCTGAGGCAGGCTGATCACTCGAGACCAGGAGTTTGAGACTAGCCTGGCTCGTAAGATGAAACGCTATCTCCAGTAAAAATATAAAAAATTAGCCAGGTGTGGTGGCACATGTCTGCAGTCCCAGTCACGTGGAAGGCTGAGGTACAAGAATCACTTGAACCTGGGAGGCGGAGGTTGCAGTGAGCCAAGATTGTGCCACTGCACTCCAGCCTGGGTGACAGTGCGAGACTCTATCTCAAAAAAGAAAAAAAAAAAAAGAATGTATGTTAAGCACTTAACCCAATTCTTAGCACATAGCAAGGGCTCAAAAATGTTCATTTCCTCTACAATCCTTTAAATTAATTTTTTTGTATTCACTTAAAATCTTAAGCCTATTTTAAAACTACATAATAAAGCCAATGCTCTATTATGTTCACCAGTAGGAAATATAAAAGCCTCAAATATTTGTTCATTGATTGGTTTAATAAAGGTAAAAAAAAAAGCCATTTACAGTAATTCTCACAAAATGGTGGCCTCTTGCTTTTCTTCATATATACATTTACATATACGTATTTTGACACGGAGTCTCACTCTGTCACCCAGGTGGAGTGCAGTGGTATGATATCAGTTCATTGCAATTTCTGTCTCCCAGGTTCAAGCAATTCTTGTGCCTCAATCTCCCAAGCAGCTGGGATTACAGGCATGCACTACTACACCCGGCTAATTTTTGTATTTTTAGTAGAGATGGCAATTCACCATGTTGGCCAGGCTGGTCTCGAACTCCTGACCTCAAGTGATCCGCCCGCCGTGGCCTCCCAAAGTGCTGGGATTATAGGTGTGAGCCACCACACCCCACTTAGAGAAAAACATTTTTCAAAGATAGGGTTTCACTATGTCCAGGCTGGAATGCAGTGACTACACACAGTCACAATCATGGCACATCATAGCCTTAAACTCCTGTCCTCAAGTGATTCTCCCACCTCAGCCTTTCAAGTCGCTGGGACTACAGGCATGTACCACCACACCTGGCTATGCTAAGCATATGACATAATTGAGTACTTTTTTTTTTTTTTTTTTTTACCATAGTTTAAAAAATAGTTAAAAATATATGTATTTTAAAAATTCAAATCAAATTTTGTGGGGGAGCCAAAGCACCTCCACTTTCTGTGGAATACAACTGGAGACCACTGCTCTGCTTCATCTGTGCCTCTCCCAGGGAGGTCACAGCCATCACCTACAAGGCAGGTATTCTGACCTAGCCAACTGTTACAACAACTGGAGGAATAGTAAGGCCATTTCAATTCATTGAAATTGTTAACTCTGCCTTAGCTAGGAAGAATAAACAGCCTCCTATACCTGAAGTACTCTTGTGGCCTTTCTTTGCTTAGTTCCCAAGCTCTGAGAGTTTTCATAATTTTACGGAAAATGTTTTGTTTCTTCTGAGCCCTCAGAAATGAGTCCTTCTGCCTAACAAAATTCTCTATATAGCCAAAGAGCTGCTCTCATAGCATCACTCTCCATTTTAACCATTTTCGATGGTTGTCTTAAACAGAGCATAATCAGCATATTTTAGCCTTTAAATGATATTACTGCAGTTGTCTGTTTTTATTGTAGAAACATTAGAAAACATGCTAATGAAAAGAAACCCACTGCGAAGGCACGCAGCATCTTGGGACATGCGCTGTGCTTTGAAGCAGGGATGCAGTCCCCTTATTTAGTGGCATGGAGCCATGAACCTGAGCCTCTGTGATTGGAGCTCTGTCTGCTTTGGATTCTGATGCTGGCTCCCATATTGTTGTCAAAGGGTGTCATTTATGCTTTCCATCAAGATGCCTATCAGCAGAGCACCTCTTGGAGCCCTCCTTTTTTGTTTCTTTGATGATGAGGAGTCTAGAAATCAGACAACTCAGCCTAAGGGCAGAATCAGGGATTCTGAGTGAAGGTCTAAGGAGCTCTCTGAGAAAAGAGGCTGAGTTTTAGTCACGGTCTCTGTGACATTTTTACCGCCCAGCTGAAGCCTCTTGCTTAGTCTGCAGTTCTAGGCTCTGGTCTAGAAGAGGTAAGGTTAACAGATAAGTTTGGTGCCTAAAATCATAGTATCACTAAAACTTCATACAGTTTGAATTTAGTTCTATAGTTCATGCAGAGAAAAAAATCTCCTTTGGGAGGCCGAGGCAGGTGGATCACGAGGTCAAGGGATTGAGACCATCCGGGTCAACATGGTGAAACCCTGTCTCTACTAAAATACAAAAAAAAAATTAGCTGGGCATGGTGGCACGTGCCTGTAATCCCAGCTACTCAGGAGGCTGAGGCAGGAGAATTTCCTGAACCCAGGAGGCAGAGGTTGCGGTGAGCCGAGATTGCGCCATTGCACTCCAGCCTGGGTAACAAGAGCGAAACTTGGTCTAAAAAAAAAAAAAAACTCAGCAGTTTCATCACTGACTATACTAAGCTCTATGTATAACTCACTGCATTATACTGCAGTATTAAGTCTGAAATCATCCACAATCCGCCCTCGTGCCCCGTGAAAAACCACAATCATGCCATAAGCTGCTCAGGACCAACTCTGCAGCTGGAGAAGCAGGGTGTGTGGCACACCATGTCTTCACTTGGGGTCGAGGCAAGTGCTCTTCACTGGCCAGGACTACAACCATTTCTCCTCTTCAGGATAAAACCTGAAACTGACTGCCATGACCAATGTAAAGGAATCGATAACCTCAGACGTGGAGCTGACCCTGGATTGGGGTTCTGGCCTTTCCCTGTCGCTGCTGTTAAGAGAGTTCTACTCTTTAATCATTATACATGCAGCTCAACTTTTTTTTTTAAGCAGCAAATCTTAATATAGACAACTTCATTTTATCATCTCCTACTATATTTTCTTTTTGTTTTGAGAGAGAGTTTTACTGTATTTATTACAGTTCAATGATCTTTGATTGATAACAGCTTAGAAAATAAAATTCTCTTTTTTTTGGAGAGGGAGTCTTGTTCTGTCGCCCAGGCTGGAGTGTAGTGGTGTGATCTTGTGTCACAGTAACCACTGCCTCCTGGTTCAAGTGATTCTCCTGCCTCAGCCTTCCCAGTAGCTGGGATTACAGATGTGCACCACCACGCCTGGCTAATTTTTGCGTTTTAGTAGAGACAGGGTTTTGCCGTGTTGGCTAGGCTGGGCTCAAACTCCTGGCCTCAAGTGATCCACTTGCCTCGGCCTCCCAAAGTGCTGGGATTACAGGCGATGCCACCACGCCAAGACCAGGAAATAAAATTCTTTAACAGAAAATTAGTTTTGTTTAAAATAATAATGGTCATAGTCATCTTTTATTGAGTACTTACTGTGTGACACACATCAAATATCTCATTCAATTCTCACAAGAACCCAAGGCAGGCCCTATTTTCCATTCATCCATTCAATAAATACTTGCTGGGTACCTACTCTGTGCTAGGCAGTGGTCTAGCTGCTGGGATCTTTCTTTTCTTCTTTTCTTTTTTTTTTTTTTTTTCTATCTATGGAACCTTGAAGCTGGGATCTTTCTTTAAATAAAACAGTCCTTATATTGTAATAGTCCTTACATTCACAAAGCCCTTGCATTCTAGTGGGGAGATGGAGGAATAAGAAAAATAAATACATAATAATATATTCTATTAAATAGTGATGAAAACTACAGAGAAAAATGAAATAGAGCAGGGGACAGAATGATGAGGGGTGTTGGGGGAAGGACTGGAGCTATTTTAGGCAGGATGGCTAAGAAAGACCTCTCCAAGGAAGTGAAACTTGAGCAAAAACCTGAAAGAAGTGAGCCCATGTGAATATATGTGGGAAAGAGTATTCTAGGCAGGAAGCACAGCAGGTGCAAAGCCCCATGTAGGGAGTTTCTGTTAAGTTCAAGGAGCAGCTAGGAGGTCACTGTGAACAGAGGGTGACAGCAGGGAGGTCAGGGGACAGCAGAGGGCAGGTCAAGATGGCCATGTCGGCTCCACAGTGTTTTTGGATCTTTCTTTCAGTTAGATGGGAGTCACCAGAGGTTTTGAGAGGAGGAGATCGGTATTATCCCCACTTTTACAACTGGGTCTGCACAGCTGTAGAGATGGTGAATAACCTTCCTGTAATGAGCAAGTGGTAGAGCTGGGATGGAAATGGCCCGATTCTATGATTCTATAGCAAGTTCTCTTAGCACTGGAAAATTTCCTCTTAGGAAATTTCTATGTCAATATGGGGATGAGAGTACGTTAAAAATAGTCTCAGTGAGAAAAGCCTTTATGCTTTTATTTTTCACAGTTAATTACTGAGAACTTTAGTCAGGGAATATTAGTCTAGTCCTTTTATTTTTAACAGGAAGACATGGAAAGATAAAGTAACTTTAGAGTCACAAAACTGTTTTATTGAATGGCCTTTTTGCTATTATTAGATAAAATTGAACTAAAACTTAAAATAGGCAAGGAGGAAAAAAGTTTATGGCATAGCCAGAATCTATTTAGTTTTTCCCCTCAATATTTATCATAAAAAATTTCAAACATATCGCAAAGTTGAAAGAATTTTACAGTAAACACCAATATACCCCACTGATTATCTCTGTAATTTCTGATCCATATACTCCTCTCTACAGCTATTAAAACACCACAGAAGGCAAGTGGGGAAAACACACTCTTATTAAAAAAGAATCTTCTCTTCAAGTAGCCTTGGAAAACATATTTCCTGAATTACCTTTTTATCTGCCTAGGACTCAGGATAATGACTTATTTTTCTCAAGTATTCAAAAAATACTTTTTGAGTTGATTTTCAGTACAATTAAAGAAAAAACAAACATGCTTTGGGGAGTAATATGTTCTTCACTACCTACTGCCTGAGGAAATTTTCTGAGTCATATAAAAATAAATGGCTGGGCGCAGTGGCTCACACCTGTAATCCCAGCACTTTGGTAGGCTGAGGCAGGAGGACTGCTTGAGTCTAGGCATTTGAGACCAACCTGGGCAACATACGGAGACCCTCATCTCTGCAAAAGATAAAAACTTAGCCGGGTGTGGTGGTGCACACCTGTAGTTCCAGCTACTTGGGAGGCTGAGGTGGGAGGACTGATTAAGCCCAGGAAGTTGAGGCTGCACTGAGCCATTATCGTGCCACTGCACTCCAGCTAGGGTGACAGAGCAGGACCCTGTCTCAAAAAAAGAAAAAAGAAAAGAGAGAAAATAAATGACCTAAACAATAATTTATACTGTATTATTCCAATATCTACCTTTTATGGGGAATATAAAACTCTTCAGAAAAAGTAAAGCAAAAATGAGGCAGCCTATTACTAAGCCAGAAGTCTGAGAGCCAGTGTGCCAAAGAGCTAACAATTAATTAAACATGATGAAAGTCAAAAGCCTGTGTGTCTTACTATTTAGACATACAGGTTTTCCACTACGTTCTATATAGATTACTCTCCTCCTGCAGCTTCCCATCTTTAATTCTACTTTATCCAGACTCAATAATCATAAAAGCACGTGTTATTTTCTAGACTTCACATACCCACACCCAACAGATATGAGGACAGAACATTAATACATGGAATCAGGGGGACAAAGGTTAATGAGGATCAGGGTATTTGGCCATGTATCTCCCTGCAGATTTTTTATTAGTTGTAAAGGGAAACATAGTAACTACACTGTGGAAATCCCACACACCACCTCAATCACTTTAACACGTGAGGGACAAATGCATCCCCAGTCTCTAGATGCCATACTCTGAAAAGTGATACCCTGAGGAGGACGCAGCACTTGTTTTGGCCAGGGATGCAGAACCTGAATCCAAACACGAGGAACCACCACAACCATCCTGAGAAACATGCTCTGACATCACCGACATTCTGAAAACTACAGGCCACTGACATGAAAGACAAAGACAGGCTAAGGGACAGTCAGACAAAAGGAGACCAAAGAGACAGAATCAATCAACGCCATAACTACTCCTGAACTTGGTCCTGCTATAAAAGGACACGGGGGGACTACTGGCAAAATTGGAATATGGACTATGGGTGAGATAAATGTATAGTATCAATATTAAGTTTCCTGAGTTTGATTGCTGTGGTCACTTAAGAGAATATCCTTATTTTTAGGAAATGCTTAAGGAAGTATTAAGAGGTAGAAAGACATGAGAAAGGTAACTGACTCAGCGAAGTGTTCACTAAAAAATATAGCGTATTCTCCCAATCAGCATTTATGGCCACTGCTATTGCCGGCCTGCTCCAGTGCTGGTTAATTTAGCTACAATGAACAGTTTGTGCTAACTGCCCTGTATCCTCTTTCTTGATTTTTACCAGATTTCCTAGAACTCTTACTCAAGACTCAGTGTATAATTCTGATTTTTAGAAGCTCACCAGCTTCTAATTCCAACAAAAAACCTATCTGGCTCTTACACACTCCATTACTTAAATTATATGTGACTTTTTCTAAAAGCACTGATTACCATCTGCAGAACTTCTGTGTACTGAGCCAGTATAATGAATTCTTGGTTAGCAGTGATTGGCCTTTCTCTTTCAGGACTCCCTGGAGGCTGTGTCCATGGAAACAAGTTCTCTCAGTGTCTTCTTCAGTCCAGTTGAACTGAAAACTTGAAGGGCTTTTTTTTCCAGCAGTTGGTGTTGAATCAACTAGTGTGCTAAATTGTTTCTGTAAATTCACCACCATTTCTGGAAATGGAGAAAAAAAGGAAACAAATCACAAAGCCTGGAGTTTACTTGATAGGAATGTACCGATATCGGTTCCTCAGTTTGGGCAAATGTACCGTGGTAATGTGATGGGATACCGTTAAGGGAAAATGAAACTGCAGGAGGTGCATGGGGGACACTACTTAAAAAATGGTTTTTTATCACGTATATTTTACTCAATTAAAAAAAAAGAATGTACAATCTAAATGGAATTCTATAAGCAAAGAATTCCCAAGGTCATAGCGATTTAGGATTTGAGATTTTTGTCAGGAACTGAGGCTGTGTTTTGAAGCACAGCGTGTTCCTGAAATAGATTCCTGCAGAGATTTCTTGTAGAGCATGGTGCTCCTTTGGATGTATACATGCCCTGAAACATTTGTTTTAAAAAAGTAAAAAGCTTAAGCATTCACATTTCAAGTCCAGATATTTAATTTTTCTACAACTGTGTTGATACTTGGTATTAACAAGACAAAATATGACTCACCTCTTTTTTTATACGCTACTGGTTTGTCGACATACGAGTAGTAGAGCGGCTTTTCACTTTTCCACAGGTACCTGTACAAGGTAAAGAAACAGCTGGAGCAGGATGGAGATGAAACAAACCTAAACACATTTCAGAGAGCTGTTTGTCTGAAGCACTCTGAGATTCCTGATCTTTAGGTACAATTCTGGCTTAGAATGGCCTCTTGGCACATGTCTATATTGTCTATTGAACTTGGGCCCTACAACGAAGCACTGACTGAGAGTCCAGGCCAAGAGAGAATAGTGTGCTACTCCCAAAAGCCGCCCAGATGCCGTGAGATATGAAGAAGTTATTAATCTTACAAAAAACATAGAAATCGTTCCCTTCGCCATAAATTTCCCTTGCTGCTCATTCTCATAAAGTGAAGCCACCTCAGAAACAACTGTTCCTCCTTGCTTTTCCTCCAATGCCTTTTGGCCAAGAGTTAAGTTAGTGGTACTTCTGATTCAGATAACTTACACAGAGTGAACAGTAAATACATCTCTCTGGCACTTGATGCCAGCAAATCTTTTCTATTCCTGGAGGAAGGAGGGGAAAAGACTGAATTCCAGCATGATACAGTCCCAATAGTCCCTGCCCTGACTCAGCTTATTCTTGCCAAAGGAAGGGCAGCCAGGAAGTTTCCATTGTAAAACGGGGATCCTGGATGGCTCTGGTTCTTGGGGTTCCCTCCAGGACAAACACTAAGGTTCCTACAGATTAGGGTGATCAGTCCTAGACTCAGGCCAAAAGGAAGTGACATATTCTATTTTTGGTTCTAGTGGCTGTTGCTAAACTGCCAAGCAGACATTGCTGCTCTGGAAAAAAGATAACAATGTTCATTTTTAAGTCTCATTTTCACTTCTGTGTTGCCTAGAGCAGAGGAGTTTCATAATCTGTAATAAAAAAAATCGCCGCGTGTAGTGGCTCACGCCTGTAATGCCAGCACTTTGGGAGGCTGAGGCAGGCAAATCACCTGAAGTTGGGAGTTTGAGACCAGCTTAACCAACATGGAGAAACCTTGTCTCTGCTAAAAATACAAAATTAGCCAGGTGTGGTGGCACATGCCTGTAATCCCAGCTACTCAGGAGGCTGAGGCAGGAGAATCGCTTGAACCTGGGAGGTGGAGATTGCAGTGAACCGAGATGGCACCATTGCACTCCAGCCTGGGCAACAAGAGCAAAAACTCCCATCTCAAAAAAAAAAAAAAATCCACCTTCTTTTTGATTCTATGCCACTTTCTTATGTTGAAAGATACTGTGGCAACAAGAAATTGAATCAGAAGACCTGGCTCCACCACTTTCTAGTGGCATGATCTTGAATGACAAATTATAGAGGTTCTCAAAGGCAGAGACTGTCTCAGCCATCCTTATGTCCCTAGTGTTATCAGGGAATGGTAGATAGTAGAAACTCATTTAAACATTTGTTGAAGAATTGGATGAATAAATGAACAAAGAAATGAATTTAGCATCTCTAAACTTATCCTCTACTTTCACAGGGTTGTTCTGAGAAATAATTAAGATAATGTATATATGGGTTCTTTAAATCCTATACAATAATTAGAATTATTATTTAGTGCTTGACAAAGTGCCTGGCTAGTAGATACTCAAGAAATATCTGTGAACTTTCTACAAAAGATTAAAAATAGGAAGCCAGAAATGCAAGTATTTTTTAAATCTGTAGTATTTATAATAATTACTCATTTATTTTTAATACTAGGAAGTAATACGTATATAAAAATACACTTTTTAAAAAAATTTTATTTTATTTTATTTTTAAGACAGAATATCTCTGTCACTAGGCTGGATTGCAGGGGCACGTTCTAGGCTCACTGCAACCTTCAACTCCCTGGTTCAAATGACTCTCCTGCCTCAGCCTCCTGAGTAGCTGAGATTACAGGTAGGCACCACCATGCCCAGCTAATTTTTTGTAGTTTTCTTTTTTTTAGTGCGGGGGGGGGGGGGTTTCATCATGTTGGCCAGGATGGTCTTGATCTCCCGACCTAGTGATCCAGCTGCCTTGGCCTCCCAAAGTGCTGAGATTACAGGCATGAGCCACCACCACGCCCGGCCAAAAGCACACATTTTAACAATATTTTAGTAATATCATTTAGCAAATCATCATTTTAACCAATTTAAGAACTGATTTTTTTTCAAGGATTTTAAAAAATACTTGATCAAGTCAGCAAAATCACGACTATACATAAAATAGATGTTGACTTTTTATTTTAAATTTCTGCAATGATTTTAAATGTTAAGAACAGAAAGGACATTTTTCTAATCATCAGCTACAGTAGAAATGTAAGTAGTATTACACAGGAGATGGTCTTCCTGAAAATTATGTGAATCTAAACTTCAGTGAACCATACCACATTTGAAATATATCACAGAGTTTGTCATTTAACTCTCTGGTAAATGAGTCAGTGATTCTTTAAAATATATTTTTTGTTATTAATTTCCTTTTCTTTTCTTTTTTTTGAGATGGAGTCTCGCTCTGTTGCCCAGGCTGGAGTGCAATGGCGTGATCTCGGCTCACTGGAACCTCCGCCTCCTGGATTCGAGCAATTCTCCTGCCTCAGCCTCCTGAGTAGCTGGGATTACAGGTGCCCAACACCACGCCCAACTACTTTTTGTATTTTTAGCAGAGATGGGGTTTTGCCATGTTGGTCAGGATGGTCTCGAACTCCTGACCTCATGATCCGCCTACCTTGGCCTCCCAAAGTGCTGGGATTACAGGCGTGAGCCACAGCATCTGGCCTATTAATTTTCCTAAATAATAAAATCTCAAAGGATAAAGAAGTTGCCTAAACTAACCAGTCTAATCCCAATCCCTGGGCACACTCACTGTTAAACATTCCTTGTGAATGTTTCTTATGCATTTATAGTAAATGCCTATACAGGTGGCAGTCATGCCATAAATCAAGAAAGCATTGTTATGTCCTTGGGGTCGTATGCTCCAAGAATGGGAAAGGTGATCTAGAATTAAAACGCTCTACGTGTTGAGAGACCTGAAACCAAAGCTTCTTCCAAAATTGACTTAACTTTGCTTGCCTCTTCCCATTACATGAAGCTACAAAAAGAGACAGAACACAAAGACCTCATGTTTTCCAGCTAGATGTTATCCATATGCTTCTTTCCTGTCTGCATATCATTTGTTTTCCCATTTAAAAAAATTAAGGTATAATTTACATTCAGTAAAATTTACTCTTTTTTTCTTTTTTGATGGAGTCTCACTGTCACCCCGGCTGGAGTGCCGTGATCGCAGCTCACTGCAATCTCTGCCTCCTGGGTTCAAGCGATTCTCCGGCCTCAGCCTCTCAAAATAGCTGGGATTACAGGTGCCCACCACTACACCCAGCTAATTTTTTGTATCTTTAGTAGAGCTGAGGTTTCAACATGTTGACTAGGCTGGTCTCAAACTCCTAACCTCATGATTTGCCCACCTTGGCCTCCCAAAGTGCTGGGATTACAGGCATGAGCCACTATGCCCAGCCTAAAATGTACTCTTTTCAGTGTAGTTCTGCTAGCACTGACAAACACATACCGTCGTGTATTCACAAGGACGACGCAGAACAGTTCCATCACTCCAAAATCTCCCATATCCCTTGACAGTCAACCCTTGACCTCAGGCAACTACCAGCCTGTTTTTCTGTCCCTATAGTTTAGCCTTTTCCAGAATGTCATATAAATGGAATCATAGTATAGGTAACCTTTTGAGTCTTTCATGTAGCATAACGCATTTAAGATTCACTCAGATTGCTGGATGCATCAGAAGTCTGTATTGCTACCCACTGTATGGATATAACATAGTTTATCCAGCCACCAGTTGAAGAACATGTGGGTTGTTCCCAGTTTTTATCAATTATGAACGAAACCATCAGAAACATTCCTATGCAGATTTTTGTGTGAGCTCATTTTCATTTCAGTAGGGTGAATATCTAGGAATGAAAAATACTGATAACATAATAAAAGTATGTTTAACTTTGAGAAACTGCCAAATGGCTGTACCATGTTGAATTCCCACACTTGGCATGATCAGTTTTTGTTTTTGTTTTGTTTTGAACCATTCCAATTGGTGTATGATATGTCATTGTGGTTTTAATTTATAATTGCCTATTAATGATGTTAAACATCTTTTCACATGTCATCTTGATGTCACCTGTGGTAAAATGTCTTTTCAAATCTTTTGTCCACTTAAAAAAAATGGTTTTTTTCTTATTGCATAAGAATTCTCTATACTGAATATGTGATTTGCATTTAATTTCTCCTAGTCTGTAGCTTCTTATTAAGTCTTTTGTGGAGCAGAAGTTCTTACTTCTGATGAAGTCCAATTTACCAATATTTTTTATTTTACAGATCATGCTTTTGGTGTCATATCTAAGAAATTTCTGCCTGACCAAAAGGGAAGGCAAAATTAGCAGATGAATGCAAATTAAAACCACAATATCACTATATACCAATTAGGGCATAGGTATTTTCTGCATAGGCTTAATTTTTCTCCATGTTTTCCCAACATCTTCTATGACAACTAGAAGTCATCAAAGCAGCCTCTTATGCTGTTTTAGGTTTTCAACTATGGTTTATTAATGTTTTTCATAAAATGTTTTAATAACTTTCATCTGACAACAAGGATGATAATATTCAGAGAATCAAAGAGAAAAATCAGAAATTTATGTCAAAATGGGGGTGGGGAAGGGTGAACCTGACAGGTGACCATCACGCCCCAGAGCTCTGTGACTGAGCAGCAGTTGGTAGTGCTTCCCACATTACTCAGTAGTGATTCACAGTGCACATGTGTGTCAGCCCTCAGCACATACTCTAGGAAGAAGGACCTTGGAAAGGGGTCCCCTCGACATCCTCTACCTTGGGGCCTGGTACCTCCCTGGACAGTGCCATTTCATAACCAGACTTACTTTTTTGGGATGATAAATTATTCCCTAAATGCACAACTGACATAACACTGCAATAGTGAACTGGGCCTCCCAAGAGCTGTATTTAAAGTGTAAGCTGGTGTCTGGCTTGGAGTAAGGAAAGCCCTGTCACCACTGAGATGCCTGGATGGAATGGCCCCTAAGCACCTGGTCCTCAGGATCCAGCAGGACTAACCCCAGCTAGCCCCACAGAAAGGAAGGCTGATTCTCCAAGATGACCTAAGACACAGAACAAACTCTTGTTTCTGCTGCTGTTCTTGTTCCCACTGACTGAAGAGCCATTCCGTCTCTGATGAGGGAGAAGGAGGGCCCGGTTTCCTGGGAATCCATGGGCTGTTGGAATAAATTCACCTCCACCACTCTTCTTCACTGTGCATCAATCCTGCCTAGTGAGAGGGAACCTGCCACTCTTCCCTGCTGTGGAATGGATCCTCATCTCCACAGTGCCTTTTCTACCCCAAGAGTCTGTGCTTCTATTTAAAAGCTCTCTGAAATTTAGAGGAAAAATAATCTAGTTCTACTCTGATACTGGAAAATGGGATCTTAATGACAGTCTATAAGTGGTCATTATTATGTCTATTTTACTGATGAAGAAATAGGAGCTAAACTGATTCTCATTTCAACTAATTTGAGGAACCTTGATTTTTCTCAAAGGATATAAAATTACTGAGTTGAATTAGTACTACTGTAAATTTACCTTAAATACAGTGATGTCACCATTTTCTTCAAATCCTCAGAGATTCAGACTCAACAAAAGGTTAAGTAACTGGCCCGTGGCTATACAGCTAGTTTGTAATGCAGCCAGGATTCAAACCTAGCGCTGTCTTTCGACTCTACCACAATGAGCATATATCAGAATGACAGTTCGGAGAAAGTCAGTGACACTGACTGAATCAAATGGATTTGCTATCTGCTTTCCTTTGTTTTAATTTTCACAGGGATTGTTATTTTCAGGGAACATTTCAATTACATGTGTTGCAGGGTAACAATTGTAACCTTTTTAGTATTGAGAAGAATAGATGAGAAATGACTAAATATGAGAAAGGCGAAGAAGGAGGAGCATTAGAAGTATAGGTGAGTCTCATGCAAATTATAAAAAGTTAATTGCTAAGTACACTGGTACACTGCTTTGGATCATGGAACAGAAAGAGGACATTAATAAAAACACTGGTAAAATCCATGTCAAATCTAAAGTTTGGTTAATAATAGTGTTAAAAAGAGAAAAGTTAATTAGAGTTTAGGGCTAATATTTCCAGAAAAAAAGTCACGATACAGATCAATCTATACTGATGAAGCTTCAGCTTTCAAATGTAAAGTAGCAGACACAGAAGTAAAGCAAGCGCATCTAAACCAGGAAAGAGAACATACTTGGCCCTTGCTTCTTCCCAGTTTTGTTTTTTCTCATCAAAAGCTTTCTTCATAATTTGGTACCACTTTCTGAAATCAAACCATGGCTTATCTGAAAGAAATAAAATCCAAGATTATTAACCAAATAAATCACACTATAATAATATACATTGTTCATCTGAGTCTTCATTCATTAACATAGCTAAACATTTACATACCAGCTCTTGGAATCTAGGGATGGAGTCACTGTCTCTCTACTCTAACAGGACTCTCCTGAGCAATCTGTCACTCCCTCCTCTAAGTTCCTACCAATATTGTGGCCCCAACTAAATTATACTGAAATGACCTTTTTACATGTCTGCTTCTCCTAGACTTGACTATTAACCTCCTTGAGAACAGAACACATATTTTATCTGCCACTACAAAGAAGGCCTGCTCCTCCTCTCAAACCCAACACCCAGCACTGTGCCTGCACATGGCGGTGCTCCAATATCATGAATATGTATTAAGGAACAAATGGTTGATAAATGTGTAAAATGGTTCTACAGTACCTGAACCCAGACTCCTATTCCCATTCTTCCTAATCCTAATTCAAAGAATCTAGAGACAAGTAAGAAAGTGGACAGTTGGTGCAAGTGTGTGTTCAAGAGATAGAGGTTAGAGAGACAATAGAACTGAATGCAGCAAAGTATAAAAACTCACTCCTCACGCTTTTATTCACTCCACATAGGGATTATTCTCCATTATTCTCTGGTGAAGGTAGTCTCTCTCCATGTCTCACTAAAAATATTTTCAACTGGCCAATATAATAATTGTTTAATCTAATATGACCCTGTAAACCATACAGCCACAGAAGAGAGGAAACTATCAAAAGAATTATAAGAATAGAGGAAAACTATAGTAATCAATAGAACTCATGGTTCTTTGACCTGGAGTAAATCACAACTTTTCTAAACCTCAATCTCCCTGTCAATAATGCTGGGGGTGGGGGATGGCGATTAGCAGATGGAGCAGAGAGAATGGGGACAGTGATCCTTGCCCTGCTGACAGCACGGATTTATTTTGAGGCTTACAAGGGAGACAGGTCAAAGTGCTCTGTTTATTCTACATGTCTACAAAGTAAATTATCACCTTTTAGCATTAGAGCGGGTATTAGATGATAGCTAGTTCAACCTTTCATGCTACATAGAAGCCAACATGACAATGTACAGAAAGTAGTATTTTATTCTGCACATATTCCGGAAAGAACACACAAACTGATTGCTACCAATAAAATCAAGCCTCTAAAACCAATGAACTTAAATCCTAATGAGAACATTAAGAAACTGAAATTGAATTTAATAATTCACATATTCACCATACTTCACTGAGTTGCTCTTAGGCTAGTCACTATGTTAGGCACTAAAGATACATTAAAAGAAAAAAAAATATGATCCCTCCCTCCAGAAGCTCACACTCTACCTGTCTATCTGCCTATCACTTATAAAGTACAGATACTCTTCTAAGCACTTTACAAAAGTATCTAAGCACTTTACAAATATTGGCAATCTAATAGGGACAGATATACTTAGGCCACTAGTTAGATTTCAACGTACTAAACATCTAGCAGAAGTCTGAACAGGAGTGACTGTGGCAGGAGTTATTAGTGCTGATTTGGGAAGAGGTGAAGCATTTTAAAGTGGACAGGTGTGAGGAACAGACAGAAGACTGGTATTTATGCTGCACCTTGAATAATAAAGAGGGATTTACCAGGGACTGAATGGGAGCTGGGGGTAAGAAGGAAAGAGCATTTCGGATAGAGGGACTAATAAGAGCAAAGGGTGAAGGCATCAGAATAGACAGGATGATCACGAAGCTGCCTGTGAATTCATGATCTAACATGGTTGGTGAGTAGAAGGTGGGAATACAAAGCAGGCTGATCTTCCATATAATAGGAACTCACTGATATTTTTTAGTAGCCTAGAGATACAAGTAGGTAATTAAATGAAAAAACAATACTGGTACAATATACAATTTGTATACATGTATGTATTTTTCAAAGTTGTTTGCCTACATTTATTCTGTCTTTTAATCTATCATCTATGGCCACTTTGAATTTGACTGATAAAAAATTAAAATACCTTTTTTGTTCTTTTCATTATGTTTTTCAGCAAGATTAGACAGAGACCTGGAGATAACAATAAACAAATCAATTTGTTTAGAAGTCATGTATTTGGAAAGTTAATTTCTGAATTCTTCTGAAAGAAAAGTACAGAACAGTATTTAAATTGGTACCAAGTGTTAATGGAGAAGCAGTCACTGAAACAGAAGAGGAGACACTATACTGTCACTCTCTGTTGGCATCTGGAAGGGGTGACATATTGAGATTCCTTTACTTCCTAAAATAATCTTTGAGAACACATAGTGCCAGGAGCCTAACCGGATATAAATAAAATGCTAATCCACTCTTCAGGATTTATAAAGATGCTTTAAAACGAGGAAATTAGTGGCGCAACAAGGAACACTGCTACCTAAACAATAACAGGCATAAAACATGATCAAACAACTGACAAACAGCTGAGTCAGAGTACTGTGTTAATTGTGACTACTAGTCAATGTTCTATAACGACTGAAAGTCTCCATTTTTTATTGAGATAACATACAGTTAGGTAAATACGGTACAAAGTTTTTCTTTAGCTCTTTTTTCTAAAGTGTCTTCATGGCATTCAAAGCTTTCTGAAAAAACTAAATAACTATGTTACTTGTCATAAAATTGACATACACTTACCACTCTAAATTGTCATCCAGTAGAAAGAGCAGTTTCAGTACCACCACAATGATAGCTACAGCTTTTACATCATACTTAACAGTTTTTGCCACTTTAGCTATAGGATCAAATGTCAAAAAATCCACTTCTCCCATTCCAGTCATTTTTACCACATGGCAAGTTAAGCTATGCATTTCATCTGTCGAAGAACAAAACAGTAAAATGTAAATTAAATTCTTTGGCTAACTAGACCATTCCAGTGTATATATATCCATGAAATAACCTTTATCTTAACACATGATACTATGCTAGAACTCAGAGACACACATTTTGTGAATACAACACCAAAACGTGGCATCCATAGAGAAAAAGGAATGGTAGAATCTTAAAACAGTGTATCATTCCCTCTTCCGACTTCCTAAAACATCTACTATACATAGGACACATCCTGGCACCAGGCAGACGACACATACCAGTTTTTTCTATAGCACTATGTGCTCACCCAAAACTAACTCCCTTCTAAGACCAAAAGCTTCTCTAGGAATGTACGTGCACTGGCATCTCGGCTAGCACACTGTAAGCCCTCAACATGTGTTTAACTAGATATACTGCTTTCCTAAAGACATTATATGTTCAGCATAGACTATTCCTATTACTCAAGACAGAACATAATGTGGGACTTGGAACCAGAAAACCTAGGACCTGTATTTAAGCTTTCCAATTATTAGCTTTGTGACTCTTGGATTACAGTCACTTAGCCTCAGTGTCTTCACTTGTAAAATGGGTTATAAAGAGAATAAGCTGAGATTATCCTCAAGTGAATAGATTTTGAAAACTCTTTAAGTTACTAAACAAATTTCTCTACTTCCCAATCCAAGTATCTAAGATGTGACTACACCCTACTCTAATCAATTTCAAGTATGACAGCCATTATTTATAAGAGATAATGAACTTGCATGGAATTGAACTGCATCTCCTACATACATTCAGTTACTAGGTCCTGTTAATTCCATTCTCTCAATGTGGCATATACTACCATGGTTAAGAATAGACTACGGAACCAAACTGCCTGGACTAGAGTCCCCACTCCATCACTGACGAGCTCTGTGACCTGGGATATGCTATATAAACTTTCTGTGCCTCAGTTTTTAAAACATGTATCTAAAATAGGATTAGGAAGAGTACCTGCCTCATAGCTATTGGGAAGACTGCATTAATGAATATACCTAGAGCACTTGGCTCAGTGCTGACTGCTTCCAATCCATCCCCTTTCTTCCCATCCACTGTTGCTGCTTAGGTCACGTCGAACTGCTCTCCCTTTCTCTAGTCTTACTCCCCTGTGGGCCAATCATCTATTTCCCTGCTCTCATGAACTCATTAACACTTTTAGCTCCCAGCCTAATCTCCAGAGTTCCCCCAAACAAGCCATATTCTAATTTCCCGTTTGCCTAGAAAGCCAGTTTCTTCCCCCATTCCTCATCTCAGGCTTTGCCTGGCTGAAGCTCACTCATTTTACAGAACTTGGTTATATCAGTGACTTCCTCTAAGAACAGACATAGGAGACCACAGCCTCCTTTGACTGGCCCTCTTCTGAGTGCTAAAGAAGGTCTCCTGGCATTTACCCGTCTACTGCACATATGAAGGGCTTATTGTTTTGTTTCTCTCTTTTTTTTTTTTTTTTTTTTGAGACAGAGTCTTGCTCTATGCTGGAGTGCAATGGTGTGATCTCGGCTCACCGCAACTTCCGCCTCCCAGGTTCAAGCGGTTCTCCTGCCTCAGTCTCCCGAGTAGCTGGAATTACAGGCACACACCACCATGCCCAGCTAATTTTTGTAGTTTTAGTAGAGACGAGGTTTCACCATGTTGGCCAGGATGGTCTCAATCTCCTGGCCTCATGATCCTCCAGCCTCAGCCTTCCAAAGTGCTGGGATTACAGGTGTGAGCCGCCGCGCCCGGCCTATGTTTCCCTCTGAAACTTGAGGGGGACTCAATCTTGCTTTGTCTTCCTAACTGCTACAACCTACACATAATTGGTACTAATTACATGTTTACGATAAAGAATAAATAAAATACAAAATTAATGTCTTTCTTGAAACATTTAAGTAAAAAAATTTTCACTCAGTAAAAAATGCTTTGTTAACATACAAATAAAACACATAAAACATTGATAATTCAAAATATAGCATCAAAGTATTTTTATATCTACCAGATTCTGATAGCTTTGCTAAAGTTTTCACTTGGTTTTATTCTTCCACCAAACATTTATCAAGCAACTAGTGTGTTCTGGGCACTTAAGGTACAGACACAGCCCTTTTCCTCAAGGAGCTAAATGTTTAGTAACATGTAAGTAATGAGAATGCAGTATGGTACAGGCTAAGACAAAGATGGGACGGAGCTTTCAGGAACTGCAAACAGTCCAACAAGGCTTTATTGTTGAATGTGAAGAGTCTGGCAGGGCCAGACAGTGCAGGTCTTTGTGAGGCAGAGAATCTGCACTATTATACTGTTAAGACAATTTTGATTCACAGGTTTTACCTGAATTTACTCCTGGGCTTCATTCAGACGCAGAAAGATTAGGAGACAGAAAATTAACAATTCAACAAGCATTTACTGAGTGTCTACTAGGTACAAGACATTGTGCATTAATATAATGGAGGAAACTAGAGAAATCAGTGATAGGACTCCTGCGCTCAAACACATACAATTCAAACATGGAAAAAATTAATTTAAAATACATTCACTAAAATTTAAACCATTATCTATATTGGGCTGTAGAAGCTATAGTCTCTTCTCAGATAATTTAAAAATCAAAACCATATTAGTATTATTATTCTGAAAAAGGACATTTCTTGAAATATTTCTCTTCTTTTAAAATGAGCATCTTGGCTGGGCGCAGTGGCTCATGCCTATAATCCCAGCACTTTAGGAGGCTGAGGTGGGCAGATCACTTGAGGTCAGGAGTTTGAGACCACCCTGGCCAACATGACAAAATCCTTTTTCTACTACAGATATAAAAATTAGCTGGGCATGGTGGCAGGTGCCTGTAATCCCAGCTACTTGGGAGGCTGAGGCAGAAGAATCACTTGAATCTGGGAGGTGGAGGCTGCAGTGAGCTAAGATCATGCCACTGCACTCCAGCCTGGGTGACTAAGACTCTTGTCTCAAAAAAAAAAAAAAAAAAAAAAATTAAGATGTTGAACTGCTTCCCTTATGCCAAAAGTAGACTAACAAAAAAGCAAGTGGAAGAAATTATGAGAATGGTAGCAAGAACAGTATAGGGTCTTGAAAGGGAGCACAGCGTGGGAAGTGCAAAGGCCTCGAAAGGGGATGTACTGGGCTGTGGGAATCTACTCTGCTACCTACCAGCTGGGTGTCCCTGAACTACCCTAAGTCTCATCTGTCAAAGGGAAGCCTGCTTGCCCTCCCTTGCTACCTTCACACAGGAAAGACTTTATATATGGGCACTTTGGAAACTTCAGAAATTACATACATGAAATAGAAATTACATAAATGATCACAAACACCATCAGAAACTCTACCCAGCAGGCTCGTGGGTGACAATGGGAGGAATCATACTAGAGGGTAGAGGGTGCATCTGAGCTCATCCACAGCCATCAAAGGGGCAGCTCTCCCCGTGCCCACTACTAAGTAATAAAACTCAATACAGGATATTTGTAAGATACATAAAGGTAGGAGAAGGAAAAAATAACATGTGTTACCTTAACTTAGAAATAGCCACTTTAACATTTTGGTATATTTACTTCTAATTTTTTCATGAATGTCTTCATTTGAGGTAGCTGTGGTTAGGTTATATATAATTTTGTGATTTGGTTTGTTTGCCTTTTTATTACAACATAAACATTTTCCATGCTTTTATGAACTCTTTATAAACATTACTTTAAAACATACATACATAATGTTCCACTAAACATACACACCACTGTTTATATAACCCTTCCCTTTCTTTTGGATATTTAAGTTTTTTCTGATTTTTCAATATTATAAATAAAGAGACTAATAACATTTATGTATAAATTTTTTTCTATATTTCAAATTATTTCTATTGAACAGATGGTGAGAAGTGAAATTTTTCTACCTTCATTTTTTATAATACTGCCTCCAAAAATTCACTTAATAAATATCAAATGACAATAATATCTCTCTGCATATTATAATGGATTTATTTCTACTCCTCACTCTGAGGAAATGTTAGGCAAGAAATGCTGTTAAACTATACATATCCACCAGAAAACCCACTATCCCCTCTCTGTCCAGTAACAAACACATGAGATAGATGCTTGCTTGCTATTAATCAGGCTGCATCAGTTATATTTTGATAATCCCTGGTATTCCTTCCATAACCCAGTATTCTCTCTATAAACTCAGGTTTCAGAATATAAGACAGCATACAAGAACTTTCCGTACTTGAGAGACCCATCAAAGAAGCAGAAAGAAAAAAAAAATCCAAAGCAGTAATTCTGATCTATATAACATGTCCAAATGCAGAAATGAGATCTTCCAAATTCTGGAATCTTAATCAAATAATTACTACTGATTTCTGGAATCTCAATAAGAGCCATATTCCTTGGCTTTAGAAATGTTACATCTGAACAGTTTAAATTATTTTGGTTTCTGTTTTAAAAAAATATTTTTTAATTATGACAATACATACTATGTTACTATATATTTATATTCATATTTATAGTTACTGTGCATACAATTTTGTATATTGCTTTTTTCATATAACACATGTATTTTACTCTCCTATTAACAATCCATTCAATCACATTTTTTACATTGCTTCAGCAATGGTATAGTCACACTATGTTTGTATTTTCTCTTAAGACTGTAAGTCCAAAATTTCTCACATTTCTAGTCTAACAAGAAATTCAGGACTGGATTCCACCAGCAGATTCCACTGAGGTTACCTGTGTGTTGGTATACTACGAATCAGGTACAGTGAGGCTCTTTTTACATTCTATGCTTCACTCCCTTAAGAGTTCAATATGATCTGACCAGACTTTGCTCTCCATTTGTTTTATGGACTGGATACATTATCAAACAACAAAAATACTACCACAGATTAGTTTCTAGAATTCATTATGTAATGATAATTTTCCATGCAAATTAAAAAGTGTCGTTTTGGGATGGGGCACAGATCATTACAAACACATACTGAAACATCTGGTACTTCACAAGCAAAGTACCAAATGCTGTAATCTCTCAAACATAAATCCCTCACACCAAGACAGAACTCTATTTCTGAAAACTCTATTTCTGAATAGTGTCCCTTTAACTATTTTAAATGGTCTGAATTATTTTTAAGAAAGGATTTTGAAATTAAGTTTCTTGTTACCACGGACCTTTTCAGGTGGTTCTAATAGTCTGTGATTTGAAAAGATTCTATATTCCACTTATTAGAATTCTAGTAGTTAGGCCGGGCACGTTGGCTCAAGCCTGTAATCCCAGCACTTTGGGAGGCCGAGGCGGGTGGATCACGAGGTTAAAAGATCGAGACCATTTTGGTCAACATGGTGAAACCCCGTCTCTACTGAAAATACAAAAAATTAGCTGGGCATGGTGGCACGTGCCTGTAATCCCAGCTACTCAGGAGGCTGAGGCAGGAGAACTGCCTGAACCCAGGAGGCAGAGGTTGCGGTGAGCCGAGATCGCGCCATTGCACTCCAGCCTGGGTAACAAGAGCGAAACTTCGTCTCAAAAAAAAAAAAAAAAAGAATTCTAGTAGTTAAAGCGTCCCCACCAAAAATGGCACACACTTACCAGGGAGGTTGACTTCCATCAAGTATTTCATACACAATATGTTGGGATGAAGATAGCAGTCTTCAGTTATGTCTGGAAAACGAGGCAAATCTAAAAATGTGGCAACTTCGATTGTTTTTTTATAGATATCATCGTAGTTAGGCCAAGACTGAAATAAAAGAGAGACCATCAATCATAGTTACAATTTTTGCAACGAAATTATTTTTAAAAATATGTTCTGATTTAGAATGGTTACTATTAAAAAGTCAAAAAATAACAGATGCTGGTGAAGTTGTGCAGAAGGAGGACTGCTTATGCACTGCTGGCAGGAATGTAAATTAGTTTAGCCACTGTAGAAAGCACTCTAGAAAGGAAATAAGGTGTCGATAAATAACTATAGTACAAAATAGAAAGGTATCAGGTACCATGAGATTTCTCAAAGAACTTAAAACAGAGCTACCATTCAAGCCAGCAATCCCATTACTGGATATACAACCAAAGGAACATAAGTCATTGACACATGCATGTGTGTGTTCATCGCAGCACTATTTACAATACCAAAGACATGGAATCAACCTAAATACCCACCAACAGCGGACTAGATTAAGAAAACATGGTACATACACATCATGGACTACTACACACCCTAAGAACAAGATCATGTCCTTTGCAGCGAGATGGATGGAGCTGGAGGCCATTATCCTGAGCAAATTAATATAGTAACAAAAACCTAAATACTGCATTTCTCACTTATGAGTGGGAGCTAAACACTGAGTACACAAGGACACAAAGAAGGGAACAACAGACACCACAGCCTACTTGAGGCTGGAGGGTGAGGAGCCAAAAACTACCTTTACTGTGCTTATTACCTGGGTGATGAAATAATCTGTACACCAAACCCCCACGATATGCAATTTACCCATATAACAAACCTGTACATGTACCCCTTGAACCTAAAATCAAAGTTGGAAATAAAAAAAATTTATGACTTAGAAAGTAATATGTTCCAAGACAGAGTATTTGGAATGCTTAAAAAAGAAAAGAAAAAGAAACAGATACAACTAATATGCATTTATTGAATACAATATGGAGAAAAGTATGAAGGGAGAAAACCCCTATAAACCCTTACTATTTTAACTCAGCAATTTTAAATAATAAATACTAAATTTTAAAAGCCACTAAAATTCTAGTTGGTGCACAAAACTCTTACTGGATTTTCCCATGATATGGTAAAATCACTACTTCTTGCCTTCGAAGAATCTGGAGAAAGGAAGAAAGCTACAACCCAATCAGTTATAATGTTGTCATGACTGCTCTGATATACAGCTTCCCCATCACCTTTCTCATGTGCACTCTCTCATTACTCTTCAAATTCATAGCTAACAATCCTAGCTCACTGTTACATAACATGCTTGTATGTGGGAGTAACGCCAGGCTTTAAATCTAGTAGTTAAAAAACCACAATTCAACTTTACACTAAACTGGCCCATACAAAAGTATATAAGATTCTCTTACGAAGTTCAGAAAAGCTATGAACAAATATTAATATATTAATTCTGTCTAGCACTTAAAGATCTCTTGAAGTTTTTTGCATATACCATTTGTATTTTTGCAATTTATAAACTTTCCTAATATTAATACTGCATGTAATTTTTCATTTACTCATCCATTCACATAAAAATATTTAGTTTAGAGCCTATTCTATGCAAGGAATTGTGCAAGGTACTTTGGGAAATAAAAACATAAATAAGACAATCTCAGAAATAAAAAGATGAATTAGACTATCTCCGTAAGGAGCTGACAATCTAGAAAAGAGATAAGGTGTGGATAAATAACTACAGTACAAAATAGAAAATTATCAGGTACCATGAGTAAGAAATAATAAGCAAAAGGCTTGTGGGATTTCAGAAAACTAACATTTCTGATATGGTAGAACACTATTAAATTTGAGCCTAAGTACAAAAATTTTGAAAATCTATTTTGCAGTATCTATTAAATTGAGCATATGTATCCCCTAGGTCAAGGCAATTCTACTCCTAGCTATGTATACCCAGTAGAAATGTGTACGCATATCCATAAAAGACATGCACTAGGATGTTCGATCATAACACTATTTGTGAAAGCTCTAAGCTGGAAATGACTCAAATGTCCATAAATTACTTATCTAGAATAGATAAGTAAGTTGTGATATAATCTCACAATGGAACATTACTCAGCAAGTGAACATGCTACATGCAACAATGAATCAGTCTTCAAAACATAATGTTAAAAGTAAAAAGCCAGACGCAAAAGAGAGTGATTCCATTTGTATAAAGTACAAAACTGATTAACTCTGTCCCCAACTTCTGTACTGTTAGAAGTTAGAGTCTGACTACTCTGGGGGTGGGACAGGACATGACTACAAGGGAGCACACAGCAGAGCTCCTCGGGCACTAGGAACGCTTCTCCATAAAGCTGGATTCTGGGGATGTGACTGTGTTCAGGCTGTGAAAATTCATCACACTGTACATATGTTTATGATGTGTATGTGTTTATGTCTATTTTACCTCAATAAAAAGTGAAAAAAAATACTTCATACATCACCTTTGTGGGAGAAATCATCGCTCAAATACAAAGCTGGAAAGACCTTAATGTTTCTATATAATGCTTATACAGAAACAATTATACCGTTAATTTTTAGCATCTTTAACTATGCTTGATTTTACTTTGCCTAAAGCTACAATCTTCTCTGTATTATATTTATTTTGGTACAACTATTTTAATATCTAAACCCTTACATTTCCTTAGGAAAAAATGCCTTCAGTTTATATTATCAACATATGATTTTTTCATCCGTAGCTGAAGAATACAAAGTAAATTTCTGTTAACCCAAAGTAGCAATGTAGCATTTTAAGTTTTTTCAAAAAATGTTGGGATAGAGTAATTCTACTTGTACACTAAAATAATATTAATTGCATTTTAATCTGTGAATTTTAAAGACGGAAAAGAAAAACATAAGTTCTCAGTGACCTTTGAAAAGAAAGTGTCTTCCTTTTTATTCATAAAATTAATTTAGACTTCTGCTTCATTCTGCATAGAATTTGAAGCATCTTTTCAAGCTGAGACAATTTAACATTATGAATCAGATTTACAGGAATCTTAATCCTTTTAAATAATGCAGGTAAGAGATGTAATTAAGTACTTTTATCTGCAAACAAAACACTAGAACAGCAAATGATCCCCTTAGAAAAAAAATCATCTCAAAAAAATGATTTGATGGATGATAAATTCATGACAAGTATGTGTAAGGTCATTAATGAAAAGCAACTTAGTAGGCTAAAAGGATTTAGCCTATTTTTAAAACTTCCACATTAAAAGCTGATACATCAAACTCAACATCTGGTGACAAATAGGCCACCATTTTTTCAAATATGAATTGAGGAGAAAATAATTATTAATTGTGCATATCTACCTATTTATACTATAGATTAGATTCCAGATTCTGCTAAAATCAATTCAATATTATAGATTTCATTTTTTAAAAAATCTTTTTTATTTTTAAACAGAACGAACTTTTCCTTTTTGGATAACACTCAAAATATTTTTTAAAGGGATTGAAAACCCTTTAGCCACCCTTTGAACAAGTCTTCTCTCATGGTTATGCATTTTAGGTTGTTTCCCATTTTTAAACCAATATAAATAATGATAGGATGACTATATATCAGCAACATTTAAAACTGATTATAAAAATAACACATGAACATTACAAAAAATTTAGGAAATACAAAACTCTATACTAAAAGGTAATAAAGATGACTGACAGCTCACAGAAACCCTGTGTTAGGATCTTGGTGGATTCTTCTCTCAGCACTTTTAGGCACATCCACATTTATAACACTGGGATTTAAATCCAACAGCCTATTTGACATCTCTATCTGGATCTCTCTCTCCACATCCCTAAATTTTAATCCCTCCAACAGTGTTCCTTACTCAGTCACGAAAAGCAAACGTTTAGGAACATCGTTGACACCTCCCGTTCCTCACATACCACATTCATTCCATTCCACAGACTGTTTACTCCACTTCAATAGTAGTCCTTCTCCTCAGTTGAACAACTCTACCCCAGACCCAGGCTACCACAAACCTTCTGACAGTCCTGTATCTGCTTCTACCTCTTTGCAACTGGTAGCCAGGATAAAATTTTATCTAATTTATTATTATTATTATTATTATTATTATTATTATTATTATTACTATTATTTGAGACAGGGTCTCAGTCTGTTGCCCAGGCTGGAGTGCAGTGGCGTGATCACAGCTCACTACAGCCTCAACCTCCTGGGCTCAAGTGATCCTCCCGCCTCAGCCTCCTGGGTAGGCTGGAACTATAGGCATGTGCCACCACACTTGGCTAAATTTTTGTGGAGACAGAGTTTTGTCATGTTGCCCAGGCTGGTCTCGAACTCCTAGGCTCATGCAATCTGCCCTTGGCTTCCCAAGAGAGTACAGGCATGAGCCTCTGCTTCCAGCCAGGGTAAGATCATAAAATGCAAATCTCATGTCACTCCCCTACTAAAATCCCTCTCTAATAGTTTACATTGCTCTTAGGCTAAGCTCCTGCCTGTCTGAGAGCTTTTGTACAAAATGGATAAGGAATATAGTTTCATCTCCTGAATTTTGACTGTTTTGTGAGTATTTTCTAACGTCGTGAGATAGCCTGTGAGAAAGTCATTTTGAGTGACTGGAAAATGTTCCTCTTTATGAATCCAACATTTCCTTATTATTGGATATTGATCTTAGATATACATGCCTCACATTAAGCAGCTAAGAAAACATGCTTTGATGGGCTGTTCCATGACTTAGAAAAATATTCATAGTACAATATTGAATTTTTAAAATGCAGGAAACAAATTTGTATATATGCTTCAATCTTAATTTTACAAATACGTTTATGCACATTAAACAAAACAATCAAAAATAGCAAATGTTAATGGCATTCATGAGAAATCAAGATTGTCTAAAAAATTAAACATAGACTTTCATAGATCCAATAATTGCACTTCAGTAATCAAAAGCAGGGACGTGAACAAATATTTGTATTGCAATGTTCCTACTGGCATTGTTCACAATAGCCAAAAGGTGGGAACAACCTAAACGTACACCAATGAATGGATGAACAAAACATGGCACATATGTACTAACTGTATATATATTTCATATAAGATAGTAACAAGTAGTATAGATTTTCAATGTTTTATATGTATATAATAGAGTATTATCCAGCCTGAAAAGTAATGAAATTCTGAAATGAGCAACAATGTAGGTGATCCTTAAAGATATTTTGCTAAGTGAAATAAGCCAGACACCAGACACAAAAGGACAATATTGTATGATTCCACATATATGAGATACCTAGAGAAGTCAAATTCCTAGAGACAGAAAGTAAAATGGTGGTTACCAGGGGCTAGAACAAGTGGGGAATGGAAAGTTGGTGTTTAATGGGTATGAGTTTCAGTGTGGGAAGATGAAAAAATTTGAGAGATGGATGGTGGTGAGGGATGCACAAAAATGTAAATACACTTAATGCCACTGAGCTGTACACTTAAAAATGGCTAAAATGGCCAGGCATGGTGGCTCATGTCTGTAATCCCAGCACTCTGGGAGGCTGAGGCGGGCAGATCACCTGAGGTCGGGAGTTTGAGACCAGCCTGACCAACATGGAGAAACCCCACCTCTACTAAAAATACAAAATTAGCTGGGCGTGGTGGCACATGCCTGTAATCCCAGTTACTCGGGAGGCTGCAAAGTTCTCAGACAAGGTGGCAGGAGAGAAAAAAAAAGAAAAAAGTAATCTAAGTAATGCCTGTCTAAAGGGAAAAAAAAACACACATGTTTAAGAGGTCATAACTACAAGTGTAATAAAGCCAAGAGTTTAAAAATTCAGCATTAAAAAAAATTTAGCATATATGGAATACAGACATTCAAAACTTATACCACTTGCTAATACCTACTTTTATCTTACATAAAACCTCTTATAAATAGAAATACATTTTGGGGGGAAATATGGAGTTATTAAACTATAATTATTAAAAATGTCACACCGAGATAGATATGTGTCTGCATTTCCCAGAATAAGAGCCTGCCAGAATCCTCTCCATTAGATACACTGTACTCTGCCAGTGACTTACATCGAGAGTAGGGATACTTCTATCTTTTCAGCCTTGATTTTCATTATTTTTATGTATTTTAAACTCAAAGACCAGTTTCTCAACAGATATAGTTCCCAAGTAGTTTTAACAGAATTCTGTTTAAAACAACACATACTTAGTAAGGTATATCAGCATTTTGTTTTATACCGACCCTTTGGTTATCTGCTAATTTTACCTCCAATCTTTTGTGGAACCAGGTGGAATAACAAAAGACAGACAGACATAGGGATAAGGCTTACATGCACAAAGGCTCAAAGCACAATCTCCATCAGAATTACTTGCAAGATCTTACAAAAACCATTTTCTTAAAGCCCACACTATACTTACTGAATCAATGTCTGACACTGAGTCTAAGCATCTGCAGTTTAAACAAGCTCTCCAGGATATTCCTATGCATACTAAAGCCTAAGAACCTCTAGTGATTAATAAAATTGCTATAGTTTCCCAGAAAACAGAGTATGCCAGTTGTAAGAAACAAAAAATAAAATGCAGATGCTATTTTTGTTGTAAACAGGAGGAAATGCTCAGACAGTTTTGCTATCCAAGCTTGGAAAGAGAAGCACACATAAACATTCCAGTGAGGGTGAGATGATAGTGGTGGTGGGGGAAGTGGGCCAGGAACACAAGAAAACACTTGCTGGCTTCTCCCTCATGGTGTCTGGGAAGGAAGAGTGGAAGGGAAACTGATCATTATGCTCACCTCAATTTCCCTCAGGTAGATTTGAAATCTGCCAGATTATTATTCCAACAAAGATTGCACAAACAATTCCAAGCACTACATGTGGCCTACAGAGTAAGAAGGTGAACAACCTAGAGTCTGGTTTGAAGACTCTGGGCAGATCAAAACAATCCAATAAGGCCTTCATTTGAAAGTACTTAAGAAGTGACTGACAGCTCTGGAGGAGTCTTTCTCTTCTTTCAATCAAAAGAAACCCAGTTTCACAAAGGGTGTAAGATTGCTCCAAGGCAAAATGAATCATCCTGGCCAAGTGCCACACAGTGGGTTTGGCTGACCTAATATTATATCTTTTTTTTACTCATTCAGGGAGAAGATCAGAATGCTGCTGATCAACATTCAGAATACTGGAGATGTACTTCAGACTCAATTTCCAGTTTCCTCTTCATCCCTTCTTGCTGAGTCTAGTGAGGGATGATGAAATGAGTAATTCTTGAGATTGAGAAACATTACCAAGGACTGTGGTAGAACAGTATCTATGTTACATATTATCTATTTAGAAACTGATCTGTAGGTTTAAAATATATAAAGAAAATCAAGGCTGAAAAGATAGAAGTAGCCCTATTGTGAGTCACTGACAGAATAAATTGTATCTAATACAGACAAATAAATATTGAGACCCAATACTTTGGTTCAATCAATGATCTGGTTATTTGGTATGCTGTGATGAGATGGTACCCCTGAAAGGGACCAGATTTGCAGTTGATTCCACCAGGTAACCTGAAAGGTTTTTTGCTAGAAGTAAACAGGGCTTCAAGTCAGCACCATACTCCAGAAAATTGAGTCACAAATGAAGCAGCAGAAGAGGCAAAGGCAGAAAAAGCAGGAGAAGAAGGTTATCTCCAAATTAATTAAGTAAATGAAAGGAACTGGCTAACTACTTGGGCTCAGGAATCACAACTCAGAAAAAGGAGATAGCTGGGAAGACTTCAAATTTAATTTGCACACCTATCTCCTCTCCTGAGCTTTGCTCTTAAGTCAGGGTAATGGCAGGAAGACTCAGACTCTCACGGCCTGCTTGGAAAAAGAAAACAAATCACATCAACACTCTCTGTATTCCATGTCCCTCTGCTTTAAGTGAGTTTTGTCAGATTTGTTGTTATTAAGACAGAGGGGCCCACTGAAATACTAACAGAACAACTTAATGGAAAGAAATGGCTCACCTGGGATAAAAGCTTGAGAAGGATTTTTAAAGCCTTTTTTTTTGTTGTTGTTTTTAGATGTGCTCTCAACTTTCTGGAATAACAAAAATAAAACAAAACCAAACAGAGGGAAAACAGTCCCTAGCAGCCCACACACAACACTCCACTGGCATTATCTCCATCGCCATCTCCTAGCACAATTGCACCTTTTGTCATTTCTGGTGGAGGTACAGCTGCTGAAGAAGCCAAGACTTAGTGGAGAAAGCTAAGGCATGGAAAGGGGGAAGAAAATGCTTCCTTTGTTAACGAAAAGCCGTTTCCATTTAAAAGTTTCAACATACTATAGAATAGTGAATGCACTTTTGTGAGCAAAGGCAAAAAGCACACAATGAAGAAAAACTGCCTGTCAATTAAATCAACAGTCATCTGAAGGCACCACAAACCTTTTCTTCTTGAAAGAAGAGGGAAGGAAGCGAGTGAAGTAGGGAGGGAATGTGGACATTTACTACACTTGGCTGAAGATGTGTCTAAAAGGTATAATAAATATGACATATAGGGCTTCTAGAGTAATACAGATCCATTTAATTATAATAGTAAGAAATCACAAGTTTAATATGTTTTTTAAAAGACCACAAAGCTATAATAAATTGTTCCAGCATGCATTAAAAACTGAGTGCTTGGGAAAGCATTTTATTGAATTTCACAAATATTACAGTGAGTTTATTTTCCTTCATGAAGCAATACTTTAAGACAGGTAAGGACAGGCTAGAGTTTCTGTTACACAACAGCAGGCTCCTGTGATAAACCTGATTACAATACCCTGTCAGAGGCAAACTTCCTGCTCAGCTATTTAAAAAAAAAAAAGGAGTACAGTGCCTCACCCTTACTTATTCTTATTGTTGTTTTGAAGCAAAGATTCGGCTGAGAAAAAGGTAATGCTAAGTGCACCTGTTAATCCAAACTGATATCAAGACTCCATAGCAAAGGAAAATTAACAAGGAATAAAACTATTAGAAGTAATGAGAAAGCACTGTAATCATTTACGGAAAAAGAATAAAATGAGTTCCACATGTATCATGACGCATAAACAGTCCACCTTGCATTTTTAATCTGCTCGACTTTTCTTAATGACAGTAAACCTACCAAATAGCAGCAAAAAATAGTTTTTTTTTTTTTTTTTTTTTTTTTTTTTTGAGACAGGGTCTCACTCTTAACAAAGCTGTATGTAGTGCAGTGGCACAAT
This sequence comes from Saguinus oedipus, assembly GCA_031835075.1. NCBI lineage: Eukaryota > Metazoa > Chordata > Mammalia > Primates > Cebidae > Saguinus > Saguinus oedipus. The sequence continues at coordinate 106,827,328 of CM063183.1, forward strand.
CACAGCTCACTGCGGCCTCCACTTTCTGGACTCAGGTGATCCTCTCACCTCAGCCTCCTGAGTAGCTGGGACCACAGGGAGGTGCTGTCACACTTGGCTAATTTCTGTATTTTTTGTAGAGCCAGAGTTTCACTGTGTTGCCCAGGCTAAAGGGATACTCCTGCCTCAGCCTCCCAAGGTGCAGGGATTACAGGCATGAGCCACCGTACCCAATAACAAATAATATTTTTTTATGTTCAAAACCTAGTCTTCTTGGAGTTTGGTGAACATATTGCTTTATGTGAAATATAGTCTTGGCCCTGAGGATGAGACCTTTTTAGTTTATTATTCTTTTTTTTTAACCATTTGAACTGCCAGCAAGAGATCTTTTTAGAAACGTGTTGTCAACTTACACAGACAAACACAAACCTTATGAACAAATACAAAATTATGAACTGGTGACCAATGAGGATTTGCCAACTGAACAGGAGACAATAATTTGTTTTGGCCCCAGGATCAGAGCTGGTAAAAACCTACTGGAGTCCTCCTTAATATGTGTCTGTTCTCCAAACACTCTGCTGTTTGTTGCACAGCCAGGTTCCAATTTCACATATCTGTAGTAATGAAGTTTAAAAGATGGTATCCAGAAGAGCAGATAATCTCAAAATAATTTCGATTTGATTTTGGAAGGGTTATGTGATCAGTGTTGCAGCAGATTTACCTTGGCCATTACTCGGAATTTAGTTTAGGCTAGTGTAAAACCAAGTTCCCATTCTCTCCTCCTGAGAGGGAGAGGTGAAGAAAGCCCTGGGCATGCTGGGTACTGGGGCATACTGGCCCAGGATGAAACAAAATCACAGGTAATCCACACAAAATTATCAGCTTCCCTTAGCAAACATGAGGTATGATTTTAAAAGAAATATAAATGTAGCCTCAGATACATTTTCTAGCCTGAGTAATTCACTATTGGTTTCAGTATACTGGTAAGAACATGAACTGCTAAGTTTTTCATGAGTGATACTGACACACCTGTAACTCTTTATTTTTAAATGTCCTTGCTTACAAGAAGAAGTTATATCCCTTATATATTTACCATTAAAATTTAATAGAATGTTTTTTTCTTTAAATTTCTCTTAACCAAATGCCACTATTTAGTGGCCTTCTGATATACTGTATAATAAATACATCAGAAGCAGTCTGGAAATTTCCTACCTATGTGAGAAAAACTCCCCAACAGATCAATTTGAATTTTTCTGAAAATAAAGTGTTTAAACTTACTGTTTTATAGCTATTTCAAATCATGTAATCAATAAACACAGACTGAGTCCTTATTTTGTATACAAATTATAGTAGGTCTCATGGAATCTATAATACAGATAACAAAATAGGAGCACTAAACATGGTCTTTATGCTCAATTAATTTACACTTTTAGTTAGGGATGTAAGACATACACAAACAAGCCATGCAGGACAAACTGTCTTTTACTCCTCTCTGTATAAATTCTATTTAGACAACATCCTTTAGCTGTCTTTAAAATTTTGAAAAATGCAAGCAAATACATAAAACATATCTGTAAGCTATGAAGCATGATAATAATAAAAACCTATGAATCCATTACCTGACTTAAGAACTAAAACATTATCAATATTGTTGTATCTACCAGTGTACTTCTTCCCTATCTCAGCCCTCTGTTTCCCGCTCCAGAGGTAACTAGTTTACTGAATTTTGCTCATTGTTAACTTGCCTTTTAAAAAGATGGTATTATTCTATAGTATGTAGTTTTCTGAGCTTTGCCCTTTTTTAAAGTTATTATTATTATTTGAGACAGGGTCTTGCTCTGTCATCCAGGCTGGAGTGAGTGGCATGATCATAGCTCACGCAGCCTTGACCTCCCAAGGCTCAAGCAATCCTCTCACGTCAGCCTCCCCAGTAGCTGAGAATACAGGCAAGCCACCATGTCCAGCCTGAGCTTTGCCTTTCACACTCTACATAATGTTTCTTAGGTTCATTCATGTTGCTTGTAGCTGCAGTTCATTAATTTTCATAGTTGTTTAATGTACCATTATATGACTATATCATATTTTATCCATTTTCCTGTTGATAGACATTTAGATTGTTTCTGGTTTTGTTTGGCTCATTTTTTCATGACTTAGCTACCTTATTTCAGTCTTCTAAAGTACTCAGGAGTAATGGACCAGGATGAACATAACTTATAATCAATGATTCAGAAATAAAACTACACAGATACACAGGTAGGTAGGTAGATAGATAGGGAAAATGGCACAAACGCTCAAACAATGGGATAAAATGCTGACAATGGTTAAATCTGGGGACAGGAAATATGGGTATATATCCCATATATTTGTACTATTCTTGGTTTTGCAACTTTTCTATGAATCTAAAATTATTCCAAAATAATTTTTAAAAAGTGCTCTCCAAGATGTAAGTTAAAAAAAATTGCAATGGTTGTTAGCAAGACATTATCTCATATTATTTTCTATACTTATCTTTCCACCAAAATCTCTTAAGAAGTCTCTCTGCTTTCTGATACTGTCCCTTCACTCAAAATTAATTTAAAAAGATGAAAGATAATTGCTGGCTAGGATGCAAAGAAAAGGGAACTCTTGCACATTGTTGGTGAGAATGTAAATTACCATAGCCATCATGGAAATGAAATGGAGATCCCTCAAAAAACTTAAAATAGATATAATCCAGCAATCCTACTTCTGGGTATATATCCAAATAAATAAAAATCAGTATGATGAAGGGGTTCACTGCAGCATAATTCACAAAAGCCAAGATATGGAATCAACCTAAGTGTCCATTGATGGATGAATGAATAAAGAAAATGTTAACACACGTATACAATGGGAAACAATTCAGCCTTAAACTAAAAGGGAAATTCTGTCATTTGCAACAACATGGGTGAACCTGGAGGACATTATGCTAAGTAAAATAGACCAGGCACAGAAAGACAAATACTGCATGACCTCACTTATATGCAGTATCTAAGGCTGGGTGAAGCTGAGAAGGGAGGGAATGGGGAGTAACGGGTACAAAGTTTCAGAAGACAGAAGGAACAGGTTTTGAGATCTACTGCACAGCAGTGACTGTAATCAATAATGGATAGTCATGCGTAGCTTAATGACAGAGATACTTTCTGAGAAATGCATCACTGGGCAATTTCATTATGCAAAGACTGTACTTAAACTAGTACAGCCCACTACACACCTAGGCTCTATGACATAGCCTATTACTCCCAGGCTACAAACATGTATTGCATGTTATGTGCTAAATAGTGTAAGCAACTGTAACATTATGCTAAGTATTTATGTATCTAAACCTAAAAAGATACAGCAAAAATACGGTATAAACAAACTGTACACCTCTATAGGGCACTTACCATGAATGAAGCTTGCAAGACTGAAAGTTGCTCTGGGTGAGCCAGTAAGTGGTGAAAGAATGTGAAGGCTTACAATATTACTGCATACTACACAAACACTGTACACTTAGGCTACAAAAAATTTATATTAAAAAACTCTTCCTTCTTCAGTAATAAATCATCCTTAGCTTACTGTATTTTTTTCTACATAAACTTAAAAAAAATTTTAAACTTTTTGACCCTTGTAATAAAACTTAGGTGAAAACAAAAACATACTGTACAGCTGGACAAAAATGTTTCCTTTCTTTATAGCCTTATTCCATAAGTTTTTTTCTATTTACAAATTTGTATCTTTTTACTTTTTAAATTTTTTTGTTAAACACTAAAACACAAACATACACATTAGCCCAGGCCTGCATGGCGCTGGGGCTATAGCATGCACAGGGCTGTCACCTCCTGTGACGATGACGCCTTCTTCCGGAATATCTCCTGAGGAAACTGCCTCAGGTTCTTAACTTTTTTTTTAATAAGTAGAAAAAGTACACTCTAAAGTAATGATTAAAAGTTTAGCAAATACACAAACCAGAAACAGTAACACAGTTATTATCAAGTATTGTGTATTCCAAATGATATATTAAATTATCACATGTACCCCAGAAATAGATAATATATATCATGTATCAGTTAAAAAAATTAAGCATACTAAAACAATTCTTACACCTTAGAGGGAAATAAAGTTGGGGAATAAAAGAAACAGGTAAGCAATTTTAAAAAGATATTCTGTACCGTACATAAGTGTATATGCTATACTTTTATACCACTGGCAGCACACGTCTGTTCGTAGCAGCATCACCACAAACCCACGAGTAATATGTTGTGCTAAGAGGTTAAGAAGGCTACATCATTAGGTGACAGAAAATGTTCAGCTCCATTACAATCTTATTGGACCACCACTGTATATGTGATCTATTGTTGACTGAAACAGTTATACAGTACATGACTGTATGGTATAATTTAAAATAAGAGAGTAAATTTCAAGTGTCTCACCATAAAAATGATAGATGAGGTGACAGATAAGTTAATTAGCTTGATTTAATCATTTCACATGGTATACATATCTCAAATCACACTGTACCCCATACATGTATATAATTATAATTTGTCAATTAAAAACAATATTACTTCAAAAAAGGGAAAAAATAGGTCAAAAAAGGGATTATTACTATGGCAGGCAATAACATGGTTTATTTAGGAAAAAAGATTTAAGCAAAGATCAGATTACTGACAATACTCATGAATAAAGGCTACAATTTTTTAGGTAACACCTAAAAAGCATCTGAATACTGACTCTATTTCTAAACGTCTAAAAACTAGTCTTCACAATACTTGTGTTTCTGCCCATGAAGGACTAATGATTATGAGAATTGACTCTCCACTATATCCAACAGAAAACTGGAAAAAATATACAAAAGAACAACAGACAGCATGGGACACTAATCCCTAAGAGAAGAGAAACAAATGGCTCCAGCTTTCTGCCTGGTGGCAGTTTCCAAACTGCAGTGTAACGGTGGGAAGTGAAACAGAGCTAAGTGGTCTTGATGAGCTAAGGAGACAGAGTCTGGAGTTCCTAGAAGCTAAGGTGGCAAAAATTTGCAAGCCGAGTACCAGAAAGGATAAAATGCATAGACAGAGAGATCCAGATACCTGTAAAGGGGACCTCTCATGTGTCTGGCTGAGTATCAATATGTGCAAGTATGAGAAAATATCTGAGACCAGGGGAAAAAAAAATAACAGGAAAGCAGTAGATCAAACAATTTCCAAAGCTCACAGAAGCCAACAGCCAAAGTGCTGAGACTTCGTAATACCAGGGACATTGGGTAATCTTTAGTAGGGATGTCCCTTAGTAGTGAGGCTAAAATATCCAGAAAAAAGAGAGTATTAACACCAAACCACACACACCAAAATTTAAAAATAAGCTTCCAAAAGACTAAACTGTTCAATTTACTTAATCATATACTAGAACAAAAAATCTAGCACTCGACAACATAAAATTTACAATGACTGCATCCAATAAAAAATACCAGTCATGCAAAGGGGCAGGAAAATGTAATACATAACCAATCAATAGAAACAGACCCAGAAATAACAAAGACAATGAAATTGGTAGACTAGGGTTTTAAAACATCTATTACAAATATTGTCAATACAGTCAAGAATATAAAACAAGAACATAATGAGAAGAGAAAGAGAAGAAATAAGACTAAAACTGAAGTTCCAGAAATGAAAAATACAGTATCTGAAATGAAAAACATATTGAATGGGTTTAACAGCACATTAAAAGATATTCAAGAAGTAAAGATCACTGAATTTGAAGACATAACAATAGAAATTATCAAAACAAAACATACTAAGCAGAAAGACTAGAAAAATAAAAAGAAGCAAAAGCCTCAGGGAGCTATGATACAGTATCAAGTGGTCTAACATAGAATTAGTGTTCCAGAAAAAAGCAAGGGGAAGCCAAAATAATTTGAAGAAATAATGGATGAAAAATTCCCAAATTTGTTGAAAACTGTACACACATAAATCTAAGGTAAATAAAACCCAAGCAGAAGGCTGAGTGCAGTGACTCCCCCCTGTAATCCCAGAACTTTGGACGGTCGAGGTGGGTGGATCACCTGAGGTCAGGAGTTCAAGCCCAGCCTGGCTGACATGGTGAAACCCTGTCTCTGCTAACAATAACAATACAAAATTAGCCAGGTGTGGTGGCGCATGCCTGTAATCCCAGGTACTCGGGAGACTGAGGCAAGAGAATCACTTGAACCTGGAGGCGAAGTTGCAGTTAGCTGAGTTCGCACCATTGCACTGCAGCCTGAGCAACAAGAGCAAAACACTGTTTTTTAAAAAAAAAATTAAAACAAAATCCAGCAGAAGAAACATAAAGAACTGTGACAAGGCACATAATAATCTAACTGGTGAAATCCAGTGATTAAAGAGAAATCTTAAAAAGCAGCTAAAGGAGAAAAGGCATATTACATAGAGAACAGTAAAGGTAAGAATTACCGCAGATTTACATCAGAAATTAGGCAGGCCCAAAGACAATGTAATGACATCTTTAAAGTAGTGAAAAAAAGGTATGAGCCAAGAATTCAATACCTACTAAAAATATCTTTAAAAATTAAGGCAATGTTAGGACTTTTTATTTTTAGAACAAGAAAAGCTACAATAATTCATTGCTAGCAGTTCTGTACTATAAGAAATGTTAAAGGACTTTTTTTAGACAGAAATAGGGATCTAAATAAAAAGATTATCAGAAATGGAAAATAGTAAATAAAAATGATTTTTCTCATTTTAAATCTCTTGAAGAGATAAATGACTGCTTACAGGAAAAAAAAAATTCCCAATGCATTATGGGACTTATAATAAGGTAGAAGTGAAATGTTTGACACTAGAGGATGGGAGGAAGGAAGTGGAAGTATTCTGATGTAAGGGTCTTATTCCATACAAGTAATGGCATATTATCAGTAGAGGTAGACTGAGAAAAGGTAAAGATGAATACTGTAAACCCTAGGTCAACCACAAAAGAAAGAAAACAAAGAGGTATATAGTTAATAAATCAATAGTGGAGATAAAATGAAATCACAAAAATATTCTTAATTAAGCCTGGGCATCATGGCAAGACCCTTGTTTCTAAGAAGTCTTTTTTTTTTTTAATTAGCAGGCTGTGGTGGTATGTGCTTGTAGTCCTAGCTAGTAGGGAAGCTGAGGCAGGATTGCTTAAGCCCAGGAGTTTGAGGTTACACTGAGCTATGATCATGCCACTATACTCCAGCCTGGGTGACAGAATAAAACCCTATCCTTAAAAAAAAAAAAAAAATTCTCAGTTAATCCAAAAGAAGGCAGGAAAAGAAGAAAAAAAGGAAAAAAAAAAAAAAACCAGATGAGACAAGTAATATCAAGATGGTAAATTCAAACCCAACTATATTGATAATTATATCAAATGTAAATGGCTTAAACACACAAATTAAAAGGCAGAGATTATCAATTAGATGTTTAAAAATCAACACCCAATGACATAATAACTACCAGAAAACCACCTTAAATATAAAGACACACAGGTCAAAAATAAAAGATTGAAAAAAGATATACTGTGCAAATATCAATTAAAAAAAACTTGGAGTGGCTATAGTAATATCAGACAAGTAGATGTAAAAATAAGAAATAGCATCAGGAGAAAAAAGTGGCATTAGATAATGATAAATGAGTCAATTTATCAAGAAGACAAAATACTGTAAATATTACACACCTAGTAACAGAGCTCTCTCTAGTAACAGAAGCAAAAACTGATAGGATGTGAAAGAAAAAGTTGCAATCATAGTTGGAGATTTCAAAACTCTTCTCTCAGTAATTGATAGGATGAGTAAAAATTAGTATTTGAATGGTTTCAGATTAAATAAACATTACTCATTTCATCTCTTAATTTACAAAACTTGTCTCAAATTGTTAAAATTTAAAGGAGGAATAAAACAGTTTAGATGTGATACAATACCGAGAAAATAATATTTCAGATTGAAACCTTGAATCACCATCAGAAATAAATGCAACTATTATAGTTGTAGGCTCTTCTAATCACACTGCCGATAAGTGGGCAACGTAAATCTTTTTCTCTTTTTCTTGCGATGGAGTCTCACTCTGTTACCTGGCTGGACTGCAGTGGTGTAATCTCAGCTCACTGCAATCTCTGCTCACTGCAACCTCCCAAGTAGCTGGGACTACAGGCGTGCGACACCATGTCCAGCTAATTACTGTATTTTTAGTAGAGATGGTATGACCATGTTGGCCAGGATGGTCTCGATCTCTTGATTTTGTGATCCACCTGCCTTGGCCTCCCATAGTGCTGAGATTATAGGTGTTAACCACTGTGCCCAGCCAGTAATGTAAATCTTAACTAAAGGCATATGCTAGGCTTCTGAGAAATATAAGCCACAGTGGTTATTACAGAAACAGTCTTTTAATTTGGTGCATTATCACTCTCTTGCAGTCCCCTAAACATTTAGTAATAATGGGATCTATTACTATTTGAAAGAACACAGAGTACCAAAACAGAGATATAGACCAATGGAACAGAACAGAGGCATCGGAGGCAACACAACATATCTACAACCATATAATCTTTGATAAACCAGACAAAAACAAGCAATGGGGAAAGGATTCCCTGTTTAATAAATGGTGTTGGGAAAACTGGCTAGCCATGTGCAGAAAGCAGAAACTGGACCCCTTCCTGACACCTTACACTAAAATTAACTCCAGATGGATTAAAGACTTAAACATAAGACCTGACACCATAAAAACCCTAGAAGAAAATCTAGGCAAAACCATTCAGGACATAGGAGTAGGCAAGGACTTCATAACCAAAACACCAAAAGCATTGGCAACAAAAGCCAAAATAGACAAATGGGACCTAATCAAACTCCACAGCTTCTGCACGGCAAAAGAAACAGTCACTAGAGTGAATCGGCAACCATCAGAATGGGAAAAAATTTTTGCAATCTACCCATCTGACAAAGGGCTGATATCCAGAATTTACAAAGAACTCAAAACAGATTTACAGGAAAAAAACAAACAAGCCCATTCAAAAATGGGCAAAGGATATGAACACACACTTTACAAAAGAAGACATACATGAGGCCAACAAACACATGAAAAAATGCTCATCATCACTGGTCATTAGAGAGATGCAAATCAAAACCACATTGAGATACCATCTCACGCCAGTTAGAATGGCGATCATTAAAAAATCTGGAGACAGCAGATGCTGGAGAGGATGTGGAGAAATAGGAACACTCTTACACTGTTGGTGGGAGTGTAAATTAGTTCAACCATTGTGGAAGACAGTGTGGCGATTCCTCAGGGACCTAGAAATAGAAATTCCATTTGACCCAGCAATCCCATTACTGGGTATATATCCAAAGGACTATAAATCATTCTACTATAAGGGCACATGCACACGAATGTTCATTGAAGCACTGTTTACAATAGCGAAGACCTGGAACCAACCCAAATGCCCATCGATGATAGACTGGACTGGGAAAATGTGGCACATATACACCATGGAATATTATGCAGCAATCAAAAATGATGAGTTTGTGTCCTTTGTAAGGACATGGATGAATCTGGAGAACATCATTCTCAGCAAACTGACACAAGAACAGAAAGACAAATACCGCATATTCTCACTCATAGGCGGGTGAGAAAAATGAGAACACATGGACACAGGGAGTGGGTCTACTACACACTGGGGTCTATTGGGGGGAATGGGGGAGGGGCAGCGGTGGGGGCTGGGGAGGGATAGCCTGGGGATAAATGCCAAGTGTGGGTGAAGGGGAGGAAGGCAGCAAAGCACACTGACATGTGTGTACCTAGGCAACTATCTTGCACACTCTGCACATGTACCCCAAAACCTATAATGCAATAAAAATTAAAAAAAAAAAAAAGAACACAGAAAATAAATTTTTTAAAATAATTACTTTTAAATAGTGAAATTTGAGTGTCTATGTGAGTATATTTAAAATGAAACCAAACTTCTTAAAAAGGAAATTATTGGTTAGATACCATTTACAAGCATATAAACTCAGCGCAGGAAATGATATCCTTTGCAAAAAGTTGAATATATGGTAACCGAAATTATAAAATAATACCATCATGAGAAACAAGATACATTATCCTTTCCCATATCCATGGGCCTCCTGGGACCTAATTTGAGAAAACCTAGAAATGAAGGACAAGGTATAGCTCAGAAGTAGAGCACTGGACTGCAGATGAAGAGAAAACCTAGAAATGAACACATTCAAAAGTTAACAGAATTGGCCAGGCACGGTGGCTCACGCCTGTAATCCCAGCACTTTGGGAGGCTGAGGTGGGTGGATCACAAGGTCAGGAGTTCAAGACCAGCCTGGCCATGATGTTGAAATCCCGTCTCTACTAAAAATACAAAAATTAGCTGGGCGCGGTGGCACGTGCCTGTAATCCCAGCTACTCAGGAGGCTGAGGCAAGAGAATTGCTTGAACCTAGGAGGTGGAGGTTACAGTGAGCCAAGATCCCATCATTGCACTCCAGCCTGGGTGACAAGAGTGAGACTCTGTCTTAAAAAAAAAAAAAAAAAGTTAACAGAATCTAAAATGAAAACTTCATTTTCCAAAATGGTGTCTTCTTTTTTTTTTTTAAATCCAAGCAGCTTGATTACCCTCTTAATCCCTATCTTGGGGGAAAAGCTTTTCCAGCCTAGGATATGGAAGGGAGCCTACTGCCATTTGAATATCTGCAATATGTCTGCATTTTGAATATATTATCTCAAATAATCCTCATGAAAAATCCCAATAAAGAATAGGTTTACTTATTCTAAAGGTATATTTCTTCTTAGATTTGTTTCCTTACTGAAAAATAAGAAAATTGGACTTCCAAATGACTTCCAAATTTCCCTCCAGCTTTAATATTCCATGATTCTACATAAAGTATTCTGGTGTTTGTTCCTGAGAAGCTTATAACTTGGTTAGTGAGTTAAAGATAACAACATGATGATTTCAGGCACTAGCAAAACATACAAATAACCTTAACTAAGCAAAAATTGAGTAGCGAATGTCTCTGAGAATTTTTGGAAATTAAGAGAGAAAAGGAGAAAGTGGAGGGAAGGAAGGGGAGGTGGGGAGAAAAAAGGGAGATATACAGAAGAAAGAAATTTTTATTAACCAAGACAAAGCTGATAGCTAATGCAAAAGCAATAACTTAGTTTTACTAGTCGCTCTAGGAAAACTGAATAACTAGGAAGACATAAAGACATACACCTAGAGTTAGGGAAGCAAATGTCCAAGCTTGCTTTCTGCTCTCCAAATCTATTGAAATTGCTCCCACTCAAGTAGTTCTGAGGGCAAAATCAGTTTCAGTTTAAAAATCTAATTCAAAATAAACCATTAATTAATTACACTTATATAATATCCTTTATAGTTTTTCATGTGGAGAATCAATTACTCTTTCTGTACCAGTGCCACCTTCTATTTGTGTCATGTATAGTTTACAAAGTTCTTTCACATCTGTGATCTCATGTGATCCCTGCTAAACCTCTGCATGATAAATAGTACAGCTGATATCCCAATTTTACATATAAGCAGACACCTCAGAAAGACAGAATGTCTTGCCAAGGTCACACAGATGGTAGTCTGACTTAGAACTACAGTGTTTAGGCTTTTTGATACTCGTTGTATCATCTTTTAGCCTATTTGCCGACTTTTCTGCCCTTCTCACTATCTTAGTTCTTCAAACACTTAAATAGGTTCTATGAAGATGCAGTAAGAATTTGTTACACTATACTTCTATAAAGTACTAATTTTGGAGCATTGAGCCAGAAGGAAATGGATAACTACAAATACAACTGTATGACATGAAACATACCACAACACTTTTTATCTCAGGTTATTAAATACTGGCAGAATTTGCACTGAGTTAGCATGTGGATCACTATGAGTGACAGCTCCTTTGGAGTGGGCAGCTCCTGTCTGCAGGCAGGCTGTCCTTAGAGCACATGGATGCCCAGCTCCTGCCCCAACTCAGAAGGGATGACCAGCTTTAGAGAGAAGCAACTTGCTCCAGGTTCTTCTCTCTGCTGAGAGCTGAGGAAACAACGGGATGACCTGCCTGCAGAGAGGAGCTTTCCATTCCAGAGTCTCCTTTCTACTAGGATCTGAACACTCATCAGGACACCCTGGCTGCAGAAAGGAGTTGCCCTCTGTGGGAGACTGAGCTGTTCTATCACTCAAAAAAGCTCCTCTTCAGTTTGCTCACCCTCCACTTATCAATGTACCTCATTCTTCCTGCTTGCAGGACACGAACTCAGGACCCACAGAATGGCGAGGCTAAAACAGTTGTAATACAAACAAGGCTGAGACATGCCCCTTGCTTGCCATGCTGCGGGCAAAGAGAAGGAAAGATGAGCTGTGGCCCTTTGGGGAGTCCAGACCCAGGAGGTCCCTGAGCCAAGGCTGCGGCTCCCTCTTTGAGGCCCTGTGGTTCCTGGCATCTCCAAGCTTCCAGGCACCACCATATTCCCCAGTGCCAGCCACAGAAACTGCTTGCAATGTGACTGGTCTGGCCACAGCCTTATGGAGAGCTGGCAACCATGCTGGCACCTGGAGCTGCCTGCCTTGCTGCAGCAGGTGGCATGGCCAGACCCCACAATTGCTCAGACACCCCTCACCATTCCATGCCTGACTTGCCCTTGGCAGGCATGAGACCCAGACAGGTGGTGTGTGCCAAGCACAGCCTGCCAGGCAGAGTGAGTGAAATGAGCCTAGTGGGCCTGAGCAAAATTTGGGCAAAGGTACCACCAGCCACAAAGGCTTCCAGCCAGAAAAACAGCACCCCAAAGATCCCGTAACAATATGACATCCTTCCTATTGCCTTTGATATTATAGCATAACTACAAAGAGAATTACTTTACAAAATACTCAGGGGCTCTATGAGCTCTGCCAGGAGCACTCTTAATGCTTTAAGCACCTACTTGATTTTCTCTTCTTCAATTGTAAATTCTCTAATTCTGTCAGATCTGTGTTTGTCAATGGATTTGCAAGCACTTCTCCTACATTAATTTCAAAGATAACATATTTCATGCTGAAACTTCCACAAAATTTGCAGTTTCACTTTGTGCCTGCATTATATTAACACTGACAGGCTGGAAAGGGATATACCTCCACGTTAAGTTGAACATCAAAGGATGGAGATCTGAACAGAAGTTACTTTTCATCAAAGTCAGACCACTATTAAACATCACTCAACAAATGACTCTTACACTGCCAACAATGTCAAGGTCATGAAGTTCTATGAAAATAATTCTTTAAGTAGGTGAATGGAGGAAAGTATTTAATGTTTAGTACACCAAAAAACTTCTGAAAAGAACCAAGGGGAATAACCTTTAAGTACCATCAATAGTGACATAAACTCATAATCAAAGGACAGAAATCCTTCCATTGGAGACATCGGAAAACAGATCTAGAAAAAGATAAACTAACATAAGTGAAGAACTTAAAACAGTGCCTTTAGAGACATGGTAATAACTTTCTTCTCTTTCCTCCATAGCAATATAGTGTGCAAATAACAACACAAAACACATCTTTTTTTTTTTTTGAGATGGAGTTTCACTCTTGTTACCCAGACTGGAGTGCAATGGCATGATCTCGGCTCACCGCAACCTCTGCCTCCTGGGTTCAAGCAATTCTCCTGCCTCAGCCTCCCGAGTAGCTGGGACTACAGGCACATACCACCATGTTCAGCTAATATTTGTATTTTTAGTAGAGGAGGGGTTTCACCTTGTTGACCAGGATGGTCTCGATCTCTTGGCCTCGTGATCCACCTGCCTCGGCCTCCCAAAGTGCTGGGATTACAGGCATGAGTCACTGTGCCCGGCCCACAAAATACATCTTTTATTAAAAAAAATTTTTTTTGAAATTACCTAAAGGTCTCTCTATAAAAATTCTCAAGTTTAGTCTCAACATATCATACTACAGCTATATTCTGAGGATAATCTAAAGGATTAGAGGAATCCACATAAGGAAAATAAAAAATAATTCTACTCTTCATTAAATTATGACTGATATTCCATATTTGGATAGAATATAAAACCAGATTACATTTTTAAAAGCCCAACACCAAATAATAAGTCAAGCAAAAAATAGAAATCACCATACCACTCTTTTCTTATTAGAGACTAGAAAGTAAAAAAGAAAATAACTTACCTCTGTGCCAAAGATTCCTCTGTCACGACCATATAATTTCATCTGTTCTGGAAAATGCTGAAAAGCATTTATGTAAGGAATATGGTCCTCTTCAACAAATCTGTATTTTTAAAAAGAAAATGTTTTAATAAGAGCTGTATACTGATATAGCAGAGTAAATGCTTTAAGAAAATATCTTTTAATTCAAAGATTAGGATAAGAATTAGTTAAGCATATTCTATTTCTTGCATATTTTTAAGGATGATAAATCTGATCATATCTATTACTCTCTTTACCTTTATGTTGGACTATTTAGCCAATTACTGAATGATTCCCTTAAGTTCCTGATTAAACAGATTAAATATGTCTAAGAAGGGCTGGGCACAGTGGCACATGCTTGTAGCCCTAGCTATTTGGGAGGCAAAGACAGGAAGACTGCTTGAGTCCTGGAGTTTGAGGTTCTAGTGAGCCATGATCACATCATCATACTCTAGCCTGGGCAACAGAGTGAGATCCTATTAAAAAAAAGAAAGAAAGAAAAAGAAAAAGAAGTGTCCAAGAAGTGTCTCTCTTACCTGTTAGTTCACTACCAGCCTTTCCAACATGGCATTCCCTGTATCCCTAGCTCCCCTCATGTGATAGGCTCCTACTCATAAATCACTCCTTCAAGGAGGTCTACCTTGATCCCCATTTTCTGTGACAGCCTACCTCCCTTGTCTACCCTTCTGTCTCCAATACCTCTAATAGTGCACAGTAGACGTTTGTTGGTGAAAGAACCATTAAAGGGAGGGACCTTGCCTGTTTGCTCACCATTCCACCCCAATTTCTGGTACACAGATCAAATATTTTGAGTCAATTATTGAGTTTGAAGAAAATAACACATATATATATAAATAGACAAATACATTTATTTATAATTCATTAATTTAACAACAATGTATTGAATACTATATATCCAGTAGTATTCTAGGCTGCAGGGAAACAGCAGTGAAACAAAAACATTTTTGTTCCTATGGAGTTTACATTCTAGGGAGAAAAGAAAGATACAAAACAGATATGTGAAATCTAGAGTACGTTAGGTAGGGTGAAATGTTAAGAAGAAAAATAAAGGAAGGAGAACTGAGAATGAGAAATGGGGGTCTTGCAACCATGTCAAATATATACATATACCTATACATAAGTTTTTAAAATAAGAAAATTAAGGAAAGTGAGCTAACGACAGGAATAAGTATACAAAATGCACTGCTTTGAAGACTTTGCTGTTGCTAGAGCTGGGCTGACATTTGGCTTTCAGCTTTGTAGCACTTAAAGGACAAAACTGATTCAATTTTTTTTTTTTTTTGAGACAGTCTCACTCTGTCACCCAGGCTAGAGTGCAGTTGCACAACCTCAGCTCACTGCAGCCTCCACCTCCTGGGTTCAAGTGATTTTCCTGCCTCATTCTCCCAAGTAGCTGGAATTACAGGCGTCCACCACCATGCCTAGCTAATTTTTATGTTTTTAGTAGAGACAGGGTTTTACCATGTTGGCCAGGCTGGTCTTAAACTCCTGATCTCAAGTGATCTGCCTGCCTTAGCCTCCCAGTGCTGGAATTACAGGCATAGTCACAAAGCCCAGCCTCAACTTTAATTTCAAATTTTAAAATGTGCTTTCTTTAAATTTTAGTCTATTGAAAGTTGAGGATATTTATATAAAAATGATGTTAAAGCTTCCCAGCTAAGTTTTTATTAGTATATTTAGTTTATATAGTATTTATACAGTAACTGGTATTTGTATTATTTTGAAACTATTATTTTTGGTTTAATATTATTTTATATACAAGATGTAATGTGTATCTGTCACTTTTAAAACTGCCAGGTATTCCACTATGTTAATGTGCTCATTATTTATGTAGTCTCCACTCCCATATGATAACATATGCCAACACTGTGTGGAGTGTTAGGAGTTTGCAGAGATAAGTAAGAGATGAAGGGTCCTCTGTACTCCCACTCTAATAGGTCAGAAAAACAGCCTGCACTTGAGTCAGTACAGACTCTGTCTCAAGCAGCACAACAGAGGCACACTCAGTTCTGTAGTACCAGAGGAATAAATGAGAGGCCTGCCTAGGGGAAGCAGAAATGTCCTCAAAGAGCAGGTCTTGGGCATCTGGAGTTGTAACAGTTTCTCACCATTTGTAAATAGTCTGCTCTTAGCCTCTTTCAACGTTTTTTCTTAACTTTAAATTTCCTTTTAGAAAATTATTTATTTTTCAAAAAAAAAAAAAAAAAAAGCTGCTTAACTCAAAGTTCTGAACAATCTATTTCCCTTCCTAGGTATTTTCAGCTGCTTTTCTAGATCAATCCACGAAGTTGACACAAAAATTGGCATAGACTAGAAGCATTCCATATGCCACTCCTGACCATCAGGCTTTAGCCATGTCCCCTGGAAACACTGTCTCTACTTATAATTATGTAATTTCCTAACGTTTCAATCTATGTCAGATTAGGTATTTAAGAAACTCATCCTTCATCTCAGATCACCGAAAAAAGCACTGCATTAAAGTTAAGTTGTGTCTACCTATAAAACAGGTTCCTGACTGGGTTCAGGAACCCAGTCACCATGACCACTGCCATAATTCAAGCCACCATTATTTTGCCTGAAGAAATAGCAAAAGACCACCTGGTCTCCTTGCTTCTACCCTTCCCTTCCTAGAACCCATTTTCCACAGCTGCCTGAGATCTTTTAAAAACATTAATCAGATCCTATCTCTCCTGCTGCAACCTTCCAGTGGCTTGTTCTCACACTTAAAACCTGGAGTCCTCCTGGGTATGAGGTTTTCTTCTGGAGTGATATGTCCTGAAAACAGAGACTGCACAACTTTGTAAACTTTGTACACATACTGAAAACCACTGAATTGTATATTTTTAAAGGGTGAAGTTAAAAATATACCTCAAGTTTTAAAAATCCAGATTCCTAACCTGGTTTACAAGGACAGCTATCTGCCTCTATCTGTTTACCCTCATCCTCCTACTCCGTCTTAGAATTCTCTGGCTCCATTCACACTAGCTCTCCTCTGCTCCTTCATCACACTGCTCCTGCTTTAGGGCTTGGCACTGTCAACCTCTCTCTACCTGGAACGCCAGCACAGCAGTCCCCCCTTATCCTCTTTTTTGAATTGCATGGTTTCAGCTACCTGTGGTCTAAAAATAAACAATGGATGATTCCATAAATAAACAAGTCATACATGTTCAATTGTATGTCATTCTAAAGAGCATGATGAAATCTCATGCCATCTCTCCCTGACCCACGTGAGACACAAACCCTCTCTTTGTCCAGCACATCCGAAGACGCTACCCACCGATGTTACTTGTAGTTAGCTGGCTCATGCTCAGATCTGTCAGAGTGTTGCAGTGCTTGCATTCAAGTACCCCATACAGTTTACTTAATAACAGCCTTGACACTCAAGGGTAGTCGTACCAGTACACTGTAACAACTGCTCTATTTTATTATTAGGTATTGCTGCTAATTTCTTGATATGCCTAACTTATAAATTAAACTTTATCACAGGAATGTACACATAGAAAAACCATCGTATATATAGGGTTCCGCGCTATCTTCATTTTCAGGCATCCAATGTCTTGGAACATACCCTCTGTGGATAAGTGAGGACTACTGTACTCTTGATATTCACACTGGCTCTATTTTCATTTAAGGTACGGATTAAATGCTACCTTCTTGCTGAGTCCTTCCCAAAGAACCAATCTAAAGTAGCCATCTAGTCATTCTCTATCATACCATCCTATTTCAATCTTCTGAATAGACTTTCCCTGTCTGATTATTTTCTTATTTATCAGGTTGGTGCAAAAGTAATTGCAGTTTGGGCCATTAACTGCAATTACCTTTGCACCAACCGTACTCATGTGTTTGTTTATCCGTTTCCTCCCCTGGTCTTGAAATTCATGAGCGCAAGGACTTGACATATATGATTGATTCACAACTGCATCACAAGGGTCTACATTCGAGAACAACACCTGCATATAGTAGATATTCACTACAAATTTACAGAATGAATAAATGCTGGTTATTTTTATTTATTAATGTTGTTATTGCTAGGTAGGCAGGGTACTTAACAGGCTATCTGAAGGATAATGAATGTATCCTAAGGATTATGGATGCTGCTAGAGAACTTAAAAAGGGAGTGACATGCACAGTGTTAAGATATGTGGGTATTTTGGCTAGGCAATGACATACTCCTTTAAAATCAGTGCTCTTTAAATATATTTTCAAAGTTTGGCAGTGGTTCTCAAACTCTACCATCCATAAGAATCCCCTGAGCCAGGCATGGTGGCTCATGCCACAATCCCAACATTTTGGGAGGCCAAGGTAGGAGGTTTGCTTGAGGCCAAGAGTTCAAGACCAGCTTGAGCAACATCACAAGACCCCATCTCTACCAAAAAAAAGAAAAAAGAAGAATCCCCTGAGGGGCTTATTTTAAAGCAGAGATTACCAGGTCCTACCCCAGAGTTTCTGATTCAGAAGGTATAGGACAGGTCTAAGAATTCACATTTCTAACAAGTTCCCAGGTGGTCCTGAAGCTGTAAGTCACGAGGCCACATTTTGAGAATGTATGGCTTACAACTTTCTAAGAGAAAAAGCAAAGAAAAAATATCAATTGTGACAGTCTCTTCTCCTATTGCCCCAAGCAACTAAGCTCTGTTCCCAAACTTGTATATTCCACAGAGCAAAACAAAAGTCCCCCAGCTAAATAGATTTAATCTCCTTGAAGGTATTTTAGAATTCCCCTTGGTGGGGGAGGAGAGGGAAAGAGAGAGAGAAGAGAAAAGATGAAGGGAGGTGGGTCGTATCTTACCCGCATTCTTCCAACCACATATAATATTCTCCCTGAGAAGAATTTCAGGTAATGTGACTTGTTAGATTTCTAGGAGAGTTCTGTTAGTCCCTTAGAGATTGTCCTGAGTAGGTTGGCTAGCCCCTTTATCTAGCTCTAGTGATATGATTAGATCTATGCTTTTGTAAGATCCTTCTGGTTATCAGGAGGAAAATGGATAGAAATGACAGAACAAGATTACAGACACAGAGCTGAGCTGGGAGACTGTTAAGCAATCCAGATGAGGGTAGAGAGGACAGAGAGAAAGGAAAGAGTAGAATGGTTCTGTGAGTTTTTGGACATATAACTGAGGGGACATAATGACCAGCAGTGTACAAAGAGGGGAAAGGGTCAAGGATGATTCCTAGGCTTCCAGATAGACTGCAACAGGGTGGATGGCATTTACTAAGAAAGAGAACACTGGAGAAGGAGCTGGATCAAGGAAACAGAAGATGAACCTCTAGTCATGCTGATTCTGAGATATCATAAAGGCACCTAAGTAGCCGTGACCAGCAGGCAGCTGTATATATGACTCTATGGGTCTGGCCCTCAGTAGACAAGTCTGGGCTAGAGATATAAATCTGGGAGTCATCAGCATATAGTGGTAATTAAAGCCTTGGGAAAAGATGAGATCACCCAATGGGGGCATACAAAGCAAAATCAGGTTTTTAAATCAATAGTAAAATTCACTGAATCATGGGCTATCTTCTTGTAGACTTCATCAGATCCGAGGAAAGCGTTTTTATTTGGGTGATGTGGCCAAATTCAAAGACATTATCATCATTTACTGGAGACATTATATTTAATCAAAGGGGCTGTGCCAATGATGATGATAATGGTGGTGATGATGAAAACAAAAACAATAATGACAAGCACTGAGTTCTTATTACGTGCCGGACACAGCTCTAAGTGCTTTCCATGTAGTACTAATCATTGAAAGTAGTTACAACCCTATGAGGTAGTCATTATTATTAGTCACATTTTACCAAAGAGGAAACAAAAGCAGAGAGAAATTAAATGACTTACTCGAGGTCATATAATAAATAAGCAGCAGAGACAGGATTCAAACCCAACAGTCTGCTTCCTAATTTGTGCTCTTAAAAGCACTCTATACATTCATTAAACCCAAATATTACTATTCAGAACACATATAAAGCAAGGAGAAAAAAATTAGCACATTAACAACTTTGGCACATCTATTAAATGAGAAACTCTTACACATAATACTGGAATGTATTCATTAACCAAAACAACCCTGTAGATTATCCTGAAAAATATAAATGTTTACTATCTACATAACACTTCCTTCCAACGGGTTTGCCTTCAACTTTTCCTTATAAACACCTATTGTAGCTCTTAACACCAATGTATGCTTTTGTATAACTACAAATAACGATTTTGCTAATGTAAAGATCATCTGTTTATCTTTTTTTAGAAATAAAAAAATATGAACTAATATTATTCAGGTATTTAAATGTCATTTTTCTCTTCAAACCATTATATTAAATAATTAATTTTCCAATAGCCCATGTATGGAAAGTACTATCATTTCCACTATATAAATAAGAAAAATCAAGAAGATAAATTACTAGCCCAGGGGGAACTGAATTTCAGAAACAGAATCCAGGCTACTCAACCTTTCCAGTTCCTTCCTCAAGTTAAGCCTTCTTAAAAATATAAAAATACTCAAAGTTTTTCTTCTTAGTTCATACAGTAACCAACAAAAACATTATCGTATAAGAGGTCCAGCTGACCTCAAAAGATCTGAAAGCGTTATTGCTTCTCTCTGCCAAAGTAAGGACAGATAACAAAAGGCAAGTGTCTGTGGCATGGTCATCTTCACGATTCCCTTCTCCTTTCGTTGTGAGTATTCAACTCCATCCAGAGATCCAGAGCAGACAGTTGTTTCTTAGGAGATAAATGGAGATTTTTAAAAATTCAGGTAACTTATTTGGACAACGAATGAAAAATAACATAAAATCTAAACAGGCATTTTAAATATTGGCATGGTTTGGCTCTGTCCCCACCCAAATCTCATTTTAAACTGTAGTTCCCATAATTCCCATGTGTCGTGGGAGGGACCTGGTGGGAAGTAATTGAATCATGGAGCAGGTTTTATCCACGCTGTTCTCATGATAGTGAATAAGTCTCAAGAGAGCTGATGGTTTTATAAAGGGCAGTTCCCCTGCACATGCTCATCTTGCCTGCTGCCATGTAAGATGTGCCTTTGCTCCTCCTTCACCTTCCACCATGATCGTGAGTCCTCCCCAGCCATGTGGAACTGTGAGTTCATTAAAACTCTTTTTCTGTATAAATCACCCAGTCTTGGGTATTTCTTCATAGCAGTATGAAAATGGACTAATACAAGTATCTTAAAACTAGTTATAAAACCTTTACAAAGAGCAATTTGGCAATAAAGAGTAATGAAGGATTAGAATAAAATCAGCCAAAAATGTAATAATGAGATATCTGTGGGAGTGGCATGGGACAGGATTCTAAAGAGGGATTTTGGGCCCGGTGTGGTGGCTCACACCAGTGATCCTAGTGCTTTGGGAGGCTGAGGCAGGCAGATCACTCGAGGTCAGGAATTCAAAACCAGCCTGGCCAATATGGTGAAACCTCATCTCTACTAAAAATAAAAAAAATCAGCCAGGTGTGGTAGTGGACGCCTGTAATCCCAGCTACTTGGGAGGCTGACACAGGAGAATAGCTTGAACCCAGGAGGCAGAGGTTGCAGTGAGCTGAGATCACACCATTGCACTCCTGCCTGGGTGATAAGAGTGAGACTATGTCTCAAAAAAAAAGAGGATTTGAACTGTTTGAATTTTTTAATAGGAACATTCAATTTTTTTTAATTAAAGAAAGGATATACAATTAAAATACACAGCAAAACATGTATAACTGCTTTGACTCTGGCCTAAACTCCATGGCCCCTTCTCTACAAGGCCTCTCTAAAACTCCTTTAGCTAGAGCAGCAGCACCTCCTCCTATTCCTATCCTCCAGGTATCCTCTACCATGTGACATTATGGTATCTGCATCCATTCACCAGATGCTTATTCAACTCATTCTTTGTGCCACTCTTCTATGTCTCAGGAAATGACAGTGAATAATGTCTCATCTCTCTTCGAACTTACATTCTAGTAATGGGAGACAGACCAATAAACAAACAAACAAACTAACAAGAAATACAATTGGCAGAGCCAGGTGTCATGGTGTGCACGTATAATCCCAGCTACTGGGGAGGATGAGATAGGACGATCACTTGAGCCCAAGATTGTGAGACCAGCCTGGGCAATGTAGAGAGACTCTATCTCAAAAAAAAAAAAAAATTACAATTGACAAGACAGTGATGCTACATAAAAAAAATAGCAATGTAGAGTCATACAAAGTGATGGGAAGAGAAGAGAGATGTGCTATTTTATATGGGTAGTCAGAGAAACCTCATTGAGAAAGTGAAATCTGAGCAGAGACCTGAATTAATTCGGAAAGTAAGCCTTAAGGATGTTGGGAAGAATACCAAGTATATTAGCACAAGTGACCTGCGGAAGGGCAAAAAGGCCACTGTGGTGAGAGCATCATGGGATGCTACATAATATAGTTTCTATGTAAATCTGCCATTACTGTGAGGCCTCCCCAGCCATGTGGATCTGTGAGTCCATTAAACCTCTTTTTCTTTATAAGAACAGAAATTTGTGAAGGAAAGTGGTGGGAATGATACTGAAGAGAGAATACAAACCATATTATGTAGAATTTTGCAGGTCATGATTTGTACTTTGGATTTTATTCTAAGTATAAAAAGAAGTTTCTGGAGAGTTTTAAAACATGGAGCAAGAGGACCTCATTTATGTATTTAAAAAGGTCACTCCAGCTGCTGTGGGAAGAATGGAGTTATGGAAGGGCAGAAGCAGAAGCAGAAGACCACTCTTCCAGGAAAGCCAAGACTGGGACTTGGACTGGAGTGGCAGCATTGCAGCTGGTAAGAAATGGTGGGATTCTACATAGATTTTAAAGGCAGAGTCAAAGGATTTGCTGATAGATTAAACGTAAAGCATGAGAGAAAAGGAGAAAACAAGTATGATTCTAAGGCTGTTGGCCTGAGCAAAAAGTAGAATGCAGTGCCATTTACCAAGACAACGAAGATGGCAAAAGAAACTCAAGTTTGATGAGAGAAATCACAGTGTTAGAATTATTTGTATTAAGTGTGAATCTTACTAAGTACACCAATAGAAATGCTGAGTCAGCAGCTAAATATAAGAATCTGTACTTTAGAGGAGAGGTGGGATGAGAGACAGGAATTTTTGTTTCAGCATATAGTTGGTGGTTGGTTAAAGCTGAAGTATTAGGTGAAGTCACCTAAGGAGTAAGAGTAAATAAAGAAGCAGGCCTAGCAATGCCCCTGAGAAGCTCTGCTTTCTTAAACATAAACTCTCAAAATCACTCCTAAAAAATCCCGTTCTCCAAATTCTGTATAAGTCCTTTCTTCATAGCACTTATCAGTAACTAAATGTTCTTTATTTGGGCATTTATTGTCTATCTCCTACTACAATATAAACACCTTGAAGGTGGACAGTCTCACCACCACTGTGTCCCAGTGCCCAGAACAGTCTCTAGCACAGAGTAGAAACCAATGTGCAAATAGGCCCAACAGTTCTACTTTGAAGATTTCACCCCTGTGAAATGATTTGAAAGCCATGCAAAGGTTCAGGGTCAAGGAATGTTGTGGCAGCACTGTTTATAAGACAAAAGAATTTAGAACAACCTAAATGCCAGAAATAGAAGTTTAATTAAATAATTCCATGCAATGGTATACTACAAAACAATGTCTA
Source organism: Saguinus oedipus (assembly GCA_031835075.1). Classification (NCBI taxonomy): domain Eukaryota; kingdom Metazoa; phylum Chordata; class Mammalia; order Primates; family Cebidae; genus Saguinus; species Saguinus oedipus. Next base: position 106,851,142 of record CM063183.1, read on the forward strand.
TAATACTTTAGATCAGTGGTTCTCAAAGTATACGCCTGGACCAGCGGTATTAGTATCACCTGAGAACCTAATGGAAATACAAATCACCGAGTTTTAACAAGCTTTCCAGGTGATTCTGACGGATGCTAAAGTTTAAGGACCGAGTTTTAACAAGCTTTCCAGGTGATTCTGACGGATGCTAAAGTTTAAGGACCGAGTTTTAACAAGCTTTCCAGGTGATTCTGACGGATGCTAAAGTTTAAGGACCATCAGTTTTAAATGAATGTATAAAGTCACAGATTTCCATAAAATAAATGTGTGCACACACACAACTTTTTTGGGGGTATATTCCTTATAATATGTAAGGACCTCTAGTTAAGGTGGCAAATTGAAAACACACATTTGCCTCTGCTCTCTCCTGCTACAATAATTATTATAAAGAGAATTTTTAAAGCATGTAAACCTGAGAACAAATAATATGAAAAAGGTGACAATAACAATAAAATCTGAGAAGTTGGAAAGCATACAGACAGGTGATTACTGCCTTAGCAGTCCTGAGAAAGCTAGATTCAAAGCCAGCAGTGGGGAAAGCCAAAAAGCAGTTTCCACTGGCGATCCTGAAAGATGGCTCAGGAATTGGTGAAACTCACACCCCTAGAAACTGCATGAAGGCAGGCCTAACACCAGGATGACTGCTTAAAATTCATATTAAGAAGGAGTTCGACATCCAGATTCTCACCCGAAATCCATACAGTCAAATGACTGCCCCTCCCCAGTCTTGGCCAAAAACTGGAAATTTCTTCTCCAGAGAGGTCTCTAGAATAAGGCATGCCAGTCACATGCACCACTGAGAAGTGAAAATAGGAGGCTTAAGTGAAAGTTTACATCCTGAATACTAAAACAATTTCCCATTCCCCTCGGGCCTCCTTCTTCCTACCCAGTTCCCAGAACAGTGACAGCCTGGATTACACACCCGCCAAACAGAAGATTCAAAGTTCTCAGGAATCTGATCAGTTCCGGGAGGAAAGACTGAAAGACGATAATGTGGGGAGGGTGGTGGTGGTGGGGGGTGATTCACTGAGAAAGCAACCTTGCATACAGAACAGAGCTGACAAGACTCATCATGGAAACAAAGCCTTCTATCAACTTTTAGTCTCCATGTTTAAGTAAGAATAGCTACCCTAGGCTCACTAAACATATAAAAAAAGCAGAGGCCAAAACAAGAAGTCAGGGATGAAAGATCATTAATATTCTCTTTGAAATAAAAGACACTCCACAAAAATGGAAGGTAATCCAGGAAAGAAGAAGAAATGGGATGCAGAAAATAAAAAATCCAACAAAAGAGAAATGACAGAATCTCAGGATGCTGGTAAAGAGAGATCCTAAAGTCAGCCAGGCCACAAGCCTAGAGGCATCATTCTAGATCAGAGCAGAGCAGAGGCTCCAGGGAGACTTATTCCAGAAGATGAAATTGATAGAATACTAAGGTATTAAGAGATTAGAAGAACTGGGAGGAAGTGTGGAGATACATCAGTAATAAATTATACATTAGTGATCAACAGAAAACTAAATAAATTAACAATTATCAACTCCAAGAAAACCACAGGATATACAGAAAAAGTAATCATAGTAAGCTATATGGCTCAGTCTAAATAAACATTTATACGTTTATAATAATTTATGCAGTAAATACTAATCTAGTAAAAGATTATAGTAATTATATTGGGAACAGAGAGAATGAGAAACACACACTCATGTACTGGTGGCTACGTGCAGAGGAGGAACAGTGAGGAATGTATGAAAAAGCTAAAATGGAATTCAATAGCTAATGTCCCAAATCAGAAATCAAGATGTAATACAAGAAGCATGTGATATAGAGATATGGAAGTTACAAAAGAGTTGAAAATGAATGCCTCTTGGGAATAGGACATTAGCTGAAGGTACACTACAAATTTTATTTTTTTTAAGATAGGGTCTTGCTCTGTCACCCAGGCTAGAGTGTAGTGGCATGATCACAGCATACTGTAGCCTCAATCTCCTGGCTCAAGCACTTCTGCAACCTCAGCTGCCTGAGTAGCTGGAACTGTAGGCAAGCACCACCATGCCCAGCTAATTTTTTTATTTTTTGAGAGATGGTGGTCTCACTATGTTGCCCAGGTTGGGCTTGAACTCCTGGGTTCAACTGAACCTCCCTCCTTGGCCTCCCAAAATGCTGGGATTACAGGTGTGAGCCACTATGACTAGTAGACTACAAATTTAAATTTTTTTTTTTATTTTTGCAATTTTTTATAATGACTTACAGAATGATTTGAATTATATGCATGCAGAATTTTGACATAAAAATTTAAAGAATGAAGAAATAATTCAAATTTTTATAAAAACAAACTCTTTGCCTATATGTATGTATATATATGAAGGAAAAACTTTCTGGAATGATCTAAAATAGCAGTAGTGATTTCTGGTTGGTAGAATAACTGGTGATTTTATTTTCTTTGTGCCTATCTGCATTTTATAGTTTTATGTTGAGTTTCATTAATAATTACTTTTTTTTTTTTAAGAGAGTCTTGCTCTGTCACCCACACTGGAGTGCAGTGGTACAATCTCAGTTCACTGCAACATCCGCCTCCCGGTTCAAGCGATTCTCCTGCCTCAGCCTCCCAAGCAGCTGGGAATACCAGTGCGTACCACTATGCCTAACTAATTTTTTTATTTTTAGTAGAGACAGGGCTTCACCATGTTGGCCAGGCTGGTCTCAAACTCCTGACCTCAAGTGATCTGCCTGCCTTGGCCTCCCACAGTGCTGGGATTACAGGTGTGAGCCACTGCACCCCCAAAATAATTACTCTTAATGTAAAAACTAAAAGAAAGCTCTAGGGGGTTGGGCATGGTGGCTCATGCCTGTAATCCCAGCACTTTGGGAGGCCAAGGCTGGTGGATCACCTGAGGTCAGGAGTTCAAGACCAGCCTGACCAACATGGTGAAACCCCATCTCTACTAAATACAAGAAAAATTAGTTGGGTGTGGTGGTGCATGCCTGTAGTCCCAGCTACTTGGGAGGCTGAGGCAGGAGAACTGCTTGAACCCAGGAGGTGGAGGTTGCAGTGAGCTGAGATTAGACCACTGCACTCTAGCCTGGGCAACTAGAGCTAAACTCTGTCTCAAAGAAAAAAAAAGCAAACAAAGCTGTTAAACATAGGTAAACAAAACAATCATGATGCTTTAAAAGGAGCTAGTATCTTTCCTTTAAAGGTTTTTACAGGTCTTCTGAGACTACCTGAGCTCAGGCTTGTCTGAAAAGGTACAGAAGAAAACTCCAGAAATTCCTTGCTGCCCAATTAGTGGATAATACTAACACTTTATGCAAAAAGTAACTTATTTGATATCTGTGTCACTATGCAGTCCAGCACAGTGTAAAACTAATCTAAAACCTAAAAGAAAGCTCTAGGGGGTTGGGTGTGGTGGCTCATGCCTGTAATCCCAGTACTTTGGGAGGCCGAGGCTGGTGGATCACCTGAGGTCAGATCTTGTGCTCAGATGGGAATACACTGATAAACAAATTTGTAATTTTTGGAGGGCAAGGAATGTTCGTTGAAAAATTTAACTACACTTAACCCAGATATCAATAAACAATTTCTAACACTAGAGGGTTTAGAAAACCTGGTCTGTTTTCCATCATTAAAAAAAATTTTTTTTAAAGAAATGTAGTAAAGGAACAACTAAAATGAATGAATGCTTTATGAAGAAGGCCTATATTTTGATCTTAAATATATTCCTTATCTATTTCAAGTTATGGAATTATATCAGATAGTAAAACACACATGTAACAAGGTAAATTATACTCGGTTTGTTTTAGAAATTGGACATATGATCTTTGTCTATTTTACCATATGGCTACTTTATAACAATTTTCTGCTACAACTTTTCTTTGAAAACTCTGAGCCCACACATATATGATCTTTTTGAAGTAGCCTCCTTCTTTCTGGATCCACCTGATCGTTATGTCCCTTTAAAATCACACACAAAACAACTCACATGGAGACAATGTGCCTTTAAAAAATTACACTAAGATTTCATTTAGTTTGCCTTTGTCTTGGCCATATGTTTCAGCAAGTCATTCTTCCTTGCTAGACCACGTTCCCTTTCCGTGGAATATCAGAAGATCAGACTAAGTTATTTTTAAGGGGCATACCAGCTTTAAAATTCTAAATGGTTTGGTTTTCATTTTTACCTGATTGCGATGCTTTGCTGATGCGGAATGATTTTCGAGTGTGGACATCAGACTGAGATTCCATTCCACTTTCAAGAAAAGGAGAGTTGACATCACTTAGCAGCTCAGGCTCACTAGCCCAGTCTGAATGACTGAGATTATCTTCTAATACCTGTTTGCAAAATAATATAAATAAAACTGTTGCATAACAGTTTTAAACAGTTAATTTCTGTGAACTTAAACATTTCCTGACCATCACAAATACCATAAAAGAAACTCCTCTAGAAAAACTGCAAATGTCTGCCAAGTCCCTTACTTCTGAAACATGCTCCTGACAGCTCCCAGCAATGCTTCTTAGAGAAGGGTCCCAGACCAAGATGAGCGAGGAAACCGGCTGCCAACCCTCCCCTCGGGTCTCCTTCTTCCATGAACATCTGTTACAGTGCTAATATCTTCACCACTGAAAACATCGGGCATCAACAATGACTCCACACATGCTGGCTGGCCTCTTTTTTTACCAAACCTACCTTCCTGGGGAATTTTTGCTTTGTATCTTTGGTAATTCTGGTTCTCCTGCCTGAACTATCCCTTTCCCCCCTCTCTGACTCATTACTTACTCCTCATGCCATCTTTCCAACCCGCTCTTCAATGATTTCTCCTTTCCTTGAACTCCTATAGCACATATGATTTGTAACATGAAATCAGCAAGGATATACTATCTTACACCACTGTTTAACTGTTCACACATGTACTGTTGAAATGACAGAGAGTCCTAAAAAGGTCAGCTGGCTGGCTACCTAAATACCTCATTAGCTGACATTACCTAGGGAAACCGATCAAAGTCAAAAAGTCATGATTTCAACCCTGCAGGCCAAGAAACTTGACCTTATTACAAGAAGATAAGACTCCTATTAAAGAGGCTCATAAGACAATGAAGAAAAAAAAACTCAAAGAATGAAATAAGATGCTTGTGTCCTCTGTCAAGCACATTCCCTCCCTATAGGGAAGCCCCATGAAAGGGAGGCTGCACCAGAAAGCTGGCTGATGAGCATGAACATACTGAGAAAACTTCCACAGGTTCCACAGGTAACCACTACCAGCAGCTCTATCACATACTCTGCCTCTGCCTAATTGTACTATTCAAACTCCTGTCTAAAGCCAGTTTCTCTACTTGTGCACTTAATCCCACCCCTTTGTATATCCAAAGATTCACGTCTACTCTCTCTCCATCATAACTTTTTCTCTCCTGCATCATTCCTATCAGTCCATAAATATGCTACCGTTTATCCCACTTTTTAAAAGCTCTCCCTTGACCCCAGCAACCATGCCATTTCTTTGTACTTGTTGCAGCAAAATACCTTGAAAAGGTCCAGATTGATTCCAATCAAGGTTTTGATCCCACTCTTCACTAACCACTTTGTAGCCCTCTTTCTTCTTGACCTAGTGACAGCATTTATCACAGCTGATCACCGCACTCCAGCGTGGGCAGCAGAGCAACACTTCATCTCAAAAAAACAAAGAAATGCTGATAGTGATATGGACAATGAAGTCCAGGCTGAGGTGGTTTCAGATGGAGATGAGGAACTTACTGGGAACTGGAGTAAAGGTTACTCTTGCTATGCTTCAGCAAAGAGACTGGTGGCATTTGGCCCCTGCCCTAGAGATCTGTAGAACTCTGAAGTTGAGAAACATGATTCAGGGTATCTGGCAGAAGAACCTTCTAAACAGCAAAGCATTCAAGAGGGTGATCTGGCTGATTCTGAAAGCATTCGGTCATGTGCGTTCACAAAGAGATGATCTGAAACTGGAACTTTTATTTAAAAGGGAAGCAGAGCATAAAAGTTTGAAAAATTTGCACTGAACCATGAGATAGAAAAGAAAAACCTGGCTGGGCATGGTGGCTCACGCCTGTAATCCCAGCACTTTGAGAGGCTGAGGCAGGTGGATCACGAGGTCAGGAGTTCGAGACCAGCCTGACCAACATGGTGAAACCTCACCTCTACTTAAAAAAAAAAAAAAAAAAAAAAAAAAAAATGCAAAAATTAGCTGGGCGTGGCAGCACATGCCTGTAATCCCAGCTACTCAGGAGGCTGAGGCAGGAGAATTGCCTGAACCTGGGAGGCGGAGGTTGCAGTGAGCCAAGATCGTGCCACTGCACTCCAGCCTGGGTGACAGACTGAGACTTCATTTCAAAAAAAAAGAAAAGGAAAATCAATTTTCTGGGGAGAAATTCAAGCTGGCTGCAGAAATTTGCATAAGTAATGAGGAGTGAATGTGAATAGCCAAGACAATGGGAAAAATTGTCTCCAGGCATGTCAGAGATCTTTGAGACAGTCCCTCCCATCACAGGCTCAGAGGCCTAGGAGGGAAAAATAATTCCCTGGGCTGGGCCCAGGGCCCAGCTACTTTGTGCAGCCTCAGGATATGGTACCCTGCATCCCAGCCACTCCAGCTCCAGCTGTGGCTAAAAGGCACCAAGGTATAGCTCAGGCCATGGCTTCAGGGGGTGCAAGCCCCAAGCTTTGGCAGCTTCCATGTGGTATTAGGCCTGTGGGTGCACAGAAGACGAGAGTTGAGGTTTGGGAACCTCTGCCTAGATTAGAGGATGTACAGAAATGCCCGGATGTTCAGGCAGGAGTCTGCTGCAGGGGAGGTGTTCTGATGGAGAACCTCTTCTGGGAAAGGTGGGGCTGGAGTCCCAACACAAAGTCCCCACTGGGGCATCATCTAGTTGAGATGTGAAAAGAGGGCCACTGTCCTTCAGACTGCAGAAGGACAGATCCACTGACAGCTTGCATCATGTGCTTAGAAAGTCACAGGCACTCAACAGCAGCCCATGAAAGTAGCCTTGGAGGCTGTACCCTGCAGAGCCACAGGAGCAGAGCTGCCCAAGGCCTTGCAAGACCACCCTTGCATCAGCATGCCTGGATGTGAGACATGGAGTCAAAGCTTATTTTGGAGCTTTAAGATTCAGTGAATGCTCTGCTGGGTTTCAGACTTGTATGGGGCCTGTGGGCCCCTTTGTTTTGGCCAATTTATCACATTTGGATTGGGAACATTTACCCAATGCCTGTTCCCTCATTTCATCTTGGAAGTAACTAATTTGTTTTTTATTTTACAGGTTCATGGGCGGAGGGTACTTGCCTTGTCTCAGATAAGACTTTAGACTTGGACTTTAGAGTTAACGAATTAATACTGGAATGAGTTACGACTTTGGGAGACTGTTAGGAAGGCATGATTGATTTTGCAATGTGAGAAGGACACAAGATTTGGAAGGGGCCAGTGGTGGAATGATGTGGTTTGGCTCCCCATCCAAATCTCATCTTGAATTGTAACCCCTACATGTTGAGAGAGAGAGCTGGTGAGAGGTGACTGAATCACGGGGGTGGTTTCCCCCTGCTGTTCTCATGATAGTGAAGGAGTTCTCATTCGATCTGATGGTTTTTAAAAGTGGCAGTTTCCCCTGTGTGTGCATGCGTGCATTCTCTTTCTCGCTCCTCCCTCTCTCTCTCTCTCTCTCTCTCTCTCTCTCTCTCTCTCTCTCTCTGCCTTCGGCCATGATTGCATGTGTTTTAGGGCCTCCTAGCCATGTGGAACTGTCAGTCAATTAAAATTTTTTTGTTTAGAAATTGCCCTGTCTCAGGTAATATTTTTATAGCAGTGTGAAAATGGACTAATACAGATGCTAACAGCTTCCTCAAACTTAACACGTCCAAAACAGAACCCCTGACCTTCCTGGCCCACTTACCCTTCAGTTGATGACAACTTCCTTCCAGCTGCTCAGGTCAAAAACCTTAGAGTCATCATTGACTCCTTATTCCTCTCTTTCTCTCACACCCCACGTACAATCCATCAGGAAATTTTGTTGGCTCTATCTTCAGAGTTTATATAGCATGCTATTATTTATCACCTTCAGTTCTACCACCTGGTCCCATCCACCATCATTTCCCATCTAGCAGTGCTTCTTAAACTTTAGTGTACTGTGTATAGGAAGCGCCTAGGGACTTCTTAAATAGCATCCTTTCCCACTCTATACTTGCTTGTTAATTTGCTTTTTCTGCACATTTTCAGTAATTTACCTCACCCAAGATAACACAGCTCAAAAGTAAGAACCAGGATTCAGATGCAGTCCTCTTACTATTCTCAAACCACTTATATCCAAAGCACTAAGGAAATATTTAATGGATATGTTTGAGAAAACTACGTTTTTAATTTAAAAGTAATTGTTCCCATTTCCTTTCAAATTAGAGTATGGCTGTGCTCTTGAAGTAGAAATTATCTTACTAATTCATTTATCAGCTTAATATTTTACTTACTGAGTATTCACCAATATTTTCATGACGCTAATATTGCTTTATACTTAAATTTACTCAAGTCTAGCAAAACCTTTTTTTTAAATTTTAACTCAAAAATATTTAAATGTCAGAGAATCCCAGGTTCTGATGCATATTTTCTATGTGCTAGGCAAAGTCCCACGGCATAAATACAATCAACAAATACCTTAGCTATGAAATTTTAAAGATCAAGTTCTTAGTAGTTCAAGTAATTCTTTTCTTTTTAAAAAGTGTTCCCTTAGAACCATACAGCATCTTGTGATTTTCTTGAGCAGTATCTAGCTCATGTATCAAGATAGCATAACGTTTCATAGTTGTGATTATAAAATATCTTTTCTAGTTATATTCAAGTTATTTCTCTTGTGAGTTTATTTAAATTCATTGTCTCATATTTTAAAACATTCCCCAAAAGAACTCATTAGGTTATTCCCTTTTTATTTTTTTCAGTTAGCGTTCTCAGGTTGCCCTCCCTCCCCTCAGCCCCCTAGAATAACCATCAATATCCTGCATGACTTGACTACTCTTAACTTCTCATTCTTGGGATCAGTATCACATGAGGATACTCAAGCAGCTCAGAGGTTCTCTTTTGTCCATCTCTGTAACCTACTCTTCACCCAGACCTGGGTTTCTTAGTCCTGGGTCTCTAAACTCTGGATGTGGAACCTCTGAGAACACAAGCAAACAAGGAAACACTGGGCCAAATTCCCAAGCCCTTAACAAATGTGTATCAAACAGATCCTGAATCTCTTCTAGCCATATGAAGAGTAACCACAGATGAGCCTTGACTTGTAATGTTTTGACTTTACTGTGGTACAAAGCAATATGCACGAAGTCAAAACTATACTCTAAGTATCCATGCAATCATATTGTTTTCACTTTCAGTAAAGTACTCAATGAATTACATGAGATATTCAACCCTTTATTATAAAATAGATTTTGTGTTTGATGACTTTTGCCCAACTGTAGGCTAATGTAAGTGTCTTGAGCATGTTTAAGGTGGGCTAGTCTAAGCTATGAGGTTCAGTAGGTTGGGTATATTGAATGCTTTTTCCTTTTTTTAAGCCCTCAAGGTCTCACTCTGTTGCCCAGGCTGGAGTGTAGTAGTGATCACAGCTCACTGCAGCCTCAACCTCCTAGGCTCAAGCAGTCCTCCCACCTCAGCCTCCCAAGTAGCTGGGACTATAGGGCATGTGTCACCATGCTTGGTATGTATTTTTGTATTTTTTGTAGAGTTGGGGGTCTCATTACATTACCCAGGCTGGTCTCAAACTTCTGGGATAAAGCAATCCTCCTGCCCCAGCCTCTCAAAGGGTTGAGATTACAGTTGTGAGCTGTAACGCTCAGCCTGCATTTTCAACTTAAAGATATGTTCAGCTTACAATGGGTTAATGGGGATGTGACTCCATGCTAAGGAGTATCTGTACCACACATCAAAAATTATGAAACTGGCCGAGCGTGGTGGCTCATGACTGTAATCCCAGCACTTTGGAAGGCTGAGGCAGGTGGATCACCTGAGGTCAGGAGTTCAAGATTAGCCTGGCCAACATGGTGAAACCCCATCTCTACTAAAAATACAAAAATTAGCCAGGCATGGTGCCAGGCACCAGTAATCCCAGCTACTTGGGAGGCCGAGGCAAGAGAATCACTTGAATCCAGGAGGCAGAGGTTGCAGTGACCTGAGATTGCGCCATTGCACTTAAGCCTGGGCGACAAGAGCAAAACTCCATCTCAATAAAAACCAAACAAATGAACAAAAAAAATTATCAAACTTGCCTTTTGTAGCAGTAGAACCAACCTCAACCCTAAATAAAATGTTACATGGCACATTCATAAAGCAGTTACAAAGAAACTGGTAAAAATATAGCTGCTCTGATGGATGTGGGAGTATATCCAGATTTATTTTTCTTCACATAAAGGCTTCTAAGAGATGGTAACTGAGCTGAATCTTGAAATGCCACATAAAGTAGGTATTCCAAGCAAACAGAACAATATATGCAAAAATTCTTTTAATAGTACAGTGATAGAAATTCTATCCTGTATTTAGAAAATCAACCACAAATTCCTTTAAGTTTCAACCGGTCTAGTAAGATGTGAAAATTAATTCCACATTGCAGGAAAAAGGTGAAGAAAAAAACTGTATTCCAGTGTTTAAATCAGGGACCCTGTTTCTGGACTCCAGCAGAAACCTGTTAATTGAAAATCCTCTGACAAGGATCATAATCCCAGATACTCAAACTGGTCATGGACCCATCTTCATCTCTAATCTCACTAGACATGTCTTTTAGTCCAACTTTTCTGACGTGTGACTTACCGTAGGTTTCCTTCCAGTGGTATAAACTGGGTTCTTACAATATGCCTGCTTGCTCTTCTGAAGGTAGCGCTTCCAAAAATTATGTAAAACGTCATTCTAAGGTGGAAGGGAAATGAGTGGTGGGTGATTCAGGTTATGACGACAAATGTGCAGGCATATCTATACCACAGTTCTCTTGTACTTTACAAATTAATGTACATATCAAGTTCCAGGAAATGTTATATACCGTATTTACAATTTGAGAACAAAATCTTCGGTGTCTATATGTAGCATCCATCAGAACCTGAGTCCCATAAAATGCACATTGGGGACTGATATGTTAAACCAGTGGTTCTCAAGCTTGAGTGTGTGTCAGAATCACCTGGAGGGCTGGTTCAGGCTTCCATCTAAATGTCCTCCTACCTGCTTTTCCTTAAAAAGAATTATAATAGGCCAGGAGCAGTGGCTCACGCCTGTAATCCTAGCACTTTCGGAGGCCGAGGCAGGCAGATCACGAGGTCTGAAGATTGAGACCATCCTGGCCAATCTGGTGAACCCTGTCTCAACTAAAATACAAAAAATCAGTCAGGCATAGTGGTGCACGCCTGCAGTCCCAGCTACTCAGGAGGCTGAGGCAGGGGAATCGCTTGAACCAGGAGGCAGATATTGCAGTGAGCCGAGATCGCACTACTGCACTCCAGCCTGGGACAAAGCAAGACTCCATCTCACAAAAAAAATAAGAATTATAATATCATCATAGTATCAGGTACCTGAGAAACACAGAAAGAAAATCCTTCTTAATTTTAGATTTTAGAGAAGGAAAGGACATTAAAATCACCTAGCTGAGTCCTTTTCTTTTGCATATTAAGTAAATTAAGGATCAGAGTAAGAAGGCAACTGATACATGACTACACTTTTAGTTAGGAGCAAAGCTGCTACCAGGTTTACTAACCAGTCCCAAGTGAAAGTAAAACTAAACAAAAAAACTTTTCCAGCCAGGCAGTGGCTCACTACCGTAATCCCCAGACTGAGAGGCCAAGGTGGGAGAAATTGCTTGAGCCCACGAGTTCGAGACCAGCCTGGGCAACACAGTAAGACCTCATCTCTACAAAAAAATTTTTAAACTTAGCCAGGTGTGGTGGTAAACGCCTGTAGTGTCAGCTACTTGGGAGGCTGAGGTGGCAGGATCACTTAAGTCTGGGAGGTTGAGGCTGCAGTGAGCTGTGATCAGGTCACTGCTCTCCAGCCTGGGCAATAGAGCAAGACCCTGTCTCAAAAAACCAAACAAAACAAAAAGACTTTTCCATTTATTCGTCATCTACTAGGTAGCAGGCATCCCTTAGCTCTAACACAATATTGTAAGACAACTATTAGCTTCATTTTACCATTGAAGAAACTGGATAACTTGGCCAAGATTACCTAGCCAGTAAGTAGAAAAACTATGAATAGGATTTGAAGTCAGTTCTGATTCTGGAGCTTGTGTATGTGGCATAATGCTACTCAACTGATCAGGTCTAAACATATGCTCACCGGCTCATTTCCGAAAAACTTCTTTCAGAATTAACCCCTAATGAAGTGAGCATAAAGCAACATAGGAATAAACCCTGCTACAGCTATATAGTGTAACTATATAAAACTACTTTTAAACATTTATGCATAGAATAACTACATAAGGAGAAATCAGATCACAAACCTCCCCTATCAGCAATCATACCTAATGCAATGACTGTAATGGGTTAGCCCCTGTTGTTTCATGTTTTTGAATTTTTAATTCTTAATGCCTTTCAAGGTAGGCCCAGCATCCATTTAGGCCATGTACTGGAATCGTGGCTGTTCTGTTTTGGCTTGCCCCAACCACCAGTCTGAACAGCAAAGGCTCCTCTACAAATATTTCCTTGGTGACTGCAGCCCATATTGATGTTTCTCTGTTCTCTTTTTGCCTTTAGTATCACTTATGAGTAATATCACTTATAAGTGAGGTGGTGGCTCACACCTGTAATCCTAGCACTTTGGGAGGCCGAAGCAGGCAGACTGCCTGAGCTCGGGAGTTTAAGACCAGCCTGGGTAACGTGGTGAAACCCTTTCTCTACTAAAATACAAAAAATTAGCAGGGCGTAGTGGCATACACCTATAGTCCCCAGCTACTCAGGAGGCTGAGGCAGGAGAACTGCTTGAACACAGGAGGCGGAGGTTGCAGTGAACCAAGATCATGCCACTGCACTCCAGTCTAGGTGACAGAGCAAGACTCCACATCTTAAAAAAACCAGTTGAGTATATCACCATATAAATTCATGTCTACTCATTTCACATATGCAGAAATCCCTCTCCCCAACTAGGCTGGATATCTCAACAGTTGGTTTCCAATGAAGAATATGAAGCTAGTGAACAACTTGTTGCTAAAAAACTGGCTTTTTAAAGCATTCCAGAATTGGCTTGTACTAGATGAAGGAATATGAAATTCAAGTAACTGCAGAAATACTATGTTGCTCCAGAGAGGCAGCAAAGTCAAAGTGTGGTCCCTGCACTGGAAGCATCGGTGTCCCTTAAGAACTCATTAGAAATGCACATTCTAAGGCCCTACTCCTGACATACTAACTTAGAAATTCTGGGACTAAGGTCCAGTGCTTGGTGTTTTATGAAGCCCTCCGGGTGATTCTGATGCACACTCAGGTGAACCACTGGTTTAACATATCACTGTCCAAAGCACATTCTCCGGAACTCGAGTCCTGACAGACATCATGTACATACACCAAACGATTTTGTTCTCAAATTGTGAACACCACACAGGACGTTCCTTGGAAATTAAACAAGCACATTAACACAAAAAAGGTACTAATAAACCCCCAAAGTTATTTGAGTTTTACTTTATTTAAGCTGTTGTTTCCCAAGTATCTGAAGACTAAAACCTTTAAATTTTTCTTTCGGATGTACTGCTTCTTTACATCCTGTGGAACACACTTCCAGAATTGCTGGCCTACTGAAAGGATTAAAGCAAAAACATCAGAAAAATTACTCTTCCAGTAGCCCTAGTATTATTACCAATTTCTCCTTAGTTCCACTCTAAATCTTACTGTTCTTTAAGAATAACATGTAAAATTAGCATCGAGTCACAAATGTATTTACCTTTAACTCTGGGCCTACTCCAAGGTTCTTTAAGGCTTCTGCTTGTTGATAAAGAATGTACTGGAAACCTTCACACACATACCAATCCCAGCCTTTTTCTAAATGACAAATAGCATATTTTAGCATTTGCATTCCTAATTTACTAAGTTTAATGCTACTACAGTTACAATTTGTGTTTTACACATTATGACTTGAATTTTTCCTTTTTTTAAAATTAACCCACATCTTAGCAGCTTAGTGACTTGAATTTTTTTGTAGCATTGAAAAAGGTTTCCCGGCCAGGTGCAGTGGCTCAAGCCTGTAATCCCAGCACTTTGGGAGGCCGAGGCGGGTGGATCACTAGGTCAAAGAGATCGAGACCATCCTGGTCGACATGGTGAAACCCCGTCTCTACTAAAAATACAAAAAATTAGCTGGGCATGGTGGCGCGTGCCTGTGATCCCAGCTACTCAGGAGGCTGAGGCAGGAGAATTGCCTGAACCCAGGAGGCGGAGGTTGCAGTGAGCCGAGATCGCGCCATTGCACTCCAGCCTGGGTAACAAGAGTGAAACTGTCTCAAAAAAAAAAAAAAGAAAGAAAGAAAGAAAGAAAGAAGTTTCCATTTTTATAGTCTCTTGTTTACAACCTAGCAAATGTGTAACCAAATGCTGAAACTATATATTTTATATAATTTCAGATTTCAAATGTTTTCCATTATATATATTTTTTCTAAAATACTAACCTAAAGGTAAAAAAAATGAATAGTCACCATGTTAAAAAAAAAGTAAAACAAGTTTTAAAAATGTGTATTTTCCTGAACGATGCCCAGCAGAATCCTAAATGAAAATACTCAGTCACCACTTCCACTACTTTTCTGTTGCATCTCACAAGGGAAGAGTGAACTTGTAGTGAATGAATGAACAAATGTCAAGATCTCATGACAAAGGAGTGTAGAAATGGCAATAAGAACATTCAAAGAAAATAAACTGCTCAGTGGCATTCTGCTTTTTCTGAAATGGTTCTAGGTTATACGGAGAAAATTGAAGCAAGGTACTAATACTGATCTCAGCCTAGGTGCCAAGTGTGTGCTGGGTATTTTAAGTGGGTTATTTTCTTGAATACTCAAAAGCACCCTAAGAGAGATTGTGAAGAAACCTGCCACCACAACAGACAGTTACATGTTTAACGACAACTGCCAGCTGAAGGAAAAGTCTGTGAAGACCCTTATGTTTTACCCCTCACCACTGGAAAAATACTGTAACTCTTCCAAAAACTTGTTATCAGTACTTTTTACATGGAGCTTCTGAGGTCTGTAACTGACTTCAAGATTTCTTCTCTGCAGAATGCCAGAGGATTCAACTCTTCTCCCTTACCTGAATGTCACAAAGTCCCCCCATCCCTGCTGACTGACCCAATTCTTTCCCAAGAAGGGTCTCAGGTTGTAAGAGTCTAACAGAAAAGCCAGTAATTTTGATGGGTATGTAAGTAAAGGAAGTTTAAACTCCTCAAGCTATATGCATATACTCCCTCTTCTTCTTGCATACTGTTCTTAGAAACTGATAAGGTTATATTTTACATTGAGTCTGTGTTCCTATTTTCCATAATGGATGATATTTTGTTCTCATTTTACAAATGAAGAAATGAAGAGCAATGAGGTTGACTGTAAGACACTTAATACCTAATATAAAGCACCTGAGGTTCCTTAAGAAATGTACGTCCAAACTATACATTTTAACTATTTAAATAGGTCAAGACCAAATTAATCAGGTTTTACTCTGACAAAATTTAACAAAAATTAATCAGGTTTTAGTCTAATAAAAATAGTCACTACTAAAGGCTAAACAGAAACATGAAATAGCATTTAGGCATTCACTGTTATTCATCTAAGAATATCAATGTGGCCAGGTGCAGTGGTTCACACCTATAATCCCAGCACTTTGGGAGGCCCAGATGGGAGGATCACGAGGTCAAGAGATCGAGACCATCTGGCCGACATGGTAAAACCCTGTTTCTACTAAAAATACAAAGATTAGCTGGGCATGGTGGCATGCACCTGTAGTCCCAGCTACTTGGGAGGCTGCGGCAGAAGAATCGCTTGAACCCAGGAGGTAGAGGCTGCAGTAAGCCAAGATTGTGCCACCACTGCACTCCAGCCTGGCAACAAAGCGAGACTCCATCTCAAAAAAAAAAAAAAAAAAGAATGTCAATGTATTTTATATAACTATTTCATAAACACACACATATAAATATATATATATATATATTTTTTTTTAACGTGTGTGTATCCTTAAAGCTATCTCATATAGAAGTCTCCATTATCATTAGTCTCATTTCAAACTTGGGAATTTGGTCCTACGTACTTAGTCACAAAAATAAAAAGCATCAGTTACAATTTACCTAAGATCCTTCTCAATAATGGTTAATTTTATGGACTCACTGGATTAATAAAATACTTTACCTTTCTAAGCACACTCATGCTGGGGGCATTTTAAGGGAAAATAATTTTCCCAATGGGTATGTTAAAAATTCAATACGAGAAACAGATTTCTGGAAGCTCAATATTGTATTCAACTTCCTAACAATTCCACCGTTGAATTATTTCAGAAAACAAGTATTTTTTTCTATAAAAGCACAGGAGATCATATTCACCACAATGAATAATACACATAGAAGAACATATGCCAGTAGATAAAATCTGGCATTTTCTCTAGAATCTACTTAAAATTCCATTCCATGTCTCACATCATGAAGGTGAAAGACGTGCATAAAGAACGTTAAGCACATGTGAAGAAAGAACTTACCAGAGTTATTTTTTCTTTTAAGCCCCCGGTTGAGGGCTTTTATCTGGGCATTAGGAATAATATCACTGTTTATAACTTCCTTAGATCTCTACAGGAAACAGAACAGGACCATTAAAAACACAGTTTTACATCCCCCTAGGCATTTTTCCAAGCATTTTCTAATGAACCAAACTGTGAGTGCCAGGACCAAGGATGGTAAAATCTTGGGAAAATTATAAATCTTTAACATTCTAGGTAATCTTTCTATTGTTTCTTGATTCAAAATTTCTCATTACCTAAAACGGTGCCTGGAATACAGTAACCATAAAGTATTTGTTAAATGAATAAACTTTTACTTTAAATCACTTTTTAACTTTTACAAACCAAAAGTCAAATTTACTCACTTTTTTCTCCACACAAAATATACTTCAGTATTAAAATAATTTAATGTATTTATTGTAACTGGTAATGCCTAACCTACAGACAGATTAGTTTCGGCCTTCTTTTCCATGTCTTTGAATAACACTCTAAAATTGCTTTCATTTCTGAAATTATAAAAGTACTCATTACATTTTATTTTTAATTAAACTTATAGAATTTTAGAATGACTAAAATGGTTAGTATAATTCATACCATAGTCTTCAATCCCAACTGCTCTCAATGGCAAGTATCAAAGATTCTGGCTCCCCAACACCTAAAAATAAAGTGTTGAGTCTTTTTTTGTTTTTGTTTTTGATTTTTTTGGAGACGTACTTTCGCTCTTGTTGCCCAGGCAGCAGGGCAATGGCGCAATCTTGGCTCACTGCAACCTCTGCCTCCCAGGTTCAAATGATTCTCCTGCCTCAGCCTCCCAAGTAGCTGGGATTGCAGGCATGCGCCACCATGCCTAATTTTGTATTTTTAGTAGAGATGGGGTTTCTCCGTGTTGGTTAGGCTGGTCTCAAACTCCTGACCTCAGGTTACCCGCCCACCTTGGCCTCCCAAAGTGTTAGGATTACAGGTGTGAGCCATTGCACCCCGCTGAGTCTTTTTTTTTTTTGAATGGAGCAACATTTTATTCCATAAAGTAGAATAAATGTTCCCATTATGAGTCTTAATGCCAGAAGAAAGGTGAGGATTTTTGACCAACAGGGGACATTATTGTTTTTCTAAATTTACAGATTTGGAATGAAATTTATCTTTTAACTTTCCATAAGAATAAAAGACACATCTCTACCACCAGGATTTTTGGAATGTAGTCTCTCTAATCACAGAAACCATATTCAAAGCAATTCTGGTATACTGGGTTGGCCACACTAAGAACGTAAGACACATCAGAATAAATATAAAAGCTGTCATCTACCAAGGATAAGTAAAACTTATAAAGGGTAGCCAGAAAAAGACTTGAAATCTGTACTACACAAAATGTGAAAAAGCAAAAAACATAAAAAAGTGAAACATCTAAAACCAGAGCTATAATTAATTAAATTACTGAATGGCTATTCTGGAATATTTACAATCTATAACAATGCCTGCAAATGTTTAGATCAAGTATTTTTCCAAATTGTTAAGGCAAAATATTGAATAGCACTCACACATCACTTTCTCCATTTCATACACAGGAAAAAAGAGACAGATATAGAGATTACTAGTGATTTTAGCTTTCAGCTTCATAATTTCCAAATTTTCTACAGTAATTATACATTGCTCTTGTAATCATAAAAATCTATTAAAATCATACAAGTCTAGCCTATACCTTTTTAAATACCCATGAAACTCTTGCAAAAATATCTATTGTCTAAATTCAACAGACTTATGACTTTACAGTTTTTTTCCTGGATAAAATATACCAGGATAACATTTGGGTTCCTTTATCAATTCGGAAGGCCATTCCCAGACTGCAGTGTGTCCAGAGCTTGGGAGTTATATACAGAGGAAGAGGGAGGGCAATAAAAGGGGCAGAAAGATAGGGCAAGTTGTACCATGACTTCCATTTTCCATAGCTGTAACTGTTTCACAGGCCATTCCCTGCTCACTGTATTTCAACATCACCACACTGCCCAACTCCAGGGAGCCCCAACTACATCACATTCTCACATTCTATGTGAAGAACATGGCTGGATCTCCAGAAAGACAAGAATAACCACTGAATTTGTGCAACACAGAACTTTTTTTTCCTTTAAGCCTATCGTCTGAGAGGAAGGCAGTGAGCTAGGTTCTTAATCTTTATAAAGATGTTGTCCACCTTCATGAACTCTCCATTCTTGACTAGTTACTCCACATGGGTTGACAGTCTTTCAAATGGGGAGCTAGGTAGTGGTATTAGATTCTTGCAAACTAAAAAATGACTGCAGCAGATTTGACCAAACAGAATCAAATGGAAACATCAAAATCAGAACTGGAAAAGCAATTATTAATGTAGTTCAATTCCCATAAAAATAGTACTCTGACTTCAACTACTAATGGCAAATACTCCATTAGACAAACTCTTTCTTCACTGTGTTTATAACTACACTGGAGTACAAAAGCAAGAGTAAAACCGCCAGCTCCTCACTACACACTGAAGGTGAGGACCGAACAGCACATCTGTCCAGTGCACAATCTGACATACACAGACACGCACACACTCATGCACACACACACAAACTACGAAACCATCACGATAATCAACACAATAAATATCTCCATCGCCCCAACAATTTCATCAAGTGAGTACAGATCTTTTCAACATTCTGTGTGACTAAATAGGAAGCAGAGATAAGCATTCTGGCTGCAGACTAAAGAACACTGTCTCAAGGAAAAGCACTTGTGTAACAGACCTGCAAGCTCAATTCACCAGCTTTTACAAGAGAAAATTTTTTTCCTTTTACTCACTTCATATATTTTGTCCAGGTTTTTCGTTGTTTAAGGAACAAAAGTAAATCTGGTCTCTGTTACTCCATCTTAGCCAGAAGCAGAAGTCTACTCGGTTATATTTACTTGTCCCAAATTTGCCTTTCTTAAGCCTGTATGGTGAAGATAACATTTGTTCCTTCCTGGCTCTGTAGACTTTGAGGAAATCCTTTTCCCCAGAGGAGAGTCCTGGCATATTTAGCCTGTTCAGTAGCAGACTGTCTACCCCCTTGATTATTTTGGTGATGCTGGCCTGCAGGTATATTCATAATAGGACGTAGCACTCACAGTGTGAAGGTGGGCTTGTTTCCAAGGTTACATAGGACAGTATGACAATCTCTACTTTAAGAGGCAGGTCTGATGGGTAAAACGAACACTGAAGACAGAAGACTCACGTTACATTTAGGTCCTGGCTGAACACTGGGTACTTGCGTAACTTTGGCAAACTCACTCAACTTATGAGCCCTATCAACAGGCGTAACAGTACCTCTCACAGCTTGTGATGAGGAGGAAATGCAATAATGGAGCCAAAAACACTTTGTAATCTATAAGGTACTATACAAAGATAACAGGATAATGAAGCATAGTTCCAAAATATTCCCAACAATCCTCAAGCTTTCTAACATTCTATCTTCCAAACCTCTAAGCCACCATGACACATTAAAAAAAAGTAAGTACTAACTAATAAAAAGAAATATATCATCTTCTAAGTACAACTTTAATTATTTCCCTTCGACCAACACTCTGAATAAGAGATCATTTATAAACGTGGCTCAACATAATTTCAAAAACTCATCCTCAATCTAATTCACAAATTCCTTAACCTATGTGTAAGTACCTAAGACCACTCGCATCCTTGGAAATTTGGCATTGCTTGAGTGACAAGAACCAACCAAATTCTTTGGGACTTAGGCTACATATCAGGCGGAAACAGCCATTTTTAAAACATATGCAAATTCATAAACTGTGTTTGTTACTTACGTCTGTAACATTGTGGCAGGAAGTGCAGTAATATTTGCCTTCATCAGTAAGACCCCATGAGACGGTCTCACACTGAGTACAGCGTTCTTTAAACTCTTCCTATGGGAGAAGAGGATAGAAAAGGTGTTCCCATCAAGCCACACTGAGTGCATTATACTGCAGTGGGTTCCTGGGGACTTTATAAATAAAAAATCATAGACAATAGAAAATATATCAGAGAGATTATCTGCAGACAAGGAGAGGAGTGGTATGAAACCAAATTAAACTATTGGAGGAAATTTATTGAAATATGCAGTGTGAGAGGAAAAAAGAGAAAAGGAGGTGATGGGATAAACTGGAAACAAAAATGAGTAAACAAAGCTCCTTGAAAATGCTGTGAGAAAGATGACAAACAAGCAGAGAGAAGACTTTTTAAAAATGCAAATACCATTTGGAACTCTTCCAGGACACTAAAAGCACATGCCACAGAGGAACTAGATTTGTACTAGTTTCAAGTTTTGATTTATCCACTCGGCAACATAAGGAATCAACTATGTGCGTACTAGGCATTTTACTAGGTGCTAGGGATTCGAAACAGACATGATCCCTAGTCTGGGTATACACTAGCTAATGGTGAGTTATAATTATTAATTCATCAGCCTAGCATTTACAGAAGTTAGCCATCCATCATTCAATAAATATTTTTTGGGCATCTACTATAAGATAGTACTGCTTCTGTATATACAGACCTCATTCTCTGATTTCCAACTCTTTGGAGTTTGACTTGTCATTAGCGTTGATCTAATTATCGAGTATCATTTAATACCATCAAAGTGTGTGCCATCTGGCTGAGTGCGGGGGCTCATCCCTGTAATCCCAGCACTTTGGGAGGCTGAGGCAGGAAGATCACCTGAGCCCAGGAGTTCAATACCAGTCTGGGCAACATAGCGAGACCCCCGCCCCTACAAAAAATAAGAAAAAATTAGCCAGGAGTGGTGGCTCGCGTCTGTAGTCCTAGCTAATTGGGAGGCTGAGACGGGAGGATCTCTCGAGCCCAGCAGGTCAACGCTGCAGTGAGCCGTCATCTTGCCACCGCGCTCCAGCCCGGTGGACAAAGTGAGACCTTGAAAAAACGAAAATGTGTCATTTTACGCAGTAGCTTAAAAAAAAAAGGCATGCCAAATTAATTTTGGCAACTTGGTAGTGTTCAGTGACCCCGTACTAACACTACGGTGAATGAACCTGGGTGGTGGAGGTTGCAGTGAGCTGGACAATTCGGGGAGTTCCCAAATAATCTAGAATCCCTGCAGAAGACTGTGGCGAGGATTCACAGAGAGACCGACAGGGTTTACCAGGAGGCATCTCAGGTTCCAAGCCCTGCCCCTCCCTCACCCACCCCAGCATCAAAGGGAACTGGTAGGTGGTCCAGTCTCGAGAGGATAAGCCCGGTGGGTGGCCACCCCACAAAACCCACAACTTCATCCTTAAACACACCCATAACGACAAACACCACACCCTCCCTCACCCACAACCTCGCCGAGCCAGAAACTCCAGCCTTTTTACCAAAGCCGCGCGCGCACGCGGCCCGCCAGCCCCAGACCTTACCCCGCCCCGCAGCCCTGCGCCCCGCCTTCCTCCCACCGGTGGCCGCCCCAGCCCACAGCCTCCGCCGCTCCTCCTCAGCTTCTCTTCCCTCCGGCCGCGACAGTCAGGGCCCGCCAAGCGCACCGCCTCCTTACCGCCTCCTCGAGGTCCATCGCGGCGCCGCGGCAGTTACCACCGCCGGGACCCGTTACCCGAGTAGCGAGAGCAACTTCCGGGAGAGGCGGGAGAAGCCCTCCGGCCGGAAACGCAAGCCCCGGACTTAGGATTCCATGCGCCTGCGCGGCAGCGAAACCACACAATCTGGGACGAGGCTCAGCAAAGCCCGCAGCCCCCTCGCAGACTGTCTTCCTTTCCTACTACTGGGAACCACTAACCAATAAGAAAGTGGGCGACGCCTACTGCTGAGTGATTCGATCAAACTCTGTTCCGACGGTCATCCATTCCGAGACCGACTTGCTTATCAGGCTGCTGGGGGTGCTGCGCAAGGCCGGGCTCGCGAGCGCGGGCTCTGCCCCCCGGGTCTCGCCCCTCGCTGGCTTTTTTTAAGGGGAAGAATGGGGGCTTGGAGGAAACCTAACGGGCTGTGAGTTAGACCTAGGTTTCTAATCACGGCTCTTCTGCTTCCTTGTGCCTCAGTTTCCTCCTCTGTAAGAATTAGATGTTATCTGTGAGCCCCTTAGAATTGAGTCTCTGCCGGGTGTGATGGCTTACGCCTGTAATCCTGGTGCTTTGGGAGACTGAACCGGGAGGATCGCTTGAGGCCAGGAGTTGGAGACCAGTTTGGGCAACAAAGCCTGACCCGATCTCTAAAAAAGTAAATAAATAAATAAATATAACGGAGTCTCAGCAATTGCTTAGTAAATTTAGCTCTTAGAGTTTCTTCATTTAACACATTCATTCCTTGTTTTATTAATAAAACAGGCACTGGTTTGGGTCCTGGGGATTCAGCAGTGAACAAAGTAAACAAAAGCCCTTGCCTTCATGGAGATTCTGTTTTGATGGGGAGAGAAAAAAATAAATAAGAAAAATACGTGATATGTTAAATTGTGATGAGTGCCAAGGAGAAAAAGAGGAGAGGGGAATGGGAGCAACCAGGTGGTTTCAGTCTGAAACGGAATGTTCAAGAAAGATCTCACTGAGAAGAGGATTTTTGATATAATATATCTCAAGAAGTTAGAAAAAAGGTTAAACTGAAGAATAATGAGATGAAGGAAATTTTTTAAAAAGAAAAAAAGACTAAAAAAGGAAAAAAAGAGAGAAAGCAAGCTTCGATAGAGAGGCTTCACAAAGGCTTGCTGTGGTGGCTGGTGCCTGTAATCCCATCACTTCGGGAGGCGAAGGGTGGAGGATTGCTGGAGTCTAGGAGTTGGAGACTATCCTGGCCAACATAGTGAGATCTCATCGCTATAGGCTGGAGTGCAACGACGCAATCTCAGCTCACTGCAACCTCCACCTCCCAGGTTCAAGCAATTCTCCTGCCTCAGCCTCTGCAGTGGGATTATAGGCACAAGCCACCATGCCTGGCTGATTTTTGTATTTCTAGTAGAGACAGGGTTTCTACTAGAAATGTTGACCAGGCTGGTCTTGGACTCCTGATCTCAAGTGATCTGCCCACCTTGGTTTCCCAAAGTGCTGGGATTACAGGCGTGAGCCACCGCGCTCAGCCTAAAAGGTAATTTTTAAGAAGAGAGTCTTAACAAACTAACATTAGCTCTCTCAAAAGACAAATAAATTTGATAAACTCTAGAAAGACTGATCAAAAAGTAAAGAAGAGCGTAGCTTGGTGGTGCGCACCTGCAGTCCTAGCTACCTGGGAGGATGAGATGAGAGGTTCGCCTAAGCCCAGGAGTTTAAGGCTGCAGTGAGCTATAATCAGACCACTGTACTCTAGTCTGAGCAATGGACTAAGAAAATCAAAATAAACCATTATCAGTGACATCACTAACCAATATACAGTGATATCATTACAAATACCACACATGTTAAAAAGACAACTCTAGGTCAATAAATGTGAAAATTTGGAAGAAATGAACAAATTCCTAGAAAAACAAGTTATCACAAGATATGCGAGAAGAAATAGAAAATCTGAACAATCCTATATCTGTTTAAGAAATTGACTCCATTAGTTAAAAAAAAAAAAAAAAAACTCCCCGAAATGGCATAGCTGGTAAATTCTACCAAATTTTTAAGAAAAAATAGGCCAGGCGTGGTGGCTTGCACCTGTAATCCCAGCACTTTAGGAAGCTGAAGCAGGTGAATACTTGAGTCTGGGAGTTCGAGACCAGCCTGACCAACATGACAGAACCTTATCTCTACTAAAAATACAAAAATTAGCCGGATGTGGTATTGCATGCCTGTAATCCCAGCTGCTTGGGAGGCTGAGGCACAAGAATCGCTTGAACCTGGGAGGCAGAGGTTGCAGTGAGCCAAGATGGTGCCATTGCACTCCAGCCTAGGCAACTGAAGGAGACTCTGTCTCAAAAAAAAAAAAAAAAGAAAGAAAGAAAAGAAAAGAAAGAAAGAAGAAAAAAGAAGAAGAATACAAATTAAAACCACAATGAGCAGCTGGGTGTGGTGGCTCACACCTGTAATCCCAGCACTTTGGGAGGCTGAGGTGGGTGGATCATGAGGTCAGGAGTTCAAGACCAGTCTGACCAATATGGTGAAACTCCATCTCTACTAAAAATGCAAAAATTAGCTGGCTGTGGTGGCACAGCTACTCGTGGAGGCAGGACAATTGCTTGAGCCCAGGAGATAGAGGTTGCAATGAGCCAAGATCATGCCGCCACACTCCATCCTGGACAACAGAGCAAGACTCAGACTCAAAAATAAAAAAATAAAAATAAAAATAAAGGTAGAATAAGGCAAGCTGTGGCTCTTAGAAGACCAGAAGCCCATGTGAGGAAATGTAAGGTTTTATCAAAACTCGAGAGGCTGAGGTGGGAGGATGGCTTGAGACCAGGAGCTCCAGGCTGCAGTGAGCCTTGATGGAGCCACTGTACTTAAACCCGGGTGACAGAGACCCTATCTAAATTAAAAAAACAAACAAACAAAAAATCCACAATGAGCAATGAGATACAACCTCACACCTACCAGGATGGCTAAAATTAAAAAGACTGCAAATATCAAAGATATGGATAAACTGAATCTTTTCTACATTGCTGATGGGAGTGTGAATTGGCAGAAGCATTTTGGAAAATTACTTGGAAGTGGAGCTAAATATATGCTAATTCTAACCCAGCAATTTCACTCCTAGATATATTCCCGAGAGAAATGAGTACATATACATATGCATATGGTTACCATAAGGCATGTCCAATTATTTTCATAAAGCTTTATCATAGCAAAATATTACAACCAAATGTTAACGGGAGAATGCATAAACAAACTGTAATACAGTCATAAAATGGAATACAGTAATGAAATAAGTGAATAACTGCTATATACAACAGAATCAATGAGCCAAGCACAGTGGCTCATGCCTGTAATCTTAGCACTTTGGAAGACCAAGGCAAGCCGATTGCCTGAGCTCAGGAGTTTGAGATCAGCCTGGACAGCAGGATGAAAACCGATCTCTACTAAAATACAAAAAAATTAGCTGGGTATGGTGGTGTGCACCAGCTACTTGGGAGGCTGAGGCAGGAGAATTGCTTGAACCTGGGAGGTGGAGGTTGCAGTGAGTCAAGATTTCACCATTGTACTTCAGCCTGGGCAACAGAGAGAGACTCTGTGTCGAAAAAAAAGAAAAATGGATGAATCTCAGCAACAGCAACAAAAAATGGATGAATCTCACAAACATAACGATGTGCAATTTGTTATGTTTGTGAAAATTGAATTCTTTGCCACTCCTCCCAATGAAAGATGAGATCCATTTCCCCCACCCCTCGACTGTGGACTGGACTTTTGGCCAGCTTTCACCAATAGCATGCTGTTTCAATGGTGTTGTGCAACTTCCAAAACGATGTCTTTGCAGCTTCTGCTCTTTTTAGAATGTTCCTTCCTGAATGCCAGCAGTCAAGGCAAGTCTGATATGATTTGGCTGTGTCCTCACCCAAAATCTCATCTTGAATTATAATCCCCATAATCCCCATGTGTCAGGGGCAGAACCAGGTGGAGGTAATCGAATCATGGGGGCTGTTTCCTCCATGTTGTTCTTGTGATAGTGAGTGAGCTCTCACCAGATCTGTAAACACAGTTTTACAAGTGTCTGGCATGTCCCCTGCTGGCACTCAGTCTCTCTGTTGCTGCCCCATGAAGAAGTGCCTTTGCCATTATTTTAAGTTTCCTGAGGCCTTCCAGGCCATGCGGAACTGTGAGTCAATTAAACCTCTTTTCTTTATAAATTATCCAGTCTGGAAGAGTTCTTTATAGCAGTATGAAAATGGACTAATAAAAGTCCAACTACCTTTAGACAACCATGCTGTGAGGAAGCCAAAGCTAGCCAGGCATAATAGAGAAGGTCTGAAGTAGCAGACATGTGATGAAGCCTTCCTGGACCTCCCAGCACAGCCTAGTTACTTCCTTTTTTTTTTTTTTTTTTCCCTGTTACTTCCTGTACTCAGACGAGCGTATGATCACAGCTTTTGCTAAGTGGAACAGAACTGTGAGTCAACAAAATGTGATTGTTTTAAGCCACTATTTTGAGGTAGTTTGTTACACAGTAAAAGCTAGCTTACAGAAATTGGTTATTTTTTATTTTTGAAATAAAGATGGGGTTTCACTATGTTGGAGAGGTTAGTTTCAAACTCCTGGCCTTAAGTGATCCACATGCCTCGGCCTCCCAAAGTGCTGGGATTACAGGCATGAGCCACCTTGCCCAGCCTAGAAATTGGTTTTTGAAATAGAATCAATTTAGGCAATGTACCATTAGGTAATGTGCAAAAACCTAAAACACGTGCCCAGATCTAATTCTGTCCTGACACTGCTCCTCTAGATAACAACATAACAGAAAAAAAATTTGAGCATGCCTCCCCGTTTTGTGGATATGTGTCTTTGTATAAATTATACACATGTAGGACTGTTCTAGGGATGTATATTATGGGACACAAATAATAGAAATATTGAAATGATGAGATAAATGAAAATGTAAATAATTACTTTGTCAACATACTAAATAGCATTTATTTCACTGAAAATATCAGTTATGTAATGAAAGAAATCATTATTTTTTAAAATCTTGGCTTACTACTATGTAGTACCAGTGATCTGTATTTCTTCTGGTCTTAAATTCAATTTATTTAAATATGTTTTTCTGGAAGTGATAACAGAAAAAGATATCTTTCCATTGTTCTCGTAATAGTGGAAACATTTGCAAACATTCCATCTCAAAATGCTCTCTCCAGAAAGTTTCTTCCAAAGAATAGTTTACTTTTTCATGCATTAAACAAACAGGAGCCTACCGTGCACCAGACACTGTTTTACCCACAGAGAATAAAGCGATGAACAACAACAACAACAAATCTCCACCTCATGAAGCTGACACTCTTGCTGGGGGAGACACAGCACAAATGCATAAATAAATCACTCTAAAATGCATCAGCTGGGAAAAACCTGCCATGAAGAAACATGAAGCAGGATACGAGGATAGAGAGTAGCTTGAGTGGAAGGTTGAGGGTGGGAGTTGCTGTGTTAGACAGAGTGGTCTGTGAAGGCCTCTCTGGTACAGGTAACATTTGATGAAAACGGAAAGAAGCAGGGGACCCTGCCGTGCAGTGAATGGATGGGGAGGGGGTCAGCATTCCAGGTGCAAAGACCTGGACAGTAACTGGCCCTTAATGAGCAGAGAGGCTTATGGAAGAGTCCTGAGGGCAGAGAGGTCACCAGAGCCAGCTCATGTCTAAGGCCCTGTAGACTATGATAAGGACATCCGATTTCATTCCCAGCGAGACAGAAAGCAGAGGAGTGACAGGATCTGACATGTTATAAAAGGGTGCCTCTGAGTTTGTGGAGAACAAGTTGTAGGGGAGCAAGAGGGACTAGGGAGGTCACTTAGGAGGATGTGGAGGCCAAGGCAGCTCCACCTTGGATGCTAATCGGCCAAGTCAATTTCTGGTTAACTTCCATTCCAGGAAGGCCTCTAGGATTTCCAGTTTATTTTACTGGTCCTTGATGAGAGCACGTACTTGTCATAAATTCTGCCCCTAAGTCAAAACAACCTTGATGTTATCCTACTTCAACTATCCTGCGCATTCCTTCTGAGTCACCATTTCCCTACGGTATATAAGCCCTGGGTCTGGGGGGGGGTCATGTCTCGGGGATCCACTGTCTTGTCTTGTCACTGCTGCCCAAGACATGGCTTCTATTAAGTAAGTCCCTATTAAATGTTTCTTTCCAAAAAACTGGATATGTCAGCCTCTTTCTTCCACCTCTCAGCTTACCCAGATTTTTGGGGTAGGTTTATGTAGACCTGCCCACTGCAGAAACAGGGTATTGAAATAATCCAGGTGTGGGGTGATGGTGGGTGATGGTGATGCTGATAAGGAGGGGTCAACTTCCAGATAGATTTGAAAGGTATGAGCAAGTTGATTTCTTTTCTTTTTAGCAAGTTGATTTCTTTTTCCTTTTCCTTTTTCTTTTTTTTGAGAGAAGGAAAGAAAAAGGAGTGAAGGAGAGGAAGAAAGAGGAAGAAAAAGAGGGAGAGATAACAGAAATGTTGCTTTATTCTCTCTAGATCCAGGTCGGCAATGTCTCTCTCATTGCCTGATTTCCTTCCTTCCCTTCTCTCCCTCCCTCTCTCCCTCCCTCCCTCCCTCCCTCCCTCCCTCCCTCCCTTCCTTCCTCTCTTCCTCCCTCCCTTCCTCCGTTCCTCCTTTCCTCCCTTCCTGCCTTCCTCCCTTCCAAAAAAATAAATAAATAAAAATAAAAGGTATGAGCAAAAAGTCTTTCCTGGAGGATTAAATGAGGGGTGTGAGGGAAAGAGAGGAGTTAAGGATGATGCAAAGTTTTAGGGCTGAACTGCTCTGAGAATGCAGGTGTCATTTACTAGGACAGGAAGATTTATGTGTGGGTATGTGACAGAGTTTGGAGGAAAAAAAGCAAGAGTTCAGTGTGGATATGTTTAAGTTGATGACACCTATTTGATGTCCAAGTGGAGATGGGTACTGTGTTGAACAGATGAGCTTGGTGTTCAGGGTAAATGTCTCTACCAGAGGTATGTATACATTTGGGAGTCAAGAGCCTGGACAAAATCAACAAGGATATAAGTGTCAATAGAGAAAAAGGTCTGAGGATAGAGACCTGAGCTTTCCACTATGGAGATGTTGGGACTGAGGATACAGAGTGAAAGCACCTGAGGTAGGAGAACCAGTAGCATACCATGTCCCAGAAGCTACATGAAGAAAGCATCTGAAATGGGAAACCCATCAACCATGAGAACTGCAGGAAGAGGAATGGGCATTGATCCCCAGGTCTGGGCATGGGGGCCATCAGTGACCTTGCTGAAAGTGGGTTCAGTGGAATGTAAGGAATGAGAGCCTACAAGAGTGTAATCAATAAAGAGCTGAGGAAGGAAGAGTGCAGACCACACTTGTGAGGGGTTTTGTTGCAAACCAAGAAGCCATTGCTGGTAGATGATGAAATGTCAAGAGAGACTTAGATTCATTTGCTGGTTTTGTTTCTCCACTTTCTTGGATAAGATGTTTGCAAGCTGATGGAAATGAACTCTCAGAGTGAGAAAAGTAATGGTGCAGAAGAAAGAGAACAACTTCTGGGGCCTGTCATTGAGCAGGTTATATGCTGTGTCCCCACCCAAATCTCATCTTGAATTTCCACATGTTGTGTGAGGGACCAGTGGGAGGTAATCAAAATCATGGGGGCAAGTCTTTCCTATGCTGTTCTCGTGATAGTGAATAAATCTAATGATATATGATGGTTTAAAAAAGAGGAGTTCCCCTGCACAAGCTCTCTCTTTGCCTGCTGCCATCCATGTAAGATGTGACTTGCTCTTCCTTGCCTTCCCCCATGATTGTGAGGCTTCCCCAGCCACGTGGCACTGTAAGCCATTTGAACCTCATTTGTAAATTGCCTGGTCTTGGGTATATCTTTATCAGCAGCATGAAAATAGACTAATATAGTGGGTGAGAGGGGACAGGATCTGCAGCACTGTGGAGGGGTCAGCCCTAGCATAGATGGTTCATCTGGTGCAGAACCAGGAAAGAAGGGAGGGCACGTGGGACAGTGCAGGGGCACGTGGTGGAAGGTCACTTCCAGGAGCTTCAGTGAAATGGAAGAAAGTCATCAGTTGAGAGTGGGAGTGGGGAGGGCTGTGGGATGTTTGGGAGGAGACCAGAGGTGACATAGCTCTTGGAAATGGAAGAATGGAATCAGGAATCTAGCAAAAATTGCCAGCAGCATAAGGGCGCACTTGACATTTGCAAGCATAAATATAAAGATAAGGCAGTCAACACACTCAGCTATTCTGATGCTCACTTTGTTCAAACATTCCCTTTTCCCTGAAGGGACAAGGTAAGTGTGTCCCCATTTAAAAAATATCTACCGCCGGGCGCGGTGGCTCACGCCTATAATCCCAGCACTTTGGGAGGCTGAGGCGGGTTGATCACGAGGTCAAGAGATCGAGACCATCCTGGTCAACAAGGTGAAACCCCGTCTCTACTAAAAATACAAAAATTAGCTGGGCACGGTGGTGCGTGCCTGTAATCCCAGCTACTCGGGAGGCTGAGGCAGGAGAATTGCTTGAATCCAGAAGGCGGAGGTTGCGGTGAGCCGAGATCGTGCCATTGCACTCCAGTCTGGGTAACAACAGCGAAACTCCGTCTCAAAAAAAAAAAAAAAAATCTACCAATACTACTGACAACTACCTGTCATCCCAGGAATAGTTACTTTCCTGTTTTTTTCAAAAAAGAAGACAACGAGCTCATCTGTAGGTCTGGCAGGTCTTTGAAATGTTTTGCCGTGAGGTATCCAAAAGCTTTCTATGGGGATACAGGACTTTTGTGGATATTCACTCTCAGTCCAGATGATGATGATGCCCGCACTGCATCTGCATGGTCTTGTCTTCATAAAATTTACTACATCCTGACACCCCAGCAGCGTGCACCTTCTGACTTTAGCTTCTGCCAAGATCATGGAGGCTGAGGCGGGTGGATCACTTGAGGTCAGAGGTTCAAGACCAGCCTGATCAACATGGTGAAACCCCGTCTCTACTAAAAATACAAAAATTAGCCAGATGGCATGGCGTCACAAGCCTATAATCCCAGCTACTTGAGAGGCTGCGGCAAAAGAATTGATGGAAGTCAGGAGGTGGAGGTTGCAGCGAGCCAAGATCATGGCAACGCATTACAGCCTGGGCAACAGAGCCAGACCCGGTCTCAAAAAAAAAAAAAAAAATAATAATAATAAAAGAAAAGAAATGGGAATGGAGTGAGAGACGTGCAAGAATATGAGGGAATGGGTCTTAGGGAGATGAAAAGACCAGCTAGAAGCGGACCTGATGGCCTCCTAGCCCTACAGGACTGATACTCAGCCAATGCACCCATACTGCCTGTTCCATTTGTTAAAATACTTATACCAGGTGTCCCCTGTCCCCTGAAAGTCTCAGCTCCTGGCCACCATCATTGGCTCCCACTAGGGAAGAGAGGACAGACTCTTGGTGGACCAACTGGTGGCCAGCCAGCTGGCAATGGCTGCCTTGGACAGCACACTTACCTTATATCCAGGTGTGGAGATTGCAGCCTTCATGGGATTCAGGCTTAGAGAGAGCCAGAGAGAGAATTTCCTAAGTAGGGGCCCTACCCTGGCCCCAGCCAGGCATCTGGGGCTTCACTGGAATAGTGGGTGCTCCATGACAGGAAGGAGGCCATGGGGTAAGGAAGGAACCAAGGAGATGATTTGGGGCCTGAGGACACCAGGGTACGTGGGACTCCGTCTTTTCCAGTTCTTATTCAACCTCACCTCCATTTAAGGGGACATGGTCATTAAAACCCACCACACACCTTTGAGTCAAGGCTACTGACATCGATTTTATGAATAAAGTGAGAGCTAATGCATGTTTAGCATTTTGTGAGCCAAGCACCAATCTAAATATATTTGCTCATTTGAAGTTATCATCCTCATCTTCTTCATCACCCCATTTTACAGATGAGAAAACTGAAACAAAGAGAGGTCACTTAAAATTTATGTAAGTGGCTGAGCCAGTGAACAGAAGCAGGTAGCTTGGTGGAGGCACACACCCAGTTTGGGCCACCGTACTGCGACCCTCTCAGGAAGGATTAGGCTCAACCTAACTAAATATGACATTTCACAAAAGACTTTTGTGACTTAGCCGATAATGAGATGTTGAATGACAAGCTCAGATAAAATCGGATAAAGATCCAAAAACAGTTTTAATACACTTGCTCTTAGTTCACCAGAAGCTCAGGAACAATTCACTATTATTAAAGTCTTGTTATTTAGAGAAGTTCTCTATTTTGAAACTCTTAGTTACCTAGAAACTACTGATTTAAAGGGAACTTACTGGAGGAGTTTGCTGCATTTCCCTCTGTCAAATCATAGCTCCGATTAAGTCGTCATTTCATTAGTGAGAATATATCAAACAAAAGATCATACCAATAACTTCCTTCTCTTTTTTTAACTTTTAAAAACTTTTTTAATTTTTAATTTTGTGGGTACATAGTAGGTTGTACATATTTATGGAGCACACGAGATGTTTTGATACAAGCACACAATGTATAATAATCCCATCATGGAAAATGGGATATCTACCCTCCCAAGCATTTATCCTTTTCTCCAAACCTTTCTTCCAATTATGCTCTCTCAGTTATTTTTAAATGCACAAATAAATTATTATTGACTATAGTCACGCTGTTGTGCTGGCAAATAATAGGTCTTATTCATTCTTTCTATTTCTATTTCTTTTGTATCCATTAACAATCCCCACCTCCCTCTTCACTATTCCCTGTCCCTGACCAACTACCCTGCCCAGCCTCTGATAACCAATCTTCTACTCTCTATCTCCATAAGTTGGATTGTTTTGATTTTTAGATCCCACAAGTAAGTGAGAACATGTGATGTTTGTCTTTCTGTGCTTGGCTTACTTCGCTTAACATAATGACTTCCAGCTCCATTCATGTTATTACAAACTACAGGATTTCATCCTGCTGAATAGTACTCCACTGTGAATATGTACCACACTTTCTTTATCCATTCATCTGCTGACAGACACTTAGGTGGCTTCTAAATCTTGGCTATTGTGAACTGTGCTGCAACAAACATGGAGTGCAGATATCTCTTCAGAATATTGATTCCCTTTCTTTTGAGTATATACCCAGCAGTGGGATTGCTGGATCATATGGTAACTCTATTTTTAGTTTTTTAAGGAGCCTCCAAACTGCTCTCGCTAATGGTTGTACTAATTTACATCCCCACCAACAGTGTTTGAGGGCTCTCTTTTCTCTACATCCTTACCAGTGTTTGCTATTGCCTGTCTTTTGGATATAAACCATTTTAACTGGGGTGAGATTGTAGTTTTGATTTTCACTTCTCTGATGATCGACGATGTTGAGCGCCTTTTCATATACCTGTTTGCCATTTGAATGTCTTTTGAGAAACATCTGTTAAAATCTTTTGCCCATTTCTTGATAGGAGTATTAGATTTTTTTTTCCCCTATAGAGTTGTTTGAGTTTCTTATATATTCTGGCTATTAATCACTTGTCAGATGGGTAGTTTGCAAATATTTCCTCCCATTCAGGGGTTGTCTCTTCACTTTGTTGATTGTTTCCACTGCTGTGCAGAAGCTTTTTAATTTGATGTGATCCCATTTGTCCATTTTTGCTTTGGTTGCCTGTGCTTGTGGGTATTAATCAAGAAATTTTTGCCCAAACAAATGTCCTAGAAAGTTTCCCCAATGTTTTCTTTAGTGGTTTCATAGTTTGAGGTCTTATATTTAAGTCTTTAATCCATTGCAATTTGATTTTTGTTTACGGTGAAAGATAGGGATCTAGTTTTGTTCTCCTGCATATGGATATCCAGTTTTCCCAGCACCATTTATTAAAGCGACTGTCTTTTCCTCAGTTTATGTATTCGGCCCCTTTGCCAAAAATTAGTAGGTGTGTGGATTTGTTTCTGGGTTCTCTATTCTGTTCTGTTGGTCTGTGTGTCTGTTTTTATGCTAATAGCATGCTATTTTGATTGCTATAGCTCTGTAGTATAATTTGAAGTCAGGTAATGTGGTTCCTCCAGCTTTGTTCTTTTTGCTTAGGATAGCTTTGGCATTCTGGGTCTCTTGCGGTTCCATGTAAATTTTAGGACAGTTATTTCTATTTCTGTGAAGAATATCATTGGAATTTTGATAGCGATTGCATTGAATCTGTAGATTGCTTTGGGTAACATGGACATTTTAACAATATCGATTCTTCCAATCCATGAACATAGAATCTCTCTCAATTTTTTGGTGTCCTCTTCAATTTCTTTCATCAATGTTTTATAGTTTACATTATAGAGATCTTTTACTTCTTTGGTTAATTCCTAGGTATTTAATTTTATGTTCTGCTATCATAAATGGGATTACTTTTTTGATTTCTTTCTTAGATTGTTCACTGTTGTTGGAAACAGGTTTATAACTTCGGGAAAAATCCACACCGAGACAATGGATTACTCAGCAAGGCTAGTTTACTTCCTGCAGGAAGGGTGCAACTCGAGGCAGTCTTGCCATGAGAGCACATCTGAACAAAGGAGACAGGGACATTTATAACTTTCATAACCTGAGGCAATCGCCTTACTGCTGTGTCCAGTTTCCATTGGCCAGAACAGGACCTCACATTCTATGCTTGACCCAATTGGCTAAACACTTGGAAATTTCCTGAACAAAAATAAGGAGAAAGAAGATGAGGAAGAAGAGGAAGCTAGTCAGGAGGTCAGGAAGGTTTTCAAATAAGGAATGGCATGCACCAGGGTTTGGAGCTTGCCCAGTTCTGTTCAGACATGCCAGAGCGAGTCAAGGTAGCTGATTTAAGATGTAGCTGATTTAGAGAATATATATATACGTGGGTATATGTTTATGCTAATAGCAGACAATGGCCATAGAGCAAGAGAGTGTAACTCCTTATAGTCTAAAATATAAACTTTGAAGAACTTTCCCATTTTTCAGAACTGTTCACACCAATAATTTCTGAAAACCAATAAATGACTTAGAGTATTAGACTGATTTAATGAATGCTCTGTGTTACATTGATATCATTTTGTAAGCAGTGTTATTTGTGTGTGAGTTTTTTTTTTTTTTTTAAGTCTCACTCTGTCGCCCAGGCTGGAGTGCAGTGGTGCAGTCTTGGCTCACTGCAGCCTCTGCCTTCTGGGTTCCAGCAATTCTCCTGCCTCAGCCTCCTGAGTAGCTAGAATTATAGGCACGTGCTGCCATGCCCAGCTAATTTTTGTGTTTTTAGTAGAGATGGAGTTTCCCCATGTTGGCCAGGCTGGCCTCGAACTCCTGACCTCAAGGGATCCATCCCCCTCGGCCTCCCAAAGCACTAGGATTATAGGCGTGAGCCACCATGGCCTGCCATTAGTTTTACTATATAGATAAATATAGTTTGGTTCATTTGGAAAATAAAAGATAATATGTTTAAAATATTTGATTTATATAGAAACTTATGTATGACTATGCCCTCCTCTACCAGACATTAAATATGAGTATTTTGAATATTCTGCCTGGGACCATGGTTGGGTATTTTGATCTAATTCTAAGGTGGTGGAGAAGTCATTGAAGGATTTTGAACAGAGAAATGATGCAGTCTGATTGATGCTTTGAAGTCTTACTCAGGCTGACTATAAAGGATAAGGGCACAATGGAGATGACTAATTGGGAGGCTCTACCAGGAATCCAACCTAAAGATGGTGGTGTACGGTGCCTGGTGTAGGGCACTATAGTGGGACAATGAGAAACACATGTGTTTTGAAGGTGGTACCAACAATGGACTGGATGGAGTTGTGAGCAAAAGAGAGGAATCAAGATGCCATACTGCAGTGAGTGGAGGAGACTGAGATGATTGTAGTAGATACTGGGGTGAAAACTCAAGATTTGGGACAAAATTTGACACGTCTATCAGAAATACAAGAGAAAATATTGAGGAGAAAGTCATGACAGGTCTCCAGAATTCCAAGGAGATGTTCTGGCTGGAGATGTGAATTTGGAAGTTGTGGGAAGTAGAAAAGTTCCTTTTTAAAGTTTCCTTTCTTGTTAAAGAATAAATCATAAGTATGCTAATAACTCTGTCAAGCCCTATCCTATATAGCTGTTAGATACGCCATGCTTACAGGCACATAGTACATTCTACATCCTTGTACTTTTTTTTTCTTTTCTTTTTATTTGGGTTGTCACCAATGTCCTTGTACTTTAACCACGATATCTGTGATGGACATGCTCACAGGCGTGTCCCAGCTCTCCATTGCTTTTACTTGTTTAGAAAAGTTTTAAGTTGTTAGCCAATCAGGTTTTAGTTTAAATTGTGAGGCTCCAGCCAACAGAGATCAGACACAGCAGTAAGGATGACCCCAAATGTGTAAGGAATAAATCTGTGTGTTTTCCTTTGTTCACTGTACTCTCGTGGCAAGATGGCTAGCGAGAGTGTCCTTCCTGTGGTCCAGAAAGTAAAAATTGTGTTGCTGAAAGATCCTTTGTCTCAGTGCTAATTTTTCTTTGTAGCACCGAGTGTCTATTTCCAACAGAAGTCATCAGTGTATGTGGGAGATTTAAAGCCATAGAAAAAGTGAAGACATCTAGGAAATGACAGTAGATGGCAGGTGGGAGAGGAGAGCCCAGGGCTGAGTCGCAGGACACCATGGCATTGGAAGTCAAGGACAGCAAATTGGTAGGGCACAGTGGCTCACGCCTGTAATCCCAGCATTTTGAGAGGCTGAGGCGAGCGGATCATGAGGTCAGGAGATCCAGATCATCCTGGCCAACATAGTGAAACCCCATCTCTACTAAATACAAAAAATTAGCCAGGGGTGGTGGTGTACGCCTGTAGTCCCAGCTACTCAGGAGGCTGAGGCAGCAGAATCACTTGAACCTAGGAGGCGGAGATTACAGTGAGCCAACATGGCGCCACTGCACTCCAGCCTGGCGACAGAGTGAGACACCATCTCAAAAAAAAAGAAAAGTCAAGGACAGCAGAAGCATCCAAGCATCCAGCATAGACAATGGAGACGGAGGAGAACCGGAGGAGTGTGGTGACCAGAAGCCACATGAAGTAAGTTTCAAGAAGAAAGAAACGTCAAATGCTACTAAGAGTTTGGGTGAGTTCAGGATAGGACTCAGCAAGA
Source organism: Saguinus oedipus (assembly GCA_031835075.1). NCBI lineage: Eukaryota > Metazoa > Chordata > Mammalia > Primates > Cebidae > Saguinus > Saguinus oedipus. The sequence goes on from CM063183.1 coordinate 106,888,544, forward strand.
TACACAGTACTGACACCATGATTTCAGGGAAGTGATAAGGACAAAAGTTTAATTGGAGCAGGCTTAGGGCACAGTGGGAGGAGGGAAAGGGGAGACAAGTGGTGACCACTTCCTGAAAGGGGGAGCAGAGACCTGGGGAGTAGCTGGAGGGAGCTGAAGGGAATATGAATGATTGCAGCATTTTGTATGCCAGTGGAAATAAAGTGTGGGTTACACAGGAGAGAGACAGGAGAATCACAGAAGTGAGCCCTAGAGTGGGTGACAGGGACAGATCTGGCTCTGATGAGGCCACCCCAGGGGCTGCATTATTCTCATGTGACCAGATCATGGGAATTCAAGGAATGTGGCCACCACTCAGGCTAAGGCTCTGACCTGCAGGGTGTGGCCACATTAGGCTGGTCCCACTTCCTCCTCCCACCCCTGACACTGCCAACATCCCAGGGCTTGGATCTCAGAACAAGTCAGCTGAAAGTTAAGCTAAAGAGGTGTGGCAATAGCTTAATACTGTCTTAAGGAGGCAACAGAGCAGAGCCTCTGGACTCAAGAGAGTAGATTTAAGTCCTGGCCCTGCTACTTCCCTGCTAGCTATATGGCCTGGACAAATCGCTTCAATGAGTCTCAGTTTTCTCATCCGCAATATGAGAAACTTTACCAAACCACCTTATGAAGCTTGAAGGCGTAAATGGGATGATGGATATACAGGTACATGGAAAAGTGTGGTACAAATGCCATAAATTGTCATTAGGCTTACTTCACAAGAGCCTCCCAATTTCCTCACTGACATAAGTATGTATCACTTCAAGATCATCAGTCAAAAGGGAGGGGTAGACATATGATTATCTTCAAAGCTTTCTGGGAGCCTATTAAATGCTAATCACAAGGCACAGGGATGATCCAGAAAGCAAACCTCATCCTTGCTGCTTCTTATCCATCCTCCGTGTTGCTGCTGGAGAAAAGAGAGTGTCCAGTATTTGCCCTCTGGATGGATCCTCCAGGCGCTCCAAGGCCTGCTGGGAGCCTGGTCTGCCCAAACTGAAACTGAAACTGCCTGCAGCTTGCATAGCCGGGGCGGGGGGGGGGGGGGGGGGCACAGACTCTGTCAGGCGCTGTACCAGGCCCATTACCCAAATGATCTCCTAACTGTTGTCATTAAACAGTAAAGGAGGCCAGGCGCAGTGGCTCACGCCTGTAATCCTAGCACTTTGGAAGGCTGAGGTGGGTGGATCACCTGAGGTCAGGAGTTAAAGACCAGCGTGGCCATCATGGTGAAACCCCATTTAAAAAAAGCAAACAAAAAAAAACAGTAAAGAAAACGGAGGCTCAGGAGGTCAAATCAGGTCACCCAACCAGCAAGAGGCCAAGAGGAACTTAACTGAGGTCTGCCTGTTCCAAAGAGCCTGCTTTTTCTACTAACAGACCAAGTGCTTCATTAAGGTTTCTTTAGTGAATGAATGGATGAATGAATGAATAAAATACTCTGATGCAAAATCACTTAGTCAAAGGAGCTCAACAGCCAGAAGGCACAGCCCCAATTAAATAGAAGCAAAACAACCTTCTAAGAGTATGGCTTAAATAACTCAAGAGTTTCCCAAACTCATGAGCGATAAGATCTCAGGCAAGTTGCAGAACCTGTTGGGAGCTGGTTTATCCATTTATAGGCTTGGAGCAAACCGGTTTTGCTCCTCCCTCCCTTCCAGGAAGGAGAGTAACAGAGCCATAGAAATTAAGTCTCTAGCCATGAGCATTAAGATCTTTGAAAGGTGGCTTCTGGCTCATGACCATCCCATGGCCAGGACTAGCTACCTAATTTGTGGGAACCCACACAAAATAAAAATATGTAGCCCTTTGCTCAAAAGCTAGTAAGAATTTCAAGGCCAGGCACAGTGGCTCACTCTTGTCCAGCACTTTGGGAGGCCGAGGTGGGTGGATCACTTGAGGTCAGGAGTTCGAGACCAACCTGACCAATATGGTAAAACCCTGTCTCTACTAAAAATACAAAAATTAACTGGGCATGGTGGCAGCAATTAATAACCCTACAATGGCTTCTAAGTGTTCAAGTGAAAGGAATATTATACAGGTCTCTCATTTTAATAAAAATCTAGGGCCTGGCATGGTGGCTCACGCCAGTAATCCCAGCACTTTGGGAGGCTGAGGTGGGCAGATCACGAGGTCAGGAGTTGGAGACCAGCCTGGCCAACATGGTGAAACCCTGTCTGTATTAAAAATACAAAAATTATCCGGGCATGGTGGCGCATACCTGTAATCCAAGCTACTCAGGAGGCTGAGGTAGGAGAATTACTTGAACCTGGAGGCAGAGGTTGCAGTGAGCCGAGATTGCACCACTACATTCCAGCCTGGGCAACAGAGTGAGAACTGCCTCAAAAACAAAAACAAAACAAAAACAGATATTCTGTGTAGATGAAACAGACTTATATTGGAAGCAGATACCATCTCTGACTTTCACAGATAAAGAGGAGAAGCTGATGTCTGGTTTTAAAGCTTCAAAGGACCACTGATTCTCTTGTTACAGGCTAAGGCAAGCTGGTCACTTTAAGTTGAAGTCAATGTTCATTTGCCATTTCGAAAATCCTAGGGTTCTTAAGAATTATGCTTAGTCTATTCTGCCTGTGCTCTCTAAATGGAACGACCAAGCCTAGATTACAGCATCTTTGATTATGGCATGATTTACTGAATATTTAAGGCCCACTGTCGAGATCTACTGCTCAGGAAAAAAAAAAAAAAGATTTCAAATTGTAACTACTCATTGACAATGGAGGACCTGGTCACCTGAGGGCTCTGATGATGTACAAGGTTAGTGTTGTTTCCCTGCCTATTTATACAACATCCATTCTGCAGCCCATGAATCCAGGAGTAATTTCAAATTTCTTTTTTTTTTTTTTTTGAAAGGAAAAGAGAGGAAGAAAAAGAGGGAGAGAGAACAAAAATATTGCTTTATTCTATAAATGACTATTAATAATGGCCGATCATTATTTTATGTATTTAAAATGGAGAATGTATATTTTATTTATCTAAAGTGGAGAGTTTGCTTATTAAGTTTACTTGTTACTGATCTGAGTTCAGATTCTGGATATCCTTATTAATTTTCTGTTTCGTTGAGTCTGAATCTCTTTATGGGTCTTATGTATCTGGGTGTTAGGATGCATTGATCCTTATACCACTCTACCTTTGTTGATTTGAAATCTGTTTTATCAAATCATGAATTGCAACTCCTTTTTGTTTGTTTGTTTTTTTCTCTATTTGATTGGTAAATCTTTCTCCAACCCTTTGTTTTTAGTCTATGTATATCTTTGGATATGAAATAGGTCTTGGCTGTATCTTTTAATTAGAAAATTTAGTCGATTTCAATTTAGGATTACTGCCATTTGATGTTAACTGGCTATTTTATCCATTTGTTGATGTAAATTCTTCTTTCTGTTGATGTTCTTTACTTTTTGGTATATTTTTAGAAAGGCTAATACTGGTTGTTCCTTTCTGTGTGTAATGCTTCTTTCAGAAGTTTTTGTAAAGCAGGCCTGGTGGTAATAAAATCTCTGAGTACTTGCTTGTTCATAAAAGATTTTATTTTTCCTTCAATTATGAAGCTTAGTTTGGCAGGATATGAAATTCTGGGCTGAAATTTCTGTTCTTTGAGGATGTTAAATATCGGCCCCCACTCTCTTCTGGCTTGTAGGGTTTCTACTGAGAGACCTGCTGTAAGTCTAATAGGCTTCCCTTTGTGCGTAACCTGACCTTTCTCTCTGGCTGCCCTTAGTATTTTCTCCTTTGTTTCAACCCTGATGAATCTAATGATTATGTGTCTTGGGGTTGCTCTTCTTAAGGAATATCTTTGTGGTGTTCTCTGTATTACTTGAGGTTGAATGGTATCCTGCTTTGCTAGATTGGGAAAATTCTCCTGGATAATATCCTGAAGAATATTTTCCAGCTGGGATTCATTCTCTCCATCACATTCAGGTACACCTATCAAACGTAGATTAGGTCTTTTCACATAGTCCCATAATTCTTGGAGACTTTGCTCATTCCTTTTTATCCTTTTTTCTCTATTCTTGTCTTCTCGTTCCATTTCATTAAGTCGGTCTTCGACCTCTGATATCCTTTCTTCTGCTTGATCAATTCAGCTATTCAAACTTGTGCATATTTCACTAAGTTCTCGTGTTGTATTTTTCAACTCCATTAGTTCATTTATATTCCTTTCTATATTGTCCATTCTTTTTAACATTTCGTCTAACCTTTTTTCAAAGTTCTTAGTTTCTTTGCATTGGTTTAGAACAATTTGTTTCAATTCCCAGAGGTTTTTTACCATCCACCTTCTAAAGCCTCCTTCAGATACTGGAACACAGTCCTCTTCCATTAGGGCTTGTTCCGTTGCTGATGAGGAATTACTATCCCCTGTAGAGGGAGAGGGGTTCTGACTTTCAGTTTTCTCGGCCTTTTTAGGCTGTTTTTTTCCCTTTATTGTGATTTTATCCATCTGATATCTTTACAATTAGCGCCTTTCTGATTAAGTTCCTGAGAGGATGTCCAATTTATTGATTCCCAGTGCTGGAATCCGAGCAACCCACTGCGCCGGCCAAAACAACAGCGGTAAGACTGATGGTGCTCTTCTGCCTGGGAATCTCCGGTCTGGCTTCCTTCTTGAGTCCGCAACAAGCGGCTCTGCCTTCCCGGAGCTCCAAACACCAGTCAGTAGGGGAACCAGTCCCGCTCACTGTGCACGAAGAGCTGCCGCGCCAAGGCGACGACAAAACCGCTGCGCCAGCCACAGAAGTCGCGCTGGCGACCCGCGGGGCTCCTCCACTGGAAATCTGGTCCGTGGGCGACGAAAATTCCTCTGAAAATGTGGCGTCCTCACGTTTTCTGAGCTTTCACTGGGAGCTACAATCCCGAGCTGTTAGCGATCAGCCATCTTGGATCTCTCTCCTAATTTCAAATTTCAAGTCTTATTATTTAAGAAATACACTCTGTAAAGCTATAGCTGCCTAGATAGTGATTTCTCTGAGGGTCTGGGGAAAGTAAATGGAAAACCTTCTGGAAGAGTTTCACCATTCTAAATGCCATTAAATTTGTGATTTATGAGAGGAGATCAAAATCTCCATATTAATAGGAGTTTGGAAGAAGTTGTTGATTCCTCCTCTCATGGATGACTTTGACAGGTTCAAGACTCAGTGGAGAAAGTCACTGCAGATGTGGTGGAAACAGTGAGAGAACTAGAATTAGAAGTGTAGTCTGCAGCTGTGACTGATTTGCTGCAATCTCATGGTGAATGGATGCAGAGTTCCTTCTATGGATGAGCAGAGAAAGTGGTTTCTTGAGCGGCAGCCTACTCCTGGTGAAGATGCCACAAACAGTATTGAAATGACAACAAAGGATTTAGAATATTCCATAAACTTATTTGATAAAGCAGTGGCAGGATTTGAGAGGAGTGACTCCAAAGTTGAGCTCAGTTCTACTGTGGGTAAGATGCTGTAAAACAGCATGGCATACTGTAGAGAGATCCTCCATGAAAAGAAGTACCAACTGGGCCGGGCGCGGTGGCTCAAGCCTGTAATCCCAGCACTTTGGGAGGCCGAGGTGGGTGGATCACGAGGTCAAGAGATCGAGACCATCCTGGTCAACATGGTGAAACCCTGTCTCTACTAAAAATACAGAAAATTAGCTGGGCATGGTGGCATGTGCCTGTAATCCCAGCTACTCAGGAGGCTGAGGCAGGAGAACTGCTTGAACCCAGGAGGCAGAGGTTGCGGTGAGCCGAGATCGCGCCATTGCACTCCAGCCTGGGTAACGAGCGAAACTCTGCCTCAAAGAAAGAAAGAAAAAAAAAGAAGCACCAACTGATGCAGCAAACTTTATTGTTGTCTTATTTTGTGACATTGCTGCAGCCTCTGCAACCTTCAGCAGCCACGACCCTGACACTTGGCAGTCAACAACATTGAGGCCAGACCCTCCACCAGCAAAAAGAGTGGGACCTGCTGAAGCTCAGCAGGTTACGATGCATTTTTGTACATATAGTCAACCAATTATTTCATCACCTTTTATTGAAAAGATTGTCTTTCCCCCATTTGTCTTGACACCTTTGCTGAAAATCAATTGACCATATGTGTGGGTCTATTTCGGAGCTCTCTGTTCTGTTTCATTGATCTGTATGTCAAAGTTTACTTGATTACCAAACTATCTGATTACTATTCACTTCATAGTTAAGTCTTGAAACCAGATAGCATAAATCTTTCAATTTTGTTCCTCTTCACAATTGCTTTGGCTATTCTACGTATAAAATTTTTTACGTTGCATGGAATTTCTTTCTTTCTTTTGTTAAAATTGAGATAGGGTCGTGCCATGTTGCCCAGGCTGTTCCCAATCCTCTGGGCTCAAGCAACCTTCCATCTTGGCCTCTTAAAGTGCTGGGATTGCAAGTGTGAGCCACCACACCTGGTCTGCTTATTACATTTTTTAAAGAAAAAAAAAACCTGCTAATATTTTGAATATAATTGTGTTGAATCTAGAGAATCGATTTTAGGGAGAATTGGCATTTAAAAAATATGAAGTCTTCCAATCATGAGTGTGGTGAATTCACCATTTCTATTCACCTTCCTTCATTTCTCTCAGTAATGTTTTATAGTTTTCAGAGTATATCAATGCACATATTTGTTAAATTTATCACCATTTCATAACTCTGTGTGTGTGTGTGTGTGTGTGTGAGAGAGAGAGAGAGAGAGAGAGAGAGAGAGAGAGAGAGAGAGAGATTCCTTTATGTTCCCAAAGTGTACCAAAAGGAAATTGGTTAAGGATTGTGGTTAGCTGAATTCCAGTTAGGTAAGATTTTACCGTGTTTGGTACTCATAATAGCTTCAAATTATATCATACCCCATATTCAAAAACCTTTATTGAGAAATAACTTACAAAGGGAATAATTGGAAACAACTGAATGGGCTGATTAAGTAAGTCATGCTATATTCTTGAGGTGCAGTCAAAAAATAACATTATGCAACAATGATTTTCAGACGGTGTCAGGGTGTCTGACCAGGCCAGGCAGGCGTCAGGGGTCTTGCTTCTGTTCTGATCTCAGGAGCTCTAGTTTTACCCATTTTGGCTCTTGAGGTCCCTAGTAAAATTTTGTTTCAGAGTTCCAAGAAGAAAATTTTTTAAAATCATTATTGAAAAAGAATTTTTAATGATCGAGAAATATGATAATAGAATTATAAGCAGATTGCAAAAGAATGTATTTTATGTCCCTTTTGGGGAAGAAAAGAAGAAATAGATGTATAGAAAACAATCAGAAGGTTACACATACATCAAAACACATAACAATTATTTCTGTGCAATTGGCTTATGGATTATTTCTAGATGTTTGTCCTTTCTAAATATGTATAATGTAACATGTATTATCATTCTCTAATGAACACAGAATAAACTAAAATTCCTTAGCATATGACTCAAAGTCTCCATCATTTGACATAAAATGTCTTTCTAGGCCGGGTGCAGTGGTTCATACCTGTAATCCCAGCTCTTTGGGAGGCTGAGGCGGGTGGATCCCCTGAGGTCAGGAGTTCGAGACGAGGCTGACCAACATGGAGAAACCCCATCTCTACTGAAAATACAATATTAGCTGGGCACGGTGGCACAGGCCTGTAATCTCAGCTACTCAGAAGGCTGAGACAGGATAATTGCTTGAACCTGGGAAGCCGAGGTTGCAGTTAGCTGAGACTGTGCCATTGCACTCCAGCCTGGGCAACATGAGTGAAACTCCATATCAAAAAATAAAAATAAAAAATGTCTTTTTAGACTCTTTGCTAAGTCGCAATTCATCAGGGTCACAAGTTCTAGCCTCAAAGAAATACTCACTGTTTCCTGAGTATACCCTGTGCTCCCTGCTCCACACCTTTTCAAGGGCTAAGTTCTTAGTCCAGAATTCCCTAATCACACACTACCACTTCCTATGGGAATTCAACCATTCATAACACACATAATAATAAGTTAAAGTAATAAACTATTCAGGTATACTGCACAGAGAGCATAGTTTCAACCATTTGAAGAAAAAAACGCAAAGAGAAAACTGGAAGGAACAACGTAAATAACGCACCGCGGCACCTGCACGCTGGGCTGATAAGGTTTCTGCTTACTCGTTGGTTTGACTCGGTAAATCACTTTACCCTCTGAGTTTTGGATTCTTTGCAGGCTGTGGGAAGGATGAACTGAGACGATGTGATTTGCCCTGTAAACTGTAACGGGATGTTGCAATGGGAGCTACACATTTGACACGTGAGCTGTGTGAAGCCGTCCCCTTTGAGGCTGACGCTCTGTCGCCCCACACTGTCTAGCATGCCGCACTCAACAAATGTCGAATGATTTAGTCTTATACCAATTCTGAAAATAGAGCAATAATTCCTTTGCATCCTGAAATGTTAACGGTAGACCCGGGATTTAACAAAAGCCTGTGCTCCAGAGAGCCTAGGATTGTCATCAAGATTGGATTTTCCTTTGCTGTTCCCAAGACTTGTGGCCTTCATAAGCCATCCAGTCCCCAGGCCAGTAATCAATGGGCTCTGGTACAGCCCAGGGGGTCACTTCGGTCTTACTAAAAACGGAAAACTATAGGCCAGAGAAACACTTACACCAAAGACGGCTCTGGAGCTCTGGGCAGTCACTCACTCCCCACCTCTCTAAGCGAGATGATGCCCAGAACCACCTGTGTGCAAGTCCACCTGCCCATGGCCCTTATCAGTCAAGCAGGCTCCAGGAGCACCAAGAGGATGGCCGGCGACCACCTCCCATTCCTCAGAGGGGACACTGAAGCCACAAGTGGGGAAGTGACTTACCAAAGGCATATGCTAGTTAGTGCAGCTGGTTGGCACTGGAACCAGAGCATACCCAAGTGTTGTTCATTTCAGCTGAGATTGCTTTAGGGAAGCAGGGATTCCACTCTGCTTGATAGCCTCAGCAACAGGCAGAGCCTGGCTACAGCTGGTTTCCCTGAATCTTTGCTGGACACAACTGTGCCTAAGGTGACATCAGCATGTCACTTTCCTTGACACCCAACTACTGCCCCCAGAAATTGTTTTCAGGCTAAGAAAGACCCCACTGCCTGTCCAGGAAGCCATGAAGAGATCTACAAACATCGGCCACCATGGTCTATTATGGGTAGAAGCAACAGTGAAAATCACAACGGTGAGACCAGGCCCGAAGGACAAGGACGACTCTGCCCAACAGAGGGAGGGAAGCCCAGGCTGGACTCTATGTGGCCGGAGCTTCCAGGGTTGGCTTTTCTTTTCTTTTCTTTTCAGACAGTTTTTCTCTCGTTGTCCAGGCTGGAGTGCAGTGACGCTGTCTCAGCTCACTGCAACCACCACCTCCTGGGTTCAAGTAATTCTCCTGCCTCAGCCTCCCAAGTAGCTGGGATAACAGGTCTGTGCCACCACTCCCGGCTAATTTTGTATTTTTAGTAGAGATGGGGTTTGACTGTGTTGGCCAGGTTGCTCTTGAACTCCTGACCTCAAGTGATCCTCCCGCCTTGGCCTCCCAAAGTGCTGGGATTACAGGTGTGAGGCACCACACCCAGCCATTCTTGGACCTGTAAATGCTGACTCCGAATGCTTTAAAACAGTGTGAGGGCAAACAACATAAGCCTGACCAGGGTAGCCAGCAGTCCGCCACCTCCATGATGGACATCTGTCTGACTGATGGCAACCAAGTCTAGGTTCTTGGGGGCAAAACCTCTGGAGTGTGGGGGAAAGATGGCCGCCAGCGGAGGGACCGGCTTCTTCTGTGTAAGCCTCAGGCTCCTCATTTGCAAGACAGAAACTGTGATATCTACCCACAGGGCTGTTGGGAGGATTAAATAAATGACATGGGGGAAACTGTAAAATAATGCACCGAGTGTTAATATACAAATCAGAATGTCAATATGTAATTTCTTTAAGCCACCAAGGTTAGATGATTCTGGCTTTAAGATTCATAACCCTTGCCATGCACGGTGGCTTAAGCCTGTAATCCCAGCACTTTGGGAGGCGGATCACTTGAAGTCAGGAGTTCAAGACCAGCCTAGGCAAAATGGTGAAACCTCGTTTCTACTAAAAATACAAAAATTAGCCTGGTGTGGTGGCGTGTGCCTGTAATCCCAGCTACTCGAGAGGCTGAGGCAGGATAATTGATTAAACTGGAGAAGCGGAGGTTGCAGTGAGCCAAGATCGCACTACTGCACTCCAGCCTGTGTGACAGATACCAAAGACTAGGTCTCAAAAATTAAAAAAAAAAAAAAGGCCGGGTACCATGGCTCACACCTGCAATCTCAGCACTTTGGGAGGCTGAGGTGGGCAGATCGCGCAAGGTCAAGAGATCGAGACCATCCTGACCAACATGGTGAAACCCATCTCTACTAAAAATACAAAAAAAATTAGCCAGGCGTGGTGGTGTGTACCTGTAGTCCCAGCTACTTGGGAGGTTGAGGCAGGAGAATCATTGAACCCTGGAGACGAAGATTGTAGTCAGCCGAGATCCACTGTTGCACTCCAGCCTGGGGACAGAGCAAGACTGAAAAAGAAAGAAATCCATAACCCCAGGAATTAACCACTTGAATTACATTCAGGACCCTAAAGAAGACTATTATGGGGGGATGGGCATTTGTAAGTTCAGAATGAACCACGTCCACACTAGTCTCCACAGGTCGGAATTTTCATGCAAAGGGCACCGTGTGGAAGAGAGAGAATAAAATGTTGCCGCCACGGGGCCATGCATCTTGGAGTAAGTTCTTCCTTCTCTCTCTCGGCCTCAGTTTCTCATCAAGAATTTGAGCGGATTGGACCAGCCTCCTTCCAGCTCCAAAGTTCTCAGATGTTAGTTAGCCTTCATATCAGTCCTGTTTAAAAAGGGCCGAGGCAACAGATGCAGACCGGCTCCCCTGGGACCCCCTGCCAGCATTTCTGGCAGGTAGGAGAGAGAGGAATCTGATGGCCTGGAATCTTCCACACTTTGACTCACGCCAGCTCAGCTTCACAGTGCCTGGCCTGTGCCCTGCCCTGGGCCCTGCCTGCATGGACGACTGGCACAGCAGCCAGGCCCTCATGAGCTGGTGCTGTCATGTCATAGCAAAGGCCTCTGCTTTGTCCCCAAACACAGGTTCCCCAGGCACAGGACTCTTTGAAGGAGTTGGGGTGGGGGCTCAGTACAGCTGCAGGTTGCGATTGACTTCTCAAATTAAAGCCAGACAGATGGGCTGCTGGCGAGGGCCGAGGACCTCGAGGACCTTATGGCCTAACACAGCGGGAGGCATCACAGGGTGAGAGGCATATGAGAGAGAGAGAGAGTGGGGGGTGAGAGAGGAGAGAGAGCGGAGAGAGAGAGAGAGGAAGGGAGGGGGGAGAGAGAATGGAGAGAGAGGAGAGAGAGAGAAAGAGAGGGGGAGAGAGAGAAGAGAGAGGAGAGAGGGGGAGAGAGAGAGAGAGAGAAAGAGAGAGAGCGAGAGGGAGAAAGCTAGCAAGCGAGTGAGCTCTCCAGGCAACCAACCCACTCCTGGGATAATCCATTAATCCCTTCACCCACTCAACAGGGCGGATCCCTCACCAATCACCTCTTAAAGTTCCCACCTCTGCCAGGCATGGTGGCTCACGCCTATAATACCAGCACTTTGGGAGGCCAAGGAATTCAAGACCAGCCTAGCCATCAAAATGAAACCCCGTCTCTACTAAAAATACAAAAATTAGTTGGTATAGAGGTGCATTCCTGTAATCCCAGCTACTTGGGAGGCTGAGGCAGGAGAATTGCTTGAACCCGGGACCCAGGAGGCAGAGGTCGCAGTGAGCAGAAATCACGCCACCACACTCCTCAAAAAAAAAAGGCCGACCTCTTAATAAAGTAACATTGGGAGGTTAAATTTCTGCATGAGTTGCAGAAGGGACAAAAATACTAGTCATAGCCACCGGGTCTGTATTTAGGACTAGATCACCGATAACAGTCATCACAGCAAAGTCATCCCTCACTGTCCACGGGGCATTGGTCCCAGGACTTTCTGTGGATACCAGACTCCGTGGACGCTCAAGTCACTGATGGGAAATGGTGCAGTGTTCGCCTGTAGCCTACTCATGTCCTTCGTATACTTCAAATCATCTCAAGGTTACTTACAACACTAGCAGAGCGTAAGTGCTGTGGAAATGGCTGTTCTATTGTATTGGCATCTTTCTGATTTTTTGGTTTGTTCAGTTAGAGACAGAGACTTGCTCTGTTGCCTTGAACCCAGGAGGGGGAGGTTGTGGTGAGCCAAGATCATGCCATTCACTGTAGCCTGAGCAACAAGAGTGAAACTGCATCTCAAAAAAAAAAAAAAAGAAAGAAAGAAAGGAAGAAAGAACGAACTTTGCTCCACTCTTGCTCTTGTTACTGTGTGCCTCTGAGGTGCCTGGCATCGTGCTTCGCGCTGTCTGCGCTGAGTCATTCTGTCTTTACAGCACCTCCACGGGGCACGGGTTGTTTCACTAAGGAGAACACCAAGAGACAGAGAAGTTGTGTCACTAGCCCAAGTTCATGAGCCACTGGGGTCTGGAATCCCGATCCTTCTAAGTCCAGAGTCTGAGCTCTTACCCTGTGCCCGCTCCCCACCATGACCCCAGCTTCCTGAAGGAGCAGGGAAGCCAGCATTCCGATTCTGTGACTTCATCTGTGATTTCATCCCGGGAGTTCGGAGCGGCCCTCTTAGGCTTGCTCTCATGATCTCACCGTTTCTCTCCTAACTACTTGGCACCAACTGGCTCTCCTCTGCGTGACCTTGGGCGAGTCCTTTATCCTTGCTGGGTTGGTTCCTGGTGTATGAAGGAAGAAGAGAGGCCCACGATAACCGCCGACGCCTGGGCTCCTGCGTGGGCTTGTGGTTCTCCCTGAGACCAAACCCTGTTGTGAACAGCAGGCTCCAGCTTGGCCCCGTGTCAAGCAGGGAACCCACGGGCCTGTGTTCTAGAAGCGTCTACAACCCCCAGATCCGCACATACCTGCAGGGCATTAACATCTCCTCACCATGAATGCTAAATCCTCGAGCTGAGAACACCGGAGGGACTCAGGGTGCCCAGCGTTGCTGCAGAGGCCTGGGGACCCACAGCCACACAGAGGTGTGGCCCAGCCTCGTGCTGACATCCCTCCGTTTCCTGGCTCTGCGCCCCAGCCACCCAGCGGATGAAGCATTGCCGAGTGTGGCGGTTCCCAGGGTGGCTCCCATGGAACAGGGTCTGAGTAGAAAGTTCTTGAAGGCAGGAGCCACCTAGGGGCCTCGGGTCCTAAAAGGTGAATGTCCTCCTCCCCACCTCCAGGAAGCCCTTTCCAATATTTCTCACACTTTCGATTTCTGCATCTTTCAGCTTTTCCCAGGAAAATGCTGTAAGCGATGAAAAACGGTTTTTGGGTCCCTCACTGTTGCCATGGGGACTGTGTGACCCAACTGAGCAGGTTTCTTTTTTCTACACATGGAAGTGAGGGAATGGGCCACAGAAAAAATGATGTAATGTCCTATCTTTTTAAAAATAATTTATTGTTGGAGACAGAGTCTCACTCTGTCACCCAAGCTGGAGTGCAATGGCGTCACCTTAGCTCACTGCAGCCTCGACCTCCTAGGCTCAAGCAAGCCTCCCATCTCAGCCTCCCCAGTAGCTGGGACTACAAACGCAAGCCACCACACATACCTAATTATTCTATCTTTTATCTGGCAGGAGAGAAAGGTGTTTTGGGACCTTTGAGCTCTGGCTTTCTCGTAATTTAATTCAGTTCTGTTCAACACATATTGATTGACGGCCTTCTGTCTGCATGACGCTGAACAGGACACCTGCAGGGGCCACCTCCCTAAACCTCAGCAGAAAGCAGCTGGAGTGAACTGAGCGCCTCCACTGCTCCCAGGCATATGAAAGATGTGTTTCTGCCTTCATTCTTTCATTTCATCATCAAATAATCTTCAAAGGTTGCTGTTTATCATTTCTACTTTTCAGAATGAGAAAACGAAGGCTGGACAAGGGAAAGATTTTGAAGTGCTAACCCCACAGTACCTATGAATGTGACTTCATTTAAAAATAGGGTCTTTAACCCATGCCGGAGCAAACTGTGTCCCCAAACCATTGTTTGGCCTCTGTGCCCATAGGCTGCTGGCACTGAAGTCTCTTGCACAGTGGAAAAAATAATAGGGTCTTCGCAGCCCTGCGCGGTGGCTCCTAGCACTATGGGAAGCAGAAGCAGGTGGATCACAAGGTCAGGAGTTTAAGACCAGCCTGGCCAAGATGGTGAAACCCTGTGTCTACTAAAAATACAAACATTAGCTGGATTAGTGGCAGGTGCATGTAATCCCAGCTACTTGGGAGGCTGAGGCAGGAGAATTGCTTGAACCTGGGAGACGGAGGTTGCAGTACGCTGAGATTACACCACTGCATTCCAGCTCAGGTGACAGAGCAAGACTCAGTCTCAAAAAAAAAAAAAAAAAAAACAGAAAAAAGAAAGAAAAAAAAAAGAAAAGAAAGAAAGAGCAACGAATAGGGTCTTTGCAGATATAATTAGTTGAGATGAGGTTATCAGGGAAAGCACTAATCCAATATGACTGTGTTCTTATAAAAAGGGGAAATTCAAGCCAGGCACAGTGGGTCATGCCTGAAATCTCAGCACTTGGAGAGGCTGAGGTGAGAGCATTGCTGAGGCCTGGGCAACATAGTGAGACCCTGTCTCTTCAAAAATTAAAAAGCAAAAAAGTACCTGGGTGTGGTGGCACACACCTGTAGTCCCAGACACTTGGGAGACTAAGGTGGAAGGATAGCTTGAGCCCAGGAGATCGAGGCTGTAGTGATCATTCCACTGCACTCCAGCCTGGGTGACAGAGCAAGACCCTGTCTCTTAAAAAAAATGGGGGGGGGGCATGGAAGCTGGACACAGAAACGCACAGGAAATGCCATATGAAGACAAAGGCAGAAGGGGGTGTGCTTTCTTTTTCCTCCTATGGTTGATGTTTAGTTCAACTGATTTGTTTTGGTGTTACCGTGTTTTAGGGATTACCCCATAGGATCGGATTGAATTTTATTTACTGAATAGGTAACACATTAACAATGTTACAAAAGTTTGTTGAAACTGCATGTTACAAAAGTTTGTTGAAACTGTAAAAAAGGCATATAGTCAGAGAAATGTCCTTCTCCGCCCTTTCCCTTCTGCTCCATTCCCTCCCACCTCTGTAAGTAATTAATTTCATTAGTTTCTAGTTTACCTATCTTGTGTTCCTCTTTGCAAAAATAGGCCGATTCGTGTATTTTTTAAAATTTCTCTTTCTTACACAAAAAGTAACATACCACATGTGGATTTTATTTTTTCTACTTAACAACATATTCTGGAAATTATTCCATAACAATTTATAGAGCCTTCCTCATTCTTTTTACAGCTGCCTTCTTCAACCACTACGGTTGCTTTAGGGGATGGAGGCAGAAATCCAGTGCAAGTTTGCCTCCTTTGTAACCACAAAGCCCTAATGTGCTTCTTTTCCTAATCATTGTTATTGAAATATTAAGCACTATTTCTTTCCTTCCCTCCCTCCCTTCTGCTTCTCTCTCCCCACCTCCCTCCCTCCCTCCCTTCCTTCTTTTTTTCTAGCTTAAACACACTATCATTTCTACTACTAGATAGAAGTCTACTGCTTGCCAGGTCTTGGTAAAGGTGGCTGTTCCTGGGCGTGGGCAGCTTTCCTCCACCAAGTGACTCAGGCACTGAGGCTCCTCCCAGCCCTGGGCGTGGGCAGCTTTCCTCCACCAAGTGACTCAGGGACTGAGGCTCCTCCCAGCCCTGGGCCTGGGCAGCTTTCCTCCACCAAGTGACTCAGGGATTGACACTCCTCCCAGCCTCTTGCTCCACCATCCCCTATGGTCTCATCATCATCTGCAAGCAGCTGGGAGCAGAGGGAAAGGGTTTGTGAAGGAAGCACACTCACATCTTTACTTTTTACCTAAAAAAGTCAAAGTGCACAAATCATGTACAAAAAGTGCACAAGTCATGAGAATATAACTTGTTTAACGAAGTGAGCACATGTAAATCACTACCCATGTTAAGAAACAGAACACTTTCATATTATCATCCGGTTCTTACTCCCAAAGAGAGCCAACCTCCTGACTACCAAGCAGCAGTTCTGTTTGTTTTGAACTTTATATAAACGTAGTCACAGTTTATACACCTGGGTTTGGTTTCTTGGACTGGAGAGTCACGTCATTTTGTGTAGCGGTGTTAATACTTTGCTGCCCTTCATTGTCGTGTAGCACTCCACTATGCAAACATATTTCTCCATTCTCCTGTTGCTGGTGGTCTGGGAAGAGCAGTGGCTGCTGAGGACCTTCATTGTTCCCTGGTACATCTGCACGCATTTCTGTTGGCCTTAAACCTAGGAGTGGACTTGCTGGCTCACATGGTTTGCAGATATTCAATTTTGTAGACACTGCCAATCATTTTTTTGTCTGTTTTTTGTTTTTTGAGATGGAGTTTTGCTCTTGTTGCCCACAGTGGAGTGCAATGACACAATCTCTGCTCCCACTGTAACCTCCCCGTCTCAAGTTCAAGGGATTCTCCTGTCTCAGCCTCCTGAGTAGCTGGGATTACAGGAGCCCACCGCTATGCCTGGCTAATTCTGGGGATTTTTAGTAGAGATGGGGTTTCATCATGTTGCCTAGGCTGTTCTCAAACTCCTGACCTCAGGTGATCTGCCCACCTCAGCCTCCCAAAATGCTGGGATTACAGACATGAGCCACTGTACCCAGCCATCATTGTTTATTTTTTTTTAAAAATTCTGGTTAGAGGAATTATAGAAGGTTCTTGAGAAGGTGGCTTTAAAAAGACCATACATAGGCCAGGCACGGTGGCTCATGCTTATAATTCCAGCACTGTGGGAGGCTGGAGCAAGAGAAGCACTTCAGGCCAGGAGTTCAAGACCAGCCTGGGCAAACTACTGAGACCCCCAGGTACACAAAAACTTTACAAATTAGCCAAGCATGATGACGTCTGCCTGTAGTCCTAGCTACTTGGGAGGCTGAGGTGGCAGGATCTCTTGAGCCCAGGAGGTACAGTGAGATGTGATCGAGCCGCTGCACTGCAGCCTGGGCAACAGAGCAAAAAGAAAAAAGGAAAAAAAAAAGCCTATAATCAATGATCAGGACCAGGACTGTCGTGGGGGAGAAAAGGGAAGGAAATGCCAGGGAGGGCTGCCCACGGGCAAGATCTGATCTGCAGGCCAGAAAGTGACTGGTGGATTTCAGGAATAGTCCAGACTAGTGTGCCTCAGACACGTTTTCATAGCTCAGTTCAAATGGAGTCCCCATCACTGTGCTCACTGAGCCCCTCATCCTGAAAGGCCGGAGGGGGTTCCTTTAGCGAGGCTGTCTCTCTCTGGTGTTCCTGGCCGCCCTTGCTGTTTCATCCAGGGGGCCCAGAGGGCTTAGCCCCAAATGAGGGTCGACAGCGCCACCTGGCGACACTGCACCTCTATTGCATGGAATGCTGCTGATACTAAAGCTTGGGGGCTCAGGGTCTCTTCAGCCTGTGTGTTTTCATAGCTCTGGCTATGAGCCAAGTCTTCTGGCATCTGAGCCGTCACCCCACCCCTGCTGGGACAGACCACGGGGAAACCAGAGCTTCCGCCAGGGGAGGACATTTTTGACCCTTTGCAGGGGAAGGTCCCATAGGTCCTACTCCTAAGGACCTACAATGTAGGGTTCCTTCCTCTCCTCCCTTCTCCCCGCACTGAGTCTGTGGTGTGGGGTGCTGCAGGATGCTGCCTTGTGGGGTGCAGGGTGGTGTGGGCTGAGGGTGCACCCAGGAGTCAGGGAGGCTTGGGTTGAATGCCAGCACTGCCCTCTCAAGTTTTTATCTTTAAAAAGAGGGTCATTTATGCCACAGGGGCATCTGGTGCTTAATAGACTAATTTAGACCTACTTGTCACTGAACAGGTGCTCAAAATTGGCAGCTGTTGGAACAGCACCTGTGCATCGTTTTCCGGAACCCACTCCACACTGTCTGGGTCGGAGGTCTCTCCATGGGGTCCCTGGGCTCCCTTAGTCATAACACCACACTGTGCTGGACCGTCGCTGGCTCACCAGCTACAGCCACCAGCCTGGGGGGTAGCCAAGGGCAGGAGCACCTTCAGTGGTGCCAGGCACCTGGTGGGCGCTCTGTTATCGGGTGGAAGGATGGGTGTGTCAGGGAACTCCTGACGCTGGAGCTGTGGGACCAGTGCAAAAGCAGCGGGAAGGCCTCTTGCAGGTGTCCCGAGACAGGGCCAGCACCGGAAGTTCCTCAGGTTTCTCTCGGGAGAGCTTGAGTGCCGAGAAGCCACCAGTCAGGGATGGGGGCACCGCCTGCATGACCAGGCTGCAACCCCAAGAGGCGCGCTGAAGCCCTGGCGCCCCCGCTGGGGCAGGTGAGGACCGGCCGGAAGACAGCACTGGTCTTTGTGAGCTCCAGGAAGAAAAGAGCCCTGGGCTATTTCCAGAACTGCCCGGTGAAAAGGGCTCCCCCGTTCAGCTCCCTCTCCTCATCCTCCTCCACACAGACTTCTAACTCAGGGTGGACAGAGGAGAGAGCATTCTGGAACCTGCTGGGTGGTCCCAACCCCATCCCCTGGGAGTTTCAGCATGGGATGTGCTGAGCCGGCCAGGCCTTTGAAGGAAGGGCATGCCCGGGGGTTAGGGCAAAGCCCCCATTTTTCATGGCACCCAGGGGTTCCCAGGGAGCCTGGGCAGCCTGCTGGTGAGGGTTTGGGATGGAGCCGTCCCTGGGGGAGGGAGAGGCCAGGCAGCTGGTGTCTTTGCTTTCAGGAGAACCACTGGCAGCCTTCCTGGGGCCGTGGTAGCATGCACCCTGCCAGAGAGGAGATGTGGGCAGAGCTGAGCCAGGCACTCAAGCATCCCTTTCCTGTGGGTGAGGGGGCTTCCCTTCCTGAGCCCCAGACGTGTGAGATCATTGCCAGGACTTTCTGCCAGCAGCCATGGCGGTGCTACAGCACTTAAAGTACCTTCGGTCCTCCACCAGGATGGGGGACGGGGTCCTCACCACCCGTTCCTCCCCCATGCTCCCCGACACTCACCCCACGGCACTGCTGTTCCCTGGACTCTGCTCCGGACCTCTGCTCCAGCACTCCTCCTGCCTCTAGCTTCATAGAATTGCCTTCCCTTTCTTTCCAACCAGCTTCTTTTTTTTTTTTTTAGATGGAGTTTCATTCTTATCACCCAGGCTGGAGTGCAATGGTGCAATTTCGGCTCACTGCAACCTCCACCTCCCAGGTTCAAGTGACTGTCCTGCCTCAGCCTCCTGAGTAGCTGGGATTACAGGTACCCACCACCATGCCCAGCTAATTTTTGTATTTTTAGTAGTGACAGGGTTTCACCATGTTGGCCAAGCTGGTCTCAAACTCCTGACCTCAAGCGATCCACCCACCTCGGCCTCCCAAATTGCTAGGATTACAGGCATGAGCCACCTCACCCTGCCTTCCATCCAGCTTTGATTTACCTCAACAAACATTTCCCAATTCCCATGCGCTGGGCCTGGGTGACCTGAATCTGGCTCCAGCCCTGTGAGCTTAGGGCGATGCTGCAGAAGGCGGGCAGGGAAACAGATCCTATCAGTGAAACTGCCCCTCCTGGAGTCTGTCTGAGCCTCACTTCCTCTAGGAAACCATCCTTGCCCCACTGGGCATCGCTGGTTTGAGAGCAGGGGGCACCTGGCTCCAGGGGGCGCTCAACAATGCTGTCTCAGCCAGGGGGCAGACACCTCACTGCTGCCATGCATGGGGAGTCAGGGACAGGAGACTTCTTTGGGGTCCAGTGTGGGCCCCTAGGTGTGGCCCCTCCACTAACTTTGGCCCGAGTGGCTGGGCAGGCGCGGGGCCCTGTCAGTCTGGGGGCAGCTTCTCTGAGCTCTCGGGCTGTGAGTGCCTGAGCAGCCATCCCTTCTCCAGCTTCCCAGTTGAGGCTGGCCACCTGCGATGCTGGCCCGGATCTGGATTCTGCTGTTTCAGGCATAATCGCATGGCAGCAGGAGGGCAGCAGCGGCGCCCAAAGCATCTGCTGGGATCCATCAGGACGCATGGGAAGAGGACTCCGGGGCCCCCAGCGGGGAAGTGACCCAGCCGCCAGGGCGGACAACAGGCCTGACGCGGGTCTGCGGGTTCTCTCCGGCAGGGCTTCCCATCCTTCTCCCAGTCAGGGAGTGTGTGATTCCGCACCACTCCCATGGAGCACACACCGGGGTGGCTGGAACTCCAAATTTACTCCCTCGAAGTTTGGGACCCAGAAAGTCCAAAATCAAGATGGGGCAGGGGCGATTCTGAGATTCTGGGCAGAACCCTGCCTGCCTCTCCAGCTGCCGGCCTGGCCGGGAGTCCTTGGTGTCCTGGCCTGCCGTGGTGGCAGCACTTCAGCCTCTGCCTGTCCCCAGGAGGTGTATCCCTGTGTGTCGCTGTCCTCATGTGGCATTGTCTTCTTTTTTTGAGATGGAGTCTCACTGTGTCGCCCAGGCTGGAGTGCAGTGGCGATCTCGGCTCACTGCAACCTCCACCCCTTGAATTCATGTGATTCTCCTGCCTTAGGCTCCTGAGTAGCTGGGATTACAGGCACCTGCCATAGTGCCTGGCTAATTTTTGTATTTTTAGTAGAGACAGGGTTTCACCATGTTGGCCAGGCTGGTCTTGAACTCCTGACCTCGTGATCCATCTGCCTCAGCCTCCCAAAGTGCTGGGATTACAGGCGTGAGCCACCGCGCCCGGCCTGCACTGTCTTCTTCTACTAAGGACTGTTGTAGTTGATAACAGTCCATCCTAATGGCCTCATCTTAACTTGATTACTCTGCAAAGACTCAATTTCTAAGTAGGATCACCTTTACAGGTACTGGGGTTCGGGACGAAAACATCTCTTTCTGGGGGCACAATTCAACCTTGAACGGGAGGAGCTCAGCTTCGGTGAGATGAGGGGCAGAGCCCGGCGCTATGAGTTCCAAGCTTGACATTTCTTTCCAGTCATGAGTTTTAGCTTCAAAATTCTTGCATTTCTGCATTATTCTCTATTCTGATTCATATTTGCTGTAATAGGAAACACAGTATGATTTCCTCAAATCTTTGCCACTTCAGTGAGAAGAAACATGTTTATCCTGTGCCTCCATAACCTTCAATGCACTTCTGAATTGTCTCAAGGGAGTTTATCCCCAATTTGAAAAGTTTAAACCAACATGAATCATGTAGTACTCACAGCTCAGGCCTGTGATCCCAGCTCTTCGGGAGGCTGAGGCCAGCGGATCACCGGAGGTCAGGAGTTCGAGAGCAGCTTGGCCAACACAGTGAAACCCTGTCACCACTCAAAATACAAACATTAGCCGGGCGTGGCAGCGTGTGCCTGTAATCCCAGCTACCCGGGAGGCTGAGGCTGGAGAATTGCTTGAACTCAGGAGGCGGAGGTTGTAGTGAGTGGAGATCGAGCCACTGCACTCCAGCCTGGGCGACAGAGCGAGACTCTGTCTCATAACAACAAACAAACAAGCAAACACAAAACAACCCAGTGAGCTATGCAGGGTCAACAGAAGGGAGACAGGTTGATCTGCTGAAGTCACACCCTCTAGGTAGGGACTCCGCCGGGGAATTCAGGTCTTTTTCAGCTTGTTGGTCGGGCTAGGGTTTTTTGTTTTTTTACCATAAGTGCATGATAAAGGATATGAGGAAAGGGGGAGGGGGAGAGAGCATTGAGATCACCGCCAGCCTGGGACAGAGGTTTGCATGCCTGTTGTGAAAAGTGGGGATGGGAATTCTGAAATAAAAACAGTTTGCCACGGAGCAGTAGCGTAAACCCATCCAGGCCAAGCGTATTCCAGTGCTGTCCATTTACCCAGACACCCATGTCAGAAACGCCCTTCAGTGCTTCCATGTAGAAGGGAGGAAAGCACTTTTACATTTTAGTTCTGCTTGCTATTTGGAAGTTATTTTAAAGGTCATTGAAATGGGCTTTTTCTTTTTTTAACAGAGAGCTGTTTCCAGCCACTGTGTGAGCCCATCTAAGTGAAATTGCGAGCATTAAGTAGAGAGGTGCCCTGGCTGCCTTCATCCACCCCGCCATCATCTGCTCACCATCCACCCATCCTGGCTGCAGACCCTCACTGGCCACCTGTGCCGGGAGACCGTCACTGAAAGGCAGCACCTCTGCCCATCAGAAGCTCATACAGAGAGAAGCAGCGGCCACAGCGAAGGCGTCCCCGGATCCTAGAGGCACTTGGAGAACAAGGGAGGGCTGTGGACACGCCCCATCTGCATGTGTGCCTGCACGTTCTGGGTGCATGCCTGTATGTTTGCGTGTGTGTGTTTGCATGTGTGCATGTGCAGTGTGTGCGTGAGAGAGAGAGCAAGAGAGAGAGAGAGGCTGAGAGTACAAGTGGGTGTAAGCACACACACCCGCCCAGCAGCCTTGCCTGTCTGCTCAGAGTTTCGCCTGCTACCTGGCCACGCCCTGTGATCCCCATCCCAGGCTGGGTGCAGCCAGGACACCTGTTGCCAGCTGCAAGCACCTGCCTGATTGCTGTACCCATGTCCTGTGTATGTCCCAAGCCAGCCCCCTGGGGTAATCCAGGCCATGACTCAGGAGCGTTGTGAGACCCCCTAGCCCCTGCCCTAGGGATCGGGGCAGGGGGTGCCATCTCCTGCAGCTGGGCTGGGCCCAGGCAGCCTGGATCTCTGTTTGCTCCAGAGGCCGGGTGCGTTCTGCTTGGGGGCTATGTGAGGCCCGCTGCTTTCACCGACAGATTCCAAGGGTTCTCAAGACAGGATTTGCTAGAGGAAAGAGCCACTTAGGGCAACGCTCATGCTGTTTGGATCAGAGTGAATCCCAGGCCCTCCTGGGAGGCTTTAGGCTCTCAGCTCGGCCATCTCTGGGGGTGAGGGCACACCGGCACTTGTTGGGGCATCTCTGCCCAGCACCCTGTGGGCTCATTACAGACTCGAGTGCATCCTCTCAGCGGGAACGGCCTGGCTGCTTTTGCCTGTTTCCTTCACACAGGCTGAGCTTCTCGGCCAGCATCTCACCGCCAGGCCGAAGCAGAGCAGGGCTGCCTGCTGCACCCAGCGGCCTCTTGTCAATCTCGGACCCTGCCTGGGAGAGGGTCTCAGTACAAAGGGCAGAGGGGTCTCCTGGAACCAGCCAGTGCTGTGTCGGTGAGAAAGACCAGGAGGAAACGGGAGGGGCCCCAGGCCTGTGACTCTCCCACCGTTCTGCCGGATGCCCACACCTGCTGGAGCTGGCGTCTTCCCGGGCGGGGGCTGCGTCGCTCGCTCTGCCTGTACCCTAGGGGATCCCACCCATCACCCTCCAGCACCGGCAGAACAAAGACCCCACGGTGGCCAGGCCTGTGTGGCGTAAACCACGTCCCCGGGTCTCATAGTGTCCTCACTACGTTCTCCATGTTCCAGAGGAGAAACCGAGGCCCTGAGGACACCCGGAATTGCCCAGGGCCACATCAAAGGGAAAGAGGTACGTTGAAGTTGACATGGGATGCTGATGGGGTGCAGAGAATGAGATACCTTGGCATTCCAAGCCTGGGGCTAGTTGTCCACATCCAGGAAGACCCTGTAAGATTGCTGCACCTCTTCATGGCAAGCAGATGTAGCACCATGAGCACCCACGGCCACTCCCACGGGGCCCTCTGTGTGATGGCTGTGCCCAGCACTGGGCACCTAGGAACCAAGGCCCAGAGAGTTCCAGGTGGGTGGAGAGAGCCAGAGCCTTCCTGGCGGGCCCTAAGGCTTTTCAGTAGTGCCACTGGCTTTCTAGAAGGTTGCTGTGTGATTGGAAACCTGTGCTTTGAAATACGATTATCTGTATGGGGAGAAGGTTGAAGTGGAGGCAGCAGAGAGGGGTGGCAGTGCCAGGCCACAATGGATGCGGGGCCTCCTTGTGTGGAGCGGCCACCCCCCAGCCATGTTGTCCTTACAACCAAAACCCCAAAACGGGGCTGAGCCGGCCCTTCTGAGTTAGAGTAGAGGAGAAGCAAGGGGCTATGGGAGGAGAGGAGCACACGGAGCTGGCCCACGTGGAGAGAGGGACCCTGCGTAGCAGAGTAGTATCGGCAGAGGTTTGCCATCAGCGTGACCTTAGTGACTGTGCCACCTCGGCCCTGACCTGGGCAATGCCAGCGAGCCTGTGAGGGGACGGGGCCCAAGGTCCCAGAGGAGCAGGGGAACGAAGATGCGGCTCTCTCAGAATCTCAAATGTATCCCCAGACATCCACACATCCGCGCACCCAACACAGATTTCTGGAACAGCTACTCGGCCAAGCACCGCCAGCCTGTCTCTGTGTCCCTCGTGCTGGGGAGCCCAGGCTGGGGCAAAGGAAGGCAGCACAGGGGCGTCTGCTCTGGGCTTTCCAGAATAGGCAGAGCACAGAAAGGGTGCCCACTGTACACGTGGAGGGAGGAGATGAGAAGAGTCCCCAGCGCCAGAAGGGGTGGAGACAGCCTTGCTGGGGCGGGGGGCGGGGGACATGGATAACCTTGCTGCCACGCTCTGGCTGCAGTCAGAAGCAACCAAAGTTTTAAAAAGAGGGTGAACTTCTTAGAAAAGGAAATGGCGTTTATAAGGAGGTAGGAATGTGGCGGTAGGGATGATGGCCTTGGCGGCCACAGCTCTTCAACCAGTGGGGAGGAGGCAGCCACACCAGCACTGGAGATCCACGCCACAGTGACGGGGCTGCACTTGCTCAGGTCGATTGCTCAGATGGAAGCTTCTGGATGGATAACTAAGGCAGCATGACCCCTAGTCACCATCTGAGGGCCACCCGGGGGGATGGAGCAAGTGCAGGCCAAGTGGGCTCAGGGCCCACGGCCGGTTTCCAGGGTGAGCTGCAGGGCAAGCGTGGGAAGCCCCAGAGGCAGATGCCCAGGGACGGGCACCCCAGGAGAGTCCAGGGATCTGAGGCCATCTGGGTGGAGCCCAGACAGTGTCTATTCTGGGGAGCGAAGCTGAGGCAGGAGCTGAGGGCCTTCCAGTAGATGTGGAGACTTCAGCTTACTCCCGTGCTGACGTGATCCCGTTTCTGAGCCTGTTGCCATGCCTAGAGCCCTCTGGGTTCAGTTTCTCTGGAGACCACCTGTGGCCTCCTGTGGGGTGGGGACAGGACAGGAACTGGATGCTGACTGAGGGATCGGCTCTGTCTACAAAGACTTGCCACCACACCTCTCTTTTCCATGCCAGGCTTCCGGGGTCCCCTCTGCCACAGATGCTCCAGGAGTCTCAGTGGCTCCATGGGGCAAAGCTGGCCCTGACCGCACGCTGCACGCCCGGAGCTCTGACGTCCATGCTGCTGGATGGGTTGCGTGGGCCCCTTGGTTTCTCGTCTTGCAGAGTCGTGAACTCTCACCCGCTCCTGCCTCCTCGTCTCTGTGCCCTGTCCTCTTGCGGGGTTTGGGAAACCACAGGTGATAGACTCATGGGCCAATCTGCCATCTCCACTAGAGCCAATGCTCTTTCTGCCTTCCCGTCCACCCGCCTAGGACTGAGGTCAGCTCCGGGGTCAGAGGGAGGACTGCATTTGGGTTCTGACTCAGGCAAAGACAGGGCTTGGGAGAAGAAATCAAGGTGGAGGGCAGAGGCTCCAGGTTTCTGCCAGGCTCACCTGAGAAATGGGTGTGTCAGGCTGGCCAGAGCAGAGTGCAGAGGCTGGGACTTTGACAAGGGCAGGGTGACCAGTCCAGGCTGGCATCAAAGGCAAGGACTTGACGGCAGGGCCAGCAGGTATCTGAGGTGGGTGGGCCCTAAGGAGGCTGAGGGAGATGGTAAACTGAAGAGCCAGCAGCCCAGGAGTGAAACGCAGGGAGGCAGAGAAGACCGGAGAGACGGAGGCGTGCGGGACCTGGTGGTCGCGGAAGGCCGGTGACCAGGTGTTTAGAAGCAGCACCTCCTATGACGGGGGCTGAGGGTGAACTCTGCTTTCAAGCAGAGATGGTTTGTCCTGGGCCTTCCACGATGAGACCAGGTCAAGGTGGGCCATTAGCACTGAGGCCTGTGGGCAGACACTGAGTGTCACTCTGAAGGAAGCCACTCAATGGCAAACAAAGCGACAATATGGTAGCCTTTCCTCTGGGGGAGCCCAGAGACAAGGGGGATCTGCCACTCGAGGGAGGCACTTGGAGGAGGAGAGCTGATGTATTCAGACTTCCATTAATATTCACCTCTGACTGCTCCACGGAGGTGAGAGGCACAGCCCACGCCTGGACGATGCTTTACCCTTTACAAAGCCCTCAAGGGCAACATCATGGCCTGTCTTAGTCCATTTCGTGCTGGTATTTAGAATCCCTGAGGCTGGATAACTTATAAAGAAGAGAAACTTACTTCTCACAGTGCTGGGGGCTGGGAAGTCCAAAATTAAGGCTCCAGCAGGCTCAGCTCTGGGGGCTGCACCCTCCAGAGGGGAGGAGCACTGTGTCCTTGGGTGGGGGAAAGTGTGAAGCTCCTTCTGTGAGGGTCTTGATCTCACTAACAAAGGAGAGACTCTTTTGGCCTAACCACCTCTTAGAGGCCCTACTCTTAAAGCCATCACATTGGCCACAGCTGAACGTTGGAAAGGAGACTTTCAAACCATAGAGTGGCTCATTCTTTCTGTTTTTTTGAGACAGAGTCTCACTCTGTTACCCAGTCTGAAGTGCAGTAGTGCAGTTTCGGCTCACTGCAACCTTTGCCTCCTGGGTTCAAGCGATTCTCCCGCCTCAGTCTCCCGAGTAGCTGAGATTACAGGTGCCCACCACCATGCCTGGCTAATTTTTGTATTTTTAGTAGAGATGGGGTTTCACCATGTTCGTCAGGCTGGTCTTGAACTCCTGACCTCATGATCCACCCTCCTTGGCCTCTCATGCTGGGATTGTAGGTGTGAGCCACCGCACCCGGCCAGCGTGACCCATTCCTAACCATAGCTTATGGCAGGAAAGAGCGCCCAGCTTGGGGCCAACATGGGCAGGTCAGGGAGAGGCTGTGTCCAGCAGGGAATAAATGGCACGCTCCCTTCCAGAAAGGCTGCTGCGGGGCCCAGCACACTGAACCCTAAAAGGTTTATGTAACAGCCTCTGGACCCTCGGAATGTTGCAGGCTCAGAACCAGAATTGTCAGCTTGCTAAGATGAATCTGTCTCTCAGGGGAGGGCCCACGCAGAACAAGCATTTGTGAGTGTATACAATGTATACAATGTATGAGAGGCAGGGTGTTGAAGAACTGACTTTTTGCAAAGGCATGACCAGAGGAGATTTCTGTCTAAGGAAGCAGAAGTCTGCTTGGTAAACATGGAACCTGAACGTGGGAACTGGGCCACTGGGATATCCAATGGTGTCAGACTGCTGTAGCTGATACTCCTGGACAGGGGGCTCTGCCAACAGGACAGGTGTCTGCAGCTGCTGACCGAGCTCTGTGCTCTGGGTGGGAGGGACCTTGCCAGCTCCAGCCTCGGTGGGTCTCCTTTCCTGTTTCCAAGCTTAAATAAGCACCTGGCTCTTCTGATTACCACTTCTAAAAGCTGCATGAATAAGTTCAATTAAAACAGCAGAATCTCTCATTCTGTCATATCAGGGTTTTTTTTTTTTAATTGCAAACCAATAAAACTTAAATGAACTTAGGCAAAAGGTAATTTATTGGAATTAATTATTTGTGTACTAGGGTCCCCAAGAGAAACAGAGAGCGAGGCAGAGGGAGAGATTGACTTTAACAAACGATCTCACACAACTGTGGGGCTGGCACGCCTGCAGTTTGGGCAGTGGCCTGGCAGGCTGAACATTCAGGCAGGAGGTGACGTTGCACCTTGAGTCGAAACTCCACAGACGGCAGCTGGAAACTCAGGCAGGACTTCTGTGTTGTGGTCTCAAGAATTCCTTCTTCCATTTATCTAGCTCCTCTCACATTTAAGTTCTGGAGCTGCACGTCTGAAATCAAGGTGTCAAGGGGGCTGGTTCCTTCCGAGGCCCCTCTCCTCGGCTTGCAGATGGCCATCTTCACCTTTATGTGAGGGTTCCCTGTATATGTGCCTGTGTGCACATTTCTTCTTTCTATAAGGACAGCAGCCATGTCAGATCAGGAGCCCACTCACTCTCAACTAATTACATCCACACTGATCCTCGTTCTAAACAAGGCCACATTCTAAGGTACTGGGGTTAGAACTTCCACGTATGAGTTTTGAGGGAACCATCTTAGTCTATTCAGGCTGCTATAATAAGATGCCATAAATTGAGTAGCTTATAAATAGCAGAATGTATTTCTTGTAGTTCTGGAGGCTGGGAAGTCCAAGAACAAGGTGCTGACGGATGTGGTGGCTGGTGAGGCTCTGCTTCCTGGCTTATACATGGCACCTTCTAGCTGTGTCCTCAGTTAGTGGAAGGGGGTGAACGAGTGCCTCTCTTGGCTCTCTTTGATAAGGGCACTAACCCCATTCACAAGGGCTCCAGCCTCTTGACCTAATCACCTCCTGAAACCCCACCCCCTAATACCATCTTATTGGAGGGTAAGATTTCAACTTATGAATTTTGGGGGAACATAAACATTCAGAGCCCAGCAGGACAAATTAAACCATAATGGGGCCAGGTATGGTTACTCACATCTGTAACCCCAGCACTATGGGTGACTGAGGTGGACGGATCACTCGAGATCAGGAGTTCGAGACCAGCGTGGCCAACATGGTGAAACCCCATCTCCACTTAAAAAAATATGAAATTAAAAAAAATTAAAATCAAAATTAAAAATAAATAAATAAAAACAAAATACAAAATTAGCTGGTGTGGTGGCAGGTGCCTGTAATCCCAGCTCCTCAGGAGGCCAAGGCAGGAGAATCACTTGAACCTGGGAGGCAGAGGTTGCAGTGAGCTGAGATCATGTCATTGCACTCTAGCCTGGGCAAAAAGAGTGAAACTCCATCTCAAAAAAAAAAAAAAAAAAAAAAGGACCATAACGGGACATAATTCTAATAATAACAGAAACCAAGTTCAGAGAAGGGTGGGACCCAGGCTTGGACATGGCCCACACCCAGGACAGTTCCAGAGGCTTTGGAGCAGGAATTGCAACCTCTCACAGCCCAGCAATCAGGCTAAGCTGCCTCTTCACCCCTGGACAGGACCGGGCACCCCAGCCAGTTTCTTCTGTCCCTCTCTTCAACAGCTAAACTCCAGGAGGGAGCAGTGACTGGCCAGGCTGAGCAGGAGCCTCTCCCTTACCTGCAAGAAGGTGGCAGGGGCAGTGGGCAGGTGGGAGGGAGGGCCTTGAATTGTGGTCCCAGCAGACCCTCTCCTGTGTGGAAGAGGTCACTCCAGTTTTGCTCCCTGGAATACTGCTAGAAAGGGGAAATGAAAGCAGGTAGCGAATGTGCCCAGCCCTGCTTCTCAAGTGACTGTCCCACCTCTGCCAGGATGCTTCAGTGTTGATTCTGTGGTCTCACTCTCAGAGAGCACCGGCAGATGTGGATGCTAAGGCTGCTGCCCGAGGTCTGGCCGGGAGCCAAGAAGCCCAGGTGTTCCTGATGGTGCTCCTTGAACCTGGCCTAGAGATGGTACCCTGTGCTGCCCAGACCCCTGTCCCCTTCTTGATGGGAGAACATGGAGCTTTCCTGGGCTGCTGGCCTACCAAGGCCAAGAGGCTGGCCCACAGCTCCTCTGGACTCAGCCACAAGCCTTGACTGGAGCCCAGCGTCTGACCGGCTGCAGGGCCTGGGACATTTCCGAGGAATCAGAGGCAAGGAAGCCAGAGCTGTGAGGAATCGTAGAGTCAGAGACAAGGCTCAGAGAAGGCGGCCGCACAGCCCCCCAAGCCAGTTCCACGCAACTCCTGTGCTCTCAACACGCCTCAAGCTGGAATTCCCCTGATCTGTGTGGGGGTATTTGGGAGTCTGGAATTATCTAGAAAGACTTTTTTTTTTTTTTGAGACGAAGTCTTGCTCTGTCACCCAGACTGGAGTGCAGTGGCGTGATCTCAGCTCACTGCAAACTCTGCCTCCTGGATTCATGGAATTCTCCTGCCTCAGCCTCCAGAGTAGCTGGGATTATAGGCATGAACCACCATGCCCAGCTAATTTTTGTATTTTTAGTAGAGAAGGGGTTTCACCTTGTTAGCCAGGCGGGTCTCAAACTCCTGACCTCAAGTGATCCGCCCGCCTTGGCCTCCCAAAGTGCTGGGATTACAGCCATGAGTCACCGTGGCCCAGCCTAGAAAGATTTAGTTGTCAGTTTGCAATTCAAGAAAAAATCTAAAATTAATACAATTTGCTTATTCTGATCATGCCAATACATACCCTGTGACCAGGAGCTGCCTGGGCTCCCAAGGCCTGGCCTGCCATGAGGTTGGAACTGTTTTAATCACAGCAGGCTCAGTGAGAGAAGGGCCAAGACGCCAGCGACGACATGGCCCGGGGATGGGGGTAGGGGCTGCGGTTCCCTGGGCTCTGAGGTCTGCAGGTTCCAGACAGCCCCAGGCAGCTCGCAACCCTGTGATTCATGCCTCATCTTGGCTCAGTAAATGGAGCCCCAAGCCAGAGGCAGAATTTTCTAGGCTGTGTGGCAAGAGAACTGAGTGTCGGGGGTGGGGGCTGCCACCAAGATGGGAGGCTCTGACTTCCCCAGGGCAGCCGGAGAGCCGGGTGCCTGCATGGAGCAGGGAGCGAGACTCCAGGAGGTGGGCCCAGGGCGGCCTGCAGAAGCCCACGGTTTCCCCTGGGGCTGAACTGAGTCTAGTTCCCTGAGAAGCAAACTGGAAGAGTCACAAAGAGGAAACAGGTCTCGAACACACACACACACCACCCTCTGCCCCAGATCCCATGCCTGCCATGTTCCTAAATCCTCCCAGGTGCTGTCTGCCCCTACCCACTGAGAGGCCCGCCCCTGGCAGGGGTCAGGGCCGGCAGTGCCCAGGGAGCCCATGGCAGCCCTTTGAGCCCCGTGTGGAGCTGGGCTCCCCAGCCCAGATGGAGGTTGAGTCTCTGTGCTGTTGGTCATGCATTCTGTTTGGGCTTCTGAGAAGTCATGCCTTGCCCTGCCCTGGAGGTGTCAACAGAGTGGCCAGGAAATTTAGGTCAGCTCTGGGCAAGTCCCTGCAGGTGGAATCTAGTGACAGGGCCTGGCTGTCAGCCGTGGGCTCTGCTGGGGACTAAGCACCCACTCAGATGACACATCCCCATTTCCTGGGCCCGCCCAGAAACCCTTCCCCTGGAGACAGAGTGGTGTGAGCGGGCGTGGGAGCTGAGGCGTCCCCGGACCCAGCACCGCTGACCAACCGCAGCTGCCGCTTTGCCCTCATTTCCTGAGGCCTGGGCCAGCGCGGCTTGCCGGGTACCCCTGCCTCTGATTCTTTGGCCAGTCACTTCTCTGAAGCTGCCTGTCCAGCTGACCTGGGACTCTGTGGGATCTCTGCTCAAAGCATACGGTTCCTGCTCAAAAGCCCCCTCCGCAGAGAGGCCTGCCCTGTCTCCCCTCAGAGCACTCCGGCCCCTCCACCCCCACCCACTTCCCAGTTCCTTTGGATGTTCACAGAGCAGACACAGGCACAGTGCCCGTGGGGACAGCTAGGTTATGTTTGATGAGGAATAAATGAATGTTGGAATAAACCCTCCCAGTTAGCAGACTCCTCCTCTCACCCCCAGAAAGCTTACACCAAGGGTCCCCTCAGGCCTCTGCAGTGGGAAGTCCAAAAGGGGCAAGAGGCTTCAAGAAGAGGACAAGCCCTCAATGGACTCCGTTCCAGCTGATCTCCGAGTCTTCCGGGTTCCACTGGCAGTGGGTATGAAAATCCCTTTGCTACAAGTACGCTGAAGCCATGCCTGAATCTCTCCCATTCATTCATTCATTCATTCATTCATTCATTCACTCATTCATTCATTCATTCCTGCCTGCTCATCTATGCTTGAGCAGAACAGGGCCAGCTGATGTCCTGTATGTACCCGGCACAGCTGCCACAGCTCCCAGCCCACCCACTCTGCCAGCCCCACCCAACCCCACAGGGCCAGGCCTACAGGTGTCCTGTCCCAGGTAGGAGGCAGAGGAGGCTTGAGGAGGAGGCAGCTTACTTCAAGGGACCCCTGGCTTTGCCTGGGTCACAGCCTGGAGCTCCCCACTGAGAGCCGAGAAGCATGGTCCTGCACAGAGGGTCCCAAACCCCGAGGAAGGGAAGCGAGGGAAACGCACAGAACTGGGTAGTAGCATTACTTCCCCATTTTACAGATGAGAAAACTACAACTTGGAGAGAAGAGGTTTCTGGCCCGAAGTCACACAAAGTCAAAATTGGATCCTGGTCAACATGGAAGGGGAGACAGGGAGTGGAAAAGAGATGGCAGGGGGAAATGGAGGGGAAGGAAGAGAAAAGGAAGCTCTGGAATCCGTCTGGAAAGTGCAGAGACTGCCCCAAGCCCGGTCCTCATTTACCCTCTGTGCCTGGTCCTTTCCTGCCCTGCTGGTGGACGCACAGGGACCCACCCAGCCCCACTTCCTCACGAGCTGCTCACACTCGGCTGCTGTGCCCACCTGCCCTCTGGTGGCAAGATCTGGAAGCGCGTTGCCACTGCATCCCAGCACCTCCGAAGGGGAAACTAGGTGCAAGTCAGTTCAGCACCCACTGTATGCCAGAGGCGGAACTGGAGACCTAGGGAGGAGGGAACACAGCCCGTTTCTGAGAGTGCACAGTTGAGGGGACCAGACAGACAAGCAAACAGACCACGGCAACACAATGAGGCAGGGACTTGGCTGGGGAAAACTCAGGTTATCGTTGAAACCTAACAGGGCGGTTTAAAACAAGCTGCCCCCAAATCCCTGAGGAACATTTGGGCTGCACCTACTCTGAAGGCCCTAAGCGGCCCCCAAATCTCTGAGGAACATTTGGGCTGCACCTACTCTGAAGGCCCTAAGCGGCCTGTCTGGGGCGGGGCAGACCCAGGGTCCTTTCTGATCTGTCTGCAGCCAGAGCCCTGGTGCCAGAGGGGACCCGAGGAGGTTTGCAGGCTGCGGTCTGGGGAGGAAGGCAGGGTGAGGACCCCACCCTTCTCCCTTTCTTGACCTAGTGCAGCTCCAGCCGCCCTCACTTTGCCGGGTTAACAGGAGCGGATGGTGACGTAGCTCTAATTAAGCAATCAGCAGGCTGTACTTGACCCACTTCCTTGTAACCGAAAGTCACGTAGCCCCAGGTACGGACAATTTGCATCCCTGTGGTTCCTCTAGAGGGGATCTCTGACATTTGAATCATAGCAATTTTGTTTAAGAATTGCTTAAGCAGATCCTGAATTCCATCAGAACAGCTGAAGCCAACCAGCCTGAAGCCCCCCACAGAGGGAGCCTGGTTTCTTCCCCTCCCTGACCCATGACTGCACCCTTTCACCAATCGAGGACCTCTACACTTCGGCCCACTTCAAAACCCCTAAAAATTCTAGCCCAAACTCCTTGGGGAGTTGACGGATTTGGGGTTTCCTCCCATCTCCTGACTTGGTGGCCCTACTTCGATGAAACTTCTCTCTCTGCTGCAAGGCGGGGTCTCGCATAGTGACTTCCTGCACGTGTCAGACAATGAACCTATGACGGTTCCACCGCTTCACGCTGGAGAGGCAGAGTGACAAGAGGGTTCAGTAGAGGGCGGGGACCTGGGGTCTTAGCAATTATGTCCTCTGGGCTTCAGTTTGCTCTTCTGTGAAAAGGTAGTGAGAACAGTGCCCACCTCTGATGGTCACTCTGAGGGTTAAAGACACTGGTACAGGGAAAGTGGGCACAACAGCATTCAGTCCGCAGTCAGAGCTGGTCACACCTGCGCTTGCCAATAATACCAGCTCACCAGTGTCCAGCCCTCCTTACTTTCTTCCTTTCTTTTTTTTGAGACGGAGTTTCACTCTTGTTGCCCAGGCTGGAGTGCAATGGCGCGATCTTGGCTCACCGCAGCCTCCGCCTCCTGCAGCCCACCTTTCTTTGGAAGAGTTTCCCATCTCACTCTCATGGCAGATAGTACCCATGAGGTGCAGTGGCACAGAGAGAGGAGGTGTCTCACGCGAGGTCACTGGCGAGCAGCAACTGTGTTGAGCCTGGCACCCAGGCCCCTGGGCCCGGAGGCTGCAGCCTGCATCCCCAGCCCCTTATGTCCCTTCTGGGCCTCCCTGACTTCCCGAGCCCTGAACGGTCCTCCTCAGTAGGGAGTCTGCTTTGCTACTTCCTAATGGATTCTCCCACAGGACTGTCCGGCAGGTGAGTTCAGGTTCAGAGTGGCAGCATTACAGCAGTTGCGGAAGCATTGGCCACAGGCAGCGCATCTATTGCATTTGCCTTCCTGGAAGATAAGGAGCTCTGAAGCCTCACGATGCAAAGTGTGGTCCCCGGCCAGCAGCATCAGCCTCACCTGGGAGCTGGTTAGAAGGGCAGAATCTTAGGCCCCTCCCAGACCTACAGAACCGGAATCTGCAGTTTACTGAGAGCCCCAGGTAGTATGTGGGCGCATTACAGATGCCAGGGAAGGGCATCTAAAGCCACAGGACTGAAGTGGGCAAATGAACTGGAGATGTGTCCACCGAGCCTGCCCTGGGCGGCACTTGTGCTGGCACCCATGCCAGGGTCTGGGAATCCTTGGGGGAGTTGGCCAAGGTCAGAGCCTTCAAAGAGTCCCCAGCTCCTGCTGTTAGCAGGTCTTCATGCGACCATACGTTCTAGCCAGAGAGTGCTGGGAGGCAAGGAACAAAGGCCACGGGGCCTGTCTACTCCGGAGAGTCGGAATCTGGGCTGGGGAAACTTGAGGGAAGAACTGGACAGGCCAGGCAGACATGGGGGAGGTCCTCCAGAAAGGGGACTGCCTGGACCAATTCCTGAGATGGGTGTTGTTTTCAGAGAAATGGATACTCTGCAGACCTTACACTAATCCTTCCAGGGGCTGAGGCAAGAGGAGATTCGGAGGCCCACCTACTCTAAGTCTAAATATTTAAAAGTCATATAGCTGGCAAACGATTAAATAAAATGTGTTCCAGCCTCTTGATAAACATGCCTTCACAGAGACCCAGAAGGCCAGCTTTCAATGGAGTCTTTTTGGATTCCTGGGAGTTCTGCACTTCAACACAATGGTGTCGGGTGGGCCAGCCCCACCCGCCCCCTTCTGCTCTGTACCCTAAATATGTACACATTCATGCATACATACGTGTCCCAGCCTGCCATTGTCCACACCCCCTGTCTCATGAGCAGCTGCTCCTTGGGATATGCAACCCAGGCCAGCCTCAGGAGGACAGACCCTGGGAAGAAGCTCAGGAAGGTCTGCCAATGTTGGGAGGAGCATGGGCTCTGGGAGGGCTTACCCCTTGACCTCATGAGAGGGCCCCAGCTGAAGAGGCTCTGTGACACTTACAGTGTGACATGCCCTCAATTATAAGACACATTTCAGAGACACAGATAGTATATTTGCTGTCCGAAAGCCTTCTGTCTCTGACCATAAGCATTTGTTTAAACCTAATGTTTCATTGAATCTGCATATCAATCTGGGTAGTATTTTTTTTTTTTTTGAGACGGAGTTTCGCTCTTGTTACCCAGGCTGGAGTGCAATGGCGTGATCTCGGCTCACCGCAACCTCCGCCTCCTGGGTTCAGGCAATTCTCCCACCTCAGCCTCCTGAGTAGCTGGGATTACAGGCACGCGACACCATGCCCAGCTAATTTTTTGTATTTTCAGTGAAGACGGGGTCTCACCTTGTTGACCAGGATGGTCTCGATCTCTTGACCTCGTGATCCACCCGCCTTGGCCTCCCAAAGTGCTGGGATTACAGGCTTGAGCCACCGCGCCCAGCCCAGATCTGGGGTATTAATCACGGGTACAATTTTAAATCTTCCCAGTGTTAAATCTTCCAATCCATGAACATAGGACGTCTTTCCATTTATCTAGTTCTTTAACTTCTTTCAATGAGGTTTTGTAATGTCCATGTAACAGCCTGGCCTTGTTTTGCTAAGCATTTTTACATTTGTTCCCGCTTTTGCATCTTGAAAACCCTTTATGAAGGCAGCATGATGGTCATTATTAACCACACTGTGTAGACGTTCAGGGTGGTTAAGAAACCTCAACTAGCACTTGACAGTGTGAACGGGAGCCCTTATCCTCAGCCCCTGGCAGAACCGGGCCTGGCCTTGCTCAGGTGAGGGCTACTTGGTCCAGCCCCTGCTGCATGTGTCCCCCTCCACCAGGGACGACTGACAAGCAGGTCCCAGCCTCCCTTCCCCTGCTGCTGACTGGAGGGAGGGGCTGGATGCTCAGAGGGGCCCTCCAGGCAGGAGCAGGCAAGGGAGGGGAGCCTCTGGTTGTCACCGGGAGTTCTCAGCCCTTGACTTTAATGGAAATCACTGAGCACTTTAAAAAGTACCAATGTCTCTGGGCGCAGTGGCTCACGCCTGTAATCCCAGCACTTTGGGAGGCTGAGGTGGGTCAGGAGGCTTACGAGGTCAGGAGTTTGAGACCAGTCTGACCAACATGGAGAAACCTCTTCTCTACTAAAATTAGCTGGACGTGGTGGTGTGTGCCTGTAATCCCAGTTATTTGGCAGGCTGAGGCAGGAGAATCACTTGAACCTGGGAATTGGAGGTTGCAGCGAGCCGAGATCACACCACTATGCTCCAGCCTGGGTGACAGAGCGAGACTGTCTAAAAAAATACAAAACAAACAAACAAACAAAAACAATGTCCAGACTCCACCTCAGACCAATTCAAGTCAGCCTCCAGCAGGCAGGGCCAGGGGACCCGTCATAATAAAGGCTGCTGAGCTGAGTGAGCAGCCAGGCTGGGAACCACAGGTGAGATGGGAGTTGGCTCAGTCAGTCCTGACCCATCCACGCCACCGTAGCAAGCAGGGAGGAAGGAGGGCAGCCTGGCAGGGGAGTTCAGGCTTTGTCTATTTAGAGTCTAGGTCCTACTCTGTCGCTCAGGCTGGAGGGCAATGGCTCAGTCATGGCTCACTGCAGCCTCAAACTCCTGGGCTCAAGCGATCCTCTCACCTCAACCTCTCAAGTAGCTGGGCCCAGACTTTACAAGGATTGGTGGCTTCCACCTTGGTCTTTTTTTTTTTTGAGGTGGAGTCTCACTCTGTCAACCAGGCTGGAGGGTAGTGGCATGGTCTCGGCTCACTGCAGCCTCCACCTCCTGGGTTCAAGCGATTCTCCTGCCTCAGTGCTACCACTCCTGGCTACTTTTATTTTTTATTTTTGTAGAGACAGATTCTCGCTGTTTCCCAGGTTGGTCTCAAACTCCTGGCCTCAAGGGATGTTCCTGTCTTGGCCTCCCAAAGCACTGGGATTACAGGCATGAGCCACCATGCCCAGCCCAGAGCCTGGACTTTAAGCATACACTCCAGGTGTGGTCCCAGGTGTGAATCTCCAGGTGTGAGTCCCAGGTAAGTTCCATGACCTTGAATGCTTCACATCTCTGAGCCTCAACCTACCTCTCTGTGAGACAGAGACAGTAACACCTTCCTTGACAGGTGGGGTCTGGTCCTCCAGGTGAGCCTAGGCTGGCCTGTGTGGAGACAGCAGGGGTGACTGTGCCGGCCTAGACTGGGCTCGGACTGTACAAGGATTGGTGGCTTCCACCTTGGTCTCTTTTTTTTTACTATTTTGAGATAGAGTCTCACTCTGTCACCCAGGCTGGAGTGCAGTGGCATGGTCTTGGCTCACTGCAACCTCTACCTCCTGGGTTCAAGTGATTCTCCTGCCTCAGCCTCCTGAGTAGCTGGATTACAGGCAGGTACCACCACGCCAGGCTAATTTTCGTATTTTTTGTAGAGACGGGGTTTCACCATGTTAGCCAGGATGGTCTTGATCTCCTGCCACCTTGGTCTCTTGAAGCCAAGTTCAATCCCCTGGTGCAGAGAGGCCCTGTGAGTTCCATGGAGCGGGACAAGGACCAGGTCACCCTCGCTCTGCCGAGTGCCCAGCCTAAGGGCAGCTGTCTGAGGCCTACCAGGCCAGCCCCTCCACCAGCTGAAAGCATGTAGTGACCCCAGTCAAAGCCACAAGGAGCAGAAAATTGCTCAGTCCAGCCTCACTGAATTCCTAACCCACAACATTGTGAGACTGAATAAACAGGCCACGTGTTACCTGACTGGAGGGGCCTATGCATCTCCACGTGTTACAGGAAGGGAGGGAACTGTGGCGTCTCTGATTGTTTAAGTCACCTTCACACAGATCATCTCATTTATCAGAAACCAAAGACAGGAATGTGACCTTTGCCCTCTGGGCACTTGCAGGCTCCCCTCCTGCCCGACAGGATGCACCAGTGTTGTGTCCCTAACCCTGCTCTGGCTTTCGTGGCCACGGCTGGACAGATAGGCACCCGGGGCCCAGCTCCACCTCTGGCAAGTCTCTCCTCATTATTCGGGGTTCAGTCCCCATCTGTAGTAGGGAGGCCTGTTCCCCTGAATATCGCAAAGGCTGACTACATGGTGGGCTCTGAGCTAGGCCTGGTGTCCTGAGGGTCCAGAGCTTGGAGAAAAACAGATACAAACCCTTCCCCTAGAGCTCATGGCCGTGCAAGCTGGACACACTGACATGAAACATGTAAAATGTAAGTACACATGGACACCAAAGAAGGGAACGGCACACACTGGGCCTACTGGAGCGTGGAGGGGGAGGACGGTGAGGATCAAAATCCACCCGTCAGGTACTGTGCTTATTACCTGGGTGGCAAAATAATCCAGCCACACAGCCCCCAGGACATGCGATTTGCCTACATAACAAACGTGAATGTGCACTCCTAAACCCAAAATAAAAAGCTTTTAAGTAGAAAAAATGCAAATAACGCCACCATTGCCAGCTCTGAGAAGGTTGTGAAGAAAGAGCCATCTGGGTCTATCACGGGGGCCTTGACCTGCCTCCCGGGGGCGAGGGTGGGAAAGGGGAACAGGTTCCTGGGTAGAGGGCAGAGAGTGTCCTAGCCAGGGGAAGAGGGAGTGCAGAAGCAATGAGGGATAGAGGAAGACAGGGGACCAGTCCAGCACACACAGAGGGGAGACCAGAGATGGGGGAGAGGGCGGCAGGCAGAGGGCAGGGCCCTGCTGGGTGGAGGAGTGCCCTGGTGAGGGCTCAGGCCTTGAACTTAAGGCCAATAAGAAGCCACTGAAGAGCTTTAGGCCAGGGGCTACCAGGGCTGGTTTGTGCTCACAATCCATCCTCTGGGTGATTGTCAAGGTCAAATGGGAAGGCAGATGAGAAATTGCCTTGAAAAGTACAAAACGGAATACAAGTGTCAGGTGTGAGTGGTATGAGGGACAGATGTCAGTGAAGGGCACGGGCTGGGAGTCCGGGTAGCTGGTTCTCCGCTCAGACACGCCCCACCCCTCCCTGTGGACCTCAGCGTTCCCACCTGTGTAACTGGCGTGGTTCCCGCTCCGAAGCACCTCATCTGGGTCAGGGCGCCACGTGGGCTGCACTTGACCTCACATCCCCAGCTACAAATGGGCTGCTTACCCAACTTTGCCCGTGAGGAGAGTGAGGCTGAGGGACAGCAACTTACCCAAGCAGAGGTAGCAGGCTCAGCCCCTCACTGTTTCCTGGCTCGGAGGGAGGAACAGGGAACACCCAGGGCCACAGACTTGGCCACACTGCCCAGCTTGAGCCTGGCTCTGCCCCTCCTGAGCTGTGGCACTTTGGGCCAGTTAATTAACCTCTCTGTGCATATGTGTCCTCTTTTGTGCAATGATGACAGCGGTGCCTCTATCAGTCCGTTCTCACCCTGCTATAACGAAATACCCGCGACCAGTAAAGGAAAGAGGTTTCATTGACTCACAGTTCTGCATGGGGAGGCTTCAGGAATCTTACAATTGTGGTGGAAGGAAAAGCAAACACCTTCTTTACAGGATGGAGAAAGAGAGAGAGCGTGAGCAAGAGTAGAGAAAATTGCCCTGTAAAACCATCAGGTCTCGTGAGAACTCACTTGTTATCACGAGAACAGCAGGAGGAAACATGTTCCAATCACCTCCCACCCTCCCCACATGGGGATTACAATTTGAGAAGAGACTTGGGTGGGGACACAGAACCAAGTCATATCAGCGCCCACTTCACGGGGCTGCTGCGGAGTTTAACTGAGGGCAGCAGCTGGAACCCAGGAAGCCCCTCATGAGCTGTCTGTCCCTTAGCCTCAGGGGACGAAGAGGCCTTCCCCTCCTGGAGAAGGGGCCCTGAGCTCTGTCCAGGCACAGCAGCTTGCAGGTTTTATTTATTTATTTTGAGACGGAATCTCCCTCTGTCCCCAGGCTGGAGTGCAGTGGCACAGTCTCAGCTCACTGCCACCTCCGCCTCCCAGGTTCAAGCAATTCTCCTGCCTCAGCCTCCCGAGTAGCTGGGACTACAGGTGCCTGCTGCCATGCCTGGCTAATTTTTTGTATTTTTAGTAGAGACAGGGTTTCACCGTGTTAGCCAGGATGGTCTTGATCTCCTGACCTCATGATCTGCCTGCCTCGGCCTCCCAAAGTGCTGGGATTACGGGCGTGAGCCACCGCGCCCAGACACTGCAGGTCATTTTTAACTGAGGAGGCTGAACCAGCCCTTGCTGTGAGGTTATTTTGGGCACAGCTACAGCTGTGCTGGGCCGGCAGGATGTTTTTGAGGAGGAAACAGGTCCTCAGTGCGGAAGGGCATGGGAAACCCCCTATGTCCAGAGGGTCCCCCCTTCTCCCCTCTGGAAACAACAAAGCCATCAGAGGGTGGTCTAGGCGGGGCAGGATTTCCCCTCTTGGGGAGGGGCCCTCACTTCCCCCAGGGACTTGTACATCCGGGAAACCAGGTTTGCAGGCCCAGTTGGGGGCTGATTAGGCAGCAGAAGGTCATTTCCCACTGGAATCCCAGGGCGCTGTGTCCCCACCTTCTTCTTTTTTTTTTTTTTGCAATGGAGCCTCACTCTGGACTGGAGTGCAGTGCCACGATCTTGGTTCACCGCAACCTCCGCCTCCCCGGTTCAAGGATTCTCCTGCCTCTGCCTCCTGAGTACAGATGTGTGCCACCACACCCAACTAATTTTTGTATTTTTATTAGAGATGGGGTTTCACCATGTTGCCCAGGCTGGTGTTGAACTCCTGACCTCAAGTGATCCACCCACCTCGGCCTCCCACAGTGCTGGGATTATAGGCATGAGCCACCTCTCCCAGCCTGTCCCTACCTTCCTTAGGTGTCACTCAGATGCCTGGACCCTAGAAGCTGGGTCATGTCCACTCAGCCCTCCCAGCTCCACGGCTAGAGAAGGCTCAGAGTCTTGCCCAAGTTTGCTAAGCTCCCAGGACCGCTGCAGCCTCTGGGCTCTGTTTCCTTGGGAATTCTGCCCAGGTGTAAATCTCAGCCCCTCTCAGCACGTCTATCCTAGCAAGAAGACCTCCCTGGGCAGCGCTGACCACCTCCCCACTGCGCGGTGGGCACAGTTGCCCAGCACTGACGCTGCTGCTCTTCCCCACCGCCCAGGCTTCTCCATCGTCCCGCGCTCTGTCTCCCTCCTCTTTCTCCTCCTCTCCCATCTGAGGGGCTCCTCTACCTCTGGCCTGCTTAGGAACAAAAATAGCAGATTGTCCCCTCAGTCTTATGCACAACAGCTCCCTCCCTCCTGGAGGCCCAGAGCCTTGGCCTGTCACTCACATCAGGCACCACTTAGAGAATCTTCTGGACAAAGACAGTCCTCTACCCCTGGCCAAGAGGAATTCTGACGCCAGTTGCTAAAGAGATGTTTTTAAAACACCCTTCTCACCTTGTTACGTAAGTATTTCGATTTAACCTTTGTATATATTTATTCCTTTGACTTCTCATCCTATGTGGGAGACTGCATTTGGAGACAACAAAAAATAGGATGAGGGCTGTTCCATGATTTTTGGCCGCTATTGCCAAAACGTCTCTTTCCACCTCTTTTTCTCCATGCATTTTTTTTTTTTTTGAGACAGTATCACTCTGTCACCCAGGCTGAAGTGCAGTGGTGCCATCTCTGCTCACTGCAACTTCCATCTCCCGGGTTCAAGTGATCCTCCAGCCTCAGCCTCCCGAGTAGCTAGGAAGTGCCTGCCACCTCACCCAGCTAAGTTTTGTGTTTTTCTTTTAGTAGAGATGGGGTTTCACCACATTGGCCAGGCTGGTCTTGAACTCCTGACCTCAAGTAATCCTCCTGCCTCGGCCTCCCAAAGTGTTAGGATTACAGGCATGAGCCACGGCACCCAGCCAAAGGTGACATCTTATTTACAGTGTAGAATCTGAGCACCTTGAAGAGTCTTATAGATGGCCTGGTCTGACGTTTGATTGATTTTTTTTATTGTGGCAAAATATATGCTTATATATATATATATGATTTACCTTTTTAACCTTGTTTACAAGTGTCCTGTTCAGTGGTGACTGATTTTTGTAGCTGAGGAAACATTCGTTCAGATGAAATCTTGAGCAGAAACCTGATATAAAACTGATTACCATACTGGCAGCCCTGACTGTGGTTCCAGGGCTGGCAGTATGGTGGTCAGTTTCACATCAGGCCTCCACCAGATGCTGGGGAGCAGGGCTGTGGAATGCAGGTGCAGGTGCAGGGAGCAGGACTGCGGAGCAGCAGGTATAGGGAGCGGGGCTGCAGAGCACAGGTGCAAGGGGGCTGCAGAGTGCAGGTTCAAGGAGCAGGGCTGTGGGTGCAGGTGCAGGGAGCAGGACTGGGGAGCACAGGTGCAGGGGGGCTGTGGAGTGCAGGTGCAGGGAGCAGGACTGCGGAGCAGCAGGTATAGGGAGCGGGGCTGCAGAGCACAGGTGCAGAGGGGCTGTGGAGCGCAGGTGCAGGGGGGCTGTGGAGCGCAGGTGCAGGGGGGCTGTGGAGCGCAGGTGCAGGGGGGCTGTGGAGTGCAGGTGCAGGGAGCAGAGCCTGCAGCAGTGTGGCCCGTCCTCCCTGCAGCCTTCACCTGACTTCCAAGACCTCTTGGCTCCCCATCATGCATTTGGTCCTCTCATTCTTCCCCACTAGGCCAAGTCCCACCCTCAGTCCCCCACATCCCAGGGGACCTGTGTCCTGCTTCCAGGTACCCATCCAGGCCCCCAGACCCAAGGGGAAATCACTGCAGATGGGCAGGTGATTGGGCGAGGGGGCTCCGGGCTGAGCCTGCCAGAGAGGCCTAGAGAAGGAGATGTGGTTTAAAGAACTAAGAGGGGGACTGGACGCGGTGGCTCGCCGAGGTAGGTGGTCACTTGAGGTCAGGAGTTGGAGATCAGCCTGGTCAATATGGTAAAACACTGTCTCTACTAAAAATACAAAAATTAGCCAGGTGTGGTGATGCATGCCTGTAATCCCAGCTACCTGGGAGGATGAGGCACGAGAATCCCTGGAACCCAGGCGGTGGAAGTGCGGTGAGCTGCGATCGCGCCACTGCATTCCAGCCTGGGCAACAGAGTAAGACTCTGTCTCAAAAAAACAAACAACAACAAAAAAAGAAAAACAAAAGAAATAAATACAAGGTATAAGTTCCGTGGAAAGAAGGCAAGAAGGCCCCACTGCTAGGACAGCCACTCCACAGAGCACACTTCTGAAGACTCAGCGGCCTTAGTGGGCCCCAGGCAAGCTGGGGAACTGCATGCTCAAAAGCTGGTGGAGTCTGGCCTTGGTCATGCCAGAATTTCCTCTCCCCTCCCGGAATGCTTGGATTGGACGGGGACAAAGCAGTTCCACTGAACACCCATGAAACCTTCAGACGTTGCCTGTTTCGTGGATTTCTCCCAATTTCTCCCGAATGAAAAGTAAGCCTTCTGTGAGGCCCTTCGGTCCTCTGCCCCTGCCCAGCAGATGAGCAGACACAAATGAAGGAGAGGCCTTCAGGTACGAGGACAGGGGCAGGGAGAGAAGGGACTTTGGAGATGGCCCTGTGATCTTGTAGGCAGGCTGGGCTTCCAGTGGCAGGAGACAGCTGACCTGAGAAGGAGGAGCCTTACCTGCGGATGTGGCACTGAAGACCCCTACCCAGCCTCCGCACCCTCCACGTGCCCTCATGTGCTTGTGAGCACAGTAGGGGTCCTGGCTGGGCCCTGCTTTGTTCCTTTAGGTTTCCTGGAGGCCCAGGAGGGGCTGTGCTGCCTTGGCTTTCCCTACTTCCCCAGTGTGCTGGACATGGGATCA
Source organism: Saguinus oedipus (assembly GCA_031835075.1). Taxonomy (NCBI): domain Eukaryota; kingdom Metazoa; phylum Chordata; class Mammalia; order Primates; family Cebidae; genus Saguinus; species Saguinus oedipus. The sequence continues at coordinate 106,932,620 of CM063183.1, forward strand.
GGTCCATTTGAGCAGTGGCAGAGCAAGCAACCAGAAGGCACTGGCTTGTGGAACCTGGCCTCCCCTCCCCAGCCCATGGCCGGCTGCCCTGGTGGCTGGGCACTTGCTTGGGCTTCCATGTGGTCAGTTGTAACCGACAGGACACTGGCAAACATGGGCAGAGCTGTGGGGCCCCTCGTTGCTGCGGAGCGCCTGCTGATGGCCAGCGTTTGACCTTCTGGCCAGGCCTGGGGCTGCTGCATCGTGCTCTGCTGGCATGGTGTGAAAGATGAGGTTTGCTTGGAAGATTCTGGTAAGTGCTGCTATGATTGACTTTATGTAAAGACTAGACATACTTTAAAAAGGGAGAAAGAACTAGCCAAGAGATCTTCTGCCTGAACAGAAGAGTCAAGTCAGGGAGCAGTGTGGAGCGATGCCACAGGTGGGGAGCACTCGATCCCCTGCCATGGGAGTCAGGCCCCTGAAATTACAAACTTCTTGGCAGCCCTTAAAGATGTGGCAGGTCTGCCTCTTTGCTTGATGATGAGGTAGACCCTCTAGAAAAAAGTAGATAATGAGCTCCCCAAACCTGCATTCCATGTGGTGATGTGCTCACCTTGGCGCACAGACAGGGCCCCTGAATGATGCATCCAAATCCCACCAGTCCCAAGTGACTGATGCCAAACACATCCTCAAAGCATCTCCTAATAATATGGAATGACTTCCAAAAACAAACCAATGGTTTGGATAAAAACCTTCATTTTCAGGAAAACCTAAAACTGCAGAATCAGCCCATTTTGCATTGCTATTAAGAAATACCCAAGGCTGGGCAATTGATAAAGAGAAGAGGTTATTTGGCTCACAGTTCTGCAGGCCGAACAGGAAGCACAGTGCCATCATCTGGTGCTGGTGAGGCTTCAGAAAGCTTCCAGTCTTGGTGGAAGGTGAAGAGGGAGTTAGCATGTCACATGGCAAGAGAAGGAGCAAGAGAGGGAGGGGGAGAGGCTGGGCTCTTTTAAACAATCAGATCTGGCATGAACTCATAGAGTGAGGATTCACTCATCACTGCAAGGACAGCACCAAGCCATTCACGAGGGATCCGCCTCCAAGGCCCAACCCCCGCCCCTTCCAGGCCCACTTTTAATATTGGGGAACACATTTCAACATGAGATTTGTAGGGAGATCAGGCCAGATCAGGCTGGGCACGGTGGCTCATACCTGTGATCCCGACATTTTGGGAGGCCGAGACGGGCAGATCATTTGAGGTTGGGAGTTCAAGATCAGCCTGGCCAACATGGTGAATCCCTGTCTCTACTAAAAACACAAAAACTAGCCAGGTGTGATAGCTGATGCCTATAATCCCAGCTACTCAGGAGGCTGAGGCAGAAGAATCACTTGAACCCAGGGAGCAAAGGTTGCAGTGAGCCAAGATCACACCACTGCACTCTAGCCTGGGCAACAAGAGTGAGACTCCATCTCAAAAAACCAAAAAAAAAATCCAGATCATACCAACTGTTCTTCCCAGCAACTATGGCACAGAAGGAGAAAGGGAAGGAACTAAGAAAGGCACAGAGAAAAGGCTTGGAAGCCAGAACTTGCACATAGGACAGGATTCAGTGACAGAGCCCGCGGAGACCTCTGACTGAAGCGTGCTGGAGATAAGCTTTCATGCTCGCTTTAAAGAAGATCACAGCTTGGAATCAGACAGAAAGAGGGCATTGGAAAATGGAGACCAAGACAATCCATCAGAAAATGATTTGAAGAAACAATCTGTGCTGTTAGCTTAGACGATTCTTTAAGGCTTGAGGGAGAAAAGCCAGATAAGTCACATGAAGACAATGAAACAAACACAGCGCTTCCAGTTCAAATGGAGAGTCTGCAAGCTGAGCCAGTGTCTTTCCAGTCTGCAAGGCCACAGGTTGCAAGTGAGACTCAGAAGTTTCAGGCAAAACTCTCAATCCTGCCTGACCTACGTTAAGAAGATTGGGAGAAACTTCCCAGAAAAGTCAGAGAGGAGGAAATGTACTGCTTAGAAATGGAGAAGACACTTCCCCGTGTGCACAAAAGCTTCAGCCACACACCAAGAAGCACGACTGCAGGAAGATGCCCACGACCTTGGGAAGGACCTGGAGGGAACCCCTCCTCCTACAGAAACCACAGTACTTCCAGTGAGGCGGAAGCTCAGCGAAGGTGGCTGGCAGCTCTTTCCACGGAGAAAAAGCTCAGCAAACTAAGAAATGAAATGACCGCCGCAGACAGAAACTGGGGGAAGCAGAGTTTAAGTTCTAGCATTTCCGGAAGGGCCCTTTGTCCCTGTACAGCCCTGGATGACCAGGGACCCGGGCATCATCAGGTCTCCAGGGAGGAGGTGGGCCAAGCTGTGAGGGTTCTCAGACCCAGAGCCACGTGCAGGCATAACTCAGCATTCACAGCAGCCGGCCCCACAGCAGAGGATGTTTTCCTGGTTTTTCTCTTTAAAAGTAATTTTGATTAATATATTTTTAGCGTACTTGCTTTTTTTTTTTCTTTTTTGAGACGGAGTTTCGCTCTTGTTACCCAGGCTGGAGTGCAATGGCGCGATCTCGGCTCACCGCAACCTCCGCCTCCTGGGTTCAGGCAATTCTGCTGCCTCAGCCTCCTGAGTAGCTGGGATTACAGGCATGTGCCACCACGCCCAGCTAATTTTTTGTATTTTTAGTAGAGACGGGGTTTCACCATGTTGACCAGGATGGTCTCGATCTCTTGACCTCGTGAGCCACCCACCTCGGCCTCCCCCGTACTTGCTTTTATTTAATTGATGTTCCACTTGCTCTTATTGAGTGTGATAAAACTATATTTCTTAGGCTAGACACGGTGGCTCACACCTATAATCCCAGCAATTTGGGAGGCTGAGGCAGGCAGATCACCTGAGGTCAGGAGTTTGAGACTATCCTGGCCAACATGGTGAAACTCTGTCTCTACTAAAAATATAAAAATTAGCTGGGCATGGTGGCAGATGCCTGTAATCCTAGCTACTTGGGAGGCAGAGGCACAAGAATCACTTGAACCTGGGAGGTGGAGGTTGCAGTGAGGCGAGATTGTACCATTGTACTCCAGCCTGGGCAACAGAGTAAGGCTGTCTCAAAAAAACAAAAACAAAAACGATATTTCATAAAGTAGTGTTTTTTATATATTTGCTAACTTTTTAAAAAAGAGATGAGGTTTCACTCTGTTGTGCAGGCTGGAGTGCAGTGGTACCATCATAGCTCACTGTAACCTCAAACTCCTGGGCTCAAGCAAACCTCTCACCTCAGCCTCCTGAGTAGCTGGAACTACCGGCATGTGCCACCACATCCAGCTCATTTTTAAATTTTTTTGTAGAAATAGGGTCTTGTTATATTGCTCAGGCTGGTCTTGAACTCCTGTGCTCAAGTGATCCTTCTGCCTCAGAAGGATCCCCAAGTGCTGGGATTGCAGGTATGAGCCACTGTGCCTGGTCCATGTAATTGATGATTTTAATATAATCCTTGTAAATACATTTCTTTATCACTGGCCCTCTGGAATGAGACAGTATGAGTATGGTAATTTGATTAAGACAAAAGATCCACTATTATACTTAATCTTAGCCAAAAGGCAGGAAGGGATAAAAGGTCCTCTATGGCCTAAACTGTGGTTGAACTTTGACATGCCCAGATGGAGACAGGAGAAACTGGAAAAAATGTTTCTATATGCTACACACCTATCAGAACTACCCAAAACATCCTAATATTCACCTGCAAAGAGAAAATACAAGATACTCCTAACTTAACCTATCAGTAATTTTATTCATTTTGCAACAAATTCATAGGCTAAAGGAGTTAACATTTTCCTACCATTACTTTTTTGTTTTACATTTCTTTTTTAAAAAGAAATATTATTTTGCTTATAGTATTCTTTGCCACTTAAATGCTCAAAATTTTCTGCAACAAAAATAAAAGATTTCCCTTGAAAAAAAATAAATCAATGCCGTTTTCCTGCCCACGGTGTCCCCTGAGGGGTGCCATGAAATCCTTCAAGAGCCTTTCCCCAGATTTGACATAACTGTTCCAGCTGGAGAAAGAGAGAAAGCAATTTCCTGGAGGAACACGGTAGAATACAACATACCCTGGATATATGACAGGTTCGGTTCCAGACTGCCGCACTAAAGCAAGTATGTCAACGAAGGGCACGTGAAGTTTTCGGTTTCCCAATGCATATAAAAGTTATGTTTGCAGTGTACTGACGTCTATTAAGTCTACAACAGTATCGATAGCACTGTCTAAAAACCCAGTGTACATACTTTAATTTAAAAATACGTGGCTGGGCGCAATGACCCGTGCCTGTAATCCCAACACTGGGAGGTTGAGGTGGGCAGATCACTTGAGGTCAGCAGATCGAGACCAGCCTGGGCAACATGGCAAAACCCCATCTCTACTAAAAATACAAAAATTAGCCAGGAGTGGTGGTGTGTGCCTATAGTCCCAGCCACTTGGGAGGCTGAGGCAAGAGAATCGCGTGAACTTGGGAGGCGGAGGTTGCAGTGAGCTGAGATTGTGCCACTGAACTCCAGCCTGGGCTACAGAGCAAGACTCTGTCTCAAAACAAGAAATAAAAAATACTTTATTGCTAAAAACTGCTGATGATCATCTGAGCCTTCAGTGAGTCCTAATCTTCTTGCTGGTGGAAGGTCTTGCCTTGATGCTGATGGCTGCTGACTGATCAGCATGGTGACTGCTGAAGGCTGGGGAGGCTGTGGCAATGTCTTAAGGAAAGACAGCAGTGAGGCTGGTGCTTCCTTTCATGAAATATTTCCTTGTAGCATGCGATGCTGTTTGGTGGCATTTTACCCACAGTAGAACTGCTCTCAAATTTAGAGTCACTCCTCTCAACCTGCCGCTGCTTTATCAAGTAAGTTTATGGAATATTCTAAATCCTTTGTTGTCATTTCAACAGCCTCCATGGCATCTACCTGGAAAAGGGTAGATTTTGTCTCAAGAAACCACTTGCTCTGCTCATCCATAAGAAGCAACTCCTCATCCGTTCCAGTTTTTTTTTTTTTTTTTTTTTGAGACGGAGTCTCGCTCTGTTGCCAGGCTGGAGTGCAGTGGCGGAATCTCGGCTCACTGCAACCTCTGCCTGCTGGGTTCAAGCAATTCTCCTGCCTCAGCCTCCTGAGTAGCTGGGACTACAGGCACGCACCACCACGCCCAGCTAATTTTTGTATTTTTTAGTAGAGACGGGGTTTCACCATGTTTGCCAGGATGGTCTTGATCTCTTGACCTGGTGATCTGCCCACCTTGGCCTCCCAAAGTGCTAGGATTACAGGTGTGAGCCACCGCGCCCAGCCCATTCCAGTTTTATCTTGCGATCAGTCACAGCTTCAGGCTCCACCTCTTATTCCAGTTCTCTCTCTTGTTTCCTTTTTCAATTTTTATTTTAGATTTAGGGGGCACGTGTGCAGGTTTGTTACTTGGGCACATTGCATGATGCTGTGGTCTGGGGTAGGTCTGATCCCATCACCCCAGCACTGAGCATAACACCCAACAGCTTTTCAACCCTGTCCCCTTCCCTCTCTCCACCATCTAGTAGCTCCCAGTGTCCATCACTATCTTTATGTCCACGAGTACCTGATAGTTAGCTCCCACTTATAAGTGAGAATATATGGTATTTGGTTTTCCGTTCCCACGTGTATTTGCTTAGGATCAAGTTAAGTTCTCTTGCTGTTTCCACCACATCTGCAGTTACTTCATCCACTGAACCCCTCAAAGTCATCCACGAGGGGAGGAATTAACTTTTTCCAAACACTTGTTAATGTTGATATTCTGACCTCCTCCCGTAAATCATGAATGCTCCTAATAGCATTTAGAATGGTGACTCCTTTCCAGAAGGTTTCCAATGTATTTGCCCAGATCCATCAGTGGATTCACTATCTATGGCAACTATGACAGCTATAGCCTTATGAAATGTATTTCTTAAATAATTCCACTTGAAATTGCTCCTTGATCTGTGGGCTGCAGAATGGATTTTCTGTTAGCAGACATGAAAACAGCATTAACCTCCAGTACATCTCCATCAACGGCTAGGTACATTGTCAATGAACAGTAATATTTTGAAAGGAATCTTTTTTTTCTCAGCAGCAGGTCTTAACAGAAGACTTAAAATAGTCAATAAACTATTCTGTAAACGAGGGGCTGTCATCCAGCCTTGATGGTTTCATTCACAAAGCACAGACAGAGATTTAGCATAATTCTTAAGGACCCTAGGATTTTTTGAATGGTAAGTGAGCATTGGCTTCAACTTAAAGTAACCAGCTGCATTGTCCCCTAACAAGGCAGGCAGCCTGTCCTCCAAAGTTTTGCAGCTAGGCACTGACTTGTCCTTTTTAGCTATGAAAGTCCTAGGTGGTATGAAAGTCCTAGGTCCTTCTAATAGATGGCTGTTTCATTTACACTGAGAGTCTGTTGTTCAGTGGCGCCCCCTTCATCAAGGACGTTAGTTGGATCTTCTGGATGACTTGCTCCAGCTTCTTCACTGGCACTTGTGGCTTCACCTTGCACTTTTATGTTCTGGCTTCTTTCTTTCAACCTTGATAGGGTTTGAATCTGTGTCCCCATCCAAATCTCATGTCTAACTGGGGGAGGGGCCTGGTGGGGGGTGATTGGATCATGGGGGTGGATTTCCCTGCTGTTCTTGTGATGGTGAATGAGTTCTCATGAGATCTGATGGTTTAAAAGTATGTGGCACTTCTCCCCTCCCAGCTCTGTCTCTCCTGCCACCATGTGAAGAAGGTCCTTGTTTCCCCTTCACCTTCTGCCATGATTGTAAGTTTCCTGAGGCCTCCCAGTCATGCTTCCTGTTATACCTATGAAACTGTGAGTCACTCAAATCTCTTTTCTTAATAAATTATCCAGTCTAGGGTAGTTCTTTATAGCGGTGTGAAAATGAACCAATACAAACCTCATGAACCAACCTCTACTAGCTTCAAGCTTTCCTTCTGCAGCTTCGTCACGTCTCTCAGCCTTCATAGAGAGTTAGGGCCTTGCTCTGGATTAGGCTTTGGCTTAAGGGAATGTGGTGTCTGGTTTGAGCTTCTGTCCAGGCCACAAAAACTTTCTCCCCTTCCACCAGAAGTCTGCTTTGCTTTCTTATTATTTGTGTGTCCACTGAAGTAGCACTTTTAATTTCCTTCGAAAACTTTTTGTCCGTCTTCATTCACAGCTGGACCATTGGCACAAGAGGCCCGGCTTGCAGTCTTTCTCAGCTTTCAGTATGCCTGCCTCACCAGCTTCACGTGTAGCTGTTAAAGTGAGAGGCTGTGACTCTTCCTTTCACTTGAACACGCAGAGGGCATTGTAAAGCTGTTAATTTGCCTAATTTCAATATTTATTGTGTCTCAGGGAATAAGGAGAACCAAGGAAAGGGAGAGAAAAAAGAAGAGAGAGAGAGAGAGAGAGAGATGGGGGAATGGCTGGTCGGTGGAGCACTGAGAACACATGACATTTATTAAGTTCACCGTCTTATAGGCATGGTTCATGGTGCCCCAACACAATGACAGTGGTAACAGCAAATAACACCACAAGTTGCTGATCACACAGAACCATAGCAGATATAATAACAATGAAGAACTCGGAAATATTGTGAGAATCACCAGAAGGTGGTATAAGACACGGAGTGAGCAGGTGCTGTTGGAAGGATGGTGCTGACAGGCCTGCTCGCCACAGTGTTGTCACAAACCTTCAACTTGTAAAAACCGCACAGTATCTGAAGTCCAGTGGGGGAAGGTGTGCCTGCGATTGCGGCACAGACATGAGAACCCAGCCTTCTTACTCCCAGCCCAGCGAGGGTGACTTGAGCTCTGAGTTTCCTAAGAAGAAGGCTTCTTGGCTCTCATCTGTGGTTCTAAGAAGATTTAATCAGCTTCCTGGAAATTTCCAAGGTGAGTAAGAAGAGCCTGTTGTTTCTACCTGTTTGCAGCCTGGTCTGCTGTTACCTTGGCAACAGCTGTCACCAGGAACCTGAGCTCCCCCCAGCATGTCACATCCTTTAGTGCCAACACCAGCACATCTGGGCCAAGGGTAAAGTGGTGTGGGCCTCCCAGGTCCAGTGTCGGGGGCCTTCCGCTAAGAACTGCTTATTTTTAACCCAAAGGAAATTTGCCCTAAAAACAGGATTTCCGTGCTCACCTAGCTAAGTTTCTTTTTATAGTCATACAAGGGCTTAGTAGAGAGGCATTTGCAATTTAAAGAGGTTGCGTTTCTTTCTTACCGGTTGGTACTAGCTTGAGATTTTAAAACTGAGATGTTGGCTGGGGGCAGTGGCTCACGCTTGTAATCCCAGCACTTTGGGAGGCTGAGGCGGGCGGATCAGCTGAGGTCAGGAGACCATCCTGGCCAACATGGTGAAACCCCATCTCTATTAAAAACACAAAAATTAGTTGAGCGTGGTGGGGCATGCCTGTAGTCTCAGCTACTCTGGGGGCTGAGGCAGGAGAATCGCTGGAACCCGGGAGCTGGAGGTTGCAGTGAGCCGGTTGTACCACTGCACTCCAGCCTGTGTGACAGAGCGAGACTCTGTCTCAAAAAAAAAAAAAAAAAAAAATAATAATCAGATGTTCAGATCCAGTAAGAAACCCACCCCACCTCATTATATGGACAAAAGTAGTAGAACTCAGAGAGGAGAACTGACTTGCTCATAGTCCACGTAAAGTATGGATGCATTGCAGGACTTGAACTTGGCTGAAGTCCTGGTTGCCTTTAGGGGTTGGCGTTACCACAGGCCTGGCTTGATGACGGTAACATCACGTAGCAACCATCATCACAGTGGGTGGGCACAGGCTTGCTTCGGGGCTTTATTAGTGATGGAGACATGATCTGGGGCTGCCTGAGGCATCTTCTGAGAACCCCATTTTCCTGGCTCCCAGTGTACCCTTTCCACTCCTCCCAGCTGCCTACCAGGGATTGGAAATCTGGAGTCTACAGGGGTCAGGCAGGAGATAAAACTGAGTGACATGGGCTGTCTGGGGACTGTCAAGCTGGCTCCTTTAGCCACTGGGCCCACACCCCACGTCTGCCTGTCCCTGCTTGGCCTGGTGATGGCTGAGGCTCGAGGTCTGAGATCTGCTGTCTCTTAGCCCTGTCAGGTTCAAGGTTCTTCCTTCTCACAGGACCCTCCTTCATTTTCACCTGTTCTATAGGAACCCCCTGAGGTCTGGCTGTGTCTCTCAACCCATCCTGGGCCCAGTCCATCTTTCCAGCAGCCTCTGTTACCAGGGCACAGCCCCTGTCCCCTCAGAACCTAGTAACTCCAGGTGAGGTCACCTGGGAGCCAGGGAATATCCAAAGCAGACACACCTGGGTCATCTCTCCATCTAACCACTGACAGAGCAGAGCGCTCTCCTACTAAAGCGGAAGGTCCCAGGCAAGGCTGGATGAGTGGTCACTCTAAGTCTAGTCCTGCCTTAGAAAAAAGACCTGTAAACGGCAGTTCGTGGACCAAAAACCAGCCTGCCATGTCTTTTGTATAGCCAGCTAACTGAAAACGGTTGCTACATTTTTAAATAGTTGGAAAAAATCAAAACAGAAATAATGTTTCATAACATGTGAAAATTACATGAAGTGCAAATTGCAGGACCGATAAAGTTTTATTGAACCACAGCCATGTCCGCCCACTTTCATGTTTCAACAACAGCGTAGAGGAGTTACCGCAAACCTGCCGACCACAAACCCACTGCCCTAAGAGACTTCCTACCCAGCCCTCAGCAGAAACGTTTGCCAACCCCGTTCTCCATGCTCTAAAAAGTGGACTTGCAGTCTCAAAGTGAAGACCTTTTAGTTGCTACTGGGTAGAAGCCTCACCTCCTTCTCTGAGGCCATGAACTCACTCCTCACTTTGGAGATGGGAGGCTGCAAAGAAACATGATTGGAAAGGACTCTGCAAATCCATCTCGTTAATGTCCTCAGTATATTGTAGCCATCATACAGCCAGACAAACAGAAAACCTGCAAGCCGAATAAAACCATCTGCGGCCAAATGCGGCTCGTGAGTCTCTAGCACGCAGGCTCTGGACTGCTCTGGATGGCTCTGGACGTCGAGAGCTTCTCCGGCTTCTCCTCCTGACCCCAGGGCTCTGCCGGCCGGAGCCAGTGCCTCCTCCTGCCTCACCTTCCCTGACTCTCTAGCATCCTGCTCAGGCCACACACGCCTCCTCACCCGCCTGCCTTTGAGAGCAGCTGTGGCCTGGGGGGAGGCGTGGCTGTGGGGCCCGCAGGTTTAAGTTCTGCACCCGCCGCTGCTTACTAGAACGGGGCTTTGGGCTCCAGCAGGTCCCTATTGGAGTGGCTTCCTGGCCCAGCAGTCCCCCCTCCTAGCTATCACAGGTGGAGGGAGGCTGGGTCTGGATTTCCCTTTCCAGTGAAGTTGGGAGCCTGGGACCTGCGTGGAGCCTCTGCCAGGAACTTCTTGCCCCGCTGATCCAGACGGAGCCTCCCTGTTTCCTCCCTCCTGTGAGTGCTGGCTCAGCACTTTGATCCTGAGAGCTGGGACAGTATCTTTTCGTACATTTTCTGGTTTTTCATCAGTTTGTTTTGTTTTTGCTGAAGGAAGCCCAAGGCGATGTCTTGTTTCTTGCTGCTCTGACACTAACTACACGATAATAGTCGGGTACCTTCTTGTATCAATTTCCCATTACTGCTGTCACAAGTTACCACAGATTTAGTGGTTTTAAGCCACTAATATACTATTTGCAAGACACTTACAAATAGTTCTGGAGGTCAGAAACCCGCAGCGGCGCTCCCTGTGCAACAACTGAAGATCCACAGGCCATCTTCCTTCCGGAGACTCGGGGGAAAGCTGGTTTTGCATTTTCCCACTTCTGAGGTTGCCCTGCCTCTGGGATCATGATGCTTTCTCATCTTCAAAGCTGTTTCTTAGAGCAGTCCTCACCTCCCCACACACACCCTACGCCACTCCCTGAATTCAGGCAGATTCTGTGGCTTCTCTGGCCAGTGAGAGGCAGCCGAGGGAAGGCGGGTGGTGGCCGCGCTGGGCTGGACCCCGGGAAGCCAGCTGCTTCCACTCCCCCATCTTGAGCTCTCTGGGAGCCCTGAGCCACCCAGAAGGAAGCCAGTCATCTTGTCATGGACATTATTTACAAACAAACAATAGCTGTGGATCGGGGCTCATGCCCAGATGTTTTTAACTATGTGTGCGTGGAGTGCGGCCCCTCTTGGGGAGACTGGAAAGGAAAGGAACTTGGCAGTGCAGGACTCGGCAGAGGGAGAGCTGATGAGCTTTGTCCTCTTCACAAAAATGAGCCTGTGTGGCTTCTGAGCAGCAGGGGATAATGGCTGTGGCTGAGCAGAAGGTCGCTGGGGCACAGACAGGAAGGGGGTGAGGCTGACAGCAGCAGGGAAGTCAGGCTGGGGCTTGCACGGGTGCGGCCCGGGATTTGGAGACATCTGTAGGAGGAGGCTGGGGACAGCTGTGCTTGTTCCCCGCCTCCGGGTCAACAATTCTCATCCCCAAGTCCTCTAACCAGTGATCTCCAAGGTCCCTGATTCAGCGATCCCCAGGGCCTGCGATTCTGAGATTCTGTGACATTAAACACAGCATCTCCACAGTGCTGTGATCTGGTGATTCACAGACCCTCTCACCCAGCAATACTCAAATCCCCTGATTCATGCGGTTCTGACCCAGCCCAGTTGGTTCCTGCCAACCTCTGGCTGACCCATGACTTCCCCAAGAAGCTGAGGAAAGGCTCCATTTGTATTTATTTTCTTTTTCTATTCAGTCAGGCAGGTTACGGGGAGCCCTGCCTTCCGCCCAGGATGCCCAGATAGGGATGATCCAGGTCAGAAAGGTCCAGAGTAGGTTGCAGTAACTGGGAGTGTTTGCCCGTGTGAGTGACCGTGTGTGCCCATGTGTACCTGTGTATGTCCATTTGTCCTTGTGTGGGCCTGTGTGTGCTCGTATGTGTGCCCCCGTGTGCCTGTGTGCTCCATGTGTGCCCACGTGAGCCCATGTATGCCTACATGTGCCCATGTGTGTCCATGTGTGCCTGTGTGTGCCCGCATGTGCCCACGTGTGCCACCGTGTGCCTGTGCACCCTTGTGCAGAGTGAATTGCTGACTCCTGCGGAGGCGGAGAGGAGAGCTCCACCTTGAGGAGAGGAGCTGGCAGTGCGGCATGGCCCAGGGTTGTCAGCCACTCCTTCAGCTTCATGCCCTGGAATGGCTTGCCTGAGACTGTGGTCTTACATTAGGGCCCTCTAGAGACTGAGCCGGTGGGGTGGAAACTCGGAGTGCCTTTCCTTAAGCCACAAGCCACAGTTACAACTGTGGAGTGTCATCATCTCCACAGTTGACAAAAGGGCTGAGGGATATGGGAGACCAGCAGGTTGGTCTTAGATTAGTAAGATGAAGATGAGGAATGGTGGGGGAGGAAGGGGGCATGCCAAGGAGCAGGGCCACTAAGGACAGAGCCAAGACCAAGGACAGGGCCAAGGGCAAGGCCAAGGACAAGACCAAGGACAGGCTGCATTTAAAGGAGAGGAAACATTCAGCATAAGCTGGGGTCTTTTGAAGGTAAATTGTAAAGGGACTCAGGTAGACCTGGCTTAATTCTGGCCCACACCTGACTCTGTGTTACCTCCACCAGTTCTCACCCTCCGTAGGGCTCCATGTACCCACCTAGAAGTGAGAAAGCTGAATCAGGGGACTTCTGAAGGCCCTGCTGACTCTCCTGGTTCCTGATCCCCCAGGTGGGGTTTCCTCCTCTCCTTCTCCACTGCCCTCTCAGCACCAGCTCCCCTGGAGAAGGCCTGCTGTGCCAGGGTGCTGTGAGATCCAGACAGGAAACAGGCAGAGCCTTGGCCTTGTGTCTTGGACACTTCCTGTCAACTGCTGGGGTCTTTCCAGGCCTTAGGTGACCCTCTCTGCCCTTCTAGCCTCCTTGTAAGGGGAGGCTACTTCTGAGATGGTCCTAGGAGAGGAGGAGGCAGTGTGGGAGGGACGCCAGGCCCACCTCCACTCAGAGCCCCTGCCTGGCTGCTTCTTGGCCCACCTTGGAGGGTTGGCAAGCACCTCTGAGAATGAGACACCGTGGGTGACAACCATAATCATTGTTGGTTATGGGAGGTGGGTATGTGATGCAGCATCCACCCCACCCATCCACCCATCCACCCATCCATCCATCCATTCATCCACCCATCCACCCATCCACCCACCCATCCATCCATTCATCCACCCATCCATCCACCCATCCACCCATCCATCCACCCATTCATCCACCCATCCACCCATCCACCCATCCATCCATCCATTCATCCACCCATCCATCCACCCATCCACCCATCCACCATCCATCCATCCATTCATCCACCCATCCATCCATCCATTCATCCATTCATCCACCCATCCATCCATCCACCCATCCATCACCCGTCCATCCACCCACCCATCCATCCATCCACCCACCCATCCACCCATCCACCCACCCATCCACCCATCCATCCACCCATCCATCCATTCATCCACCCATCCATCCATCCACCCATCCACCCATCCACCTATCCACCCATCCACCCATCCATCCACCCATCCACCCCACCCATCCACGCATCCATCCACCCACCCATCCATCTACCCATTCACTCATCCATCCATCCATCCATCCATCCACCCATCCATCCATCCATCCATCCATCCATCCATCCACCCATCCATCCATCCATGCACTCAGCATTTATTACGTGTCTGCAGTGTGTACAGAGAGCACAGCACCCTCTGTGGATGACTCTAAACCCTTGTCCTGCTCTGTTATTCTTGTTTGAGCCTTGGTTCATCTGTCCACTGTGTCCCCCATTAGAATATTCACTCATACAGTCTTTGTCTTTTTTGATAAATGCCTAAAGTCAGGCCCGGCTTTTTTTTTTTATGACTAACACATAAGTGTTTGTTTTTAAGCCTGGCATTTAATAGATGTTCAAAAGTATTTCTTCCATGTACAGATTTAACCCTCCTCCCCCCAGCACTCCTGGGAATTAGACTCAATTATAGATAAGGAACCTGGCTCGGAGAGGCGAAGTGCTGGCTCACATTTCACAGTCAGTAAGTGTTCGGTGGGAGGAAAAGCCAGGTTTCCAGAGCCAGACCTCACCCTTTCTACCACTCCACACTTCATGGCCAGGGCGGAGAGGGCTGACTCACTTCCGGCTGGCTGTGAGGTGGGCTTCCCAGATCAGGGGCCATGGGCAGGTGGTTGAAGGGTGCTGCTCCCCACCTGGGAAGAGTGGGAAGGACAGCCAGGCTGAGGGGACATCTCTAGGCAAGGCCCAGGGGACAGGATGGTGTACCTGGCCTCCATGAGGGAGGAGGGAGGCAGTGCAAGATCCAACCAAGCCCTGCCAGCCTTCCCCGGAGCCAGGCGCTGTCCTTAGTCCCCACTGTTATGTGCTGAGTCTGACTTGTCCCTGTGAAGGTAACCAACAGCAAGACATGTCCCCAAACACCTTTGGCTTAGAATGCTTTATCCCAGGCTACTGCTCTCAGGAGCACCCCTACTGTGCAAAGGGGAGCCCCCCTCCTACCCCCTGCAGGGCCAGAGGAAGAGCTGGTTCAGCCAGGCCTGGAGGGCAGCAGGTCTGGGCTCCCTGCTTGCTTCATCCAGATCTGACCTCCATGTGGCCTGAACCTTCCCGCTTCCCTCCAGGGAGCTCAGAGTCCCCTGATCATCTCGTGGCTTCTGCAGCCCATTGTTGCTGTGGGACTCTAGTGGCCTCACCCAAAACTGACACCCCTGTGGCATTTCACGGCATCCGAGGCATTTTTCACATTTGACACTGTTCCTCTGATTGCCTCAAAGTTTCCATGAAAGGGGCTGGCTGAGGTTAGAGATCTCCCTGCCTCGGGTGAGGAAATGGAAGTTTGAAGGAGAGAAAGTCATTGGCCCAAGTGGCTGGGTTGGTGTGTGGCGGGTCCTTGTCTGGAACCCTCACTGTCCCGTGGCAGTGAGGACTTGTCCCACGGCAGAGAGCAGGCAGAATGGCGACACGTTCCGCTCCTGAGTCCCGGGGCCCATCTCTGAGGTCCTCTTGTGTCCCACTCCCCAAGGACTCATCCTGGCCAAGGAAGAGAAAGGAAAAAGGACACCCCCAAAATACATGAGAAATGACGTCCTGGTTTCTCTTATCTAAACCCCATCTTTCTGTTTGGGCTTAGAAGGCTTCAGGTGGCCAGAAGGCTTCCAGATAGAAGAGGCTGAAGCGAGCCCTAAGGGACACTCTGCCTGGCACAGGGAAGAACACGGAGGGTGACTTACAATCTGACCTCATTTTCACTCATTTTCAGGAGAAACTTTTCTTTCTTTTTTGCGGTGGGATGGTGGAGATGAGTCTTGCTCTATCACCCAGGCTGAAGTGCAGTGGCACGATCTCGGCTCACTGCAACCTCCACCTCCCGAGTTCAAGCAATTCTCCTGCCTCAGCCTCCCGAGTAGCTGGGGCTACAGGCACGTGTCATGCCCAGATAATGTTTTGTATTTTAGTCGAGATGGGGTTTCACCACATTGCCCAGGCTGGTCTCGAACTCCTGAGCTCAGACAATTCACCTGCCTTGGGGTCCCAAGAGATTTTAACCCAGTGAAGATGATTCTGCCTGGAGCCAGGCATGAGGACATGCTGGGTATGGGGTTGGCATCTTGGTTTGGGGCTTGTTGGATCCTAGGAAAGCAAGCTTGGTCTCTTCTGGGGCCAGGCGGGAGCTTGCTGACCCTGCCTGGGTGAGCTCAGGCACTGTCTCCACAGCAACTCTGCAAAGCCCTGCTTTCCTGAGGGAGAAAACTCAGATTCAGAAGGGAAAGTCACTTGTCTGAAGACACACAGCTAACACGTGGAAACGCTGGGATCACAAGCAGTCCTGAGTAGACGTCCATCTGCCATCCCACTCCTGCTGCCGCAGCCACTGCCCTTAAGGACCACAGAGGTGAGCCCCAGCACTGTCCCGGGCAGCGGAGTGGCTCTCGGGGACTGGAAATGCAGGCTCTGCCCCTCAGTCCGGGCCTGGGCTCTCAGGAAGACATGTTCTCCTAAGAGAAGCGGGGCGGCCTCCACACGAGCTCCTTCCTTCTGGTTCCAAGCGCTCCTCCGCCTTTTGGTGGAAGTGGGAGCCCTGGGGAGCTTTCTTGGAGCCAGGCCAGTTGCCTCTGCAGTGGCTTCTGCGTGTAGAGATGGGAGGACCACACCTTGCCCCCTGGAGAATGACCCCTGAGCCTCTCTTAGGGGTTGAATTGTGTCTCCCAATTCCCATGTTGACATTCTAATCCCCTGGAGCTCAGAATGTGACCATATTTGGAAATAGGGTCATTGCAGATGTGACTTGTGAAGATGCGGCCACACCGGAGTAGGGTGGGCCCTAACCCACTTGACCTGTGACCAGTGTCCTTTTTCTTTTTTCTTTTTTTGAGATGGAGTCTCGCTCTGTCACCAGGCTGGAGTGCAGTGGCAGTCTTGGCTCAACTTCCGCCTCCCGGGTTCAAGCCATTCTCCTGCCTCAGCCTCCCGAGTAGCTGGCACTACAGGCGTGCACAACCACGCTCGGCTAATTTTTGTATTTTTAGTAGAGACGGGGTTTCACTGTGTTGGTCAGGATGATCTTGATCTCTTGACCTCGTGATCTGCCTGCCTCGGCTTCCGAAAGTGCTGGGATTACAGGTGAGAGCCACCGCACGCAGCCACTGTCCTTATTTTTATAGGACATTTGGACACAGACACACGCCACTTGAGCATGAAGGCAGACACTAGGGAGATGCATCTAGAAGCCAAGGAACGTGGAAGATGGCCAGCAAACCGCCAGACGCGGAGGGAGAGGCCCGGAGCAGTCTCCCTTACAGCCCAAGAGGAACCAGCCCTGCTCGCGCGTTGCTGTTGGACTTCTGGCCTCCAGAACTGGGACCACAGGTTTTGGTGGTTTAAGCTGCCGGCGATATTCATGCAGCCCCTGTGGAGGTCAAGGGATTTTTTCCAGAGCTTTGGGCAAGTTACTTTGCTTTTGAGGTTTCCTAGCCAGTAAAGTGGGGAATGGCAGCTCTCCGTGGCTGTTCAGAGCAAATGAGGTAAGGAAGGCAGGAGAAAAGGGAAGGGCAGGAATTGGAGGCAGAGATGCTGACCTCGATTTCTGCCCTGCTTCTGCTACTCCCTCGCTCATGGCCACTGGCCTGTTACTTAATAATAATATTTACCCTCCAGGATGGTTTGGGACCCAGGGGCGTTAATTTGGTAGAAATCACTTTGAGAGGTGCAGAGCTCCCAGAGTTTTGCAGTGATTGTTCAGGACAGAGCCCAGGGGAGGGTCCAAGCGTGAGGGAGGAATGTCAAGGGCAGTGTGGCAGGCACAGGAGTTGGAGGGAGCTTGGGGTTCCGTGGCTGACCTTCGACCTTCTCCAGCGGAGTTGCAAATGCTGCAGATGCGGACTGGGGACAGTGAGGCGGGGAGAGGTGGGCTGGAATCTGGAGTCAGGTGTGCTGTGGTCTGGAAGCGAGACCTTGATTTGTGGTGACCTCATCCTGTTTGGGTGACGTCTATTTTCGGAGCTAAGCTCCGGGGCACACGACAAGGAAGACAGATGGCGGCAGCAGTGGCTGCTCCCAGAGTTTCGGGGAGGTTCTGTCTGGCGCTGGGCTGGAGCCAGGGAATGGGACCTTTGACAGCAACTTGGCCACTTCCCCTGGAAAAGAAGCTGATCTGTGAGACTCGGGCTGGGTGACACACCGAGGGACAGTGGCAGGAGGCTGCAGAGCGTGGCCGGTAGGGGCAGCCCCTGAATGGCTGAGTTTTGGGGAGTGGGTCCAGATTTTCGAAGCCACAAGATCACCCTAATGCAAAGAGTAGGCCGGTGTGTCCTGGCTTTCCCTCCCCAGCCATTTCTTCTCACGCCTCTTGGAGATTTGGTTTTATCCCCTTTCTCTAAGGCCTGTCCTTGAAGGATGGAAGTGTCCATAGGTTGGGGGTCGACAGTGTGTCAGCTCTGGGCACAGAGATGGGACCCCCAACAGACACTGAAAGCAGAATTCCTTCAATACCTCCAAGAGGTGTGTCGTGACCCCCATGTGCCCGGGAGGAAAGAGAGGCAGGCGGACTGGGGGGACCACCCGACTCCTGCAGAAACAGTGCTGCGCTGGCCGCCCATCTGAGGACCAGGTGTGGACTGGCCTGAGGCAGCCAGGGAGGCTCCAGGATGACAGCCACTTGTCATTTCTCCTGCAGAGGCTCGGGGCTCGCGGCCTCTGCTTCTCGGCCTCTGCCTTAGCCGGACGCTTCGGAGGCCCCGGCCCCGCCTCTGCACCCACCTGCCACTTTCAAAAGAAATCTAGAGTGAAAGGAAAAAAGTTTCTATTTTTGATGGGACACCAGTGAAATGGAGGCTTTTAAAATCATTAAAATCCAGAATCCGTTATTTATTCAGGTCAGATATGAAGCTGCCTTGCCTTTCATGAGCACCACCAGCCCTCACCTTGGTACTCACTTGCTGTACCCTGGCAAGCCATTCACCCTGTCTGGACCTCAGTGCTCTCCTCTGTAAAATGGGTGGGAGGGGGTCAGGCCACATAGTCTCTAAGGGCTTCCAGGGTCTAGAGTAGCCTGAAGACCCAGCCAAAGCAGGCCTCCTCCAGGAAGCCCTCCCTCCTTCCCTTTGTGCTTCCAAGCATTCTCCCACCCCTGTCAAAGCTCTCACCACCTCCATGGCTTCACGTTTACACACCTGTCTGCCCACCAGAATCTGAGCTCCTTGAGTTCTGGGACTGAGTTGCATGAATTTCCATATCCCGAGGCCCCAGTGCAGGGTGGGGCATAGAGTCTCAGTGTTTGTTGAATGAATGAGTGACCAGTGTCTGAGCAAATGTGGCTCCTTCACCCTGCAGGAGGCCTGGGTTCAGGAAGCTTCCCCTGAGTGTAGCCGACCACGAATCCCTGGTAATTCTAAGATGATTTTCCTTCTGAGGACTCAGCTGGGGAGGAAAGACATAGGTTACTATGGCAACAGATTTTTTTTTTTTCCTGCTAGAGCAAACATTTCCACAGAAACCTCAAGAGATGCCAGTCAGTGCGGGGGTGCTGCCTCTTCCTCCCACACCCTCCCTGGCCTCTGAGTCCAGAGCCAGCCCTTCTCACTGGGTTTCTCAAAGCTGCCACTGTAAGCCTGTGCCTGAGACCTGGGTCAGTGGCGGCCTTGCATCCTCCCTAGGGAGGCAGGGGTGTCTCCACTCGTGCAGCCCCTCCCATAGCCCTGTTCACAGCAAAGACTGTCAACGCTGGGGGAGCCAGGCCAAGAGGGGAAGCCACAGGCTGCCCACTCCCAACCCAGGCCGGCTTCCTCTGCCATCAGCCAGCGCCTCCACCTCAGACCCAGGCAACAGCTTCTTCTTCCCCCACCCCCACTCACAGGGCCCAGGGAGGCTCCCAGGGGTCACCTAGAGAAGCTGGAAAGGGTCGGGGCTCCTCTGGAGAGGGGCAAGGTCTCCAAACTCAGATCCTATCAGCTCAGACCTGTGGCCCTCTGGTCCTGCTGAAGCCCATCTGGGACCCTGGGGTGGGAGGCCCCAGGAACAAAGCTCAGAAAGGCCTTGTGACTTTCCCCAGGACACACAGCAAGCAAGGGGAGGAGGCAGGAGTTGAGCCCCAGTTTCTCTGGAGACAAGGCCCAACCTCTGCCTCCTGTCCTGCCAGGCTAGGCTCCACCTTCCTCTGCCTGGAGACAGGGGACAGGCGGGCCCTCCTGGAGCCACGGGGGTGCAGAGTGCCTCGAAAGCACTGAAGATGTCGAGGGTCCGGCTCATGCCACGCAGTACCCACTTGTGGACTGCAGTGTGGAAACAGTGCTCAGAGATCCTCCGTGGCCTTGCCCCAGCTCACAAGTGGTGGCGCAGGACGCTGACGTCAGTGCCGTCAGGCTCTGTGACACTGTTCTGTCCACGCCCCGGACCGTCTTGTTGAAGGCAGGCACAGAGGAAGGAACGGGACAGGCAGAAGACTGAGTGGCTGGTAGGAGCACAGCCCAGGCCAGAGGAGGGGCAGGGAGCAGGGGACGGCCCTTGGTACCAAGCAGCTTCTTCCCAGCCACAGACACCTGGGAAGGGTGAGGCTGGGAGAAGCAGTTGAGCTCAGTGGTCCAAAGCAGGGACTCTGGGACCTGCCAGACGGGAATCGAATCCCAGCTCCACCCCTTCCCAGGTGCGTTTGCACTTGGGACAGATGTTTATTTTTCCCATCGCAGCTTTCTCACTTGTAAAATGGGAGAGCATCCACTGGCTCCACCTGGCGGGTTATGAGGATGAACGAGTCGGATGCATTTGAGGGAGGCTCTGCCGAGGCCGCTGCTCTTCTGTGATTTGAATCCCATGCGGTCCCTGGGCTCCCCCGCTGCTCTTGCCTCTTTGTACCCCAGGTACTTGGCCCTTAAAAGGCGCTTCCAGGAGCTGCTGGAACAGGCTGAGTCCTGGCACTTATCCGAGCTGTCTCGTTTGCACGCACTCCTCTCTCACCCACTCGCAGGTGAGCTCCGAGAGAGTGCACTCTTAGTCCCCGGAGCACTGTGACTGTGGCGTGCTGGTGCTTAGTAGGCGTCTGTCCACGTCTGTCCAGTTGAATTTCTTGAGAGTCATTTGACCTCAGCAGCTCTGGAGCTAGGTCGGTTAGAATTCCTCATCCCATTTTACAGATGTGAAGACCCAGGTTGAGATTCGCTGGGCAGGTTTCTCACAGCCCCAGAGCTGGTTGGCGGGGACTGGCACCCGATTTACTGTTGGACTCCCGGTCCTGTGTGATTCCCGTTCCACTGGACTGCAAGGGAGGGACCAGTGGAAAAGAAAGAGGAAGTCAGGAGACACCGGGAGGCAGGGAGAACCAGCCAAACCCTCTTCAGCCATTTCCCCAAAACCAGGCACAATCTTTAGCTCCCTGCCTCTGCTCACCCTCCCTGATGGTTTTGCCTTGGCTGTGACCTCAGTGCAATTGCCTGTGGAGGACAGGAGTGGGAGTGGGTGGCACTGATGGGGGAGGCAGAGACCCCATAATCTGTCTACACTCCCAGTCAAGACCACAAGTTCATGACCTCGCCCCCAGGCCTGCAGGAGTAGCTGATCCCATCAGCCCAGAGCCCCTCGGCCCCCAGCCCCACCTCAAGAGGCCCGCTCCTGTCCTGGAGCCTCCAGTACTGCCCTGTCCTTCCCGAGATCTGTGGATCTTTGAGCTCAGCCGCCCACACGGAGCCCGCCTGCCCTGCTGTCTCTCCGGCTCTCATCTCCATGGCAACACCCACCACCCCCGTTCAGGACCACTGTGCTCTGCCCACCTGAGGCCTGACCCTGCTTTCCAGCTGCCCATTTGGATGTGGGGTGAGGGGGACACCCACGTACCCGCTCAGGCCAAGGCTTGGTGCCCACTCATGGGCCTGCCCTCACTTATAGGCCAGAGTGGCAGCATGTGGGCATGAGCAGGCTTGGGGAGGGGCATGGGTGTTGAACGCACCAACACCTCATTCGAGTCCCTGAGCTTCTGTGAGGGTCCCTGGGACCTGGGGGTCTGCCAGTGATGACTAAATGTGTGGCGTCTGTGTCCCCGGCTTTTGTCCGGTTGCCTGTGCCTCCTGGGGCCTGTGATGCTGTCTGAGTGTCTGTCTGTCTGTATCCCCGGCAGTGTGGTAGAGGTGTGGGGGCACCTCCCTGTGTTTGTCAGAGAGGCCAAGATGGCAGCCCCTTTTTTTCCACTTCCCCAGAGATGGGAAAATGACCTGGCTTCGGCCCACTCTGTAGGGACATCCAGGCTCAGCAGTGGCTGAAGGCGACGACTCAGGAGCCACCTTTGCTGGGCTCTCCTCAGGGCAGACAGTTCATCCACGGCAGAACGAGCTTTGGCCCTGGGATCCACGGCATTTTCTCCTGAGGCACCACCCCGATTCCCTTTTCCTAATCAATGAAGAGGAGCCGTAGAGGGCCATGGGCAGGGCGTCAGGACGGGGAAAGCATCGTCTGGGTTCTGCTATCAGCTGGCCGTGCCCCCTTGAACGGGACACAGCTTCCTGGCCTAGTAATGATTCCTTATGAACTCCAGTTCTGATCCCCCAGAAGCCCATCGATGGCAATTGGCTAAATACTTAGTTCTCTTGACTTGAGGCAGCTCCTCTCGAGTCCTGGTAACGGCCTCAGCCTCATGGGCTGTGTCTCATTCTCCCCAGCTGGGAAGGAGGGAGCCGAAGTGCTGTGGAGGGAGCTGCAGGGAACGCCGTGGAGACAGGATTCAGCTCCCAAGCCTTTGCTCTTCTCCCGCCTGTTTCCTCCAGCGCTCTGCACACCTGACTCTCGGGCCATTGTGCTGTCTGTGCTGGCCGTCACTGCCCGGCCAACCCCCTCCCAATCGCTGTCAGCTACCGAGGCCAGGTGCCGGGGCAGGGAGGGGCGACCAGTGGCGACTGGCCCCAGCTACTCTGCTGGGAGGCCTCTCCTTGCCGTTTGCTACCAACAGGGCTCGAGATCAAAGAGGAAAGTATCAGAAGGGAAAGGGAAAAGGCAGGCAGGGCTGTCAGCTCCTCCTGGCTGGTGGGGAATGATGCATCCAGTTCCGAGGTCAAGGGCTTCACTAGGGACCAGGCCAGGCTTAGAGGACAACATAAGACCAAGGTCCTCAGAGGCGGATTCAAGGAGGTGGGAAAGGGAAGGAGCGGAGCCTTCCTCCCTCCCTACAGGGACTGGTGCTCGGAGACCACTGTCCTTTTCCACAAGGAACATGAGGCGTGTGCATTCACACCTGCGTGCCTACAAAAAGGGGAATTGGTCAAGTCCAGCCCACATGCAAATACCCTCTGCAACGTCAGAACAATAACCAAGGCACGACCCTGCGCCAAGAGCTCTGGGGTGGGAGGGACTGATCCTTCCCTAGGGGATGGTGGAGCCATGGACCAGGGAGGTCAGAAGAGGAGGGAGCACGCAAGATACTCGTGGACGTGGGTGCGGGAACTGGAGGGTCCACACACCACAGCAGAGAGCTCCAGGCTGAAGGACAGCACAAGCAAAGGTGTGCGGCTGACAGGGCTGAGTCAGGTGGGAGGGGGGGGCCTGGCTCTGAAGCCCAAACAGTGCTTCTCAGATCTCAGGGGCCTTCCTGACTCAGCAGGGCTGGGGGGCCTGAGCCTCTGCATTTCTAACAGGTTCCCAGGTGCTGCTGATGCACTGGTCTGGGGACCACACTTTGAGTTGCAAGGGTGTGGGCTGAGATGTCAGACTGCCTGGGTGTGACCTTGGATCTGCCCCCTGTTAGCTGTGCTGGTGGGCAAGTGATGACTTCCCCCTGCCTGAGTTCCCCCACTGTGATATGAGGGTAATAATGATGATGATAATAATACCTACTTCAAGGGGGTGATTGTGAGGGCGAAGAGGCAAATATAATTGACCTGTGAACAACACAGGGGATTAGGGGACGCTGGCCCCCACCCCTGTGGAGTAGAAAATCCATGTAAAGGCCGGTGCGGTGGCTCACACTTTGGAAGGCTGAGGTGAGAGGATCACTTGAGGCCAAGAGTTCAAGACCAGCCTGGCAACATAGGGAGACCCTGTCTCTACAAACACAGAAAGAAATCACTCTGGTATGGTGGGGTGTGCCTGTAGTCCCATCTTCTCAGGAGGTTGAGGTGAGAGAATTGCTTAAGCCCAGGTGACTGAGACTGCAATGGGCCATGATCATGCCACTGCGCTACAGCCTGGGTGACAGAGGGAGACTCTATTTAAAAAAAAAAAAAAAAGAAAATCAATATATACCTTTAGACTTTCCCCAAAAGCTAACTACTAACAGCCTACTGTTGACTACAAACCTTACTGATAACATAAACAGTTGATAAATACATGTTTTATACAGGATATGTATTATATATACACTGCATTCTTACGATACAGTAAGCTGGAGAGGAGAAAACCTTATTTAAAAAACCACCAGGAAGAGAGAAATGCTCACCGTTCATTACGGGGAGGTAGACTCATCTTTGTTGTCTCCATGTTGCGTAGGCTGAGGAGTGGGAGGAAGAGGAGGGGTTGGTCTTGCTGTCTCAGGGTGGCAGAGGCAGGTGGAGGAGGTGGGAGGGGAGGCAGGAAGGACAGGAATACAGTATAACTTTTATTGAGAAAAATCTGTGCATAAGTGGGCCTGGACCCGTGCTGTGCAAGAGTCAACTGTGTATGTAAAAGCTCTCAGATCAGTGCTCAGAAACGTGTTATTATTCTAGAATGCTAGGCTGAAGAATGCATGCTTTTTTGCGAGGAATGGGTCACTGTTGAGTTTTAAGCAAGGAAGTAACGCGAGCAAAGTCTCCTTTAAAAGAATGTTTGCTGGGCGCGATGGCTGACACCTGTAATCCCAGCACTTTGGGAAGCCAAGATGGGCAGAGGGTTCACCTGAGGTCGGCAGTTCAAGACCAGCCTGACCAACATGGAGAAACCTCAACTCTACTAAAAATACAAAATTAGCTGGGCATGGTGGCGCGTGCCTGTAATCCCAGCTACTCAGGAGGCTGAGGCAGGAGAATCCCTTGAACCTGCGAGGCGGAGGTTGCAGTGAGCAGAGATCATGCCATTGCACTCCAGCCTGGGCAACAAGAGCAAAACTCCGTCTCAAAAAAAAAAAAAAAAAAAAAAGAATGTCTGTGGACAGTGTTGGAACCACGTGGAAGGTGGGGGACAGGCCTGGAGGGTGTGTGAGTCAGGGCCCTGCTCCAGGAGCCGGAGGAAGCAGCAGCCAGGGCCATGGGGGCAGCGCTGGTGGAGGACAGACGCTGCTGGCTCAGCTCTAACTGGAGTGGGCAGGCTGACCAGCAGCTCTGCACCCAGTAGGGAAGCTTCTGGGCTGGGGAGGGAGCCCCGCCTGCCGGGCTGCTGCTGTGTGGTCACTGCGCTGACACGTCCCAGTCCTTGGCCTCCTGAGCCTGCAGGTGTCAGGCCGCCTGCTCAGCTCTCCCGCCAGGAGCTTCCGGGACTTCTTCAGAAGAGAAGAAAGCTTCCTCTGAAGTGCACTGGTGTGTGAGCATGTGCACATGTGAGTGCGTAGGGGCGTGTGTGTGTACAGATGTGAGGGTATGCACACGAGCGTATGTGCGTGTGTGAGGGTGTGTACATGTGTGAGGATGTGCACATGTGAGTGCGTAGGGGCATGTGTGTGTGTACAGATGTGAGGGTACACACACGAGCGTATGTGCGTGTGTGAGGGTGTGTACATGTGTGAGGATGTGCACATGTGAGTGCGTAGAGGCGTGTGTGTGTGTACAGACGTGAGGGTACACACACGAGCGTATGTGCGTGTGAGGGTGTGTACATGTGTGAGGATGTGCACATGTGAGTGCATAGGGGCGTGTGTGTGTGTACAGATGTGAGGGTACACACACGAGCGTATGTGCGTGTGTGAGGGTGTGTACATGTGTGAGGATGTGGACATGTGAGTGCGTAGGGGCATGTGTGTGTACAGATGTGAGGGTACACGCACACGAGCGTATGTGCGTGTGTGAGGGTGTGTACATGTGTGAGGATGTGCACATGTGAGTGCGTAGGGGCATGTGTGTGTGTACAGATGTGAGGGTACACGCACACGAGCGTATGTGCGTGTGTGAGGGTGTGTACATGTGTGAGGATGTGCACATGTGAGTGCGTAGGGGCATGTGTGTGTACAGATGTGAGGGTACACGCACACGAGCGTTTGTGCGTGTGTGAGGGTGTGTACATGTGTGAGGATGTGCACATGTGAGTGCGTAGGGGCGTGTGTGTGTGTACAGATGTGAGGGTACACACACGAGCGTATGTGCGTGTGTGAGGGTGTGTACATGTGTGAGGATGTGCACACCCATAATGGTACACACCCTCACACAGGCACACAGCCCCATGTGCCCCGGCGGCCGGCCCACAGTCACTCTTTGAGGAAAGGCTTTGGCATGTTCAGACTGAATTTCTAGGAACTTACCTCCCTGTCTGCCTGTGGACTTTGAATTGAGAGATTCCAGTTCACCAGGCAAGCCCAGCACGTGACCCTCTGCAAGGTGACAGCCCCAGTGTCCTTCTTTGGGGGTGTACTCACTTATATGTTCTCCTGTCCTCTCTAGGTTCCCACCGGAGGTGGGGACAGTCAGGGACGGCCACGTACTCTTGGCAAGCCATGTGGGCACTGTCCTTCACTTAGAGAATGCTTCCCTTGCTGCTTCCATTGGGATGACGTCCTTCACCCCCCAGGACATCCCCAGTCCCTCAAATGATTTCCTAAATGAGGGGCTGCTTGGGAGGAGGAGTTCAAGCCGAACCTTCTATTCCCAGGATTTCTGAAACATCTATTAGAGGGTCTGGTCTTGGCCTATAGAAGGTAGAGAAAATGCCCACCTCACACCAACCCCAGAATGCTGGGCTGGGAGGATGCGTCCAACCACCTCTGTCCAGGAGGCTCACCTACCCTCCGGGCAGCCACCCAGCCTCCGCTAAAACTCCTCTGCCTGCTGGCCGCCTCTTTCCAGGAAACCCTGCCCACCAGCAGATACCTGCTAGAAAAGACGCCAAAATTTGCATTCAGGCATCTTCCAGTTGTTTGCCCTGGTTCTGACCTTGGTTCTCCACACCTTCTATGACAAACGTGTTTTTCTGCCAAATCTTCTTCCTTCTTCTGCCAAAATATCTGATTCTTTCAGTGCTTGAGTTTAGAGCCTGATTTCACCGTCCAGGAGACTTACTCAGGCTTCCCACTGTTTGCCGAGGTCACACCAAAACTGTCACCCTCCAAGTGCGATCTTGCCCCCCAGTTTGGGGCTTGATTCTTCCGCAGCCTGTTGACTCTGTTGAACTTTGAGATTCCACTGGGACCACGACTGCAGCTCTTCTGCCTGCTGGCTTCACTGGGACCCTCTCAGCTGCAATTAACACAGATGCCAGCGCAGGCCGAGTGGATTGTAGTCTCAGAACAAGGGGGAAAAGGGAGCAGAAGTGTGATGGACTCCAGGAACAAAGAAAGCAGGATTCCAGTTGCCGCTCTTTCCTCTTGCTTCTCCCTGAGCCTCTCTCCCAACCAGCCTCCTCCACTTCAGGGTCACAAGACAAAACCCGCCACGTGTCTCCCAAGCTGATGTGCTATGCTCAAGCCACCTGGAGACACCTGGAATCTGTGAGTCCCAATTTCAAAATCATCAGGAAGGTTCCTGGCACAGCTCGGGTCCCTTGCCCACCTTGCACAACCTGCTGTGGTTGTGGCTGAGTAAAACTGTGAGAACCACGCTCACCCATCCAAACCCAAAGAATGGAATCAGAGGCACGAAGAACAGCAAAAGTGAGCCTTTTAATAGAGGTCTTGCAAAATCTGGTGCCCGGTAGGCCGGCATGCCTGGGGCAGCTGCAGCAGGTAACTGATCTCCTAGCATGCGGGTCCCTCCCCCAGGTCCTCATGGGTTAAGTACTGTGGGGTTACAATCTTCCCAGACATCGTCTAAGTTTCATTATCCCCCTTATAAGGTTACACCCTGTCCTCTTCCCCACTTAAGTTTCGATTTCCCAGTAATGGAACTTTCTTCCCTTTTATGGGCTGACCCCTCCTCTCCATCCTGTTCGCTTAGTGTGACCTTCTAGGTGCATGAGCCATGCCGCTGGTTACGTTCACAGGCTGGCTGCCAGTGCTTAGATTCATCATGCCTTGAAAATGGACCATTTACATGTTTTCTTACAAAACCCTACGCAGATAGGGCTAGGGAGGAAGATTCTAGGGAAGCATTGCTGGGCAATCTTGAATCTTGATTATTTTGTCCAAACCATGAGTTACCCTGTAGAGTTCCGTGTCTTCTGCCAGTTTGGTGAGAGGTCTGCCACACCTTCATCTTGGCTGTCGGTAAAAATGTGGGACAGAACAGAGTTGAGGAGAGGTCTTCTGCCCACTGCTCAGCATTTCCTACCAGTGGACATGTGTCTGCTGAGTAAACCATTTGATAATGATTAGTCAGACCACAGAGCCCTGCTTAGCTGGCATTAGTATGGCCATGCTTAACACGTGGCAGTGTGGAAATGATGGGGCGCTGTGAAAACGCTTAGCATGTAGCAACTGAAAAAAGCAGCATACAAAATAAAGTCATGACTACACAGGGGAAAAAAGAAAGACTAGAAATATTTTTTAAATATGAACTATATTTGGGTAGCACAGCAGGCAGAATTCTGGAAGGGGGCTGCTTCTGGGTTTCGGCCAGCCTGGATGAGATAACCTTGACTCCAGCTGGCAGGACGAGCCGCCTGTGCAGAGATCTGTCTCTCACGGCACCTGCCGGGATTCGCCAGGAATAACCCAAGCCCAGGAGGAGGCATAGGGAGCGTTAACGCAGCCATAAGTGTGTACAAGGTGCTGGGAGTGGAATAGCGTGAGTTTGGTTATCAATTCCTGCAGTTCCCTTCTAAAGCACCAAAGGAAGGCAGCCAGTGCGGGAAAGTGAGAATTTCTGTCCTGTCTGCAGCTGTGTGCTGCTCACCCAGATCTCGCTGACCCCTTCCCCGGCCTGTTTCATTCTCCTCCTATCCAGGGCCCTAGTGAGCCCACCGAGTCTCTGTGTGACTTAGAGAAGGGCGCCCCTTCTGGATGGACGCAGCACCTTGGGCACAGGGTGTGGAGCGGCAGGCAGGCTGGATTCCAGCCCCTGCTCAGCTTTCAGCTGGATGCCCTTACACGGTGGACAACATGTACAATTGTATGTTTCTGGCCCTGCCCATGGACCACACTATCTGCTCAGAAACCCTAGAAAATGCCTGGTCCTGGCACGAAGCACAGCCCTTTAGCCCTGGTTCTTCCCCGGGTAATTTCCTCCAGGCCATAATCTTCCCTGGACCAGACCTTAGGTTTTAACAAGGGAAGGAAGGCTTCTGTTGCTGCAGCCCCTGGGCGATGCTCCCTGGGGTGAGGGCACAGCTAGCAAGTCCATGACCACAGGACTGAGGGCATCCCTTCCCCTGACCCACCTTAGTCACCTCCTACCTGGCACTAGTGGGTTCTCACCAATTTTATTTGAATCATGCCTAGTTCATTCTGGAGGTTGAAAATGTCCTTACTGAGCATGTATCTTGGAGTCCCCTGAAAGCCACAGGCTTGTTTTTGCCTCAAGAGTGCGGTAAGATCCTAAAATTGCAGTTATCTTTCTTGCCCTTCTAGAATGAGTAAAAGGCCTGGTGGAGACAGGCGGAGGAGTCCGCACTCACCTCTGAATGTTCTATTAGCTGGGTTTTCCCTTTCAGAGCACACTGTGGAGATGGCTTTCTGGAAACTGCCTGGGTTTTCTCCCTGGTGCATTGCTCCTCCAAGCAATAATTCTAGAAACTCATTCCTTTGCCTTTGGCAATAATAACCCAGATCCCAGGACTCCAAATGGAAAAGAACAGCCTGAAGTTCCAGACTTCTGGGGTGGAGGCGGAAGCCAGACAGCTTCATTCTGGCTGTGCGCTGTGGCGGCACTGTCTGTGCCAGGCCGAATGCATCGAGCCCTAATGATGACTTGAGGTGTTATTAGAATTCAGGTGGCCTCGTCATTACAATCCTCTCTGAGCTGTAAACTGGAAAAAAAATGAGGCAGATTGTGCTCGGGACTAGGGAGTCCCTGAGATGAGTTACAGCAGCATTTCCAATGCCGGGGACCCCCCAGGAAGCGCTCTCTGGGGAAAGCACAAGTCAGGTTCCCTAAAAGGAGCTAAACACGCTGGTGCCACTGTGCAAACCAAGGGAACGCTGCGCGGTGAAGGCCTTCCTTGCCGAGAGAGAGCTGGATTTCTGTTAGTCACCGACGGCTATTTGCCTGGTGCAAATGGCCTTGCTGAACTGCTGCAATGTCTGACTGGAGGTTTCGGGGAGCAGTCAGCCCCGCGAATGTGTGTTTAACAATCACCAGGGCTTTCTCTTTTGGCTTCGAGGCTAAGCTTATTATCCGAGGGACGAATAGAATATGAAGTCTGTCTCAGCGCCACCAGAGCCCGTTAGGAAATGCGCTATGAAGCGAAGGCAGCACGTTGACAGGGCTGCAGAGAAGGCACTTGGAAACAGAGGCAGGAAAGGGAGGGCAGCTTCCCAGCATCCCTGAAATGGCTCTTGGTGAGTTCAGCAAGCCATGCTTGCACCTTCTGTGTGCACCTTCCCGATGCCTGGAGCTCACCTGCCAACAGATGACCTCGAAGACAGAACCTCCAAAGGGCCCTGCTGTCCCCCGGCACAGCATCATTCTCATTCAGAAGCAGGAGACTTGGGCCCTTAATCTAACACCCAACTCACATAAACGTCGAACCGTGTTCTGTTTTTCTCCCCTATACTCTTTAGACAATAAAAAAGAACCACCTGACATTTTTCTTAGTTCCTGTATTTCAAACTCAATCCGACTTCAGCATCTTTCCCCACCCTCCCCACCACCCCACCTCCCCTCTCCTCCGATTCTTTCCCTTTGGAGTCCTTACAAACTCTCCCTCTACGTCGGTGGTTCGGGGAAGACTGACAGCTGGGCCTGGACCTCGAGACCTTCCCGGCGGTCTTCCACTTCGTTCACATTCTCAGGCACTGGTCGGGTAGATCTCACCGCTTCCACGTGCCCTCCTCCCCACCACGGCCACCTACTCAGACCTTGCCCTTTGCACCTGGAGCACGACAGTAGCCTCCTAACTGTCCCTGATCACAAGCCACACCCTCACCATCTTCCCTCTATTTGCTGCCAGAATGATGTTTCTGAAATACACAGAGGATCTTGTTGCTATCTTTCTTCCTCCCTCCTTCCCTCCCTCCCTCCCTCCCTCTCTACCCCTACTTTCCTCCCACCTCTACCCTCCTCCCCCACTTTCTAAGCATCTGCTATGTCCAGGCATTGTTCTATGTTTACAGATGTATGCACAAGTTGGGGCAAGAAGACATCCCAGCCTCTGTCTTTTGGAGATCATAGAAACCTTTGCTCTGGGGAAACGGTAAGTAACAATCTATACCATTAATTGTTTAAAAACGATTGTGACTCAGTGCCAGGAAGAAGACTTTGCAAAAGGTAATGTGTAATGTTTTCCCTGCTCAGATTCTTCCAGTGGGATGATAATGATGTGTCAATGCAGGCTCGTTATTGTAACAAATGTACTGTGGTGGGGGCAGGGGCTCTATGGGAACTCTCTGTACTTTCTGTTCAATTTTGCTATGAACCTAACACTGCTCTTTAAAAGTCTTTTTTTTTTTTTTTTTTTTTTTGTAAGTCTCCCAGTGGCTCAGCATACAAAACCCACGGCAGAGGGCAGGGCTGAGCTTTCCCCACTCCCACTCTGTTCCCTAAGGTCCGTCTCTCCAAACCACTCCTTGTTTGAGTACCCAATGCTCTTGTGCCCCAGTTCCTTCAACAGCCTCTCTCTACTTACTGCAACTTCTTTTCCTTCCCTTGGCTACCCTCTCCTTTGAGAAAGTCAGATGTCACCTCCTCCAGGAAGCCCTCCCTGATATAACCAGGCTGGATTAGGTGCCTCTCTTCTGTGCTTCCAGACCTCCTTCTGCCTGCCACTGTCATTGCTCACCTTGTAACTGTACATATCTGCCATTGCCACCAACCCCCACTGAACTGAGAGTGTCCTCCCATAGGGACATACAGAATCTTTTAGCATAGTTACTGAAACGCATGTAGCCTTCAGTAGATGAATAGATGCAAAATAAAGCTAATAGTATCTGGTTAGTGAGAATACCGAGAAAATTCCAGGAAAGGAAACAATATATATCTTTGACTTTTTACTAACGTTCTAGAGATTGCAAGAAGGAGCTTCCTGCCTGCCTTCAGCTCCAACAGCAAGGCTGCAGTTGAACCCGACCACCTGCTGCCGCGATGTGAGAAGCCAGTGCCACAGAAGAGAGTAACGTGTCATCGCATCTTCACGACTTGGCTCTCGTATCACAAAAAATCGTATTTGTGTTAAGTGAACAAGAGTTGTTAACAATCAAATGCAATTGAAGTGCTCTGGAAGGCACACTCCCTGGTTTCAAAACGTCTGAGGGTATAAAGAAGCCCCTAGAATAGGAGGTGGACAGTCCTGGGCTCCTGGCCGAGACCCACCTTCAGTGGAGGTCACAGGGACTGTGCTCCCTCACAGGTGCTCCAATGAGACCATGTGTGTGGAAGCACTTTGTAAACCACAGGGGCTCAACAAATGCTAAATGTCACTCAGGAAATTGCATCCTAAAGCAAATAAATGAGATGCTTCTTTGGTCTAAATAGCTGTGTGTAGCCTTGCAGTTGCTTGCAGCTAGGAGCACCTATTACTTTCGAGAGCTGGCTCGGGAGTCACCCACCCCTGCTTCTGCCCCTTGTGGCAACAACTGAGATGCTGGGTCCAGAGCTGGCCTTTCGTAAGGACAGTAGGGTGGGGGTCTGTTTTGTAATGAGCTACAGGCAGCGGAGGGCTCAGAATGGTGGCAACTGTTTCAGAGACCAGAGAGGTAAAACGAGGAGACTCTGTTCTTTCTTCCTATCTTCTCTAGAATCTACATTGACCAGAGACTGCAGCCAGCTCGCCCCTCCGACTCCCCGCCCTGGAGTCCCTGACCCAAGAGCTTCTGCATCAGGCAGCTCAAGCCTGAACTTGATGAAGTTTCAAAGCCTTCTTTCTTTCTTGCTTGCTTGCTTGCTTTTTTGAGACAGGGTCTCGTTCTGTCACCCAGGCTGGAGCACATTGGTGCGATCTCTGCTCACTGCAGCCTCTGCTTCCCAGGCTCAAGCGACTCTCCTGTCTCAGCCTCCTGAGTAGCTGGGATTACAGGCACCTGCCATCACTCCCAGATAATTTTTGTATTTTTAGTGGATATGGGGGTTTTACCCTGTTGGTCAGGCTGGTCTCGAACTCCTGACCTCAAGTGATCTGCCCGCCTCAGCCTCCCAAAACACTGGGATTACAGGAGTGAGCCACCGTGCCTGCCCAGCACCATTTATGTTGCTAAGACAGTGGAGAAAGTGCTTTTTTGAACCTAGATCACTCGATGTTGCCTGTAGCTGAGTCCACCTCTGTCATTCACCCTGCATTGCCCTGCTGGGAGCAAGGGAGAGAAAGCCAGCCAGAAGGCATGCGCCTGGCTCGAATCTGGCCCCTCCTGTAGCCACTGTGCAAGTTGATCATTCATAGCCAAGCAGAGTTAAGAGGCCAGAGGAAAAAGCACTTGGGGCAGGTAACGTTGCTCCAAGAATGTAACTGTCTACAAGCCTGGCTGCTGGAACAAGTGTGGCAACCTGAAACCAGTTTGATCTAATAGCTACTGAAACAACCTGCTGAAATCTAAGATGAGTTTCACCCACTCACCAATCAGAGCTTGCCGGATCCCCAGAACGTTACTAGTGCTAATGAACCTGCTTTCCTAACAATGCGTAACATTTCTCATGTTTATGAAACCTCCAGCCTTCTCTCGGCTCTTTGGACATACTGAAGACCGCTCAGTCTGTGTGTATGCCCCAAACTGAAATTCTTGCTTCCCAAATAAAGCATTTTAAAGGTAGAGATTTGTCTCTGTGTTTGATTTGACTTTGACAGCTCCAGGGGCTCCGGCACAAATCTCGTCCTTCCTTCAGGCTCTTTTCTCCACAGTCCCATGGGTCTGCCCTGAGAGAAGTCTGAAGACCCAAAGTCACAATGCCACTGGGAGGTAAACTCAAGATTACTTAATGGAATGGCCCACCCGAAGTCACAGGGGCTGCTGGAGGGACACAAAATGGTGTTCGTCAAGTGAAGCACTGTCGGTCTTGGCCTGTGTCTGGCTGGAGAACGTTAAAACGGGGACACAACAGAAAAGGTACGGTGTGGGGACCAGGCCAATGCCAGCGATGAACTGGCTCTGCGGCCACAGGCAGGTCTGCGTTTCCTGATCTGTGGCACGGAGTCAGTAACATTGCCTACTTCCCAGGGCCACTTCCAGAGAAGTGAGGGGATGGGTGTGGAACGCCTGCCATCTGCGGAGCCCTGAAGGAAACGTCTCTGTCTTTCTGGCCAGCCCTGAGCTGGGGAAGGGACTGGAAGCGCAGCGAGCGGCAGAGACGGGCTTTCAGCAGCTTCACCCCAGCCTGCCCCTCCTGAATCTGTGGTTATCGCCTTCTGGAGATGTCAGCTGCCCTCTCCAGGGGTGGTTCCAAATCTATTTCTCATTTGGCTGATTTAGGAGAGGCTGCCAATTGGTCGCTATGGTTTCTTTATTTTCTCCTGACAACTTAGGAATCATTTTTCCAATTATTCCCAGGGGAGGAAAAAGAAGTGGGGGAAGCCAGTGTGTGGAATGAGGGGAGCTCATGGATCTGACACGCAGCCTCTTCCACAGGAGACCTGGAGCAGCTACAGGGACCCATCGCCTCCCTGCAGAAGCCCTGCCAGCCCCCTCCTGCCAGCCCCCTCCAGCCAGCCCTCTCCAGCCAGCCCCCTCCTGCCAGCCCCCTCCAGCCAGCCCTGCTTGGGTGTAGCTGCGCTGCAGGAACACCTCCCTCTTAACCCTCCAGCCTCTCTTCCGTCAGGCCACAGCTGCTGACTCTGTGCCTGCCGTAGCAACACTGAGCCCTCAGATAGACCCTCCCTCCCAGGGCAGCCTCTCTAAGGGAGGAGACACACGGTGACCAAAAGCAATCAATTAAATACACAAACAGGACTTCAGGGTGAAAAGCGACAAGAAGAGAAATATGGCAGGAAAAATGGGTGGGGGTGAAATTTTACATAGAGCCGTGGGGAAGGCTGCTGAGGAGGACCTGCAGGAACGGGGGGTCCCAGACAGGAACTGTGGCCCCCTGCGTGGATATGGGCAAGTTTGGAAGGGAATGAGTCGCCCCAAGCCTCAGCCTCAGCCAGCCATTCTCAGGTCCAGGCAGGAAAGCTGCCAGCTGTCCCATGTCAGCTGAGGTGTTCAAACACAGCAGTGACCCTCAGGAGACTGCATAGGGGACCCACGTCCTGGGCAGGGGGCTAAAGAAGGCCAATCCTGGTGCCACAAGTGTTCCTGGCCCCGCAGCTTGTTGGCTGTGCAGCGTCTCAGGCACTCCCTGAGGGTCAAGGAGTCTGGGCTGAGAGGTCGGCTCACCCTAGTTCAGCGTCTGCTCCTGGCCAGGAATGACGTTTCCTAAGCACACATCCAGGGAGCAGGGAAGCACATCTCCACCCACTCCCCTTCCTTCTCCACAGCTTCCCACGGGGCAGTGCTGGGTTTAGTTCCTCTCCTTATTTGGAGCAGGGGTGTGGACAGGTATGCAGCTGGACAGGGAGCAGCCAAGGTCAGCCGTGGCTGGGTATGTCGGGAAGCACCAGAAAGGTGCAAACGTTTGGCATCCAGGGCCTCCCTGCACCTGCTGGAATTTGGTCCAAATGTGCTCTTGTACCCGCATGGGAAGGCTCAGCATAGCCTGGGTCCGGATTTCCTGGAGATGTGATTTCAGGGAGCAGGGTACAATTCTGGGGGTGGCTGGCTTGGGGGGCAACACAGACATGTAAACCAGTTGTCTGTGTGAGTGGAGGGGGCAGAGGTTGACAGGAGCAAGGAGTGATGGGCGGGAGGGTGTGGAGCTCATTTCTCATCGGGAGGCGTTTTCATGGTAACTGTGAGCTGCGGCCGGCAGAATCCCTCGTTTGAATGGACTTGTAGTGGGGCGACAGTCTGATCGCCCATATCCTATTAGTTTGCCAGAGGTGACCCAACAAAGTCCCACAAGCTAGGTGGCTTGAAACAGTAGAAATTCACTGTCCTGCTGTTGTGCAGGCCGAAAGTCTCCCATCAAGGTGTGAGCAGGGCTGGTTCCAGCTGGGGCTGTGGCAGAGACCGTTCCAGACCTCCCCCGCTCCGGCGGTTTTCTGGCCACCTTTGGCATTCCTGGGCTTCTAGATGCATCACCTCAATCTCTGCCTTCATGTCCACGTGACGTTCTCCCTGGATGCCCGTCTGTGTCCAAACTTCCCCTTTTTATAAGGACACATTCATAGTGGATCAGGGCACACCCGACTCCAGTATGGTGTCATATGAACGTATCATGTCGGCAATGACCCTAGTTCCAAATAAGTAAGGGTCCTTCAGAGCCACGGCGGGCAGGACTCTGTATTAGTTTGCTGGAACTGCCATAATGAAGTACTGCAGACCCGAGGCCTTAAACAATAGAAATGCATTTCTCCAGTTCTGGAGGCTGGAAGTCCACGACCAAGGGGTCCGCCTGGTTTCTTCCGACGCTTCTCTCCTTGGCTTGCAGAGAACGTCTCCTCCCTGTGTCTTCACTGGTCTTTCCTCCGTGCGCAGCTACTTCCATATCATCCCTTCTTGTTAGGTCTCCAGGCAGATGGGATTACAGCCCACCCACATGGCCTCATTTTAACTTAATTCCAGTACTTCTTTAAGCACTTTCTCCAAATACAGTCACATGCTCAGGTACAGGGGTTAGAGCTTCCACATATGGATTTTGGAGAAACACAATTCAGGTCACAAGACTTCAACGTATCTTCTGGGGGAAACAGTTCAACTCATAACACATACTGTGAAGCAGTTTTACCTCTTGCTGCAAACATTTCCTCAGCTCCCATTCTGTGCCGGGCACCAGGCTGGGGGGCACGTAGCATCACCCTTCCAGCAGCCCCGTCTGCAATGGGTGGCAGAGCAGTTTTGACTGTAGCTCATGTGACAGCTGCCAAACTAGAGGCCCAAGGGTAAGGGGCTGGGAGAGCCAAGAGGGGCCACACTCGCTCTGTGGGGAAATGAGCCGGGGGAAAAAGTAACTGGACAAGGCTGACTGGGCGGCAGTCAGACCAGCAGGAGGGTGGGGGTGTCTCAGGCAGGGAGCCACACTTGCAGACACTCAGAAGCACCAGGGAGCCTGGAAGATTCTGGAAACTGCAGGGAGGTGTGTGGCAAGAGCACAGGGAGATGAGTCCCCAGCAGGGCCCAGCTATGGGGAACTGCATCCACCTGGCTTTGGGTCCTAGGGTTTAATGGCTAAACTAGGAGGGTGTGAGCTGGTCAGATTTGATCAATGTGTGTTTGAATGAATGAATGAAGCGAACCATTAGTCAGGCTCATGTACATACTAGATGTTACAGAGAGTTCAGAACAAAATAAAAGCAACAACCAATTACCCAGAGGGGCCAGAAAGGCAAAGTACTGTGCCCAAAGTCACCTTGCTAGGATGCGGCAGAGACACACGAAGCAGCTTCATGACAGCCTGGAGCCAGCACCCGACTCTGTGCCGTCTACACCTGCCTGTGTTCCGCACTCATTCTCCAAGGGAAGCCGCTTTCGAGAAGCTGCCCATGAAGGCCTCATCCTGGAATCCCAATGGCTTCCCTGCCCCCAGGTAAGGGCTGGAGATTAGGCACGCGGGAGGGTATTTCTCCCAAAGCAGTGCCAGCTGGTGCCCCTCCTGAACTGATCATTACGGCGCCCGGAAACTGATACCCACCAAAGTCTTGGCCCTCAGCCCCTCTTGCTTCCAGGCCCCTAAGCTGCTGTGGCTGCTCTGCTCCCCAGGGTTCTGGGAACACTCTCTCCCATGTCCCGTGTCCCATACCCTACTACGTGGAGGTGAGGGTCCCGTAGGCCCCACTCACCAGCCCAGACAGCCCTAAGCAGTGGCCCGGAGGTGGAGTCCCTCAGAACCCCAGATGCCATTTCACCTGTGAAATCTTCCTTCACCCTCTTCCCTGCTGCTCTCCAGCTGCTTCCTCTGAAACTTCTGGGCTCTGCGAGGTCCCCTGCCCCGCACCCCCAGCACCGCAACCCAGTTCTGAGTGCTCCTGCTGGCAGGCCTTGGAGCTCCCGTCCCTCCCCTTGCTCTGTTTCTAGGTTCAGGGAGGAAAGAATGAATGGAAGCTTCAAGAAACTAGTCTGGGCTCACATGCCCAGCACTGACTGCCCAGTCCTGTGCCAGGCGCCTCACTTGTCTTGCCTTTTTTGCAGCATCAAATCTGCTCTTTATTGCCTCCAAAAAGATATTTTCTACAGCGTTGCCCAGGTGTCACTGACATTTAATGAAGCAGTACAGTCTGAGTTTGACATGTCTACATCCGTGAAACTGCCCCCTAAAGCCGTGTGCCCTCTGTCGCCGTCCCTCCTGCCCCTGCCCACCCTCCCTCTCCAGGCAGACTCAGATCTGCCTCTGTCATTGTGATGAGTGTGCCTTTTCTAGAAACTTATCCGAGTGGAATCACGCAGCACACACTCTTCTCCCAACTGATGTAAGTAGGTGACATGGACCTTTCTGAGAAGCGGCCAAACGGTTTTCCAAAGGGGCTGTGCTGTTTTCCTTCCCACCAGAGAGGAGCGGGGCGGCCACCCCGGCCAGCACTGAGTTTGTCACTGCAGCCGTGGGCATGTGGTGGCTCTCACTGTGGCTTCCATTTGCATTTCCTGGTGGCCAATGACTCTGAGAGGCTTCACTGTCTTGTGGGGTTTGGTTCCCACAGCCTGCCCATGAGGTGGGGGGTGCTGGCCCCATTTCCCAGGGAGGAGGCTCAGGAGCAGAGCCACGGGGTAACTCGCCCAAGGCCACCCCTCTGGTGAATGGGGGACCAGAGCTGGCCCTGAGGCTCACTTTCTTCTTTCCTGAGCTGGCATATCCCCTGTGGCCCCATTAACTGAGCCCCACCGGGCTCCAGTCAGGGCGAAGGGCTCTGCTGAGGGAGGACAAGGCCGCCGCCAGCTTCCCCCAGGCTCTCTGTCTTCAAAAGCAACAAAGCGCCCGGCCCTCAGCACCGAGCCTCAGCCCACTAGACACTCAGAGCTCTCTTCTCTTCTGTCGGCAGGAGCAAAGTCCCCCAGCAAAGTCCCCCCGCGCCCCACCGAGCCCTGCCAGCCCGACTCCCTCATCCCCAGAGAGGACGCCCTCCCACGGCTGCCTCTACTGCGGGATCCCGAGGCTGTGGCCAAGTGGCTGGAGGCCCACGGGCTGCTTCGGGCAGGTGCAGGCTTCCTCGGGGCTGCAGGTGTCCCCCTCGGAGGGCGGGTGGCAGGAGCACCTCCGGGGCCGGGCAGCCACCTGGGGAAGAAAAGGGAGGGCCGCGGGGCCCTTGGGCGCCAGCTTTCCTGTCAGCACACAGGCTGTGTCCCTGCACGAATAAGGCAGACCCCGGAGCAGAGGAGTTGAGGCTCTGAGATAAGCTTGTGCCCCCCACCCCAAATCTAACTTTAGGGATTTCTCAGCCAAAATGCCCTTCGCCAGCAGGACTGTCCCAACAGAGCCTTTCCCTTCCTGCCTCTTGCCCAGGGATCACCTCCCTTGGCTACTCTTTCTCTTCATCTTGGTCCTTATTGCACAGCAGCATAGGCAGGCTGTTTGTGTGTCTGTGTGTATGTCTGTGTGTGTATGTGTGTTCACACATGCACCTATAGGCAGGCTGTGTCTGTATGTCCGTGTGTGTGTCTGTGTGTGCGTGTCTATGTGTGTGTGTTCACACGTGCATCCTTAGGCAGGCTGTGTCTGTGTGTGTGTGTCTGTGTGTGTGTGTTCACACATGCACCTGTAGGCAGGTTGTATGTGTGTGTCTATGTGTGTGTGTGTATTTGCACATGCACCCATAGGCAGGCTGTGTGTGTGTCTGTATGTGTGTATGTCTGTGTGTGTATGTGTGTTCACACATGCACCTATAGGCAGGCTGTGTCTGTGTGTCTGTGTGTGTGTGTGTGCGTGTCTATGTGTGTGTGTTCACATGTGCATCCTTAGGCAGGCTGTGTGTGTGTGTGTGTGTATGTTCACACATGCACCTGTAGGCAGGTTGTGTGTGTCTGTGTGTGTGTCTTTCTGTGTGTCTGTGTGTGTGTGTGTGTGTGTGTGTGTGTGTCTCCGCACATGGACACATGTGTGCCAGCAGCTGTGGAGTCATTTGGGCCTGAGTTCTGAGATTGAATCCTCTTCCCCACGAGGCTTTGTCTGCGATTCAGTTTACTTCTCTGCAAAATGGGCATGACCCAGCCTGGAAGTCGGGCGTGACGAGTCCACCAGAGGGGAAGGGTCATGCCAAGAGCCTCTGCCTGAGCCTGCACCGAGCAGGCAGCTCCGCAGGTTTTCTCCCCACTCGTGCCCTTCCTTTTACCCTGGCCTGGGTCCTGAGCCAAGGGAGGGAAGGGACGATCTGTGGGTCGGTTCCAGGCAGGCGGAGAGTCCTGAGCTGATGAGGGTTCTGCCTTGGGTCTGCCCCGTCAGCGGGGCCTGCAATGCTGGGCCAGGAGCCCAAACTTCAGGCTGGCAAAGGTAAGAGTTCCCAGGTAGAGTTCCCGGGGCAGGGGAGAGTTCCCAGGGCCTGTATCCCCTTCCTTCTCCTCACCTCCTGCAGCAAAGGGAGGGGTCAGCGGCTGCCCGCCTGCGATAAATCCGAGAAGGAGCCTGGCCAGCTTCCAGAGGCAGAAAATAGCTGACTTGCTTTCAGAGTTTTGTAACTGCTTTGACTAAAAGCGGCATTGCCCCCACCACGCCCCAGTGCAGAGAAGTGAGCCAGTGCTGAGTCACAAAACACAGCCCCGAACCCACCCTGGGCCACAGCCCGCC
Source organism: Saguinus oedipus (assembly GCA_031835075.1). Taxonomy (NCBI): domain Eukaryota; kingdom Metazoa; phylum Chordata; class Mammalia; order Primates; family Cebidae; genus Saguinus; species Saguinus oedipus. Next base: position 106,973,098 of record CM063183.1, read on the forward strand.
CACTGCTTGCCCAGCTTCCTGAGGTGGGGTCGAGGGAGCAGGGACCAGGGACCTGAGAGATGAGGAGGTGACTTGAGGTCTGGGAGGAGCATGCTACGCCCATGGGATGGCAGAGCACAGTCCCCCAGCAAGGGACAAGATAGAGGCCAGGGAAGCCCAGCCCAAAACCGAGCCTGGAGGGTGATGGGGCCACAGGGACTGTCCAGAGCCTTGCAGGCCAGGGATGAGTTCGGATCCAGCCACGGGAAGCCACGGGAAGGTTTTGGAGGGGGAAGGGCAGGATCTCCTGCTTTAGGAAGGCACTGCCGGCTTCGAGGTGGAAAGCAGTCTGCCAAAGGGCAGGAGTGGACGAGGCCATCGTCCTCGCTCAGGCCAGAGGAGATGGGGCTGTGACCGGCCCCGGCATGGAGGTGGGAGGAGCAGAGGGTGCAGGATGTATTGTGGCTGCTGAGTGGGGTTTCTTGGGGTGCTGCTACTGACATTTTGGACAGGAAGCTCCACTGGGGGGGCAGCCAGAAGCATCCCCGGCCTCAACCCACTAGACACCCATAGCACCACCCGCCCCCAGTCGTGAAGTGCAGCATGTCTCCAGACGTTGCCAAATGTCCCCTGGGGGCCACAGTCCCTCTGGGCTGAGAACCACTGCTGCAGAGCCTGCAGAACGTAGGGCTGCGCGTGGATTTGGAGGGAAAGAGAGAAAACAAGCACCACCGGGGCTTCTCATCTCAGCAAGTAAGCCGGGCACGTCCTGAGTTCAGGAAGCCTCGGGCCAGCGGCCAGTGGCAAGTTAACACTGGACATCAGAGTCTGGAGCTCAGGGAGGGTCTGCGTTGAAGGGAGAGATGGGAATGTCAACAGGGTGTGGCTTTCCAGGGACAGAGGAGAGCCGAAGAGACAGCACCAATGTCACAGCCTCAGGAAGAGCGGAAACCAGGCCTGTGGGCCTCACAGGGGCCAGGGGAGCAACTTGCAGAAGTGGGAGCGGTCCGCTGGGTCAAATGCCGGGAAGTCTGAGTAGCCCTGGATGGGGAGCTGGTGAGGAAGGAGGGAAAAGCTAAGCCCCTCCCCAGCTGCAGCTCCCTACCTGCAGCAAGCTCAAGATGGCAGAGGCAGGAAGGCTTCATTTTAACTCAAATTCAGGACTGAACATTTAACCTTCCTGCAGTGAGCCAGTTTTTATTGACTAAGAGCAACCAGAAAAGTTATAGGATTGCCTGAGTTTGCAGCGATGGCCAGGGAAGAGGTGATTCCACCGACTAACTGGGGACAGAGGAAGGCGTTGCTTTGTGATTTGATCCCACGAGTGCTGCTGATTCAATATTTTGGCCACATTTGTTCTGAAGGCACAAGGCCAGCGTTGAGAGAGCTGCTGGCCGGGGACCTGTGATGGCCTGGAGCCCAGCCAAGCTTGTCAGCTATAGGTGGGGCTTCCCAGACCCATTCCAAAGCTCCCCCACAGAGAGGAGACAGCCATGAACTTGAGTACAGGTAAAACCAAGCAGAATTAATAAGTGCTACCATCAATCCATGTGCTGAACACTAGGGAGAATAGAGGAAGAAGCCACGAGTCTGATGGGGTGGGGAAGGGTGGAAAACAAGGAGGGCTCCCCTGAGGAGGTGGCACTTAAACTGGGCCTTGAAGGGAGAATTTCAACAAGCACAGAAAGGAAATCATTTTTCATGAGTTTTTAGGGTACTGCCTCCAGTAACTCTCCTCTCCCCCAGCTCAAACGGACTATTGTGAAGTGGCCAGAACAAAGCCAGGTCCTTTCTTGTCTAGATGTTTCCATTTCACATGCAAAAGAGGAAAAAAAATAACCTCTGATTTTTCTCCTTGGGATGTTTCATTCTAAAAACTAATTCATCCAACAACTATTTATTAAGTACCAGCTACATACCAGGCACAATTAGCATTCTGTGTTTTAACTCACATATCCTCAGTAGTCCATGGAGGTGGGCACCAGTATTATTCCCATTTTACAGATGAAGAAACTGATGGACAAAGAGATTAAGTAACTTACCCAAAGTCTCACAGCAAGGACCTGGCAGAGCTGGGACTTGGGCTCAGCTATAGTAGTTGGGCTCCAGAGTCTGAGAGCGGCATCAGTTCTTTCACGGGAAACTCAGGGTGATTGGCCACTTGCAAAGGAGGAAGAAAATGCACCTGTCGCTCCTTTGATCATCTCCTATGAACAGGTGCAACACTTCAGGTCTGAGGCAGTTCATTCCGAACCACCACAACTGGCTTCATGGCTCCAGTTTGGTCAAAGCGTCTGCTCCCACCACCTCCGGGGCTAAACTGTCTGCAAAAAGAAAGACAGTGTAGCAGGCCTGGGGCAAGGGCTGATCTCTCCTGGAAACCAGGAGGCAGCTTGGAGAGGTTGGGCTCCAGACAGATCTCTATCACAGGCCAATTGGGGCGGGAACCTGCAGGATGAATGAGCCGAAACTCCCCACGGCCACTCCAATGCTAGGTGGTCCTCTCAGCCTCCCATGACTTCTCACATGTCCACGTGCCCGCTGTGCCCTGCTGTGCAATCAGCTGTCCAGCTCCTGCTGACCTTCCTGTCTCCCCTCCATCACCTTATTTCAGGTCCTCAGCATTTCTCACCCAGGAAGTTGCAATTAACTTCCTAACCAGTTTTCCAGTCTCCAGGCCTGCCACCCCCTAAACTATCTTCCAGCTTCCAATTCATTTCTTAAAGTAGAGCTTTACTGTATGGCTTCCTCTCGCAAGAACCTTTGGTAGCTCCCCAATATCCTACTGAAATAAGTATAGACTGCTCAACTTGGCAATCAAGCTTGCCTTCATCCATCCCAGGCCACCAGCCTCCTCTCTTGCTGATCCCCTACACCTCCTTTAATCTGTCCACACCCATCCCCTTGCTGCTCCGGCACCCCGTGATCAGCCCCTCAGCTTTCTCTCCCCCTCTCCATGTCTGAATATGTTACGATCCAACTCAAGAAAGACTTCTTGGACCACTGTAGATGAAGACAATTGCTTGCTTTGAGTTTCTGAGGCCCCTTTCATCAGGCATATGCTGCCTTGTTTGATTCCCCAGACACCCATGACTCACCTAAGGCCACCCTGGTGTTCTTCTCCCTGCCCAGCATAGGCTGGGCACAGAGGCAGTGAGAACAGCGTGACACGAGCTTTGGGACCACCAAGTTCTAGCTCTGTCACTTGCAAATGCCTTTTTCTGGAATAAGTCTTAAAATACCTCCCGTAATATTTCCTCTTCTGTTAAGTAGGAATAGAAAACTACTTCCTGGGCTCATTATGAGGATTAAATGGGGGTAATGCATGTACATGCTCAACAAATGACTAGGACAAGAAGGGAATGCCCAAGGGAGATAACCTCCCCTCTGTTCTTTCACATTTGCATATATAATTTCACAGGGTTCTTTCCCCTCTAGTAAAATTAGATCCTGACACATATTCAAGGAACCCTCTGCAGCTGTTTCTCTAAGAACAGAGAGCCCAGGGATGCCCCATCTTCCGCCCATCAAGTCCCAAGTGCTTAGTCACCTGCTCAGCCCAGACATGAGGGATGCCATCAAAGAAAAGCAAGCAATAACACACCCGTGACAAAGCCATTTCCTAAATTAATTGGGGCAGGGAACACAAAACCCTGAAAGACAGATTAAACCTTGCACTTGCTCCAGGCCTATTCCTTTCCCACATCTGCATTTGCCAGCTCTTCTGTTCCCGACAGTCTTATCCTTTTTGTGCCATGGACTCCTTTGGTAGTTTCACAACTGTCAATAATAAATCAAATAAAATAGTACATGGAATTACAGTCTTAATCTGTTTTATTTTGCTGTAACAGAATATATCAGACTGGGTAATTTATTTTGTAAAAAAAAAAGGTTAATTAGTTCACAGTTCTGGAGGCTGGGAAGTCCAAGAGCATAGCACCAGCCTCTGGCGAGGACCTTTGTACTACATGATGATGCATTCCACAGTGAAGGAAATGGTGAGAGAGCAAGAGCAAGAGAGCCAGAGAGAGCTCCATTTTATAACAAAATCACTCTTGTGATAATGAACCTACTCCTGTGATGGTGACATTGATCCATTCATAAAGACAAAGCCCTCATTAATACATTAATCCATTCAAGAGGTCAGAGGAATCAGATTTCTAAAACCCTTTGGGGGACACATTCAAAACATAGCAATTGTGAAATAAACCAAGGCCAGACATGGTGGCTCATGCCTGCAATCCCAGCACTTTGGAAGGCCAAGGCAGGCAGATCACCTGAGGTCAGGAGTTCAAGACCAGCCTGACTAAAATGATGAAACCCCATCTCTACTAAAAATACAAAAATTTGGGCAGGTGTGGTGGTTCAAGCCTGTAATCTCAGCACTTTGGGAGGCCAAGGTGGGCAGATCATGGGTCAGGAGTTTGAGACCAGCCTGACCAACATAGTAAAACCTGATTTTACTAAAAATACAAAAATTATCTGGGCATGGTGGTGGGTGCCTGTAATCCCAGCTACTTGGGAGGCTGAGGCAGGAGAATTGCTTGAACCTGGGAGGCAGAGGTTTCAGTAAGCCAAGATTATGCCACTACACTCCAGCCTGGGTGAGAGAGCAAGACTTCTCTCAAGAAAAAGCCTTCCTCCCAGCTCAAGCAGTCCCTCCTTCTCAGCCTCCCAAGTAGCTGGGACTACAGGTGCCTGCCAACACACCAGCAAATTTTTAAATGTTTTGTAGGTGGAGCCTCACTCACTATGTTGCCCAGGCTGGTCTCAAACTCCTGGACCCAAGCGATCCTCTCACCTTAGCTTCCCAAAGCACTGAGATTACAGGCATGAGCCACTGTGCCCTGCCAAAATTCTTAATTTTTGAACAAGGGGCCATACATTTCATTTGGCACTGGGCCTCCCAAACTATGTAGCCTGGTCCTGATGCCACAACAGGAGGTTTGCCTTGTGGGTCACAGGAGGAACGCTCTGCCTTTTGAATCCCCTGAGACCAGGAAGAAGTGGATTAACATGAGGTCCGGTCCTTTGGGCAACTGACTGAGCATCCCCAGGTGGGAGTTCTGTACCAAGGACCCAAGACTAGGCCCCAGGACTAAAATGGTAATTAGTATGAGAACTGTGCTAATTCTTGATTTCAGACTGTTTGTTTGGAAAGTTCATGGTAAGGTTAACAGTAGGGGAATTTCCAGATCGAAGAGGAGGAATGCAATGGCTACTAGGAAAAAGTTTATAGAAAAGGGGGGTTGCCTGGATTATCTGGCACTTCCCCAGGAAAGGCTTGGGAGCAGGTGGTGCCCCCACCCCACTCAGAGTAACTGAGACAACTCCTCCGGCTGCCCAGGCTGAGGGACATGTCACTTGAGAGGACCCAGGCCCCTCTGCTTGGATTCTATGCTTTGCAGCCATGAGGGCTAGGCTCCAGGTGGTGCCCCATGATCCCACTTCCTGCCCCTCATACGCTTCTGACAGTGCCTGCTCCTGCCGTGTGGACTGGATTCAGTAAATACAGCCACAGGATGGGCTGTCCTGAGGTTAAAATGAAGGATACTGCAGCTTCTGTTTTGGTGGCACTGTCACTCTCACTTCCAAATCACTTACTCTGGGGAGTCAACTGCCCTGGAGACAACTGTGTGGAGTCTGGAGGTGGCTGGGGGTTCCTGGGGGGCCCCAGCCAACAGCCATCCTGGAACTGAGGACACCAGCCACCAGCCATGGGAGTTCCCCGTCTGAGAAATGGATCCTCCGGCCTTCCAGGATTTCAATGATGCAGATCTAGCCAAAACTTGACTGCAGCCTCCCAGGAGATCCCAAGCCAGAGACACCCAGCTAAGCTGGGCTTCTGACTCTCAGAAACTGTATAGGATCCTAAAGCTGTTTTAAGTTACTAGGTTTTGGGATACTCATTATGGATCGATAGGTAATAACACATCAGCCTCCTTTCTCACTGCCCTACCCCTCAGCAGTCCAGAGCACCTAAAAGAAGAGCTGGGACATGATTCACGTGGTCACTCCAGCATGGCCAAGCACAGGCAAGCATCTGCAGAGACTTCTGGAAGGAATTGCACAGAAGTGTCTTCACAGGATGCTGGAGGCCTCCAGGTGAAGATAGAACCAAAGGATAGGAGTTGCTTCAGTAATGGTGACTGGGATCATTGTTTTCTTCTTCAGGTGCTCTGGCCAGGGAAAAGGTGAACTTCACATCTGTCAAATCCACTTATTAGCTTAATTTTCTCCAAGTAAATATTATGAAGTTGTAATATGATCATGTGGCCCCTGTTCAAGAATTTTAGTTGGTTGTCATGGCTCATTTCTTTAATCTCAACACTTTGGAAGGTCAAGACAGCAGGATCACTTAAGCCAGACCTTGTATCTATAGAAAACTTTAAAACTGAGCAAACTCCCATTCACAGTTGCTACAAAGATAATAAAATACAAAGGAATACAACTAACAAAGGATGTAAACGACCTCTTCAAGGAGAACTACAAACCACTGCTCAATGAAATAAGAGAGGACGCAAACAGATGGGAAAACATTCCATGCTCATGGTTAGGAAGAATCAATATCATGAAAATGGCCATACTGCCTGAAGTAATTTATAGATTCAACACTATCACCATCAAGTTACCAATGACCTTCTTCACAGAACTGGAAAAGACCACCTTAAACTTCATATGGAATCGAAAGAGAGCTCGTATAGCCAAGACAATCCTAAGCAAAAAGAATAAAGCTGGAGGCATCATGCTACCTGACTTCAAATTATACTACAAGGCTACAGTAATCAAAACAGCATGGTACTGGTACCAAAACAGAAGTATAGACCAATGGAACAGAACAAAGGCCTCAGGGCAACACCACACATCTACAACTATCTGATCTTTGACAAACCTGACAAAAACAAGCAATGGGGAAAGGATCCCCTGTTTAATAAATGGTGTTAGGAAAACTGGCTAGCCATGTGCAGAAAGCAGAAACTGGACCCCCTCCTGACACCTTACACTAAAATTAACTACAGATGGATTAAAGACTTAAACTTAAGACCTAGCATCATAAAAACCTGAGAAGAAAACCTAGGCAAAACCATTCAAGACAGGCGTAGGCAAGGACTTCATGACCAAAACACCAAAACCATTGGCAACAAAAGCCAAAATAGACAGATGACACCTAATCAAACTCCACAGCTTCTGCACAGCAAAAGAATCAATCAAGAAACAGTTATTAGAGTGAACCAGCAACCAACAGAATGGGAAAAATTTTTGCAGTCTACCCATCTGCCAAAGGGGTAATATCCAGAATCTACAAAGAACTAAAACAGATTTACAAGAAAAAAACAAACACAAGCCCATTCAAAAGTGGGTGAAGGATATGAACAGACACTTTACAAAAGAAGACATATATGAGGCCAACAAACATGAAAAAATGCTCATCATTACTGGTCATTAGAGAAATGCAAATCAAAACCACATTGAGATATCATCTCACACCAGTTAGAATGGCGATCATTAAAAAATCTGGAGACAACAGATGCTGGAGAGGATGTGGAGAAATAGAAACACTTTTACACTGCTGGTGGGACTGTAAATTAGTTCAGCCATTGTGGAAGACAGTGTGGTGATTCCTCAAGGATCTAGAAATAGAAATTCCATTTGACCCAGCAATCTCATTACTGGGTATATACCCAAAGGATTATAAATCGTTCTACTATAAGGACACATGCACACGAATGTTCATTGCAGCACTGTTTACAATAGCAAAGACCTGGAACCAACCCAAATGCCCATTGATGATAGACTGGACAAGGAAAATGTGGCACATGTACACCACGGAATACTACGAAGCCATAAAATACGATGTGTTCGTGTCCTTTGTAGGGACATGGATGAATCTGGAAACCATCATTCTCAACAAACTGACACAAGAACAGAAAATCAAACACCACATGTTCTCACTCATAGGCAGGTGTTGAACAATGAGAACACATGGACACAGGGAGGGGAGCATCACACACTGGGGTCTGTTGGGGGCACTAGGGGAGGGATAACAGGGAGTGGGGAGGTTGGGCAGAGACAACTTGGGGAGAAATGCCAGATATAGGTGATGGGGATGGAGGCAGCAAACCACCTTGCCATGTATGTACCTATGCAACAATCCTGCGTGATCTGCACAACTACCCCAGTACCTAAAGTACAATTAAAAACAAAACAGAACAAAACAAACTTTAAAATTAGGTGCGTGAGGTGGTGTGCACCTATAGTCCCAGCTACTTTGGAGGCTGAGATGGGAGGATTGTTTGAGCCCAGGAGGTCAAGGCTTATCTAATATTTGCAAAGCACCTACTAAGTACCAGTCACCTAATTTTTATAAAAGCCCTGGGAGGTGGAATTGGCAGTCTCATTTTTGGATGAAGAAAATGAGGTCAGAGGTCAAGGGAGTTGCCAGAGTTGCAAAGCTAGTGAGTGGTACAAAAGGAATGCACACCAGTGTGCCCCGACTCCCAGTTCTAGGCCTTTCCATGGCACCATGCTGCCTCCCTCAGTGGGTGGGGGAGGAAAAGGCATGGGAACAGCAGGGGAAAGCACCGCCTCCCTAAGGTGGTGTGAAGGGAGAGATGTTTCTGGATTCGTGAGGACACCTATTGGCTTTCTCCTTGGACCCTTTCCCTCCTGCTGCAAAATAAGGACAGGACACTCACCGGGAGCTGCCAGAACCAGTGGTGCCACCCTGCAGAAGGGGCTGAGCTGGGCTAAAAGCCCTGCCGAGGTGGCGGGGGAGAGACTTTGAAGATGGCAGGTGGGAGAAGGGTGGGAGGGGGAGGACTGTGGTGGGGAGAAGAGAGACCCTTGTTCTCAGGTGCTCGCGGATGGAGAACAGGACCGTGGGGTGCAGTGACAGGGAGGCAGGGTCACCGACAGTGCAGCCCCGCTTTCCAGCAATTAGAGCTGCCTGTAGACAGGCTTTCTGGAGGCGGGAGCTCCTGTGGCAGGTGTGGACACCAAATTGCAGAGCCTCCTGCCGGGATTGCCAAAGAGTGACCTCCAGAGGGACAGGCTTCCAACATTCTCAGTACAAAGACACTTTCTCAACATTTTATGAAACCGTTTTATTACAAAGCCCCACATGATCATGATTAGACTTTTAGTATCTATAATTGACAAAATGTGCAAGAATAAAAAGCCACTACAAATTTCACGTTGCCTTTCCAAGGATTTATTTTATTAAACATGACAACATCTGCAGATGTGTTTAAAATGGTCATAAGCACAGGGCAAGGCTTGGACTGGGGCCAATCCTCAGTCAGGCTGAGAATCGAGGGGCAGAGGGCCTGGAGGTAAACACAGCCCCCACTGGACCAGCAGCCAGGTGGCTTGGGGCTGCAGCTCCGCTGAGTCCTGGAGCGGATCCAGACTGGCTTCAGTTCCTGTCCTGGCACCGGAGGACCCCTCCTGCAGCAGTGTGCCCCAGGAGAAGGGCTCTTCCTGCAGGAAGTTCAAGGCTCCCAGGCAGCCCCCAACAAAGCAGGTTCCTGCAGATGACCCCTCTCAGCCTGCCCACCTGGAAAGGGAGCCCACAGCCCCTGGACTGGCTGGCCACCTCCACCATCACCCTGACCTGCTGAGGGATGCGATGGGAGCAACTGTTTTACACTGAGGCCTTGTCACATGCCAGGCACCTTGTCAAGCCCTTTGCATGCAGTGGCTCATTTATACCTCCATTAAGTGAGTAGAATTATTTTTAAATTTTTTTTAAGAGGGAGTCTCACTCTCTCACCCAGGCTGGAGGACAATGGTGCCATCTTGGCTCACTGCAACCTCTGCCTCCAGGGTTCAAGTGATTCTCCTGCCTCAGCCTCCCGAATAGCTGGGATTACAGGTGCCTGCCACCAAGCCCAGATAACTTGTCTTTTTAGTAGAGACAGGGTTTCACCAGGTTGGCCAGGCTGGTCTCAAACTCCTGACCTCAGGTGATCCACCTGCCTCGGCCTCCCAAAGTGCTGGGATTACAGGTGTGAGCCACTGCACTCGGCTGTGGGTAGAATTATTACCCTCATTTCACTGATGTGGAAACTGAGGCACAAAGAGGTTAAGTTACCTGCCCAAGGGAATATAACTAATAAATACCGAAGCTAAGGTGTTTGTTCAGACACAGGTAACTCTCGAGCCTGTGCTGTTCATCTCTATGCCGGAATAAACTAAAAGCTTTAGCAGCTGCAAGTGTTAAAAAGCATAAAACTCCCCAACCCAACGGAGATTTCCTGTGGCTGCAGTGACGAAGAACCGCAAACTGAATGGCTTAGAACAGCAGAAACGTGTCCCCTCACACACTGGAGGCTAGAAATCTAGCATACGAATGTCAACAGGGCTGTGAGCCCCTGAAGGCTCCTGGGAGAACCCTTCCTGACTCTTCTAACTTCCGGTGTCATCAGCAGCTGCTGGCATTCCCTGGCTGGCAGGTGCCTCGCTGCCGGCTCTGCCTCCCTGTGTGGCTCTCCCTGTGCGTGGTGTCTCTGCCTCTTCTCCTCTTCACAGGACACCAGTCTTTTTTGGAGCTAGGGCCTGCCCTGCTCCAGTGTAACTCCATCTTCGCTAATCACATCTGCGATGACCCTATTTCCAAATAAGGTCACACTCTGAGGTTCTGGGAAGAACATGAATTTTGGGGGACACTATGCAACCCAGTGCACTCAATAACATCGTTCAAGATAAAAACAATCAACTTTCTAAGAAGTGTAAGAAAAGTCCAGAAGACTTCTGATGTTTTTATTACGATGACTTAGATTTTGAAAAACAATTTTTGGACAGGTACAGTGGCTCATGCCTGCAATTCCAGCATTTTGGGAGACTGAGGCTGGAGGATCACTTGAGGCCAGGAGTTCGAGAACAGCTGGAACAACAATGTGAAACCCGTCTCTACTAAAAATACAAAAAATAGCCAGGGGTGGTGCTGTGCACCTGCAGTCCCAGCTACTCGGGAGGCCAGGACAGGACAATCCCTTGAACCCAGGAGGTGGAGGGTGCAGTGAGCCAGGATCTCACCACTGCACTCCAGCCTGGGCAACAGAACTCTGTCTCAAAAAAAAAAAAAAAACAAAACAATTTTTATCAGAAAAAAAATGTGTTCAGTGTTGTCACCAGCCGTACTGGTGTCCTAAGTGCACGCTCACTCAGCCTCCTGGATGCCGTCACAGAGGACTGAGGATGCTCCAGGAGAGTGCGTCCTCTCAGTGAGCAGCTCCAGGCTGGTGGCGGTGGAGCAGTTTCCACAGCCCCTTTTCCTGAGACCCCACTCATGCTGGAACTAACCTACCTCACCAGAGACTGCTGTCCCAGCTTTCTTGCTGTTCACGTGTTGCCAGCAAAGCTGCCAGCTCTCTCAGACCCCCACCTGTGGCTGCAGGTGATGTGCCAGGCACAGACCCCTGGCCCCAGTTGGACATCTAGAACTTAGGACCAGGATGCTTCAGCTCAGTCTTAACTAATAATTTGAATGGAGAAGCTGCATTTTTTTTTTTTTTTTTTTTTTTGAGATGGAGTTTCACTCTTGTCGCCAAGGCTGAAGTGCAGTGGTGAGATCTTGGCTTACTGCAACCGCTGCCTCCTGGGTTCAAGCTATTCCTTTGCCTCAGCCTCCCAAATATCTGGGACTACAGGCACCAGCCATCATGCCCAGCTAATTTTTTATATTTTAGTAGTGATGAGGTTTCACTATGTTGGCCAGGCTTGTCTTGAACTCTTGAAGTCAGGTGATCACCTGCCTCAGCCTCCCAAAGTGCTGGGACTACGAGAAGCTGAATTTTGGGAGCGGTTGTTACTACATGTCATAGCACATGGATGGAGAAGGAGGAAAATCCCATCTTCAGGAAAAGAAAAATGCAGATTCACAAAGAGGATCCAGGACAAGACACAGGTGGAGACGAACCGTGAGTTCCCATCACCGTTTAGGAACCGTGGCTCCTAAAAGCCAGCTCGGTTCTTACCCTAAGATTCTGGGAGATACTCCCAAATCCTTACAAGAACTCTTCTTTGCAGCTTGAAGATGGATTTCTGGAACCTGTAACTAAAATAGTCCCAATACCTCACCCCACCCAAAAACCAAGCACAGGTGCAAGCCAGAGGCACAGCTGAGTGCCTCCTCCAAGTGGCGTCTCCAGTGACTTCATGCTGGTTCCTGAGATGGCCCCAAGTGAAGTACAGCAAAGGAAACCTCGGGACAAGACACGTCCCGATCCATAACTGGAGCCTGAGGTCCTCTTTCTGGTGAAGCACGTGAGGCAGGTACTACTCTTTTCCTTCCTGTATGAATGAGAAGGGCTCAAAGAGGTTAAGTAACGTGATTGAGGTAACACCAAGGTGAGTACATTTGCCTGAGTCCATTTGCATTGCTATACAGGATATACCTGAGACTGGGCAACTTATAAAGAAAAGAGGTTTCTTTGGCTCATGGTCCTTCAGACTGTACAACAAGCATGGTGCCAGCATCTGTCTCTGGTGAGGGCTCCAAGCTACTTCCACTCATGGCAGAAGGCAAAGGGATGCTGGTGTGTATAAGGATCACATGGGGAGAGGGAAGGCCAGAGAGAGGAGGGGAGGTGCCAGGCTCTTTAAACAACCAGCCCTTGGGAGAACAAATAGAGTGAGAACGTACTCATTATAACAAGGACAAGGACAGTACCAAGCTCTTCATGAGGGATCTGTCCCCATGACCCAAACACTTCCCATAAGCCTCCACCTCCAACACCGGGGGTAAATTTCAACATGAGGCTTCAGGAGACAAACATTCAAACCGCAGTAGCAGTACAGCCAGAATTCCATGTGTGGCTGACCCCAGCAGGTGTATCTGCTGTTGTTCACGCTTGTTACACCCATGAGTCGTCATCCATGCCACCTACTATCAATGGACAATGATCTCGTGGCATATGTACCCCCAGTGCTCCATCTGGCCACTGCAGAGACAGATGAGCTTGAAAAGGGGCCACCATGGCTACATATCAGGAAATGCGGGATCACAAATGGAATTGCAAGATACAATTCTTTGGCATAGAAAGGGCCAGGCAGTTATGACACAGTGCATTAATAATTAATTAGAGCTTCATCAGGAGCTCTACGTAGCAGTTCATTACCCAAGGACACTCCCCATTACAACTGTAGCAGATGGCTCTGGGCAGGCAGCCCTGCCAGCCTCTTTGAGGCCCACCAGTGACTTTGAGGCTCCCTTTCTAGGGATGAGGTCACTAACCTCCCCTAGACCTGGCAATCAGTAGCTGGTGTAAGAGGTCCCCAAGAACAGGGGTAATCTGACTCACCCTGGAGAAATTTAAGACACGCTGGGAAGGCAGAGCACCTGCTTAAAAGTAACTCCTGTTTTCTGCAGCGGCAGTGCCATAGCCAATGAGGTTTGTCTGAGGTATGATTATTGCTAATTGAAAACTTTTCCCAATAGATTGCCATGACAACTTGAAATACAGTTGGCATTGAGAATTTTTGAGATTCTCCACAGAGGCTGAACAACCGAAAAAAAAACACAAAAATATAACTCCTCCTCAGTTTCACTTTGGCACAATGTCAGAGAGACCACTATTAAGGTGTGCACATTCGTGCAGCCCCCACACCCCCCAACTTCAAATATAAATGCCCATCAGGAAGCTAAAACCTTCTGCGTTCATTGGTTGTGGGAGTCCCACAGTGTTGGGGGTGCAGGGGCAGAAACCACATGTGAGTCATTGTTGTATTTGCCATGCTATGTGATAGGTGGGTGGGTGGGTGGATGGATGGATGGGTGGTTAAGTGAGTGGATGGATGGATAGATGGGTGGATGGATGAGTAGATGAATGGATTGGTGGGTAGACGGATGGATGGATGAGTGGATGGATGGGTGGGTGGGTGGGTGGATGGATGGATGGATGGATGGATGAGTAAATGGATGGGTGGATGAGTGGATGGATGGGTGGGTGACTGGAAGGGTGAGTGGGTGAGTGGATGGGTGGGTGGAGAGACAGGAGTGAAAAACACACAACAGAGGGAGAGGAAAATCACAGTCTATCCTTGCTTGTTTCCAGCAAAGAAGAACGTAGCTGCGGCTGCCACATTTGTGTCTGAGCAGCGAGTCCCAGGGACCTTCTCAATGGTGCCAATGACCTCTCCAGGCAAATAGTGCAGGCCTGGCTGGCATCCAGAAGGAATGCCAGGTGGCCTCTGCTTCTGGGACCCACACCCTCACCTAGAGAAAGACCCCAGACAGAGTCCGAATGGCCTACAAATAGCAGAGTCCCTGGCTCTGAGCACAGGGAAGGGAGAGGGAAGGGGAAGCAGGACTTGGGCCTCCAGGTCGCTCCCTGTCCCAGCGCTGGAGGGAGGGCAGGCGCCACACCTCTGGGAGGAAGGCCTATGTGAGAGGGCTGAGCCCTTGCGGGGAGGCTCAGAGGATCAAAGGCGCTGGCATCCTGGGAGAATTAGAAACCGGAAACAGCCTGTAATCCCAGCACTTTGGGAGACCCAGGCGGGCAGATCACGACACAGTGAAACTCTGTCTCAAAAAAAAAAAGAGAAAGAAACCGGAAACAGGATGAGCTGGGTTTGCAGAATCGGTGCGTGGGACCCACTTCCCAGAAGGGCTTTGTGGATAGGAACCCAGCACACACCTCCCTGTTATCAGCAGGCCCGAGGCATGAGAACAGGAGGGGCGCCCTGGGATCCCTGACCTCAATGCCCCTCAATGCCTCTGCTGCTCCTCTGAGGCCTCCTGACGCCTGGCAGGGAGAGGAGCCACCATGTGAGGGTTTCTGTCGCCTCAGAATTAAGCTGTTCTCAGAGTCATAGCCGTCAGGGAGGGACAGCAAGAGCCAGCTGCCAGGAGCATGAATCTTTCCAATGCAATCGGTCTAGGATGGGAAAAGAAAGACCAATTTCCTGTCTTGCCAGACTGCCTGGGGATGGGCTGAGCATGCGGCCTCACTCACTCACCACCTGCTGGCCTTGGCCAAGCACCTCGCTGTCTCTGAGTCTTGGTTCCCTTATTCATAAAATGATAGAAGTCCTGATCTCACAAGGCTGATGTGAGAAACAGAAATAGCGATGGTATGTGACAGGCCCACCACCCTTCCAGACCCTCTCCTTCACCAGCAAGCCGGTGGCCTGTGTTCTTCAGGTTTTCAGGCAGCCACAGGCTTCAGGAGAAGCAGGACTCCCTTGGAGCCTAGCAGAGTGTCTTGATTGTTCTAAGCCAGTCACGGTGACCCGGTGATTAATTTATGAACGAGCATGTAACTTCATTTTAATGGGACACTAGGGGAAGTCTCTGGGTGAATTTGGGGCAAGTCCCCCTTACTCTTAAAAAAAAAGCCATAAAGAAGGGGTTTTCTCTCTTTCTGACCTTTGGGTGTGGTTGAGTGAGAACGTGATTCTTAGAACTGCTGCAGCTGTATTGTGACATAAAGGGATTATACCCAACTTACAAGCCAAGACGCTAACGATGGCAGAATGTAAAGGGGAAAAGAAGCCAAGCCCTTGGTGACCGCCTCGAGCTATTGCATTCATTTCCCTTGGATGTCCCCACCTTGAGATATCTCATTAACCGAGAGAACACTGTCCCAAGGTCAGATGCACGGGATGGGGGGGTGAGGGGCAAAGGCTGTGCAGCTAGACTGCCAGATCCACGACCATTGCACCGAGGACTTCAGGCTTGTTCATTTTCCCTTTCTCCTCATTTTCCGCATCTGTGAAATGGGGATGGTGATATCAAGCATGTCTGGTTTATGCGATCATTGTGAGGATTAAAGGGGTTAATGTGTAGAAACATTGTAAGTGTCATGCGTCAGCTATGACTATTACAAGCCATTTTGAGCCTTCTCTGTTATTTATATCTCAAAGTATCCTCCTAAAGTCCACGTGGAATAGGTGCTTGGTCAGTAGTAGCTGTGTGTTCACAGGTTCCTGGGCTGAATGACTGTGTGCACCTCTCTATGTGCACAGAGATGGTTCAAATGCCAAGGTTCCAAGGAGCTTCTCGAGTGGACATCACTG
This sequence comes from Saguinus oedipus, assembly GCA_031835075.1. Lineage (NCBI taxonomy): Eukaryota > Metazoa > Chordata > Mammalia > Primates > Cebidae > Saguinus > Saguinus oedipus. Next base: position 106,989,097 of record CM063183.1, read on the forward strand.
GACTCCTGCTCCCACCCCCAAGGGCAGGTGCTGCGGGAGAAGAATAAGGAGAAAGCAGGAGAAGGCATTCCAAAGTGCCTGGGGGGTACTAGAGGGAGTGGGGGGCACTAGAGAGAGTGGGAGGTGCTGCGGGAGCAGGGGGCACTAGAGAAGGTGGGGGTGCTAGAGGAAGTGGGGTATTCTAGAGGGAGTGGGGCACTAGGGGGAGTGGCTCAGGGCACCCTCGCCAGTGTGACTCAGAGGAAGAGCAGTTCACCGTCTGCATTCATCTGCTCAGGCTGCCATAATACAATACCACAGGCTGGGAGCTTAGACAACAGAAATCTATTTCCCAAACACTCCTATTGGATTAGGTAACTGAGGTCACCCTTATGCCCTCCGTTAACCTTAGTTACCTTCATAAAGGCCCTATCTCCAAACACAGTCACACTGGGGTAAGATCTTCAATGCATGCATTTGGGAGAGAGACACAGTTCAGTCCACAGCACCATCACTCTGGATGAGCTCCGGAGGTGGGCATGGGAAGCAGACATCGAATAGGAAGCTGCTGTCTTAGCCCAGGTGCTTCTAGAAAGAAGGAGGGGGCTTCTGAAGGCGGAAGGCAGCAGTATATACAGAGAGGAGGGTGAGCATAAGAGCTGCTGAGAGTTAAACACAGTAACTGCTCTGTGACCTAGCAATTCCACTCCCAAGCATCTACCCAAAAGAATGAAAAGCAGAGACTCACACGGGTACTTGTACACTCATGTTCATAGCAGCATATTGACCATAACGAAATGGTGGAACCACTCCCAAACATCCCTAAACAGATGAACGGATACACAAAACATGGCATATTCACACAAGGAATATTATCCAGCCATGAAAAGGCATGCAATTCTGACGCATGCTAGAACGTGGATACGCCTTGAAAATGTAGGTACAGAAAGGGGTGATCCTCTTTCTCCCCATCATAAAGGGTCACAGCCAACACCTCTATGACAAAAAGCCGGTTAAGAGAAAATCAGAACAAAGGTATTATGTGCACACATGCGCAAGAGTATTTCCAAAACACAAACTCGAACAGGGACCAGATGGTTGAGGTTTAATGCCCCTCATAACAGAGAGGGGAGTGGGGGAATGGCTAGACTGCATGCTCAGAAAGTGGCTAGTAACCAACTCTCTTTCAGAGCCAGATGTGACAAATTACAGGAAGGTGAGAGGAAGATGCACAGGGACACAGGTCTTATTATGCAGATAAACATACCCAGGTGATCTCCGGGGTGAGCTTCCTTCCTTGAAGGCAAGGACTCAATGTTTTCATTTGGAATCCTCAGAGCTGGAATCAGGTCCTGGCATGGGTGGACCTCTGCAATTGCTTGATAGATTCTTATAATCCAACTAAATTCACACAAGGGCTGGCCCAGCAGACATTCCAATGCAGAGGCACTATGGGACGTGCTAGATGAGCATAAAGAAGGTAAAGGAAGTTTCTCCAGAAAAGATAGTGACACTGTAATTTCTTGGAAGGGTTGCCATTTGCCCCAGGCCTTGAAGTATGACAGTCGGCCGGGCACAGTGGCTCACACCTGTAATCCCAGAACTTTGGGAAGCCGAGGCAGGCAGATTGCCTGAGGTCAGGAGTTTGAGACCAGTCTGGTCAACATGGTGAAACCCAGTCTCTATTACAACTACGAAAAAATTAGCTAGGCATAGTGGCATGTCCCTCTAATCTCAGCTACTCTAGAGCTGAAGCCGGGGAATTGCTTGAACCAGGGAGCTGGAGGTTGCAGTGAGCCGAGATTGTGCACTCCAGCCTGGGCAGAGTGAGACTCTGTCTCAAAACAAACCAACAAACAAAAACCAGTGAAACATGACAGTCATATGGGGTAAAATTATGATACAACACCCCTTGTATAAGGGTCAGGCTTGCTCCTCTAAACTACTTCTGCAGTTTTGACCCTCAAGCTTGATGATAGGTATTTCTGAAATTGCAGAGAACTCCTCTTCAGTATTAGAGCAAATCCATCCCACGCTACTTCCTAGTGCACGTAAAAAACAAAGACCGCCTTGGTGGAGGGGAGGCCTAGGAAGAGGGAATGGAAAGGAACATGGGCCCTAAACAAGGCAGAGTGAGTTTCTGGAAATAGGGACCTGCTCATATCACCTCTCTCTGCTCTCCCCTTGCCTGTACCTGAGTCATAACACCTCGGCCTAGCGTTTGGGGTTCTTCACTGTCTGGCTTGTTTTGGCATCTCCATTACAGCACCACCCTGCCACAAACCACAAAGCCCCGTCAGACCACTTGCCCTTTGGCAAACATGCTAAGCTCTTCTGTGTCTCTGCACTTCATCATGCTATTCCCTCAGCTTAGAATGTTTTTCCCCATCTTCTGAAACCCTACTTGTTCTTCAAGTTCCTCCTCTGTAGTCCTGTTTTGATGCCAAGTCCGTTCCTCTCTCCTCTGGGCTTCCCCAGGCTTTCCTTACCTCTCTCTACCTCCGTTATGACATCTGATATCTATCATTTGATCTGCCAAATGAGGCTTCGTTGGTTTGCTGTCTTTCTCCTCACTAGACCCTGGAAAGGATAATGTTTTCTTCATTTTTTAGTCCCCAGCACAGTACTTGGTACACAGTGGGCGCTCAGTGAAACTTGCCAACACATTGACTGCAGCTCCCCCAGACACAATACGGGAGACAACCCCCTTGAGGATGCTGCTGGGGGTGTGATTGTAAAAGAATCAGACAGGGGGTCTTGGAGTAAAATCATGAAGTCTAAAGATGGATAGATAGAATATCTTTGAAAGGGCACGCTAGAAAATAAATAACAGTAGTTGTTGCTGGGAAGGAGAACTGGTGATCAGGATAAGAGGGAAGTTAATTTTCACTCTACTCATTTACATTTTTACCATGTGAGTAGGTTTGTAGCTTGTTTTGAATTTTCTTTGAAGACAATGATGTAATTTGTGAATAATGACAATTTTTTTCTTTCTAGTGTTTACATGTTTTGTTTTTTATATTTTTATTATAAGACTCTATGAAATCCAAAATAGAAATAGTGATAGAGGACATATTGTCTGATTTCTCATTTTAAAATAAATATTCTTATCATTTCTTTCAGTTAGTATTTTACTTACATCTTTAAACATACTTTTACTTTTGACTTTTCTCTGTTCTTATGTTATCCGTAAATTTCTTCTAACCAGCACTTTTTTCAGCCATTCCAATGATCTTTGTCTTTTATCCAGATAATTTAGTCATATTACATTTATTGGAAATAACTGATATATTTGAATCATTCCTACCATCTTATTTGGTGCTTTCTAATCATCCTACTTACTCTGTTGGGTTTTTTTTCCTTTCTTATCTTCTTTTATATTGTATTGACTTTCTTATTCCATTTTTTCCCCTTCTGGTTTGAAAGTTTACACACCAATTTCTACCCTTTTGGTACTTATCTAGATATTTTGATATGCATAATTTCTGAAATAGAATCTAAAATTAATTGGCTGGGCATGGTGGCTCATACCTGTAATCCCAGCACTTTGGGAGGCCAAGGCGGGCAGATCACCTGGGGTCAGCAGTTCGAGACCAGCCTGGGCAACATTGCAAAACTCTGTCTGTACTAAAAATACAAAAATTAGCCAGGTTTGGTGGCACACGCCTGTAATCCCAGCTACTCTGGATGCTAAGCTAGGAGAATTGCTTGAACCCAAGAGGCAGAAGTTGCAGTGAGCTGAGATTGTGCCACTGCACTCCAGCCTAGGAGACAGAGCGAGACTCGATCTCAAATAATAATAATAATAATAAATTAATTAAATTTAATTGATCTACTTCATTACCCCCCATTCCAAACAATAAAATAACATCAGAATGGTTAGAATTTTCTTATTCAGCCTAAATACTATTGCTGGGCAGTATATTAGGCCTATGTTTTTAGTTTTTAGAACTTCACACATTGAGTACCATAATTTTTTTTTTTTTTTTTTGAGACAGGGTCTCAATCTGTCTCACAGATTGGAATACAATGGCACAATCGTTGTTCAGTGCAATCTCAGGCTCAAGCAATCCTCCCATCTCAGCCTCTCAAGTAGCTGGTACTACAGGTGTGCAAAACCATGCCTGGCTAATTTTTGTATTTTTTATAGAGACAGAGCATCGCCATGTTGCCCATGCTGGTCTCAAACTCCTGGGCTCAAGTTATCCGCCCACCTTGGCCTCCCAATGTGCTGGGATTACAGGCATGAGCCTCCATGCCCTGCCTGGTATAATAATTGATTTTTAGTCAATATTTGTTTATATTTACCCAAAAGTTTATCATTTTCCTTGTTTTTCACTTCTGCTTGTATCTCAGATCTTCTTTCTGGGATCATTTTTCCTCTCTTGAAGAGCATACCTAGTTTAGAGCCCTTTTAATGAGAATCTGTTGGTAATGAACTATTTCCTTTATTAATTGAAATGTAATCATTTTCCTTCTTTCTCAAAAACTAGGTTCACTGGGCATCATTTCTAGGTACAGTTATTTTCTCTCTGCACTTTAAGGTGTATTTTGCTGTGTTCTGGCTTCCCCTGTTGCTACGGACGTGCCAGCTGTCCATCCAAGCGTTACTCCTTCCTAGGCAATCTGCCTGCTTTGAAGACCTTGCCTTTGACATCCTGAAACTTTGCAATGATATATCCAAGCGTGTATTTATTTTTATTAATCTTGATCGTTGCATCTAAGGATTTGTGTGTTTCATTACTCCTGGAAAAGTTCTCGGCCTGTTATTTCTTTGCTTCTCTCACCTTCCCTCTATTCTTTCCTGGGACTCCTGTTAAACGTGTACTAGACCTGCTGGCTCCACCACCGAAATCTTACTTTCCCTTTCACATCTCTCCCTTTCATTCTCCTCCCCTGAGCTGCCTTCTATCTGTAGTGCTACTCTATAGAGCTCAGATCTATTCTCCAGTTCATAAATTTTCTCCTTCCCTGGATCCAACTGCCGATTTCTGTCGCGTTTCTAACTTCAATTCTTATGTTTTTCATTTCTAGATGTTCTATTTGATTATTTTTAGTATTTTTTGGTAATTTATTTATTTATTTTTATTTCTTTAAACATATCAACCATAGGTATGAACTGAATAAAAGATTAACAATTTAAAAATAAATAAAAATAAATAAATTCAAAACAAAACAGACCAGGCACAGTGGCTCATGCCTGTAATCCCAGCACTTTGGGAGGCCAAGGTGATCAAACTGCGTAAGTCCAGAAGTTCAAGACCAGCCTTGGAGACATGGCAAAACCCCGCCTCTACAAAAATACAAAAATTAGCCCAGCATGGTGGTGTGCACCTGTAGCCCCAGCTTCTTGGGAGGCTGAGGTAGGAGGATCACTCGGCCCAGGAGACAGAGGTTGGGATGAGCCAAGATCGCATCACTGCACTCCAGCCTGAGGGACAGAGCAAGAACCCTGTCTCAAAATAAAATAGAACAAAATAAAATAAAACATTCAACCACGCCTGTTTTGTATTCCATGTCTGCTATTTCCAATATGTGCAGTCTCATGGGTCTGGTTCTGTAACTGGTTTTTCTGCTGACTTCTTTGGTATGTGTCTTGTGATTTTCAGTTGACAGCTCATGTTCCTTAAAACTTGGTGGCAATCCACTGAGGCCTGGCTTTAAGTGCTCTTCCCTCAGATAGGATTCATGTCTGCTTCTGCCAGGCATGGAATTCATGCTATCTGTGTGGCCTGAAAAACCCAAAGCCAAACATTCACTTAAAGCGGCAACAGGATTTTTGTTTGAAAGGCAGCTAGAATGAAAAAGAAAGGTGGCAGTAATTGGCAGAATTCTGGCCCTAAACCTGAATGAGGTTTGGGGCTTATGCTACAAATTTTCACCAGAGAATTTTTTTTCCCCTAAAGCCAGAGTCCAGGCACAGGCAGGCAAGAATCACAAACACCTTTCTTGGGAGTGGTGGCAGTGGCTTTATGTTGAGCGTGGGTCTCCCATGGGACCTTCGACCTCGAATGAATCGCTGGCACCCCACCCATGTGAGCCAGTATCGGCCCAGGCCAACCCCAGACTCGGTGCCCACTTTTCTCTCTGGATTTCCGTTTTCTTGACTTTCTGGCCTCCAGTGATGTTTTCCACCTTTCTGCCAGTTTGGCCCTGCATTTTAAAGGTTTTTAAATCTTTAAAAAAGGTTTTCCTCCCAATTTGATCTAGCATTTGTGTGCATTCTGGCATCTGGACTCCCATGTTTCCCGTTAGAAATAAATAGCTTCAGTTGGGCACAGTGGCTCACACCTGTAATCCCAGCACTTTGGGAGGCTGAGTCAGGAGGATCACCTGAGCTCACAAGTTCGAGACCACCATGGTCAACATGGTGAAACCCCATCTCTGCCAAAAATACAAAACTTAGCCGGGCTTGGTGGTGCGTGCCTGTAATCCCAGCTACCCAGCAGCCTGAAGCAGGAGAATTGCTTCAACCAGGGAGGCAGAGATTGCAGTGAGCCAAGATTGCACCATTGCACTCCAGCCCGGGTGACAGAGACTCTGTCTCAAAAAAAAGAAAAAGAAAAGAAAGACAGAACGAAAGAAAGGAAAAAGAAAAAGAAACTGTTTCTAAATCAGGTTGGAAGGGTCTGAGGTGAAAGCCACTAATCCTAAGACTCACGAGCAAGAGCGGATGCCGGGGGTGGATGCCGGGGGTGGATGCTGGGGAGTGGACTCCGGGGAGTGGACGCCGGGGAGTGGACGCCGGGGGGGCGGACACCGGCTGGAAGAGCTTCTCCTGAACATGTATCCAAGTGGCTGCTCAGCCTGATCTCTGTGCCCTTCTCCAGCCAGGGCATAGCCCTTGAGGGCCCCAGGAGCCCCAGGGCAGTATGAGGAGACTTACCTGGAGTTTCAGGGACACTCACATAAGGAAGACGCTCAGAGCCAAGGGCCTAACAGAGGGCTGCATCCATGAAAACAGAGAGGGGGTCAGAATAGGTTACCGTCCAGGCAGAGCAGAAGCAGACCTTGGGAGCCAGGGTTGTAGGTGAAGGGTTGGAGAGGAAGGGATGAAAGAAGGAGCCGCTCAGCAGCCACGTGTCAGGAGTCTCAGGGAGTGGCCCTCCCCCTGTATCAAGGGTGTGCATTGTGGCCATGACAAATTCCGTGGGAGGCAGTGCGTGGGAGGGCCGGCCTTGTTTAAATGACTGGCCGTGGTTGGACGGAACAAAGATTGTCATGCAAGTTGGTTCCATTAGCAGATCCAAGGTGCCATTGACCTGCAATGGGGGTGGGATTCGCCAGTGCTCAGCTCGAAGGAAAATAGGGGACGGGACCAAATGAAAAAGGCTTGGTTTCCTGAGGGCCCAGAGCCTCCGAGAGAAACACGCTAACGTTGAAGTGCAAGAGCGGACGTGCCAGGAACCGGAGGGGGAGCTGGGAGCAGGGGGCAGCCTATGCCCTCCCGTGAGGTGCAGCTGACAGAGCCGTGTGGCGTGAAGGGGCCGCTCCAAGGGTCCCCAACAGCCACGGAGCCTGCAGGAGAAGTGTGCCTTGTCCAGGAGCCTTCTTAGGCTCACAGAAGACAATGTACTGAGAGGTCCCGTAGCAGCACCCCTGCCGTTCCCCAGCCCTGGACTCAAGACTCACAAGCACCCAAGTCACAGAGAGGACATTTCTGGCAGACTCTCCACCCTACAAGGAGTCTCAGAGATTCATTTCTTTGCCAGGCAAAGAAGGAAGAATGTGGCTCTAAGCCTGCTCTGCACCTTTCATCCTCCCCCCATCATCCATCGATACATTTATAATGAATAAAAAAGGCTAAACTGTGATTGACTCTGAAAGGAGAAAATGAAATTTCCTTAAATCGACCTGTGTTGCTAGCTCTGGAAAGATCAATCACGTGCAGTCAAGGAAATATTCCACTAACTTTGCTGGGAAGAAGGGAAGAAGGAGAGGGTGAAGGCGACGCCCAGCAGCACCTCTTGCAGATTGGGAATCATTCAACAACACCAGCACATTTCAGAGATGATGAAATTTTCGGGCGGGACTGGTTCTGAGTCAGCCGGTTCAATCCCTTCGACTGCCATGTGGGGAAAGGGAAGCCCAGAGAAGGGAAGTTTCTCAGTGACTCAAAGTCACTTGGGAGCATGTAGCCTAACTCTCATTTCACAGTTGAGGGAATTGAGGCTGTAAAAGACGTGCCTCAGGCAGCTCAGCAGCCTGGGTACAGCACCAGCAGGTCTCCGAATCCGATTCTCTTTCTTCTTTATGCTTCATCCCAGAATCACTGATCTTCCTGTATGACTCAGACATCGACCCACAAGTGCCTGTGTCTCCTTCTCCACGATATCCAGAGAATATCACTGGTTACAACCAGTGACATCCAAGACTGTCACAACCAAGAATAACAACCCCCTCAGTTCCCTGGTGAACTTCGACATGTTTTCCAAACTCTGCGTTGATGCAACGGTTTCACAACATCGGAATTAAATGTTTTCAAGGGCTGCTCTTACAAAACATGCAATTTTAAGAAGAATATAGGTCGTGAGCATTAACAATTACACTCGATCCAATTAGGAAGCAGAGCCTGGCTCTAGGGCAAGCCAAGATTGCTAAACCTTCACGACAAATTTGCATAAACACCCTCATTTTAAATGAAGATGAAAAAGAAAGCCCAGGCTTCAGATGACAGGCTTTGTTTCAACATAAGCCTCACAGAATCTCGCCTCTAATTGAATTGTTTCTCTTCCAGCTACACCAGCTTTTTGCAGAGATCAAGAGGCAGATTTTCCGAGCAAGGGCTGGTTCTTAACAGTCTCAAGTCTGGTTCAGTCTCAGACCCTGATGGACGCCGTGTGTGCCCTGCTCCATAATCCGGCCAGTGGCTTCTGGCAAGGAAGGGCAGGAGGAAACAGCCCATTGCCAGAGACCCAGGCAGTGTCCTCCCAGACTCAAGGAAAGGAGCACCTGGGGCTAGAAGGACACCAGGGTGGATGGTGACCAAACAGCTAATCTGAGCCTATCCAGGAAGGACCCAAACGGAGTTGGCAAATGACTGAGCAAGAACATGTTCTTGGTTTTATGCTGAACTGGGTTCAAATTATTAGCCAAGGCCTGTTTATTGGCCTGTGACCATGGACAAGCCACTTAACTAAGTCCCTGAGACCTCATTCGGCTCATCTGTTAATTAGCACTAGCCATAGACACCGCAGGCCTGTTGTCGTGATAGAGACCGTAGACGCCTTGCCACTGCGAGAGTGAACAGACAGGATGGTTTAGGGGAGACTGCGGTGGCTAAATCTCTCCAAATCCGGAAAGTAGCCAACTCTGCTATGGTGACGCTAGAATTCTCAACTTGCTCGGGACTTTACCTGGAGTCTGCCTTCCCTGATGAGGTTCTGTGCTCCAAACACATCTGAACACAGCATCCTCCCCGGCCAGACTGGGCGCTGCTCTGATGGGGATCGAACATCAGACTCTGTAGAGGGCCATAGTGTATTGGATTAGAAAGAGCCATGGGCTGGGCGTGGTGGCTCACGCCTGTAATCCCAGCACTTTGGGAGGCCGAGGCGGGCAGATCACAAGTTAAGGAGTTCAAGACCAGCCTGGCCAACATGGTAAAACCCCATCTCTACTAAAAATACAGAAATTAGCCAGGCATGGTGGCAGGTGCCTGTAATCCCAGCTACTTGGGAGGCTGAGGCAGGAGAATCACTTGAACCCGGGAGGTGGAGGTTGCATTAGGCTGAGACCTTGCCTCTGCACTCCAGCCTGGGCAACAACAGTGAGACTCCATCTCAAAAGAAAGAAAGAAATAGCCCTGAAGGTGGGGTTGAAGACCAGGGTGAGCTCTGCCTGGTCTTCACAGCTGTCACCACAGCCTAGCATTTCCCATTTTTGAGGCTCACGCTTAGTTTGTCTAGAACAGCGGTTCTCAGCACCGGCTACACATTAGAGCTACTGGAGGAGCTTTAGGAAGATGTCCATGTCAGGTCTCACCCCCAGAGATTTTGACTTATCTGGTCTGGGGTGGGGTCCAGACCTGGGTATCTCTTCAAAGATTCTCAGGTGATTCTGCCGCCGGCTTAGGGAACCCCAGGACTGAATGTTCTCCAGAGTCTCTGCCTTGCAGGCGTCCCCATCAATGCTGCTCGGGAGAACCTGTGATCAGAGCACAGTGAGGAGGCCACCTGGGATTCCACCATCTTGCTGTGTGGCCTTGGGTAGCCATGCCCCTCTCTGGGCATTAGCAAATCCCATCTGCTAATGGGGAGTGGGGGGACCAGGGTCTCTTTCCAATTTCAAATTAGGTGAATCTGAGCCTTGCAGCTCTGCGATTCAGAGACCCAGACGCCCCCTACTAAGAAAGATTCACCAGAACTGAGTACCAGGAGGCCCCGGCGCGCTTGCCCTTGGGAACCCAAGCCTGGGAGGTTTGGTAGACTGTGTACTCTGGCTTCCAAGGCAGGCTTGAGCAAAGAACTCCGGTTGCTCCTTTCCTTGAGTCTGTGAGGACACTTGCTGGGTCTCTGGCATGGGCTATTGCATGTTAAAGCAGTTTAAGCCATAAACTTCCTTGTATTCACCTACATTTCTTTTTATTTTTTATTTTTTTGAGACAAGGTCTGGCTCTGTCGCCAGGCTGGAGTGTAGTGGAACAATCTCAGTTCTCTGCAGCCTCCGCCTCCCAAGCTCAAGGGATCCTCCTATCTCAGCCTCCCGAGTAGCTGGGACTACAGGCTGTCCACCACACCTCGCTAATTTTTTGTATTTTTAGTAGAGATGGGTTTCTTCATGTTGCCCAGGCTGGTCTTGAACTCCTGGACCAATCTGCCTTGACCTCCCAAAGTGCTGGGGTTATAGGTGTGAGCCACCATGCCTGGCCTTGCCTGCATTTCTTGATGAGGAAATAGGATCTCTCAATACACATATGAGGTAAACAGAAGATAAAGCAAATGCTGCTGGAGGACCAACTGTGGGGCTTTGGGCAACTCACGCACCTCTCTGGGCCCCACTTTCCCTCTTGACACAACAAAGAGAAATTTCCAGCCACCATGAGGAGGAGGCAATGCACGTAAAGTGCTTGGCACGTAACACATGTTCAGCTAATACTTGCCACTGCAATTTTATGACCAACTGCTACCTCTCAGGGCCAACTGATAGACTGATGGATCTCTATCTCCTTTTCTTTCATCTACAGCTTTATTGAGATATAATTGATATCAAATAAACTGCACACATTTAAAGTGTACAATTTGATGGGTACAGGTGTATGTGTATACGCGTGACTAGTGATTCCATTGAGTTTCCTCAGCATTTGACATTTCCAAGCGCATGTTTCTTCTGGAGGTGGCCAGAGTGAACAGCCCATCCTGGCGGGAACAGAAAAGCCCTGGTCCCAGGAATGTCTTTGGTCCCAGGCAAGTGGGGACAGCAGGTCACTTGAGGGGCTGAACATGTCTAAGTTGTCACAGAGAAGGAGATATAAAGTGAGCAGAACTGTGAGGCGTGTGACTCTGGACTAGCACGCTCCACCATGTGCCTCAGTCTCCCCACCTGTGAAATGAGCAGCCTAGACTAGATAGTCCAGGTCTAATGTATCTTCCAAGTCTGGCATTCTGTAATCCACTGGAAAGGGATTGCAGGGATGGGCAAGCCTGGGCACCGGGAGCTGGCTTTCCAGATGAGAACAGTGGCAGGAGCAAAGGAGAGTGAGGACTTAAGTGTCGAAAAACACAGCAGGAACTTGTCAAGCATTAATAACATAGGTCACGCTCCTGAGAACGCTGAGAGGCACGTACCACGAACGGCTTTACAGAGGAAGAAACTGAGGCTCAGAGAGGTTGAGCCACTGGATGCTGCCGTGTAACTCCATGTGGAAGGCTTGCACTTTGACCCAGACCTGTCTGCCTACACTAAGCCAGCTGACCATGCTACAGAAATAATGAGCAACAGTTACCGAGCCCTTCCTGGCAGCAGGTGCCATTCCAAACAGTTAAGGTGTGAACTCAGCTTATCCTCATGAGTGAGGCAAGTGCCGTTATCATCCCCAGGTTATAGATGAGGAAGCGGGCTTGGAGAAGTTAAACAGCTCGCCCAAAGTCACACAGCAAGAGAAAGAGCTGGATTCAAACTCCAGCAGGCTGGATTCAGAGCTTGGCCCTCAACCCCTGGCCGCACTGCCTTCCTGGGCAAATGAGAAAGTCCGCCTGGCTCTGGAGGAGGGAAAGTGGAAAGGTGGTGAGGCAGGGTGGATATTTCACCCTACAGGGCCTTTGTCCTCCGTGGGGCTCTGCGTGAGGTTTAGAAGAAGGGTCAGAGGCTGGGTATGGTGGCTCACACCTGTAATCCCAGCACTTTGGGAGGCTGAGGCAGGTGGATCATGAGGTCAGGAGTTTGAGACCAATCTGGCCAAGATGGTGAAACCCTGTCTCTACTGAAAATACAGAAAGCCGGGTGTGGTGGCGGGCACCTGCAATCCCAGCTACTCAGGAGGCTGAGGCAGGAGAGTCACTCGAACGTGGGAGGCAGATGTTACAATGAGCCGAGACTGCACCACTGCACTCCAGCCTGGACAAAACTCCCTCAAAAGAAGAAAGAAAGAAAGAAGAAACAAAGAAAAAAAAGGAAGAAAGAAAGAAAGAAAGAAAGAAAGAAAGAAAGAAAGAAAGAAAGAAAGAAAGAAAGAAAGGAAGGAAGGAAGGAAGGAAGGAAGGAAGGAAGGAAGGAAGGAAGGAAGGAAGGAAGGAAGGAAGGAAGAAAGAAGTGTTGGAGTAACTCAAAGGTAAATTAGAAATGTTTTCAAAACATATCATGAGCAGTGCTGTTGGACACATTCTTGGACGTGCCTCTGGGTGAACATGCAAAGCCGTTCCTACCGACTGCAGGTCTAGGAGTAGAACAGTTGGGCTGTAGGACACACACAGGCTCCGCTTGGGAGGTGCCTGGGAAAGCTGCCCTGAGAAGATGGGCTTTGAGTGGAGAAGGTGAGGGGCAGCCAGGCGGAGGGCTGGACGACCACGTGCTCCAGGAAGGGCAGGATTGCAGTGTGCCTGCAGGGAAGAGGGGGGGAGGGTTCAAGAGGTAGGGGGTAGGGTGACTCCAGGCTTTTGGCCTGAGCTTAGCACAGGAAAGCCTTTGTCAGGGTGAGCTCAGCGGCGCAGCTCCAGTGGTGGTTAGTTTGAAATGCCTGTTAGATGCCCAGGTGGGACTCTTGAGGACTCCATGAGCCTGGAGTTCAGGGAAGGGGCCCGGCTGGGGTCTCTGAGTGCAGATAAAAATAATAATAACAGCACAAGTGCATGCAAATGTGAATAATCCACTTGGTGGGGGAAATGCAGTGGGTGGAGAGGGGAGGGACTGGGGCCTGGTACGAATCTGCGCCTTGGGAGGGAGCATGGACAGCCCTTCCATGGAGGAAGGAGAGTGTCAGGTGCAGACGCAGGTGAGAGTGAAGACATTCGAGGGGGCAAGGCCAAGTCACCCAGGGGAGCTGAAGGGCATTAGGGATGTGGTTCAGTGGTTGGGAAGTTGGGCTGGAATTTGAGTTCAGTGGTAGTTGCTGTCACTGGTAATGACAAGGTCAGGTTTTGACATGGCAATAGAGACTAATGCGGGGTTCCTTCATTCAGCAAATACAGGTGAAGCATCTTCTACACGTCACGCCTCTGCTAGACCCTGGTTCTAACTGGGGAACAAAATAGATGTGTCAGTTTCTTAAGTTCAGAATTTCCTGTTACATGAATTTCCATCAATCATAGGTTAGTATCATCCTAACAACTGCCATTTATCGAATGATTGCCATGTGTCAGGATCTGAGCTAAGCAAATGTTCATACTTTATCTCATTTCATTTTTACAGCAAAAAGTTTCACTTCCAAAGTTTTACAACTTAATTGGGCATTTGACTCGAACTACTTAAAGATGATTTCTGGTCCACCCACTTTTTCAGATAGAAGTGGGAGTGGATTAAAAAGTCAACGGAAAGCTGTGTACGGTGCTGCATCCCTGCAGTACCCTCTGCCTCCCGGCTCCTCCAGCCAGGTTCTCAGCCGTCACCCCAAGACTGAGAGCTTCCCTGGTTCTGAGGCTTTGGACTTGCCCTGAGCCATGTGACCAGTATCCCAGGTTCTCCAGCTTGCAGTCGCCTGTCATTGGACTTCTCAGCTTCCATCATTGTGAGCCAATTCCCCTAATGAATCCCTTCTCATCTATTATCTCTCTGTCTATATCATCTATCTACCCAGTCTCATGTCATTTAATGATGGGGATACAGTCTGAGAAATGGGTCCTTTGGCGATTTCGTTTCTTGGTAAATGTCCGAGGACACTTACCCTCACCTACAGGGCATAGCCTTCTGCCCGGCTAGGCTGTATGGGAGAGCCTATTTCTCTGAGGCTACAGGACTGTACAGCATGTTATCGTACTGAATACTGTAGGCAGTTGCAACACAGTGATTGGTAAGTATTTGTGTATCTAAACACATCTAAGCATAGAAGAGGCACAGTAACAGTACATATTTAATTTTATGGAAACACTATGATTTGGTGGGAGCATTGTCACACAGGCAGTCCGTGGTTGGCTGAAATGCTGTTCTGCAGTGTATGACTGCATATCCTGTAGGTTCTGTTTCTCGGGAGAACCCTTATCCACCCTGTATTTTTATTTTCCATTCCTCTTACTGTCAATGAAGTGAGCATCTTTTCATATATTTGAGAGCCCCCTATGTTTCCTTTGGGGAGAACCATTTGTTAATAACCAGCACCTAATTTCCTATTGGCTGTTAGTGTTTTTCTTAATGAGTTGTAGGGGCTCTTCTGATTATTTATTTTTAGCATTTATTTATTATTTCATCTTTTTTTCTAAATCTTTTTTTTTTTTTTTGGCTATATACAATAAAAACAAGCCCCTTCATTTTATTGAAAAGTTCAGCCTCAAGTTACTCAATTGTGTAATGAGGATGGAAGCATGTGGGCTCATGGGCCCAGCGGCATCAGCCTCTTGCTCACCTCTGGGTAACAATCCCTTTCTCCCTTTTGCTTCTCCAATTCTCGCCCCACTCACCCACTCATTTCCATTTTGTCCTTTTTTTTTTAGACAGAGTTTCACTCTTGTCAGCCAGGCTAGTGTGCAGTGATGTGATCTTGGCTCACTGCAACCTCCGTGATTCTTCTGCCTCAGCCTCCCAAGTAGCTGAGATCACAGGCACGTGCCACCATGCTTGGCTAGTTTTTGTAGTTTTCATAGAGATGGGGTTTCACCATGTTGGTCAGGCTGGTCTTGAACTCCTGACCTCCGGTAATTCGCCTGCCTTAGCCTGCCAAAGCGCTGGGATTACAGGCATGAGTCACTGCACCCAGGCTCATTTTGTCCTTCTAACCCTTCTGACGCCTTTGTAACCAGCTCCCTATGTTAAACTCCTCTGAAGTGCCCAGTGGTTTCTGACTCCCTGGACACTGACAGACATACTCACCATGACCAGACGGTGCTTTGGGGTTTGGTCCTTGCTTCTGACTTCATTTGCTCCCCTTTGACCCCTTAGCTTATGCACTACCTCCTCTGAGAGGCCAGTCCTCACCATCTACTACCCAGGTAGGTTAACCCCACAGACACATTAATCTCTTTCTCTTGTCAAAAGACAAAATTACAATGAACTTAAAGATCTCACTGGATTTATTCATGACTCTAGAATCAAGCAACACAGGATTCCATGAAACAAGAGTGCATGTTCGGATGTGCTGAGGGGAGGTTGGCTTGACAGACAGAATGGGCTGAAGAAAGCAGACACAGAGAACAACAAGCAGATTTGCCATTTCAGAGTCACTGTCCATGTAAGATGGGGACAGGGAGACAGAACAACAGGAAACTAACTTACTTGTTAACTTTAGTCAGGCTACCGTTTTATGTGTAAGGGTTGAAATAGAGGGAACTTTATTTTCATGTCAGTGGAAGACTGAAACCAGCCTGTTTGGGAAATTGGCTGTCACCTGTCTGCTGATTTCTTGAGAGGTCGGATAACAGCTTAGTTTCAGTCTGATGATGGGAGACTTTAGCCTGGGTGACTCCACTTGGATGTTTAGTCTGTTCTGTTGGGGTCTCGTCCAGGAGCTTAGTCCAAGTCAGTGGCCTTCCATAATTTTTTTTTTAGCTCCCCACATCCTGTGCCTCCTCTTCATTGCACTTCTTGCAGTTTGTAATATTTTATTTTCTCTTTCCTTGGCTCCTCAATAACCCTGCACTAAGCCACGAGGTCTCTGAGAGCAGAGACAATGTCTGTCTGCTTCATCATTGAGTCCCCGGGACCTACCTAGCACGGCTCCCGACACGCAGTAGGTGTCAGGCAGCCTAATGATGGCTCAGACGAAATGCTCCAGATAGTGCAGATAAATTGAGATCCTGGACAGGCAAATCCTCAACATTCACAACAGACCATTTTGGTATTTCTTTTGTCATCATTATTATTGGTCTCGTTTCATTTCTTTCAAATCATTCCACGTCCCCACCTTACAAGGACAGTAACTTCGGAATGGCCATGGAAGGATTTGAAAGGAACTAGTCCTTCCAGACCCAATGACTCCTTTAAATATTGGTGACATTGGTTCTTTTTTCTTTTCCCTAGAGACTTCATTTGCAAGGGCGCACACCTCCTCAGCGTGGAACAGGGGGAGGCAGCAGCCTAGGTTGCCATGGCAATCACTGGCCAATGGAGCGTGGAGCCTCAGCTGCCTGGAGAGCCAGCCCACTGGGGTGGGTCTCCCTCGTGTCTGTGACAGCTTTAGAGTAACACGGGGCCTTGTCCGTATACTGTGGGCGTGGCAAGCCAGGGGCTGCAAGCTCGCAAGGAAGCCAGACCCCAGGCCTGTAGTGATCACTGCTGTGCATGTGGCTTTCTGACAAGAACAAATCACCTGTGCTTGGCAATTAGCGAACCCTGAGCAGATACAGGAGGAAGGTGGAGACCTAAGACCAATCACTTGCCAAGTACCCGGTTACCCCCAGGAGGGCAGGCAGTGGCTAATGCCCAAGGCCAAATCCTACCCCCACCTGCTTTTATAAATAAAGTTTTATTGGAACACAGCCACATCCATTGATCACATATTGTCTCTGACTGCTTTTGTGACACCACAGCAGAGACTGCATGGGCCGCAAAACCTAAACGATTTACTGTCTGGAGCTTTCCGGAAAAAATTATGGACCCCTAGATGTGAAGTGTTTTAAGGTAAGGAAAGGAGAGAGGCCTGAGATTATTTACATGGCCGTCTACGGGGGCTTGTTTTTCATTTTATATTTTATTTTATTTATTTTTTGAGACGGAGTTTTGCTCTTGTCGCCCAGGCTGGAGTGCAATGGCGCGATCTTGGCTCACTGCAGCTTCTGCCTCCTGGGTTCAAGCAATTCTCCTGCCTCAGCCTCCCGAGTAGCTGGGATTACAGGCGCCCGCCACGACGCCCAGCTAATTTCTGTATTTTTAGTAGAGACGGGGTTTCACCATGCTGACCAGGCTGGTCTCAAACTTCTGACCTCCAGTGATCCGCCTGCCTCAGCTTCCCAAAATGCTGAGATTACAGGCATGAGCCACTAAGTATGGTCTGAAATTCAAATTTAACCGGACATCCTGTATTTGATCTGGACTCCCTATTAATAACGTAATCAAGGTCACACAACCAGTAAGTGGAAAAGCCATCATTACACCCAGGACTTACAGCCCGTGGTTAAAAGCATTACCATGAGTGCAGACAGGCCAGGAGAAAGTCACTAGCTTAGAGGGCAGAATGAGAACTCAGGGTATACCGTGAAGCAGCTGTGACTGGGGAAGATCATCCAGCTTTCCCAAACTTTGGCGTGCCTCAGCCGTGAGATGGGATGATCAGCCCCCTCCCATATCTCACTGATTAAAAATAATAATAAATCTTAGCCAGGCACAGTGGCTCACACCTATAATCCCAATACTTTGGAAGGCCAAGGCGGGCAGACTACCTGAGGTCGGGAGTTCAAGACCAGCCTGACCAACATGGAGAAACCCCGTGTCTACTAAAAATACAAAATTAGCCAGGTGTGGTGGCGCATGCTGGTAATCCCAGCTATTTGGGAGACTAAGGCAGGAGAATCGCTTGAACCCAGGAAGTGGAGATTGCAGTGAGCCGAGATAGCGCCATTGTCCCCCAGTCAAAGCAAAAACTCCACCTCAAATAATAATAATAATAATAATAATAATAATAAACCTCTCTAGCTCTCTGAAGGATGACGGTGTATGAGGGAAAGTGTCTGGGGCCATGGAGGTTAGTGAGGAAGTCTCTAGTTATTCAGAAATGGCTCCGGTTCTCCAAACATCAGGAGAAACTTTCTGAGAGAATTCCTCCTCTTTCAGGTCCACAGGGCCCGCAGTGGCATGCCTGGATAACCACGCAGATGTGGGCTCAGCCCTTTTTCCTTGATAGATACCCCTCGAGTGGGAAGGCTGGAGCTCCCTGACCCCAGGGTCACCCCCAGGAGTGGTCCGGGCCAGAGATGAGTTGGAAGCCCTCACTTCCTTCTTCTCCTCCCTCTGACCTCTGTGGTGGAAAGCTGTGTGTCCTCAACCACATCTCATCTTGAATTGTAGCTCCCGTAATTCCCATGTGCTGTGGGAGGGACCTGCTAGGAGAGAATTTGAGTCAAGGGGGCGGTTTCTCCCACACTGTTCTCATGGAAGTGAATAAGTCTCACGAGATCTAATGGTTTTCCTTATTAGGGTTTTGCACTTTTTTATTTTCTCTTGCCGCTGCCATGTGAGAAGTGCCTTTTGCCCCCCGCCATGATTCTGAGGCTCCCCAGCCTTGCGGAACTCAAGTAAACCTCTTTTTCTTCCCAGTCTCAAGTGTGTCTTTATCAGCATTGTGAAAACGGACTAACACAGAAGGCTTCGGGCTCCACTTTGCCTCCGCAGCTGAAGCCTCAGAGAACCGTAGTGGGTGCAGTGAGTCCCTTGGGATTCTTCTTGGCAAACCCACCAATGTGGCTTTCCTCCATCATAATCAGACCTAAGCTCCTCCGTGTGGCATCCAAGTCCCTTCAAGACCTGACCCCACATTGCTTCCCAGGGCCACCTACTGCCACCCTACTTCCGTTCCAGACAATCTCCCCAGAGGGGTTGGGGAGGGGCGCAGACCCTCTCATCTCGCTGTGCTTTTCTCGGAAACAACTTTCCCATCTTCTCCATTCACCAGAGGCCTCCCTGGTCCCCAGCATCTGACCCCTGAGTCCCCGTCTCCTGGCCACTCAAACCCCTTCCTCTCTGCTCTGCGCCTTTTGTGGGCCTTTGGTCATTCTACATTCTGTCTTTTGTGTCTGTCCATCTCCCTGTTTTTTTTTTTTTTAATTTATTTTAATTGAGACAGAGAGTCTCTCTCTGTCCCCCAGGCAGGAGTGCAGTGGTGTGATCTCAGCTCACTGCAATCTCCACCTCCTGGGTTCATGCAATCATCTGCCTCAGCCTCCCTAGTAGCTGGAACTATAGGTGCCTACCACCACACCCAGCTAATTTGTTTGGATTTTTAGTAGAGACAGGTTTTTGCCATGTTGGCCAGACTGGAACTCCTGACCTCAGGTGATCCACCTGCCTTGGCCTCCCAAAGTGCTGGGATTACAGGTGTGAGCCACAGTGCCCAGCCCATCTCCCTCTTTTAACTGGTGTGCCTCACAAAGTTGGTTTATCCATCTCTGTCCACCCAGAAACTAGCATCCAGGGCCTGTCCACTGTGAGTGCTGAAAGGAACCATCCTGCCAAAGCAACACTCTCTCTCATAAGGGTAGACTTAACTGAAAATGCGTCTTCAGGTTAGAATGCCTCCCACAATCCTCAACAAAGCTGGTGGGAGGGGGATGCCCCTCGGAGTGCAGTGCTGAGGGGTGTGTGGGATTGAGTGTCTGGGCTGGGGCAGACACTTTGCAAACATCATCTCAGGACTCCTCCTAGCAACCCCGTTGTCATGACGGTATTATCACCCCATTTTACAGATGAGCCACTGAAGCCACGGATTAAACTGCTCCAAGACAGGAACCCCAAAAGAGGAGAGCCCTACTCTTACCTGAGGTTCTCTTGCCCCAGGCAGCCACTCTCTTCCACATGAGGCCCTGCAAGGCAGGTAAGACCAGGGCTGCCCACGGCATCCCCCACTCCCACTTCTTTTCTTTTCTTGGAGACAGGGTCTAGTTTTGTCACCCAGGCTGGAGTGCAGTGGCATGATCATGGCTCACTGCAGCCTTGACCTCCTGGACTCAAGGGATCCTCCTACCTCAGCCTCCTGAGTAGCTGGGATTACAGGCACATGCCACTATGCCCAGCTAATTTTTTTCTTTTTATATGTAGAGATGGGGTCTCACTATGTTACCCAGGCTGGTCTCAAATGTCTGGGTTCAAGTGATCCTCCCACCTCAGCCTCCCAAAGTGCACGCATTCGCATTTTTGTGATAAGGAAACTAAGGCTTACAGAGGTGATCTCCGCACCTCCTCCCACAGCCAGTGAAGGGTAGAGTGAAGACTTCCTAGCACCTGGCAAAAGATACTTGTCCCGGCTGGGCTTGGTGGCTTACGCCTATAATCCCAGCACTTTGGGAGGCCGAGGCGGGTGGATCATGAGGTCAAGAGATCGAGACCATCCTGGACATCAGGTGAAACCCCGTCTCTACTAAAAATGCAAAAATAAGCTGGGCATGGTGATGCGCGCCTGTAGTCCCAGCTACTCAGGAGGCTGAGGCAGGAGAATTGCTTGAACCCAGAAGGCAGAGGTTGTGGTGAGCCGAGATTGTGCCATTGCATTCCAGTCTGAGTAACAACAGCGAAACTCCATCTCAAAAAAAAAAAATACTTGTCCCAAAACATTGGTGACAGAGACTTGGTGAATGTGTAACGGATCGGCTGTGACTTCCGTGCCCTGACGACATTCCACATCTCAGGGGCCTCTAGTGCATGCAGCCCTCATTCCAGAGGTCGGTGCCCTCAGAGCCCGTCAGAAACCCAAGGTGCTAAAGGAAACCGTGTCCCCTGGGCTGTGCTCCCCAAATCCAACATGCATTTCCTCAAATCCAGAAAGGCTCTGAGCCAGGCCACAGTTTCAAGTCAAGGGGCATCGAATCCACAGCCCTGTTGAGTGCCTGCTCTGACCGAGGCAGGGCCAGGTGCTACTGCCAACAACGGTCTCACCCACCTGCTGGGATGGGCAGGGCATGGACTTGCTTCTACCAGGGTACAGGGGAAGCAGCTGAGTCTCCAAGGCATTAAATAACTCAAAGCCGTGAGCCTGGTAAGGGGCAGAGCCTGTGTTCTTCCTTCATGCTGCAACACTGTAGGTGACCCAATAAAATTAGGTTTAAGCCCTGTGCTTGGGCATGCAGGACAGATCATCAAACATTGCCTGTGTTTGTGACAAAGAGCAATCTTCCCATAGCCATGGCTGCCTCCCTCATCTCCCTCCCTGGGCTGGCAAGCAGCACCAAATAGCCAGGTGGTCCCCCTATGGACACCTGCACACACATACAGATGATTCAGGAGTTAAATTGATGGCATGTCCATACCAAATTCCCCTGTTCTGTGCCAAGGACATCACACTGATGTATTTGGGTACCAGTCATCGGCCTCCCTAAACGCCCTCCACATGTAAGCCGTTCCCCAGTCTCGCTCCATAAGAGTGGACATCAGGAGAGCATGGGCGAGATAGATGCATCATGGGCTTTGCAGTCAAGGGTGCTTGTTCCAGGAGAACAGGAACCGTGCAGACCAGCCCGAGAAGTCAAGCATGCAAGCACTTTTGCATCCATTCTTCCCGCAAGTACTGCTGTTTATTTAACACCTAGACACTCCTCAAGCAACCCTGGGAGGAGGTGGGACAGAAAACACTCTCTTCATCTGGAAGCTGGAGAAACAGACTCAACATGGCAACCTGATTTTCCCAAGTCTCTCAGCCAGTAAGGAACGCAGGCAGGGCAGGCTGAAGGCCCTGGATTCCTGCTCTTCCCCACTCAGAGCTGCAAGCCCTCAAATGCATATGGACTAACCATGGCTTCCAGGGGCCCCGGAGCAGCTCGGAGGATGGACCGCTTTGGCCTCCAGGACGTTGCAGAACTCTTGACAGCCAAACCATGTCTAATGAGTCCTAATGAGCCTGGTTGAAATAGCGCTCCAAGGCCGGGCGCGGTGGCTCAAGCCTGTAATCCCAGCACTTTGGGAGGCCGAGGCGGGTGGATCACGAGGTCAACAGATCGAGACTATCCTGGTCAACATGGTGAAACCCCGTCTCTACTAAAAATACAAAAAATTAGCTGGGCATGGTGGCGCGTGCCTGTAATCTCAGCTACTCAGGAGGCTGAGGCAGGAGAATTGCCTGAACCCAGGAGGTGGAGGTTGCGGTGAGCCGAGATTGCGTCATTGCACTCCAGCCTGGGTAAAAACAGCGAAACTCCGTCTCAAAAAAAAAAGAAAAGAAAAGAAATAGCGCTCCAGAGAGCGCAGAAGGCCCCTACTCAGAAGCACTCCACACCTGGGAGAGATGTGCCTGGAAGTTCTGGTTCCCTAGGAAACCAGAGAGAACACCCTGTACCAAATGTACACCACTTCCCATCAGCCACTTAAGGGCGCACATCCAGTGCCAAGAGCACAGGCTTTGGGACCAGCTGCCCTGGCCAGCCGCAGGCCCCTTTCCCTCACCTGAGCTCTCCCTGCTTCCAGTGAGGACTGAAGGGAGCACGGCAGAGGCCCCAGCACCAGGAAGACTCACCCGGGAGACCATTTACAGACTTTTCCCATTACCTATGTTTAACATGCTCACTGCAGGCAAAGTACAAAAATAAAGATAAGGGGAAAAAAGACAGAAAAGTCTCCTATAATCTTACCACCCAGCTACCCACTTAACATATTTGCGAACATCCTGCTAGACGTGTGTGTGTGTGTGTGTGTGTGTGCGCGTGTGCGTGCACGTACATGCATGTGTGGTGATCATAAGCAATCCATCAAAGATGCCTTGGTGTTTAATCCCCTGGCATGAATTCTGTCAGTTATATTCAATTATTCACTATTACAGTCAGAGCCTTTAGGAGTGAACAATCTAAAGCTAAAGCTTTGGGCATTTTCTAATTTCATACATTTTTCTTAGAAATAAAACTTCTGTGGCAAATGTGCTTTTGTGACTTCTGATATATATTGCCATATTTTCTTTTTTAGAGATAAGCTCTCACTCTCTTGCCCAGGCTGGAGTGAGGTAACAGAGACATGGCTCACTGCAGCCTCAAATTCCTGGGCTCAGCAATCCTCCTGCCTCCGCCTCCCAAGTAGCTGGGACCACAGGCATGCACCACCATGCCCAGCTAATTTTTAATTTTTGTAGAGATGGGGGGTCTCATTATGTTGCCCATGCTGGTCTCAAACTCTTAAGCTCAGAGGGTCCCCCAACTTTGGCCTCCCAAATGCTGGGATCATGGGTGTGAGCCCTGTGCCCGGTCCTATATTGCCATATTTAGTCTTCTGTGTTTCATAGCCAAAGCATTGTATTTCCCTATTATTTTAACATGAATTTTTAACCATTAATGAGGTTAAGTTTCTGTATGAATGCTTATTGTGTATTTACACTTTTTTTTTTTGAGACAGAGTCTCTCTCTGTCACCCAAGCTGGAGGGCAGTGGCATGACCTCAGCTCATGGCAATCTCCACCTCCTGGGTTTAAGCGATTCTGCTGCCTCAGCCTCCCAAGTAGCTGGGATCACAGGAATATGCCACCATGCCCAACTAATTTTTGTATTTTTTAGTAGAGATGGAGTTTCACCATGTTGCCCATGCTGGTCTTGAACTCCTGACCTCAGGTGATCCGCCCGCCTCAGCCTCCCAAAGTGCTGGGATTACAGGTATGAACCACCATGCCCAGCCTATATTTACACTTCATTTTATAGATGGGTAAATGGGGTTTAGGGAATAGAATTATCAAGGCATTTTATAGATGGGTAAATTTTTATAGATGGGTAAATGAGGCTTAGGGAATAGAATTATCAATGCAAGGTCATTAAGGGGTGGAGACCACATTCAAACCCAGACAATCTGACTCCAACTCTGGAAGATTCTCTATGAGCCCACAGTGGCTTGGGGCCCGGGAGCAGAGACAGAAACACACGCTGCTTACAGCCAGGTGATTGGGCTGCTCAGTGCTGGGACCTTAATTTCTCTGTCTGCATTATCTCTGCGACATTAGCTAAAGTAAAACACCCACATGGGCATCAGGGATCGGTGATGCTGTGTCACTGCAGTAGGCTTGTCCTGTCCTGACCAACGCCATCAGCGGTGGGGGTTGCCCACTCTCGAGCTAACGGGCCACATCCCCGAAGTCGGCCTCCCCACCATCATCTGTGAACAGCCATCTTCACTGCACCTCTCAACAGTGACAGTTCTCATGTGTCACACGTGTCTCTGGATGATTTCCTGTCATTTTCTGCTTGAGTGTGTGGGTAAACACCTCCAATTTCAATCATTTTGGGCTTGTTGACAAGCGGCTTGAATCTTCTTTGTTCATTCATCAAAAAGTTATTGCACCCTTCCCTGAGCCAAGCATTTTGTGGCCTACTGGGGATGAAAAACAAAAAAACTGGGTGAGAATCCTGGCTCCTCAGGAGCCTTCTGTCTAGGAAAAGACACCTATGAGCAGGGTCCCAGGAGAGGAGGGAGCAATCCAGAAAGCTGAGATTTCCAGGGGTGATGATGGACTGGGCGTTGCAGAATGAATAGGAGCTGGCCTGAGGTAGAAGAGGGAAAGGCTCAAGGGAATGGCCCATGCAAAAGCACAGTTACAGGAGTGGAGCTTGGTGTGATGGTGGGAGGAGCATCTGGCTAGGGATGAAAGCAGGAGCTAGACGCAGGGGGCAGGTGGTAGGTTGTGAAGAGCCCCAGATGCCAAGCTGGGGAGCTGCTTTTTTGCTGTCCCCCCAGTCACTCCTGCATGGGATGCAGGCCAGATGGGACTTAGCTGCCGACCTCAAGGCACACAGAGGACAAGGGAAGGAAAGAGCTGGCCACTGGAGTCCTCCCATGGAACTGGCATCCAACATGGACCCCTCCACTGAGAAATGCCCCTTGCTCCTGCAGGCATAGCTGGTGGTGCTAGGGCTCAGGGTGCCAATATGTAGTCCAAACCACCCAACGTGGTGGCTGACTCCCATTTTCCCTGGGCCTTCAAAGCATGAGCAGGATGGTATCTACCTTGCAGGCTGGAAGTCTTCCCCTGTGAGGCTAGAAAAGCACCTCTGCTGCTCACGGTTGATTTCTTTCCCTGCTGTGTAATCAACGTGCTGCTCCAGAGCTGATTCAAACTATTTCCCAGCCCCAGCTCAGGCTCTTGCCTCACTTTCAGACCCTGGCAGACACTGCTCCACACTCGGTGCTAATCCTAATCTCGCTACACCCTTGTACGACTGGCTTCCATAATCACCATAGTAATAGTGAGTATAGTAGAGTAATAGTGAGTATAGTATAGTAACAGCTGTAACAGTAACACCTGCCACTTCCTGAGGGCTTCCTCTGTGCCGAGCGCCACACCAGAACGGTTCACTGTGGCACATGGCCACTCTGCTCCCCTGACTCCCGCTCATTCTCCCTCCACCCTGGGCTACACTTACCCAGCAATGGGCTTGCTGCCTAAGGCACACAGAGGCCAATATTATGGCACTGGCTTTTGAGAAAGGAAAAAGCTGTATTGTGGGCCGGCTTGCAAGGAGACAGGAGGCAACACCCAAATCTATCTCCCCGAGCTGGGTCCTGATGGCAGGTTTTATAGACAGAGGGTAACAGGGAAAGAGAGAGGAAGGTGCAAAGAGGCCTGATCTGAGAGGTTCACGCAAAGAGGCCGTGACAGGTCCTTGAATCTCGGCCAGGCGCAGTGGCTCACATCTGTAATCCCAGCACTTTGAGAGGCCAGGGTGGGTGGATCACTTGAGGTGAGGAGTTTGAAACCATCCTGGTCAACATGGTGAAACCCCGTATCTACTAAAAACACAAAAAATTAGCTGGGCATAGTGGCACTTGCCTGTAATCCCAGCTACTCAGGAGGCTGAGGCAAGAGAATTGCCTGAACCCAGGAGGCGAAGGTTGCGGTGAGCCGAGATCGCGCCACTGCACTCCAGCCTCGGTAACAAGAGCAAAACTCCGTCTCAAAAAAAAAAAAAAAAAAAAAAAATTAGCCAGGCATGGTGGTAGGTACCTGTAGTCCCACCTACTTGGGAGGCTGAGGCAGGAGAATCACTTGAACCCGGGAGGCAGAGTCTGCAGTGAGCTGAGCTTGAGCCACTGCACTCCAGTCTGGGCAACAGAGTGAGACTCCGCCTCAAAAAAAAAAAGAAAGATTCTTGGCTCATAAGTCTATGCCACAACAAAACAGGACAGCCCTGTCTTCCTCATTTGGTACCCATTCCTGGATCCTAGTACTTAGTTTCCATCCGTGGTTGACTTTTTCCATTCCGGCCAGCTCTGGGGTCATGAGTCGAGCACACTTAGTTCATCTGGGCATGCTCAGGTTACCTGCCTGGCAACCTGGGGCTGTTTCAACAGAAACACGACTCATCATCTCATTGCTGATAAAGTTGAGCCAAATTGGACTGGTTCTGCAATTACCCTGCCTTCCACCAATGATGTGGCTTTTGAGGTCTAGTACAATCCAGTGCTTTGTCAGCTAAGCCAAAATTCAAATCCGAATCAGTAGGGATATTGGGTTTGGCTGTGTAATGTAACAGATGCTCAGAGTACCAGCAATTTAAACAAGACACGAGTCTTTCCCTCCTACACGGAAGTCTAAGAAGACATTGTGACTGCATTGCAAAGCCAGCAGGGACCCAGCCTCCTTCTGTCTTATGGCTCTGCCATCCCTAAGGTGCCACCTCCTCACGGAGTCTGTAGAGGAGCACTGCCACAATGTCCCTTTAAGGGCATGCAATCCAGGAGTTGTAGGGTTCACTTGCATTCAGATCCTATGGACCAGGCCTAACCTTGATGCTGCAGCTAGCTAGCTGCAAGGGAGCCTGGGAGATGTAGTCTTCATTCCAGGAGGCCGGCTAAAATTTCTTCAGTGTGGAAGAAGCAGAGAACAGACGCTGGGGTTCGGCTAGCAGTCCTTTCACCACTGTTTTTCTGACTGTGTGGGTGTTTCTGGTCTTCCAAAATGCAGACACCCCGATGGCATTGGCCACTTGAGAGATGTGATCGGGGCAAGGCCAATGAGGAAGAATGCAGCCGGGATTGGGAGAGGCTGGGAGAGCCGTCGCCCACAGTGCAGGGCTGGCCCTGGGTGAAGGAGAGAGGGAAGGAAGGAAGGTTGTGTGCAAGAGTCTCACAGAGCAATGCAGTTCAGAGCTCAGGAAGGCAGCCAGGGATCCTCCAGCCAACGTCAGCCAACGCAGGAAGCCTGCATCTCCCAGCTATCCTCAGTGCTCCCGCCAGGCCCAGCCATGGGCTGAGAGCAGCCCAGGGGGAGCGTAGCCTCATGGGGATGGGTTTCTGAGGGCAGCGGCAGGGCTGCTGGTTGTCAATGCTCCCACAGTCAGAGTTCTGAGAGGCCTCACTCACAGCCCCTGCACTGATGACACTGGGGCAATCTGCTTCATTTTGAAGCCTCCTACATCCTCAACTATAAAGTGGGAATAGTAATTTCTAACTCGCAGTGTGGGCGTTTAAGATCATATCTGTGAGTTTAGTTCTATGCCAAGCACACACGAGGCTCTCACTCATTGACTGCTTTTATTATTGTTATCCACAGTGACGTCATTGTTGTTATTGGATATTGAAAACTCTCAGGCAGCGGACAGGTGCAAGCAGAATCGTGCACTAGAAACAGTCCCATCGCCTTCAACCTGCCTCAATCTCTTCCCTCGGCCCTCTGGGAGTATCGGTAACTCTCAGAAACAAGCCCCCAGACCGGGCGTGGTGGCTCAAGGCTGGAATCCCAGCACTTTGGGAGGCAGTGGCAGGTGGATCACCTGAGATCAGGAGTTCAAGACTAGCCTGGTCAACATGATGAAACCCCATCTCTACTAAAAATACAAAAAATTATCTGGACATCACGGAGTGTGCCTGTAATCCTAGCACTGTGGGAGGCTAAGGTGGGCAGATCACTTGAGGTGAAGAGTTCAAGACCAGCCTGGCCAACGTGGTGAAACCCTGTCTCTACTAAAAATACAAAAATTAGGCCAGGCGCGGTGGCTCACACCTATAATCCCAGCGCTTTGGGAGGCCGAGGCGGGTGGATCATGAGGTCGAGAGATCAAGACCATCCTGGTCAACGAGGTGAAACCCCGTCTCTACTAAAAATACAAAAATTAGCTGGGTATGGTGGTACGCGCCTGTAGTCCCAGCTACTCGGGAGGCTCAGGCAGGGGAATTGCTTGAACCCAGGAGGCAGAGGTTGCGGCGAGCTGAGATCATGCTATTGCACTCCAGTCTGGGTAATAGCAGCGAAACTCCGTCTCAAAAAAAGAAAAATACAAAAATACAAAAATTAGCCAGCCAGGTGTGGTGGCGCCTACCTGAATCCCAGCTACTTTGGAAGCTGAGACAGAAGAATCACTCGAACCTGGGTGGCGGAGGTTGCAGTGAGCTGAGCTCGAGCCATTGCACTCCAGCCTGGGTAACGAGAGTGAAATTCTGTCTGGGGGAGGGGAGGAACAAGCCTCCTCTCTCTTTCTGAAATGACTTGCCAGAAAGGGCCAAGGCAGCAAGATGTATAAAACAGAACTGGAAATGGAAAACTCAGGGTGAGGGGAGGGGCAGGAAGAGCCGCATGGGGTCACTTGGCTTCAGCAGGCACCAGGCTCTGGTGCAGGGCAGCCACACCTCCCCGTGGCTCTGTAGGCCCCAGCAGCATCCGGGCCTCCCAGGGGCCGCCTCCTGCATCAGGCCCCGTGGGAGTGTCACACATTTGTGGGAGATGGTTTCTCTTTCCAAAACTGCTGACTAATAAGGGGCATTTAAAAGAAGAAGCCTGGGCCAGGCACAGTAGCTCACGCCTGTAATCTCAACACTTTGGGAGGCAGAGGTGGGCAAATCACTTGAAGTCAGGAGTTCAGGACCAACCTGGCCAACATGGTAGAACACCAGCTGTACTAGAAATAGAAAAATTAGCTGGGCGCGGTGGCAGGCACTTGTAATCCCAGCTACTCAGAAGGCTGAGGCAGGAGAATCACTTGAACCTGGGAGGTAGAGGTTGTAGTGAGCCGAGATTGTGCTGCTGCACTCCATCCTGGGCAACAGAGCGAGATTCTGTCTCAGAAAAATAAATAAAATAAAGTAAAATAAGAAGCCTATTTCTTTAAAAAATATATACAATTCATATGAATTGACTGAGCACCTGTGCCAGGCCCCAGGCTTTGCCCTGGGGAATCAAAATGAACAAAACATAGGCCCTGCCATTGAGGGGCCCCCAGCAAGAGATGTGTCTCTTACAACATCAGGGCCTGTGATGGGTCTAAGGGACACACAGGAAAGGGTGAGATTGTGCAGGAAGGCAGGAGGAATCCGTGGTCAGAGAGCCCACAGACAGTTCCAGGGCATTTACATGCAAGGACACAGAGGGTGTATTCTAGAGGTGCAATTCTGCTAAAAGGTGAAGCACGAGGAGGATGTTGGTCTGGAGGGCCAATGGGGGCCAGAGCCACAAGGGCTTGAGGTCAGCAAAGGTTGACTGTGAGGTGCTAGGGAGCCACGCAGAGTGGAAGCCAAGCTGGTGGGTGAGCTTTGCATTTCAGGACCATTGCACCGGGCAGTGCGGGGCTAAATGAGGGGGCTGGGCAAAGGCTGGTCATTCATCTTCCATCCCCACTACACCCTGAAGCCCCCAAAGGTAAGACAGTGCCTTTCTTGTTTCCTTGACTTGGGAAGGTCGTGTTGGTCATGACCTTCCAAGATCGTGACCGAGTAGATGATGGGTCAATGTTTCCTGTCCTGAATGCATACGTGATGGAGGAATGGCCTATACATTTAGGCCAACATTTTCCAAAGCGTATTCCCAAACCAAAAGATGAAGAGCTGATCAATTTCCCAAAGGAGGGATAAACATACCAGGTATTCACTCGCTGCCACCTGAGCCAGGCCTCACAGGCGTGATCTCTTCCCGTTTAACGTGTACAGCAACCCGCCTCTCTCCACTTGACAGCTGCAAAACTGAGGCTCTGAGAGTTTAATGTCTTGCCAGAGATATTAACGGTCATGGTAAGGACAAAATTCAAAAGCAGATGCTGTTGTATCAAGTCAAATGCTTTTTCTAACACAATGTGCACATGCACAGAAATAAGCTCATGTTCAGCCATTCAGGGAAAACATTCTGCACCGTGTGCGTGCGTGCGTGCGTGCGTGCGTGCGTGCGTGTTTGCAGTTGCCGCTCAGGTTTTTCCACGGAACTGTTGTGTAAAGGGAGGTGCTGGCTCAGGAGCAGCACCTCAGGATTCATAGGGGACCCCGCCTGAGGTGTCAGCGCAGGCAAAACCAAAGAAATCCAAACCGGCTCCTTTTGCAAACGACAGAGGCTGCTCAGCTAAGGCAAGTACCCCACTGTTGCCTGCACTGACTTTCGTCTGGAATGTTTTTAAGTAAAACACTTTACACTCAGCCGGGCACAGTGGCTCACACCTGTAATCCCAGCACTTTGGGAGGCCGAGGCAGGTGGGTCACCTGAGGTCAGGAGTTTGAGACCAGCCTCATCTACAATGTGAAACCCGTCTCTAGTAAAAATACAAAAATTAGCCAGGTGTGGTGGCAGGTGCCTGTAATCCCAACTACTAGGGAGACTGAGACAGGAGAATCGCTTGAACCTGGGAGGTGGAGGTTGCAGTGAGCCAAGATCACACCACTGCACTCCAGCCTGGGAGCAAGACTCCAACTCAAAATTAAAAAAAAAAATTGCACTCTAAACATGTGCATTTCCAACTAGTCTCCTTTTTAAGCAGATGTTATCTCCAGGGGGTAATAAATCAAAGTCCAAATGAAAGGGGTCACTCTGGCCACCTGGAGGACTGTCATGGTGGGGAGACTGAAGGCTCAGGACCTGAGGGTACCCCCAACCCGTCCCACCCTGTCAGTGCTGCCCTCTGTGGCAGGAATGAACCTTTGACCGGCATGCTTGGGGAGTTCAAAGACAGATATGTAGCCTTGATTGCCATCTGCCCCAGGTTCTCACAACACTTTCCGAAGACACCCCAGTGGTGATGTCACCCAGGTGAGGAAACTGAAGTAAACTCTTACCCAGCACCTGGCCCAAGAGCAAACTCTGGCTCTTAATATTTTTTCTTTCTTTTTTTTTCAGAAATGGGGTCTTGCTATGTTACCCAGGCTGGTCTGGAGCTCCTGGGTTCAAACGATCTACCCACCTCCACCTCCTGAAATGCTGGGATTACAAACGAGGTCTCACTGTGTCACCCAGGCTGGAGTGTAGTGTTGCAATCACAGTTCCTTGCACCCTCGACTTTCTGGGATCCAACGATCCTCTCACCTCAGCCTCCCTGGTAGCTGGGACCACAGGCACAAGCTGTTACACCCCACTGATTTTAGTATTTTTGGTAGAGACAGGGTTTCACCATGTTGCTCAGGCTAGTGTTGAATTCCTGGGCTCAACCGAACCACCCACCTCAGCCTCCCAAAGTGCTGGGATTTCAGGCGTGAACCACTGTGTCCGGCCTCAATGATATTTCTAATCCTCACTGCTGAAATAGCCACTGCCACGCCCATTTTACATACAAGGAAACTGAAGCACCACACGACTTGAAACCTTTGCCCAAAGTCATATAAGCAGGAAGCGTGGGGGCCAGAACTTGAACTTGGTTGATCTGAGTTCAAGGCCATGGCTTCTGGGGCTTTAATTTGGGGGGCGGTCTGTGAGCTCTTGTGCTGAGCTCACCGCAAGATGATCACACTCTTTGTGTGTGTGACGGGGAGGGGAGTGTGTGATGTGTGGGGATATGGGTGTGGCATGCTGGGTTCGTATCTTATGAACAAAGTCATATAATTTCCTACCCACCTCCAACACCAAGACCGGAGGTACTGAGGCCTGGGGGCTGAGCGAAGATGGTTTGGAATCAGCAGACGTCAGTTTACTGACAAGCCCTGCCATGTGACCCACATCAAGCCACTGACTGTCTCTGTGTCTGTTCCTTATCTGTCAACCGGATGGACAGGCTTCTTCATGAATGTCTAGGAAATATCAGGCATATTATCTTTGCCTGCACTTTCTCTCACACTCGTCAGTAACCAGTCCTGTTGGTTGTACCTTCAGCATGTGTCTAGAATTCAACCTCATCTCCCACCTCCGCAACCATGCCCTCCAACTTCCTCCTGGGAACACCATCTCCTAACTCTTCCCTCCCCTCCGCCTTCCGGACTG
This sequence comes from Saguinus oedipus, assembly GCA_031835075.1. Taxonomy (NCBI): domain Eukaryota; kingdom Metazoa; phylum Chordata; class Mammalia; order Primates; family Cebidae; genus Saguinus; species Saguinus oedipus. The sequence goes on from CM063183.1 coordinate 107,021,429, forward strand.
TCCCCATGATGGGCCAGAGTGACCTGTTTAAAGCTTCCATCAGATCTATCCCCATCATGGGCCAGAGTGACCCATTAAAGCTTCCACTGCCCCGCTGAGACTTTGCAATAATGGCTCCCCATCTCACTCACAGAGAAGGAAGGACCTAGTGATGGAAGGACCCACATATGAATGGATGACAGACCCCAAAGGGCTCTTGTGGAGGGGCTCCATGGGACGTGGCTGTGAAACCACCCAGGCTGAGGCTCCCCTGTGGGCTTGAGTCATGCCTGACCGAAGCTACAAAGCAGAGGCTGTGTTGTATTTTCTGTTTTCCCCACGCCTGACATCCAGTGGGCACTAATAAATGTTTAACTAATAAATTAGTGAGTGCAAGGAGTCTTGCTCTAAGGCTGCAGATGTATTGTATTTGATGTGTTTTGTCAGGCAAAAAGGACATTAAAAACCATTTTGAAAAAGAGTCCTATCTTCCAGAGATATGTATTTACTAGTAAATGATGTCAGATCTAGGATTTGCTTCAAAATAATGCGATAGGGAGAGGGGTTGACGCGACGATGTAGATAAAACAAGACGGGCCATTGTTGATCATCACCGAGGCGGAGTCCACAGGGGTTCCATGTACTATTCTTTCTACTCCTGGGTAAATTTTTAATTTTCCTCAATATAATTTTTTTTTTGAGACAGAGTCTCACTCTGCTGCCAGGCTAGAGAGCAGTGGCACAATCTCGGCTTACTGCAACCCCTGCCTCCCGAGTTCAAGGGATTCTCCTGCTTGAGTGGCTGGAACTACAGGCACACACCACCACGCCCAGCTAATTTTTTTTTTTGAGATGGAGTCTCACTCCGTCACCCAGGCGGGAGTGCAGTGGCACCATCTCAGCTCACTGCAACCTCTGCCCCGCTAGGTTCAAGTGATTCTCCTGCTCAGCCTCCGGAGTAGCTTGAGATTACAGGCGACCACCACAACGACAAGCTAATTTTTTGTATTTTTAGTAGAGACGGGGTTTCACCATGTTGGCCAGGATGGTCTTGATCTCTTGACCTCGCGATCTGCCTGCCTCAGCCTCCCAAAGTGCTGGGATTTCAGGGGTGAGCCCCACACCCAGCCAATATAAAAATTTTTTAAAGCTGCTTTTACTCAGTGATTCTTACCTGTGGATGGTACTGCCCTTAACTTAGGAGACATTTTGGAGCTACGTGAGGGTATTTAACTTTTTTAATTTTGGTTGTCACAGTGACTGGGGTGTTACTGATATTTAGTACCCATGCTAAACATTTTGAAATGGGAAAGATGCACAATTTTAGAATCATCCCACTCAAAATGCCAAAAAGCACCTGTATTAGTCTGTTTTCACACTGCTAATAAGGACATACCTGAGACTGGGTAATTTATTAAGGAAAGAGATTTAATGGACTCACAGTTCCACATGGCTGGGAGGCCTCACAATCATGGCAGAAAGCAAAGGAGAAGCAAAGGCACATCTTACATGGCGGCAGGCAAGAGGGCATGTGCAGGGGATCTGCCCTTTATAAAACTATCAGATCTCGTGAGACTTATTCACCACCACAAGAACAGCGTGGGAAAGATCTGCCCCCATGATTCAATCACCTCCCATTGGGTCTCTCCCATGACACTTGGGAATTATGTGAGCTGCAATTCCAGATGAGATTTGGGTGGGGACACAGCCAAACCGTATCAGCACCCTACCAAGTTAGCCTGTTGGCCTGATCATCATCCCTGTTTGACATCTGGTGAAGCTGAAGCTGGTGAACTCATCCAGCTAGAAAGTGGAGGAGGTAAACTATTGCTCTCTGCATCCCATGCCTGTGGAGTGTCCTCATGGAAAGAGGCTCTAGATGTCAGGAAATGGAAAAAGGCATTTTCTACCTTGCTTTATCCCCACTTGCTGCCCCCATCAGAAGAGTCGGGCTCTGTCCTATGCCACAGAAGGTTGCATTACAGCCTCATTCCTCCCTGACCTGTGTTTCCTTAATAGCCTGAATGACCTGGAGAGCCCATGTGCTATGTCTTGTAGGGAGAGAGGGCTTCAGGAGCCTAGGGAGCAGGTGAAGAGCCAGTCAGGTCATATGATTGGCAGGTCCTCAACCTGCCTGACGACAATGACCCTGAGGAGGTGGCTGCATGGGAGGCTGGGCTCAGGGTCCAGTGTCTCTGGTTATCAATCACCCCCAGGCCCCAGCCTACAGGCTTAGAAGCAGCAAGTCTTCCTCAGGGCCTGAGGCTGGAGCTAGGACAGTGGGTGTCTTAGCAGGAACCAGCTTGGATTTTACACATTACAGGGGGTAGAGGTGAGGTAAGATGCAAGGAATAACTGATAATACATGTCCCCCAAATGACAGGATGTGGGGGCAGGAATTTGATTTAATTTGACTTAGGAGTATACACAGCCATGGACCCTGGAGAGTCATGCATGAGCCCTCTACTGGACAGACAGGAAGCACAGGCAGGGAATAGTGGGCCTTGCCCAGGCCACAGCCAGAGAAAGCTGGGGTCTCATCTCCCTCCCCACTCTCCAGCCACCATCCACCCCCAGTAGCAAAGCAGGCCCACATTTCTGAAGTCAGATTCTGTGGAAGCCTCCAATCTTCTCTAGAAATGTCATCAAATGCCCCCTAGAAAACCACCCTCCTCTCCTGTCTCCAGGAACCCAGGGCTTACCAAGAGAAAGTTACATGCCCCCACTCATTGACCTCACCTGCTCCAGCATCCGGGTGGAGGTTAAGACCAGAGAAGTTCCTCGGCTTGCCCAAGCCTTCAAAGGTCAAAGGCTAGCGGAGAGTCCGACTCAGATCCAAGTTTCTAGGCTCCCAGGTCTGGCTCCTTCTGCTGCCCCAGCTTCCACTGCCGGGCAGCTGAGGTCGCCCAGAGTCCAGGTGAGTGAAGCCAAGTGGGAGGGGGGAGGGGGTCATTTGGTTTCCCTGTTCTCTGGGTGTCAGTTGCCATTTGTACTCACCACCTGATCTCCACACTCTAGATAGGTAGATTGCATCCCTGGAGGGGGACAGTAACTGCCAAAATAGGGAGCGGTGGGTGGCAGGGGGTGCTCAGAGACCGTGACACGTGGGTGGTGACCACCAACCAGCAGATCTGCCCTGGAACCAGTTGTATGGACTCAGTGCCAAGAGATGTCAGTGGGTGGCACTGAGGAGCCAGAGGCGATGAGCTCACCCAGGCAGCACCTCCCACCTGGGTGAGCAAAGCCACACTGTAAAAGCGGTGAGTGCATCTCTGATGCACTCAAGCTGACTAGGGCACAAGTGAAACCAGCCAAAACCTCCGAGCCGGGCGTGGCAGGTGTTGGCAGCCTGGAGGTGGGGAGTGGTGGTGGTAGGACGCCTTGTTTCCCAGGCAACACAGTGGAAACTGTCCCACAAACACCAGCCCATGAGGGCCAGAGAAGTGGGTAAGGCTGACATCTGAGATGGGAATCTGCTTAGCTACTGCCAGAGGCCTGCCTCCTTTAAGCGCCTGGGGCCCCGGCCCCTGCCTCTGGGGATGCTATCTGCTGGCTAGATTCTGCATGTATTTATTCTGTCACTCAGTAAATATTTACTGAGCCCCAGCACAGACTGTAGTGGGAGAGCATGGGCTCTAAAGTCTGAAAGATACGGAGCTCAGCTTTGATGCTTCCAGTCATGTGTCCTTACAGGCTACATCACCTCTCTGAGCCTCAATTATCTCATCTGAAGAATGGGAATTATTCTACCACATTCAAAGGTTGCCACAAGTACAAAATAGGAGAGAAGACGGCAGATAGCCAGTATTCAGTGAATGCAGCGATTATCGTCTGGCTTCATGCCCGACACTAGCTGTATCAGCTCTGGTGGGTGACTAGGGAAGGCAGATACGGAAGTGGATTAGATGCACTGAAGCTCTCCTAGCCTACCCAGTGGAGGAGTCTGACTAGAGTCATAAAATATGTGAGTAGAACACCTGGAGAGCCATGGTAGAGATGAGCAAAGTGCTGGGGAGCACCGAGGAGAACCCCAAATAGGGAGTTGGGGAGGATGTTGAAAAAGCGATTACGCCTGTAATCCTAGCACTTTGGGAGGCCGAGGTGGGTGGATCACCTGAGGTCAGGAGTTCAAGACCAGCCTGGCCATCATGAAGAAACCCTGTCTTAAAAAAAAAAAAAAAGCATTTCAGTTAAGCTTCATCAGACAAGAAATGAGTAGGAAGGGCATTCCAGGTAGAGAGAACAATGTGTACAAGGGCAGGAAGGCAAAACCTCAGCATGGGTTGGAAGGACAGCAAGTAGATTAAGTGAGATAAAGCCTAGGGTAAATGATTTTGATAGTGCCACAGGGACTTGGGGAAAGATAGGAGAGAGAAGACGGCCAAAAATAGACAGGGATTAGATGATAATAGGCCATTTGACTGAACACTTCGATAACTTTTTAACAGAGAAGTTACACAGGATTGAATTTGGAAAGACCACTCTCTTAAACCATAAGTGTTTTGATAGTGCATATGCAGACCCACAGAGCAGTAAAACAGAATCAAGTTTAGGAAGAGACTCGTGCATATGTGGAACTGGGTTTATGATAGAATGGCATCATACATTGGAGAGGAAAGGACATACTATTCAATAAATGGTACTGAAGCAATTACTTATCTATATGAAATAATGTATAATTACATCCCTACCTCACCCCATATCCAAAATACAAATTCAAGACCTAAATGTGACAAAAATACTATGAAATAATTAGAAGAAAATTAAGATCAAGCATAGACTTGTAGTTTCACTACGAGGCTTTTTCTCTGACCTGAGCTGTCTTCTATTTTGGGGGAATCACTATACACATGGAAGACAATATCTAAGACATTGGCATAGACAAAGTTCTTAAATCAGATGCCAGAAGCAAAAATTATAGACTAAAAAAAAATATCAAATTTGCCCACATCAGAATTTAAAACTTCATATAAACAGCTTGATTTCTTTTTCTTTTCTTGTTTTTTGAGACACAGTCTTGCTCTGTCACCCAGGCTGGAGTACAGTGCCACGATCTTGGCTCCCTGCAACCTCCACCTCCCAGGTTCAAGTGATCCTCGTGTCTCAGCCTCTAGGGTAGCTGGGATTATAGGCATGCATCACCACGCCTGGCTAATTTTTCTATTTTTAGTAGAGATGGGGTTTTGCCATGTTGCCCAGACCGGTCTCAAACTCCTGGCCTCCAACGATCTGCCTGCCTTGGCCTCCCAAAATGCTGGGATTACAGCCATTGCTCTCCTATCTTCTAGCTTCAGGGGTTGCTGTAAGGTATCAAACAGACTCTTGGCCAGGTGGCTCACGCCTGTAATCCCAGCACTTTGGAAGGCCAAGGCGGGTGGATCACCTGAATTCAGGAGTTCAAGAACAGCCTGGTCAACATGGTGAAACCCAGTCTATATTAAATATACAAAAATTAACCAGGCGTGGTGGCAGGCACCTGTAATCTCAGCTACTCAGGAGGCTAAGGCAGGAGAACAGCTTGAACCCAAGATGGGGAGGTTGCAGTGAGCCAAGATCGCGCGTTGCGCTTTAGCCTGGGCAACAGAAAAAAACTCTGTCTCAAAAACAAGAGAGAGAGGCCGGGTGTAGTGGCTCACGCCTATAATCCCAGCACTTTGGGAGGCTGAGGCGGGTGGATCAAGAGGTCAAGAGATCGAGACTATCCTGGTCAACATGGTGAAACCCCATCTCTACTAAAAACACAAAAATTAGCTGGGCATGGTGGCGTGCGCCTGTAGTCCCAGCTACTCCGAAGGCTGAGGCAAGAGAATTGCTTGAACCCAGGAGGCGGAGGTTGCGGTGAGCCGAGATCGCGCCATTGCACTCCAGCCTGGGTAACAAGAGCAAAACTCCGTCTCAGAAAAAAAAAAGAGAGAGAGAGAGAGAAAGAGACAGACAGAGAGACAAGTATTAGCTTCAAGGATAACAAAAAATTGTGTAGAGAAGGAAAAGCAGTGATGATATTTACTATACTTTTTAACTGATCTAAACTACTTCCACGGCTTAACCATATAGGGCGACTATGAACCTAACCAAAATTGTATCATAATTCCATAGGGATGAAGGAGTGTGGGAGGGTGCATGGCAGATGCACCTGACAGCAATAACTCAAGCACACCCTGAGAATACCCTGTGTGTGTCCTGCATTCCAAGCTAAGGAATCGGGAGTGGCCAACCTGGAGATTCACTCCTCATCTATGAAGGGCATCTGAAGCCCTGGTCCGTTCCTTTCAACACAGATCGTACAAGGAATCAAGGAATCTTTGTTTTGGGTTGAATGAAGATTGCTAGGTGAAAATGCACACTTCTTACCAACAGCAGCGGTTCTCCTGTCCAGCCGCCACTCCTGAACTGCCCTGTGTGTAAGCCCTGGATAAACGCTATGTCCCATTCACTGGCTCCGGGTCTCTTCTTTGGCCTCCTGGACACAGTGCGGTGCCATCCCTTAGAGTCAACAGGGGTTTGGCATGACAGAAGGATTCACATGTCTAGGGGTAGCAGAGGGTGGAAAATGAGCTTAATTTCCACCTTCCAGGATGAGGAGTCAGTGATGGGGCCTGCACTGAAAAATTAAAACGCGATTATGCAGCTGGGTACAGTGGTTCATGCCCAACACTTTGAGAGGTCAGGTGGGAGGGTTACTTGAGGTCAGGAGTTCAAGACCAGCCTGGCCAACATGGTGAAACCTCATCTCTATTAAAAATACAAAAAAATTAGTCGAGTGTGGTGGAGGGTGCCTGTAATCCCAGCTACTCGAGAGGCTGAGGCAGGAGAATTGTTCAAACCTGGGAGGCAGAGGTTGCAGTGAGCCAAGATGGTGCCATTGCACTCCAGCCTGGGCGACAGAGCAAGACTCCACCTCAAAAAAAAAAAAAAAAAAAAAAAATTGGGGCCTGGCGCAGTGGCTCATGCCTGTAATCCCAGCACTTGGGAGGCCAAGGTCAGGAGTTTGAGACCAGCCTGACCAACATGGAGAAACCCTGTCTCTACTAAAAATACAAAATTCGCCGGAAGTGCTGGCACATGCCTGTAATCCCATCTACTCGGGAGGCTGAGGCAGGAGAATCGCTTGAACCTGGTTGGCGGAGGTTGCAGTGAGTGGAGATCGTACCATGGCACTCCAGCCTGGGCAATAAGAGCGAAACTTGGTCTCAAAAAAAAAATTGATACGTGTGTCTTTTAAAGATTGTTTTCAGGTTAGAAATAACCAAATAGGTCCCTATGTGTGTGTTGTATGACACACAGACCTCTTCCTCTGGTCCTCATATCTTCCATATAAAGAGGCGGGTTTTTTCTTATTTGTTTCTTCAGACAAGATAAAGGAGGTGTTTTTATTTTATTTTTTTTGAAGCCAATATCGACAGTCCAGAAGGATAAACAATGTCCCAAGGTTGCAGGGCTTCTGCCTGTGGAGGCTGAGACGTTCTCAAACTCACCGTGCTGGCTGTCACCTGAGCACAGCAACCCGACTTCCTTCACGTCACCTTTTCATTCCTGCTTCCCGGAGGCTGCACAGGAGCCACCTATGGGTAGGCAGAGGTGCGAGGCCACGGAGCACTCGTAGACTCTGTGGCACAGGAGAGTGCAGTGAAAGGGGACACGCGGACCTGAAATGGGAGGAGTGACTTGTCAGCCTTTGTCCCTGCAGTGGCTGCACAAGACAATTCTCCTTCGTGACTGTCTCAGATAGCAGTTTAGGAAAGCCTGTGACAAACTGGGTCAGCGTGCAGGCCTGAGTCATGACAGGCCCAGGTTTCCTTGGCAGAAAGCTCTCCCGCAGGGACCCAGCAGAGAAGGGGTCCAGGGAGAGCGTGAACTGACGTGGATCAAGCCTTCAGTGGGGTCCAGCTCATCACTCACACAATCTGGATGTATTTGTGGGATGAGGAGACCTGGAAACTGAGGTGCAGACAGGCCAGGTTCCCTGCCTGGAAAGTGGACAGCGCCCGAGATCCTTCCCCCAGAGCACACCGACCAACCCAGACGGGGTTCCCGGGAGTCAGAGCTTCTGAAGGTGGCCTGTCCTGGGCTCTCATCTGCGGCATACCTACGACTAAAACCTGAGCTGATTCAAGAGAGGCATTAGCCGGGTGGCAGGCCACGGGGAGCCCGGTATTTTTAGTGATTTTGTCATACAGACCAGGATGGAGAGCTGAGAAACCGCAGGGGCTGGCACAGGCCTCAGGATGAACTCACGAGGCCCCAAATAGGAGGAGCCCGGCCTCCCAATGCCTGTCCAGGCCTCTGCTGAGTCAACCACGGAAGTGCCAGTTGCTTTCTTGCTTTCTTTTTTTCTGGGGCCCAGACCTCTTTTAGAAGGGATTAGATTCAAGAGAGCCTGAGCTACAAGGAAACTTAAAAAGATTTGAGTGTCTAAGCCCTTTCTTTGACAAATGAGGCTAAGAGAAAGGGAGTTTCCTGTAATAGTGGCGGGACCCTCACCCACGGCCCCTTGACCACACTCCATCTCTACACCACCCCAGGGCAGAGGGCCAAGGTGGGGTGTGGAGCGCGTGGCCCTGCCGTTAGCCCTGGGCGTGGATTCTGGCTCGTTGTTCACAAGCTTGGCAGCTTCCACCTGCCGCTTTGCTTTCTCTATGATGGTCATTTCTCAATAGGGATGTTGCAGATTTTTGAGATTCCAAGGAGACACATACAAACATGACTCCTCTCCCTCTTCCTGTTCCACCAGCCCAGCTTCGGGGAATTCTGGGAGGAAGAAGGTCTAACCCTTCCAGCAGCCATTCCCTCCCTCCTCCCCCCAGAAGAACCTAATTGTGTCCGGCACCCTCTCCCCACGGCCAAGTGCTTCGGGAGGTGGTCAGTGCCCAGCACCAGGATGCAAGCATGATGATCCTCAGCCACTCGCTGGCCAATCAGAAATGAAAGGGAATCTGCTGGGGCAAATGGTCCCTGGACGCTGTCATGCAGATGTGACATCTGGGCCTAGGGCATCTTTGCCAGGAGGGGCCTCAACCTGAGGTCTGAGGACAGCAGAGAAGAAAAAAGAAAAGAACTGGAGTCCATGCCTCTGGACTGCTTGTTACATGAGATCACAGATTGCTCCCCTTCTATGCCATTTCCTGTGGGGGCTTTTGATATCTGAAGCCCAGATCCTTCTCACAACAGTGATGAGTCTGAACAGAAGTACGGTTTAACTTTTAATGCCAAGGCTAACTCAGGACCGAACTCTCCTTGAGGCCCTTTCAAAAGATGGTGCAATCTCATTAATCCAGCAGTCTCCTTTGATGCAAAGTTCCTGACGCTGCTCCCAATGTGCCTGCGTTTTCAAAGCTGTATTGTACTTGAGTCCTGAAGTCAGGTGTTCCAGTGATGTCAAAAGAAACTGTGAAGCTTGGCATAGTGGCTCAAACCTGTAATCCCAGCACTTTGGGAGGCTGAGGCAGGTGGATCACCTGAGGTCAGGAGTTCAAGACCAGCCTGGCCAACGTGGTGAAACCCCACCTTTACTAAAAATACAAAAATTAGCCAGGCATGGTGGCAGGCACCTGTAGTCCCAGCTACTCCAGAGGCTGAGGGAGGAGAATTGCTTGAACCTAGGAGGTGGAGGTTGCAGTAAGCAGAGATCGCTCCGGCCTGGGCAACAGAGCCAGACTCCATCTCAAAAAAAAACAGAAGAAGAAGAAGAATTGGAGAGTCTGTTTGTTCCCTGTCTCCCGAGAGCTGACATGACCTCTCGGGGCATACCGCCAGAGTCTGTATCCCACATACTCTTTCCTTCATGGGTCAGGTCTGGCCCTGCATTTGTCCCTCCCAGTGGCAGCCAGGCCTAGCCCTGAAACTGCCTCCCTGCCCCTTGGCTCTCTCACACTGAACCACAGAGTTTAATCTGGGAGAGGGCTAGAGAGGGGGGCTGTGAAGATCAGGCCAAGCCAGGTGAGGCAATGGTGGGAGGGAGAGGAGTGACGAGATTCAATTCCCGAACTGTCAAAGGTGAGGTCCTTGCTGGTCCCAGGACTCCATTCTCTGCTCTAAAGACCCAGGTGAGCCAGTGTCATTTGAAGGCCAGAAATCTGGGAAGACATAAAAATCAATATTTATTGAACATCTACTATGTTCCAGGAACCATCCTGTAAGAATGAGGTTGCTATTCTGTCCCCATTTTACAGATGATGAGACTGAAGCTCAGAGGGTGGAGAACATCGAATCCAGGTCAGAAGTCTGATGGGTTTAGCGCCGAAGCCTGCGCTTTCCACAGCGCCAACTGCCTCCTATCACATAAAGGACACACGGAGTACACCCGACTAATGACATCTTTCATGTGACAGAGATCTCACTGTACTTGGCTTTTTAGTAAGAGGCAAAAGATTTATACAATCTGAAGAATAACCCTTTTAGGAAAAAGTAAGCATGATGGATTCCGTGTGCATACTTACCAGGAAGAGCGAGGCTGCTGGCTGCAGTGTGGGGTGGCTCTTTTCCTGAATGGGTGCTGCTTCTGATCCCTCTGCTGGGCTGGGGGGACCCCAGGCTATGCTACCTCCACTCCCCGTCATCACTAGCTGGTCCCCACCACCAAGCCAGGAAGGGAAGCTTATTGGAATAGCACAGTATGTCTGTGTATGCAACTCTGGTTGTGTGTGTGTGTGTGTGTGTGTGTGTGTGTGTGTGTGGTGTGTGTGTGTGTGTGTCTGTGTGTGTCTGTGTGTAGCTAAAACTCAAGTCTTGGTGGGCAAGGGGAGTGAAACTAAAAGGTCTGTATATTTATTTGACTAAGCCCACGTGGGAATGTGTATGTGTGTGTGTTTGCTTGTGTGTAACCTAATTTTGTTTGTGTCTGTGAGGCTGAATTTCAACTCAGGATCCTGCATCCCACCTCCTTATGCCCAGCATGGGGAAGCTGGCGAGACTGGGGAGGAATCTGCTGGGATCCGCTGAGAAGCTGCACTGCTTTCCTCCCAGATAGTTCTGGACGGGTCTGGATGAGTCACAAATTCTGAATCCCCCAGGGGCTGCAGTTCCTTCCTATAACTCCCTACTGTTGTTAGACTGTGGGGAATGAAATCAGATTAAGGCCGATTTGCAGGAAGCACCTGAAACAAAATATTCCGAGGTTGTCTCAGGACCTGGGTCCTCAGGTGTCAGGGCCACAGCATCCACAGAGGAGCCCCAGGAACTCAGCTGCATTCTTCCTGGCAGGACCAAGGCCTGAGCACCCCTCCTCACACTGCCTCCCCACTGCCCTCCACCAGGAAAGACCCAACCACAAGAGCTCAAGAGCAGGAACACCAACGGGTCATGCAGAGCATTTGCCTTCCTGTCCCCTCCAGTTGTCATTTGTTAAGGGACACCGGAGCCAGTGCTTGCCCCCACCCCTTGCCCTAGCTTTTAATGACCCCCAGGTTCTCCTTGTAACAGGAACCAAGAAGTCCATCTTCTTAACAAAATTTTGAGCCTCCATCTCCTTCCCAGAAACCACCCCCCCACAACCTTCCCCTTCTCAGGACTAGGAGGGCCTCGTGGCATGTGGAAGGGGTACTCCTCCGAGTGCTGGGGCGTCTGTCCGTCACCAGCAGCAGCTCTGGCCAGCCAGTCAGCGTCCTGAGCCCTTGTTCTTCACTTGTGAGCAGAGCTAAGGTTTCCTCCTAGCTCACTAGATGAAGAAGGAAACCCAGGCATGGTGGCTCACGCCTGTAATCCCAGCACTTCGAGAGGCCAAGATGGGAGGACTGCTTGAGGCCAGTTCAAGACTAGCCTGGGCAATTTGACAAGACCCCCTCTACAAAAAATCAAAAAAACTCAGTGAGGTTCATGCCTGTAGTCCTAGCTACCAAGAAGCATCACTTGAGCCCAGGAGTTCAAGGGTACAGTGAGCTATGATCACAAAACTACAGTCTTCCTGCACTAGACCCTGTCTCTAAAAATAAAAATAAAATAAAATATAAAGAATGTGGATCCAACCCCTGGGAAGCAGAGCTGTTGCGGTTAGAACTTTGCCCACCTTTTTTCTATCATATTGTAAAACATCTTCTGTCATTATCTGCACGTATTTTTTTCTGGTTAATATTTGCATAATATATATTTTTCCATTATCCACTTGCAGCATTCCTGAATCCTTTTATTTAAGATGTAAACAGCATAGAGTGAATTTTTTTTTAAAAAAAGTCTCATGATTTTTGTCTTTAACAAGATTATCTAGGCCGGGCACAGTGGTTCACGCCTGTAATCCCAGCACTTTGGGAGGCCAAGGGGGGCAAAACACTTGAGGTCAGGAGTTTGAGACCAGCCTGGCAAACATGGAAACCCCATCTCTACTAAAATTACAAAAATTAACTGGCTTGGTGGCACATGCTTGTAATCCCAGCTACTCAGGAGGCCGAGGCAGGAGAATCACTTGAACACAGGAGGCAGAGGTTGCAGTGAGCTGAGATTGTGCCGTTGCACCCCAGCCGGAGCAAGAGAGCGAGACTCGTCTCAAGAAAACAAACAAAAACAAAACAAAACAAAAAAAAGATTATGTAATCTATTTACATTTGACCTAATTTCTGATATATTTCTGTTTAAATATACAATTTTTGTGATGATGGTGTTTTGGCCAGCATCTCTGGCCAGCCAGTCATTATCTGATAAAAACTCTGCAATGTGTATGAATAAAATAACATGAGATTTGTTTTAAAATACTTTATGACAAAAACGGAAAAGATAAATAAAACTAGACTGTTAAGTATTAAGATAATGGGTGCATAAGGTTCATTATACTATTCTATTTATTTTGTTTTTATTTATTTAATTATTTCTTTAGAAACAAGGCCTCAATCTGTTGCCCAGGCTAGAATGCAGTGGCACAATCATAGCTTACTGCAACCCCGAGCTGTTGGGTTCAAGCCATCCTCCCACCTCAGGCTCCCAGGTAGCCAGGACTACCGGCCTGTACCACCACACCTGGCTAACTTTAATTTAATTTAATTTAATTTTTGCTTTTGCAGAGACAGTATCTTGCTATGTTTCCCAGACTAATCTCAAACTCCTGGGCTCAAGCAATCCTCCCACCTCAGCTTTCCAAAATGTCGGCAATCCTGGTGTGAGGTACCATGCCTGGCCTATTTTTGTGCTACTTAATTTCCTATAATAAAAGGTGGTTTTTAATCTGCTATCTTTATTTATTTATTTTTTTTTAAGAAATGGAGCCTTGCTATATTGCCCAGGCTGGAGCATAGTTGCTATTCACATGCACAATCGTGGCACACACTATAGCTTGGAACTCCTGGGCTTGAGGGATCTTGCCTCAGCCTCTAAATAGTACATACTGCAGGGGTATGCCGCTGCACCTGGCCACTGGCTCTCTGCCTCTTATTTTATACTTTCAAATTGTCCTGCCCATTTTATGTTTCTTTTTCTCTCACATCTTGCTTTCTCTTAGATTGATTATTTTTTGGCGTTCTACTTTTCACTTGTATTCATTTGGAAGTTACATACACTGTTTCCATCTATTTAGAGTTTATCATTGAAATTGTAACATGCATTCCTAGCTTAACCAAGTCTAACATTAATCAATATCTTTGCCCTCCTCTCTCCATTTAACTGCATTTATTCCTCCCTCAACTTATCTGCAACTGTTTTTGTGTATTTTAATTCTATTTTTTCAGCCTTATAGGACATTTCTATCATTGCCTAGTATCGTCTGTGTTCGTTTAGATTCATTCGCACATTCACCGGTTTCTTTGTTCCTCATTTCTTTTTGCACCACAGACTTTCCAACTGGAATTATCCTTTCTCTAACTGAAATACATCCTTTAGAATTTAAGTCTTTGTGCGACAAACTCTCTCAACCGTCCTTGCATGAAGCTGTCTTTAGTTTTGAAAGACGTTTGTGTTGAGCGTGGGAGTCTAAGTTAGCAATTACTGCCAGCCTATTGAATTCTGTTATCTTTGGCTTCTAGAGTTGCTTTGAGAAGTCATGTCTCAGTCCCTCTGTGGCTCATGTACATTTTTCTCTCCAGCTACTTCCTAGGTTATCACTTTCTGGTGGTTTTTCTGAAGTTTCACAGTGACATATTGCAGTGCAGATTTCATTTTATTTATTCAGTTTGTGATTCACTGTGATTCTTTAATTCGTGGATAGGTGTCTTTTATTAGTTCCAGAAAATTCTCAGTCATGATCTCTTCAAATAGCACCTCTGCCACATTGTCTTTCTCTTCTCTTTCTATAATTCCAGTCTATATTGGGCTTTTTGGCTCTATATCTCTTGCCTTGTCGCTGGAATTTTCCATCTTTTTGTCTTTCCATGCTACACTCTGGACATTTTTTTCTAACCTATTTTACAATTCACTAATATCTCTACTGCTACGTGCAATCTGCTATGAAACCTGTCCTTTGGTTTTTGTTTCAATTATTGCATTTTATTATTTCTACGAGTTCTGTTAAATTCTTTCTCAAATTTTCTGTGTGACTTTTGATAGATTCCTATTGCCTAAAGAATCTCCGAAACTGGATTTTATTTTGCTAGTCACTATAGCTTCCTATAGCCTGGTTCTTGCCTAGTTTCTATGTGAGCCTAATTGTCTATGACAGGTCTGGTCATTGTATTTAAAAATTGCCTGTAGGAATAATTTGCCAGCCATGATAAAGACACCTCCAGGAAGAGGATATATGTTTGCTCCTTCTAGGCACCTGGAGCATTGCCAGGTACAAGGCTTGAGAGTTTCTGACCCAGGTGAGACAGGACAATAAGGTCTGGAGGCAGGGAACCTAAGGCAATTCACACCGATTTCCCAGAACTGAATCAAAAGGAAAACTCCACTTCTCCACACACAGGTTAAAAAAAAGGATCAGAGGTTATCCCACGTTGTAGCCCCTCTTCCGCCTTTTCTGCCTTACAGATGAAAAGTGAATGTACCTCTGATTGGTCTCCTGCCGCAACCAATGAGACTGGTCGTGGGCCTAGTCTTCTTTTGCATAGAGGGTATAACTTTGTAACTTCACTTCAGCCTCTGATTGGTCACTTCCACAACCAGTCAGATGGGTTGTGGACCACTACTTCATTTACATAGGATATAAACCAAGTAAGTAACCAATGGGAAACCTCTAGAAGGTATGTAAGCCCCAGAAAATTGTGTAACCTGCAATCCTGAGCGCTGCTTGTTGGAGCCCTCTCCCACTCTGTGTGGCTTGCTTTTGTTTCAATAAATCTGTGCTTTTGTTGTTAGTTTTTTTTTTTTTATGGGAGACAGAGTTTTGCCCTTGCACTCCCAGGCTGGAGTGCAATGGCGAGATCTCGGCTCACTGCAATCTCTGCTTCTGGGTTGAAGAGATTCTCCTGTCTCAGCCTCCCGGTTGGCTGGGATTACAGGCATGCACCACCATGCTTGGCCAATTTTGTATTTTTAGTAGAGAAGGGATTTATCCATGTTGGTCAGGCTGCTCTCAAACTCCTGACCTCAGCTGATCAGCCCACCTTGGCCTCCCAAAGTGCTGGGGTGGCAGGCGTGAGCCACCGCACCAGGCCTGCTTCAATCTTTCATTACTCTGTGCATTTTGTCCAATTCTTTGTTCAAAATGCCAAGAACTTGGACAACTTGGAGTCAAGACCCTCCACCTATGGTAACACAGGGGCTTTTCTATTTACAGATTTTAATTCTATATTTCTCATCCTGAGAATCTTTCAACATTAGGTTCCAATTTTCTGGATTTAGCCAATGACCTCAGATCAAGAACATCACTAATTCAGGCCTACCTCTCTGAATGAATGTTCCCTTTGTTTTTTGATGTGGTGGTTTTTTGCTGCCTTAATATTTATTTTAATTCTTTCATCAAAACACGTCTTATCCATATTTTTTAGTTTCTTTCAGTAGAAAGATTGTTCCAAATAATCTGCCAACCATTCTGGAAATTAGAAGTCTTTTTGAATTTTAGACTCTAGATTATAAAATTCTCATACTAGAGCAGTGCTTCACAAAATTTATGTAGTGCATAAACACTACATTGGGATCTTCTTAAAATGTATAATTCTGACTTAACCTGGGGTGAGATAGCATGAACTTGCATCTTTAACAAGCTACAGATGCCGCTCCTACTGTTTCATGGACCACTATTCTGCATCGGAAAGCAATAGAGGACATTTTCCCAGAAAAAAATCGGGGATATCTAAGTTTGTAAAACAGTGCTTCCGAGTTTCCTAAATAGGTGTCATAAAATGTAAGCACTTTACTCTTTTTTCCTCATTTGAAGTCTATTGATTCAAATTTACACTTAATTTTTAATGAATCTGTTTATCTGGTTTCCCAGGACACTAAGAGTAGGAATGAGTGTGTTTGTTGAATGGAGGAGGTTCTGCCAGAGACAGGGACGTAGATAATTGCCAGAGACCTCTGGTCCCTGAATGACTCTTAAGCTACCTGTTCCAGCCAAAGCAGGGCCCAGTACTACAAGCAGTCTCCAGGTCTAAGAGCGCATTTTCTATAGCAATTGGTTTCACATTTTTGCTCTCAAGACATCTTTGCATTCTTAAAAAATATCAAAAAACCCAAAGAGCTTTTAATTATGCAGGTTATATCTATCAATATTTACCATATTGGAAATTAAAACAGATAAAAGTTTTTAAATAGATGTCTATTGATGAATTGAAAATAATGCCAGGCATTGTGGCTCACACCTGTAATCCCAGCACTTTGGGAGGCTGAGGCAGGCAGATCACTGGAGTTCAGGAGTTTGAGACCAGACTGGAGAATATAGTGAAACCCCATCTCCACAAAAAATACAAAAATTCGCCAGTCATGTTGGTGCACACCTGTAGTCCCAGCTACTAGGGGAGGGAGGCTAGGGTGAGAGGCTCACTTGAGCCCAAGAGGTGGAGGCTACAGTCAGCCGTGATCACGCCACTCCACTCCAGCTCAGGTGAGAGAGTGAGACACTGTCTCAAAAAAGAAGAAGAAAATAACGATTAGCATTATACATTAATATATTTTCTGAAATATAATTATATTTTTCAAAACAAAAATAAATTTCCTGAGAGGAGAGGCACTGTTTTACAGTTGGAAGACCTATACCTGCTTTGAAATTCAATCCATTGTGATATGTTGGTTTGTTTGCAGCATTTAAAGAACAGCTGGCCACAGAGAGACATGCAGTTTGAAAAAGTAGGAATATTTTACTAGCCTTTTTCAGTTAAGTGTGGATATTCTAATTTGGTATTATGTAAGACTTCGCTAAATGGTATTTTCTTAGTGGTAGTTGCAATGGAGACTCTGCATTCCTATCAATGAACTTTTTATACTCGGTTACATTAAAATCCGTTGTTCTATCTGCTACTTTCAATGGATCTCTTATCCATGCATGATTTTGTAACATAATGCATTTGTTATTTGCAAATTATTGGTTCACTGAGTGATATAAAGCTTCCAAAGGTTGACATGTTTCATCATACAATATTAAAAACTAGGCCAGACATGGTGGCTCACGCCTGTAATCCCAGAACTTTGGAGAGCCGAAGTGGATCACTTGAGGTCAGGAGTTCAAGATGAGCCTGGCCAACATGGTGAAACCCTGTCTCTACCAAAAATATAAAAAATTGGCCAGGTGTGGTGACATGCACGTATAATCCCAGCTACCTGGGAGGCTGAGGCAGGAGAATCACTTGGACATGGGAGGCAGAGGTTGCCGTGAGCCAAGATAGTGCCATTGCACTCCAGCCTGGTGGACAAGAGCAAGACTCCATCTCAAAGAAAATAAAATAAATAAAAACCGCACTCATTCATCTTTACCTACAGCTCATCAGTGTTTAAGTACTGGGAGGCTTAGCTGAAGGTGGCAGATACAAGTTTTCCAAATTCTAATTTTTCAGTTGAAAACTCAAATTGTATCATTGCTGACAAATACCGTCCGTTGTTTTTCTCGGTTTTGTGGAAATGCTTACCAAACATCTGAGTCGGAATAACCAGCATTTGTTTGTCACTTGTCCTTTGCAAGTAAAAACGATACTCCCGGGAAAACCCAGCTAGTTCAGCCTGCAACTGCGTCGCAAAAGTGCTTTCCTTCAGACAAACGTCGCATTCGGTCACTTCCCCATTCCTCATGCAGAATATTAAAAGGACCGGTGCTCAAAAGTTGAGATTTTATAAAATTAGTAATTTCTACAGCTTCACCAACGACATTCTTTTTGTTATTTATTTTTTTATTTTTTTTTTATTTTTAGAGTCTGTGTTCTGCTGAAGTCAAGGACATTCTTCAATGAAACTGGCTTTTTTCTCACTGAGTGTCAGGTGATGAGGAACACAATGTCCGCTGGAGAAGGTTGGGGCCTCCGCCTCCATCCCTGCTGACGTGCCAGCAGTTTACACACCATCACTTTTGTACCATCAGTGCCAAGGCCACCTCAGTGAACAGGGCGGGACATCTCAGTATTATATATTATGGAGATAATTTTGACCTTGAGGACTCCTTGAAGGGTTTTGGATTCCGCTAGGGGTTCAAGGACCGCAATTTGAAAGTCAATCCGGCTAAGATTTTAAAACCCTACTAGGCCGAGTGTGGTAGCTCACACCTGTAATCCCAGCGCTTTGGGAGGCTGAGGTGGGAGGATCACTTGAGCCTAGGAGATCACCAACCTGGGTCACAAACTCCTCTGTTTCTACAGAAAAATTAGCCAGGTGTGGTGACACATGCCTGTGGCTCCCCCTACTTGAGAGGCTAGGTGGGAGGATTGCCTGAGCCTGGGATGTCGAGAATGCAGTGAGTCATGATCACACCACTGCACTCCAGACTGGGTGACAGAGTTGAGACCCTGTCTCAAAAAAAAAAAAAAATCAATCAATCTTACTATAAGATAGTTCATAACCCTTAGAAACAAGGAAGTGGAACTGTATATCCTCATATGGAACTTTTTCTAAGTCTAATTTAATGTGTAAAAATAAAAATTTAAACAAGCAAATAACGGGACAATAGTATTTTATGTACTAGGACATCGTGTGTGTGTGATGCATACCATACTGTTAGTAATTTCCTTTGGGAGCTTCAAGTTTTTACTTTATATGTCTGTATCTGGATCTATTAGAATAATGTATTCATATGTTGTTTCATTCAATGACTCAACAGTTTTTCAATATGAAACAAAGCAAGAGGAAAGAGCCCATTCTCTCAGCTTAATGGCACCTTCCTTCATGCCTGGGTCCCTGGCAGGCTGAGGAGGAAGCATGGCCACATTCGTTTCCTGGGGAGGGAGTGTGGACACTGAACCAGTCTCTGAGGAGTGTGGCGTGGAGAGCCTTGAAGAGATCAGGCAAATGGACACGTTCTGCGGCCAAGGCTTACCAAACAGCCTGGGTTTCCTCCCTAGGTGGAAGCAGAGGATGAGGGAATGCTTTTATTTCTTTTTGTTTATATTTGTAGCAATCTGCAAGAATGGAGGTGAAGTAATTCCTTTTTTTTTTTTTTTTTTGAGATGGTTTCTTGCTCTGTCACCCAGGCTAGAGCACGTGGTGCAATCACAGCTCACTGCAGCCGTGACATTCCAGGCTCAAGCAGTCCTCACACCTCAGTAGCTGGAACCATAGGCAAGCGCCACCACACCCAGCTAATTTTTTATAAAACTTTTTTTTTTTTTTTGAGACAGAGTTTCGCTCGT
Organism: Saguinus oedipus; assembly: GCA_031835075.1. NCBI lineage: Eukaryota > Metazoa > Chordata > Mammalia > Primates > Cebidae > Saguinus > Saguinus oedipus. The sequence goes on from CM063183.1 coordinate 107,041,027, forward strand.
TACCCAGGCTGGAGTGCAATGGCGCGATCTCAGCTCACTGCAACCTCCGCCTCCTGGGTTTAGGCAATTCTCCTGCCTCAGCCTCCCGAGTAGCTGGGATCACAGACACGCACCACCATGCCCAGCTAATTTTTTGTATTTTTAGTAGAGACGGGGTTTCACCATGTTGACCAGGATGGTCTTGATCTCTTAACCTCATGATCCACCTGCCTCGGCCTCCCAAAGTGCTGGGATTACAGGTGTGAGCCTCTGCACCCAGCCTTACAAAACTTTTTGTAAAGACAAGTTCTCATTGTGTTGCCCAGGCTGGTCTCAAACTTCTAGGCTCCCACCTTGGCCTCCCAGAGGGCTGGGATTATAGTTCTGAGCCACCACTCATGGCTTGAAGTTAACTCTTCTACCTCAGGATGGCTATGGTGGCTGAGGGTGGGCTGGGAAGGGCCAAGCCTGAACTACTCTCTGTGGGAGCCAGGTCTTGGGGACAGGCCCGTGGCTGGAAGGAATTACAGTGCAGCAGATGGAGCTGAGGCCCTGCTCCTTCAAGGTTAGATCTCAGGCAACTGGCTTCTTCTCCTTGACTCTTGGCTTTCTGGTTTGTAAGAGGGGATATAACACCACTCGTAAAATGTTGTTGAACAGTAAAAAAATAATGAGTAGAGGATCGAGTAGGGTCTAGCACATAGCTCTCATTCAATGGGAGTGCAGTCCTAAGAATAAGTGTTAATCAGGCAAAATGTGGGGGAAGATGCTATGGACCTAAAGTCTGTGTCCCCACCCCGCCACCACTAAATCCGTATGTTGAAACCTGTTCCATTGCAGGCAGATCTATGCAAACTTACCCCTAAAGGCCAAGGGAGCTGAGAGCCCAAAGAAAGAGGCTGGTAAAATCCAGTTTCTCAGAAAGAAACGTCTAATAGAGACTTAGGAACAGAAGGCATGTCTTGGGCATAGATGGAGGGAGGCCTAGAAGCAGGCACTGGGTACGGCTTGGCTCTCAGAGTGTCTTACATCTGCCTGAGCCTGAGACAAAGGAGCTGGGCCTTGAGGCATGGGTGGTGATATGGTCTGGCTCTGTATCCCCACCCAAATCTCATCTTGAATTGTAATGCAAATTGTAATCACGTGTTAGGGAAGGGACCCCAGTGGAGGTAATTAGATCATGGGGGGCAGTCCCCGCCCATGCTGTTCTTGTGATAGCGAGTGTTTACAAGATCTGAGGGGTTTCTAGGGGGCTTTTTTCCCCTTTGCTCTAATCTTCTCTCTCCTGCCACCATGCAAAGAAGGACATGTTTGCTTTCCCTTCTGCCATGATTGTAAATTTCCTTAGGCCTTCCCAGCCATGTGAAACTGTGAGTCAATTAAACCTCTTTCTTTATAAACTACCTAGTCTCAGGCATTCCTTATAGCAGCATGAGAATGGGCTAATACAGGCGGTGCTTGGCAGAACTCGGGAATGTAGTAGAATATCAGCCTACTATGTACTGTAGAGATTGCACAGCTTTGGCCAGGCTGGGTGGCTCACGCCTGTAATCCTAGCACTTTGGGAAGCCAAGGTGGGGGGATCACCTGAGGTCAGGAGTTCAAGACCAGCCTGGCCATCATGGTGAAACCCCATCTTATTTAAAAAAAAAAAAAAAGATTGCAGAGAAGTTTGCATCACAACTCCTGCTTTCAACTTGTGAGGAAGTAATATTACCTTCCATAAAATAATAATAATAATAATAAGAGTGTGTATATTCTAAAATATGGTACAACTGAGAGCTATAGAAATTTGTTTATTCTCTTATTTACTTATCTTTTAATAAGCATATCTGCTCAGAAGCCAGAAAAAGATTGATAAATGTGACTACTAAATTTAAATTTGAATCTTTTATGAGGCAATAATTAATAAGAAGGAATAATAAACAACAAACTGGGGAGGAAATGATAATATATATATAAATTGTCTAATTTCATGAAAATCTAAAGCACCTTGGCAAATCAATATGAAAGAGAAAAATAACCAAATAGGACAATGAGCAAAGGCCATTGCAACTAAGAAGTTCACTGAAAAAGAAATACCAATAACCAATAATAACGTTTAAAAATACAACCTCCCTCCAATCAGTGCCAGTCACAACAGTGGACTGTATTTTTCAGACGAATAAAAATCACAAAGGTGACTACATTGTGTTGGCAAGAGCTTCTGGAAAAACTCCTGCACTGTGCTTGGAGTTTAATTTGTTGCCACCTTTTTGGAGACCATTTGACAAATTCGAAATGCCCTTTCTATGTCCTAGCAATTTCATTTCTAGAAATTTGTCTTTTAACTCCCCATGTACAAGACTAAATAGGTGCATATAATAAGAGAGGATAACGACCAGGCACTGTGGCTTAGGCCTCTAATCCCAGCACTTTGGGAAGCTGAGGTGGGTGGATCACCCAAGGGCAGGAGTTCGAGACCAGCCTGGCCAATATGGTGAAATCCCGTTTCTACTAAAAATACAAAAATTAGCCAGGCATGGTGGCAGGCACTTGAATCCTGGCTACTCGAGAGGCTGAGGCAGGAGAATTGTTTGAACCCAGGTGGTGGAGCTTGCAGTGAGTTGAGACAGCACCACTGCTCTCCAGACTGGGCAAAACAGTGAGACCCTCTCTCAAAAAAAAAAAAAAAAGAGAGAGAGAGAAAGGAGAGAGAAGATATGCATACAGCACTATCTAAAATAGAAAGGAAAAAAATAAAGCAATTTAAAATCCAAGATTATTTAAATAGGCTTTTCTAGACTTCCATTATGGTATATTATGCATTGATAGATTAAAGTAGGTCTATATATGTTGCCATAGGAAGTTTTAAAAGCTATATTGCTGGTCAAAGAAAGAGGCTGATAAAATCCAGTTTGTCAGAAAGAAACGTCTGATAGAGACTGACTTAGGAACAGAAGGCACGTCTTGGGCATAGATGAAGGCCTGGAATAAGATGGCTCACAGGTAGCTCACACCTGTAATCCCAGCACTTTGGGAGGCCGAGGCAGGAGGATCACTTAAGGTCAGGAGTTTAAAACCAGCCTGGCCAACATGAAACCCATCTCTACTAAAACTACAAAAATTAGATGGGTGTGGTCGTGGGTGCCTGTAATTCCAACTGCTCAGGAGGCTGAGGCAGGATAATCTCTTGAACCCAGGAGGCAGAGGTTACCGTGAGCCAAGATTGCGCCACTGCCCTCCAGCCTGGGCAACAGAGGGAGACTACATCTCAAAAAACATGAGATAAAGCTATATTGCTGGACAGGCATGGTGGCTCGTGTGTAATCCCAAGTACTCAGGAGGCTGAGGTGGGAGGATCAAAGCCAGGAGCTCAAGGCTGCAGTGAGCTGTGATTGCACCACTGCGCTTCAGCCTGAGTGACAAACCAAGACCCTGCCTCTAAAAAAAAAGCATAGGACAGCATGGCTTATATGGCCCTGTGCATATGCATACGAGCACAGTGCCTGAGTGCCTGAGTCGCTCAGGCATAGCCAGTACCTAGAAGGCTGCTCTCCTCATGTGGGTGGATGCCTCTGAAACATGAGACTGAGAAGTGGCAGGAAACTTTTATTCATTTTTTGCAGTGTTGGAATTACATTTAAACCAGTTTAGAATCATTACTGAGCATCTAATCCATACCTAGTGCTGTGTTGTGCCCTGCAAATACAAAGATAAAATTCACACTCACTGGCCTCCAGCATCCCCTGTCAGGCCTCCTCGTGCAAGCCGGGACCCAGAAAGTCTGCAGTCCTGCCAGCCTCGGCTCATCACCCCCCACCCCCCGGCCTGGGTTGGCCATTATCCCTGATTGCCCAACGGAGCTTCCCCTCACCCCATCCTGGCATCTTCACTGTTATTATGATAATGTAAATACTCCTCACCCCACCCTGCCATCTTAACTACTCTTACGTCTTACCCCATCCGCCATTGTAACTGAACTTATGATAATGATAGTCCTGGTCCCCACCCTCACCTCTGTAACTGATCTTACTCTGTAACACCCCTGCTCCCTCCCCCAAAAGATTTGTCCTAACCTGTAAAACCAAATCCTATCTCACCACCCTTCTCTTAGAAGAAACGAAGCTTCTGGCACCTTCTAGGACTATTTGAGCAGGGCAAATTCTGTCTCTTTCTTAGGTGACTTTGAACAAATCTTCCTGTGATGGGAGTGTGTGAGGACTGGCAGAGGCGCTGGAGCTGAGACCGGGTCATCTGAATCAGTCCTTTGCAGCGGGCATGTTTTCCCGACAGACTCCTCTCCACTGTAAGTGAACATTGCTGAGGGAGCGTGCTCCTGGGTGTGCTGTAACAACCCCCCGGGGACCTGGCTGTGAAGGTGCACTGTGCTGCTTCTCACAGCTACCCAGGAAGCCAGAGCTGCGTGGCTTCCCAAGGCCCCACCCTGCGACCTACCCACCATGGAGTAAGGATGGGGACAGAAGAGACAGCGACATGTTTGCAAATCTGCGGTTCTTGTTTCTTCATTTCCGTCTGTGTTTATAACCAAGCTCACTGAAGGAATAGATCAAGGATGATGTCAGCAAGCCCGGGTAGTTCGACTACTTAGTCACCCTCAAGGAAATGGGGCATTTGGTTAATTGAATTCTATGGATCCAATAGAATTACCACAGTGACAAAGGATGGATGTGCCACAGCCGAAAACATTGAGACAGTAAAAGACTGTACTTAACACTCTGTGGTGGGGATTTAGTCTTTTTTATTTATTTATTTATTTATTTTGGCGGGGGGCCTCTGTGGCCCAGACTGGAGTGCAGTGGTGCAATCTCAGCTCAGTGCAACCTCCACCTCCCGATACAAGTGATTCTCCTGCCTCAGCCTCCCGAGTAGCTGGGATTACAGGCACCTGCTACCACACCTGGCTGATTTTTGTATTTTTAGTAGAGATGAGGTTTCACCGTGTTGGCCAGGTGGATTCCTGACCTCAGGTGATCCAACCGCCTCGGCCTCGCAAAGTGCTGGGATTACAGGTGTGAGCTACCACACCAGGCCGGATTCAGTCTTTCTGGGAGAATTCAAAAGGAACCAAGTAGCTGGCAAAGCCTGGTTCAGTGTAATGGGCATCAGTTTCATTGCCCAAGATTTTGGAGGTAAAACTTTCTGGAGTTTGGATTGAGTCAATGGCCTCAGGCGAGCCTTGGCTCAAAACCCTTCTCTGTCTCCTCAAATAGGATTAATAGGTTTAAGAAAAAAAAAATCCAGTTAAATTTGAATTTCAGATACACAATGAATAATCCTTTATTATAAGTATGTTCATGCAAATATTCATTGTGTTTCTGAAATTTTAATTTAACTGAGCATTATTTATTTGATCCGAAACCCAATCCCAAAATCTACAATTTAAAGCCTCAGTTCTGGCCGTTAGCCCCTTCCTAACTTTTCCCTCTGGAAACTTAGTTTCCCACTCCCTGTTTCCTCATTTGTACTCAGTTTAGCATCCAGACAAGTTCAACTACCTCTGACACAGAGCGCTGTCTTTTGCTTTCTTGCTCCTGGTTCTTTGCAAACTTGTTCCCCTTCATTTTCCATCCTAAGTGAGTGTGGACTATGCCATCCTTGACCCTGGGAGGACAGAGCCCCTCTCCTCTTTAAACATCCTTAGTATCTTTTTGAATGAGCTTCTCTGATGATAGAGGGCACTTCCTGCTTGTTCTGCCCGGCATCTCCGCCCTTCTGGGAAGCATGCCTTCTTTGGAGAACTGCTCCTCCTCTGACTCTAAAGCTCTCATTCCAGCAAGAGCTTCCCAACTCTTACATGACTCTGCCCCTGGCCATGGATAACTGGCCCAGAGGTGGACACCTGATCCAAGCCAGGTCCTATCCGATCCTTCTCCAGGCATTTTTAATATCTCATTTTGTCTGGCACCAGTTCAGCTAACACCCCAATGCCTGAACTGGGCATTGAGACAGAATCACCGTTCCTATTCAAAACATAATTCTTTTATGTGTTAGAGTCTATAGTCTAAATTACTATCTCACCTAAGGACATCCACCCGTGTCACTGTGGTGATAGAAGAGGCACAGAGTATAATAGGATAAGCCCTGGCTCGGAAGTCCACAGAGAGACCTCAACTCTGGTGGCATCTGAGCCACTAACTTCCTCCAAGACTCATCAATCCAGCAGACTGCAAGCCCTGAGGGTGGGACCGCCTCTTACCCTTCTCTGAAGGCTCAGCTTGCCTGAGGCTATGGACTCAGTCCAAACTCCAGAAAGTTTTACCTCCAAAATCTTGGGCAATGAAACTGATGCCCATTATACTGAACCAGGCTTTGCCAGCTACTTGGTTCCTTTTGAGTTCTCCCAGAAAGACTGAATCCGGCCTGGTGTGGTAGCTCACACCTGTAATCCCACACTGGGTAGGTGTTAGATAAATGGCAGATAATGAGAATCTAAAACTGCTCTAAAAAATAAAGTCTCTATAACAGTGTATATACTTAATATGGGATTGATATGAGGTGGTTTACAATTTGTTGGGTTTTTTTTTTTTTTTTTTGAGACCTTTCTCGCTCTGTCTCCCAAGCTGGAGTGCAATGGTACAATCACGGCTCACTGCAGCCTTGATCTCTCAGGCTCAAGGGATCCTCCCACTTCAGCCTCTCAAGTAGCTGGGACCACAGGTGCACACCAACATGCTTGGCTAATTATTATTTTTTTAAGACAGGATCTTGTTATGCTGTCCAAGCTAGTCTCAAACTCTTGGACTCGAGCAGTCCTCCCACCTCAGCTCCCAAAGTGCTGGAATTACAGGTGTGAACCATTGTACCTGGCCGGGGCTGCAGTAGTCTTAAAACAAGGTAGTCAAGGAATAGACTTCGTAATAATCATTTCCCGCCTTCCTATTTTCTAAATCTGTATCTTGTACACAAATTTTTTTTCTTTTTATATAGAATCTCGCTGTGTCACCCAGGCTGGAGTGCAGTGGCATGCTCGGCTCACTGCAATCTCCAGCTCCTGAGTTCAAGCAATTCTCCTGCCTCAGCCTCCTGAGTAGCTGGGAGTACAGGCTTGCGCCACCACAACCAGCTAATTTTTGTATTTGTAGTAGAGATGGGGTTTCACCATGTTGGCCAGGCTGCTCTCGAACTCCTGGCCTCAAATGATCCACCTACCTTGGCCTTCCAAGGTGCTGCGATTACAGGCGTGAGCCACCGCGCCCGGCCTGCACGTTGTGCAAACTTCTTTCATTGCAGTGATAGCATGGGTCTTTATCCAGCTGAGCTGTGCATAGTATTTGGGGTATGTGAAAAGATTTTAGGTGATACACAAATGAATGTTTTTATTCTACTATTTATTTTTATGTTTATCATGATAAATATAGGTAACCTAGATAGTAGTGATAGGAAGTTTTCCTTTAAGATAAAGAATGGTCAGCTGTGTGCAGTGGCTCACACCTATAATCCCAGCACTTTGGGAGGCCAAGGTGGGCGGGTCACGAGGTCAGGAGATCAAGACCATCCTGACCAACATGGTGAAACCTCATCTCTACTAAAAATAACAAAAGTTAGCTGGCAGACCAGGCATAGTGGCTCATGCCTGTAATCCAAGCACTTTGGAGGCCAAGGCGGGCAGATCACCTGAGGTCGGGAGTTCAAGACCAGCCTGACCAGCATGGTGAAACCCCGTATTAAAAAAAAAAGTTAGCTGGCATGGTGGTGCGTGCCTGCAGTCCTAGCTACTTGGGAGGTTGAGGCAGGAGACTTACTTGAAGCTGGGAGGCGGAGGTTGCAGTGAGCCGAGATCGCGCCACTACACTCCAGCCTGGTGACAGAGTGAGACTCAGTCTCAACAAAGCAGATAAAATGGTAAATAGTATTGAAATGGTAAATAGCACAGGGAGCTGAGGTGGCCTGGCCTGCAAATAGAAATATGGGCCTCCCAAAAAAAATCCAGGAAGGGGAAACATAGAGAATGGATTTTTTTTTTTTTTTTTTTTTTACAAATGCTGCTGAGCAGCAACCACCTGGTTACACATCAGGGCCTTTGTAGGCCGCCTCAAGCCTCTCTCATCTGCCCTTTACAAGGAAGGCCTTTTGTGCCTTTAGGGGTTGATATGAAATATGTTGGTGTCACTTTATAAAATCAACACATTTTAGGAAAGTTGCACTTCAAACCAACTGTTATAAAGCAGAAATTCATAGTGAAGCCTAGGCACGGTGGCTCATGCCTGTAATCCCAGCACTTTGGGAGGCTGAGGTGGGCGGATTACTAGAGGTCAGGAGTTCTAGACCAGCCTGGCCAACATGGTGAAACCCCATCTCTACTAAAAATACAAAAATTAGCTGAGTATGTTGGTGCATGCCTGTAATCCCAGCTACTTGGGAGGCTGACGCAGGAGAATCTCTGAATCTCTGAACCCAGGAGGCAGAGGTTGAAGTGAGCCGAGATCTCACTACTGCACTCCAGCCTGGGGGACACAGCGAGACTCCACCTCAAAAAAAAAAAAAAATTCACAGTGATGCTTACTATCCACTGGCTACTGCGGCAGCTTTAAAAAAAAATGACAGGGGCTGTGAGAAATCCATCAGCTACTTTGTGTCACATCCAGAAAATAACGAATGGCTCTGTCCCCAGGGCTACAGCTGCCCAGAAGGGTATTATGAAGGATTAAGGCGTATCAAGGGAGTAATTCTAATTCAAGACTCACAGTGCCTTAAATCTATCATGATGAGAAATGAAAACTTCTATTTCTGTGTGCTGACAAGAAGGCCCGGAGAGACATTCTCAGAAAGAAGCAGAAATCTGAAGTCCAGGAGCTGGGGGTCAGGGTGAGGTTGGGCGGGGCCGGGCAAAGATGGGAGACAGCAGAAACCAATGAGTCCAGGCAGCTGAGGCAGAGGGGCCTCAGCAGCCTACGTCAGGGCTCAGAATACACATCATTCATTTTTTTCCTCATGAGTGAATGAATGGGCCTGGCTGGTGTTTCTGTAACATAGGAGCCTTCATCTTGACAGTATATCTGGGATTTCGGAAGATTTTGTGAAATGCTCTGCTGATATTTACTCAGCTACACGAACCTGTTTACTTTTTAAGTAAATATCTCCTTTTAGATTCAAGAGTAAATGAAATCTTAGGGAGTCAAAGCAAGCAGGCAGAAAATTGCACATCTGCTGATTGCAGTCTCCTATCTACACATTTGAAATCAAGAACTGGCTCCAGGTAGCTGTCCAGCCCTGGGGCTCAAGTCACCATGATTGGAGGCAGCCAGGCTTGGGTGCTGCTTCAGTATCTCCACCCAGGTAGCAAGTTCTGCCCCCAAGCAGGAGTCTGCTAGGCAGCAAACCCAGTTCTCCGACTCAGGCTGGCACCAGCCCGAGAAAAGAGAACAAAGGGCAATCATGAGCAAGGACAGGGCACGGCCTCTTCCGATAGATTCCACCCTTTCCAGGCTCCTCTCTAGAAAGCAAAGTAGAGCCAGGACATGTCTGCTTGAACACTCCTTCAGAGGTTCTTGCATTTTGGACAACTGCACTGGGATCCCAGAGTTCACTTGCAGAAAACGGAAGCCAGGCTATAGAACGAACTGTTCAGAGGCACCCAGGCCCAGAAACATACATAGAAAATGAAAAAATTATTCCAGATAGAAACAAACATATAAAAGAAAACTATCACTCCAGATATAAAAATACCATTCCACCCAGCACTTTGGGAGGCCCAGGTGGGTGGATCAACTGAGGTCAGGAGTTTGGGTTCAGCCTGGCCAACTTGGCAATAAAGACCCTCTCTTTATTAAAAATACAAGAATTAGTCAGGCAGTTGCCTGTAATCCCAGCTACTCAGGAGGCCAAGGCAGGAGAATCACTTGAACCCAGGAGACAGAAGTTACAGTGAGCCAAGATCATGCCACTGCACTCTCTAGCCTGGGTGAAAAAGCAAGACTCTGCCTTAAAAAAGTTAAAAAAAAAAAAATAGCTGTATGCAGTGGCTCACACCTGTAATCTTAGCACTTTGGGAGGCTGGGGCAGGCGGATCACAAGGTCAAGAGTTCGAGACCACCCTGACCAATATAGTAAAACCCCGTCTCTACTAAAAATACAAAAAAAATTAGCTGGGCATGGTGGCAGATGGCTGTAATCCCAGCTACTCAGGAGGCTGAGGCATGAGAATCACTTGAACCGGGAGGCAGAGGTTGCAGTAAGCAGAGATCACGCCATTGCACTCCAGCCCAAGTGACAGTGCGAGAAACAAACAAAAACACCACTCCAGAGGGACTCGAGTTCATAGTCAATTTCACCCACTAGGTGTTACTTACATCCCTAACTGGGCATGTCTGGTATAGTCTTCCCTGGTTCTGGTCCAGATCAACTTTTCTTATCATTCTCTTTGTGCTTGAGTTCTTTTCAGCCCCACAAGTTATGTGATAATGACAACCGTGTGTTAGTGTCAACAACAGTGAGTGCGGAGAGGTCTCTTCTGTCTGCAAAGTCCCATGTCAATGGCACAGATTCGGCCTACTGTCCTGTCACTCTGATAGTCTATGTTCGTTTGTTCCTGCAGGGTTCATGTGAAGCTGAAATGAGGGTGTCTTTCTCCAGGAACTCTCTTCCCACGGGAACAAGTCTGAAAATCTTCCTGTATAAATGTCTGTTACATCCGCAGAGGTTGGAAGATGTTTTGATAGACCTCTTTGGCTTTAAGCGGGGAAGATACATTCTAACTGGGAGACCCTCTCTGACCCGTGATTTCTTTCTATGTTCCCTTATCAGATGGTCCCTCCTTTGGAACAGTGAGAGTTAGGAACCGTCCCCATTCTTTTTCTGCCTTGCCAGGGACTTGTAGTGCTGCTGTTTCCTACCCTGACCAACTGGGATAGCCTCTCTGCACCAGCCCATGTGGTCCCAGCAAGAAGCTGAAGACCCTGAGTCAATCTCCCCAGTGGGAGACTCTTCCACACACCCAGACCACACGATGAACATTTGGAGGTTCATGAGGTGAGCTGTTTCTTTTTCTTTTTTTTTTTTTTGATACGGAGTTTTGCTCTCGTTACCCAGGCTGGAGTGCAATGGCGCGATCTCGGCTCACCGCAACCTCCGCCTCCTGGGTTCAGGCAAATCTCCTGCCTCAGCCTCCTGAGTAGCTGGGATTACAGGCACGTGCGACTGTGCCCAGCTAATTTTTTGTATTTTTAGTAGAGACGGGGTTTCACCATGTTGACCAGGATGGTCTCGATCTGTTGACCTCGTGATCCACCCGCCTCGGCCTCCCAAAGTGCTGGGATTATAGGCGTGAGCCACGGCGCCCAGCCCCTAGTGCATTGTTTTAAAGAGGAAACTCTCTAGAGACAAGGCCATGAGTGTCTACTAGATGAAAAGCCAGGCCCCAGCTGGAGGAGACAGCCTGTCCGTGGGCAAGAGGCTGGGAGAATGAGTAGGAGAGAAGAGATATGTCCCCTACCTCCCCAGCCTGGAGGAACCTGTCCTCACCCTGAGGGGGCAGTCCTTAATCTATGAGGACCTACCGTCAGCCCACCTGAGATGTACACAACATGACATGACCTGTCCATACATTCCCCGAGGGGACCAATCCTCAGCCTGGAGAATGTATTCCTATATTTCTTTGTCTCAAGTAGTCTATGAGCTATTAGAGGCCCCAGCTTGAGACCATCTGCTGATCATCTTAGTGCCCCTTCAGGGCACAGTGCCTAGGAAATATTGCTGGAGTTCCCCCAGCTTCATCAGTAACTTCCACTTTCCCTGGGACACACCCATGAAGATACACACCCTCATTCTTTCCAGTTTTCACCCTTTTTCTTGGCAGTTCTCGCCTCTGAACCAAAGGTTTGTAAGTTGATGTTGTTAAGAATTCCTCCAACTTCTTTTTTCTTGGGGAGCAGTTTCCAGGTCCAGTTCAACAAATACTTATTGTATGTCTATAACAGTGCAAGGGACTGGGCTACTAGCTATGAAGGCACAACCAATAGTGGAAGCATTGCCTGCCCTGCCCCACCTAGAGTCTATTAGGAAAACAGAGGGGATGCTTCCCTATGTTGTAGAGATATCCCCCAGAGAAGATGACCGTAGTTCACACAGAGCCCCCTGGAGACAGGATATCAATGTGGCTGTTGCATCCCAGGTTCTGATCCAAGGTAAGCCCTTGATGCTGACTCACACAGCCGAGCTCCTGAGACTGCTGGACTAGCTGGTTGCTAATGTGTGAGCTGTAGGCAGAAAGAGGACTTGCATGCTGGAATGTTTAGATCAACCAATCAACACCCCTAGAGGTGTCCACACAGGAGACAAATGTCAGTGAAAGGCAGGAGCCAGAGACAGAGCTGGTGTCATCCACAGTGACTTCCACAGCCACTCACTTCCTCCTGCAGAGACATGCTGCCTGGACATGTGGCTCTGCAGTCAGCATTCACCCTTCACTTCCACTGACACATTTTCTTTTTTTTGAGATGGAGTCCCGCTCTGTCGCCCAGGCTGGGGTGCAGTGGCACAATCTCTGCTCACTGCAACCTCCACCTCCTGGGTTCTAGCGATTCTCCTGCCTCAGCCCCCTGAGTAGCTAGGACTACAGGCACACACCACCACACCCAGCTAACTTTTGTATTTTCTAGTGAGACAGGGTTTCACCATATTGGCCAGGCTGGTCTCGAACTCCTGACCTTATGATCCAGCTGCCTCAGCCTCCCAAAGTGCTGGAATTACAGACGTAAGCCACTGCACCTGACTCACATTTTCCTTTTCTTTTTTTTTTAAGAGACCCGGTCTCCCTATGTTGCCCAGGCTGGAGTGCAGTGGCTATTCACAGACGCTATCCCACTACTGATCAGCATGGGAGTTTTGACCTGCTCCATTTCCGACCTGGCCCGGTTCACCGCTCCTTAGGCAACCTGGTGGTCCCCCATTCCCGGGAGGTCACCATATTAATGCCAAGCTTAGTGCGGACACCCAATCGGCATAGCGCACTACAGCCCAGAACTCCTGGGCTCAAGAGATCCTCTCACCTCAGACTCCCAAGTAGCTGGGACTACAGTCACTCACCACCGCGCCCGGCCACATTTTCTTATTTAATCTATTAGGAGTCCTGATTCGTTAACTAAGTCAGCAAGTCCTTCTCTGCCTGCTTCTTTTCTGGAAGACATTTTGGCTTCGAAGTTGATGTTATCTAACTAGCTTGACTCTTGGTCTCTGCACAGGTCTCCTGGTCACCAATGGGCCACCTCCAAGGCAGGCCCTCCATTGTGCCACCTCAACAAAGCAGGCTGGGATACGTGTCCACGAAGTGCTGTGGAACAGCAGAAGGGAGAGCCTTTACTCAGCTGATCCAAACAACTTCATGGAAGGGGTGGGATTGGGACAGATTTTGGAGGATACTGGAATTTGAATAGGCAGAAAGAAGAGGGAAGTGGTATATTTAGGTAAGCAGAGACTTAAAAGAAGGCAAGAAGAAAGAAGTGACAGGCCTGCTAAGGAGAAAACTATGCAGGAGAATCTGGGGAGGTACAGGCGAAGAGGCTTAGAGCCAAAGACCTCATGCAATGGCAATAGGGAGACATGGAAGGCTTTTGTGCAGGAGTGACATGATCAAAGCATAACTTTAGTAAAACTAAGCTGGCAGTGGAAGAAGAGCCTGGTTTTAAGCAGATCGAATGCCAAGTAAAAGATTCCCAGCATAGAATTATAAATAGAGTCTCCACAAATAAGAAAACTCTTGCCCTGGTTCACCCTAGGCATCTAGGGTGGAGGGGGATTAGAGTTTGTCATAAATGGAACTCCAAGAGAAGGGTAAAAAGGTAATATTGTGCTGCTCTATTCAAAAATAGCATTAAGCAGCAAAAACACATTTTGCAAGCCAGACTGTTATCTAAAGAAAGAATCCCCCAAGTTTCTTTCTTCCTTCGGCATGTCAGCATGCGGGCTTGGAGGACTCAGCCCACAGAGTTCCCCTGCAGTGCACAGGAGAGATCCCAGTTCATCATGAAAGCCTAGCTGGAAGCAGAATGAAGGAAGATATGATGTAGGAGAAGTAAATTAAAAGCCCACATTTTTTTTTCTGGCTACATAGATGGAGGAGAGAGGAAAAAGAGAGCAAGGAGACAAAGCAGGCAGGTATGGGATCCCACATATCCCCATCAAGACTTGCACTTGAACAGGGAAAGGGAGAACTAAATAAATTCAAGGTGATGTCAAGAGCAGATGATCATATCCAGGGTGGCTGCCATGGCAGGATGGGGTGGTAATGGCAGAAGCTGGGGATGGCAGCTGGGCAGGCGGGCAGGGGCAGGACAGGGCAGACACTTGGGGGCTGCAGCTAGGATGCCCATTGAACCCTAATCATGTAAGGAGAGACCAGGTCACAAGGCATCCAGCCTCAGACGTCAGTGGGGCAAGAAGAATTCAAGTGGGCCAAACTCATCCCCCCAGGGAACAGAGTGGTGGTGGCCACCATCTTCAAGGATTCCAAGTGTTTGCTGTTGCTTTAAGAAAATGTATACCCACCCTTCTCTGATACCACCAGACACCGTCTTGGGGCCAGAAGAGCTGAAGGACAGGCAGTCTTAGAGACTGAGTATCTGTATCCAAATTCAAGGCAGTTTCCTAAAGGGGCCATTTCAGTGAACAGATCAGACCATGTTTCAACAAGATTGAATATAAAGTTATTTTTTCCCACTAATCAGTGGGTAGGGGGTGGGGTGGACCTCAGGAGAAGAGACCATGTTAAAGATGGAAAATCTTTAAATTGCACTCCCTTTTCTCTGCACGTCAGAGTGGCAGTAAGTTACATTTTGCTCTATCAGATTACGAACTAGGTAGAAGAGATAGGAAGCTATGGGGTCGGAAAATTGGGACAGCATTTGGCTATGCCATCAAATCGTACCTAGAAAACCCAATAATCTTATGGAATGTGGTGAACCTGTGCCTGTATCGTGTTCCTGCTAAAGCCACTGTTAATAAGAACACCTGCTTCTCCCTCTTAGGTGAAGCAGGGTTACAGGTGGCAAACTTCCAGCACTAATTAGCACTCCGCAATAATCACTCTCCATCTTGAGGGCTAACATCCCTATCTCTCCCCATCCCATGCCTCGACTCTCAAAGAAACAAGCTCGTAAACTGGGGTTGGATCAACACTTCACAACCCGTATCGTCATGCAGTGTGCAGTTCTTGTGCATATCCTAGTGGAAGCTGGGTTCGCTGGCTAATGGGATACAAGACAGCAAGAGCTGAGAGTCAAGGGTGCAGTAGACAGAGGAGGCGGTAAGTCCATCTCCATTACTTTCTCCTCTGAGACTGAGAACAATCCACACAAATGTGGTCAGAGCCAATGGTAGGGGGGTTATTTTTGGTTGCAAAGAAACATTGCAGTGGATTGAACTGATGAGCAACAGGCCACTTGCTGGAATCTTATCAACCAGCTTTTCTGAAAGGAAAGAGAGGTAGGTGACCACGTGGCCAGCGCCTTCTCCTGTCTGTCCTGCATCTGCTCTTCCCACATTGGAACCTGAGAACTCATTCTTGGTATAGCAAAGGGGTGCTACTGAAGTTTTAAGTATCATTAACATCATCCAAAACAGTTCTTATTTTGCCTTCACATATGTACGTTGAAATGCTTCATGCATTTGTTTTCAATGTAAAAGGCTATATGATAGCAACCTTCAAGGAAAAAATGTTTGGCCGGGCACGGTGGCTCACGCCTGTAATCCTAACACTTTGGGAAGCTGAGGCGGGCGGATCATCTGAGGTCTGGAGTTCTAAACCAGCCTGGTCAACATGGTGAAACCCTGTCTCTACTGAAAATACAAAAATTAGCTGGGCATGGTGGCATGTGCCTGCAATCCCAGCTGCTCGGGAGGCTGAAACAGGAGAAACATTGGAACCCAGGATGTGGAGGCTGCAGTGAGCCAAGATCATGCCACTGCACTCCAGTCTGGGTGACAGAGCAAGACTCTGTCTCAAAATAAAATAAAATAATGTTTAAAAGTCAAAATCACCCATAATCCCAATATTCTAATTTTTTGTGTTTTGCATATTACCTTCCACCTCCACACTTATTTTACAACCTTGTAATCGAGTGTATAGACAGTATGGTATTCCCCTTTCATTTTCATTAACAGTATGTCAAAAGCATTTTCCCACATTTTCATAAAGTGACTAAGAAAGGGGCCAAGTGCAGTGGCTCACACCTGTAATCCCAGCACTTTGGGAGGCTAAGGCAGACAGATCACTTGAGGTCAGGAGTTTGAGACCAGCCTGGCCAACATGGTGAAACCCCATGTCTACTAAAAATACAGAAATTAGCCAGGTGTGGTGGCACACACCTGTAATCCCAGCCACTTAGGAGGCTGAGACAGGAGAATCGCTTCAACCCAGGAGGTAAAAGTTGCAGTGAGAAGCGATGGCGCCATTGCTCTCTAGCCTGGGCACCAGAGTGAGACTCTGTCCCAAAAAAAAAAGAAAGAAAGATTAATAATAATGGCTACAATCTATTTCCTTATGTGTCATGCCATGATTTACACCATGTATTTTTTAAGTTCAAAGCAAAAGTTTTGTCCCACCCACCACTGTGGCCCCTGTTGTGTTCTGCCATAGTGAACCCTCAACAGACCTCTGTCAGGAAATCACATGCAAGATCAATAATCAATAGCATGACAGCAACAGTATTCATCTTGGCCTTTGTCAGCCTCCAAGTTCTCCCACCTCATCCCACTGCAGCCTCTGCCTATTAAGAAAGGTCTCTCCTCCCTCAGCCCATTTCCCAGACAGAAGTGGAAACCCCAGGTGGGCACACTGGCTTACACTTGGAAATCCCAGCACTTTGGGAGGCCAAGACTTGAATTCAGGAGTTCAAGACCAGCCTGGACAACACAGTGAGACCCCCATCTCTATAAAAATAAAAATAAAACATTAGCCAAGTGCAATAGTGTGTACTGTAGTCCTAGCCACTCGGGAGGCCAAGGCGGAAGGATCACTTGAGTCCAGAAGGTCAAGGCTGCAGTAAGCCATATTTGTGCCACTGCACTCCAGCCTGGGCAACAGAGTGAGGCCTTGTCTCAAAAAAAGTGGGGTGGGGGACCCCAGAGGCCCACAGTCCTAGCCCCTCCCAGGCAGGCCTGAAAGGAATGGTAACCATGGATGGTTCCAGAGGGCAGCAACAGCAGCAGAGCAAGCCCCGCTGCCCTGTATTCAAAAGTGGTCACGGCAGTGTCCCTTCATGCTGTGGTCCTGACCAAGGGTATGGTCATTTCCCAGTTCTCAACTCCGTTTATTTCCCATGCCTGTCTCCGCAGCCCTCTGGCAAGTCTAAGAGCTACCCAATATGCTGTCAATAAATCTCTTTTCTACTTCAATTAGCCTCAGTCTGTTTCTGTTGTTTGCAGAGACAACAGAAACAGACCGGTTCAATCCTCATTTTCTATTCCTGTCAAAGACTGTCCAAGAGAGAACTGAAAATCTATTTACACCGAGGCAGAAAATTACCCATTCATACAAAGCTTTACTACATATTCTTTTTTCATATTCTCTCATTCGATTTGTCAAGTCAAAGCATTATAACTTACCTATATGTATTATGTTCAACTAAAAGATAAGAAAAATAGGGCCCAGAGTGGCTCAGTGAATGACCCAGGGTCACACAGTACATCTCGGGTCTTCTAACTGGAAATTCCGAGCTATCTTCACTTATCAAGCTACCTCCCACTTGAACAGGCTCCATTTCAGGCACTGCAGGATGGCAGGAAACTAATTGGGGATAGGGAGAGGGAATATAGAACGGGGGAGACTTCTCAGATGGAGAAATTAGAACAAGTAGGCATATAGAACAAGTAGTGGTTTCTGCCAGTTGAG
Organism: Saguinus oedipus; assembly: GCA_031835075.1. Lineage (NCBI taxonomy): Eukaryota > Metazoa > Chordata > Mammalia > Primates > Cebidae > Saguinus > Saguinus oedipus. The sequence goes on from CM063183.1 coordinate 107,058,833, forward strand.
GGGGAAAGAGGTCTTGGAGCCACACACACACACACTCACACACACACACACACACACACACACACACTTACCCAGCTTAAACGCCCTCTCTGCTTTTCCATTACGAAGTGCTAAACCTCCTATGAATTGGTGAGCACCACCCCAGCACAGCAAAGCACACCTTTGATGAGTTTCTATTTTTGTGACACTAAGTGTCCCATCCTATGGACTTGAAAACCAAACACCCTCAGTTGAAATGATTCACACACTGAAACCCTGGAGAGGGAAAAGGAACGAAACTGCTGCTTTGCCAGTTTGGTATGAGGGCAGCCAGACCCCAGCCTCCTGCTGCTGAATGACCAGCATGCTACCTGCTGGCGGGAATTCAACAAGTTTTGGAAAGGTTCGGATATAAATGCAGGGAGCAGCTCCAAACAGGTGACAAAGAAATGTAAGAGGTGGCCCCTGAGTGTGTGAGGCAGGCCCCTAGCATTTTGAGACTGAAATCACAGAAGAAGAAGAGGCCCCTCCCACAGATCCACTGCCACTGATGGAATAGTGGGCTCCCTCGGCAGGCGCAACACAAGTGGACGCACGTGGCGTGCCAGAGATGCCAATCTGCTGAAACAAGAAAGAACGAGAAAGCAAGGAAGCTGCATCCAGCTGAGCTCTGGAGCTAACCGTGATTTATCAGACGCAGGAACGTGTCTTAGCTTGGGTTCCATCGAGAGAAGAGCCTGGGACCAGATTTTGGGAGCAGGTTGTTTATTTGGGAAATGGTCTCAGGAAGGAGTGTGGGAGTGGGGAAAAACCCAGGAGAAAAGACAGTGAGTGTGTGTTACTGACAGAGTGGCCACCCTGTTTTAACACATTAATGATAAAGATTAAGTATCATGTATGGTAATAAAAATAATAATACTGAATAAAAGGCCCACAAAGGATGGTTACCATTGTGGGTAACAGAGGCTCAGTCTTGCTGGGACCCTCTGAAGAAGCATGCAGAATGTGCCTCAGTTATCCCACCAGAGGATGGGGAAGCTGGAGAATATAGGTACCATTTGGTTTGTCTGTTTATTTTTGAGATGTAGCCTCGCTCTGTTGCCCAGGCTGGAGTGCAGTGACACGATCTCTGCTCACTGCAACTTCTGTCTCCTGGATTCAAGTGATTCTCCTGCCTCAGTATCCTGAGTAGCTGGGATTTCAAGCATGTGTCAACATGCCTGGCTAATTTTTGTATTTTTAGTAGAGAGAGGGTTTTACCATATTGGCCAGGCTGGTCTTGAACTCCTGACCTCAAGAAATCTACCTACCTTGTCCTCCTAAAGTGCTAGGATTATAGGTGTGAGCCACTATGCCCAGCCCCATTGGGTTTTTGAGTTTTGGTTTTGTTTTGTTTTGTTTTAAGACAGATTTTCACTCTGTGGCCCTGGCTGGAATGCAGTGGTGCAATTACCGCTCACTGTAGCCTCAACTTCCTGAGCTCAAGGGATCCTCCTGCCTCAGCCTCCTGAGTAGCTAGGACTATAGGTGCATGCCACCATGCTCAGATAATTTTTTATTTTTATTTTTTGTAGAGACAAGATCTCATTATGTTGCCCAGGTTGATCTTGAACTCCTGAGTTCAAGTGATCCTCCCTCCTTGGCCTCCTAAAGTGCTGGGATTGGCCGGGCGTGGTGGCTCACACCTATAATCCCAGCACTTTGGGAGGCCAAGGCGGGTGGATCACGAGGTGAAGAGATCAAGACCATCCTGGTCAACAAGGTGAAACCCCGTCTCTACTAAAAACACAAAAATTCGCTGGGCATGGTGATGCGCACCTGTAATCCCAGCTACTCGGGAGGCTGAGGCAGGAGAATTGCTTGAACCCAGGAGGTGGAGGTTTCGGTGAGCCGAGATCGTGCCATTGCACTCCAGTCTGGGTAATAACAGCGAAACTCCGTCTCAAAAAAAAAAAAAAAGTGCTGGGATTACAGGCATGAGCTGCTATGCCCAGCCATATCATCAGTTAATGGCTGTCCCGGGAGTGTTAGTCCTTCCGCCATTACCTCCCTCTCCCCACAAACACACACAATGCTCGGGAGAAAACCAAGAGTGAGTGAAGCAGAGTAACAGCTGCAGTGCTTAATGTGGGGCCACAATTTCCAGAATTTAAGCCATGCCGAAACCAGGCCTGCCTAGCAGTGGGCATGTAAACTCTGCCGCCCCAGGAGAGAGGAATGTGCTCAATGTCACCATGTAGATGCCCCCAGCCAAATCCAAACAACTGTGGGAAATGTCTGCAGTACTCATGACCTGATTTATCCTACAATTAAATGACATTTAAAAAAACAAAAACGAAAAAAGAAGGGGGAACAGACATAAGAAGCATGCACATCCAACGTCACGCTTACTCTTTTAAGGATCCTAATTTGAACAAACCAACTGTAAAAAGACTGTTTTGAGACAATTGAGGAAAGCTGAATGTGGGCTACATGCAAGATAATATTAAGAAATCTATTGGCTGGGTGCAGTGGCTCACACCTGTAATCTCAACACTTTGGGAGGCTGAGGCAGGAAGATCACTTGAGCCCAGGAGTTCGAGACCAGCTTGGGCAACATAAGGAGACCCCCCTGTCTCTACAAAAAATGTAAAAATTAGCTGGGCATGGGTGCCATGTGCCTTTGGTCCCAGCAACTCAGAAGGCTGAGGTGGGAGGATTGCTTAAGCTCAGGAGGTCAAGGTTGCAGTGAGCTGTGATACTCCAGCCTGGGCAACAGAGCAAGACCATTCCCTCCCTCCCCCAAAAGGAGAAAGAAATATAATCTGCTAGGTCTGAGAATGGCGTGTAGTTAAGTTTGCTTTTTTAAGTCCTTTCCTATTAGAAATCTATACTGAAATCTTTATGGATGAAATTCCATGACTGAGATTTGCTTTAAAAGACTCCAGCAAAAAAAGAAAAATGTTGCTGCACGTGTAGATGAAATAAGAATAGCAAAATGATGATCGTCGTTGAAGCTGGGTGGTAGTTGTAACATGGTAGTGTGCAATTCTCTCTACTTTTATGTAGAGAAATGTCTAAAAACAAGGTGGCATTTGGGGGAAAAAAAGGAAAACAATAGGCTCCAAAAGGCCATCATCTATCCACTGCGCATTTACTGAGTAGTTTTTTGTGTGTTCAAAGATGAGTGAAACGATCTCTACCCTCTGTGAGCAGAAGGTGGAGGGACAAAGAGGAGATAAGTACTCAAGCCATGTGCACAGTTGAGAAACAGTACGGCACCACTCCTGGAGGCCACCGTCCAGCCAGGAACTCACTCACTTCCATGGGAGTGATACTGACGGGGAGTGCTGGATGGAGCCTGCATTGGAGAAGAGAGAAAGCCTGTCGTTCTTCACACTTCCCCCGTCCTGGAGCCGACAGCTTAGTTGCCTATATTAAAACCTTCCTTCTAAACCCTCATTTTTATAAAATCCAATTTGATTTCTGATTCCTAAGATTCCTGTACGTTCAGTTGGCTAATACACTCAAATATTATTAGCAGTGTTTTGAGAATTCCTAGAAGAAGCAGAATTGGGTGGTTAGGGGTTGAACAGGGAGGCGGGAGAGAAGTAGAAACTTGGATTTGGGAAGGCTGGAAGTGGGAAAGGTGGGTCGGAATTCTGCAAGGCGTTGGCATCAGGCTTACGCCTAACAGGAAGGAGGAAGCAAGCTCTCAAGATAGGCTGAGGGTCCCAATAGTTTCTGCAATGCTTTGCACAGAGTGATGTGGAACCTGGGGCCCAGGGCCCTGAGCAGGTTCTCCTGCAAGCCCCGTTCAATCCAAAGTGATCAGGAAGAGCTTCCTCCATCAAGGACACCCAGGCGACTCTGTCTCTGACCCCCAGACTGCAAGAGGGGAGTCATCACAGTTCAACTCAGCTGAACATCTTTGAATTTCACTGCGTGTCAGAATATACACCGACCCTGAAGCTATGGAGACAAAGTGGGCTCTTTCTCTTTGTCAAGGTTCTTCGATTGTAAACAACAGAAGCGACCTCAGAGTCCTAATGGAAAAGCTGAAGAATCAAGCTTCAGAGAAGACAGAGACCAGAGGAGCTCTGGGGATTTAGACAAGCCCCAACCATGTTCGGCCTTTTTGTCACTCCGCTCGAGTCCAGGTACCAGGAAAGGAGCTTCCGGAGGGCCTGTCAGAAGCATGCTTGGAGAAGGTGTGTTATAATAGGAAAGGTGTTTTTTTGTTTAGAGATGGAGTCTCCGCTCTGACTTCCAGGCTGGAGGGCAATGGCGCCATCTCAGCTCTGCGGCTTCTGCCTCCCAGGCTCAAGTGATTTTCGTGCTTCAGCCTCTCAAGTAGCTGGAACTACAGGCGTGTACAACCGCATCCAGCTAATTTTTATATTTTTGATAGAGATGGGGTTTCACCACGTTGGCCAGGCTGGTCTCGAACTCCTGGTCTCAAGTTTACCTGCCCGCCTTGGCTTCCCAAAGTGCTGGGATTACAGGCATGAGCCACCACGGCCAGCTAATAAGAAAGTTTTTAAAAAGGAAAGTTACTAGCCACTCCTCTCAGTCAGTTGCTTGGCCTCTGGCCGTCTGGGTTGTCTAGAAGGCAGACTCTGTGCAGGCTGAGCACAGCAGGGAAGGGGCTTCGTTAGCTGGGGGCTGAGTCTTTGTTTCACACTGACTCATCCCTGCATTTTGAGGCTGTTGACTGTGTAGACTCAGCCCTGGGGTAGGTGAAGTGGGGTCAGGCCTGTAGTTCTCACAAATCTGAGATAATCTGTAAATGGTTTTCTCCCTGGTTTTCTTTCTCAGTAGAAGCAGTTCTTTTTCTTTTTCCTTTTTTTTTTGGAGACAGAGTCTCACTCTGTCGCCCAGGCCGGAATGTAATGGTGTAATCTTGGCTCCCTACCTCTACCTCCTGGGTTCAAGCTATTCTCCTGCCTCAGCCTCCTGAGCATCTGGGACTACAGGTGCACACCATCACGCCCAGCTAATTTTTTGTGTGTTTTTAGTAGAGGTGGGGTTTCACCACGTTGGCCAGTCTGTTCTCGAATGCCTGACCTAGTGATCTGCCCACCTCAGCCTCCCAAAGTGCTGAGATTACAGGCATGAGCCACCGCACCTGGCTTAGTAGAAGCAGTTCTTACAGAAGTTTCTATTTGCAAGAGAGGTGACTCAAAACTTGATAACTGATTTTGTTTTGCTGTAAATATCTCTTTAAACATTTTTTTTTTTTTTTTTGAGACAGAGTTTCACTCTGTCACCAGGCGCCAGGCTGGAGTGCAGTGGCGTGATCTCGGCTCACTGCAACCTCTGCCTCCCGGGTTCAAGCAATTCTCCTGCCTCAGCCTCCCAAGTAGCTGGGACTACAGACGCGTGCCACCGCACCCAGCTAATTTTTTATATTTTAGTAGAGACAGGGTTTCACTATGTTGACCAGGATGGTCTTGATCTCTTGACCTTGTGATCCACCCACCTCGACCTCCCAAAGTGCTGGGATTATAGGTGTGAGCCACCATGCCCGGCCCTTAAACATTTTTTAAAACCCTGTAGAACTTTGGAGGGGAAGTCTCCCCTGCCCAGAGCTGCAGACTGTGGTGGTGGCCTCCAGTCACATCGGTGGGGGCTGGGCACACCTAGGACAAGGGCTCCTTTCTTACCCCAGGGTCAGGGCAAGCATCTTTGGTGACCACAGTCAGGGTGGGCTTGCGTTTTATTCTGAACTGTGCCTGTGAAGTGCACCCGGCCCTGCATGGGGAGTTGGAATTACTCATGCCCAGTCAGCCAGCTACTGGAGATAAAATCAGAACAAAAACTGAAGACACTTGGGGTTGTGGCGTGGTTGAATAGTGAGTCACACTTCATCATCTTCCACTCCCAGCTCAAAGATCTAAAGGAAGAAGAGTCTGAAGGTCACTGAGTTTCATGAGCTCCCACTACAACAGAGACTTGGATTCCCCTCTCCAGCATTCTGGCCATTGAATGGTCCCTGCTATCCTTGAGCATCTTTGGTGACAAGGAACTCACCTTCCAGGGAAGCCTCTTCCACCTCGGGACAATTCAGATTATGAAAGAACTCTCAGATACAGAACTGAAGCTCTCTACCTACTTGTTCCTTTTGGGTTTCACAGAATTTTTTTTTTTTTTTTTTTTGAGACAGAGTCTCGCTCTGTCACTCAGGCTGGAGTGCAGTGGCAAGATTTTGGCTCACTGCAGCTTCTACCTCCTGGGTTCAAGCAATTCTCCTGCCTCAGGCTCCTGAGTAGCTGGGACTACAGGCGCATGCCACCAAGCCTGGCTAATTTTTATAATTTTAGTAGAGACGGGGTTTCACCATGTTGGCCAAGATGGTCTCAATCTCCTGACCTTATGATCCTCCCACCTTGGCCTCCCAAAGTGCAACCATACCTGGTCCCCCAGTTTTTTTTTTTTTTTTGGCAGGGTCTGGCTCTGTCACCCAGTCTGGAGTGCAGTGACATGCTCTCAGCTCACTGCAACCTCCGTCTCTCGGGCTCCAGCAATTCTCAGGCCTCAGCCTCCCAAGCTGGGAGTATAGGTGTACGCCACCACACCCCACTAATTTGTTGTATTTTCAGTAGATATGTGTTTTCGCCATGTTGGCCAGGCTGGTCTCAAACTCCTGGCCTCAAGTTGATCCACCTGCCTCGGCCTCCCAAAGTGCTGAGATTATAGCTGTGAGCCACCACACCTGGCCAGGAAAAAAATTTTTTCCTCTTTCAATCAGATATATGATAAGAGTTTTCAGTCTCCTCTAAGCCACAGCCTCAGTCCTTCAGGTATCTCCTGTGATGTGTCTTAAACCTCCCCACCAGCCCTAGTGGCTCCCTCTGCATGCAGTCCAGGCTGTCCCCATCTCTCTTAAAGCCTGTGAGCAGAAAAGTCCAGTTTTCCAGGTAAGCAGAGTGTGGCTGCTAATACTGCATGATGCTTGGTGCCACATAGGCAGCCATAAGCATTGTGGAAGACAGGAGAAAAGTGGAGTAGAGAAGACAGGAGAGAGAGGAGGAAAGAAAGGGAAGATGAAAGAAAAGGAAGGAGGGAAGGTGGATGGCTTTCAGCCAACACCTGCATGGCATTTCTAGCAGAGTTGCTGCTGTTGCAGTCTCCCCTGCCTGGGCTGGGCTGGGCTGTCCCAGACCTTGTTCCCAGGTGCCCCCACAAACTTGCTGCTGTTCAGAAGGCAGGCTCTGTTGGAGTCCTCAGCATACTTGCTCCTGCTCCCAGAGAACTGGGCCCTGGAGAGAGAGCAGCACACAGAGGCAGCTAGGAAAGCCGACAGCCTCTCAGCCCCATTCAGCACCACACCCCAGTACTTCGAGCTGGGGCCGGGAAGGGATGCAGAGGTCCAAGCTTGGGCTCTGTAAGCTGCTGGCCCAAGGCAGTCAGTGGTTGCTCTGGTTCCAGTTGTGGAACGCACTTCAGAACTCACCCCCAAACTTCCACACCACTAGCTAGGGCCAAGAGAAAACAGAGACGGGAAGATTCAGTGGAATGATGACCAGAGGCATTTTCACTCAGGGGGCACCGTCCTACTCATTAGCTCTTTGTGTTGTTGTTGTTGTTTGTTTTGAGAACAGAGTTTAACTTTGTCACCCAGGCTGGAGTGCAGTGGCACGATCTCGGCCCACTGCAACCTCCACTCCTGAGTTCAAGTGATTCTCCTGCCTCAGCCTCCCAAGTAGCTGTGATTACAGGCAAGTGCCACCACGCCCGGCTAATTTTTGTGTTTTTTGTAGAGATGGGGTTTCACCGTGTTGGCCAGCCTGGTCTTGAACTCCTGAACTTAGGTGATCCACCCACCTCGGCCTCCCAAAATTCTGGGATTACAGGCATGAGCCACTGTGCGCAGCCCATACTCATTACCTCATTCAGTCTCACTGGGACCTTTATTTTCTTATTTCACATATATATATAAGCAAAGGATCAGAGAGCCTTGCCCAAGGTTAATCTCAGTGTCATTCAGAGAACTATAGTTATGTAGAGTCACACACTTAGACAGCGAGCGTTAGGGGCCAGAATTCAGTCTCTGTCTCACGTCATTCTCTCCTCTCTCCAGTCCTAGTAGATACTGTTCTTACTTTCAGAGATAGAAACTGAGGACCAGAGATTAGGTAAGTGTCCCAAGGTCACATAACTAGTGACTATCACAGAATAAAAATTTTGGTTGTTCAGGCTAACACCCATGCTGTGTCCACTTGATGTACATGGGAGGTTTCCTCCCATACAAATGAAACAGCCCATTGCGATAACAATACAAATAATCTGTATGAAAAGTCTTTTCTGCTCTTTTTTTTTTTTTTTTTTTTTTGAGACAGAGTCTCACTTTATCCCCAGGTGCCAGGCTGGAGTTCAGTGGCACAATCTCAGCTCACTGCAATCTCTGCCTCCCGGGTTCAAGCAATTCTCCTGCCTCAGCCTTCCGAGTAGCTGGGACTACAGGTGCATGCCACCACGCCCAGCTAATTTTTATATTTTTAGTAGAGACAGGATTTCACCATGTTGGCCAGGATGATCTTGATCTCTTGACCTCATGATCCGCCCACCTCGGCCTCCCAAAGTGCTGGGATTTCAGGCTTGAGCCACCACGCCTGGCCTGTTCTGTTCTTATGCTAACTCCTTAGTCTGTGGAAACAAAGCATTTCACAGACTCGCAATCAAAGCAATGAAAACATCTCCCATTGTCTTTTCCATGATGTGCTCCTAAGAGGAAAACTGATATGCCAACAAAGATTGGCCCCAAGCACAGAATCTCCATGAAAGAACAATGCTTTTTTTAAAAGGCATCATAAGCAGAATACAAAATTATAGGTTCACTGTGATTACCACGGAGGAGGATGAAATGCATGTGGAAATAGACAAAGGCTAGAAGGGAAATGCAAACATTCAATCAGTCCAATCGCAAAGGGATGGTTTATTTTTCTTTCTTAAAAATGTATTTAGTGTCTATCAATTTGTGCCGTAACAAAAAAGACTTTGATATAATGCACAGATATTAATAATCTGAAATACAGAAGACCTCTATGCAGTGGTCTAAGCTGCAGCTTAGACCTAAGCTGCAGCTGCCGGAGTCCCTGGGATATTGCTGTTTGGTTGACCATGTTTGACCTTGACCCGTCCTGTAACAGTCACCATAGAGACGGAGGAGAAGAGGGAGAGGCGGGGCAGTCTTTCCACCAGGCAGTTTGGCTGACTGCTTGTTACTATAACATTTTAAACACAGACTGTTCCCAAAATCTCCATTTTTTGTAGAGCCTTGTCTTCAAGTCAGAGTCAGTTAAATTCTGCTGACTTCCCAGAGCACCTACTATGTGCTCAGCCCTGGATATACAAAGTACTGTAGGATAGGTCCCTGCCCAGTGACAGCTCATAGCAGGCTCAGTTCTTGGTGGTTTTTGGAGCCTGTGGAGGGTGAAGCATCATACGCTCCCAAACTGCTTCAAAACTTAAAAGTAATAAGAGCCTATAATGTACCCTTGAAGTCTCCAAATCTTGCTAAGCAATTTTCAGCCTTTTTCTTTTCTTTTTTTTTTTTTTTGCGTGAGATGGAGTTTCGCTCTTGTTACCCAGGCTGGAGTGCAATGGCGCGATCTCGACTCACCGCAGCCTCCGCCTCCTGGGTTCAGGCAATTCTCCTGCCTCAGGCTCCTGAGTAGCTGGGATTACAGGCACGCGCCACCGTGCCCAGCTAATTTTTTCTATTTTTAGTAGAGACAGGGTTTCACCATGTTGACCAGGATGGTCTCCATCTCTTGACCTCGTGATCCACCTGCCTCGGCCTCCCAAAGTGCTGGAATTACAGGCTTGAGCCACCATGCCTGGTTCTTTTCTTTTCTTTCTTTCTTTCTTTTTTTTGGCCCCCTAGACAGGACATGAGATACGTATAGTTTATTTTTATTCCTAGACTGTATCACCAACTTCTGTAGAACAGAGGCTGTGCTTTAATTACCTACATTCCTGGCATAAAGCCTAGCACTGGCCGTCTACTGAGCAGTATGAACTCGGTGTTTGCTGATGTACTGAGCATTGAGAATGAACTCTGTACTGTGCTTCTGAATGGAAGAGTGAATGGGTGGGTGGATGGGGGATGGTGGGGTAGATGGAGTGTGGAATGATGGATGGATAGATAGATAGGATGATGAGCAAATGATTGAATAGGTGGATGGATGATTGGGTGGATAGATGGATGGGGGTGTGGATGGTGGGAGGATGGATAGATGGATGGGTGGATAGATGAGTGGATGGATGAACAGGTGGATGGGTGAATGGATGAATGGATGGATGGATGGATGGATGGATGGATGGATGGATGGAGAGTAAGACACCGCCTCAAGATACAGATGCACAAGTTGGGAAATAGGAGGAAAGTTTAATCAAGAACTATTCACAAAGTGGAGGGAAACATTTAGGGAAATCAGTAATGGATAAAGTTCCCTGGGGCAAGAAACAGAAGGAGTAGATACCACCCCTAGTCCTGAGAGACAAAGGGAGAAAATGATGACCAGAACCCAAAGAGAGGAGCTGACCAGAGAGGAAGCATCAGGGAGAGAGAAGTAGGCAGACACACGGTATGTGTGGCCTTTTCCCACTGGCTTTTTTGCGTAGCCAGTGATGTCTTCCAGGTTTATGCATGTTGTTCTTTATTTCCTTTTATTGCCGAATAGCATTCCATCCTGTAGATGTACTACATCTTACTTATCTGGAATACATTATGAATGCTGCTATGAGCATTTGTGTGGAAGTTTGCACATATACATATGCTTTCATTTCTCTCGGAAATATATGTGGCAGTGGAATGGCAGGGTCATGTGGTAACTCTGTTTAGCCTTTTGAGGAACTGCCAGACTATTTTCCAGCCACTGTTAAGCGTCTGCGCCATTTAACATTCCCACCAGCAGCACACAAGGGCTCCAGTGCCTCCACATCCTCATCAACACATTATGATCTGTCTTTTTGATATGTAGCTGTCTTTTGATGCATCCTAGTGGGTGTGAAGTGGTGTCTCATTGTGGGTTTCATTTGCATTTCCCTGAGAGCTAATGGCAAACTTAGCTTTGCCTTGTTATTTCATCTGCAGTGGTGTCAGTAAAAGACAGTATGTTAGGTTTGGAGGGAACTTGGATATCACTGCTGCAACTTTGTCATTTTCTAGGTAAGAAAATGAAGGCTCACAGCAGACCAGTGGCTTGCCCACATTCATACAATCAGTTAAGGGCAAACCTGGGGGTAGATCTCAGGTTTTCTGACCCCTAGCCTATAACTTCTTTCTTTTTCATCTGGATTAGAGGACAAGTGCTGTGCCTCTCCAGGGCTGTCCCCACCCTTCTTCACCCTGCGCTGTGCCCAGAGAGGCTGGCATGTACCAGCTGCATCAGTGCATCCCTTGCCCTCTAGTTTCTTTTTTAAATGGCAACACTCTTTATTATTTTATTTTGTTTTTTGAGATGAGGCCTGGATCTATCACCCAGGCTGGAGTGCAGTGGCACCATCTCAGCTCACTGCAACCTCCACCTGCCAGGCTCAGCACCTTAACACCCTGCTAATTTTTGTATTTTTTTTGAGACGGCGTTTCGCTCTTGTTACCCAGGCTGGAGTGCAATGGCGCGATCTCGGCTCACCACAACCTCTGCCTCCCGGGTTCAGGCAATTCTCCTGCCTCAGCCTCCTGAGTAGCTGGGATTACAGGCACGCGCCACCATGCCCAGCTAATTTTTTGTATTTTTAGTAGAGACGGGGTTTCACCATGTTGACCAGGATGGTCTCGATCTCTTGACCTCGTGATCCACCCACCTCGGCCTCCCAAAGTGCTGGGATTACAGGCTTGAGCCACCGCGCCTGGCTTAATTTTTGTATTTTTTTATAGAGACAAGAGTTTCACCATGTTCCCCAGGCTGAACTCAAACTCTTGGCTTCCCAAAGCACTGAGATTACAAGCATGAACCATGATGCCTGGTCACCCTTTAGTTTCTTATGGGGTTCAGCCAGTAGAAGGCATCAGCTGGAGATTGGAGTGCAGGAGGCGCTAAGGCTGTGTGACCTGGCTCCCTTCAGGACAGACAAGAGGCTAGGAGGGAAACATGGTCAGGTGAGCAGCCAGCCAGCAGGAGCCTCTTTCAGAGGAAGATGTGAGTTTATTTATCTCTCTCGCTCTCTTTTATGCAGAAAGCTCTTCACTGCTGCTCAGCCCTGGCAGGGGGTGGCGGGGGGGGGTTGGCAAAGCTCCCCCCAACCCCATACCACCTCCACGAGTAATCACTAATATTTATCATGTGTTTGCCAAGTGCCAGGACAATGCCAAACACCTCGGAGGTGTTAGCTCATTTCATATTTGCAGGAACCCTAGGAGGCAAGTCCAGTTTCCAGACGAGGAAGTTCAGGTGTGGAGGGAGTAGCTGTCAAGGTCACACAGCAGTGCAGGTGCAGCCAGTGGCAGGACCAGATGTAGAAACTCCTGTTTCGGCACAATCCACACTCCATTCTCCAACCCTGCATTCTGATGCAGGGCCAGGCCATGCCATCGAGAGGTCACCATCTGCAGCACCCACCTGGCCGCCTCGAGGTCTAGTGTCCTGGGACTGTGACGGGACCAGGTACCAGTTGGGGGGCAGGCCTTCCATAAAGGCCTCATGGGAGCTGTGCAGGCCACACTGGGCATGGAAAACAGCCCTCCCTACTACCTCACAGGTCACTGTTGCCCCTAGGGTAGGAGGAAAGCCAGGTCTTAATCTGCGGCACATCTTAGTGCAGACTCATCATGTTTCAAGCATTCAGTAGTATGTGCGCTGAGTGGCTACCATATTAGACAGTGCATTTTGAAATTTCATAATACATTTTTGAAAATAAAGGCCCAGGAAAAGCAGGTAACCTTCCCAAGGTCACATAACTAGAAATAGCAGAGTTGAGGTGTGAACCTTTCCTGTCTGACACCAAACCAGGGCACTGCCCACTACCCCACACAACTAGGGGCCTCAGGGTGCAGATCTGGGTTTGGAATGTCACATCCTGCACACGATGTGGAGAAGGGCTGCCTGCTGACTTCCAGCTCAGCCTCCCGGTTATGAGGATGGCACCCAGGGGGTGTGGGGTGGGGCGGAGAGGCAGAAAGATGCAGTCTCTGTGTCCTGCAGGGAGGATTTGTACCCAAGAAGTCAAGGGTGCTCTAGCAGTTGAAGCTGTAACCCAGAAACAATCAGTCATTTTCTGCCTCTCCTTCCTGTCTCAGCAAAGCCCACCTCCAGCCCTCCCTAGGAAAGCCAGGAGCATGCAGTTTCCAAACTCCCAGTATTTGCTGTCCTTGCAGCAATAAGGCCACAGCCTGCAAAGAATGATGATGGAATCAATGGCATCTGAGGGTGACTTTGAAAAAGAACAGGAGCACTGCTGAAACAGCTCATTCAATGACAGGGACATCAATGAGGGAACCAGAGAGGGATCAATACCCTGAAGGTGAACCGTTTGCAAACGGGAACCACTATTGAGCAACTGACAAGCCAGCCTCAGAAGTGGGCATCCATGGGAACACAAAGGGAGATGCTTACAAGCTCCCCAACCCATCCTTTTTTCAAGCAGAGAATTCCACTTATGCACGTGTAATGGAAGTCTCTTCACCAAATCATGAGTACCTTTGAGTTCCGGAGCTTCAGAAGAGATTCTGGATTCCTTTGACCTGAGTGTCATTTCACGAACCACATCAGGTCTAAATAAATAAGAAATGGTTTCAATTCTGAAGTGCCTGCTTTGCACACATCGTGCGAGGGTCTGGGACCGGACCCAGGAGTGGGAAATTTAGAGATCTGGATTCAAGTCTTGGTTCAGCCGTTAACCACCTGGGAGCTCTCAGACACCACATCTCCCTGGACTGAGCTGCAGTTTTCCCCTCTATAAAGTGGGTCTGGATGACATGTGGTGTCCAGGGTGTGCCCATTCCTTAGTGACAAGGGGGAAAACGGATGGCTGGGAATATTCAAAGCAAAATATCTCGCATATAGAAGGAGCTCAATAAGTGATTGTAAATTGAGTGAAGGTAACAGGTAAATTCTAGATCCCTCTGCAAATATGAGCTCTGTTTACCATTTTTTGTGCTCACTCTCACTCCTGGCCACCTCCGCTGGCCTGTCTCTCACTCTCCCTGCCTGGTACTTGAAGCTCCCAACATTATCACCCTGCTGTGCCTTCCTGAGCACGCTGTTTTTCATGTATGACTATGTCTCTGCGTATGCTGTTTCTCCTGCCTAAAATTCCCTTCCATCCTGCGCTGGCTTGCCTAACCCTCATTCATTCTTTAGAACCCGAGGTAGGTGTCATTTTCTCCTGACTCCCTTCCTGCACATTATGTGTGAGTTTCCATTCCCAAACAGCATTGATCTCTTCTTCTCTGGGGCTGCCTCAGCATTGTGGAGACTGTTTTCCCTGCGTGTATAGAATTGTACTGCAATTGATTTGTATCCCCACTGAACTGGGACTCCCCAAGGGCAGGGACTCCTTGTGCGTCATTGTGGCCCCAGCCTGGGAGAGTGCGCAGGAAGATGGGTATGGCTCTAACATGCCCCACAGCGCCTTATTCCTCTAAGGAGGCCCGAGAATGTGCTCAACATCCTATCTGGGGAACCCATTCCCTTCCCTTAAACTTTGGCTTTGGTCGTCTGAAGAATCCAGGCTTTCCTATATCTGGGAGATCCCTTCCGAAGAACTCCCCAGCAATATGTGCTCCCTGGACCTAAACAGGAGACTGGGTCCACAGGGGCTGGGCGCTGGTGAGACCCTGGTGAGGAGCCGTCTTTGCAGCCGGCCCTCCTTTAAGCAAACATTGGTGGACAACTTACCACGGGATCCACAGTTACTTACCACAGTTACTTGGGATACAGAAACCAACATCACAGGCTCTGACTTGGGAGAGCTCATGGGCCAGTGGGAGGAAGCACAGAAGGAAACAGCAACAGCAGAGCTGGAGGCCCCCTATCCACCACCCCCAGGGCTGGTCCAGCCATTAACCCTTCTATTGCTAAAGGGTTTATAGGGTTCCAGGAAAGAATGGGAGCTATAGGGGGACATTCATGATGCTTGGGAGCAGCAACCCTTTACTCATGAGAGCAGCCTATTTCAATATGTTCACAACCACACACATGTCCGGGACACACACTGTCCACATTGGCCCTTAGGTAGAGACATGGAAGAGATGCTCCCTGAAGTTCCTTCCAGCAATGACAGGGAGGGCCCTAATCCAAGTGATGGAGGGCTCAAGTGAGACTAAACAAGATTTTGAACTGTAAGGAACTTCTGTTGGTCAGAAGTATTGTTCTGTGTTAACCAAGAGAGTGACTCTGTACTGGAAACTTTGGCCAGTGATGAAAGTCACTTTCGAAGAACTGTGGAATACGCAATCATTTTCCTGCCTACATTTTTTCACAAAAGCTGTCAGAGGCCCAGAATTCTGTACCAGGAAATACAGACAAATGCTATCATCAGAAACTGGTAAAACCGGTCACCACGTGAAGAGCATGTGTGAACAGGGTCTCTGATGAGACACGTCCCTGCAATGCCTGCTGGATACTCACCTTTCAGTCATCATCAGTCACACCGGAATCCAGGGAGGCACCCACGAATCCATGCAGCATGCACTGTGCGCAGGCAGCCCCGAACAGTGTCTTGCTTACTTGAAACAAGGAATTTGGCTTGGCAGTAACTAAGCTGGAATTTCTGAGGTTAATGATCTAGAATAATTGGTGCTACAAAAGATGCTTGAAATTAATATTTGTTGAACACCTACTAGGCATTCAATATTCTGTTTGGTGCTGGGAGAGACACAAACACAGTCCCTGCCTCCAAGCTGGGGAACTACCACGGCACATGGTGAACAATAAATTGCTTTTTTGTTTGTTTGTTTTTGAGACGGACTTTCGCTCTTGTTACCCAGGCTGGAGTGCAATGGCACGATCTCAGCTCACCGCAACCTCCGCCTCCTGGGTTCAGGCAATTCTCCTGCCTCAGCCTCCTGAGTAGCTGGGATTACAGGCACGTGCCACCATGCCCAGCTAATTTTTTGTATTTTTAGTAGAGACGGGGTTTCACCATGTTGACCAGGATGGTCTCAATCTCTTGACCTCGTGATCTGCCCGCCTCGGCCTCCCAAAGTGCTGGGATTACAGGCCTGAGCTGCTGCGCCCGGCCCAATAAATTGCTTTTCAACAAGACTGGAAAATGTAAGGACCCTAAAAGTATAGGGTGATATAGCACCTCAAGCCTCACAACTAAAGTAACTTCAAAATAGATCATGCTTAACTTCATGAACAATTTCTAAAAGCACCTTGAAGCTTTTTCTATCAACAAACATTTGCCTCTCTTACCAATCAGTCAATTAGGTACGTGCCCTGCCCTGTGGATTGTTGTCTACAAAGCAAATGACTTTAAACCAAACATTGAGAAAAAGAAAAACACATGGGTTCTCTCTTAGGTAGGGAGAGCCTAGCCCTGCGGGCACAGTCCAGGCTGAAGCCATTTCCACCATGCCTCCAATCCCCACCTTTCACCCTCACGCCTGTAAGTCTCTTCTCGACCAATAGCATTCACAGTGGCCCACTCTGTGTTTGAAATCCAGCTGGCAGCCTTGCACCTAGTCACACCCCAGTGGCCCCCCCAGAACTCAGTGGTGTCCCTCAGCCTGGTCTCCCACAGGGAAAGTCCCATTATCTGAGGTTCTAGACAAGATTCTGTACAGTTTTCAAGAGGGCACACAAAGGGGAGCTCCGAGTGGCAAGGAAGGCTCTGAGGCTCAGAGGGAGGGGGCAGAGGAGCTTCAGGGAGGGGTCTATGGCCTATGAGAATAGAGAGAAGAGAGTCTCACCCCTTCTCTACCTCCAGTGCTCCCAGATTCAGAGGAGACTGGCATCGTAGGGGTGGAAAAGGAAACAGCACAGCTGCTAAGCAAGACTAGGCAGGGTGATTTGGGACCAGAGGAAGTTGGGAGAAGTGAGAAAGGAAGAGAATGAGGCTGACAGAAAGGTCACCCTCCAGAAAAGTTGAGGCTGAGTCTACAGGGACTGGGGAGGCCCCGCAAGGAGTGTGGGACACTTTCTTCAGAACAACCAGAAATGGACAGTTCCGTATCCCTCTCAAGAATAACTGCGAAGCGCAGGGCATCAGGGCTGAGTGAGTCCTTGGAGATGATGATGATCAGTGTTATCAGAACAAACAGCAGCCACTGTGAACTGAGCACTCTCTGTGGGTCACATGCTGTGCAGGGCTTTACCCAAAGCATCTCATTTAAACCTCACAGCAACCACTGTGCTGAAGAGGAAACAGAGATGAGAGGAGTTAAGCTGCTCTCCCAGGGTCACCAAGTTCGCGAGTGGCAGATTGGACTGGAACCTGGGTCTTCTGACCACTCCAGATCCCGTGTTTAGTCAGGTGTCTTTTGAATGCAAGCTTCAGATGCTTTTTCTTAGCACAGGAACTGTTCTGAATTGTCATTACACATTTCATGACCATAAACTACTTTTGTAAATGATTTCTCTTTTATAAAATGGATTAAAGCATGCAATGGTCAAATGTGCCCTCAAGTCCTCTCACACATCTTACAGGAATGATATGGGAGGATGTCCTTCACCATCTAAATAGGCTGTAATTTTGAAATATTTATGAGTTGATAGGGTCAGAGGATTATTTAAAACTCCTGTAAGAACATAATCGCCTCTGTTTCACACAAGAATTGGTGTGGGGGTCAATACTGTGACCCCCACAATATTGGGTCTAAGAAAAATACATCTTAGACTGGGTGCGGTGGCTCACGTCTGTAATCCCAGCACTTTGGGAGGCCAACGCAGGCAGATAATTTGAGGCCAGGAGTTCGAAACCAGCCTGGCCAATATGGCGAAATTCTGTCTCTACTAAAGATACAAAAATTAGCTAGGTAATTAGGTGGTATACACCTGTAATCCCAGCTACTCAGGAGTCTGAGGGGGAAGAATTGCTTGAACCCAGGAGACAGGGGTTGCAGTGAGCTGAGATCATGCCACTGCACCCCAGCTTGTGTGACAGAGTGAGACTTTGTCTCAAAAACACACACACATATATACATACATACATACATACATACAAAATGTCTTGAAGTGACCTTGAATGCCTCTTGACTTCTGCATCTAATCAATATCAATATCTCTGGCCACCCTCCTGCACACACCCCACCCCTATCCCACTGCCACTGTCATCATTGCCTCTGGAGTTCTCTGCAGCACTTCCTACCCCAAAATCCTCCAATGTAATCTTTACAATGTAGCGGGGGGAATTTTTCTTAAAAATCCCATCAGGTGGCCCTCGGCTTAAAAGCATTGATGATAGAGAGAAAGTAGGATGGTGGTGGTTGCCAGGATCTAGGAGGAGGGGAGCATAGAGGGTTAATGTTAAATGGGTGCAGAGTTTCAGTTTTACAGGCTGAAAAGCATTCTGGAGATGGATGGTGCTGATGGCTGCACAGCATTTTGAATGTATCTAATGCCACTGCACTGTGCACTTAAAAATGATTTAAATGGCAAATTGTATGTTATATATATTTATCACAATAAAAAAAATCGATTTAAAAAGTATCTGATGATTTCTAATGGTCTCAGGATACAATGTCTTTTCCTCAGGGAGATACTCAAGGATCCTAAGAATGTGGTTTCAGGCCGGCACAGTGACTCACACCTGTAATCCCAGCACTTTGGGAGGCTGAGGTAGGAGGATCGCTTGAGGCCAGGAGGTTGAGACCAGCCTGGGCAACATAGCAAGACCTCTATCTCTACAAAAATAAGGAAATAAAACAAAATGTAAAACTCAATGAGTTCTAAAAAAAAAAAAACTCTGCAGGTTTTAAAGATTAGAGGAAAAAGGAATGTGGTCCCAATCTTGAGCAGCAACCTCACCTCCCACTTCCTTGCCTGCTGTACCACACACACACCACATCCCAAGCAATCTGTTCCCAAATTGCCATGCCTTCTCATGACTCCTTGCCCCTGTGCATGCTGTTTCTTCTCTCTGGGATGCATCTCTCCCTTTACCAATGGCTGAGAACATCCTAAGACCCATTTAAATAAGCCACCTCCTCTACAAAGCCTTCACACCTCCGCACACTTGACACCCGATGTGACCTTCTTCTCAAAGGCACAGGCCATGCCTTTGTCCCCTAGGTCTCCCCAAGGCCTAGCAGACGCTCAGTGAATGTTTGTTAACTGTTAAATGAATACATGTTTTGTCCCCATCCTGGGGAGCTTGACAAGACCTACATAAATGAAATAATTCATTTCTGAAAAGTGTGATGTAATCTAGAGGTACAATCGTATCTTTGACAACAGGGAGATCTTTGTGGGTCTTGGAGGAGGGCAAGTCTGAGGAGGGCAAAGCCTTCCAGGCAGGGGCGTCAATGACAGCATAGCTCCCCGAACCTGTTCCAGAGAGAGAAAGATGAGATCCAGGTGAAGGCTCTTCCCAGACTCCAGCTTTTGCACACTGTCCATGTGTGGCTTTTGCTTTTCTTTCCTGCTGGGGAGACTGGAAACCCCAGTATAACTGCAGGGAATGTGTTATTTTGGGGCTGCTCAGCCTCGGAAGCTCCTTCCTTTGTTGGAAGAATCCCTATTTTATGAATCTTAGTGAGAAGTGGAGCCCACTTTCCTCTTTGAATGGTGTACATTCTACATACTTATTCCCCTTAGCTTATCTTGAACCTTGGTGTGGCATGTGACAGGCTTGGCATGTGACTCATTCGTTCTTGAGTCAGGATCTTACTCTGTTGTCCAAGCTGGAGTGCAGTGGTGACATCATAGCTCACAGCAGTCTCCAACTCCTGGGCTCAAGCAATCTTCCTGCCTCAGCCTCCCTAGTAGTTAGGATTTTGAATCTGGAGTGAAAGACCCAAAGAAACAGGGACTGTGGAGAATTCCTTCGTGGGGCAGCAGTAAGATTTGGTGTCATGGATTTCAATCAGAATGGAGGGTCCTGGACAGTGCTGGAGTCCAGGTTCCCATATCTGGTGCTACGGAGTCAATGCAGCATGGGCTGATGTCTGCTGTTCAGTGGCAGAAGCAACAGGGATCTCCCTGGGAGAGGTCTGCAGGGTGATTTTGGCCATGGTTCTAGCTGCACACCAGGCTAGTGCCTGCTCATTCTATAAGCCTGCTTCACTAGCCTTCCTCACAACCAGTAAGAAGTAATCGTCTTCTATTTAAATCCACTAGAGTTGGTTTCTTTTACTTGCAAATAAGGACTCTGATATAGTAATTAACACAGACCAAGCTAGGCCCCTAGTCTTCAGGAAAGGGAAGGAAAATATGCATTTTTCTGAGCATCTACTAGGTGCTTACTAGTATTCTAAAAAATTCAGCTAATGTACCTAAATGTTCATTTTTCCTGGCTGTGCTTTGAGGACCTTGGAGTGACAATCTCATCTGCCCTGCCCAGACCTCTGAGAGCGTAGGGGATGTCAAGCCCTGCTTCGTCAGCGTCACTTCCAGGCCGAGGCTTCAGCATCAGCCTCCTGATCCCAGCCCTGGCTGGGACAGCTTACATGGCAGCTATAACTTTCCAGCAAAGACCCAGGACTGCCCGCTTTGGCCTGGAGAGCTAAATCCTCACTTCACTGATTCCCTGTATTTTGCATTTTAATCTCTCTCATTTGGTCTCATGTTCTAAATCTCTTGGCTCAAGAAGCAACAAGTTGCTACCTTTCGCCTCTATTTCAGGAAGTTTGTGTGAAGGTTGTAGCAGCTGGACTCTGTCTGAACACACTCCAGCAATTCGCCTGCTGCAGAATCCTTCAGAGTGAGGCTGGCTGCATCAGTCTGGCCAGCTGCACCTCTGAGTTTCAGAACCAGGATCAGGGAGCATGGCTGGGATCGTCTGCATTGATTATAGCAATTGCTGTCCGCAGGCAGAGAGCGTCTCACATTACTAGCTGAGTGGGTTGGCAACAATCCTTTTTCTCCAGGGGTGGCTTTTGATGTGACAAGTTTTTATATATTTTGTCTAGATGTATTAGGGCCTCAAATATCTTACCTGGGCTTTCCCTGGTTGAAGGAAATCCAGAAGAGAAAGCATTCAGTAAATTAGGGTGATTGTTCACATTCAAAGGGTTCTTTTTCTCTCTCTGCAAAAGGTTTCTTCACTAGGTTCTCTTAACTCCCAGGCCTTCTGGTGCAGTTAAGAGTTTGTTTACAGAACTGGACATGACTAAGGGGAAGGAGGGCAGTCAGGGGCTGCCTGGATCTTCCAGCCCCTCCCAGCTAGAGTCACGGGTGCCTCCAGCTGTGTCCTGGAGCCCAGCCAGAGCCTGAAGCTGTCCTGACCAGCAGCCTCAGCTCCGTCCTTTGGGCACTGTGCACTGGCCTGTGACTCCTCCTTCCATCCTTTGTGAATTTGTCCATTCGGCCATTGCTTTCTTGGCAACCAGCACATCTGCCAAGCACTCTGCTAGGCACTGGAGCTACACAGGCAAATCACAGGGACGTAGTACCCCCTCTCTGGGATGCCTTCAGCTATTGGGCAGGTGGACCAGGCATCAAGTAGCTACATGCCTGGGGAGCCCAGGATGGGGAACTCACCTAGTTGAGAGGGGCTCAGAGCCCCAGGACACCCCAGCTCTAGGACATACAATTTCCTCCCTGAGAGATGAGCAGGTAGCCGGGGAAGATGGCAGCAAGAGTAAAGCTCAGAAGAGGCTGAAGCAGAGAAAAGGAATGGACCCAGGAGAGAAGACAGGAGAGGAGTGGGGGAGATCCTCACCAGGCTTCCTCCCTGGGGCTTCCTAATCAGGTGGTGTAGGACCCTTACTACCATCATCCCCATTTTACAAATGGGGAAACTGAGGCACAGAGCAGCCAGGTGACCTGCCCAAGATCACATATCTTATGAGTGGTGCAGCCATGATTTGAACCAGGTCTTCTGGCTCCGGAGTCCAACCACCAGGCTGAGCTGCAGCTGAATAACGGTGAAGGGTTTTAAGTCACAAAGCAAAATGAAGGTCACACTTGCATTTTGTACAGAGCCGCTATTGCTGAAGGGGTTGGGGGTAGCACAGCGAGTCTCCCACCGTGGCCTGTGCTTTGAAAGTGCCCATGTGCTTGGTGCTGAGCTGGTTAGGGCAGGAGGGGGAGAGGTAGAAGAGTCCTCTGCACCATGGCTGCCGAGCTCTCCTGGGTGGTCACATTCCAACACTTTATCCAGAGCCACCTTTTCGGGAGTCAGCCCTGTCCAAACCCAAGGCCAGCACAAAGAGGAGCACCTGTGCCTTCCTTCCCTCCCCAGGGGCTCCTCTACCAGACAGCAGGAAGGATGGAAACACAGACTGGCATGACCTCAGTGGCTCTCCCCACAGGGGTCCCTTTCACTCCGTAGCCCTCTGCCGCCTGAGCCCACACTCACGTCTCCCTTCTCTCAACTCCCATGTCACTGATTGTGAGAGGCACACAATCAACTCCTATGTGCATTGTTCTCTGGCTGTTTTATGGTCATTCATCTATTCAACGATCTTGAATTGTCTGGAGATGAGTCATAATTAGGGAGATGATTATGTACCAAAACTTAAAAAAAATTCCCAAATCTCTGGACATATATATGTCCCAACTCTGATCTCTTGGTCAAGCTCCTTCTAAGCAGAACGTGTCTTACTTATGCTGGAAACCCCAGCCCTCAGGACACAAGGCACGTGGAAGACCTTTAAATATTTTGTGGAATGAACTAGCAGGAAATTGAGTCTGAGTGAGGGCTTGGAGAACGCTCCTCTAAGTCTTGCGTGTGTGAGCATCAGTGTGTGATCTTGTGACAGCTCTCTGATGGTTCAGGGACCTTCTGTGCTGGCTTCAAGGTTCTGGGTGTACTCTTCCAAGCAGATGCAATCCTGTATCTACAGAACATCTGCTGGAGACATAGCTCTGCCTTGTGTGCTTTCCTTCTGTGGGTTTACTATTCTAGTGACTCCACATATGGTTGGGCACATAGTAAGCACACAATGCTGATGATCATGTTATTGGAAATGCGTCCTGCTGATGGTGGGGATCCACCTTCCAAACAAGCCTTCACTGAATGCCTTCTGCAGGCCAGTAAAGTCACCAGAGACATGAAGGTCAGATGTAACTTCGTCCACTGGGAGGTAACAGTCTGACGGTGGCAGTGGGAGAGGAGGGGAAGCATGTAGATCATTAAAGGGGTTAGATGAGGGACAGGGAGGCACCTCTGTCACTGCTGGATGTATTGAGCATAAAAACAGAGCCTTCCATACGAAAATAAAATCCGCCACTGACTCACGGGTAGATACATATTCAGCCACCCACCAGCCTCAAATAACTAAACACTGTTCCCAGGCCAGCAAACACTGGGCTTCTGTCTTCCATTGCAGGTAGCACAGATTCTTATTTGTTGTAGTAGAAGATTGAAATCAGACAGACCTGTTTTTAAATCAATTGAGATAGGTAATTTAACCTCTCTGAGCATCAGTTTAGGCAACCAGACAGTGGGAACTATAATACCTAACTCTACCCAGCTGTTGAGCAGTCACCAACTACAAGGTTAAAAAAAAAAAAAAAACAAAAAGCCGGGCACAGTGGCTCAAGCCTGTAATCCCAGCACTTTGGGAGGCCGAGGCAGGTGGATCACGAGGTCAAGAGATCGAGACCATCAACATGGTGAAACCCTGTCTCTACTAAAAATACAAAAAATTAGCTGGGCATGGTGGCGCGTGCCTGTAATCCTAGCTACTCAGGAGGCGGAGGCAGGAGAATTGCCTGAACCCAGGAGGCAGAGGTTGCGGTGAGCCGAGATCACGACATTGCACTCCAGCCTGGGTAACGAGAGCGAAACTCCGTCTCAAAAAAAACCAAAAAAACAAAACAAAAAACCCTTACCCTCAAGAAGCTCAGGGTCTGGTACGGGAGAGAGGAGAGACTGATATGTTGCAGACATATTAAAAGCTATTAAAAGATATCCGTATCTGGTGAGGCGTGGTGGCTAACACTTGTAATCTGAGCACTTTGGGAAGCCGAGGTGGGTGGATCACCTGAGGTCAGGTGTTCAAGACAAGCTGGACCAACATGGTGAAATCCCATCTCTACCAAAAATACAAAAATTAGCCAGGCATGGTGGCACACATCTGTAGTCCCAGCTACTCCAGAGGCTGAGGCAGGAGAATTGCTTGAACCCGGGAAGTAGAGGTTGAAGTGAGCAGAGATCATGCCACTGCACTCCACCCTGGGCAATAGAGTGAGGTTCCATTTCAAAAAAAAAGTGAAAAAGAAAGATACCCGTATCATTATGTTGGGTGAAAAAAAAAAGGTTACTGAATGCATTCAACAGAACGTGTGTGTGTGTGTGTGTGTGTGTGTGTGTGTGTGTGTGTGTGTGGAGAGAGATTTATTATAAGCGATTTGCTCACACACTTATGGATGCTGGCAAGTTCAAAAGCTGCAG
Organism: Saguinus oedipus; assembly: GCA_031835075.1. Taxonomy (NCBI): domain Eukaryota; kingdom Metazoa; phylum Chordata; class Mammalia; order Primates; family Cebidae; genus Saguinus; species Saguinus oedipus. The sequence goes on from CM063183.1 coordinate 107,083,244, forward strand.
CCCAGCAGGCTGGAGACCCAGGAGAGTTCATGTTCCCTTTCTAGTTCTAAAGGTGTCTGTGGGGGACTTGGGAAGGGCCAGCACTTCGGATGGAGTCTGAAGGCAGTCTGCCGAAGAATTCCCTCTTGCTCAAATAAGCATGCTCTTTGTGTTCTGTTCAGGTCTACCAACCTGATGAGGCCCACCCACATTAGGGAGTGAAAACTGCTTATTCAAAGTCCACCGATTTAGGCCAGGCACAGTGGCTCACGACTGCAATCCCAGCACTTTGGGAGGCCGAGGTGGGCGGATCGTTTGACGTCAGGAGTTCAAGACCGGCCTGACCAACATGGCAAAACCCTGTCTCTACTAAAAATACAAAAATTTGCCAGGGTGGTGGCGCATGCCTGTAATTCCAGCCAGTTGTAAGGTTGAGTCAGGAGAATCGCTTGAACCAGGGAGGTGGAGGCTGCAGTAAGCCGAGGTCGCACGACTGCACTCCAGCCTGGGTGACAGAGTGAGGCTCTGTCTCAAAAAACAAGACCCCAAAACCCACCACCAACAAAGTCCACCGATTTAAATGTTAATCTTATCCAAAAGCACCCTCACAGAAACACCCGGAATAGTGTTTGACTAAATATCTGGCCACCATGACCCACCAAGTTGACGCATACAGTTAACCATCACCCTGAACAAAGTGAATCAAGTTTCAAACTAAAGAGTATGTAGAAAGACTTCCCTGACCATGCTCCCTTGATTTCCCCACCTGTCCTTGACTCTATGAAACCTCATTTAGCACCCACAGGTGGGGAGGGGGCAACACTCTAACTGCCCACTGCACAGAAGCACTGATAATAATTATATGAGGAGTTTGGGTGAAAAGTCCCACTCAAATGTTTTTGTCACTAAACTAGCTGCCATATGGCAGGAAAGGAAGAAGTTTCTGGTGATCCATTGCTCTGGGCAAATAAATCACTGAAACAATTTATGAGAGGGAGCGCAACCAGAAGCCATTCATTCTGAAATGTACATGGAATGTAGCCATTCTGTAGACCATTAACTGAACTAATTACAACACTGATTCAAGAGATAAGCTTTCACCAAACATTTAATAAAGTTCTAAGGCTCCTTGCAGCAGGATAGCATCCCCCCAACCCTGTACCCCATACCCAAGCAGAGGGAAAGCAGGAAAAAAAGAAAACACTGCTTACTGAACACTTGCTACATGCTCAGCATTTTCCTATGCGACAGCTCATCTAATCTCCACAACAACCTTTTGATTTAGTGATGATGATGGTGATGATGATGATTTTTGAGACAGGGTCTCATTCTGTTACCTGGGCTGGAGTCCGGTGGTGCAATCATGGCTCACTTCAGCCTCGACCTTCTGGCCTCAGGTGATCTTCCCATCTCAGCCTCCCAGGTAGTTTAGACTACACGTGTGTGCCATCACACCCAGCTAATTTTTGTATTTTTCATAGAGACAGGTTTTTGCCATGTTGCCTATGCTGGACTGGAACTCTTGGGCTTAAGCAATCCACCCACCTCGACCTCCCAAAGTGTTGGGATTACAGACATGAGCCACTGTGCCTAGCTGGGATTATTTTTATAGGTTATAGGTGGGGGAACTGAGGTTCTGAGGAGAACAAGGTATCCAAGGTCAAATAACATATACATAGCAGGGCTGGAATGTAGGGTCTTCTGGCTCCAAGTTCAATGTGCTCCTTTTGTTCCAGCAGCTTCTTCATACCAGGTAACTTAGAATAATAAGAACTTCATAAATAAGGTAATAATTTATCAGTACTACTCCCTTTGTTAACTGTCTGTTCCCTGGACTTCCTCCCAGTATGTTGGATGTGATGCTTAACAGGTTTCATATTTATTAGGATGCAACTCCTAGAAGACAGAGACTGGTCTGATCTGTCCTAGAATCTCTATAGCATCTAGCAGTGATCTGGGGAAGACTTGATGAGGCAGCCTCAGCAGTGGTTAAAAAGAGGGGCTTTGGCAGCAGTTGAACTGCATGGGTCCGTATCCAAGTTCTGCTGCTCTCTAAGCTGTGTGACCCTGTACATCGTGCTCGACCACCCTGTGCCTAAATTTCCTTATCTGTGAAATAGAGATGGTGAGCATAGTAACACCTACTTTGTAGTGGCATTAAGCAGACTGAAAAAGTTAATTCTTGCAAAAGACTTAAAATAGTGCTAGACACATGCAATCACTCAACACAGGTTAGCTCTTTCCGTGTCCAGGGACTTCAAGTTCCCAGAGACTTATTTCTCTCCAACCTGAGTTCTTTCAGGCACAGAAGCCTTTAGCTATGCAGGGGGTCCTCTGAATCTTCCTAAAATGCAATTTTATACTGCATCATTGGTGGGAAGCAGTTTTTACCCATGATTCCAGATGACTGCAAATAGATGAGTTGGTGTTTAATAAATATTTGATTGAATGAAAGCAGAAATTTCCGAGACTGGGGTATGAAAAGCAGCAAAAACTTGTCCAAGGTCACTGGGGGAGACAGCAGCACAGTCGAGACTTTCTGACAAAGAGTTTAGTATTTAGTGTGCTTGCTCCTTCTGGCAGCCCCTCTCCCTATCACAGAGGCCCCATCCCCTGATAATTTCCTCTCAAGGGTCTCTATCCCCAGACTACCTCCACTGGCTCCTCCCCTTGCCTGAGCTGCCTCTAATTTTGGTGAGCTTGAAATTCACTGGTCATACAGAAGGCATTTTATCTGACCTTCCATATGCAAATTCTTTCCATTGGGATTTCTTGGTGTCAGGCTCCACCCCAGCCCACAGGGTCATAAACACTCATGTGTCTGCTGCGGGGCCTCAGGGATTCCAGAAATAACAGCAGGGCCCTCCATTAGAGGCTGGAACATAGTAAGGCATTTCTGCATTAAGACACAGGCCCGTTCCAATCCAGGCCTCTCCTGTCTGTCAAAGCACAAAGCAACCTTTACAAGTCAGGACAGGGAGGGGCAGCCACGAGGGAGTCTGAATTTCTGGAAAGTCGGCACCTTCTCCTCCCATCTGTCTGCACTCTCAGATCTTCCATTCTAGAGATTCTCCAGATTCCCTCCAGTCTCCACTGAGAATGGGAAATTCTTTCTTGCCTGTGGCATTCTTGGCCCTTCAATGATCCATTCTCCCTAGACCTGCTGGAATAGGGATCATAGCAGTGTGAACCCAGAATGGCAATTCTTATCCTAAGATGGCACAAAGGCCACTCACCAGAAGGGCAGGACAGTCACCCTACCTGGATGGAGTGAAGGCACTGGGGAAGTGCCAGGAGAGACAGGAGTGGTTTAAAAGGAAAGCGAGATGCCAGGGATGACCCTGAATGGAAGGGGCCTGGGGAAATCTTCCCCACTTCAGCAGGGTGTTCCCCAGGAGAAGAAAATCAGTAATCAATACCCAGGGAGAGGATTTCAGATTTTCAAGTGTCCTCTCACAAATAATACCAGAAACGAAAAGCATGTGCACAGGTGACAATGATGTGAAAAATTATGTATTTAGATGCATAATCTGGAAAGCTTGAAAGAAACATAAAAATTGATTTTTGGGGAGGGAGATGTTATGGGCAGGCTTTTTTTGGGGGGAAGGGGTAGTTATAGGTGTTTTCCTGCAAATTGTGCTTAATGGTATTCCCCATTTTAAAGAAAACCGCAGAGACTCGCCTGGATCTTCTGGGGCATACCTTTTCATAAGGGAATTTTTTGTTTTAGGTGCCCATCTGAAAACTTGAATTTATCATGTAAATGCCATACTGAAGCCAATGTCTCCATGAATCAATTCTTCTTTAATGGGGATGTGGTTTGCTGAATTCGGAACCCTAGTGGCAACGTCATTAACGTCTGGGTTTAGTGTCTTGGGATCCAAACCTTTGTCACGGAGGGAAAGGTGGAGGAAAGAAAGGCCCCTGTGCTCCAAACAGCCGATTATGTCACCGTCCTAAGTTCAGCCTCGGCCGGAGCCCGCGAGATGCAATGCACCATCCGCAGCGGGAGACGCGGCCGCCGCCTCGGAGGTCGTGCGCGCCTCTGGGTCTCGTGCCGCACCCAGAAGTGCCGGGGTGGCGGGGAGGCTGAGGGGAGTTGGTAACGGCATCACCATGGCAACAGTGACGTCCTTTTACCCTGGATCTAATTGGAGGAAACCCCGTGGCCGGAGCCGCAGCCTGCCGGCCAACCGAACTTCCCCGCGCCGACCCACCCTCCTAGCCTCCGCGTTCCCTCCCGCCCCGCCCCCTCGCCCCCTTCCGCGCGCTCGGTCCTCACTGGCCCGTGGCGCGTCAGGGGGCGGGACTCTCGGGGCAAGCTCGGCGCGTAATTGGGCGGCAGACCGCCCCTCGGCTCCGGGGTAGGCTGAGACGGGAGGGTCCTCGGCTAAAGGCAAAAGCAGATCAAAGTGGTGGGACTCGCGTCGCGGCCGCGGAGACGTGAAGGTGAGCACCTGGGTTGGCCGCGGGCCTCCTCCGGCCGCTCTGGGCTTGAGGGCCGGGCTGAGGCGCCGCCCTCGGGAGCGGCTAGCTGTCTACGCCGCTCCCCTCAGGGACAGCTCGGGGCGGGAAGGTGCGGGGCCAACGGTCGCTTCCATTTTGGGCCGGCCGGGCGGGGGTGGCGGGAGCGGCCGCGGCTCGGGCTTCCCGCGCTTTGGGCCTCCGTGCCGCCCCCGCCTCCTCCTGCAGCGGGCTGCGGCCTCTCCGGGCGCCTGACGCGGGCGGGGGCTGGTACTGGGGGGAGGGAAATTCAAGCGGCCGCGTGTGCGGGAGACAAAAGCGGGCAGCGGGTCGCATTGTCTGACGGCGCTCCCTCCCTGCTTTTTGTTCTTGCCTCGCCTCGCGGCCCCGCCCCTCCGCAGCTCTTGAGTCTCCTCCCGCTCCGGGTCGGCGCTCGCCCTAGCTCTGCTCGCCCTTCGCCCCGGCCCCGGCCCTGCGCCCGCCATGGAGAAGACGGAGCTGATCCAGAAGGCCAAGCTGGCCGAGCAGGCCGAGCGCTACGACGACATGGCCACCTGCATGAAGGCAGTGACTGAGCAGGGCGCCGAGCTGTCCAACGAGGAGCGCAACCTGCTGTCGGTGGCCTACAAGAACGTGGTCGGGGGCCGCAGGTCCGCCTGGAGGGTCATCTCGAGCATCGAGCAGAAGACCGACACCTCCGACAAGAAGTTGCAGCTGATTAAGGACTATCGGGAGAAAGTGGAGTCCGAGCTGAGATCCATCTGCACCACGGTCCTGGTGAGTCCTCGGCGCGGGGAGCAGGGGAGGCCTTTTGTGGGGTGCTTTTCATTGAGAGTTTCGCGGGCAAGCGAAGAAACGTGAGCCAGAACTTGGCGGACTGTCTGCCGAGGTGGAGGGTTTCAGGTGAGCCCTGGCTTCCCTGGTTCTTGAGACTCCAGAAACCGCTTTTCCAAGGATAAGTCCATCTTTTTTCCCAGATGCTGGGTAGCTACCAAACGATGGAATTTGGAAACATCCAAGTAGGTCTCTGCGAGACTGAAAGGCGTTTTTAAGTTTCTTGTGCCGGGAGACTGTCCTGAGATCTGTGAGCCCTTTAAATGTATTGAGTGGTTCACCCGCTGCAGGCAGTTGAAAGAAGGCGCAGGCACCTTTTTGTTAGACAGTGTAGTAGGGATTTTCCCCAAACCCGGTAACTGAAATTTACTTCGAAAATCTGAGCAGATACTTCATTTTTCAAGTAAGAATATCTGTTGCGCCCCCCACCCCTTATAAACTGGAGAGATGGGGGAGTTCGGTAAATGTTAAAAGGGCACAGCTGTATCTGAAGAAAACAACGTCCTGGTAAATTTCAACATTTAGTAACATTTCTTTGCTGTCGCGTAACTGTGCTTAAACGCTAGTGTTGAAGCGAATTCGTTTCTGGTTTGGAGCAAGCTTTCCAGGTTTTGAACTGTCCAGCCTTAGCAAGGGTGATTGTTGGGTGGAGTAGGTGGCTGCTGTGATTCACCCTTATTAGTGAGAGAACATTTTTAGCTTTGTCATTGCACGAATCCTTTGATCGGTTAGATAAGTTTTTAAAATTGAAATACCAGTATTATATGCAGGAGTGTTTTTTAAACGTTTCAGTGCTGCAGTCATTCTTTGAATAAAATAGGAAATAATCTGATATGATTTGCCTTTCTTTAAGTGCCACTTTTACATGAGGCCTACTGATTTTTTATGTGTTTGTGCACATCGTATTGTAGGTGGGCTTTGGCATGCTAGACTGGTGATTTTTTTTCAAAGGGGAATAGAAAAAATAATTTCACCCTGGCTCCCTCCCCAACCCCTTGTTTAAAAAAAAAATCCACAGAACTATTTTAACCTGTTTTTCTAATACGACGACAGGCGCTCCGAACAAAACCATGGCTGATGGAAATAGCTGGTAAAGGGGCAAAGAAAGTAATGCAGACAGAGTGCGCACTGAAGTGGAGAAAGCTTGAGGTTATTTATGAAGTCAAAACTTTGTTGTATTCATCGTATGTTCTTAGCTTCCAGTCCCTGCTTGACGTTGAAGAAGGCCTTGTAAAAGTTCTTTGGACTGAATTGCTTGTATTAAAAAATATTTGCCCGCTTGAAAGTAATGGTAGACTTCACCTTCAATAACATATGGTGATGGCTGTTAACAGCATTATCTGTTACCAAGGAAAGACTTAAGAATTCCATGTTAACAAGGTTTTCTGTATCTGTATTTTGGATCCTCTCACAGCATATATTTCAGTCTCTTTCTGAAGAGACTATACTTTGCAGTTAGTAACCTTGAGGCAATTCAGAATCGCCACATAATTTTTCTTTTTCTCGATCAAGGTGACTCAGTCAAAGGAATATTTGTTTTATTTTATGGCTCCTATAAATTTTACTTTTTATGATGGCATAAGTTGGGGAAGAGTTTTGTTTAGTTGATGTGTAGCTTGAGAGAAAGACCAGGTGTTATTAGAACTCTCATACAGATCATTTCAATAGGAGAGAACACCTGAATTTAGGACTGTCTCTTTTATATACTAAGAAGAAATAGAATATTTTACCTTGATGAATCTGAGACACCAAGGCATAAATGAAATATTCATAAAATGGCTTAAGAGGCTAATCATGGCTTGGTGGCCAGCCTATCTTGGGAAAGCACTTCTTCAAGTTGGCAGCTGTATTGAGAGCTTTCTGTGTGCCAGGCACTGTGCTCTAAGCAATACGGGGCAGAACAAAACAGAACTGTGGATTATGCCCTCTGATGATTTCTAGTTTAGAGTGCATGTGGGACATACACGAATGTAAATAACACAAGAATATTCCCATCAGATAGTTAATGAACATGATGCTATCTAGTCTGAAGGAAATAGAAACCTCAGAAAAGGGTTCAGAAAGATACCTTTTTGTGGGGTGAACATTGAGGGGAGAGGATGGGGGAGGTGTCGGTAAAGGCTGAAGGAATATCTGGGATAAGGCTTGTTCAGGGAAGAATGTGATGGTGTGGCTGGAGCAGAGTATGTGTAGAGTTGTTGCAGGAGACAAGCCTGGAAAGAAAGGTAGGGATCATTATTTATAGGAGAAGGTTAGAGTTAGGGTTTTTTTCCCTTCATTTGATTGATGAGAAACAGTGGAGTTTTAAAAAAGATTTTATTTATTGTAGAGATGGGGTCTCGTTATGTTGTCCAGGCTGGTCTTGAACTTCTGGCTTCAAGCAGTCCTCATGCCTTGGCCTCCCAAAGTCTTGGGATTACAGATGTCAGCCACCATTGTATATGTAGCAGCATCTAGAATTCGTGGTTTGAGTGCTAACTAACCAGTCTGTGATCTGAACTGACGGACAAGTAAGTGATAGGCAAGTGAACAAGAGTCTGATAATTGATGAGTTAGTAATTTAGTAAGGAGTCTAGGATAGTAGAGGAAAACCTAAAGTTTTCTGCACATGGATGCTAATACAGGGTTTTCTTTTTTTCCTTTGGTGAACAGGAAGGAAAATTTGGTGTGGAGGAGGTGAGACTGACTTGGTGGTTATAGAAGACTAGTAAAAGTAACATGAAGGGTCGCCAAAATTTTGATAGAAAAGAGCAGATATTCTTAGTCTCTTTCTCTTTCATAGAGTGGATTGTGGCAGAATTACTTGAACCATGCATTCAAAATAACTGAACAACTTTCAACACTTGATAATTACTGTATTGAAAGAGGTTACTGAACCATGGAAGCAGAAAAAAAAGTTAAAATCCAGACTCAAGAGTAAATAACTGTAAGAGGTCCAAACTCTGAATAAGATGAGAGGAGTTGGAGAAGATTTCACCCAGTTAGAGCTATCTCTTGGTGTCATTGTAAAACCGAAGACTTTGGGCTACACTTTCTCTCTCTTCCAGTTCTCATAGTTTGGGGCTGTAGAGTAATGTAGGTCCTACCTCTGCTCTGACTCCCTTCCACTTCATATATGAGTAGTTTTTAAAGTCCAAATTGAAGAATACATGACAGGTTGAAAACTGGTGACTTTAGCGAAATGGCTTCAGAAGGAAGTGATGCAGAAGTCATTGGTGATCTTAATGAGTGTTGGGAAGGGAAAAATTTAGACAGAAAAACTGGGCTTTGGCTGGGTGTGGTGGTGGCCCACGGCTGTAATCTCAGCACATTTGAAGGCCGAGGCAGGTGGATCACTCGGAGGTCAGGAGTTGGAGAACAGCCTGGCCAACATGGTGAAACCCCCATCTCTACTAAAAATAGAAAAAAATTAGCCCGGTGTGGTGGCACACACCTGTAGTCTCAGCTACTCAGGAAGCTGAGGCAGGAGAATCGCTGGAACTCAGGAGGCAGAGGTTGCAGTGAGCTGAGATGGTGCCACTGCACTCCAGCCTGGGCCACAGAGCAAGATTCCAACTCAAAAAAAAAAAAAAAAACAAAACCGAAGGCAAAGAAATCCCTGGGCTTAAATATTACATGTAAGATGTTTGAGAGTGATTAAGAAGAACTTGGGTGTGAGGGAAGGGCGAATAGAAAAAGACAAGTTCACAAAGCCCCTCTGGGACTTGGGAACAAAATCTGTCGTTTACAAAGTCAGTGACCTTGGAATAAGAACCGGGCAGTTTGAGTGTATACAAGATAATTTCTTTCTTAAACATGGTATTATCCTCTCCTGTAGGTCGCTTCTAGTAGAATTTCAGTAAATTGCTTTAGCATAATGCATAAACAATTTCAGAAACTAAAGTGCGTGTTATGATTTTTAAAAACAAGAATTACTTAAAATAGTATGTAGAGATTCTCTGAAAGTTCATAGTATAAAAGCTTTGTAACCTTAATTGAGTAATATGCTTGAATTTAGTTGTGTTTAAATTTAATCTCTTTCGATAAAAAATGTCTTATGCTGGTCATTATTTTTTAGTAAGATTGATACATTCTTCTTCATAGTTAATGAATCTGAATGTGATTTTATTGACACAATGGAAAAAGTATAGGCTCTGAATCAGTTTTTGAATCATTGCTCTATTATCTTTTAGTTTCATGGACACTGGCAAATTTCTCAGACTCTGTTTCTTCTGTAAATTGATGATGGTGCCTGCTTGTAGTTAGAATAACGGCTCATAGTTAACATTTACCAGGCATTCACGGTTCGCTAAACACTATTTTAAACATTGCATACTCACTTTGCTCCCTAAGGTAGGTTGATAGTATTTCTGTTTTAAAGTTGAAGTAAGTGAGGCATAAAGGAGTTAGTAGTGTGGCCATCAAGATTACAAAGCTAATAAATGGTAAGAGCAAGGATTTGAACCCAAGTAGTGTAACTGCTGATGAACACAGTAGGCCCTAAGTGCGAGGTAGCTCACTTCACACCACCTTGTGAATCTCTGTTTTGAGGAATTTGTGCATTTTAATAAATATAAGACATGAATGCTTGTAATGAAGGAAGGAAGATAGATCTGTGATGGGCAAAACTCCCAGTCTGTAATACTGAAGACACTCTTATACACACAATACTGTAATAAGATTTGAAAACTCATTGACTTCGAGGGTTTTGCCCTTAAACTGTAGGCTGCTTGAAGCCTTTTTTTTTTTTTTTTTTAAGATGAAGTTTCGCTCTGCCGCCCAGGCTTTAGAGCCGTGGTGTGACCTCAGCTTACTGCAACCTCTGTTTCCCAGGTTCAAGCAATTCTCTTGCCTCAGCCTCTGAAGTAGCTGGGGTTACAGGTGTGCACCACCACGCCTGGCTAATTTTTTAGTAGAGAAGAAGTTCCATCGTGTCAGCCAAGCTGGTCTTTTTTTTTTGAGACGGAGTTTTGCTCTCATTACCCAGGCTGGAGTGCAATGGCGCGATCTCGGCTCACCGCAACCTCCGCCTCCTGGGTTCAGGCAATTCTCCTGCCTCAGCCTCCCGAGTAGCTGGGATTACAGGCATGTGCCACCATGCCCAGCTAATTTTTTGTATTTTTAGTAGAGACAAGGTTTCACCATGTTGACCAGGATGGTCTCGATCTCTTGACCTCGTGATCCACCCGCCTTGGCCTCCCAAAGCAAGCTGGTCTTCAACTCCTGACCTGAGGTGTTGTCAAGTGGTATTTCCAAATCAAGACTTTCATTTTTTTCCAGATAGTCCTTTGAAAAGGGATGAGTATACACTGTCATCAGCAGTGGTTGAGAATGATCATTTCCCCTAACCCTTTCCAGCACAACCAAGTTTTTAAGGCTAACAAAAATCTGGCGGCCAGAAGATTTGACATGTTATCTCCTTGTTCAATATTGAATGTATGAGGACTGCCTCCCTTCTCACAAAGGACTGCTTAAGAGAACTAATATTTTTAAGTCTCATGTAGTTTTCATTTAGAAGATGATACCATAGTATGGGATTAGTTGAGTCAAGGTGTCCAGTAGTTGGGAAATCTGGTTGACTATGTTGATGTTCTCTATTTTTATCATTAGGTCCAATTTTTGTATTTAGCACTAATTTCAAAATGGCAACAGAAAATATATCTGAGTTTACACCATGGACTTTCTGGATATCAAGGGGGTGGTAAAGAGGCATCATTTAAAAGATCTGAAGAGAAGAAAAGTTTATTCATTGCTACTTTAATTAAACTCTTAATGCATAGGTAAGTCAGTGATAACTGTTTTATGATAAACAACTATTGGATTTGAAAATGTTGTTTGCCTGTTTGTTTAAAGACAAAATGATAATACCTAAGACTTCAAAGTGATCAGGGGAATATAGATGAAACAAGAGTGTCTGAATTAATATAGTTGCAGATGACTTTAACTGGAATTCATTATAGTATTCTCTGTTCTCCTGTGTACCTTTAAAATTTCCCATTATAAGTTTTTCCTCCCCTAGGAATTCCACTCTTAGGTGTTTACACAAGAGGGAACAATGCATAGGGCCAACACGATTAGGTACAAAAATGTTAATAACAGTTTTATTCTAAGAACAGAAAACTAGAAATAATCCACTAGGAGAAAAATGGATAAACACTGATATATTCATAAATGGTATACTACTCAGCATTAAAAAGAAATGGACTACTGATACTGTAATATGGATGAATTTCAAAAACGTGCTAAGTAAAAGAAACTTTGCCTGAAAAAGTACATAGTGCATGATTAACATTTATATGAAATTTTAGAACAAACATGACTTGTTCACAATGGTAGGGGGAAAAATCAGGAATAATGGCCTCTAATAGGCAGGGATCGATTGAGAAGGGGCAGGCTTCTGGGATAATTGTATTTTTTAAAAAATTATTATTATACTTTAAGTTCTGGTATACATCTACAGAATGTGCAGGGTTCTTATATAGGTATACACATGCCGTGGTGGTTTGCTGCATCCATCAACTCAACACCTACATTAGGTATTTCTCCTAATGTAGCACCCTCCCTTTCCATAGGCCCTGGTATGTGATGTTCCCCTCCGTGTCCATGTGTTCTCATTGTTCAACTCCCACTTATGAGTGAGAACATGTGGTGTTTGGTTTTCTGTTCTTGTGTTAGTTTGCTGAGAATTATGGTTTCCAGGTCCATGTCCCTGCAAAGAACATGAACTCATCCTTTTTATGGTTGCATAGTATTCTCTGGTGTATATGTGCCACATTTTCCTTATCCAGTCTACCATTGGTGGATATTTGGGTTGGTTCCAAGTCTTTGCTGTTGTGAATAGTGCTGCAGTAAACATGCATGTGCATGTGTCTTTATAGTAGAATGGATAATTGTATTCTTCAGTTGATACGGTTTGGGTTTTATACATTTGTCAAAACTCAGCAAATGTGCACCCAAGATTTGTGCATTTCATTGTGTGTAAATTTTACTTTGAAAGAAACAACTAGTGATATGCATGTACTGATGTCTTCAGTTTTTAACTGCTAGAAATGGATAGATATCTGATAAAGCAAGTGTGGCACAAGGTTAATGGTAGGATTCAGGTGGTAGGTATATGGGTGTTCACTGCAATTGTTGGTTACTATATTAGGGGTTATGATATTTCATATCACTAGGTGAGTCTCTTTAATACATATAGCAAGAAAATAGTGTAACTAACCTGTGTCTTGTTTTCAAGATAGGAGAATGTATAGAAAGGTATTGGATACCCACTTAGGAGACTTGACTGGCACCATCATTTTTTTGTTTGGTGATGAGTGCTAAGTAGATTGATGGAGTCATCAGATGCTATATAAGACCTCTTAATTGACCATACTCTAGGACAGTGGTTCACAAACTTGATCTCAGGACCCCTTTTTAGAAATTAAAATAACTTTAACAAAAAATTGAGTGAGAATAGCGGTATTACTTTTCATTCAACCTATTGCAATATCACATCTCTTGTAGCTTCTGGAAAACTCCACTTGTGAGAAAACGACAGTGGGGAAAAAAAGCAAAATCACCTTAGAATTATGAAAGTGATTTTGCGGGCCAGGTGCGGTGGCTAACGCCTATAATCCCAGCACTTTGGGAGGCCGAGGCGTGTGGATCACGAGGTCAAGAGATCGAGACTGTCCTGGTCAACGTGGTGAACCCTGTCTCTACTAAAAAATACAAAAAATTAGCTGGGCATGGTGGCGCAGCCTGTAGTCCCAGCTACTCGGGAGGATGAGGCAGGAGAATTACCTGAACCCAGGAGACGGAGGTTCCGGTGAGCTGAGATTGCACCATTGCACTCCAGCCTGGGTAAAAAGAGCAAAACTCCATCTCAGAAAACAAAAAAGAAAGTGGTTTTGCTTTGTCTCCTCTCCAAAGGCTATAGGGGAAACTCTAGGGGTTCCCAGACTACACTTTGCTTTACGGGAATTTACTGAAGTTAATAGTAGAACTGCTGCTTTACAAGAATTTTATTACCGTGGTTGGGTGGTTGAGCAGTTTATTTTCTGAGTAGTCATCATATGTGGTGATAATGGAATTTGTAAAACCATCCCGCCCTTCCCATTTTTCTGCCCCTTTGCCTGATTTTATCCCTAGGAATGTAGGTTTGAAGACCAGGAAAATCACAGATGTGATGATGAAGAAAGGAGAATAGTTGATATTAGAGATTGGATAATAAAAGTCCCTGTTAATTCCTGGAAACTAGTTAAAGAACTGGTATGTTGGGATGTCTTTCTGCTTCTTTGTGTTGAGAAGGATAATACAAAGTTAATACTCTCTTCACTTGCCCTTCCCAATACCTGACCAAAAAGCAGAGTTGACATCCATGAAAAATATGGATAATGGTCTTTCAAAGCTGGTTGCATTTAGGTTTTAAAAATATACAGCTTTTGGAGCAGTAAGTAAGTTTAGCTGTTAACCAGCATTGGTCAAAGTATTTATCAGCGAAACTTGTATTCATACCAACCTCGATTGTCAGTTTACATGTTATTCTATTCAGTTTACATGTTTTTTCATTCAGTATGTACTTCATGACCACCTTGTCATCTGGATTTTTTACTCTAGTTGGGTTTGGCACAGTGTGGTACTAAATACATATTCTGTAAGACATTCTTCATTTGAACATTCTTTTTCCTGTACCTTTGTACCAGCTTTACTTAGAGAAGTGGAAAAATAATGGTGCAAGGGGTGAGACCATGACAATAAGAACTTACATAAATTTAATGTAAATGCTTCCTTAAAGGATAATGAAAGATTGTGAACGTCACGTTGTGGTGATTGGAGGAAATAAATGGAAAAGTATGTGAAAATGCTTTAAAGTCATAGGCTATATGGATCATCAGATTAGACATTTTATTCCTAAATAATTCTTATTGATGTTGCTCTTCAAGAATTAGTACTCCGTTTTCCCTTTTGTTTTGTACATACCACCAAACATTACTTAAACGCAGCTCACAGAATTTTTGCTCTTTTAAAAACTTCAGTTAAACATATTTATACTAGATATTCTGATCTTTCAGCCTGGTACTATTTCCAATAATTTGGGAATACACCTTTTACGTCTTCAGTGCTTGAGTGCTAGTGTTTGCCCTCTTGGGATTCTGATGGACTAGTGAAGAGGTTAGAAAGGTTATATTATGGGTTTAAAAATACTCTTGATTATTTGGGGTCTCATTTCAGAGACCACCATTTGGAAGGGTTAAATGTAGTTATGCTCTGTGGAAGCTACTTTTTACATAATCAAACTTTTAATATGTTTTTAATTTTTTTACATATAACTTTTTTTTTTTTGAGACAGGGTCTCCCTCTGTTGCTCAGGCTGGAATGTAGTGGCACTGTCTCAGTTCACTGCAGCCTCTGCCTCCTGGGCTCAAATGCACGTATGACATTTAATCCAAGGACTGACATTTGAAGAGGGAGATGGTGGATATTGAAGTGACTCTATGCTCTTGAACAAACCAAGATAGGAGGCTGTAACAAAAAACTACTGGTGGTTCCCTATGGAAATTTTTATTCCCTCCTCTCCATTGTCTCCACCTGCCAAGAGATTTGATGGTAGAAAAAAATCTTGAAAAGAACCAAGGATTAAGAGAATAACAACTTTAATAGATTAGCTTCCTAATCTATTAAAAATGAATGTGTGTTGGCAAGGTTTAATGGTTAAGTTTAAGATTAAAGAAAACATACAAATGGCAGTGTTTGTTCAACAAATTTCTTTTATTGTTTGACATTGTCTAACATTGATTTATAAATCAGATGTTTGCATTTGATTTATTTTGCTCAGAGACGAAAGTGTATCAGGAAAGTTTCGGTATTTTTTTGATATTATTTCTTGTTAGGGTTTTTCAGGCCTTAATCGTTGCTGTTTTAAATAGTGCAGTAAGGCCGGGCGCGGTGGCTCAAGCCTGTAATCCCAGCACTTTGGGAGCCCAAGGCGGGTGGATCATGAGGTCAAGAGATCGAGACCATCCTGGTCAACATGGTGAAACACCGTCTCTACTAAAAATACAAAAATTAGCTGGGCATGGTGGTACGTGCCTGTAATCCCAGCTACTCAGGAGGGTGAGGCAGGAGAATTGCCTGAACCCAGGAGGTGGAGGTTGCTGTGAGCCGAGATTGCGCCATTGCAGTCCAGCCTGGGTAACTAGTGAAACTCAGTCTCAAAAAAATAAATAAATAAAAATAAATAATGCAGTATACACTGGTGGAGTTTGAACAACTCAGTAGGTAGGATTTAAGGTTGTCTACCTCTGTTTTGTTCTTTACGATCAGCTGTACGTCTCTGGAAGGTAATCCTTCTTATACAGATACCAAAAAGCACTTAGTGATTTATTTTTGTCCAGGACAGGTTTCTGAACATTTCTGCTTGTAATCACAATGGCCTGGTAAATGTTCATAAACTTATTTTATCTATTGATGAAACTACTGTAGTTTGAAGTTTATATCAGGATATCAAAGCAACATATTTAGCCCCCAAGTCTGTTGAGTCTTTAAAGGACCTACTAAGATTATTAGTATAGATTCTCAAATATTATTTTTTCAGAATGATATAGTTGTCTTTTTTCCTGTGGTAGTAGAGTTTATAATTAGAGTTTATGGAAAAAAGGGGCTGAGGGGAAGGATGGAGGTCACAAATTTATAGAAAGCCCTGTGCTTTTTGTTTGTTGTTTTGGACATATAGAACAACTGTAGGCTGGGCAGGGTGACTCACACCTGTAATCCCAGCACTTCAAGAGAGGAGGATTGCTTGAGCCCAGGAGTTCGAGACCAGCCCAGACAACAAAGTGTGAGAACCCTGTCTCTTATTAAAAAAAAAAAAAAAAAAAAATTTGGCTGGGTATGTGGTGTGTGCCTATGAGTTAATGGGCGGCTGAGGCAAGAGAGTTACTTAAGCCCGGGAGGTTTAGGCTGCAGTGATCTGTCTTCCTAGCACTTAACTCCAGCCTGGGTGACAGAGCAAGACTCTGTCTCAAAAAACAAAATGAAACTAACACAACTCTAAAAAGTATAGACACATATATTTAAAAGTCATAGTAGTCATTGCTATACAAATAATTTCCCTCTTTAGCATTCATTTCTCCAAGGAAACTTAATGATCTCTTTTCCTTAAAGTTTCAAAGAAATGTTTATAAAATAATTTGGCTTAGTTGCAGATACTATTCTTATTAGAGAAGCTTTCTATCTTGTTTTTCGTTTTCTTTAGTAACTTGAGTGTCAGTTTACATATATTTTTTAATTAAATATAATTCAAATATCATAAATATAGTCTTTTTAAATATGATTCTGTGATTTTCAGTTTATTCAAAAAGTTGTGCAGCCATCATTAATTCCAGAACGTTTTCATCACCACAAACAGAAATCCTACACCCGTTAATAGTCACTCACCATTTTCCCTTGCCCCAGCTCTTGACAACCACTAATCAGGTTTCTATCCCTATAGATATGCCTCTTCTGGACGTTGCATATAAATAGAATCATAGAATATGCAGCCTTTTGTGTCTGGCTTCCTTCACTTAGCCTGCTGTCCTCAAGGTTTATTTGTGTTGTAGCTTGCATCAGAATTTTCTCTTTTTTTGTTTTTGAGGCAGGGGTTCTCACTCTGTTACCCAGGCTGAAGTACAAACTCACAACATCCTCAAACTCCTGGGCTCAAGGGATCCTCCTAATTCAGCCTCCCAAATAGCTGGGATTACAGGTGTGCACCACCACCCTCAGCTAATTTTTAAAATTTTTATATAGACGGGGTCTCACTTCATTGCCCATGCTAGTCTCAAACTCCTGATGAGACGCTCAGATGATCCTCCTGCCTGGCCTCCCAAAGTGCTGGAATTACAAGTGTGAGCCACCACACCTGGCCTTTTTAAAATAAAACTTTTTTATTGTGGTAAGATACACATAAAATAGTAAAGTTACCATTTTAACCATTCTTAAGCTACGGTTCAATGGTATTAAATACATTCATTTTGTATTTTGTCGTGCAGTGCAACGCCACTATCCATCTCTGCAACTCTTCGTCATGCAAAACTAAAGCTCTATACCCATTAAACAGAAACTACCCATTCCCCCAGGCAACCACCGTACTTTATGAATTTAACTACTCTAGGTACCTCATGTAAGTGGAATTATAGAATAGTTGTCTTTTTGTGTCTGGCTTATTTCATTTTGCGTAATGTTGTAGCAAGTATCAGAATTTTGGCTGAATAGTATTACATTATATAGAAATACCACATTTTGTTTATCTATTTGTTTGTCCATTAGTGGACATTTGGGTTGCTTCCATCTTTAGGCTGTTAAGAATAATGCTGTGAGCATTTGTATGGGCCTGTTTTCATTTCTCCTTTGTATATACCTGTTTAATATTTCAGGAACTGCCAGATTGTTTTCCGTAGTAGCTATTCCATTTTACATTCCCATACACCACAGTGTATGGGAGTTCCAGTTTCTCTACATCCTCACCAATCCTGGTGAATATCAAATGGTATCATGTCCTTATTGGCCTTTAGCATATGTTCTTTGGAGAAATGTCTGTTGAGATCCTTTGCTTGTTTTAAAATTGGCTGATTTGTGTTTTTATCATTAGGTGGTAATCCTTTTTGAAATGTATTCTAGATACTAGACCTTTATCAGATATGTGATTTGCAAATCTTTTCTCACATTCTGTGGATTGTCTTACTTGTTAATGTCCTTTGAAGCGGAAACATTCTTAATTTTGAAGTCCATTTTTTGTGTTTTTTGGTTGCTTCTGTTTTTGGTGTAATAGCTAAGAAACCATTGCCTAGTCCAAACTCATGAAGATATATACATACTTAAGATTTCTTCTAATTTTTATAAGCTCCTATGTTTAGGTCTTTAATCCATTTTTAGTTCCTTTTTGCATATGGAGTGAGGAAAAGGTCCAATTTTATTTTGCATGTGGATATCCAATTGTCCTGGCACCCTTTGTTGAAATAACAATTTGTTTATCCTCGACCTGAAATTCTCACACTTTCGGAAAATATAATCAGACCTAATTGGGTATGAAGGAAACACATGATTCTTCTGTTCCCTGTGCTCTAGCCAAGTTGACTACACTGTATTTTGTTTCCATTCCTCTACTGTAATACATTTTTTTCTCCCTTTCTATATGCTGAAATGACACTCATCTGACAAAATACAATTTTCCGTAGCATTACATTCTATAATTACAAATTATAGCTTGTTAATACTTTCAGTTCTGTTACCTAGCACTGTCCAGTGTGCAGTTATGGGTAGATAACAAATGGGTTTACCTGTAAGGAAATGGAGATCTGTTAATTTACTCAATTCCACAGCTAGTTAGCCATGAAACTCAAATTCCCCTTTTCTAGAATTGTGTTCTTTCAGTTCTCCCTCTGCCTTTCATTGTAGAGCCTTCCTGTTCTTCTAAGATCATCTCTCCTTTTTCTGAATTCTCTTGTGTGTAAATGGAGAAGAATCTAGGTTTTAAATATATACACCCTTCTGTCAGTGTGCTCCCTTTGATGTGTTTTAATACATACTGGTATTGCTTATAAAGACTTAGGGGAGGGAATAATTACTGCTTCTTTCCTCAGTCATTAGTATGTAATATGTAACATGGAGTCTGGGTTCCCTAAGAGGACCTCTGAGACCTGCCTTTTTCTTAGCCTTCTTTCTCACTGATTGTTCCCTCTGTTCTCCAACCACACGAAACTACCTATGATTCTCTCCTATATTGCCCACTTTCTTAGCTTTGCTCTTGTGCTTTTTTTTCTTTTTATTCTGAATTTTTTAAAAACATTCTTTTTAAGACTAGTCAAGTGCAGTAGTGAGAAGGGGAGGAAGAGTAGAGCAAGGAGTTTGATTTGTAACTGACTGTGAACAATCAAGATAACTCATTACCTTCAGATCAGCCTGCTCTAATTTTTTACCCTCTATAAGAATGTGTGATTATATTTATGTAGTGCCTTGTTTTTCACCAAGTTTGGTAATAAGACCCAGTTCAGTTCTATATTGCCTGGAGTTTACCAGTTTCCTAAGTTGCTCTTGTGACTGCCCCCAAAGTAAATTATGCCCAATTCAGATCAGTATTGGTAAGCTGTAAGGGCATAAGAATAAGGACTTCATCTTTATTTTTTCCTCTGTGTACTAGTAAACACTACTTCATTTCCAGGGTTTTTATGTTGTCCCTGGGGGTTCATTTGAATATGATCAGTAACTCATAGAAGTTT
This sequence comes from Saguinus oedipus, assembly GCA_031835075.1. Taxonomy (NCBI): domain Eukaryota; kingdom Metazoa; phylum Chordata; class Mammalia; order Primates; family Cebidae; genus Saguinus; species Saguinus oedipus. The sequence continues at coordinate 107,102,743 of CM063183.1, forward strand.
AGTTGTAAATGCAAAATAATTTTCTTAACTGTAGGCTCTTAAATTCCTGTTAACTCTCTTCTTCCCTTTGTACCCCATAACAGCTGATAGACTCGAGGCAGGAAGGGGTTGTGTATACTTCAGCTGCGGAGATAAATGCATAGGGCATGTGTTAGTTATAAATGGAAACATTAGCCTGCAAATAATGATACAATTTCTTTCTTTCTTTCTTTTTTTTTTTTTTTTTTGAGACAGAGTCTCACCCTGTTGCTTGTCGTCAGGCGCCAGGCTGGAGTGCAGTGGCCCGATCGGCTCACTGTAACATCCACCTCCCGGCTTCAAGCAATTCTCCTGCCTCAGCCTCCCAAGTAGCTGGGACTACAGGCACATGCCACCACGCCCAGCTCATTTTTGTATTTTTAGTAGAGACGAAGTTTCACCGTGTTGGCCAGGATGGTCCCGATCTCTTGACCTCGTGATCCACCCACCTTGGCCTCCCAAAGTGCTGGGATTACAGGTGTGAGCCACCGTGCCCGGCATAATTTCTATAATGTAGTAGTGGCTTAATTCAGTTTGCCATAGACTTAGAAAAGGCAAAGCTCAAATCAAAGTATATTTGTGTCCTTGCTAATATAAACCACTTTCTATCTTGAATGTTCTTAGGATATAGCAAAACTTGACCCATATATATTAAGCTACCAAGGCAGTTTTGACCTAATTTTGTTTAATGGAACATCCTTTCTATTAGGTATCTGGATGCCTGTCCTTTTTGGTTACTTTATGGCCAGACTTCCTCTTCTTTCCCCCCATTTTAAGGAAAGTTTTTACCTCACTATCATTTGTCCTTTTCCTTCCCAAAGTAGTGACTGAAACTGATGTCCTTCCCAAATCAGTGGTTAAAACAGCTCGTGGATGCTGGTGAATTGTAAATTCTCTAAGGGGAAGAAAGTATGTATAAACATTGGCATTTATTTGCCTTGGTTCATTTTGTAGCACTGTCCTGGAAATGTTGCTAAACGATGGTAGTGTATGTGTAATTTTTTTTTTTTTTTTTGAACTGTCACCAGGCTGTAGTGCAGGAGCGTGATCGTGGCCCACTTCAATCTCCACCTCCTGAGTTCAAGTAATTCTCCTGCCTCAGCCTCCTAAGTAGCTGGGACTACAGGCATGCACAACCATGCCCAGCTAATTTATTTTTTTATTTTTAATAGAGACAGGTTTTCACCATGTTGGCCAGGATGGTCTGGATCTCCTGACCTCATGATCTGCCCGCCTTGGCCTTCCAAAGTTCCGGGAATACAGGCATGAGCCACTGTGCCCGGCTGTGTAATTGTTTTCAATGCAGATTGACAGATTTGGAAGGAATATGTGCCACCAGTGGAGGTATTAAACTTTTCTTCCAAATTTGAATATCCTGAGAATCGTTGAGCACAAGAAGGTAAGAGTATTTTATATCAAGGTTATGTCTACTCAGTATCCAGCTGCCAAAATATGGGGATATAGCATACAGAGTTCAGAGACTGGACATTATATTTATTGATGCTAATAACATCTGGAATTGGTTAAGCTGCTTTGCGTGAAGTGAAGGAACAAAGACTGATTTTCTCTAATACTGGCACATTGCAGCTCACACATATCCTTACTCTACTGTCCCATGACTTGTTGGATGCTGCCATCTGTTAGGTGTCTTCGCCACTGCAGTCACAGCACCTCAGTACCTGAGTTGGAAGATAGGATGAACATTTTTACTCAAGTGCATGTTTATTTATTTTTTTTACCTGGTTAATTGTTTGGGGCAGGGGTGAGGCAATACTGTGCTCACAAAAAGGCCATCCCATTCCCTGTAGGATACTACTGTGCTGTATCCTACAGGGATAGCAATATTACTTTGTAATTTTGCCTGGGTTGTGGGATGGTGATGGCCAGAGATAAGATGGACTGGGAAACGATGTTGAGAAATATTTGAGTCATGGAGATAATGCTTTTTCTCTTTGTGTTAGAGTCTTGGATTCTCTTCATCTGCTGCTTCCCTTTCTCTTTTGCCTGTTTATCCTGTGGGTTTTAGCTCCTTATTTTCTTTAGCCCACAGTGGTTTTCTTTAATAAACCACTTGATTGCATGGACTACCCTTTGGTTTATTTTTACTTTCACTATAACTACAGTGGCACGTATCCCACTGAGTGTGAGGAGCCCATATTCTCTGATATCATGACGACTTACTGTTTAATTCATGACATTAATATTCCAGCTACTCTTGGGTTTTATATCTTTTTTGTTCCTTTTAAACTCAGATTTCAAAAGTGAAAACCTTTTATGCAATGTGGTTTTTGGTCTACACAAATACTGATGTTAGTTCTTTTTCATCCAGAAAGGCATATTTGCATTAATGAGTGCTCCATATGAAGGCCCAATAAAATTTTTTTTAAAAAAAAATATTTTTGAAGGACTCTTCCTCTTCAAATCAGGATAAGGAAGAGGTGGTAGGGTGCTAGATGAGTGAAATAGTAGTGTACGTTCATGGTTTAGGGTTTGTCCCCTCCCTCATCCTTATGGGTTCCACATCTAATTTGTTGGTCTTTTGAGAAAGGAGCTGCATGGATTGTAGGTCAGGCAAAGAAAAATGATTGAGCCATGTTTATTGTTTGTTGGTAAATGTACAGGAGGACCCAAATTACTGTTAGAAGATTGCTTGGTGAACACAGAAATCAAAAAGAGGCTGTAGTTGGATGACATTAATGACCAGTCACTCTGATAGTGCTGTATCTAGCCTCAATGTAGTTGCCTTACTGTTGAAGGATGGTATTCATTGGCTCAGGTGGCTTTATCTTGGAGTATTGCTGGAGATAGTTACAGTGTTGCTTTTTAAACTTTCCCCACAATACCTGCTGTATTCCTAGCATCCTGATATAAGGAATACTTACATATGTTACTTTTTAGAGGGCCACTTAAGTTTTTGGGAGGTACCTTATTGTTGTTCCACACTCCTTCTGCTGGTGCAGGAAAGGTAATAGAAATACGGTTGATGTCAGTCAGTTAGGACAATGCTCCCCAACTCCTTTTGTGTAATGGCACACAGAATAACCATATTTGTATGGTACAGAGGAAAACAGATTTCCCACCCTGCTGCTGTGGTAACTGAGGGAATCAAGATCTCTTTACCATTTAAATTACCTGGAAGCTCTAGGTTAAGGTCTATTTGCAAGACCTTGAGTTTGCAGGACAATGTCTGGCTTAAAGTTTATCCTTTAACATGCCTTTGGGGATTTTGAGCAGGAGTTACCATGACCACAATGGAATTTAAGATTAATCTGGCAGCAAGGTATAAACTGGACCTGAGAAAGAAGAGAACCGAAAAATCCAGTAGATCAGTTAGATTATTGTAGTAGTTGAAGTGAAATGATATGGTTAACTTGGGTAATAAAAATAACATGAGACTGAGAAGATAGAGTGACAGAGGTGGAATCAGTAGGACTTTGATAGCTTGTGGTGGAATGGGAAACGGAGAATGAAAACTCAGAGGTAGTGTGGATGAACCTAGGTGGCTGGAAGATAGGAGGGTGAGGGGATAGTCAGTAGAAGTAGGTAATATAAGTATAGAAACAGGAATGGGCACTGTGGCTCACACCTGTAATTCCAGCACTTTGGGAGGCCGAGAAGGGTGGATCACATGAGCCCAGGAGTTTGAGACCAGCTGGGCATGGTGGCGCATGCCTGTAATCCCAGCTACTCAGGTGGCTGAGGCACGAGAATCACTTGAACCTGGGAGGCGGAGGTTGCAGTGAGCCAACTTGAACTTGGGAGGTGGAGGTTGCAGTGAACCGACATCGCATCACTGTATTCCAGCCTCTGGGAGACCCATTCTCAAAAAGAAAAAAAAGTATAGGAACAGGTTTGGAATTTAGTAGATATACATATTTCAAAATGTATAAAGATACTCAGACATGTAACACTACAGAGAAGTTAGGAGTGTGTGTGCGTGTGTGTGTGTTTGGCGGGGTGGTATTTCCCAAAAGATGGAGTGGGAGGGGTAGCATTACTCTTGTGAGTTTACTGCAATTCATGGTATAGCCTTTAACTTTATGAACTATACCAGGGTGGAGCCATCTTTCAAGGACAGATCTACAGTGATCAAGCTCATGTGACTGGTGCATAAAACCTGGAAGGTTAGCTTATTCATTTACAGTGAACCATAACTAGCACAAAGATTGCAGTACTGTATTGACATAACCAGTATGTTGTCTTTCAGGAGGCAGATAGACTCACATAGGAATGAAGTCATAATCAGGAAATTGCTTAGTAAGTGTGGTTTGACAAAAAGAAGTTGAATGCTGCTCAAATGTTGAATGACCATCATCTCCACGGTAGTGGGGTGGATTTGTTAGTGCACTAATTGTGGTTCACACTTTTTCAGAGTATATATTGGATCCTTCAGTGTCCTTACATATCAAACCCAGACAAGAAAATGTTTTTTTCCCTCAGTGGTTATAGTTAAGAGAGGGAGATACATGTTCTCAAAGTATACTATGTTTACACTTGTCTGAGAAAAGTTTCCAAATCAGTTTTGACTTCCTGGAGAAAGCTACTTCCAGGGACTCTGGTGACTAAATATAGGAGGCAAGGGGAATAAGGCCAAAGAAACCAGTTGGGTGACACCTAGGTTTCTGCCTAGGGCCACTGAATACTTTTCCTAAGACACAAAATTAAGTAGGGGAGGAGAATCAATGGTTGATTGTGTCAGGAAGGTTAATTTAATTTTTAAAAAACGAGTAAAGTTTAAAGTTCCAATGGTCTATCCATATGTCAATACATGTCGGAGGCACTTGGCTTGGTGTATGAGAGAAAGATTTATGTCATGGTGTATGACACAATTGAGGGTTATATGCCAAGCAGAGTTTGTGTTAACTCATTTAATTTTCACAACAACTCTGTGTTGACTGTCATTAACTATTTTACAGTTGAAGAAACTGAGGTACAACTGGATAAGGAGCAAATATGTGAGTTACTAGCATGTAGATACTGGTTAAAGTCATGCCAGTGAATATCTCAAAGGGACCCATATTTTCTTGTCACTTACCTTAAGATGGATAATGGGCTATTGAAATATTTAGGATCCTTGATTATTCTAGTGAAACATTTTCTCCTGGAGCAAATAATCACTAGTTCACTTGTCAGGTTTTAGAAAGTATGATCTTAAAAGGCAGGCACTTGGTAGATTAAGGGGGGAAAATCATGTAATTGTCCTCAAAATTTAGATAATCCTCTAAAAGAGATGTGGGCAACACTTGTCCTCTTCATGCTTCTTTGCTTTAATAGCCAACTCAGTCCTTTGCAGTGACTCTTATTTTAGGTACTGTTAATATTCTAATTAATGACTTCTTTTATTCCATTACTTCTTCCTTCCCACTATAAAAAGGTTTTGTTTAGTAATGATCTATGAGTGGGAACTTCTGACTTTCTGGAAATGTCTTTATTTTTTGCACCTGTTTTTGTGTGGCACTTTTATTGGTTACAGAATCCTGCTTGACAGTTGTTTTTCTCAGCCCTTTGAAGATATTTGATTGTTTTCTGATGAAAAATCAACTGTCAGTCATATTGTTGTTGCTTCCTTTATAGGTAAAGTATCATTTCTCTGCTTGTTTTTAAGAATTTTCTTGTCTTAGGCATTCTGCAATTTTTATCATGATCTAGGTATGAATTTATTTTGATTTTATCTTGCTTGGGATTTAGTGTGCTTTTCCAGTCTGAAGATACTTATCCCATTACTGGGGCCTTGGCCATTATCCTGGAATAACATCTCATCCTCGTTCTCTCCTGGAATACCTGTTGGGTATTACCTTAAACCTTCTCTTTCTATTCGTATCTTACAACTTTTCCATTTTTTTCGTCTTATTCTTTATTCTGTATTCTGAGTAGTTTTTCAAATGTGCCTTTTGTTTTACTAGTTTTCTTTGCCCGTCTCCAATTTTATAGTCGTTTTCATTTTTCTTTATACTAAAAGCCATTCCTCTTCTCTTCTCCTACCTCCAAGCTGCCTTTTAAAATTCACTGTATACTGTTCATTTCTCCGGGCTTTTAAAAAAATCTTTATTATTGTTACTATTTTTTTTGAGACAGAGTTTCCCTCTTGTTACCCAGGCTGGAGTGCAATGGCGCAATCTCGGCTCACCGCAACTTCCCTCTCCTGGGTTCAGGCAATTCTCCTGCCTCAGCCTCCCTAGTAGCTGGGACTATAGGCGCCGGCCACCATGCCCAGCTAATTTTTGTATTTTTAGTAGAGACAGGGTTTCACCATGTTGACCAGGATGGTCTCAATCTCTTGACCTTGTGATCCAACCGCCTTGGCCTTCCAAAGTGCTGGGATTATAGGCATGAGCCACCATACCCGGCCATCTTTTTTATTATTTTAGGAAAAATTTCAAACTTACACAAAGGTGTAGAAAATCCTCTAATAACCCTATGTATCCAGCCTCAACATCTTTAAAAGATTCTTTCATTATTTTCAGCATATTTATGTTTTATTATACACAGTTTTATTTTTTAAGTTCTTAGGAACTGATCATCCTGTGTATGCTGACCCCTGATGATAGAGAATCTGTCCCTTGAATATTTTTGTTATTTGTTTGAGTTGGAGTCTTGCTCTGTCACTCAGGCTGGAGTGCAGTGGCGTAATCTCGGCTCACTACAACCTCGGTTTGCTTCAACCTGTGCCTCCTGAGTTCAAGCGATCCTCCTGCTTCAGCCTTCTGAGTAGCTGGGATTACAGGCTCCCACCAACATGCTCAGCTAACTTTTGTATTTTTAGTAGGGACGGGGTTTTGCCATGTTGGCCAGGCTGGTCTCAAGCTCTTGACCTCAAGTGATCCACCCACCTTGGCCTCCCAAAGTGCTGAGATTACAGGCATGAGCCACCGCAGCTGGCCTTTTATTTTTAATAGTGTGGATGTTGCTTTTTTAATGGAACTTGTGTGTACCTTAGATTGTGACAGTGTTGTTCTTTACACAGTAGTTTTATTATTTGTGCTGGACACACGGTGCTCCAGCCCGTTTTTAACATTTTCAGCCTGTGTTTTCAACATGTATGAAATAAACGTTTGACTAGCACCTGCACAGAATGTAGGTTCGAGTTTCTGTTTTTCATGGGAGACTATGCCCAAAAAAAGCCCAGAAAATAGATTTCTTACTACTTTTTATCTCGAATTCCACACCCAACAAAAAGTCCAGGAAGTAGATTTCTGGCCATGACCAAGTTTTCCTAGGGTCCTCAATCTCCTTCACACTGTTGTAAACTTTCACTTTCTGCTCTAGCTTTCTTTCCTCTTCCTATCTAGCACCTGGGTGTATCTACCCTCCTTCCTTAGAAGCTATGCTGTATGTTTTTTCTATTTTTATCTATTTCTATTTAGCATTTAGATTCTTTTTAGTAGAAGAGATATTCTGCTTAAGCTCCAACTCACTATGTTGCCAGAACCAGAAAGTCATGTTTCTGGGAATCTATTTTAAGGTTGTGAGTCACAGATTTCTTCGGTACTCCATACTGAAGAGTGAATGCAGTGTGTTTTAATCTGATATACTGCTCTTTAGTGCTCTAAAATTAGTAACATTTGGCAGGTCATGGTGGTTCACGTCTGTAATCCCAGCACTTTGGGAGGCAGAGGTGGGCGGATCAGGAGGTCAGGAGTTCGAACCTGTAGTCCCAGCTAGTTGGGAGGCTGAGGCAAGAGAATCACTTGAACCCAGGAGGTAGAGGTTGCTGTAAGGTGACATGGCGCCACTGCACTCCAGCCTGGGCTACAAAACAAGACTCTATCTCAAAAAAAAAAAAAAAAAATTAGTAACTTTTAAAATGTGTTACCATTTCATATGGTCAGGTATACAATAAACACAAATTCGGATTTGCATTTCAATTAAAAGTCTCCTGTTTGTAGGCCGGGGCTCGATAGTTCCTGCCTGTAATCCCAACTCTTTGGAAGGCCTAGGTGGCTGGATCATGAGGTCAGGAGTTCGAGACCAGCCTAGCCAACATGGTGAAACCCCATCTCTACTAAAAATACAAAAATTATTAACTGGGCATAGTGGTGCACACCTGTAGTCCCAGCTACTCGGGAGGCTGAGGCAGGAGAATTGCTTGAACCTGGGAGGCGGAGATTGCAGTGAGCTGAGAGCAAGCCACTGTACTCCAGCCTGCCAACAGAGCGAGACTCCATCTCAAAAAAAAAAAAAAAGTCTCATGTTTGTGTATTTTATTTGTGCTGAAATCAGATAGTCATATTCACTTGTGTTTCTCATATTGGTTAGAAGTGTTGCTACTATTTAATGTGATTTAATTAATAGAAAAATATTAAATGGAGTTTGTTGCTAGACAGGCTGTTTACATACAGTTTCATCTGAGAGGCAACTAGAAAATGAACTAATTAGTATATAAAGAATTCCTACAAACTCTTGATCTAAACTCATACTCGAAGACCATACAAAACAGTAAGGAAAAACTCATTAGGAAAAGGACAAAGGATATAAACTCACTATTAATAAAAAGGATATACAGATGTTCAGCTTCATTTATAAGGAAAAATGCTAATAAAACTGTATTAAGATATTTTTTACCCATTAGATTGGAAGAGGTTTTAAAAGTTTGATACACACTGGGTTCAGAAAGATGTTGAGAAATGGGAATGTTTATGCATTGCTAGTGGGGGTATAAATTGAAATTACCTCTAGGGAGGATAGTTTAATAATTTGTCTTCAGCCGGGCGCGGTGGCTCACGCCTGTAATCCCAACACTGGGAGGCCGAGGCGGGTGGATCACGAGGTCACAAGATCAAGACCATCCTGGTCGGCATGGTGAAACCCCGTCTCTACTAAAAAAATACAAAAAATTAGCTGGGCATGGTGGCGCATGCCTGTAATCCCAGCTACTCAGGAGGCTGAGGCAGGAGAATTACCTGAACCCAGGAGGCAGAGGTTGCGGTGAGCCAAGATCACGCCATTGCACTCCAGCCTGAGTAACGAGCGAAACTCTGTCTCAAAAAAAAAATAAATAAATAACAATAATAATAATAATTTGTCTTGAGGATCAAGTGTACATTTGGTGCGTAGTTGGAAATAACAAGATTGGAAGGAACTTAAGTGTTCCTCAAAGGAAGCTAAATAGATAATTAGGGTACTCACATAGTAGAATACTGTACATACAGTGTTATATATAGAATGAGGCAGCTATTAAATACATGGACATGTAATTATCTCAGAGGGACTATCAAGTGGAAAAGCTAAGGTGTACAATAATGTGTAGTGTGCAAACATGAGGGAGAGAGGAACATAAATGGATTTTAAATGTTTTGAATCCTTATAAGAATATACAAGAGGCCGAGTGTGGTGGCTCACACCTGTATTCCCAGCACTTTGGGAAGCCAGCGTGGGCAGATCACTTGGGTCTGGTCAACGAAACCCCGTCTCTACAAAAAAAAAAATAGCTGGTCGTGGTGGCACACACCTGTAGTTCCAGCTGCCTGAGGGGCTGAGGTGGGAGAATCGCCTGAACCCAGGAAGCGGAGGTTTGCAGTGAGCACAGATCACGCTACTGCATTCTAGCATGGGCCATAAGTGAGACCCTGTGTCAAAAACAAAACAACAACAAAAAGAATGTACAAGAAACTAGTAATGATGGTTGCCTTGGGGAGAGGGAGAGTATTTGACATATCAATATTAAGTCAGGATTTAAAAAAAGTATTCCCTGAAGGAACTTAGAAACAGAGCAGAAACTGGGATGTGGTGGCTTATGCCTCTAATCCCAGCACTTTGGGAGGCTGACTCGGGAGGATCACATGAGTTCAGGAGTTGCCAGCCTGGGTAAAAAGGCAAAACCCCATCTCTAGAAAAAAATTTAAAAACTTAGCCAGATGTAGTGGTATACACTTGTGGTCCCAGCTACTTGGGAGGCTGAGGTGGGAGGATTACTTGAGCCTAGGAAGTTGATGCTGTGGTGAGCTGAGATGATGCCACTGTATTCCAGCATGAGCAACAGAGTGAGACCCTGTCTTGAAAAAAGAAAAAGGGAACAGAGTGGGGAAACTATCATTTTTCTTAGGAATTTTTGAGTGGCAGTTAACTATTACACATTATGACCTTGATCAACATAAAAAATTCTTTTTTTTTGAGATGGAGTTTCTCTCTTGTTACCCAGGCTGGAGTACAATGGCGCAATCTCGGCTAACCTCAACCTCCGCCTCCTGGGTTCAGGCAATTCTCCTTCCTCAGCCTCCTGAGTAGCTGGGATTACAGGCACGCGCCACCATGCCCAGCTAATTTTTTTCATATTTTTAGTAGAGATGAGGTTTTACCATGTTGACCAGGATAGTGTCTTGATCCCTTGACCTCGTGATCCACCCGCCTCGGCCTCCCAAAGTGCTGGGATGATAGGCTTGAGCCACCGCGCCCGGCCGAAAATAAGTAATTAAAATAATTCAAGTAAAGTACCATTTCAAAGTAGTATTATATGTGAAATTACAGTTCTGTTGCATCCATTTCAGCATGTTGCCAGGCCATGGCTACCATGTGATAGACACTGCTATATTTTGTGAATGAAAAAGACTGAGGAAACATTTGTATTGAGTTCATCTGCTTGACAGGTTGCCCTTTTGACTTAGTGCTTCGGAATTAATGTAGATTCTTAAAACTGGAGAATAGTTTTGTTATTGCCCTCCCTCTGTATCTGAGGGAATTGGTTCCAGCACCTCCTTGTATACCAAAATCCACTCATATGCAAGTTCCTCATTCAGCCTTTTGGAACCTGTGGGTACAAAAAGTTGGCCCTCTATATGCGTAGGTTTTGTGTCTCCTTAATACTGTGTTTGTGATCCATCTTTGGTTTTGGTCGCAGAACCCGCTGATACAGAGGGCTGACTGTTTGAAAAAAATCTGTAGAAAAGTGGACCCATTTCAGCACTTGGGGAGGCCAGAGCAGGAGGATCACTTGAGGCCAGAAGTTCAAGACCAGCCTGGGCAACATAGCTAGACCAGACATAGTGGTTCACACTTGTTATCTCAGCACTTTGGGAGGCTGAGGCAGGAGGATTAGTTGATCCCAGGAGTTACCAGCTTGGGCAAGATGTTGAGACCCTGCCTGTCCAAAATATAAGAACAATCAGCTGGGCATGGTAGGGCTATAGTAGGGCTAAGGTAGCAGGATCTCTTGAGTCCAGGAGTTCGAGGATACAGTAAGCTGTGATTACTGCACTGCACTCCACTGCAGCGTCGGTGAGACAGCTGGTTATGGTGGGACTCACCTGTAGTCCTAGCTACTCAGGAGTAGCTCTAAAAAAAATGTGCATAGTTGTATTATTACCTACTAATTTTATTTTAAAATAGGCAAGGTGGCATAAGATATTATAAAATGACTTATTTTTATTTATTTATTTATTTATTGAGACAGGTTCTTACTCTGTCACCCAGGCTGGAGTGCAGTGGTGTGATCATAGGTCACTGCAGCCTTCAACTTCTAGGTGCAAACACTCCTCCTGAATAGCTGGGACTTACAGGCATGAGGCACCACCTAATTTTTTAATTTTTTTGTAGAGACAAGATCTTGCTTAACTGCCCAAGCTAATCTGGAACTCCTGGCTACAAGTGATCCTCACTCCTCAGCCTCCCAAAGTGCTGGGATTATAGGCATGAGCCACCACACCTGGCCAGGAGTTACTATCTTAAAGAATGATTTAATAGAGGAAGAGGGACAGGATATTTAAAAAGTAAAAGCTCTAAAGTATCATTACTAAAGTTGCTTTATTTTTTGGCATTAATGAAAGTAATATTTAGGGTTAGTTGTTTGAATTAGTATCTGTTCATTTGATATATAGGCAACTTTTTGTTTTTAAAATCTTAAGAACCAGCCAGGCATTATGGCTCACACCTGTAATTCCAGCACTTTGGGAGGCTGAGGCTGGCAGATCACCTGAGGTTAGGAGTTGAAGACCACCCTGGCCAACATGGTGAAACCCCATATGCTAAAAATACAAGAAAAAAATTAGCCAAGCATGGTTGTGGGTGCCTGTAATCTCAAAACATGGTAGGCTGTGGCAGGAGAATCACTTGAACCCAGGAGACAAAGGTTGCAGTGAGCTGGGATTATACCACTGCATTCCAGCCTGAGCAACAGAGCAAGACTCTGTCTCAAAAAATAAAAAATAAAAAATAAAAAAAATCTTAAGAACTGTTATGGATGGCATCACGTGTGATTGTCAGTACATGCCTAAAGAAGTTTTATTACCTTTTACATGAACATTAAATGGTACACCAGGAAGATTTATTTTTTACCTTTTAAGTATTGAAGTAATAATTTTGAATTATAATTTATTTTTTGAGATGGAGTTTCATTCTTGTCCAGGCTGGAGTGCAGTGGTACAATCTAGGCCCACTGCAACCTCTGCCTCCTGAGTTCAAGCAATTCTCTTGCCTCAGCCTGCCGAATAGCTGGGTATACAGGTGTGTGCCACCACACCCAGCTAACTTTTGTATTATTAGTAGAGCTGGGGTTTCACCAGGTGGCCAGTCTGGTCTCAAACTCTTGACCTTAGGTGATCCACCTGCCATGGCCTCCCAAAGTGCTGAGATTGCAGGCGTGAGCCACCACACCCATCCTGAATTACAATATTAATATCTTATCTACAGGATGATCATACAGTGTCTTCCAAAGTGGGATATTTCTAAGAATGAAAAGAAGGCTTAGACTCAATGAGACAGAAAATTAATAAGGATATCAAGGACTTGAACTCAGATCCGGAACAAGTAAACTTAATAAATATTTATAGAGCTCTCCACTTTAAATACACAAAATATACATTCTTGTCAATACCACATCACACCTACTCATAGGTTTAAATGAAATATTGATTGGCCATTATTAATACCCATTTATTTTAGAATAAAGCAACATTTCCGTTTTCTCTCCCTCTTTTTCTTCCTCTTTCTTCCTCTCCTTCACTCTTTTTTTCTGTTTCCTTCTCTCAAAAAAAAAAAAAAAAAAAGAAGAAAAAAAATCAACTTGTAGACCTCTAGATCCAGGTCGGCAATGTCTCTCTCATTGCCTGATTTCCTTCCTTCCCTTCTCTCCCTCCCTCCCTTCCTTTCTCCCTCCCTCCCTTCCTGCTTTCCTCACCCCCCCCCAAAATAAATAAAATAAACAGATCTGCATAAACAGTATCTTGATCAATTTTTTCTATAAGCATCAAAACTAAAACCAAATTAAAAAAAAAAAAAGAAAAGAAATGGCATTAATAATTGCTAATTTGGTTCTAGACCATCGAAATCCAATAAAGTGAATCTCAATAAAGCAAGTCACACAAATTTTTGGTTTCCTGGCATGTATAAAGGTCATGCTTACACTATACTGTAGTCTATTAAGTACACAGTAGCATTATGTCTAAAAACCAATGTACATACCTTAAATAGAAAATACTTAATTGCCAAGAAATGCTAACAATCATCTAAGCCTTTCCTGATCTTTTTGCTGGTGGAAGGTCTTGCCTTGACGTTGATGGTTGCTTACTGGTCAGGGGTTGCCATGGCAATTGCTTAAAATAAGGCAACAGTGAAATTTGCCACATCAGTTGTTGCTTCCTTTCACAAAAGGTTTTCCGAGTTTTGCCCTTGTTTCCCAGGCTGGAGTGCAATGGCGTGATCTCCCAGCTCACTGCAATCACCGCCTCCTGGGTTCAACCAATTCTCCTGCCTCAGCCTTCTGAGTAGCTGGGAAAACAGGCATGCGCTACCACACCCAGCTAATTTTGTATTTTTAATAGAGATGGGGTTTCTCCATGTTGGTCAGGCTGGTCTCAAACTTTCAACCTCAGGTGATCTGCCCGCCTCAGCCTCCCAGAGTGCTGAGATTACAGGTGTTACCCACCGTGCCCAGCCCACAGAAGATTTTTCTTTAGCATGTGATACTATTTGATGACATCTTAACCAGAATAGAATTTCTTTCAAAATCACAGACACTTCTCTCAAACCCTGGCACTGCTTTATCAACTAAGTTTAGGCAATGTGTTTTAAATCCTTTATTGTCATTTCAGCAGTGTTCATGGGATCTTCACCAGAAGAGATCCATCTCAAGGAAACCATTTTCTTTGCTCATCCATGAGAAGCAAGTTCTCATCTGTTCAAGTTTTACCATGAGTTTGCAGTAATTTGGTCACATCTTCAGGCTCCATTTCTAATTCTAGTACTTTTGCTTTCCCCCCCACATCTGCAGGTACTTCCTCCACTGAAATCTTAAAGTCCTCAAAGTCATTCTTGAGAGTAGAAACCAGCTTCTTCCAAACTCTTGTTAATGTTGATATTTTGACTTCCTCCACACAAATGTTCTTAATGGCGTCTAGAATGGTGAATCCTTTCTAGGTTTTCAATTTCTTTTGCCCAGATCCATCAGAAGAATCACTATGACAGTTATGGCCTTATGAAATGTGTTTCTTAAATAATTCCACTTGAAAGTTGAATCTACTCCCTGATCTAGGGGCTGCAGAATGGAAGTTGTTTTATGTTAGCAGGCATGAAAACAGCATTAATCTTGTACATCTCCCTCAGAGCTCTTCAGTGAACAAGTGCTGCATTGTCAGTAAGCAGCTATAATTTGAAAGGAATCTCTTTTTTCTGAGCAGTAGGTCTCAACAATGGGCTTAAAATATTCAGGGAACTGGCTGGGCGTGGTGGCTCAAGCCTATAATCCCAGCACTTTGGGAGGCCGGGTGGATCACAAGGTCAAGAGATCGAGACCATCCTGGTCAACATGGTGAAACCCTGTCTCTACTAAAAATACAAAAAATTAGCTGGGCATGGTGGTGCGTGCCTGTAATCCCAGCTACTCAGGAGGCTGAGACAGGAGAATTGCCTGAACCCAGGAGGCGGAGGTTGTCGTGAGCCGAGATCGCGCCATTGCACTCCAGCCTGGGTAACAAGCAAAACTCCGTCTCAAAAAAGAAGAATTCAGTGAACCATGTTGGTTGTTCCATTTGTAGAGTGCAGGCAGAGTAGATTTAGCATGATTCTCAAAGACCCTTGGATTTTGGGAATGCTAAATGAGCATTGGCTTTATCTTAAAGTCACCAGCTGCATTAGCCCTAGAGAGTCAGCCTTTCCTTTAAAGCTTCAAAGCCAGATACTGACCTACTATGAAAATCCTCGATGGCATCTTCTGGTATAAGGCTATTTCCTCTACATTGAAAATGTCGTAGGTATTTCATGTAGCCACCTTCATTCATCAGTGATGTTAGGTAGATCTTCTGAATAACTTACTACAACTCCACATTAGCACTTGCAGCTTCACCTTGTACTTTGAGGTTCTGGAGTTGGCTTCTTTAAGTCAATTTCATAAACCAACCTCTGCTAGCATCAGGTTTTTCTTATGCAGCTTCCTCTCTTCTCTCAGCCTTCATTGAATTAAAGAGAGTTAAAACCTTGCTCTGGATTAGGCTTTTATTTAAGGGAATATTGTAGCTGGCCTTAGCTTCTAGCCAGATTACTTAAAGTTTTCTTCATATTATCAGTAAGTCTGTTTTACTTCCTTATCATTTGGTGTGTTTACTGGGTTAGCACTTTTAATTTCCTTCAATAACTCTTTCTTTGCATTTACAACATTGCTCTTTGGTACAAGAGGCCCAGCTTTAGCTTTTCTTGGCTTTTGACATGTCTTCCTTACTAAACTTAATTATTTCTAGCTTTTGAAAGTGAGAGACATGTAACTCATCCTTTCACTTGAATACATAAAGGCCATTGTAGGGTTATTAATTGGTCTACTTTTAATTTTTTGTGTGTCTTGGGGAATAGGTAAGCCAGAGGAGAGGGAAGAGATTGGGAGCACCCCATTGTTGGAGCACCAGCACTATCTTATGTGGGCATGCATTGTGGCACCCCAAAACAATTACAGTAGTAACATTAATGACCATTGATCACAGATCGCCATAGCAGATAAAATAATCATTAAAAAGTTGGAAATATTGGGAGGATTACCTAAATGTGCCACAGAGACATGAAGTGAGCACATGCTGGTAGAAATTGGCACTGATAGACTTGCTTGACTTCAATTGGTTAAAAATGACAGCAACAAAATGCAACCACAGTATCTGCAAAAGAGCAGTAAAGCAAGAGACAATAAAATGAGATCTATCTGCTAGGACAGTGGGCTAAAATTGGAATAGTCCTGGGCAGCCTGGTCACATGGTCACTTTATTCCTCCAGCATACGTCATTGTCAAAATTTTGTTGTAGAGGTTTGGAATTTGGTGTAGGATTAAAAAAGTTTTAACCTTGGGGATGCAAGGACGTAAGGATCTGATTAGGCTTTGCAACTTGAGTTTGACTGATGTCTTCTGTGTGGTGTCTGCTAAATCCCACAGCCTATAGGATTAGTCACATTGGTTATAAGGTTTGCTTCTATCTCTGAAAATTATTACTTCATTCCATAGTTCATTTTTTACAAAATGAACTTAAAATGGGCACCAGAATGGGATTAATTCATCATTCTTGGACTCTTAAGTCTTAACAGTTCTTAATTAGTAAAGTTTAAAAATCATACAAGGACACTTGGCTGTTTAATGCATTCATTTTATTAATGATAGAAAATATTTTTGGCTGGATGCGGTGGCTGACACCTGTAATCCCGGCTCTTTGGGAGGCCGACGCCAGTGGATGACCTGAGGTCAGGAGTTTGAGACCAGCCTGACCAACATGGAGATACACTGTCTCTACTAAAAATGCAAAATTAGCCAGACATGGTGGCGCACGCTGAATCCCAGCTACTTGGAAGGCTGAGGCAGAATTGCTTGAACCCAGGAGGTAGAGGTTGCAGAGGTGGAGGTGAGCCGAGATCATGCCATTGCACTCCAGCCTGAGCAACAAGAGGGAAACTCCATCTCAAAAAATAATAATAAAAATAATAATAATTTCATAGATGAATTGATGATCAACTTTAATTAAGTCTTAGGTGATTCACTGCCTCCTTTGTTAAGGCAACAAATCCTTTATGACATTTAATTCTAGCAGATTTAGTCATACAATGGTAGTTTCTGAGACCAGAGACCTTTAGATCATAATAGTTTCATTACATAGTTACAGATAAAGACACTGAGAAGATGTGATTCCCTATAAGATTATAGAGCTAACAATAGTGTAAAAGTTAGTTCCACAGATGATAATGTAACTTCTTAAAACTCGTATATTCAGATATATAACACAGAGTTACTCTGTCCCTGTTTTGTTTTACTGATTAAATCTCTTGGCCAGGCGCGGTGGCTTACGCCTGTAATCCCAGCAGTTTGGGAAGCCAAGGCGGGTAGATCACGAGGTCAGGAATTTGAGACCAGCCTGGCCAATATGGTGAAACCCAGTCTCTACTAAAAATACAAAAATTAGCTGGGCATGGTGGCAGGCACCTGTATTCCCAGCTACTAGGGAGGCTGAGGCAGGAGAATTGCTTGAACCTAAGAGGTGGAGGATGCAGTGAGCTGAGATTGCATCACTAAACACTCCAGCCTGGGTGACAGAGCAAGACTTTGTCTCAAAAAAAGAAAAAAAAAAATCTAATTTAGGCCAGGTGCTGTGGCTCAGGCCAGTAATCCTACTAGCACTTTGGGAAACAGAAGAGGGTGGATCCCTTGAGGTCAGGAGTTCAAGACCAGCCTGGCCAACATGGTGAAATCCTATCTCTACTAAAAATTAGCTGAGTGTGGTGGCAGGTGCCTGTAATCCCAGAATTTGGGGAGGCCGAGGGGCCCAAGAATAGCTTGAACCTGGGAGTCAAAGGTTACGTATGAGCTGAGATTTCACCACTGCACTTCAGCCTGGGTTGACACAGCAAAACTCAAAAGAAACCTTCAGATTTATTTGGTCTTACCTTTCTTAGAAATGCTTTTAGAGTATATTCATATGCTGATAAACTGATAATATAGAAATAATGACTGATACATGTATCCTAAAGTTAGAGATTAAACATGTTCCTAAAGTTAGAGATTAAACATGTTAACAGTGTTTTTTAATGAATCTCAGTAAACTATTGAATTGAAATTGAAACTTTGTTTCCTATTATTTTGCCTGTATTTTAAGGCCCTTCATAACAGTTACCTACAGTTTCTTAAACAAACCATTTATATAGATTAGCATAACCTTAATGAGAGACAAGAGTAGCTTATTTAGTCTGTAAAATGGAAATCACTTATAAATGAATTTAGAATTAAAAGATTGATTTGTTGAGTGTTACAGAATTTTACCACTGAAACCAAATAAATTATTTTGGAAAAGTGGTTGAAGTGATAGTAGGATTGTTTAATACAATAGTTAACTTTTAAAAATCATATGGGGTTTTGTTCTTCCGGAAACCTTTTTTTCTAAGATACGGGGGGGGGTGGGGGAAAGGAATTGTTACTATTCTAAATTTGCATTAATATTATTATTTCTTGACAGTTTCATTTCTTATATTTTTTACAGCTTTAGTTAGTCTATTTTATTATTGTTTTCATCCTATTTTTCTAACATAAACGTATTCTGAATTTTTTTAGCATCTCCTAAAGCAACCTCGTTAATAACTTACATTCTTTCCTTTCACTTTCCTTGTTTCTTTGGTCTAGAGTGTTCTAAATTACTAGTTTATCTTGTTATTGTGGGTAGTACACTGAACTCTTGAGTTTTCAAATTCTCAGAACACACTACCGTCCATGTTTTCCCCCTCAGTCAAGTAACACTGTCAGCACCAGAAGGACCCCTAATCTTAACCCATCAAAACTCCTAAGATAATAAAATTTGCGGAAGAGTTTACAAGGGAGAGCTCCCTGCTTAATTGATAAGAGTAATGTACAGAAGAAATTAGTGGGGGAACTTTCAACTATACTCCCTCCTGATGACTTTTTTTTGGGGGGTGGGGGGGGAAACGGAGTTTTGCTCTTATTGTCCAGGAGTGCAATGGCGCGATCTGGGCTCATTGCAATCTCTGCCTCCCAGGTTCAAGCAATTCTTCTGTGTCAGCCTCCCAAGTAGCTGAGATTATCAGCATGCACCACCACGCCCCGCCAGTTTTGTGTTTTTAGTAGAAATTGTGTTTCACCTTGTTGTTAAGGGTGGTTTCGAACTTCTGACCTCAGGTGATCCACCCACCTGGGCCTCCCAAAGTGCTGGGAATTACAGACTCGAGCCACCGCTCTTGGCTCTCCCTCCTGACTTCTTACCAGATACCAGTACCCTTATTTGGAAAGACTTTCAGGGAGCTGTGTCAGTTTAGGGTTTTTGGTCTCTAATCTGTGTTTTTACAGTAATTTTAAAAATATTACACATTTATGGCCTATATTCTATCTGATATTAATAATATTTGGTATTGATAATACAGATAGAGCCTTGATTATTTGGGTAAGACATGAAGCGGAATCCATTGTGTCTTCTAGCTGGGCTAAAGTATACATCTTTACTACTGATAGTATATGGAAAGACAGAATTACTCTGTACCTGTTGTTGCCTTCACAGAGAGCTAGTGGCATCTGACAAACAACCATGATAACTGGCCGAAACTCCAGGATGGAAGTAATGCCCAAGTCCCTTTATAAAAGCCCAACACTATAAATCCTACATAATGGCTGTATGCAAACTAGTAGTCAAAGTCAATAATTTTAGAAAGGAAAGGTTTTGGTTAGCTCCTAAGTGGCTGTGTTGTAATAAATGCAGTAGCTGTTTGGCAGCTTTCTGAATCCTTGGAAGGCCCTTGGTCCACAAGTCCTTGTGAACACCCACACATCTAGCATGAGAGACTAGTGCTAGAATGGAAATTTCTCTGTTCCCTACTCCTCACCCTAAGCCCATGTTCTAGTCCAACTTTTCTCAGCCCCTACTCTTACACATCTACCACATTTAACAGAGCACTAGATGAGTAGCTTACCAGAGCTGGCACCTTTTTGGAGATCCTCTGGAAATTCATTGTAACTGACTGATTCACTTGAAGGAACAAGAAAAGTGAGAGGCATCTTATTTTACATTAGAGTTCCTTGGTGTGGGTACAGGCAGAGGTGGTATTTCTCTCAGTATGAGTACTGTGTTTGCCTTCTTTGATACTACTTCTCAGAATCCATTCATTTAAAGATAGCAGTGACTCAGTCAGTTTGAGAACTAGAACTTTTTTGTGACTTTCTCACTATTGCCTCCTGTTCCCTCCCTCTACCACCACCCTAATTCAGTTCATAAAAAGTTTTTAAATTGAAAGTCATCCATAATATGTAAAAATGGTAATAAGAGAAAAATATTAAAGTAATATAAATTTTTTAAGATTCGAGTGTCGCAATTTTTTTTTCCTTGAGACAGACAGTCTTGTTCCATCACCAGACCTGGAGTGCAGTGGCGTGATCTCTGCTCACTGCAACCTCCGGCCTCCTGGGTTTAAGCAGTTCCCTGCCTCAGCCTCCCAAGTACCTGGGGATTACAGGTGCCTGCCACCACGCCCAGCTAATTTTTTTTGTATTTTTAGTAGAGATGAGGTTTTACCATCTAGGCCAGGCTGGTCTTGAACTCTGACCTCGTGATCCATCCCCCTTAGCCTCCCAAAGTGCTGAGATTACAGGCATGAGCTACTGTGCCCGGCCTCAGTTTATTAAATAACTATTAAAATTATATTGGTGATGTTGAACACAATACTTAACATTTGATTTATCTGTTTTTTTTTTTTTTTTTTAAATAGTTTAGAGTGTAGTGATGTGTCATTAAGGGCATACCCAAACTAAAGGCAACTTGTCACAGTTGCCTTTAGTTTGGGTATGCCCTTAATGACCTCTGTTGCCACACTCCTGTCTCAGCAACTTTCCAACTTGAGCCACAATTTTGATATTCATTACTTTTATAATGTATAAACTTCTGGGACTTCAACACTTAATTTTATACTAATTGCGTGCACGCGTGTGTGTGTGTGTGTGTGTGTGTGTGTGTGTGTGTGTGTGTGTGTGTGACTTCATTTGGCCTCAGGCCTTTAAATACATTAAAATAATTTAAAATCTTTTTTAAATTAAAGGATTTTAAATATTTTCCTTTTTTTTGTTTGTTTTTTGTTTTATTCTATTTAGAGACAGAATTTCTTTCACTGTCTCTCCCAGACTGGAATGCAGTAGCATGATCATGGCTTACTGCACCCTCTACCCCCTGGGCTTAAACCATCCTTCTGCCTTAGCCTCTCAAGTTGCTGGCATTACAAGTGTGTGCCACCACACCCGGCTAATTTTTAAAAATTCTTTGTAGAGACAGGGTCCCACTATGTTGCCCAGGCTGGTCTCAAACTTCTGGGCTCTCAAGCAATCCTCCACCTCACTTCCCAGAGGCTGGGATTATAGACATGAACCATCACATTTGGCCTCTGTTTATTTTCTTTAAAAATAACGTATGGGCCAGAAGCAGTGACTCATGCCTGTATTCCCACCACTTTGGGAGGCTGAGGTGGGCAGGTAACCTGAGGTCAGGAGATGAGACTGGCCTGGCCAACATAGAGAAACCCCGTCTCTACTAAATCTGTAAATATTAGCTGGGTGTGGCGGTGTGCACCTGTAGTCCTAGCTGCTCAGGAGGCTGAGGCAGGAGAATTGCTTGAGCCCGGGAGGTGGAGGTTGCAGTGAACCAAGAACACACCACTGCACTCTAGCCTGGGCAACAGATTAAGACCTCATCTCAAAAAGAAAGAAAAAACGAAAAGAAATATGTGGATGCAGTGATTGCATTTTGTTAAACCACTTCTAAACAGATAAACAAGAGAGTTCTTGGTTAGAACTGTGTTTTCTAAACATTTGTATTTTAAATCTATAAACAGCCTTCTTTTTCTTTAGCATTTATGTGAATTTGAATCAGTTTTACTTGTTGGTATCATAGATGGTATTTTTATATAATATTAGTTGATTGTATTTGTGGTTATTTTTCCAAAATGTAAAAAGGATCCTTTCTCTTCCTTGCTTTAAAATGTTCACTAGTTTCACTTTTCCTAGAACAGTACATTTCAAACTGTACCTAGGTTGATACTAGCTAACATTTACTGAGCACTTAATATGTCACACTATGATGAAGTA
Organism: Saguinus oedipus; assembly: GCA_031835075.1. Taxonomy (NCBI): domain Eukaryota; kingdom Metazoa; phylum Chordata; class Mammalia; order Primates; family Cebidae; genus Saguinus; species Saguinus oedipus. Next base: position 107,124,779 of record CM063183.1, read on the forward strand.
GGTATGAGTATCTTAACATTTATATGAGAATTTCATTCTGCTTTGTAATACTTAATATAAAAAGGTTTCTAAATGAATGACCTAGCATCAAGAAAAATTGAGTCTAAGATTTCTATTATATTTGTTTTTTGTGACTTTTTATATTCCAAGGCATACCCTGTACCTCTAGAAGTGAAAATTTCTTTGTATGAAATTAACAATAAAAGACATACTCCAGAATTCACCTAAGTTTTTTTTTAATTACATTTAGTAGACCTAAAATTAATTCTATTTGCTGTGCAAGTTTTTAAACCTCTTACTCCCACTTCCTGTATTTGCCTTGCTTTAGATGGACACTTGCCTGCAGTGGGCACTGAGTAGCACTGTTCTCCCTCGTACTTGATGTCTTAAACATTGTCTTTCCCTTCCCTAAAATGAGTGCACATCCCTGTTTTCTGCTTGTTGCTTTTCTACTTTTCCTTCTTGACACTTCAAATACTCTTTCCCTGGGAAGCCTGTCTAACTGGAGGCCATCTCCAGCAGAGACATATACTCCCTCTCTGTGCTTCCATAGCACTGTATTCACCTCTCTCTTAATACTTGGTGTGTAGTTGGTATGCTTACAGACTCTGAGCTTCTTGAGGGCAGAGACCTGATTTTAAGTCTTCTCTATATCCATTATAGTCAAATACCTGGCACCTAGCGGTGTGAGTAAATGTTTGTTGAATGAATAGATCAGAGAACAGACAGTGTCTTTCAAATTACAATGTGTGGTGTAATCTAGTCTTACCATTAGAAACTATAGGCTACATCATCATTTAAAGCCTCCCAGGGCGACAACCTAACCCCTGCCCTAAGGACATGCTTCAGGTCCAGGCTGATATGGTATAGTATTACTGTAGTAATGATTGAAATGCCCGACAGGCAGAAGTTTGATCATTTAATGATAATGTGCAGCAGGCAGAAGTTCAGTGCCTAATGTTCCGATGTCTTATTTATTTCAGGAGTTGTTGGATAAATACTTAATAGCCAATGCAACTAATCCAGAGAGTAAGGTCTTCTATCTGAAAATGAAGGGTGATTACTTCCGGTACCTTGCTGAAGTTGCATGTGGTGATGATCGAAAACGTAAGTATATTTGTTATATGGGTAAAACTAAAGTACAAAAACAGGGGATAAACAGGACACTGTGACAATATATGTAGTCTCCAGGCTCTTTGTGATTTAAAAATAATTGAACATACATCAAGAAAATTAGTATTATCTTACATTCTCAAAAATGAAAATTGGGTCATAAATTTATATCATGTGCCCTTTATAAGAAAGACTCATCTATGAACTTTAGTTATAATTGCACATGGTATTACTTAAAACAGGCATAATCTTTCATGCTTTAGAATTTTGGTTCACTGTGCTCTTTCCACCATCTTTCTGCACCGCCACAATGGTCCACATAAATGTCCTGGCTGATGCTCTCAAGAGCATCAACAATGCCGAAAAGAGGCAAACACCAGGTGCTTATTAGGCCATGTTCCAAAGTCATCATCTGGTTTCTCACTGTGATGATGAAGCATGGTTATATTGGCAAATTTGAAATCACTGATGATCACAGAGCTGGGAAAATTGTTGTGAACCTCACAGGCAAGTCTGGAGTGATCAGCCCAAGATTTGATGTGCAACTCAAAGGTCTAGAAAAATGGCAGAATAATCTACTTCATCCTGCCAGTTTGGTTTCGTTTTTAGCTCCAGAGATTTTTGCGTAAACTTTGAGTCATTCTGCATTTCACATGGCCTTTTTGTCATTATGCCTTAAAATGCAGATAACTGACTGAAATTACACATAGAACATGGAATCAGGATGTTGTGCCTTTTCTGTTTGTCATATTAATTCATTATCATCTATTTTAAGGGGTCATAACATTGACTGCTAATTACATATAATCAAATTTTTGAGGAGGAGAGGTGAGATGAGTTTGTTATTGCTGGTATATAACTTATTCCAACTTCACAGTAAGTTTGAATGACCGATATGGTTAGGTTTTACTTGAGAAGGTTGAATACACAGGAATTGTTGATTAATCAAGTAGTAGTCATAAAAATAGATTTTAGTATTAAATGTCTATTTTGTTTGTACCTAAACTATAAAAAACATGGATATGGGAAAAAGTGATCAAATTGCCTAACTTGATAATAAAAAAGTGAAGTGAATTTATTTGCAGTGAGTGTCTCCTGGGATGCTGGTAGCAGAGTATAAGATCCTATTAAATTCTGTGCATGTGCTTGCTACCAGATTTATCAAGTTCTAGGTAGTAGAAGTATCACTTAATTCCTTATTTTTTCCAGAAAGTTTGTTATTTTGTTTTTTGCCATCCTAAATATCAGTGTAACTGAATATATAAAGAGAAGTTGTACCTTGAGAAACTGTTGTACCTTGCTGTAACAAAATCTGTATACTAAACTTACTCTGTTACTGATGTATAATTTCTATTGCCATGAAGATAAGCAGAATTGGACATGATACTGGCACGGAACTGAACATTTAAGTATCAGGAAGCCAAAGAGAAGTCTTTGGGAGATTGAGACATAGCCGCAGCTTTAACCTGATTTAACTCTTAGGAGCTCATTGGCACTTTCAGGTATCCCGTGTAGTCCCATATACATTCTCATAGTCTGGGATTTGTAGATAGGCTGTCTTTATAGCCTAACTGCTAAGACACTTTACTTACTACTATTCTGGTGCTTCCTAATTTGCCAGGCTGCAAACAATAATAATTATTATTATTATTATTATTGCATGCAGTCTATACCATTCAGGATTAGATCAATAAATGTGCCATTTCAGAGGACGGAAAATGCACGTATTCAGGTCATAAAGGGATAGCTTAATTCTCTTACGTCAGTATCTCTAAAGCGGTTATAGGCCAGTGCCCTCATAGAGAAAACTACCCTTTTCAAAATATGGGTATAATCAGATTAGTGTTGGTAATAACTGAACATTTTTTGAAGGGAGAGTAACATTTTAATTAGGCCAGTAATCAAACTCGGGTTGGAGCAGATTTTGTCCTGTGTATTGAAACTTTTATATTGCCTTTCAAATAATACATCTTGATACTAAGAGTCAGTATTTCTCCAAATTAGAAAAATAGAGATTTTGGTGGTGATGATCTTTGTAAACTTATAATTTAGGGGAAGTGTATTCCAGTCAAATTATTATTATTATTATTATTGAGGTGGAGTTTTGCTTTTGTTGCTTAGGCTGGAGTGCAATGGTTCGATCTCGACTCGCTGCAACCTCTGCCTCCCAGGTTCAAGCGATTCTGTTGCCTCTGCCTTCCGAGTGGCTGGGATTACAGGCATGCACCATCAAACCCAGCTAATAGATTTTTTGTATTACTAGTAGAGATGGGGTTTCTCTGTATTGGTCAGGCTGGTCTCAAACTACTGACCTCAGGTGATCCGCCCGCCTCGGCCTCCCAAACTGCTGGGATTACAGGTGTGAGCCACTGTGCCTGGCCCAGTCAAATTATTTTTAATTGCTGCATTTCCAAGTAATAGAATTAAAAGATATAAAAGAATAAAGTAGTTTGTAGCCTGGGGATGGAAAAAATTCTATTTACTCTAATATCTCATGATTTTTTAAAAATTAAGCTGATTATATGTAAGCAACATTCTGAACTGATTGTTCGTTTGTTTGTTTGAGACAAACTCTGTTACTCAGGTTGGGAGTGCAGCAGCATGATCTTGGCTCACTGCAGCTTCGACCTCGTGGGCTTAAGGGATCCTCCCACCTCAGCCTCCCAAGTAGCTGGAACTACAGGCATGCACCACCATGCCTAGGTTTTTTTTTTTTTTTTTTTCTTTTTCTTTTTAATTTTTCATAGAGACAGGGATAAGGTCTTTCAATGTTGCCCAAGCTGGTCTTGAACTTTTGGGTTTAGTTGACCCCGCCCCAGAGTTACAGGCATGAGTCACTACACCTGGCCATAAACTAGTTCTCAAATACCCAATACATATATATATATTTTTTTAAGACAGCGTTTTTCTATCGCCCAGGCTGGAGTGCAGTGGCACAATCTTGGCCTCCTGCAGTCAAGTGATTCTCATGCCTGAGCCTGCTGAGTAGCTGGGATTACAGGTGCCCGCCCATCATGCCTGACTAATTTTTGTATTTTTAGTAGAGATGGGGTTTTGTCATGCTTGCCAGGCTGATCTCGAGCTCCTGATCTCAGGTGATCTGTCCACTTCAGCCTCCCAAAGTGCTGGGATTACAGTCGTGAGCCATGGCACCTGGCCACAATAATGTTTTTTTGTTAGCTACCTTGATTTTAAAAGACCCATACAGAGAAAAGTCTTGGTTCTACCAAAGAGCTCATAGCATATGTTCAGGTTGTTAATGTACTTTGTACTGGATGATTATTGTCAGTATTGCACTTTTAATTTTTTTTCTCTTCACAGAAACGATAGATAATTCCCAAGGGGCTTACCAAGAGGCATTTGATATAAGCAAGAAGGAGATGCAACCCACACACCCAATCCGCCTGGGGCTCGCTCTTAACTTTTCTGTATTTTACTATGAGATTCTTAATAACCCAGAGCTTGCCTGCACACTGGCTAAAACGGTAAGATGTGTGTCCAGGAAATACCCACTTTAGCTACAGTTATTTGAGATACCAGCTATGTTAATTTATAGGTATTTTACTTGGCTACCAAGGGATGATTTCTACTGTGTTTATTTTGAAATCTCTTTCTTGCCATCAAGATCACCAGCTTCTGCCCCTGACACCTTATTCCACACTAACTATGATTATAAGCAGTAATATCTGTCTACAGAGCATACTGAGCAGAATAATCAAAGAAGGATAAATAATGTTAAGAAGGAAACATAAAAGATTGGAAAGTAATGCCTGCCAGGTTTGGTCACTAGAGTAGCTGTGCATTAGCTGCATTCCTCAAAGTGGCTCAAAATGAGAGAGTGAAGAGGAGCCTATACAGATAAATACTACTACTTTTTTTTTTTTTTTTTTTGATACGGAGTTTCGCTCTTGTTACCCAGGCTGGAGTGCAATGGCGCGATCTCAGCTCACCGCAACCTCCGCCTCCTGGGTTCAGGCAATTCTCCTGCCTCAGCCTCCCAAGTAGCTGGGATTACAGGCACGCACCACCATGCCCAGCTAATTTTTTGTATCTTTAGTAGAGACGGGTTTCACCATGTTGACCAGGATGGTCTCAATCTCTTGACCTCGTGATCCACCCGCCTTGGCCTCCCAAAGTGCTGGGATTACAGGCTTGAGCCACCGCGCCCGGCCAAATACTACTTCTTATTGGAAATAAGTATATTAATCATTGCTGCTGTTCTGTTTGTCCTGTGAAAGAATGAAGACATGCTTGTTTACTTAAATGTATAGTTTTATAAAAGTGCAGTCATACTCGTAAGTTCTTAAACTGAGAGTGTGAGAGAATGGTTCCGTTGAGTTTGTTGATATTAGAACATAAGGTAGGTGTTCACCTATTTTTACAAAATGGTTTGTAATTGTAGCATAATCAGTTTTGTCAGTGCACATATTTTACCATGGATGTTAATATTTATCAGGCTTTTGATGAGGCCATTGCTGAACTTGATACACTGAATGAAGACTCATACAAAGACAGCACTCTAATCATGCAGTTGCTTAGAGACAACCTGACAGTGAGTTGTTTACTTTTTAAATTTTATTTCCTTTTCAGAAACAAAAGTATTTATATTTTATTTTGGACTTCGTGTCTTTTAGGACAGATACATAAGAGCTGAAAATATGACATATATGTTAGTATTTTGTGTGGGACCAGCACTATTTTGTAGGCAGGTTTCCAAGTTGAATAGGCATTTTATCAAACTGTTCTGAGAAGGTACTAACATTATAGGAACTCAATATTACTATTTTATTGGGACGAAGATGTTAATAAATTATATTAGTATAGAGACCTTAAAGAGTTTCAGTATTTTTGGGCAAATTAGCTATAGCCAATTAGGGACTATCTAGATATCAAGGCTTTCTAAAAATCACATGAAGCACCTTGTTCTAATAAAAGTGTACTTTGTGAATTGTGCATAATGTTCTACAAGCATTTAGGGAGTAAACCTGTACCTAAATTTTGTTATTCCTTCTCTGCTTCTAGGCTGCAGTCTCTGTTTTGTTTGTCTTTTTCCTCCCTGTTTCTTGGATAGGCAATTGATAAAGTAATCAAGAAAAAGTACAGCTTAAGCTTTACTCTTAACATTTTTTTTGTAGGTTCAAATAAATTTGATAGGTAAAATCTTAGACTTCACAGAAGGTAAAAGAAGGGAATATATCTTTTAATATAAATCTGTTCCTTCCAGCCCCCTAGTTTGGTTTATCTTTTACTAGATAGGATTTTTGTTTTTTATATTAGCACCATGTCTATTCAATTTTGCCGAACAGGGGAATTATGAAGCCACAATGAAGACCCTGCATTTCTCACCATGAGAAGTCCCTGTAGTTGTTAGGGGACAATGGAAGATGATCAGCAAATAGGTAGTTCTGCGGAGGAAGAGCAAAGTAGGCAGTTCTGTACCTCTTCCCAGATTTGCTTTGGAGCTAACTATCTTTTAATTGGTTTTGTTTGTTTTGTTTTCTGTCTTATGGAGGCAGTTCTTCAGAGGATTTTGTTTTGTTTTTATTTTAGTATCTTTATAATAACCTTATTTTAGTATCTTCATAATAACCTAAGGATTATATAAGATTCTAGCTTCTCTGAAATTAATACTAATGTCTTGGTGTTGGTCTAATACAGTGTAATTTTGAACTGATAATAGTAAATACTGACTTCTTCACTTCAACTTTCCATCCTAAAATTAGATCCCTGAAGATCGACTTAGTTTTAACATTCTACCTAATTCAAGAACCCTGTCTATACATGCACACATTGCTTCCCTGTAGCTTCTGTCACCCACTTCTATTTAATTCTTGGAGCAACACAAAATAACACAACACTGCTTTTGCTTTAGTTTAGCCCTCCACACACTTGAAAATTGTTAACCGTGATTGTGGCTTTTGCCTCTCTGTGAAAGTGTTTTAGTTTATTAGTCTAAATTTAATTCTGCAGTAGTGCTTTCAAGAAGAGCATCGAGCTGCTGGGAATAGAGACAGCATTAAATTCTAAGACTGTAGAGTATCTCTTTTTAAAAGTTACTTTTTTTTTTTTGGACAGGATCTCACCTGATCTCTTCTTACGATTCTTCACCTAGGCTAGAGTGCAGTGTCGTAATCATGGCTCACTGCAGCCTTAACCTCCTGATTTCAAGCAGTCCTCCTGCCTCAGCCTCCCGAGTAGTTAGGACTCTAGGCACACACCACCCCATACCTGGCCAATTTTGTTTCCGAAATGTTTTGTAGAGATAGGGTCTTGCTGTGTTGTCCAAGCTGGTGTTGAACTCCTGGCCTCATGTGATCTTCTCTCCTCAGCCTCCCTATGTGCTAGGATTATAGGCGTGAGTCACTGTGCCTGGCCAAGTGCTTTTTAAATAAAAAGAAAGCTATAAAACCATGCTTCAGTGATATATGTGTGTATGTCATTTTGTAATTGCATAGTGAAAGGTCTGCAGTGATGTACTTTGGGAAGGTGATGGTCTGGGGTTTTGAGAGAGAACTTCCAGTCTTAGGCAAGATCTCCATTGTTTGAGGAGTTTACTACTATTGTTAATTTTGATATAACAATAGTACTTGGTATAATTGCCTAATCTAAAAATAGTAACTTAATTTGATTCTTTTTTCTAGCTTTGGACATCAGACAGTGCAGGAGAAGAATGTGATGCAGCAGAAGGGGCTGAAAACTAAATCCATACAGGGTGTCATCCTCTTTCCTTCAAGAAACCTTTTTACACATCTCCATTCCTTATTTCACTTGGATTTCGTATAGCAAAGAAACCCATTCATGTGTATGGAATCAACTGTTTATAGTCTTTTCACACTGCAGCTTTGGGAAAACTTCATTCCTTGATTTGTGTTTGTCTTGGCCTTCCTGGTGTGCAGTTACTGCTGTAGAAAAGTATTAATAGCTTCATTTCATATAAACATAAGTAACTTCCAAACACTTACGTAGAGGACTAAAAATGTATTTGGTATTTAAGTAATCTGAACCAGTTCTGCAAGTGACTGTGTTTTGTATTACTGTGAAGATATGAAAATGTAGTTAATTAAAATTTGAAGACTGTTCCACATAGCTTCTTAATTTCTACATTCCCTCCCTTACTCTTCGGGGGTTTCCTTCAATAAGCAACTTTTCCATGCTCTTAATGTATTCCTTTTTAGTAGGAATCCTGAAGTATAAGACTGAATGGAAAAGCACTTGCCATTTCTGGCTAGGGGTAACAAATTGAAATGCCTCCTGTGCCACATAAGGAGGTCATGTGTATCTGTGGCAACAGAGAGTTTCCTTATTCACTCTTTATTTGCTGCTGTTTAAGTTAACAACCTCCCTTCCCAATAAAAATTCACTTACACCTCCTGCCTTTGTAGTTCTGGTATTCACTTTACTATGTAATAGAAGTAGCATGTTGCTGCCAGAATACAAGCATTGCTTTTGGCAAATTAAAGTGCATGTCATTTCTTAATACACTAGAAAGGGGAAATAAAGTACACAAGTCCAAGTCTAAAACTTTAGTACTTTTCCATGCAGATTTGTGCACATGTGAGAGGGTGTCCAGTTTGTCTAGTGATTGTTATTTAGAGAGTTGGACCACTATTGTGTGTTGCTAATCATTGACTGTAGTCCCAAAAAAGCCTTGTGAAAATGTTATGCCCTATGTAACAGCAGAGTAACATAAAATAAAATTACATTTTATAAACCATTTACTATGGCTTTGTAACAATTGCATACCCATATTTTAAGGGACAGGTGAATTTACTACTTTCTAAAGTTTATTGATACTTCCCTTTTATGTAAAATGTAGTAGTGATACCTATATTTCTGCATTGTGCATTGTGACACACTTGTCTAGGGATGCCTGGAAATGTATAAAATTGGACTTCATTTCTTAGAGTGTTTTACTACAGATCAGTCTCATGGGCCATCTCTTCTTCAGATGTAAATGATACCTGGTTAAGTGTTATATGGAATAAAGTGGACATTTTAAAACTAGCAAAGTTAGTTATGTCATTCTGAGTGCCTTGGCTGTTATTAGAATTGTGCTTCAGTGGATATTCAAAAGGAATGTTAAGAGTTCACATTTAGATATACTCCTCAACTTACAGTGGGGCTACATCCTGATAAACCCATCGTAGGTTGAAAATACTAAGACAAGGCTGGGCGCAGTGGCTTACTCCTGTAATCCCAGCACTTTGGGAGGCCAAGGCAGACAGGTCACTGGAGGAGCAACATGGTGAAACCCGTCTACTAAAACCACAAAAATTAACCAGGTGTGGTAGCACACACCTGTAATCTCAGCTACTTGGGAGGCTGAGGCAGGAGAACCGCTTGAACCTGGGAGGCGGGGGTTGCAGTCAGCCAGGATCACGCCATTGCACTCCAGCCTGGGCAACAGAAGCAAAACTCTGCCTCAAAAAAGGAAAATACTAAGTCAAAAATGCATTGAATACACCTAACCTAATGAACATTATATAACTTAGCCTATTCTATATTAAATGTGCCCAGAACACTTAACCTACACAGTTGGGCAAAATCAAAGAACATGAAGCCTGTTTTACAATGAAGTGTTGGATGTCTCATGTAATTTGTTGAATACTAAAAATGAAAAACATTGATTGTATATGCTTTCTACTGAATGCCCGTCACTTTCGCACCATTGTAAAGTCAAACAATCTTAAACTGGGGACTGTCTATACTTCTGTTTGTAAACATTCAATCATATTAGTTAAAAATAATTTTGGTTTTATAGTATCACAATGGCTATTTTACTAACTGACCTCAGGTTAGTAAAATAACTCAGACTGAATGACTTGAACTGATTTTTAAGTCAGAATCTGGGAAAAAAGAAAAAAGCTATGTAGGATTCTTCTTTATCTTAATGTGAATATGAAACAAGGCTTCATGTATATATTTTTGTTTTGTTTTGTTTGAGACAGTGTTTCACTCTTTTGCCCAGGCTGGAGTGCAGTGGCACAATCTCAGCAACCCCTGCTTCCCAGGTTCAAGCAATTTTCCTGCTTCAGCCTCCCAAGTAGCTGGAATTACGCTTTGGCTAATTTTTTGTATTTTTAGTAGAGACAGAATTTCACCATATTGGCCAGGCTGGTCTTGAATTCGTGACCTCAGGTGATCCACCTGCCTCAGTCTCCCAAAATCCTGGGATCACAGGCCTGTGCCCAGCCTATACTTGCTTTCTAAAGGGAAATGAAAAGGCAGAATTCAATAGGACTTTGGTACCCCAAAATTTAAATCAGGACACTACTTTTTAAAGAATATTAGTAAAAATAACATTGGGGAAAAAAGGATCATGTCAAGATCAGTAAAATGTTTTGTAGTGAGTAAGTTATCAAAGTAGCTTTAAAGAACAGATTATCGGCAAGGTGTGGTGGCTGACCCCTGTAATCGCAGCACTTTGGGAGGCTGAGGTCAGTGGATCATGAGGTAAGGAGTTCAAGACCAGCCTGGCCAAGATGGTAAAACCCCATCTCTACTAAAAATATAAAAAATTAGCCGGTAGTGGTGGCGGGTGCCTGTAATCTCAGCTACTCAGAAGCCTGAGACAGGAAATTGTTTGAACCAGGAGGTGAAGGTGGCAGTGAGCAGAGATCACACCACTGTACTCCAGCCTGGGCGATAAGAGTGAGACTCAATAAAAAAAAAAAAAAAAAAAAAATTAGCTGTGTTCAATGGCTCACACCTGTAATTCCAGCACTTCGGGAGACTGAGGCAGGCAAACCACTTGAGGTCAGAGGGTCAAGACCAGCCTGGCCAACATGGTGAAACCCTGTGTTTATCAAGAATACAAAAAAACAGGCAGGGTGCAGTGGCTCACGCCTGTAACCCAACACTTTGGGAGGCTGAGGTCTCAAAAACCTAGTAAAGTCAGGAGTTTTTGAGACCAGCCTGGCCAACATGGTGAAACCCTGGTGTCTAGTAAAAATAAAAAAAAAATTACCCAGGCATGATGGTATGTACCTGTAATCCCAAGTACTTGGGAGGCTGAGGCAGAATTGCTTGAACCAGGCAGATTTAAGTTGCAGTGAACCAAGATTGTGCCACTGCACTCCAGCCTGGGTGACAGAGCAAGCCTCCATCTTGGGGGAAAAATCCAGAAAGTTAGCTGGGGATGTGGTAGTGCACCCATAATCTCAGCTACTCAGGAGGCTGAGGCAGGAGAATCACTTGAACCTGGGGACAGAGATTGCAGTGAGCTGAGATGCCAACTGTACTCCAGCCTGGGTGACAGAGCAAGACTGTCTCAAAAGATAAATGTAAATATATATGAAAATTAGCCAGATGTGGCACCGGCTGTAATCCCAGCTACTTGGGAGGCTAAGGCAGGAGAGTCGCTTGAAACTGGGAGACGGAGGTTGCAGTGAGCCAGTATCATGCCACTGCACTGCAGCCTAGGTGACAGAGTAAGACTGTCTAAAAAAAAAAAAAAAAAAGAATAGATTATTCTCAATATTTAGTCCCAAGTTGAAATGTTTCCTTACTTCTGCATCTTTTTTTTTTGAGACTGTCTCACCCTGTCACCAGGTGCCAGGCTGGAGTGCAGTGGCGTACCTCCACCTCCTGGGTTCAAGCAATTCTCCTGCCTCAGCCTCCCAAGTAGCTGGGACTACGGACGCATGCCACCACACCCAGCTAATTTTTGTATTTTTAGTAGAGATGGGGTTTCACCATGTTGGCCAGGATGGTCTGTATCTCTTGACCTCATGATTCACCCACCTCGGCCTCCCAAAGTGCTGGGATTACAGGCGTGAACCACCGCGACCGGCCAGATCTCTGCATCTTTAAAAGCATGCTCAGCCTGTGGTATCTCCTTTGACTCTGCTGTTGGGCTTCCTTGCACTAGAGGAAGAGGACTTAGAACACTACTAAGAACTCAGTAGGAGAGAGGACGCCTTTTCTGGGGAAAAGAGTGTAAGTAAAATAGGGATTGGGGGAGGATTTAAGTCTATGTTTGAGCTTTGTTCTTAACTTTTTACTTTCTGAGATCAGAAATGTTAAATGCACCTATTTTGTAGTTAGAACTTACTTAGCAATCTTTTCTTTAAAATGGCATTTACATAGATATTAATAACTTCAAATATTTTTAAGTTGCATTCTAACACTATCCAAATACAATCAGATTTTTATTTCAACATGTTTATACATTCAGCTGTGAGTTGTTGATCTTGGGTTGGCGAAGAAGATCAGTGAGTTTTCTTTTGACACGGTAGAATATACTCACGCCTTATAGCTTAAATATGTATCAGTAAAGACTTTTTTAAAATGGTGAAAAATATTAGGAAGGCCATTTAAAGATGCATAAAAACTACAACTTAAGAGTAAAATAATTCGAGAAGATCAGAATTTTGGTCACTTATGTGGAAATGGGCTAATTTTTAGGAATTGAGTCAGTCATTCAGAAATAATTAGGCTTATTACAGGAACAGATATTACTTTTTGTCCAACGATGAGTCTCATTGTAAGTTCCTGTCATTAGATGTATTTTAAAAGTAACAACTTGATAATTCTTTATGGTTTAGGAAGACTTTCACTTTAAACTGAAGAAGGCAATTTTTCATTTTTTTTTTTTTTTGAGTTGGAGTTTCTCTCTGGTTGCTGAGGCTGGAGTGCAGTGGTGTGAACTTGGCTCACTGCAACCTCCGCCTCAGAGTTCAAGCGATTCCCCTGCCTCAGCCTCCTGAGTAGCTGGGATTACAGGTGCACACCACCACACCTGATTAGTTTTGTATTTTTAGTAGAGATAGGGTTTTGCCACATTGGTCAGGCTGGTCTCGAACTCCTGACCTCAGGTGATCTGTCCACCTCGGCCTTCCAAAGTGCTGAGATTACAGGAGTGAGCCACTGCGCCCCGCTGCAATTTTGCATGTTTTATTCTGCTTATATCTCTATCCTCCCATGTAGAATTTGTATTTGGTAAGCTTTGCCGTCTATGGAATTAATGTTATTTAGCTCAAGAGTTTATGTTTATTGGCCAGGCGCGGTGGCTCATACCTGCAATCGCAGCACTTTGGGAGGCTAAGGCAGGTGGGTCATGAGGTCAGGAGATCGAGACTACTTTGGCTAACACAGTGAAACTTTATCTCTACTAAAAATACAAAAAATTAGCCGTGTGTGGTGACGCACATCTGTAGTCCCAGGTACTCGGGAGGCTGAGGCAGAAGAATCGCTTGAACTTGGGAGGCAGAGGTTGCAGCGAACCAAGATCACATCACGACACTCCAGCCTGGGTGACAGAGCGAGACTCAAAAAAAAAAAAGTTTACGTATATTGTGTATTGTCAGTGCTGTATAATCACATTTCAGTCAAAGAAGGACTGCATAAACAGTGATTTTTACTATATCTTCTGTTTAGCTGTCTTTAGCAAATGCTTAGTGTTATGTGTTAAAATTGCCTACAGTATTTAGTACAGTAACATGCTGTTTGTAGGCCAGGAACTTAGCTATATTACATAGCCTAAGTGTGTAGTAGGCTCTGCCATGTACTGTGGAAGTACATTCTATGATATTTCCACAACGATGAAGTCACCTAACGAGGCATTTTTCAGAACGTATTCCTGTTAAGTGACATGACTATATAGATGTGAAGATCATCATTATGAAATCCACTTTGAGGCAAACTTGCCAATTTACTCCTTAACGCACACTTCACTTTAAAGTGGCTATGCTGGCCAAGAACTGTGGCTCATGCCTGTAATCCCAGCACTTTGGGAGGCCGAGGCGGGTGGATCACGAGGTCAAGAGATCGAGACCATCCTGGTCAACATGGTGAAACCCTGTCTCCACTAAAAATACAAAAAATTAGCTGGGCATGGTGGCGTGTGCCTGTAATCCCAGCTACTTGGGAGGCTGAGGCAGGAGAATTGCCTGAACCCAGGAGGCAGAGGTTGCAGTGAGCCAAGATCTCGCCATTGCACTCCAGCCTGTGTAACGAGAGCGAAACTCCGTCTCAAAAATAAAAATAAAATAAATAAATAAATTAGCTGGGCATGATGGTGCACACCTGTGGTCCTAGCTCTTCAGGGGGCTGAGGTGGGAGGATTGCTTGAGCCTGAAAGGTTGAGGCTGCAGTGAGCATTGATTGTGCCACTGCACCCCAGCCTGAGCAACAAAATGAGACTATGTCTCAAAAAATAAAATGGTGCCAGGCATGGTGGCTCATGCCTGTAATCCCAGCATTTTTGGAGGCTGAGGCAGGCAGATCACAAGGTCAGGAGATCGAGACCATCCTGGCCAACCCATCTCTACTAAAATGCAAAAAATTAGCTGGGTGTGGTGGTGCGTGCCTGTAGTCCCAGCTGCTCCAGAGGCTAAGGCAGGGGAATCACTTGAACCTGGGAGGCAGTGAGCTGAGATCACGCTACTGCACTCCAGCCTGGTGACAGAGCAAGACTCGGTCTCAAAAAATAATAATAAAAATAAAAAATGAATAAAATGGCTATGCTACTAGGTGCAGTGGTATGACCCTGTAGTCCCAGCTATCAGGCACGCTGAGGTAGGAAGATCACTTGAGCCCAGGAGTGTGGGGCTGTGGTGCTTGATGGTCATGCCTGTGAATAGCCACTGCACTCCAGCTTGAGTGACACAGAGAGACCCTGTCTCTTTCAGAAGAGAAAAAAAGGCTGTGCCTTGAGAGCTAATGCTTTAAAGGGGGCAAGTTATAATACCCAGGAGGAAGTGCTGGAGACTGCTCCTAAAATTATAACACCTCAGCATGTTTATACAGTCTTATAAATGTAGCTAGAAGGAACCAACATTTATTGAAGTCTTTCTAGTACCCGGTCATGTACTATGCACATTCATATTTAATCCTCTCAAGTGCCCGTAAGTGATAGAACATCTGATCAGAAAAAAATGAAATTATTTACCCTAAGTTATGTACATGGGCCTTGTGCTGTGGTTTATGCCTATAATCCCAGCACTTTGGGATGCTAAGGCAGGTGGATCTTTTGAGCCTGGGAGTTTGAGACCAGTGGGCAAAATCCTGCCTCTACAAGAAAACTAGCCAGGCATGGTGATGCACGCCTATAGTGCCAGCCAGTTGTCAGGATCAGGTGGGAGGATCACCTGAGCCTGGGGGATCGTGGCTACGATGAGCCATGATTGCACCACTGCAGTCTAGCCCCGGTGATAGAGTGAGGCCCTCTCCTAAAACAAAAAACATTTATGTATGTGTCTATTAAGTGGCCAACTAGAGTTTAGACTCAAGATACCGTACCAAGTTCATTTCTGTGCCACTGTTACGTGCTGTGAGCGCTTCACCTTCCTTACTATGGCAAGTAAATAATCCTATTTATCCTCTTTTTTTTTCCTAGCATATTTGGAGTTGGCTTTTGTTTTTCTTTTCTTTGACTTTCCCCTTCGTCTGTCATTTTGCCCTTTGGGGAAAACCTGGAAAGGAGGACTGTTCGGACATGGTGGGCCCAACTTCCATCTTACGATTATAGAAATGAGCCCAAAGATGCAGGTGTGGAAACTCAAAGAGATAAAAAAAGAGTAATAAAAAATAATAATAATAAATGAGCCCAAAGAGACCACAGATTTGCCCAAAGTCCTAGCAACTAGCTAGGGTTTGCCCTGAAACTAGATAAGAATCAGGCAAATAACTCCAAATCTCAATCTCTACTGGCCAAATAAAAAGAATTCTCAATGAAAATTATTTTTATTTCTCCTTGCCACTCGGAAAATGAAGGCTTTAGTTCATATTTTATCTAGTAAGTTTTTTTTTTTTTTAAGGCATGAGCCCTCATTACTTTCTGAAAGTAAGGAAATACGCATTTATTATCCAGCATTGCTTGTCACATTGATGTGCTTAACACTGAAGGCCCTGATGTAATCAATGTTATTTGCATGCTCAATGCTGTAATACAGTGGAAGGGCCATCAGCCAGGGTCTCGGACCAAGCTTCCCACTCACTGGCAAGCTACATGGAATCTTGGGCCAGCATCTTAACTCCTTAATAGGCACGTTTTTTAGGCATCTTCACAAATACAACTAAGTTTCATAACAAAGTTTTACAGAAGGTTTCCCCTAATTTCTGGAGGGGGAAACTGAGGCACAGAACTTAGTAACATGACCTAGGACTTGGGCTTCATAGCCAAGTAGTGGTGCCAGGATTTGAACCTGGCCAGTCCTACTTCAAAGTTGGTACTCAGCAACTGTGTTATGTTGCCTTTTTTTTTTCTTTTGAGATTAAAGCAATAGTAGTAGATCAGTGCTTTTTTTAAACTCTAGTCATGACCAACTGGTAACAGAGACTTAATTGTGACAGCCAACTTTTTTTTAATAGAAGGGAAAATATGTAGCATGTTATAAGAGTAATAATACTTTGTGAAACTAATTTCAGTTTATACATGTATGAAAAGTGGGTTGTGATATAAAATTGATTTCAAGTAAGTTTGAAAGCCATTTCCTGTGGATGGTCTTAAAGGTTTCTGCAATCCATGTCCTAGGATGTAAGTTGGTCATAATTCTATTGTGAATAGTTGCCGAAGTTTTTTTCATGATGGTATTGTTGAGTCTCTTGTACCTACAGCATGGTGACAATTTCTACTTTAGAATGTGCTGAGCCATGAGTATACGTTAATGCCTTTTAGAAGAAAGGGGAGACTTCCACTTTTGAGAGTGATATTTTCATTACACATTACTGATTGAATTATGCAGAGATTAACTTTTTTATCTGTTCTTTGTCCTCAGACACTATTTCTGCACCATCTCATAGCCTGGGCCTCCACAGAAGCCATGGTGGAGTTAGGATTTATTCAGTTAGCAAAGAGGCTAATCAGGACTTTCTTGGGATACGAATTATTAAATAGGCTTGAAACTGGGTTGAGCCCTGAGTAAAAATCAGGCAATACAATCGGCCTCACTGCGCTAGGCTCCTAAATTCTTTTGAGCTGTAACAGTGTTTTCAGGAATATCTGGGGTTCTTACTCAAATGCTTATCAAAAGAATTGTTTAATTACTGTAATTTTAGCTAAAGACTTTAGGAATTTTCTTGCGGATTTGACATGGGGAATTGCATACTGTAGACTGGCAAAGCTAGGCTGTGGCAAGCTGGCTTAGTTCATTTTATGTGGGTGTTTGCTCTTGCTATGACATGGGCTACTGAGGGTAGTAGCTGCCACTGCTAGCTAGGCTACTTAGGATGCCCTGTCATGGTTACTTTTTTTTGAGACAGAGTTTTTGCTCTTGTTACCCAGGCTGGAGTGCAATGGCGCGATCTCGGCTCACCGAAACCTCTGCCTCCTAGGTTCAGGTAATTCTCCTGCCTCAGCCTCCGTAGCTGGGATTACAGGCACGCGCCACCATGCCCAGCTAATTTTTTTTTTTTTTTGTATGTTCAGTAGAGACGGGGTTTCACCACGTTGACCAGGATGGTCTCGATCTCTTGACCTCATGATCCACCCGCCTTGGCCTCCCAAAGTGCTGGGATTACAGGCTTGAGCCACCGCACCCGGCCTCTTACTTTTTTTTAAATAGTAGAAACTTGCCTATGTGAAAGAATTACACATTTTTCTTTCTGTGACAGCTTATACTTGAGGATGTATACATAACAATGTTGAAAACTAGAAAAAGTGTTGGGCACTGTGGCTCATGCCTGTAATCCCAGCACTTTGGGAGGCCAAGGCGGGTGGATCACCTGAAATCAGGAGTTCGAGACAAGCCTGGCCAACATGGTGAAACCCCATCTCGACTAAAAAAAAATACAAAAATTAGCCGGGCGTGGTAGCGGGCACCTGTAATCTCAGCTACTTGGGTGGCTGAGACAGGAGAATCTCTTGAACCAGAGAGGCGGTGGTTGCAGTGAGCCAAGATTGCACCATTACACTCCAGCCTGGACAAGAGTGGCACTCCATCTCAAAAAAAGAAAAGAAAACTAGAAAAAAATTTAAGGCCAACTGAGATTTAACTTCGAGTATAGTCTGATTTTCTTTCTACTATCAGGTGTAGAGGAGTTAAAGCACTTAATTAGGCTTAGGTTAACCTTAACTTTTCTGTGGATGTGTGTGCTGGAAGCCGGTATTCAATGCGAAGATTTCTGCCCCTCCAGTTACCTTGTGGACCCTACCCTCCAGCATCCTACGGAAATAACTCAGGCCCTTCAGTCCTTGAAGGAAGCCAGACTATTTGTTTCTCACTTTCTGCTGACATTACCAGGTTTTGTACCCATCTAAAATTTGTTCTGAGAGCTCTTTCTCCATTCTAGCCCCATGAGTCTTTAAATAAGGCTCTGTGTTTCAGCTATACCATTCTTCTTGTTAGGTGGTGCTTTCTTTTTTCTTTTTTGGTAGAGATAAGGTCTCACTATGTTGTCCAGGGTGGTCTTGAACTCCTGGCCTTAAGCAGACTTGTCACCTTGGCCTCCCAAAGTGCTGGGATTACAGATGTGAGCTGCTGCACCCAATCCATGTATGTGATGTTCTTTCAGTTTTGCTGGAACTTGTTAAGAATCTTGGAGGATTCATTGGAAAGATTTTGGAGACCACTGTGTTCTAATACTGGTGGCAACACCACAACTTGGGAGTTAGGAAAATAAATGGGTCAAGATTATTAACCCTTTTTGGAGCTAGACATGTCTATTCCCACACCTATATAACATGAGAGATGGTGTGATCTAGTGATAGAAAGGACCAGCTTGAGGCTGGGTGCAGTGGCTCTTGCCTATAATCCCAGAACTTTGGGAGGCCAAGGCAGGCAGATCACTTAAGGTCAGGAGTTCAAGACCAGCCTGGCCAACATGGTGAAACCCCGTCTCTACTAAAAATACAAAAGTTAGCCGGGCATAGTGGCATGCGTTTGTAATCCCAGCTGCTTGGGAGGCTGAGGCAGGAAAATAGCCTGAACCTGGGAAGTAGAGGTTGCAGTGAGCTGAGATCGTACCACTGCACTCCAGCCTGGGCAACAGAGCCAGACTCCATTTAAAAAAAAGAAAGAAAGAAAGAAAGAACACCAGCCTAGAGGCTTCCATGGTCATTCAGGTACTTGTTAAATATGTTGAGTACCTGTTATGAGTCAGGGACTGAACTAGGTACTAGAACTTTAAGCTTCACTGCTTTATAGCTATGTCTTTAATTTCACAGTTTCCATTTTACCTTCTGCAGGTAAAAGGTAGACACCCTATCTAGCCTGCAAGCCAGTGTATGAAAGTATTTCAAAGGGTAAAGTGCCATGGAATATATGTAGTGGAACACTCAAGTGGGAAAGAAGTTCGCAGGATAGCCTAATTTTGGAACTGGAAAGTTTTAACAAAGTGAAAGCCATCTTGTGGATAAGAAAATCAACAACACTGAGCAGACCTATTGCCCTAGATTTTCAAGGACATAGTCACAAAAAGAAAATGACAGTGTAACTTGGGAATGTGAAGTTAAAAAAAAAAAAAAACAATTAAGCAGTGGTTTTGCTTCTAATTAGCACTCTCTGATGGAATACAATGGGAAAGGTCATTCTGTTGAAATAAGTGAAGAAAAATCAGGACCCAGAGAATAAATGCTAAAAGGAAATGCCTTTGACCGAAAACTCAGTCTCTTACCAGCAGTTACATCTTGACTAAGGAGTTTTGATTCAGTAGGTTTGCGGTAGGGCCCCACAGATCATTCCTGCATTTTTTATCCCTTCCCTCAGGATTCTGAGTCCTAGGTGAGAGCATCGAGTCAGCTGAACCTAGTTCACGAGCCTGCATTCCAATGGCCAGGTGAACCTGGCTTTGCAGGATGAACAGGAATTTGCCAGGCAGACAGGGAAGAGAAGGAGACTACAGACATGGGCAACAGTATTTATTAAGGTACAGAAGCGTGACTCGGATGTGCTGCATTGTGAAGACACAGTGCAACCTATGCATGTTTTTTGGCTTATGCCACAAGACAATGCCCCTACCCAAAAAAGAGTAGGATGCATAGATGCTTGTCATGAAGGAAAGTGAAGCCAGATGTCTCTGGATAAAAAATGCAGGAATGTTTGAGGATATACTCTTGGTGTACGGACAGTCCAATGGTGTCTAGAAGGCTGTTTCGTGGTAGCAATGCTGGTGGTGATGTTCTTCCAAACTACTGGGCATGGCTTTGGCTGGGTCTCCACTGCCTATTTCCCATGACTCCCGTTTTCTGAGTCTGGCGTTTCAGCTTTCTCATGAATTATGTGAATTGCTAGATAGCCTTCCAGTAAGCTCTTTTTCTGCTTAGCCTGAATTGGTTCCTTTTGTGCATGACTAAAAGGCCTAACTGATACAGGGTTTAGAAGATTTGGCTTGCCCTTGACTTCTGAATTTTCAGCTATGAATTCCTTACTGCTGTCCAGATAGCAGAACTTCCTTCCCTAAAGCAAAACAAAAACCTTTTGCTAACCTATTCGGTCCTAAGTGAAGAAAGTTCCTGGTTACTTGTGGGGAGATACCACTTCTTAGGTAAAACTGGGTACTAATGATTTTCTTCTCAGTCCTTTATAGGTTCAGATCAGATGAAGAGAGCTTATATACCCAAATTAAGCCATGCCACCCACCTACTTTCTTTTCTTTCTTTTTTTTTTTTTGTGTGTGTGTTTTTTAGATGGAGTCTCACTCTGTCACCAGGCTGGAGTGCAGTGGCATGTTCTCTGCTCACTGCAACCTTTGCCTCCCAGGTTCAAGCAATTCTTTTATGCCTCAGCCTCCCAAGTAGTTGGGATTTCAGGCACCTGACACTATGCCCAGCTAATTTTTTGTATTTTTAGTAGAGATGGGGTTTCATGATATTAACCAGGCTGGTCTCAAACTCCTGACCTCAAGTGATCTGCTTCCCAAAGTCCTGTGATGACAGGCGTGAGCCACCGCGCTAGGCCAGGGTTGTTTTTTGTTTGTTTGTTTTGAGACAGGGTCTAGTTCTGTCGCCCACGTTGGAGTGCAGTGGTGCAATCTTGGCTCACTGCAACCTCTGTCTCCTGAGCTCAAGTGATCCTCCCCACTCAGCTTCCCAAGTATCTGGGACTACAGGTGCACACCACCATACCTGACTAATCTTTGTGTTTTTTGTAGAGATGAGGTTTTGCTATGTTGCCCAGGCTGGTCTCAAATTCCTGAGCCCAAGTGATCTGTCCACCTTGGCCTCCCAAAGTGCTGGGATTATAGGTGTAGCCACAGCACCTGGCCTCATCTGCCTATTTTCTTAAGGGCAAATATCCCTCTACCTCACAAAGAGTTAAGAACTCCCAACTGTGTAGGAAAGCATTGTGCCCTCTCATGTCTCCCAAAATAGATGTCTCATTTCTTTGAATTTTGCCTTAAGTGCTCGACTTGAATGCCTTGTTATTGAGACACTGGAGGTGGCAATTTAGTGAATGACTAGCCCTCCAGCTGCTCCTTTTGAGTATATCTTACTGGGTGGATGATCCTGTTACTAGCGAAGTTTGGATCGCACACTCTTCTGTCTGGTGGCAATCAGAAACTAGCCTGGAGGCCTGGGTGCAGTAGCTCACACCTGTAATCCCAGCATTTTGGGATGCCAAGGCAGGAGGATTGCTTGATCTCAGGGGTTCAAGACCAGCCTGGGCAACATAGTGAGACCCCCCTGTCTCTACAAAATATAGAAAACAGCCAGGCGGGGTGGCATGTACCTGTAGTCCCAGCTACTCAGTGGATGGGAGGATCACTTAAGCCTCCCTGGGTGGGAGTTCCAGGCTACAGTGAGCTGTGATCATGCTATCGCACTCCAGTTTGGGTAACAGAGCAAGGCAGTTTCTTTAAAAACAAAACAAAACTAGCCTGGGCTGGGCATAGTGGCTCATATCTTTAATCTCAGCAACTTGGGAGGCCAAGGTGGGAGGATCACTGAGGCCAGGAGTTTGAGACAAGCCTGGTCAACATGGCAAGACCCTGTCTCTACCAAAAAAAGAAGTAAAATAAAAATGCTAACCTGCCTCTGCCTGAAGAGATGCCACTGTTTAGGCAATTAAGGCTTAGACTGGAGATCAGGAGGTCTGGGCTGTCATTCCTGCCCTAACTTGCAGTGTGCTTTGGGAAAATCGCTCAATCTCTTTTTCTATAAACTCCAGGAAGACATAGGGTTCTATGGCATGGTTCAGGAGTACTTCAATCCTGATAGCTCCGCTTTGATCAGTTTTATACATTGACATTCTGCAAAAGATTTATTTTGCGGATAGGGTGCTATAAGTAAAAGAAAAAAAAAACCCAAACACAGGGGCTTGAAGACATCATTGGACTACATGGCAGCCACATTCCACTGTATATTTTAAATTCACATCTATGTCATTAACTAAAGTTTTTATTTTTATTATATTTTTTGACATGGGGTCTCTTGCTATGTTGCCCAGGCTAGTCTTGAACTCCTGGGCTCAAGCAGTCCTCTGCCTCAGCCTCCCTAAGTGCTGGGATTACAAGTGTAAGCCACCATGCCCAGCCTAACTGAAGTTTTTAATGGATGTATGCTTTGAAATTATTTCTTGAACAAAGCAGAATGTAAATAAATCAATACATAACTAGATAGACATGATAGTCAAATATTGCAGGCTGCCCATGATACCAATAATGAGCCATGTTGTGATTCTGCACTAACTTACTTGTCTTTCAGAGTAAGCCAATAAATAAATGGTAATGTTTCCCTGACATAACCTCTTTATGTTCTGGTTCTTCAAGGTGATCAGTCCCTCAGAAGCAAAGCACAGGACTCCATAGTGACCACGCATATCAGAATTAGGGAACTTCTTCTGGTTTACACCTGTAATCCCAGCACTTTGGGAGGCCGAGGCCAGAGGATCACTTGAGCCTAGGAGTTTGAGACCAGTCTGGGCAACATGGCAAAATCTTGTGGTGGCATGTGCCCGTAGTCCCTGCTACTCTGGGGACTGAAGCGGGAGGATTGCTTGAGCGTGGGAGGCTGAGTTTGCAGTAAACCATGTTCATACCACAGCATTCCAGCCTGGGTGACAAAGTGAGACCCTGTCTCAGAAAACAAAACAAAACAGAATTAGGGGACTTCCTTTCCTTTTTTTTTCCTTTTTTTTAGAATTAGGGGACTTCTAAGCCCTTTGTGGGCAGAGAGGCACACTGGACAGGCAGTTCTTACTTGTTTTGCATAATCAGAACAGCATGGATGCAAGAGTGTTTTTGCTGCTGTCTAGATTTTAAGATGTTGTCATAAGCAGATCTCATTTATCAGGACCCTAGACCCTGACCTCTTGGCTCCCAGTATGAATTCCACCATTAGCTTGTAGCCTGTAAATGCTGGGGACATTTTTCACGACAGCTGCAATGTGAATGCCACCATCCCCAAGGCAAGGGGTCTGCAGTAGCAGGTTCTTTTTTTTTTTTGTCTCTGAGACAGGGTTGCATTCTGTTGCCCAGGATGGAATGCAGTGGTACGATCTTGGCTCACTACAGCCTCGGCTTCTCAGACTCAAATGATCCTCCTGCCTCAGCCTCCCGAGTAGCTGTGACCACAGGTGTGCACCACCACGCTCAGCTAATTTTTTAATTTTTTTGTAGAGATAGGGTCTCACCATGTCTGGTCTTGAACTCCTAGGCTTAAGTGATCCTCCTATTTCGGCCTCTCAAAGTGCTGGGATTATAGTCATGAGCCAATGTGTTCGGCCCCAGATTCCTCAATGGTGCATTCTCGGCTCACTGCAACCTTCGCCTCCTGGGTTCAAGCAATTCTCCTGTGTCAGTCTCCCGAGCAGCTGTGATTATAGACACATGCCACCACATCTAGCTAATTTTTGTATTTTTAGTAGAGACAGGGTTTTACCGTGTTGGCCAGGCTGGTCTCAAACTCCTAACCTCAAGTGATCCACCCACCTTGGCTTCCCAGAGTGCTGAGATCATAGGGGTGAACCATCGAACCCAGCCCTGGCTCTGGCCCTGGCCCCGATTCTTAACAACCTGATAACCTCCTCTTTTTCCTAAGCTGGGTGGGTAAATGATCAATTTGTTTCTTTACTTGATAAACTTCTTGAGCACTAACTGTAGGTGGGGCACAAGTCCTCTGGGTCCCAACCAACATCTCTCTGGAAAATTACTGAGCGGTTTGAAAGATATAAAAGCCACTTCTCCTGAGATCCTGACACTTTCCGTTCAGGGCCTTGATTACCCAGGGCTTTGCTGCTTTTCTTTCAGTCTCTTGCTGTGTGATCTCTTGGTCATCTTATGACTCACAAGAGGCTCCCTGCCAGGGGGCAGGACCAGGGAGAGGAGAGAAGGAAAGCAGGCTAGGCACACTTGATAGTCCTTGGCAAAGTGAGCGAGGAGGTTAAATTGCTGGGTTAGGTTGAAAATTGGGAATTACTTGTGGCTTTTATTGTTTTTCCTCTCACAAAGATAAACTGAAATTTGCCAAAAAGCAAAGAACAAATCATTCAAAACTGTTAACAAGTTACTGTATTTTATTTTCCTGGGACAGATTCATGAAATAAGGTTCTTTAAATGGAGTTAGCCCAATACCAGGTTTTCTCCTGACAGTATGTCTGGCCCGGGACAAGGAGGACTTTATCCCAATCTAAGAACAGAAGCAAAGAGCATGGGGAGAGAGGAGCACTCGTTTGGGTCCAAACCTACTTTGACTCAGGACTACATGGAGAAAACTAGATCAGTTAAAGAAGAATAATTAAATCAGGCCAGGCACAGTGGCTCACGGCTGTGATCCCAGCACTTTGGGAGGGAGAGGTGGGAGGATTGCTTGAGCCTAGGAGTTTGACACCAGCCTGGGCAACAAGGCAAGACCCTACCTCTACAGAAAAATTTAAAATGTGGCTGGGTGCGGTGGTGGCTCACACCTGTAATCCCAGCACTTTGGGAGACTGAGGCAGGCAGAGCATCTGAGGTCAGGAGATCGAGACCAGCCTGGCAAACATGGTGAAACCCTGTCTCTACTTGGATCACGTTTGAAAGGAAAAAAAAAAAGAAAAAAAAAACCATCTCTACTAAAAATGCAAAAATTAGCCAGTTCTGGTGGCAGGCACCTGTAATCCCAGCTACTCAGGAGGCTGAGGCAGGAGAATCACTTGAACCCAGGAGGTGGAGGTTGCAGTGAGCCAAGATGGCGCCACTGCACTAGGCAACAGAGTGAGTCTCTGTTTCGAAATAAATAAATAAATAAGCTAGGCGCGGTAGCACAGTCCTGTGGTCACAGCTGCTTGGGAGGCAATGGAAGGATCACTGAGCTGGGGAGGTCAAGGATGCATTGAGCCATGTTCACACCACTGCACTCCACCCTAGGTGACAGCTAGACCCTATCTCAAAAACAAAAAACAAAGAATAATGATTAAATCACAAGAGATACACTCTTAGAATTCAGAAGTAGACAGGAGTGGAAACGGATGTAAACTTACGGTCTCCCTCTTCTCTGCTGGTTACCTGACTCCGTCACTATGGAAGAATGGCTTTGAAGGACCAAACATCTGCATCATTGATACCTTGATTTTGGACTCTGGCCTCCAGAACTGTGACAGAATAAATGGATCTTTAAAAGACTAAGACTTCTAAAAAATGGTGGAGACCTGCAATCTACAACAGAACGTTAAGATGCCAGTGAAGGATGCTTAGGTGTTTCATAGCGGGATATATAGAGCAAGGATATTCCAGGCAAGAGGAATTTCAGGAGAAAAGGCAGAAGGGCAGAAGGGGACGTAACTTTAGGCTGTGTTCCATGAGCATTGTGTTATTTTCTTAGGGCTGCTGTGATAAGTTGTCATAAACTGGATGGTTTAAAACAGGAGAAATGGCCAGATGTGGTGGCTCCACCTGTAACCCTAACACTTGGGGAGGCCGCAGCGGGTAGACTGTTTCAGCTCAGGAGCTTGAGACTAGCCTTGGCAACATGGTTAAACCCTGTCTCTACCAAAACTAAAAAAGTTACCCAGGCATGGTAGCTGGCATGTGCCTGTGGTCCCTGCTACTCAGGAGGCTGAGGTGGGAGGATTGCTGGAGCCCAGGAAATTAAGGCTGCAGTGAGCTGAGATGGTGCCACTGCACTCCAGCCTGGGTGACAGAGCAAGAGACCCTGTCTCAAAAAAACAAAAAACCAACCAACCAACCAACAAACAACAACAAAAAAAAACAGAGAAATTTATTCTGTCAGTTCTAGAGGCCAGAAGTCCAAACTCAGGGTGTCTGCAGGGCCATGCTCCCTCTGAAGGCCCAGGGAAGGGTCTTTCCTTGCCTCTTCCTGGCTTCTGATGTTGTGGTGTGCTCTGGTGCTCCTTAGTTTGTAGATGTATAACTGCAATCTCTGCATCCATCATCTCATGCTGTTCTCCCTGTATACCTCTGTGACACTGCTCTTCTTACAAGAACACCAGTCCTTGGGTTTCGGGCCCAGTATGACCTCATCTGAACTTGATTACATCTGCAAACAGCCTGTTTCCAGATAAGGTCACATTCCTCATACCAGGGGTTAGGACTTGAACTTATTTTCTTGGGGGAAGGGGGACACAGTTCCCCCTGTTATAAGCATTAAATTGTCAGCCAGCCATGGTGGCTCACACCTGTAATCCCAGTATTTTGGGAGGCCACGGCAGGTGGATCACCTGAGGTTGGGAGTTCGAGACCAGCCTGACTAACATGGAGAAACCCCATCTCGACTAAAAATACAAAATTAGCTGGACATGGTGGCACATGCCTGTAATACCAGCTACCTGGGAGGCTGAGGCAGGAGAATTGCTCGAACCCAGGAGGTGGAGGTTGCAGTGAGCCAAAATCACATCATTGTACTCCAGAAAAAAAAAAGTGTCTACTTTATTTAAATGGGGGAAATTGTGAGCTATCTGGCTGTATGTCAGATAATGATACTTGTTTCATAAATACTGTTAATTGCCTTATGAAGAACACTTATGGATGGACTATAAAAGAACAAAGAAAAAGTCCATGGATAGAAGACATTCAGCTGGTATTATGGAAGACAGGTAGAGCCACTGGTGGAGAGGAAGCAGAGGTAAGAAAGTCACTTCAGGTGTTATGGGAATGATAGTGAGGGATTAGTTCAAAGAAGAGAGAGTGAGGGATTGAGCTGGACAGTTTCCTTGAACACTGAGTAAGTATGTTAACTAGTGCTGCTGCAGAGAATATATATAGTCTCACTCTGTTGCCCAGGCTGGAGTGCAGTAGCACAATCTCGGCTCACTGCAACCTCTGCCTCCCGGGTTCAAGTGATTCTCCTGCCTCAGCCTTCTGAGTAGCTGGGATTACAGGCACGTGCTGCTGTACCTGGCTGATTTTTGTATTTTTAGTAGAGATGAGGTTTCATAATATTGCCCAAGCTGGTCTTGAACTCCTGACCTCAGGTGATCCACCTGCCTCAGCCTTCTGAAGTGCTGATATTACAGGTGTGAACCACTGTGCCCGGCCGAGAATGAAATATTTAAAATAACTTTATTTGACCTAAAGAGTAAAACATTAATGTAGCTAAATGCAATGCAGTATCCTGGGTTAGATCCTAGAACAGAAAAAGGACATCAGTGGTAAAACTGCAGTCTAATTAGTGGTTTCCAGGGACTGGGAGGAGGGGGAATGGCGAGTGACTGTTTAATGGATATGTGGTTTCCTTTTGGGGTGATTAAAGTGTTCTGGAACCAGATGGTGGTGATGATTACACTGTAAATTTATTGAATGTTGATTGTCAATTTTGTGTTATGCGTATTTTATCACAATTTTAAATTTAATTTATTTTGAAACAGGGTTTCACTCTGTTGCCCAGGCTGGAGTGCAGTGGAATAAACATGGCTCACTGAAGCCTTGAATTCCTGGGCTCAAGTAATCCCCGTGCCTCAGCTTCCTGAGTAGCTGGGAACACAGACATGTGCCACCATGCCTGGCTAATTTTTTTTAATTTGTTGCCGAGGCTGGTCTTGAATTCCTGTGCTCAAGCAATTCTCCCTCCTCAGTTTACCAGTGTGCTGGGATTACAGGAATGAGCCACTGTGCCCGGCCGGCCTCACAATTTTTAAAACACCATAAGACACATTAAAAAAAAAATTCAGCCGGGCGCAGTGGCTCAAGCCTGTAATCCCAGCACTTTGGGAGGCCAAGGCGGGTGGATCACGAGGTCAAGAGATTGAGACCATCCTGGTCAACATGGTGAAAACCCATCTCTACTAAAAATACAAAAAATTAGCTGGGCATGGTGGCGCGTGCCTGTAATCCCAGCTACTTGGGAGGCTGAGGCAGGAGAATTGCTTGAACCCAGGAGGCGGAGGTTGCGGTGAGCCGAGATCATGCCGTTGCACTCCAGCCTGGGTAACAAGAGCAAAACTCTGTCTCAAAAAAAAAAAAAAAAAAAAAAAAAATTCAGCCAGCGCAGTGGCTGAATCATCTGAAAGTGGGTGAGTCATCTAAAGTCAGGAGTTTGAGACCAGCCTGGCTAACATGGTGAATCCCTGTCTCTACTAAAATTCCAAAAATTAGGGCCGGGCGCGGTGGCTCAAGCCTGTAATCCCAGCACTTTGGGAGGCCAAGGCGGGTGGATCACGAGGTCAAGAGATCGAGACCATCCTGGCCAACATGGTGAAACCCCGTCTCTACTAAAAAAAAAAAAAACAAAAAAATCAGCTGGGCATGGTGGCGCATGCCTGTAATCCCAGCTACTCAGGAGGCTGAGGAAGGAGAATTGCCTGAACCCAGGAGGCAGAGGTTGCGGTGAGCTGAGATCGCGCCATTGCACTCCAGCCTGGGTAACAAGAGCGAAACTCTGTCTCAAAAAAAAAAAAAAGAAAAATCCAAAAATTAGCCGGGTGTGGTGGCACAAGCCTGTAGTCCCAGCTACTCAGGAGGCCGAGGCAGGAGAATTGCTTGAACCTGGGAGATGGAGGTTGCAGTGAGCCAAGATTGCACCACTGCACTCCAGCCTGGGCAACAGAGCAAGACTCCACCTCAAAAAACAAAAAAATCCAGATGTCTGCACTTTAGTTACTACTATTGTACCAGTGTTATTTTTTCAGTTTAACAAACATACCATAATCACCATGGTCAACATTAAGAAGCTGGGTGAGACAGACAGGAACTCTGTACTACCTTTGCAACTTTTTGGTAAATCTAAAAATTTTCCAAAATGAAAATTTATTTTAAAAAGTTAATGTGGCCCGGTGTGATAGCTCATACCCATAATCCCTGCACTTTGAGAGGCCGAGGCGGGCAGATCGCCTGAGGCCAGAATTCAAGACCAGCCTGGGCAACCTGGCGAAACTCCATACTATTATAAAAATATAAAAATTAGTTGGGCATGGTGGTGCATATCTGTAGTCCCAGCTAATCAGGAGGCTGAGGCACAAGAATCACTTGAACCCAGGAGGCAGGGGTTGTAGTGAGCCGAGATCGTGCTACTGCATTCCAGCCTGGGTGGTAGACCGAGACCTTGTCTCAGAAAAAACTACAAACCCCCAAAAAACCCATGTCTTTATTTTGCCAGAAGCATTTGGGTGTTTGTGTGTTTATATATCTATCTTTTAGAGTATAATTCCTTTGAGGGCAAAGCTGTAATGTGTATCTCTTTGGAATAATTTTTAAAATGTTAGTAAAATTTTCAGAATTTAAACATTGAACAGTTGAATTCAGTTTTTCTGAAGAGCCCTAAGTAGAACAGCTTTTCAATTAAGGTCTCTGGCTGCTGTGGAACTGGAGGGTAATTGGTGAGAGTCTCGTCTCTGGGGCCCGTCAACCCAAGAGTAATGACTTCTGGCCACTTCAGACCTGAGGTGATTTCAAACCAGCACAAGTTTCCATTTGTTCTCTTTATCTAGCCTGCTCTCTATGTTCAGTTATTCATGTGGTTCAATTACCCCGAGATCTCAAGGGAGAGACACAGGGATTTAAGAAGGTAAAGAACCGATGCAGCTTCATATTTTATTTTATTACTTTTTTTGAGACGGAGTTTTGCTCTTGTTACCCACGCTGGAGTGCAACATCGCGACCTCGGCTCACTGCAACCTCCGCCTCCTGGTTCAAGCAATTCTCCTGCCTCAGCCTCCCGAGTAGCTGGGACTACAGGCATGCGTCACCATGCCCGGCTAATTTTTTTGCATTTTTTTAGTAGAGATGGGGTTCCACCATGGCCAGGATGGTTTCGATCTCTTGACCTTATGATCCACCTGCCTCGGCCTCCCAAAGTGTCGGGATTGCAGGCGTGAGCCACCGCACCTGGCCTGCTCCATATTTGACATGGCATACAATACGTAGGATGTGTGATAGTTCTGCACATGATGGTGGTCCACATCGGCGGGATGCGGTGGTTCACACCTGTAATCCTAGCACTTTAGGAGGCTGAGGTGGGTGGATTGCTTGAGCCCAGGAATTTGAGACCAGCTTGGGCAACATGGTGAAACCTTGTCTCTAAAATAAATAAATAAATAAATATAGGAAAATATTCTTTATAGCAATAAAAACATTCCCAAAAGAATCATCCGTTCATCAACAAAGATCTGCAAATGTCTCTGCTTTGTCCCATGCATATTTTCCAATTTTTAAAAAATGTTCATTGTTTCTAAAATAGGTTAAAATTTCTTAACCAAAACATTGCAAACTAGAGTTCTTGGTACATGACTTGGTATAAAGTCCTATTTTTCATTAATTGGCACCTGTTGTTTTATTTGTGGGTTGACTCATACTTAAAGGGATAGCTTTACATAGATTTGTTCATCAGCAAAAAAGCATAATTAGCATTTTAGAAACTGATAATCGCTCTATCCATCTATAAGAACTGGTGGGGTTGATATAAGACAAAATTGGCAGCCAGAAGTGATGGCTCATGCCTGTAATCTTAGCACTTTGGGAGACCAAGGCAGGTGGATCATGAGGTCAGGAAGTCAAGATCATCCTGGCTAACATGGCGAAAACCCATCTCGAATAAAATTTAAAAAATCAGTGGGACGTGGTGGTGCATGCTTGTAGTCCCAGCTACTCGGGAGGCTGAGGCAGAGGAATATCTTGAACCCAGGAGGCGGAGATCACAGTGAGCCAAGATCATGCCACCGCACTCTAGCCTGGTGACAGAGTGAGACTTTGTCTCAAAAAAAAAATTGGCTAATAAGAGAAACAGAGCTAGGTTGGTATAAAACAAAATTGGCTAGTAAGAGAAATACCGCTAAAGAAATAGAAGGAAACAAAAAAAACCCAGCCAGAACCAGTTAGTTCTCTGGTCATTTAGACAAGGTTTTACCAGTACTTGTATGGGTTTGGTAGTTAACGGCAGACCATATGTGGCTATGTGTTTAATAATTGCAAATGTTTACTCTTAAATTCACTTGCAGTATCTAAATTATGAATAATTCATTCCATAGCATGGGATTGAGGAACCTCAAGAAATATTTTTACTCATCTTTATTAAATCCTAAAGTAAGAGTCACTTTGCAGGGTGTGGTGGCTCACGCCTGTAATCCCAGCACTTTGGGAGGCTGACTTGGGCGGATCATCTGAGGTCGGGAGCTCGAGACCAGCCTAACCAACATGGAGAAACTCCATCTCCACTAAAAATACAAAATTAGCCGGATGTGGTGGCACATGCCTGTAATCCCAGCTACTTGGGAGGCTGGGGCAGAAGAATTGCTTGAACCTGGGAGGCAGAGGTTGCAGTGATCCTAGATCACACCATTGCACTCTAGCCTGGGCAACAAGAGCAAAACTCTGCCTCAAAAAGAAAAAAAAAAAAAAAAAGAATCACTTCTGGTGTTAGGAACCCAGGATCCAATCAACTTGTTTATGTATTTTTTTGAACAGATGATAGTGGCTGTGTAACAAATTACCCCTAATTGAGAAGCTTTAGAACCAGAAACACTTATTTCCCAGTTTCTGAGGCTGAGGAATTTGGGAGCAACTTAGTTGTAACCAGACTGTAGGTCAGGGGATGCAGTGATCTCAAAGCTGCCCTGGGGCTAAATTCCTCCCAAGCTCACTTACATAGTCTTTGACAGCTCCTTGCTGGCTGTTGGCTGCTGACCTGTTCTTTTGGACCTTCCATAGCTTTCCTGAGTGTTCTCATAACATGAAAACTGGCTTCCTACAGAGTGTGTGACACAAGAGGAAACAAGCAAGCAAGAGAGCACGGAGATGGAGGACACAGCTTCTTGTGTCCTAAACTTGGAAGTGACATCACTACTGCTGCATGCTAGTGGTCACATAAACCAACTCTGGCCCTGTGTAGAAGAGGAAGCAGGCATCACTGGAGGCCATCTTGGAGGCTAGGCTACCACAGTGGCTGTCAAATCTTTGACATATTTATACTCCACTGAAAAACTTTAAAATCATGACCTAACAGCTTTAATATTAAATGTATTTATGCTGAAAGTTTCAAATTTTACTACTACTACATTAATGATGAAACTCTGTGAAGACCTACCTAGGGGGTTATAGTTTAAACAAATTATTTTGGTCCCAGTGTTTTGGGAGGCCAGGAGTTTGAGGCCAGTCTGAGGAATATGGCAAGACCCCATTTCTCTAAAAAAAAAGTTTAAAATTAGCCAGGTGTGGTGGTGCATGCCAGTGGTCCCAGATACTCCGGAGGGTGAGGCTGGAGGACTGCTAGAGCCCAGGAGGTTGAGGCTGCAGTGAGCTGTGACTGTCCCTCTGTACTCCATCCTGGGCTACAGAGCGAGACCCTGTCTCAAAAGATAAAATAATTAATCTATGCAGTGCTCCTCTTACCATATTTATTTGGCTCTTTACCTCCCCCACGTGGTGCTCTTTGCTCTTAAAAGTATGCACAATTGATAAATGAAAGATGAACTGCAAATTGGAATAATTTGGGTCCTGATTTGTGAATTGAAAAGATTAACTGAAATCTGGAATGACCCTGAAAATCTAGGACTTCTGGTTATAAGAAAATGGATCAGGCCAGGTGCGGTGGCTCATGCCTGTAATCCTAACACTTTGGGAGGCTGAGGCGGGCAGATCACCTAAGGTCAGGGGTTCGAGACCAGCCTGGCCTACATGGTCAAACCTCATCTCTACTAAAAATACAAAAAGTAGCCAGGGATAGTGGCGGATGCCTGTAATCCTAGCTATTAAGGAGGCTGCGGTAGAATCGTTTGAACCCAGGAGGCGTTCAATCACTTGCAGTGAGCCAAGATCGTGCCATTGCATTCCAGCCTGGGTGACAAGAGCAAAACTGTCTAAAAAAAAAAAAAGTATCAGCTCTTTTTTTTTAATTAAATGGTATTTACTAAACAGCTAAGTACCTTATATGAGCAAGGCACTGTACAAGAGCTGTTGGGGATACCAAAAGAATATAATCTACAATCTACTGAAGTTATAAGCTGGAGAGTATGGTGCCTGGATGTGGGTTTAGAAAAGAAACCAGATGAGGCCGGATGTGGTGGCTCACGCCTGTAATCCCAGCACTTTGGGAGGCCCAGTTGGGTGGATCATGAGGTCAAGAGATCGAGACCATCCTGGTCAAGATGGTGAAACCCTGTCTCTACTAAAAATACAAAAAATTAGCGGGGCATGGTGGCGCATGCCTGTAATCCCAGCTACTGAGGAGGCTGAGGCAGGAGAATTGCCTGAACCCAGAAGGCGGAGGTTGCGGTGAGCCGAGATCGCGCCATTGCACTCCAGCCTGGATAACAAGAGCGAAACTCCATCTTAAATAAATAAATAATAAATAAATAAATAAATAAATAAATAAATAAATAAATAGAATTAAAAAAAAAAAAAGAAACCAGATGTCATTGTTACTGTACACCAAAAAACCCCCCTAAAAACCAAACCCAACTGTCACATTCTTATGGAATACAAATTTTAGAGATTGTTTACAATTTGCATGTGAAATTCTGCTTACTTTTTGATTAGATATGCCATTAACGAATATGTTTAATAAAGATATTTTATACCTCAGATGCACAGACCAGGTCCGGTTGGTTTTAGCCAACAATGTATTGTTGAAAAAGATGCTGATATTTTACTGGGGCAAAGCACCATGAGCATACATTTTATCCCCAGTCTGAGTATTTTATTAGGAATAAGCCTTGAAACTTGAACAGGACTAGTCTTTTATTCTGACCAATTGACTATTTCTAATAAAGGCTGGCTCACTCTTAAGTGGAAAATGTATTATTTCCCACTTTTATAAACTTTAGTTGAACTAAATAAAAAGCATGTATTCAACCGTTTTTGGAATGTTTTATTCAGTACCTAAACACTCACTAAACTATACAGAGCTAAAATCATGCCAAAGATTGCAAAACAAACTGCCTTGGGAAATTTCCAGTCTAAGCTAAATGAACCAAGTATAGGATTGAATTTTAAGAAGTTGGTGGGAACAGTCCAGCTCCTGTACTCACAGGTAAGGTCCTAGGATTCTAGTTTGTTGAAGTGTCTGCAGACCCTCTCCCTATAGCAGGGACGTGGAGCGAATGTGCATTCAGGAACTGCTTATTAGTCCCCCAAAGCCTTTTTCGTGAGAACAGACGGATGGAGGCCTCAGACGACTCTGGCGGTCGGACCCTGAACCAGATGCCTGAGCTGCGCCCGGAGGGCTCGTTTCGCAGGAGCTGGCGAGTGGCTCGGGGTCCTGGGGGTGGTCTCCTCCCGGGCTCAGCCTACGTCCGTTGGGTACTCTGTAGCTCGATTCATGTCCCCGCCCTCCCACCTGAGCACACCGGGCAGAGCCTGCGGCATCCGGCCAGTCGCGCCTCCTAGTCCGCCCTTGGCCGGTCGCTGGGCCACAGGCCGCTTTTTACAGCTCCTTTAATAAAGTGGACAGCAGGGATCCTAACAAGACGTGGCACCAAGACAAAGGACGTGGCCAGACGCGCCTCTGAGGGCCTGCTCCCGAGCCCCCGCCTCCCCACTCCGTGGTCACCCGAGGACAGAGGCCAGGCCGGGCTGGGTGGAGTCGGGACGACTATGTCTGCGTCCAAGAAGGCGCCGGGCGAGCCCCAGCTGGATGCGACAGGCGGGGCAGAACACTACAGCCGACTAGAAGCCATGGGGCGGGGCTCGGGGAACCTCCCAGCCTGCAGCCCGGTGGCCGGCTTCCGGCTGTGGGTGGTGCGGACGATGGCGGCGGCCGGAAGCGGGTTGAGCCGGTCTCTGGTAACGCCACCTGCACTTCCGGGGGCGTCAAGCCTGGCTGTAGAGTCTTCCCAGTAGGCGGCGCGGGAGGGAAAAGAGGTTTGAGGGGCCGGGCCGCGCCGGGCGGATCCCCTCCTCCCCCGATGTGAGCAGTTTTCCGAACCCCCGTCAGGCGAAGGCTGCCCAGAAAGGTGGAGCCGGTAGCCGGGCCGGGAACATGAGGCAGTCCCTCCTATTCCTGACCAGCGTGGTTCCTTTGGTGCTGGCGCCGAGACCTCCGGAAGACCCGGCTTTCGGCCCCCACCAGAGACTCGGTAAAGACCCAGGGGAGTTGGCTTAGGCCGGCGTCTGAAGCGCTCGTTTGAGGGAAGAGCTAGGGAGCTGGGTCTATCAGGTGTTTGGGGGCGGGGTATTGGCGATGGTGGCGCGTTTCTAAGTTTTCACTGTAGAAGGGGGTGTGGCTCTCTGAGTTTGGGGAAAGAATAAAGGAGTTGGGCTTGTCTCTGAGTGGGATGGGGTTACTGGACGGGCCCCGTGTGGTGACTGGGTGCCTGTGAGGGCTTTGCTCCCTAGGTTTGTGTTTGGAGAGGGTGTTGGGAAAGCGGCAAGGAGAGGGGCGGCTGAATCTTGTTTGGAGAGGGAGATGTGCTCAGAGTTCCTGCCTTAGTGAGGAACAAATCGAGTGTGTTGTGTTCCTATCAAAGGCACAAAGGAAGGGCCCAAAGCCCCGGAATTCTTCCTGGTCCTTTAAAGCGGGAACTAGAATTTCTACTGTAGGAGGTACTTATGCAGTAATCTGGTTGGGAGGCGGAGACTGGAGTTGGAGTCTTACAGTTGTGTTTTTGCGAACATCCTAAGCGCGGTCTTGGTTATTTAAATTGTATCTTGTTGGAGGTGCTTGGGAGATGTGGGGAAGCGAAACCTGCAAGCCAGCTCGTGATGCTGCCACTGTGAATGCTTTCCTTGAACTTTAAAACAAAGAAATTATCAGGAATGACGAGTTTGATCCGTTTAGAGGCTAGAAAGTCGAGGGTTCCTATTTCATTAGATTTTCCAGAGAGTTTGGATTTTAAGGATGGATATTCATTAAGGGATCTGAACTTTGGTGGGAGTAAGTTTGCGTGAACTTTAAGTGTATTTTAAGGTCCTTTTATCTTTCAAAAATTGACATGTAAGACACTGATTAATTAGTAATAAAGTGTGAAATAATGTTTTCCCAGTGTGTGAAATCGCAGGCTTGCATGATTTTACTGGTCCCCAAATTTCACCATGATACCATGTATAGTATGTTTTTCTTTATATTTAGTGGACAGAAATTGTAATGGACTTGAGAGTGTTATCACTTAACAGCTGCCTTATGATTGTTTCCAATTGAAATGGATTACAAGTGACTAATGAAAGGCAAGGGGTCTAGATAGGAAGTGCTGAAAAATGGTAAGTCAGTACAAATTGAAGGACATTTTGAAGTAGAGTGTGGTTAGGATGGCGGGATAGGATAAGGATCTTCATTTTAAGGGTAAATGTTAGTAAAAAGAATAAATATGTATTTTGAGATATTAAAATTACATTTGCACCACCCTGGCACAACTGTTTTACTTATTACCATTCTCTTGTTCATAGGTGGGAGAATAAGCATGAATCCTAGGGAAGCATACAGTATAAAGAAAAACATTGCTCTCTAGATCGATTCATAACGTTTGCAGATCATAAGGCTTTTTTAGACCATATGTTTGTTTTTTATTTGCGAAGTGTAGACCATCTGTGGCAGAGGAGTGCATAGCCTTGCCTTTTTTTGTTTTTCCACACGGAGTCTTGCTCTGTCGCCCAGGCTGGAGTGCACAACCATGGCCTCCTGGGTTCAAGCTATTCTCCTGCCTCAGCCTCCCGAGTAGCTGGGATTATAGGCACGTGTCACTACACCTGGCTAATTTTTTGCATTTTTAGTAGGGATGAGGTTTCACCGTGTTAGATAGGATGGTCTCCATCTCCTGATCTTGTGATCCAGCCACCTTGGCTTCCCAGAGTGCTGGGATTACAGGCATGAGCCACCGCTCCTGGCCGACTTGCCTTTTTTCTTTGTTTTAATGAAGTATAGGGGAAGAACACATACTGTCTGCTAAGTATTATACATGGCATTGGAAATGCGAAGATCAGACAATATCCATCTTCAGATGCTTATGGAATAGTGAAATAGATATCCATTTAGAACAGACACTTCTAAAACAGCATAGAGGAGAGTGCTAGAGTACAATATAGCAGGT
The DNA here is from genome assembly GCA_031835075.1 of Saguinus oedipus. Classification (NCBI taxonomy): domain Eukaryota; kingdom Metazoa; phylum Chordata; class Mammalia; order Primates; family Cebidae; genus Saguinus; species Saguinus oedipus. Next base: position 107,162,158 of record CM063183.1, read on the forward strand.
ATTTTCACCAAGGGCCACTGGACCCAGCCTAGGAAGGTTAGTGAAGACTTACTGGAGGAGGTGATACTTGAGACCAGATTTTAAAGTTAAGTAGATGAAGAAGGAAAATACGGACACTCTTGGTGGTGGAACTTAGAGATCAAGTCTAGTTTTTAAATAAAGGAGGAGGAAAAATGAGTCTCAGGAGGATGCCTGTCAGTTGTCAGGTTCACTCAGTGAGGAACATAGGCCTTGTGGGTATTTTTTTCTTTTGAAGAATGACTTTTTTTTTTTTTCAGTTTGTTTGATAGCTTACAAATTTGTAATTTTTACCTGTAATTTGTTTCTTAACCCTACCATTAGTTAGATTGAGTTGGTCAAGACTAGCAAATAGTTATGTAGTTGAAAAGTATGGTTTATTATTAATTTTTTATGTTTACTGTCCTGCAAAAATTACTGTACTGCAGTACTAAATATTGATTAGGCATATGATGACATTTTTCTGAAAGGCAGAAAATACACAATAAATTGAAGCCTGGCTTTTAGAGTACTCTATGGGTCACCAAAAATGATTTCAATTGAACTGTTATGAATTGCATAATCTGGGAAAGTTATGAGTCATATGAGCTTAGTCATGATGATATATTGTTGAAGTTGCAGCTGGGGTGTATAAGTCTCACTTTGATTTCAAAATTGTTTTCCCTTTGTGTTACTTTTAATAATAGAGGATGTAGTGGGTGGAAGGAAAAAATATAGGTCACAGATGAGGGATGAAAGTTTGTATCTGAAACATGTATTTTGAAATTTACCTCGAGGTTATTGGTAGGGGGGGTTTCCATATGGCAATGCTGGTTTCATTATTGACAGCATCATTTTACTCAGTATTTTGACATCTGGCTTTCTCTTTTGATGTTAATATTGTTTATAAGTTGCATTCCTTTGAAATCTAAATGCTTAACCACTCTGACTGCACCAAGAGAGATTTAATGTAACTCTGCTTTATACTAGTCTAAGAGATAAACCATATTTCAAGAGTAGAATGGAGAGGAGTTAAGCAGAGAATTGTGTTAGGGAAACTGGAGAGATAATTTTGACTTTCACAGGATTTCCTAGAACATTAAATGTAGGTTTCCTCCAAGGCCAATTGTGGTTGATTTTTTGATCCTTCACCATTTTTCTATTTGTGAGAGATGGTAAGTCTGTACAGCTGGAGGTGTAATGTGAAGAAAGTCTGAAAGAGACTGATAGGAAAGGATGACAGGAATGGTCTTCATTGAGGTAAGGGAGGTGAAATGAAGGGCTTTTCATATACAGGTTGAGCATCCCTAATCGGAAATGCTCTAAAATGGGAAACTTTTTGAGTGCTAGCGTGACACCACACATTACCCTGAACACACAATTTTTTCACTGTATTAATGGTATATTTTTATTGGTACACACATGTGTAGTACTTATGTGTGAATAGGTATAAGAAAATGATTGCTTATTGGTAGCATGTAAAATCAGTCAGGAATGATGGTGATGCCAAACACACACAGATTATCCACATGGGTAGCCAAGACATGACACCTTTGCTTGCTTTCTTTCTTTTTTTTTTTTTTTTTGAGATGAAGTTTCGCTGTTGTTACCCAGACTGGAGTGCAATGGCATGATCTCTGCTCACCACAACCTCCGCCTCCTGGGTTCAAGCAATTCTCCTGCCTCAGCCTCCCGAGTAGCTGGGACTACAGGTGCGCACCACCATGCCCAGCTAATTTTTGTATTTTTAGTAGAGACGGGGTTTCATCTTGTTGACCAGGATGGTCTTGATCTCTTAACCTCGTGATCCATCCCCCTCAGCCTCCCAAAGTGCTGGGATTATAGGCGTGAGCCGCTGTGCCCGGCCGACACCTTTGCTTTCTAATGGTTCCTTGTACATAAACTTTTTTTCATGCAAAAAAATTTACTTTAAAAATACTGTCTGATGTTATCTTTAAGTGTGTAAGGTGTATATGAAACATAAATGAATTTCATATTTAGACTTGGGTCCCATCCCCAAGATACCCCATTATGTATATGCAAGTATTTCAGAATTTTAAAAATTCTGAAGAATGAAACACTTCTGGTCTCAAGCATTTTGGATAAGGAATGCTCAATCTGTATCTCTTTATTTAGCCCTTAAATAAGCCAAGGAAATGGTTATCTCTCTGTTCCCTGCACTTTTTTTTGGGGGGGGGGGTTACATGAGTTGTAGACTTTAAGTCTGATCCGCCAACCTGGTTTCACTTCATTTGACAGTGTTCTGCTTATGACTAAACATGTATCTCTGACCTGGATTTGTTCTCTGAAGCTCATATTCAGCTGCCTATTTGGCACCTCAAATATAACATGTCTAAAATTAGTTACCTATTCTTTTTTTTTTTTTCTTGAGATGGAGTCTCAGTCTGTCACCCAGACTGGAGTGCGGTGGTGCAATCTTGGCTCACTGCAACCTCGGCCTCCCAGGTTCAAGTGATTCTCATGCTTTAGTCTCCCGAGTAGCTGGGATTACAGGTGTCCACCACCATGCCTGGCTAATTGTTTTTTAGTAGAGAGGGGTTTCACCATGTTGGACAGGCTGGTCTCGAACTCCTGACTCCCAGTGATCCGCCTGCCTTGACCTCCCAAAGTTCTAGGATTACGGGCGTGAGCCACTGCCCTGGCCAGTTACCTGTTCTTTTGATTGCAAGAATGAGTAGCTGAAAATAAATAAAATAAAATAAAATAAAAGGCCAGGTGTGGTGGCTCACACTTGTAATCCCAGCACGTTGGGAGGCTGAGGTGGGTGGATAACCTGAGGTCAGGAGTTTGAGACCAAAACCCTGTCTCTTTAAAAAAAAAAAAAAAAAAAAGAGTGGCTGCATGCAGTGGCTCACATGTATAATCCCAGAACTTTGGGATGCTGAGGTGGGTGGATGACCTGAGGCCGGGAATTTGAGACCAGCCTGACCAACATGGTGAAACCCTGTCTTTACTAAAAATACAAAAATTAGCCAGGCTTAGTGGCCCACGCCTGTAGTCTCAGCTACTCGGGAGGCTGAGGCAGGAAAATTGCTTGAACCTGGGAGGCAGAGGTTGCAGTGATCCCAGATTGCACTACTAAACTCCAGCCTAGGTGGCAGAGCGAGACTCCATATCCAAAAAAAAATATGAGTATACGATACAGGTTTAGCTTAGGTCTAGGCAGGGCTTCTGGTAATTGTGGAAGTAGTCTCATTGCCTAACCTGAAACTTGCATCCTGGTTACTGGTCTTACTGGAGAGTCTTGGCTCAGGTTAAGTCCCAGGCCTGTTGAGGAGTTCTTGATAGGGAATTAATTAGTTGAAGCAGCTCATACTCCATCCTCCTTTACTGCTATAAATCCATACAGTTGTTTAGTTCTCAGGCTCTGGGGTTCCTGTAGCAGGGAGCACTGCTCTCATTTTCTCATTCCTTAGTCCCAACAACCTGCACCTGAGACTTACTGCATGTGGCCTGCTTCCCTGTCCTATTATGTGTTTTGGGGAGTGCTGAGGAGGAAGGCTCCTGTATCTTCAGCACAAACACAGTAAACACTTCACAGTAGTCCTGGCTTTGTGTTTACCATTTGTGATATTAGAAGTAGCATGACACTGATAGTATCATTTTGGGGGTACTTTTTGTACCTCATGCAGCAGAGGAGTGAAGAGTGAGCAGAGTGCCTTGGCATTCTGCAGTACACTCTCAAGTAGTATTTAGGAAAATGCATTTTGCTGCAAGAATAAAATTAATGTAAAAAATCCACAAGCCAGGTGCAATGGCTTACGACTGTAATCTCAGCATTTTGGAAGGCTAACGGGGAAGGATCACTTGAGCCCAGTAGTTTGAGACCAGCCTGGACAATGTGGCAAGACCTTGTCTCTACAAAAAAGTAGATACAAAAATTAGCCAGGCATTGTGGCACTTGCCTGTGGTCCCAGCCACCTGGAGGATTGCTCATGGCCAGGAGGTTGAGGCTGCAGTCAGTAGTGATTGTGCCACTGCACTCCAGCCTGGGCAACAGAGCGAGACTTTGTCTCCGAAACAAAGCAAAAACCCATACATGTTTCCAGACCCTTCTCATATAACACTTTATTCACAGTGTTCTTAAATACGTTTAAGAACATTAAATGTATTTATGTCGCCCAGGCTGTGTTGCCCAGACTGGTTTTGAACTTCCGGGCTCAAGCGATCTGCCCACTTTGGCCTCCCAAAGTGCTGGGATTACAGGCCTGACCCACCACAGCTGGCCCATCGTGAAATTTCTAATTTATAACTATTGCTCTTATCCAAAGCCCAGAGTCCCTGATGTCCTTCAGCAGCCCTTCGTGACCTGACCTGTGCCTGACTCTCCAGCCTCACACATAGTCATATTCTATCTGTACTGCTCTGCACTGCAGCTTCATGGAGTTGCTTTCACTTGTTTAAGTGTTATGTTCTGTTTTTTTTTTTTTTCCTTTTTTTGTGGACTTCAGAATATGTTACGCCCTTGACTTGAAGCCTCTCCTTTCTTTTCCTTCTCTGGACTACTGCCTCATCCTTTTGGTCTTTAATACCGTTTCCCTGGGAAAACATCTTTAATTCAGCAGGCAGATTATGCCCCTGCCGTGTCTGTCCGTAACTTTCTGCAGCTACTTCTGTCTTGGTCTGTGATGTACTTTATAGTAATTTTGGTCTTTCCCCCAGTGTCACAGTACCGGAAACATAATTTTTTCTCTGTGTTGTATCCTTAGTGCCTGAAAGGTAGGAGGTTCTCAAATATTTGTTGAATAAACAAGTAAATGGAGTCTGGTAGAAGAGAGAAAAAAGTAAGTGTAGAATATGTGCTCAAGAAAGGAATATTGGGGGGGATGAAAAAAGATACCAAAAGCACATAACAACAAAAAGCAGATGACAAAAAATATAAAAAAGATAACAAAATGATGATTTCTGTGGCAACTTGTAGAAAGTAAAGAAGGTGCTCTCATTCTAGAGAGAAATGGGCAGCCATTGTGGTTTTTAAAAAAGAGAATATGGCCAGACACTGAGCTAAGATAGTGTGGCAATGTCTGGTATTAATTGTAATAACCTCTACTGTAAGAAGCAGGTGGTTTATGTTTAAGTTTATTGAAAGAATTGAATATGGATAAGAGATAAACTCAGGAAATAGGGAGAAATATAAATTCTGTTGAAAAGGCTGTAAACCATTGAGATTACTAATGGTTAGAATTTTGGAAGTGAAGTGCAGTGAAATATTGAGGAACTTAGAGGTTACTTTAGTGAAAACACAATAGCAGTAGTATGTAGCTATGGTTTGGCTCCAAAGGAAGAACTGTTTTTACTGTTTTACTGTAATGGCTCCAGAATCTTCAATTTGAGATATCCAGTTGTTAAAAGAGAATAAATTACAGTTGAAATGCATTAGTTAAATATTTTAAAGTGCTTTAGCAAGCTACATTTTAAAAGTGCTTATTGGCGAGGAGCCGTGGCTCACGCCTATAATCCCAGCACTTTGGGAGGCCAAGGCAGGTGGATCATGAGGTCAGGAGTTCAAGACCAACCTGGCCAACATATTGAAACCCCTGTCTCTGCTAAAAATACAAAAATTAGCTGAGCATGGTGGCACATGCCTGTAGTCCCAGCTACTCGGGAGGCTGAGGCAGGAGAATCCCAGGAGATGGAGGTTGCAGTGAGCTGAGAACATGCCTCTCCACTCCAGCTTGGGCAACAGAGTGAGTCTTCATCTCAGAAAAAAAGAAAGTGCTTATTATAGAAAATATACCCAACGTAACCGATGATGTTACTATCTTGTGTTTATTTTTTCTAGGCCTATTTTTATACATAGTTAAGGTTATGCAGTAGGAATATTTTTAAAATCTAGATTTGTTTAACATTATAACATGTATTTTTCTATGTTCTTTCTTTCTCTATTTGAGACCAGTTCTCATTCTGTCACCCAGGCTGGAGTGCAGTGGTGCAATCTTGACTCACTGCAGCCTTGACCCTTTGGGCTCAAGGTGATCCTCTTGCCTCAACCTTCTGAGTAGCTGAGACTACAAGCACGTGCCACCACACCTGACTAATTTTATTTTTACTTTTTGGAGAGATGAGGGTCTAGCCCAGGCTGGTCTTGAACTCTGGGTCAAACGATTCTCTCATCTTGGCCTCCCGAAGTACTGGGATTACAGGCGGAGCCACCACCCTCAGACCCATGTTCTTAAAAACTTTTTGTAGATTACATTTAAAATGGTTGCAGAGTTCTTTCCCCTGTCTTTGGAAGTGTTAAAACATCCAGTCGTTTCCCAGTTGTTAATCTACCTTCATTCTGGTTTTTGTCCTTGAAAATAAGCCAGGCCTGAATGATGAACATCTTTGTGGTTAAAGTTTTTTTCTTTACTTTGTTTCTTTTAGCTTAGTTCAGTGTTTTTTATTTTTCTTTCTTTCTTTCTTTCTTTCTTTCTTTCTTTCTTTCTTTCTTTCTTTCTGTCTGTCTGTCTGTCTGTCTGTCTGTCTGTCTATCTACTTTTCTTTTCTTTCTTTTTTTTTTTCCGAGACAGAGTCTCACCTTGTTGCCCAGGCTGGAGTGCCGTGGCATGATCTTGGCCCACTGCAACCTCTGCCTCCTGGGTTCAAGTGATTTTCCTGCCTAACCCTCCCCAGTAGCTAGGATTCCAGGCATCTGCCACTGCACCTGGCTAATTTTTTGTATTTTTAGTAGAGACAGGGGTTTTGCCATGTTGGCCAGGCTGGTCTCGAACTCCTGACCTCAGGTGATCCACCCTCCTTGGCTTCCCAGAATGCTGGGATTACAAGCATGAGCCACCGCGCACAGATATTTTAGTGGTTTTCATGCTTGAGTGTGTCAGCATCACCTGGAAGCCTTGTTAAACACAGACTATTGGATCCTACTGGGCAGATTTCTGTTTGAGTAGGTCTGAGGTGGGGACCTGAGCATTTTTATTTCTAACCAATTCCGAGGTGATGCTGATGCTGCTGGGTTTGGAACTGCTGGCCTGTATTGTTAACAATGAAACTACAATGTTGAGGTTAAGTTCCTAAGTCAGAGGGAGTGATTATGATCTTGAATGAAACCGAGTTCATGTACCAACCTGTATCAGGGAAGTTGAATAGCTAAAGGACCATATTGCATTTCAGCATTGAGAATTTGTGCAGATTGTGAACATGTGAGTGCTGATATGTGCAAGGTTCTATGCTGAGTATTGTGAGGCAAGGATATTATAATGAATAAAATGTAGCCCTTTTTTGGCCCACCCCCAACCCTTTTTTTTTTTCTCACTCTGGAGCCCAGGCTGGAATGCCTGTAATCCAAGTACTTTGGGAGTCTAAGGCAGGAGGATCACTTGAGCCCAGGAGTTCAAGACAAGCCTGGGCAACATACAGACACCCTATTTCTAAAAAAAAAAAAATTAATCTACTCCCCTTCTTAGCCTCTGGTAACCACCGAGATCCACGTTTTTAGCTTTCACACATGAGTGAGAGGCTGCCTTTTAAAGCTGATTTTGTGAACATATTTAACATCAGTAGCAATAAACTTGTATTTTAAGCTCCTGCTGCTATATTTTGAGGACCTTCTAAGTCCATTGGAAGGATTTTGAATGCCATAGTGTCTGTAGTGGTATTTATTGAAAGAAAGGGAAAAAGCATCAGCGCAAACATTTTTAGACAGTTTTTAAAGAGACTCAAGTCAGCCAATTTGTCTTCTAAAATTCTTCTGATTTTGGAAGAGGCATGGAGTTTCTGTTGATAAATTATTTGTAGTTTGTGCTTGGTACTTCGTAATGGATTATATCAGGAAAGATTTATTGTCTGGTACTCTCATTTTAAAGATATTACAGTCACTTACTAGGTTTAGGTGCTAATACCATTTTTACCTTTGTTTCAGAGAAGCTTGATTCTTTGCTCTCAGACTACGATATTCTCTCCTTATCTAATATTCAGCAGCATTCGGTAAGAAAAAGAGATCTACAGACTTCAACACATGCAGAAACACTACTAACTTTTTCAGCTTTGAAAAGGTAATTTGAGTTATTCGTGGAATAATGTTGGGGAACTGGGGGCTTGGTTTGGCAGAAACAAAAAAGTAAGGCTGTCTACTGAAATCTTGGTAAATTACATTTTAAAGATTTGTAATTAACATAATTACAGTCTGTTATATGTGATTTTCCAGTATAACGCTTATTCTAAAATTGGGACTGGGAGCAGTGGCTCCCACTTGTAATCCGAGCACTTTGGGAGGCTGAGACGAGTGAATTGCTTGAGCTCAGGAGTTTAAGACCTGCCTGGGCAACATGGCAAAATTCTGTCTCTACTAAAAATACAAAAATTAGCCAGGTATGGTGGCATATGCCTGTAATCCTGGTTACACGGGTGGCTGAGGCAGGAGAATCGCTTGAACCTGGGAGGTGGAGGCTGCAGTGAGCTAAGATGGTGCCACTGCATTGCAGACTGGACAACAGAGTAAGAGACTGTCTCAACAACAAAAAATAATAAATAAAATTCATACTGATGAGTATTTTTAAAAAGTAAATAGGTATTGCAGAGGGCTGAATTACCTCTGTGAAACCACTTATTGATGGTAAATGAGAAAATTTTGTTTTTCGATAGCAGTGGAAGGCAAAGTAATTTAAATCAAGATCATTGCATTAAATTTATATGTAACTATTAGAGGTTGAAAAAGCATAGAAATACTGAGAGAGGTTGTATGAAGAGTTGAAGTAACTTAAGAAAAAAACTTGTTTAAAACATGCCTTACAAGTTTCATTTCCTCTTTGGTATAAATCAAGAAATTCTCTCATTTTTAAATAATGAAAATGCTGCAGATACTGTTTTGATACATTTTTGATAATGTTGCCTGAATTTTTTGGGAAAAAGTTAAATGTTTCTTCTAAAAGTGAAATATCTTAGATTATTTGAGGAGGTCTAGAACTGATAAAGAAATGAAAGTGATATACTTGACTAAACAGACCATTAAAAATGGTTAGGAAAATAATGTTAATTCAAACTGGTTAGCTGGTCTGTGGTTACTGTAAATTCTTAAGTCAAAAGTCAGAAAGATAAAACATTAAAGAAATGTGTAAGTAAATGACTTAACATAATTTTGGGAGGATAAAGTAAAAGTAATTTTGACATTCTATTGGAGGTTTTTTTTTTTTTTTTTTTTGAGATGGAGTCTTGCTCTGTCATCCAGGCTAGAGTGCAATGCCATGATCTTGGCTCACTGTAACCTCTGCCTTCCAGGTTCAAGCAATTCTCCTTCCTCAGCCTCCCCAGTAGCTGGGATTACAAGCACCTGCCACCACACCTGGCTAATTTTTTGTATTTTTAGTAGAGACGGGGTTTCACTATGTTGGCCAGGCTGGTCTCCTGACCTCGTGGTCTGCCCGCCTCGGCCTCCCAAAGTGCTGGGATTACAGGCGTGAGCCACTGTGCCCAGCCATGAGCGACTGCACCCAGGGAGGTTTTATAGCTCAAAAACTAATATTGGAAAATCAAAAAACATGAATTTTACCATTGCTTGGTCTTTATATCAGATTCTTTTTTTTTTTTTAATTGAGACGGAGTTTCACTCTTGGTACCCAGGCTGGAGTGCAATGGTGTGATCTCGGCTCACTGCAACCTCCACCTCCTGGGTTCAGGCAATTCTCTTGCCTCAGCTTCCTGAGTAGCTGGGATTACAGGCACGTGCCATCATGTCCAGCTAATTTTTTGTATTTTTAGTAGAGACGGGGTTTCACCATGTTGACCGGGATGGTCTCGATCTCTTGACCTCGTGATCCACCCGCCTCGGCCTCCCAAAGTGCTGGGATTACAGGCGTGAGCCACCGCGCCCGACCCTTTATAGCAGATTCTTAATGTAGAAAACGAAAAATGCAATTCCATTGATTTCTTTCTGGAAAGAGCATTAAGTAATATTGCAACTCTTAGCTTTAAAACAAAATAATAAGGCATTTATAATAAGTATGCTCTTGAAAGTTCTTAGCATAACTGGAGGGAAAAATCATACCTGAGAATGTGTGGGAATATTTGTTTTAGTATAGCAGGAGAAAATGTTCTAAGGATTTATGAAATAATGTTCCGTAGTGTCTTTTCCCTTTGACCATTAAGAAACCACAAGCAAACTAAAATTACCTTGTTATGCTCAAAAAGTTAAAAATATTTGTTGCCATGGAGATAGACCCAGTCTAGATTTCTTTCCGGTAGTTTTAAAGAGTTCTGCAAACCCATAGGGAAGTAATATATTTTCAGTACCACAGCTGACAAAATTTGTTTGTGGGTGAGATGAATAACATACCTTTCTTTGTCTTTGGTGTTCATTTACACATTGAAAAACTGTAAATAATAATTGAGAAAGTCTTGCTCACCACTCCCAGTTTTCATGTAAGGACTGAAGCTCATAGAAAACAGAAAGAATAGTAAGCCAACTAAAGAACTGGAGTGTATATTTCTTTCTTCCCTGTCTCATGGTGCTGATGCAGTGTATATTCTGTCTGTTTGGATACCTTGTATGTATTTTCCTAATGGTAATTGTGGATTAACATTTTGCAGGATATATTGTTTTGAGGAAAAAAGCATGAGTACTTTTAAATATAGAAAGCATTTATTAATTTTGTACACCAATAAGAATTTTCTCATAGTCTACCCAGCTTGATAGTTACGAGACAGCGCATAGTATAAGGTTTTGAAGTAAACCAGGTTTATTTTCCAGTTTCACCATTTACTAGCTGTGTAACTTTGTGTAGGTTAATTATTCCAAGCCTCAAGTTTTGCTTGTGTGAAGTGGAGATTATAGATGCGTAGTACATAACACCAAGTAGATGTTCAATAAATGGTGTATAATAGGATTAGTTTTTAACAATAAATTTTTTAGATAAGCAGGATTCCAACTTAACTACCCAGTTGTGTGTGTTTCCTTATTCTTCAGTGTTTTCCAGGAGAGATAACTGTGTAAGTTCTTTGATTATCTTTTCCCTAGTGTGAGTTTATTTTGGTCTGCTGTTTTTATAGCTAAATAAATTAGTCCATTTGACAATGTAGGAGATACATTGCTTTAAGTACGTAATAAGACATTAGTTATAACTTGTATAGTGTTTTATTAATGTCAGCACTTCTGGCTTTTTAAGAAAGTGTGATTATATGAAAATGAGGCTTCTAATTTGTGTATGTAGAGTAAAATATGACTGCATTTTTCTTTAGGCATTTTAAATTATACCTGACATCAAGTACTGAACGTTTTTCACAAAATTTCAAGGTCGTGGTGGTGGATGGTAAAAATGAAAGCGAGTATGCTGTGAAATGGCAGGACTTCTTCACTGGACACGTGGTTGGTTAGTATGGAGCTTGTTGGTTTGCCCCTGTGTCTGGTGGGTTTGGTCTCCAAATCTGACTTCATTGCATATTCTTTTCTAGTGCAGGGTAGTGGGGACGGGATGTCATAGAAGTGCTATTCTTTGACTGTTTTCTTTGAGGTATATAAGTTTAGAGGCAGGACTATTCTAATAGAAGGAAATGAGTGTTATCTAAATGTCATACTAGCTGCTGGTTTTATGTTTAAAATTTCCTCTTATGTGATAAGAACTTAACCTTTCTTGTCTTCAGCAGTGACTGTAGGCTTGCTTTATGATATTTTAAACAGGGAAGCTTGGAGATAAAATACTTTGTGATCCTACTATGTATATATTTGAGAAAATCTATCAAATAAGCAATTACAGTTTTTTGACCTTTGTCTGCAGTGAGAAAAAAGAAATGGCACTGAAATCCACAAATAGTATAGTTCCTAGGCCTGTACATTCCAAATCATGCTTTCTGCCTCTTTTAGTTCTTCCTTTACCTAAAAGTAGATAAAGTTATTCCAGAAGAAAATCTTAGTAGTTTTGCTTGCTTTGGGAAAGGGATAGGTTTCAAGTGACTAGACTTGAGGCTACCCCTTAGGAGTTGAGAGTATCTAGCTTCTTTCTGGGGTCTTTGTTTCTTGATTTGCAGAGCTCTCACAGTACTAGGCAAATTTCAATTCCACCTGAAGGATTTAATTTTTATTGAGAGTAGTGCATAGTTTATTATTTGATGTTAGTATTTTTAAATAATAGATTTGTTTTTCTCTTAAGGTGAGCCTGACTCTAGGGTTCTAGCCCACATAAGAGATGATGATGTTATAATCAGAATCAACACAGATGGGGCCGAATATAACATAGAGGTAAATTTTTATGTGAATTTTTTTTTCAGTAGCTTATATCTCTGATTTTCAAAAAGCTGCTTAGTTCTGCAATGGTGAAAAGTAATTATACTTATTTCTTTCTTTTTTTGTATTTGAAGACTTTTACCAGGAAAGTAGGGTTTTAAAAAAGGATAATCTCTAAGAAGCTGTGTTATGATATATTCTGTATTTCTAAGTACGATAATTGAGAGAATTACATGTGGGATGGATAATAGGAAGAGAAAACTTTCTTTCCCTTTTGACTCATTTTTAAATTTTTTCTCAAATAATAAATGTAAACATCCTCAGAGATGAAAGTAAAGTATTATTTTTCAATTTCTCCATTTTTCTGCTAGACACACTGAAAATGCTAGATCAATGGAAGGTGTGATAGTTCATGGTCTGAGAAGTTAAATAGGAAACTAGGAGAATCAGGCTGTGGTCACACTTCTATTGAAAGAATAACAGTAGAATCAAGACCAAAGTGGCTGCACTGGTTAAGACACATATCTATGTGTCAGATACTAGTTTACAAAACAAAATGTTTAGTACATAATTGTAAATTGAAGTTGATTCTGTGTTTCTTGAAAAATGAGAAAACTCGGTAGTGATGGTGATATCACTAAAATAGATCATCTGTGGGAAAACTGATTAAGATTGGTCAAAATGAAATCTTCATGTGTATTTCAGTGCTGAATAGGGGTAAAACAGTTTGCTGGAGCTATAAATTCTATACAGGTGAATTATATCCAAACTACACGACTGTTAGTCTTTTGACTGTCCATCATTGTGAAAAAGAAACCTGTGGCCTTGCAGTAAGTTATAGTTTGTTAATGTTTAAACTATTTAATGTGAATGTTTTGAGGAGTCTAGCCTACGAGAAAGAGTCAGAAATTCAGTAAAAAGTAAAGGAACTAATGTTAAAAATGCATTCATTCTAGAATAGGCAAAGCATCACTATAATGTCTTAAATTTGCTTGTTCTTTCAATCAGTTTATTTTTAAAAAATACCTTTATTGAAAATATATACTTGTTGCAAGATTTGGAAAATAGGTTATCTGTACTTGGACAACCAACTTTTTTTTCTATGTGTATATACACAAGTATAGTTATACAGACTATTTTTTCCTGCAAAACTAGGACCATACAATACATACAGTTTGTTTTCACACATTTTTTATTTAACAATATGATGAATGCTTTCATGTTAATATAGATCTAAATTAGGGTTTCGTTTGTTTTTTTTAGTTTTGTTTAAGTTTCCCTCTTGTTGCCCCGGCTGGAGTGCAATGGCATGATCTCGGTTCACCACAACCTCCGTCTCCTGGATTCAAGTGACTCTCCTGCCTCAGCCTCCCAAGTAGCTGAGATTACAGGCATGTGCCACCATGCCTGGCTAATTTTGTATTTTTAATAGAGATGGGGTTTCTCCATGTTGGTTAGGCTGGTGTCGAGCTCCTGATCTCAGGTGATCCACCTGCCTCTCCTTCCCAAAGTGTTGGGATTACAGGCATGAGCCACCATGCCCAGCCTAAATTAGGGTTTATGATAAAGGCTGCTTGTTGGTCCATCGAAACACTGTACCATTTATTTAACCAATCCCCCTTGATGCTCAACTGTTGTTTTTTTTTTTTAATTTTTTTAAGACGACGTCTTGCTCTCTTGCCCCGGCTGGAGTGCAATGGCATGATCATGGCTCACTACAACCTCTGCCTCTTGGGTTAAAGCCATTCTCCTGCCTCAGCCTCCCAAGTACCTGGGACTGCAGGCGTGTGCCACCATGTTCTGCTAATTTTTATATATTTTTTTGTTTTTGAGAAAACGTCTCACTCTGTCACCCAGGCTGGAGTGCAGTGTCATGGTCTCAGCTTACTGCAACGTCTGCCTCCCGGGTTCAAGTGATTCTCCCGCCTTAGCCTCTTGAGTAGCTGGGACTACAGGCACATGCCACCACACCCAGCTAATTTTCTTATTGAAAAAAATGATTTATTACTTACAACGGTGATTTTCATACTCTTTATTGTATAATTTTTTTTGATACTTTTGTAGTTCATAAGTGTGATCATTGGCTGTTCACACACATGTATGAGATGTGCCACTCTAGAACCTTGTTACAACGTTAGCACATTACCAGTCTGACATGAAAAAAAATAATTCTTTACCCTTACCTTGATGTAAAAATCATTGTTCATCTGCATTAAGATCTTAGGCATATAAGTAAGTGGGAAAAAAATATATATCTTATATTTAACACGTCATCATTAAATATTTTATTTATGACAGAGTCTTACCCTGTCACCCAGGCTGAAGTTTAGTGGTGCCATCATAGCACATTGCAGCCTTGACCTCCTGGGCTCAAACAATCTCTCTCTTCAGCCTCCTGCGTAGCTGGGACTACAGATGCATGCCACCATGCCCAGCTAATTTGTTAGATTTTTTGTAGAGAGTATCAAATTTTTGATGAGGTCTCACTGTGTTGCACAGGCTGGTCTCAAATGCCTGGCCATAAGCAATCCTCCCGCCTTGGCCTCCCAAAGTGCTGGGATTACAGGTGTGAGCCACTGTGCCCAGCCATTAAATATTCTAAACCATCACTGACTTTACCATAGCTTACTATTTATATAAATAAAGCCGAGTTAAACTTGCATAGTGAGATAATTTTTCTGCAACTTTTATTTATTTGAAATGGAGTCTTGCTCTCTTGCCCAGGCTGGAGTGCAGTGGTGTGATCTCGGCTCACTGCAACCTCTGTGTCCTGGGTTCAAGCACTTCTACTGCCTCAGCCTCCCAAGTAGCTGGGGTTACAGGCATGTACCACCACAACCAGCTATTTTTTTTTTTTTTTTTTTGAGACGGAGTGTCCCTCTGTTGCCCAGGCTGGAGTGCAGTGGCATGATCTTGGCCCACTGCAACCTCCACCTCACAGGTTCAAGCATTTCTCCTGCCTGAGCCTCCCAAGCAGCTGGGATTACAGGTGTGTACCGTGGTACCTGGCTAGTTTTTGTATTTTTAGTAAAGACAGGGTTTCTGTGTTGGCCAGGCTGGCCAGGCTGGTCTCAGGTGATCTACTCGTCTCGGCCTCCCAAAGTGCTGGAATTATAGGCGTGAGCTGGCCTAAGTTTTATATTTTTAGTAGAGATGGGGTTTCACCATGTTGGCTAGGCTGGTCTACCAACCTAGTGATCTGCCCACTTCAGCCTCCCAAAGTGCTGGGATTACAGGTGTGAGCCACCATGCTGAGCCTCCCCCAACTTTTAGTTTTGAAAATGTTAAGCTGGTGCAGTGGCTCATGCTTGTCATCCCAGCACTTTGGGAAGCTGAGATGAGCAGATCACTTTAGGCCAGGAGTTCGAGACCAGCCTGGCCAACATGGTGAAACCGCGTCTCTACTAAAAATACAAAAATTATCCAGGCTTGGTGGCTTGTGCCTGAAATCCCAGCTGCTCGGGAGGCTGAGGCAGGAGAATAGCTTGAACCTGGGAGACAGAGGTTGCAGTGAGCTGAGATTGCTCTACTGCACTCCAGCCTGGGCAACAGAGCGAAACTCTGTCTCGAAAAAAGAAAAGAAAAGAAAATGTTCAAGTGTACAGAAAGATTAAAAAATTACCCTGTAGTCCTTAAACAAGTGCTAACATAATATGATGTTTCCTTTCTTTTTTTTTCCAAAACATATGAAAATCATTTGCAAACATCATGAGACTTCACGTCTAAATACTTCTGTATGTGTCCCTAGGAATAAAGGGACTCTTTTATATAGCCGTAATGAAAGTAACATACCTGAGGAAATGAAAAGAATTCTACAGTATTATCTAATAATCAAGCCATGGTCAAAATCTCTAGTCATCCTCAAAATATCCTTTGTAGATTTTTTTTGGCTTTCCAGTCCTGGATCCAGTCAAGTTTTCTGCCTTTTAGTCAGTTATTTATCAAATTATTTTTTCCATCAACTTACTAGTAATAATGGTAATAGGCTTAGCTTTTATTAATAACAACCATTTTTCTTTTGAAATCTTAATATAAAATTAGATTTATTTTCTACATAATCTTCAAGTTAGGTATTATCACTGCTTTACCTAATGAGGGAAATAATGCACAGGGCACTTGTCCAATGCACATAGTGAGGTAAGGTTGAGGTTTGAACTCAGATATCTCTGATCCCAAAGCCAGCTGTCTTTCTATGCTAGACTGGCTATCCTAGGAAACAATCAGTGTCAACTTAGAAATGTTTAACCCAAAGAAAAAAATTTTCACTTCTATTTATAGGCTAAATGAACTTTACTAAATATGGAAGATTCCTGTAGCCCAGGAATTGGGTTAGTTAACTTTTGAGGTCTCTGCCAGCCCTGAAATTCTGTAACCATTGTTTGTTACATCTACCTCATACGTGAATTACCAAAGACGTGTATGCAGATAATATTTAACAGTTTTATTGAGATATAATTCACATACTATATTATTCATCCACTTAATATACACAGTTTTGTAGTTTTTTTTGTGTGTGAATAATGGTGTGTGTGTGAATATATGTATATGTTTGAGACAGAGTCTCATTTGTCACCCAGTCTGGAGTGCAGTGGCATAGTCACCGCAACTTCTACCTCCTGGGTTCAAGTGATTCTCCTGCCTCAGCTTTCCGAGTAGCTGGGATTACAGGCACCCACTACCATGCCCAGCTAATTTTTGTATTTCAGTAGAGATGGGGTTTTACCATGTTGGTCAGGCTGGTCTTGAACTCCTTGCCTCAAGTTATCCACCCATCTTGGCCTCCCAAAGTGCTGAGATTACAAGTGTGAGCCACTGCGCCTGGCAGTTTTTCATTTATCGGCGGAGTTGTGCAAACACTACCACATTCAATTTTAGAACATTTTCATAACCTGAAAAGGAATGCTGTATTTTTTTAGCCATACATTCCCCTTCCTTCCTAACTACTATCTGTTTAGATTTGCCCATTTGGATCATCTCATATAAATGGAATTATATAATATGTGGTTTTTGTGTGTGGCTTCTTTTTTTTTTTTTTAAATTTATTTTTGAGATGGAGTCTTGCTGTGTCACCCAGGCTGGAGTGCAGTGGTGGGATCTCGGCTCACTGTACCCTCCACCTCCTAGGTTCAGCTGATTCTCTTGCCTCAGCCTCCCTAGTAGCTGGGATTACAGGTGCCTGCCACCATGCCTAATTTTTGAATTTTTTTTAGTAGAGAGGGGGTTTTACTGTGTTGGCCAGGCTGGTCTCAAACTCCCAAAGTGACCCACCTGCCTTGGCCCCCCAAAGTGCTAGGATTACAGACCTGAGCCACTGTGCCCGGCCTGTGTGTGGCTTCTTCTAGAATGTTTCCAAGGTTCATCCATGTTGTATCTGTATCTTATTTATTTTTATTATAATATTTTGCAGAATAATATTCCATTGTATGGATAGACTGCATTTTGTTTATTCATTGATTAGTTGTTGATGGACATTTGGATTGTTTCCACTTTTTAGCTATGTTTTACAATACTGCTTATGTTTTCATTTCTCTTGGTTATATACTAGGAGCAGAATTTCTGGGTCATATGGTAATTCTACTTTTAACCTTTGAGGACCTGCCAGACTGTTTTCTAAAGTGGCTGTACCATTTTACATTGTCATCAGCATATAAGAGGGTTCTGGATTTCTCTATATCCTCACTAGTATTTGTCTTTGATTATAGTCATCCTAGTGGGTATCCAGGGGTGTCTCATTGTGGGTTTTTTTTCCCCCATTGGGGTTTTGATTTGCATTTCCCTGATGGAGATAAATATATTCTTTGTTTATCTCCCATAAACTGCCTGGTTCTGATGAGACAGTGTTCTTACAGAGAATAATTTTGCTTTGAAACAAAACGAACAAACATCCTTTTGACTTGGGTAACCTTTGGAGTATGTTAATTGTGATTTACTCTGGCCTTGTAACATTGTAAGTGGAGATATTTTTTTACAAACTGCATTCCCTGAAACCAGTAATAAGGTTCAGACCTATTGTTGCAAGTTCTCAGTTTCATTTTATGAAAATATGTTTGTGTTTTTGTGTGTGGATGAAACCTAGCATGGCAAAAAGGTATCAAACACCTAAGTATTTATAAAGCTAAAATGAAAATGCTACATGAACAGAAACTTTGTCCAATTATCATTGCTACAGCACCATCATCTCTAACAGTACCAGTGTACAGTAGATATTACAATATTTTTTAATGTATGAATGGAAAATGATAGGCATATTTATCTTATGCATCCTCTAAAAGATTTCATTACATGTGCAAAGTATGTAAGGCTTTATCTTTTATATACAGATAAAATAATCAGAGTGTATAATCTATGTATTTACTTACCAGCATAGAAACGCCACATGATAAAAATTGAGATTATTTATTTTTAATAACATGACTTACCAGTTTACTTAACCTAGAAATGAATGTTGTCTAAGAATAAGCAAAGAATGTTGGAGGAATTTAGTGTTTAGGAATTGTTATTTTTTTCATCTCAGTCATATATATTTTCTGTTTTAGCCACTTTGGAGATTTGTTAATGATACCAAAGACAAAAGAATGTTAGTTTATAAATCTGAAGATATCAAGAACGTTTCACGTTTGCAGTCTCCAAAAGTGTGTGGTTATTTAAAAGTGGATAATGAAGAGTTGCTTCCAAAAGGGTTAATCGACAGAGAACCACCTGAAGGTAAGGCTTAAAGATGTTACATCAAATAAGAAACAAACATATTCAATTGACTTCAGTAGGGGTGGTTGTTAACTGATAAAAAATAACATGCTTATCAAGTAAGTGTAGTATTTGGCATGAAAATAAGGGTTTTGTTCCTGAAATTTTCAGGTTCTTTTGTCTATAATGTAAGAGTTGAAAAGTAGAAAATAATGGGAAC
The DNA here is from genome assembly GCA_031835075.1 of Saguinus oedipus. Lineage (NCBI taxonomy): Eukaryota > Metazoa > Chordata > Mammalia > Primates > Cebidae > Saguinus > Saguinus oedipus. The sequence goes on from CM063183.1 coordinate 107,181,231, forward strand.
GGCAAAGATTAGACTTTAAAAAAGATACGGAAAAGGGAAACGGAATGATCTGAGGGAAAATATTCTTGCAGGTATATTTAGGAATGATAATATGATAGAAAGATAATCTCTAGAGTTTATAAGAAATTAATTAGTAGCAGGATTATTCTAAATAAACTGTCCCAAGATGGATAACCTTCTTGAGACAGTCTATTTCGAATCATTTAAAAACATAACCATCTTGGAGTTTTTCTACCCAAAACACCTCTGGTTAGGTTTTTTTTGTTGTTGTTTAAAAAATGTTTTTTTTGCAGCAGCGTGGTCTTGGCTCACTGCAACCTCTGACTGCTAGGTTCAAGTGATTCACCTGCCTCAGCCTCCCGAGTAGCTGGGATTATAGGCATATGTCACCACTCCTGGCTAATTTTTGTATTTTTAGTAGAGATGGGGTTTCACCATGTTGGCCAAGTTGTTCTTTAACTCCTGGCTTCGAGTGATCTACCTGCCTCAGCCTCCTAAAGTGTTGGGATTACAGATGTGGTTATATTTTTAAAATTATATCTTAGCATTTTAATATATAAATAAATCCTTAATTTATTTCATAAGAAAGAATAAATGCAGTTAACACCAACTAATTTTCAATGTGAATATCTTGACATTTTTAGTGTTCCTTTGGTTAATTCATAAACTTCTTGTAGAATAGGACTGACAGCTTCATAGCCCAGCATTAGGTGACTGTTTTACTCTGTTGAGCACTTTTTATTTATGCATTTATTTTGAGATGGAGTCTCTTGTTGCCCTGGCTTTAGTACAGTGGCACAGTCTTGACTCACTGCAACCTCCACCTCCTGGGTTCAAGTGATTCCCCTGCCTCAGCCTCCAGAGATTATGGGCATGCTGGGATTATGGGCATGTGCCACTATACCTGGCTAATTTTTGTATTTTTAGTAGAGATGGGGTTTCATCATGTTGACCAGGCTGGTCTCAAAATCCTGTCCTCAGGTAACTTGCCCACCTCAGCCTCGCAAAGTGCTGAGATTACAGGCCTGAGCCAACATGCCCTACCTTACTCCGTTGAGCACTTTTTTTTTTTTTGAGATGGATTCTCACTCAGTCGCCCAGGCTGAGGTGCAGTGGCACGATCTCAGCTTACTGCAACTTTTGCCTCCCAGGTTCCAGTTATTCTCCTGCGTCAGCCTCCTGAGTAGCTAGAATTACAGGCACGTGCCACCACACCTGGCTAATTTTTGTATTTTTCAGTAGAGACAGGGTTACACCATGTTGGCCAGGCTGGTCTCAAACTTCTGACCTCAAGTGATCTGCCCACCTTGGCCTTCCAGAGTGCTGGGATTACAGGTGTGAGCCACTGTGCCTGGCCAGCACTTTTTTAAGTTTCTGTGTTTTAAAAATTAAGAAGGTTCTTGTCCTTGGTTTTGAATTCTACAGTGTTTAAATTTCATATTACTTTTCGCTTTTCTGTCTTCCTCCAGATTGTTTTTTTGTTGTTCAAGATCCTTTAATGATATTAAGCTCACATAATGTTTGTGTCAAAAATATGTTAGATTTAAAGTGTTACCATAAAACTCCCTGTTTTGGTGAATTTTGATTTAATAGTGCATACAAATTCATATTAGAGCTTGTTCATCGGGTGAAGAGAAGAGCTGTCCCAGATCCTATGAAGAACACATGTAAATTATTGGTGGTAGCAGATCATCGCTTCTACAGATACATGGGTAGAGGGGAAGAGAGTACTACCACAAATTACTTAGTAAGTATTTGATATTGCATCAAGTAGTTGGGAAAAAAAGTTTGGGTGGGTGGATAAACTCCAAGAAACTTAATGAAACCAGATCTGTTCCAGATGCTCTGTTATTTCTCTAAAATATTTGAGGGGTATTCTCTGAGGTTTTTATATTACTCTATGGAAATTATAGTTTCAAATTTATGACAGCCCATTTTGCCCTTGAACTGATATTTTCTGCATCTTAGAATTTATGCAAATAGGGTTTGGGAGAGGTTATAATATAGTCCTTCTTCTTGATACAAGAGAGCCCTTTAAAAACATCACTGCTATGATGGCAGTGAATCTTTGGTGTCACATGTGAATGTAAAAATATGTATTTGCATGAACATGTTTATCTTTTGCTTTTACGTATATTTCTTTCTTTTTTTTGAGATGGAGTTTCGCTCTTGTTACCCAGGCTGGAGTGCAATGGTGCGATCTCGACTCACCGCAACCTCCACCTCCTGGGTTCAGGCAATTCTCCTGCCTCAGCCTCCTGAGTAGCTGGGATTACATGCAAGTGCCATTATGCCCAGCTAATTTTTTGTATTTTTAGTAGAGATGGGGTTTCACCATGTTGACCAGGATCTGTTGACCTCGTGATCCACCCGTCTTGGCCTCCCAAAGTGCTGGGATTACAGGCTTGAGCCACCGCGCCCAGCCGCTTTTACATATATTTCAGAGAGGAAGGTGAGTTTTGTTCCCCATGTTAAAGAACTAATCATTGGACTTCACTTGGAATAGGTGGGACTTTCATGGTCATACTAACTCTAGGACACAGAAGTGAAGGAAAGATTTAAGAAGTGATAATACGACATTTTTAAGCATGAACTGTTACGACTTTTAAAAAGTCAGGGGAATCATTTTTTGTTGACATTTTTTTGCTAATGTGACCTCATTCGTCATGATTACGTGGCATTGGCCAAAATGTTGTTTGTTATTGAGAGAATAATGGAGAATGCAACTATTCATGAAGCAAGAAGAGGCTGGTGCAGTAAAGATGTCTTTCTCATTGCCTTGCTTTTCCTGTTCTGTTCATTTTATTTGTATTCTCCCTCATCCTTTTTTCCCTTCACTTCCATGTCAAATGAATTTTTTTTTTTGACACAGAGTCTCACTGGTCACCCAGGCTGGAGTGCAGTTGCGCAGTCTTAGCTCACTGCAACCCCCACCTCCTGGGTTTGAGCAATTCTCCTGCCTCAGGCTGATGAGTAGCTAGAATTACAGCTGTGAGCCACAGTGCCCAGCCCCATATCAAGTGAATTTATTATGAGGCTAGTAAGAGTCACTGTGATTCTTGTTTCTAAGTAAGAGAGATTCTTACTTAAAAGAGCTTCTTGGCCAGGCATGGTAGCTCACACTTGTAATCCCAGCACTTTGGGAGGCCAAGGTGGGCGGATCTTGAGGTCAGGAGATTGAGACCATCCTGGCTAACACAGTGAAACCCCGTCTCTACTAAAAATACAAAAAATTAGCCAGGTGTGGTGGTGTGCGTCTATAGTCCCAACTACTTGGGAGGCTGAGGCAGGAGAATCACCTGAACCCAGGAAGTAGAGGTTGCAGTGAGCTGAGATTGTGAAAGAGCAAGACTCTGTCTCAAAAAAATAAAAGCTTCTCTCTCAATCTGGGTTTTGCATTAAGGGGTTCCTCTTATTTTACTTCTTTGTTCATTGCACTACAAATATGAATATAATGAGAGATCTAGTCTTAAAAATTGTGTTTTTTACAATTTCTTAGACATAACTTGTTTCACAGTTGCTGAACAAACCTCATTAACCCAGTGTTTGAACAGTAGGATTTTCTCTGAGAAAAAGATAGGTAATTAGCATTTTATTCTTTCTTGTGTTGTTTGCCATCATAACTATACTGTCCCTCCTTCTCCAGTTTTCCCAAATCAGAGAACAAAAGAAGGATTGCTGAAATGAACCTTGTTCTTTCTGGCTGTCTTCTTACCCATTCCTCAGTGCTGAAGTTTTTGGGATGAAAGTTGGCAGTTGTCTGTCACAGCCTCTTACTTGTTTTTGGGGAAGGCATTTGAGGTACTTGCCAAGAGATAGAGTGAAGATGGAATTCTTTTTAGAAAGGAATACAGTTGACCCAGGAACAGTGCAGGGGGTTAGATGACTGACCTTCCTTCTGCAGTCAAAAATCCTCATTAACTTTTTTTTTTAAGGCTTTGTTGCCCAGGCTGGAGTGCAGTGATGAAATCATAGCTCACTGCAGCCTCTGTTGCCCAGGCCAAAGCAGTCTTCCCACCTCAGCCTCATGAGTTGCTGCGACAACAGGTGTTCACCATCCTTCCTGGCTAACTTTTTGACTTTTAGTAGAGATGGAGACTTGCCCAGGATGATCTCAAACTTCTGAGCTTAAGCACTTCTCCTGCTTCAACCTCCCAAAGTGTTGGTATTACAGTCATGAGCCACTGTGCCTGGCCCTTGTATAACTTTGACTGTCCAAAAAATTAACTACTAATAGTAGACTTGACCAAAAGCCTTACCAATAAAATAACAGTCGATTAATACGTATTTTTTATATGTATTATTACAATCAAGTAAGCTAGAGAAAGGAAAATGTTATGATGAAAATTATAAGGGGCCAGTTGCACAGTGGCTCATACCTGTTATCCCAGCACTTTGGGAGGCCAAGGCAGGAGGATCTCTTGAAGCCAGGAGAGATCAGCTTGGGCAACGAAGCAAGATCCCATCTCAAAAAAAAAAAAAAATCTGGGCATGGTGGTATGTGCCTGTAGCCTTCTGTCACTCAGGAGGCTAAGATGAGAGGATTGCTTGAGCCCAGAAATTCAGGCTATAGTGAGTCATGATCATGCTGCTGTACTGCACCCCTGGTAACAGAGCAAGACCCTGTCTCAAAAAAACACCCTGTTACAAAAAAAAAGAAATCATAAGAGGAAGTACATTTACTATTCACAAAGTGGAAGTGGATAATGGTCTTCATCCTTGTCATCTTCATGTTGAGTAGACTGAGGAGGAAGAGGAAAGGGTTGGTCATTTTGTCTCGGGTGACAGAGGCTCAAGGAAATCTACATATAAGTGGACACTTGAAGTTCAAATCTATATTGTTCAAGGGTCAGCTGTATTTCAGGTATATTGATTGACTTTAAAATTTTATTTTTATTGTGGCTGGAACGGTAGTTTTTAAAAAAGCTTGTGTCATTTTGGTTCCATTTGCAATTGAATACTGAAATTTAGGTTAAACTGTACCATTGTTTTATTCTGGTAACAGCACTAAGTTTGGGGCCAGGGGCTGGGAATACTCTTGTACAGTAACATCTTAATGCTAGTTTTTGTGAAAGTAGAAACTTTTGCAATGGCATTTTCTCTAAAGTAAGATTTTTTTCCCCCATAGATTTTATATTGCATTGTGAAGAGAGGTAGAGCTACATCATGTGTTTTTTTCTTTTTTAAATATTCACAGATAGAGCTAATTGACAGAGTTGATGACATCTACCGGAACACTTCATGGGATAATGCGGGTTTTAAAGGCTACGGAATACAGATTGAGCAGGTATTTATCAACAGATATGGCTTATATTACTCTCTTAAGTTATGTGATGTAAATATGTGTCACTTGTATTCAAAACGCAAAAACTTGTTCTTAACAATAATTATTAAAAAAGTATTCTCAAATGCCAGTGATTTTTTTTTTTCTGATGAATTGTGCAGTATTTTTGAATTAGTTCTAGATTGTGAAGTTTTCTGTCCTTAAGTCTCTCTTTAGGTAGAAAGCCTTTTATGCTGCTATGCTTTGTTCCTTCTTTGAATTCATGGCCTTTTTATTCTCTGTAGTTTTCCCCCTCCCCTCTGATGATGCTTAAGTCTTTAGTTAAAACTCTGACACATATCATTGACTCTTTAATCAGAACAATTTGCTAAAGAATACTGTGTACCTTTGCAAGACAGTATTTATATATTCAGAACCTTTAGGTTCTTTCCCCTCAAATATCTCCTTCTGATTTCCTTGTAATCTGTTACTAGAGTATGTCTAGCAATGTTATATTAATGTTATCTTAATAACAGCTCATAGTAAAAGTTATTTCAAATTGCTAAGACTAAAAAGACTATACTAACATGGGGTATTGCTTTGGGCAGAGAGACATTTTGATATCTAAATTACATAAATTGTTATATCAATTTTTCCAGGCTTTTTGTAGTAAACCATATTTTTATAAGTTCTATAGTATAGAATTTAGAAGTTTTTTTTAAAAGAAATTTTTTTGAAATCATTCACCATGTTTATAAATGTTAAACTTTGATAATCTTGTATAAAACTTAAGAATTCTTTTTCCCTTTTCATTGTCATTTACTATTTTGCATTTTCTTTTTAAGTTATTATTTGAATAGGTAACATATACACAGTACAAAAACCCAGTGAAAAGTAAGTCTCTGCAGCCTGTTTATTGTCAAACCAGTTCCTTTCCCCAAAGACATTCATGTCACTAGTTTCATATGTTTCTTTCTAGAGATGTTGTATGCATGTATAGCGTATGTATATGTCTGTATTTGACACAATGGTGTTATGCGGTACACTTATACACCTTGCTTTTTCATTTCACAGTGTGTTGGAGAGTATTTCGTGTTCATGTATCTAAAGCTGCCTTGCTTGTTTTATTATAAATAGCTGCATCATGTTTGAGTTTTAGGGAATCTGTAAATTAAGTTTTTTTTTGCTTTAGGCATTTGGAACCAATTTAAGAATACAGGAGTAATATAGGAGATTAAAACATGAACTTCTTTACATCTGATGAAGAATGGGTTGGAGGATGTGGTTTAGATGTGCATCATGGTGGCCTTCTATGTAGTCCTATCTCAGATTTGACTTTGACCACCCAACACTGAAACTGGGCAGAGCCCACCGCAGTAAGCTTACCGCATGGTGGCAGAGGAGACCAGAATGAGCCTTCTCCGCAGGCAGGCAGGCAGGGAAGGAGAGACACAGAATCTCTGAGCTGGGCATGGTTTCCCTCTTTTTTTTTTTTTTTAATCTCAAACTCACTAATGGGAGATTTTATTACTTTTTTTTTTTTCTTAGCAGGCTTAATATGAATTTGTTTGAAATGCACATATAAGGAGAAACCTCTGTTCTTAGTCTTTTATTCCTTCGATGCACAAAGTGATGTATATTTCATTATTCTTTCCTAAATTATTGACATATTGTAATAAATATTTTAGGCTCCTGTAACCCAAGTTCTTATTTTTTCAGAATAAATATGGAGGATATGAAAATTTAGGAGTACACTTACATCATTATAAATAATTCATTGACATATATGTTTTCCATACCATACGCTTCTCTGTTTGTTTCAAACATTGAATATTAGAACTGAAGAATTTATGAATTTTGATTTTAAAGTGTTTTTTTTTTTTCTTCTAGAATGATTCTTTTTTTGAACAGATAAAATAATGCAGTATTCAGAATCTTCTGACTTACTTTGGAAGTGTTCTAAGTGTATTATCTCTTTAAGTATAGATTCGCATTCTCAAGTCTCCACAAGAGGTAAAACCTGGTGAAAAGCACTACAATATGGCAAAAAGTTACCCAAATGAAGAAAAGGATGCTTGGGATGTGAAGATGTTGCTAGAGGTAGGTCATGAAATCCTGGATATGGTGCTAACACCACTTTGTGATTTCTGATACGTGGATTGTATGTGCATTAATGAAGGAGCATGTTATAAAAAATGGAAACCCAGAAGCAGTCTCCCCCGCTGATCCAACTGTAACCCCATCCTGTGTAGAAGGGCAGACAACAAATAACAAAAACACGGAGAAAGAAAAACACTATAAAGCAATGCTTTTGAATCTAATGAGGAAATCAGTGGATCTCCTCTAGAAAATAACATGGGTACTCAATATATAGAGTTTTTGCACACTGTTTCGTTAATTCTGGACACTTAGTTCAGGTCTCTCTGAAGCTTATCAGTTTATCCTTTAGGGCAGTAATTATCAAACAGATTATGAACATGTATTGGACAGTAGACATATAGCTTGGCGATCTAAAAGTTCTCTATCGGAATTAAAAATTTTTGTTTTTATTCTGATGATGAATCTAAGATGGCTAACTTCGTCATTTTATGTCATTTGGAGTCTTGCCATATAACAGGATACTGCCACATGATTCCAGTGTCTTGATTTTGTGTGTGCTATTACTTTGGTGTAGCATGACCTTCTATGAAGCGATAGTTTTTATCTTTTAATATGTTGGTAAGTGTATTAGTTTCCTGTTGATGCTTTAACAAATTATCACAAGTTGAGCAACTTAGAACAAAACTTACTTGTCTCGTAGTTTGCATGGGCTGGTCCAGGTATGGTGTGGCTCATCTGGATTCTCTGTTTAGGGTCTCCTGAGGCTGAAATCAAGTTTTCAAAGCTTGAATAGAATTAAAGGATATTATAACTCTTCATCCAGGTGGAGAAGCATAATGTGCAGCACCTGTGTGGTACTCATTTATACCTTGTCTAATTTGATCTGCTGAGCAGCCCGAGAGGTTGATTGAGACAGCATCATTGTTGTGAAGAGGCTCAGCAAGTGTGATTGTTTATTCCAGCTGCCATGACAAAGTAGCACAGGCTGAGGCACTGCAACAACAGAGATTTGGTTTCTCACGGTTCTGGAAGCTGGGAGTCCAGCTGGCAGGGTTGATTTCTTCTGAGGCCACTCTTCTTGGGGTATAGATGCTGTCTTCTCCCTGTGTTCTCACATGGTCCTTCCTTCAGTGTGTGTTTATGTTCTGATCTCCTTATCAGGACACCAGCCATATTGGATTAAGGCCCACCCATATGACCTCACTTTACCTTAATTACCTCCTTAAGGGCCCTGTTTCCAAATACAATCACGTTCTGGGGTACTGTTGAGGGTTAGGACTTCAATATTTGAATTTTGGAGTGGCACAATTCAGCCAGTAACAGAAAGATCAAATGACTTTTCTGGTTAGTCATACGACTGGTAATGGCAGAGGTCAAATTGAGCACAGATCTCCTGACTCCTAGAACAGCTGAACCACTGCATCTGTCTGCTTTTCTGTGAGCCTCCAGACAGCCCATGGCAGGGAGGAACCAAAAAGAATGACTTGTGTTGACAGGTGCTCCTCTCCAATTTTCTTCCCTAAGGCTCCTAGAATATTCTTAGAAGCCTTACTCTTTTACCACAGAACTATCAGAAACCCCATGCAGCCACACTTCATTCCTCATACAGGGCTCTCTGGCCTCTCATTTAAAGCATTTTAAAAATTGAGGGTTTTGGCCAGGCATGGTGGTTCATGCCTGTAATCCCAGCACTTTGGGAGTCTGAGGCTGGTGGATCGCTTGAGCCGAGGAGTTCAAGACTAGCTTGGGCAACATGGTGTACAAAAAATACAAAAATTAGCCGGGCATGGTGACGCATGCCTTTGGTACCAGCTACTTGGGAGGCTGAGGTGGGAGGTTTACTTGAGCCTGGGAGTTCAAGGCTGCTGTGAGCCGTGATTGCGCCACTGCACTCCATCCTGGGTGACACAGCAAGACTCTATTTCAAACAAAGAATAATAATTAATAAAACCCAAAAAATCAAGATTTTTAAACTTGGAGACCCTGGACGATTATGGTAGAGGTTTTTAAAGTAATGTATGAAGCCCTTTTAAATTAAGAAAAAAAATCTTCTCAAACCTGCAGTGCTGATTTAAATGGACTTAAAATCTTTATTTTAGTAACATAAAACTGAGCATATATGCTTTTCTGTAAGTGTATATTTATATAAATGACTATATTATGAAGCTCAAAAAGGTTTAAAATTAAAATTTCTATAAAATGATTGAATCCTTGAAATATTTGAGAGGGGTCTGTTTTGGTCTGGGGTGCTGCAGTCCCCTTGTCGAATTGGAGCATCTCTAGAGCTGGGCTATATGTCTTCAGAACAGCCCTCAGAGGAGCAGTGAGTTAGTTCTGAAGAGCTGGAACAAGCTTCTGGGCTCTTCCCTTTTGTGCCCCTTTCCAGATGACAATGTCTGCCTCTCACCTATGCAGGTGGAGGTGCAATTCAGGGAAAGGGCACGCACTGCACGAGGTTGTGATTGCTGGTGCTGAGCTGTGAGCCATCGTGGTTCTGTTCTGGAATGTTTAGTTGATTTAGATTACATCTTTTAGTTTGATGTAATTGTTAATCAAATTAAGAATGCTTTTTTTTTTTTGTCTTTCAAAGCAATTCAGCTTTGATATAGCTGAGGAAGCATCTAAAGTTTGCTTGGCACACCTTTTCACATACCAAGATTTTGATATGGGAACTCTTGGATTAGCATATGTTGGCTCTCCCAGAGCAAACAGCCATGGAGGCGTTTGTCCAAAAGGTAAGTTTTTTCTTTTCTTGTGTGAATATGATGCTGGGATTATACACTGATTGGATTATATTATAATTCTGTATTTAATAAGCAGTTTATCTCTGTTTCCTTTTGACTTTAGCTTATTATAGCCCAACTGGGAAGAAAAATATCTATTTGAATAGTGGTTTGACCAGCACAAAGAATTATGGTAAAACCATCCTTACAAAGGTACGTTCTTTTATTTTTAAAAAGATGGCGTTGGAGTTTATTGTAGTAGAACCTCAGTTATATATTTATGTAGTTTTTTTTTTCCCCCGAGACAGTCTTGCTCTGTCCCCCAGACTGAAGGGCAGTGGCGTGATCTCGGCTCACTGCAACCTCTGCCTCCCAGGTTCAAGTCATTCTCCTGCCTCAGCCTCCTGAGTAGCTAGGATTACAGGCGTGCACCACTACGCCCGGCTAATTTTTGTATTTTTAGTAGAGACGGGGTTTCACTATGTTGGCTAGGATGGTCTTGAACTCCTGACCTCATGATCTGCCTGCCTTGGCCTCCTGAAGTGTTGGGATTACAGGCGTGAGCCCCTGCGCCTGGCCATCTAGGTATTTTTTTAAAAATGTAATATATACTGCTTTTTTATTTCTGCCTAAATAAAATTTATGTATTTTTGTGGGATATATGAAAAAGTATAAATAAGAAAATAAAAATGGCCTGTCAGCCTTCTTTTGAAACATGTAAGGGCTGCTGCTTTTCTAGAGCCCCTCCTTCCTGGAGCCCTTTGACTTGCAGCTCCTCTTAGAGCTCCCTGTCTCCTAGTCCTGTGGTGCAGCTGTCATTCAAGGCATCCCACACCTTCTTATTTCCAGAACCCCATGGTCTCCCTCTTTTTCAATGACATCATTTTGGTGTAGTGTAGCTTGCAGGAACTTCCTAAGAAAAGGTACGTGACCTGCAAGTTGTTGGGATTTCACATATCTGAAAATGTCTTTATTCCACTCTTAAGTCTGATTGATTGTTTTGGCTGAGTATATTCTTAGTTCTCATGTTCTTTATGGTCTTCTGTGCATATTGCTTTTAAAGAGTCAGACGTCATTTTGAGTTCCTACCTTTGTATGATACGAACTGTTTTTTTCTCTGGAAGGTCTTAAGATTTTGTTTTTCTCCAGCTCTGTCTGTTAAAATGTGTTTAACTACAAATAACAGAAAATTAAATAAGCAGTGGTTTATATAAGGGGTTTATTTGTCTCAGTCAACAAGAAGTTCAGGGATAGTATTTTCTGGGTGGTACAGCAACTGAGGTGCCCTCAGGGACTCAAGAATGAGCAGGAGGCCTTTGTTCTCATGTATGTCATCTCATGATTGTAAGATGGCTCTGTTCTGTGCTGGAGAAAGAGAACATGGCTAGCCTAATCTGGCCCTTCTAAAAAACTTCTCTGGAAGCCCCATCCTGGCTTTTGTTTACATCTTACTGGACAGCACTAGGTCACATGGCTGCCGTTTCCCTCGATGGAATGTAGAAAGGTGGCTATTTTAGCTGAGTATATTGCTGCCCTGAGCAAAATTAGGACTCATTAAGTAAGAAAGAAGGGGAGAGTACATATTGGTAGGAAATACTCTAGGATCTGATACACTGATTTTTAATTTTTATTTAATTTTTATTGTTTTTGAGACAGAGTCTTGCTCTGTGGCCCAGGCTGGAGTGCAGTAGCACCTTCTTGGCTCACTGTAACCTCTGCCTCCCGAGTTAAAGCAATTCTCCTGCCACAGCCCCCCGAGTAGTTGGGATTACAGGCACCTGCCAGCACGCCTAGCTAATTTTTGTATTTTTTTTAAGTAGAGACAGGGTTTCACCATGTTGGCCAGGCTGGTCTCATGAACCACTGACCTCCAGTGATCTACCCACCTCGGCTTCCCAAAGTGCTGGCTGGTATACTGATATTTTGACTATGATGTTATACTTGATCTATGTTTATACTTGGTGTAGGGTACCAGAAATATTTGCAAAAGACACATTTGAGAAAAGACTGCTATCTGAAATATACAAAGAGGTCAGGCATGATGGCTCATTCCTATAATTCCAGCACTTTGGGAGGCCAAGGCAAGAGAATCACTTGAGCCCAGGAGTTTGAAACTAACCTGGGCAAGATTGTAGACCCTGTCTCTACAAAACTAAAAAAAAAAAAAAAACTTAAATTTCCAAATGTATAAAGAACTCTTAAAACTCAACAGTAAGAAAATGAACAACCCAATTTAAAAATAGACAAAAGAGCGGAACAGATACCTTCAAAGATGTTCAGATAGCAGAGAATTGTATGAAAAGATCCTCAATGTCATATGTCATTAGGAAATTGCAAATTAATAATGAAGCCGGGTGTGGGGGTATATGCCTGTAGTCCCAACTGCTCAGGAGGCTGAGGTGGGAGGATTGCTTGAGCCCAGGAGTTTGAGATCAGCCTGGGCAACATTAGTGAGACGCCATCTCTGTAAAAAACTTTTTAAGAAACCCAACAACAATGAGCTATTACTGGTAGCCTATTAGAGTGACTAAAATCCCAAAGACTGGTAACACAATTCCAACAAGGCTGTAGAACAACAGAAATTCTTCATTAATTGCTGGTGGGAATACAAAATGGAGCAGCCACTTTGGAAGACAGTTTGGCAGTTTCTTTCTTTCTTTCTCTCTTTTTTTTTTTTGAGATACAGTTTCATTCTTGTCTCCCAGGTGGGAGTGCAATGGCACGATCTTGGCTCACTGCCTCCTCGGCCTCCTGGGTTTAAGCAATTCTCCTGTCTCAGCCTCCCAAGTAGGTGGGATTATAGGCGTGCATCACCATGCCTGGCTAATTTTTGTATTTTTAGCAGAGACAGGGCTTCACCATGTTGGCCAGGCTGGTCTCAAACTCCTGACCTCAGGTGATCTGCCTGCCTTGATGTCCCAAAGTGGTGGGATTACAGTTGTGAGCCACCACACCTGGCCATAAGAACATTTGTGGCAGCTTAATTCATAATTGACAAAACTTGGAAACAACTAAGATATCCTTCAGATGGTGAATGGATAAACTGGCACATCCATTCAATGAGAAAAAAAAAGCTATCAAGACATGAAAAGACTTAGAAGAACCTTAAAACATACTACTAAGTGAAATAAGCCAATCTGAAAGGCTACATACTATGTGATTCCAAATATGTGACATTTTGGAAAAGACAAAAAACTATGCAAGCTGTAAAATGATCAGTGATTGCTAGGTGTTGGATGAAGGAGGGATGAATAGGTGGAGGGTGGGAAACTACTCTGTATGATACTTTGTCAGTATAAGACATTATGCAGTTGTTGAAACACATAGAATATACAACACAAGTGTGAACCCTAACATAAACTCTGGACTTTGGGTGATTTAAAAACAGCCACAGCTGGTGGCAAGAGCTTATAGTCCCAGCTACTCAGGAGGCTGAAGTGGGAGGATCACTTGAGGCCAAGAGTTAGAGGCTGTTGTATGATAATTACATCTGTGAATACCTACTGCATTCCAGCCTGAGCAACTTTGTGAGACCGTGTCTCTTAAAGCAAAAAGCAAAAACAAAAATGTAAAGTGGTATGAGAAAAAAAAAAAAAGATTAGTTTTTGGGAACCTTTTAATTTCTAAATTTATTTTTCTTATTGTACTTTGTTTTAGGAAAAAAAAAAAAAACAAACATCTCTCAAACTGTGTTCTTCCTCTGTTCTCACATCAAAACAATCATGATCAACACAGAAGACTTCTGTGACCAGAGCAAAACCCCACACGTTAAACAGTAGACATAAGCTAGGTGTCCTCCAATGCAATTCAAACACTATGCACCCAGAAATAGTGTCAGATCTCACAGCTTGAGGAATCAGTCCCACAAACTGACTGTGTCCTCCTCCCCACCAGTTACAAGTCTGAGCCTCCAGAACTTCTGGCTTCAAGTTGGAGTTTCCACGACCTCCTCATTGGGTCCGATTAATTTGCTCAAGTGGCTCACATAACTCGGGGAAATACTTAACTTACATTTACGGGTTTATTACATAGGGTATTTTAAAGGATACAAAGAAGCGGGGCATGGTGGCTCACGCCTGTGATTCCAGCACTTTGGGAGGCCGAGGTGGGTAGATCACTTGAAGTCAGGAGTTTGAGACCAGCCTGGCCAACATGGTGCATCCCTATCTCTACTGAAAATGCAAAAATTAGCCAGGTGTGGTGGTGCCTGCCTGTAATCCCAGCTACTCAGGAGGCTGAGGCAGGAAAATCACTTGAACCTGGGAGATGGAGAGTGCAATGAGCTGAAATTGCGCCACTGCACTGTAGCCTGGGCAACAGAGGGAGACTTTGCACCAAAAAATAAAAAACTGAAAAAAAAAGAAAGGATACAAAGAAATAGCCAGATGAAGAGCTACATGGGGCAAGGTCTGGAAGGGTCCCAAATACAGGAGCTTCTGTCCCCGTGGAGTTGGGATGTGCCTCCCTCCTGGCACGTGAATGAGTTCTGCACCTTCCTGTCAACCTCCACGTATTCAGAATGCTCTTTGGAAGATCTCTGAATCCTGTCCTTTGGGACTTTTTGGAGGCTTCCTTACATAAGCATGAACAACAACCGTGTAGAAATGTAATTGGACAAAATGGGTATGTTCTTATACTAATAGACTTAATGGGGGAAACCTCCAAGGCCTGTCCAGATTCTCCTTGACCTCTCTGCAGCTTTTCTTCCTCCACAGTAATGGGCAGGACCCCCTCCAGAATGAGAATGAGGGTCTTCTGACCCACAATCAGATTAGAGTCCTGCCTTGGAACAGGTAAAAGGAGGACAGGAGAAGGTCAGAGAAAGAGATTCTGTTTCCTGAGGACTGCTTCTGATTCCTAAAGCACCCAACATTAGCAGAAGACTAACCAGGACTTATGGAGGGTTATAAGCCGGAAACCATGGACAGAAACATACATATGTGTGCATAATAGCTCATGCTCCTTTACTTTTTTGGAGTCACAGCTTCTTAATAGTTTGATTTCATGACATATTTTCTTTGGTCTTCTGAAATTTTTTTCTTAAAAAACACATAAAGCAAAAAAGAAATTTGATTAGAAGTTTTCGAGATATTTTTAGAGTCATTAGCAAACCCACTAATGAATTTTCCCAAAGCAGTTAGGAGATATTTCTACACATTATACCTTTGGGATTTGAGTGCTTTTGCTAAAAATTTAAGGTTTT
Source organism: Saguinus oedipus (assembly GCA_031835075.1). Classification (NCBI taxonomy): domain Eukaryota; kingdom Metazoa; phylum Chordata; class Mammalia; order Primates; family Cebidae; genus Saguinus; species Saguinus oedipus. The sequence continues at coordinate 107,196,520 of CM063183.1, forward strand.
CTTCGCCCACTATGGTTTTAATATGAACATGTGGAAGACTTCTTGTATAGAAAAGTGGAAGACTTCTTGTATAGAAAAATAACTTGCAAAATACTAGTTTTTTAGGTTCCATGGAGTGATTTTTTTCCTCCCTTAGGAAAAAAGAAATCAGGAATTTTAATATTCTTTTTTTTTTTTTTTTAAAGGCATACTCTTGCTGTGTTGCCCAGAATGGGGTTCAGTGGCCTATCTTGGCTCACGGCAACCTCTGCCTCCCAGGTTCAAGCGATTCTCCCACCTCAGCCTCCCAAGTAGCTGGGATTACAGGTTTTTTTATTAAAAATATTTTTAATAAAGATAGGGTTTCACCATGTTAGCCAGGCTGGTCTTCAACTGACCTCAAGTGATTCCTTGGCCTTGGCTTCCCAAAAGTGCTGGAATTACAGGTGTGAGTCACTGTGCCCAGCTTTTAAGTTTGATATTCTTATTTTATTCAGATAAATATGGAAAAACAATTTAGCTTTGTTGGTAAAATTTATTATTATTCATATAGAAATCATCTGATAATCTGATAGATTAAGTACAGCCCTGCAACTGGATTCTAAATAAACCAAGTCCTCAAGGTCATTAAGATTGTTATTAGACATGAATTCAGTCATTGAGAAAATGAAACGTTGTTTTGCTATTCCTCAGTTGTGTTGCTTTTCTTCGTTTATTGTGGATTTTTTTTTTTTTTTTTTTGAGATGGAGTTTCCTTCTTGTTGCCTAGGCTGGAGTGCAATGGCATGATCTCAGTTCACTGTAATCTCCACCTCCTGGGTTCAAGCAATTCTCCTACCTCCCGAGTAACTGGGATATAGGCACCCACCACCACACCAGGCTAATTTTTTGTATTTTTAGTAGAGATGGGGTTTCACTATGTTGGCCAGGCTGGTCTTGAACTCCTGACTGCAGGTGATCCACCCGCCTTGCCCTCCCAAAGTGCTGGGATTACAAGCGTGAGCCACTATGCCTGGCCGTGTTATTTTTTTTTTACCCCTTGCTTTTTTTTCCCTTTTTGCTGAGATGCTTTTGGTTTTCTTTTCTTTCTTTTTTTTTTTTTTTTTAACTTGATTGATTCATCCTCTGATTGGATGATGCTTTAGGTTTTAATAGGGGTGTGATTGGGCTGAGGGGCATGTGAAGAGGCTTTACAGTTAACTACAGTTAGCTGTTGCATTTATCAGAACCAGATTGTGTGTGGTTAGAATGGCCAAGGTTTGATGTTTTGTTATGAATATTCCAGTATATCTTATAAATTATATTTTCTTAAATTGATTTAAGTTACTAATAATACTATTTGATAGTATCAAATAGAATCCTAGTTATTCTGTTAAATTCCTATAATTGGTAGAAGAAATCATAGTCCGGTTGTTACTCTTTTTTGAGACAAAGTCTTATTCTGTCACCCAGGCTGGAGTGCAGTGGTGTGATCATAGATTACTGTAGTCTCAGCCTCCCAGGTGTAAGTGATCCTCTCACTTCAGCCTCTTAAGTAGCTGGGACCATAAGTGTGTACCACCATGCCTGGCTAATATTTTTATTACTTTTGTAGAGATGGGGTCTCCCTATGTTGCCCAGGCTGGCCTTGAACTCCTAGAGTCAAGTAATGCTTCCATCTCAGCCTCCTAAAGTGCTGGGATTATAAGCATGCAGTTCTTATTCTGTTGTTGATCTGATTATAAGGCTCTATTTAAGACAGCATAGGCCCAACTGGCAGAAGAAGGTGATGGTTGGATATTGAGAAATAATGTTTTCTTTGCATGATCCTTAAGGAAGCTGACCTGGTTACAACTCATGAATTGGGACACAATTTTGGAGCAGAACATGATCCGGATGGTCTAGCAGAATGTGCCCCGAATGAGGACCAGGGAGGAAAGTATGTCATGTTTCCCATAGCTGTGAGTGGCGATCATGAGAACAATAAGGTATGTGTGTGTTGAGAATTTTGTATGTGGTTAGTAAAGAGGTTGTGTATAATGATCATAATGAGATCTCAGAAACCCATTCCATTCCTAGATGTTCCCCTAGGGATGGATCTGCAAATTACAAAGTGCCTTGAAACGTGGCTGTGTGTTTTGGGGTGAAGCATGGTCCATCTAAATCTGGTTAAAACTGTCATTTGGATTTTGTTGTCAAGATTAATGGTGTAGATTTGAGCTCTAGGAAAAATTAATAATAATGGCTTTTGTTGGAGTTCTGGATTTCAGGGTCTGGTGGGCTCAGGCTTTAGGTTAAAAATTTCTTATAGTTGTCATTCATTTTAACTCTGTTGTACAATTTACATGTTTTTATTAACTTTCACAATAAAATACATAGTTTGCCTGACTAAAAGCCTCATGGGAGAAAGGCCCTTGTCTGTCTTGTTCACAGCTGTATCTCCAGTACCTAATTGGAGTACCTGGCATGTAATAAATATTTGTTGAGTAATTAATTGAATCATTTACTATTGAGGGTTTCTGATAGAGTATACTAGTTGATTTGGGATATTGTAAAACACTTTCAGAGACTTTAAGAGTGCTGTGACTCTTAGAGTCTGAACGAAAAGTTTTATTAATATTTGTTAAATATCTGGTTCTTTCATTTTATTTGAAGTCAGACAGCATAAAGCAGTGTGAGGAAAACAATAGTTGAGCTGCTGAGTTAAAGGGCGCTGGTGGGGAGGACTTAAAGGAGTCTGATATTAATCACAAAAGATTGTGAAGTATTTGTCCTGACTCCTGTTTTGAGCCAGACTGTGGCCTAATGTGCAAGCCTGCCTTGGACCTAGAGGGAAGGATTACTTCTGCTTTTCCCTGGCTCTGACATCTCTTCCTCCTGTTTTTTTAGTGATCTTTGATTATTGCATCTCATTTTCTTTGGCTTTTTATGTATATTTTCTGCATCTCATTTTCTTTGGCTGTTATGTGTAAACAGTTCCTTCCTGTTACTTTGCATGTTATGTTTTATTTTTCTTCTGCTTGTCAACTTGTGCCTGAGAAACATTTTTCTATCCCTTTTTGTCTACTCTTCCAACTTGTCAAACTGTTGAATTTTCCTTCTCTTTTTAAAGTCTCTGCATTTTTTTTTTTTTTTTTGGGACAGAGTCTCACTCTGTCACCCAGGCTGGAGTGCAGTGGCGTGATCTCGGCTCACGGGAACCTCTGCTTCTTGGATTCCAGGGATTCTCCTGCCTCAGGCTCCCAAGTAGCTGCGACTACAGGCATGTGCCATCAGGCCCGGCTAATTTTTATATTTTTTAGTAAAGATGGAGTTTCACCATATTGGGTCAGGCTGGTCTTGAACTACTGACCTTGTGATCCGCCCACCTCGGCCTCCCAAAGTGTTGGGATTACAGGCACGAGTCACTGCACCCAGTCTAAGTCTTGCATTTCTAATCATGATCACTCTAGTTCAGTGTTGTCCAATAGAACTTTCTGCTGTGGGGCAGGGGATATTATGCATCTGCTCTGCCCTGTATAGTAGCCGCTAGTCCAGTGGAGCAATTGAAATGTGGCTAGAAACCAAGGAACTGAATTTTAAATTCTATTTTATTTAAATTTTAGTAATGTTTGCCTGTGATGGGAGGTAGGAATGGGCATTAGCTGTAAAAAGGACGTAAGTGACATTACTGGAAGGATGGCAGTGTCCTAAAACTGACTTATGGCAGTGGTTTCAACACTTGGTAAAGTTACTAGAAATCACAGAATTATGTACCTGAAATGGGTGAATTTTGTGATATGTAAAATGGCTTAATAAAGTTGTAATAAGCCAACAAACAAAAACACCAGTGTGAGAGCAGAGGAAAAGTAGTGCAGATATAAAGGAGCTGTGAAGCCATGAGCTGATCATTGTTGAAGCTGGTGAGGGGCATGGGGACATTCATGATACCATCCTGTCTACTTCATAGAGGCTTGAATATTTCTGTAATCGAAAGTGTAAAATATGTGACTAGGAACAATTGAAGTAGTCACATACGGTTGGTGGCTACCATATTGCCTACTATTTCTCTAGGTCATAGGTCATATGCTTCTTGGTTATGAGGATAGTATCACAACTTTGGATGGAAATGTTTTACTTTGCAGACTGCCTGAGTGGACATGCGTGTTGCTAACTTTTCCTGCCGTGAGTTCTGGGTCTCTTGAAAACACCCTTGTAAGAACTTGCCATTGAGGCTGGGCATGTTGGCTCACACCTGTAATCCCAGCACTTTGAGAGGCCACGGTGGGCAGATCACTTTAGCCCAGGAGTTCAAGATCAGCCTGGGCAACATGTGAAACGCCATCTCTACAGAAAATACAAAAATTACAGGCATAAAAGCACATGCTTATAGTCCCAGCTACTCAGGAGGCTAAGGCAGGAGGAAGCCAGGGAGTTTGAGGTGCAGTGAGCCAAAGTTGTGCCACTGCACTCCAGCCTGGATGACAGAGTGAGACTTTGTCTCAAAAAAAGAAAAAAGAAGAAAAGATCTTGCTAATGAGAAAGGGTCCTTGGTAGAACTGTTTTTTTCTGGAGCTGCCTGTCTATATCAATTAAGAACTATTTATTTATTTTGTCCTGAGCACATCATATTTAGCCTGTGTTTTTCTAGTTTGAATCCCCTTGTACAAAGACAATGTGCGTCCTCTGTGTTTTATTATTTATTATTATTATTATTATTATTTGAGATGGAGTCTCTGTCGCCCAGGCTGGAGCGTACTGGCGCGATCTCGGCTCACTGCAACCTCTGCCTCCCAGGTTCAAGCGATTTTGTGCCTCCACCTCCTGAGTAGCTGGGGTTACAGGCGCACGCCACCATGCCTGGCTAATTTTTATATTTCTAGTAGGATGGGGTTTCACCATGTTGGCCAGGCTGGTATTGAACTCCTGATCTCAGGTGATCCACCTGCCTCAGCCTCCCAAAGTGCTGGGTTTACAGGTGTGAGCCACTGTGCCTGGCCTATGTCTTAAATGAATTTCTCATGAAAAATATTTTTAACTAGATGAAAAGGGATGCAAGACAAAAATAAACTAGTTCCTAGACCTAGAAAGACAGAACCTGTCACTCTCTACTAGACAGTCCTATGAAAAGCAGTGTGCCATGTGTGGACTTCACTGTGGACAGATGACATTAGTGAAAAGGAATATAGGACCTTTGAGATTGTAACTTCTTAGGAAGGTTTACTGGAGGGAACAGGAGGTCTTATGACAAGGATACAAACAGAAGCCACCAGGTCTTTAGGGATGTGTAGGCAGAAAGCCAGAGTTGAGAATTAGTCCTTTTTTCCTTAGTGCTCTCCACCCGCTTGGGAGCTGTAACTCTGACAAATCAGTGAAGAGGTCTTCTTACCTGTTCACTGTGGATTTTAACTCCATTTTAACCTGATAAAATGGAGCCCAGAGATACATGATGCTGATGAATGAACCCATCAAAATGCCAACTGCTCGAGGCCCAGATTAGAATAACCAGATCCCTTAGACATCTGTACTGTAAAAACAGATTTGAAGATGTTTTTAAAAAGCCAGTTAGTATTTCTGTTTAAGATGAGGTGCTTGCTGTCTTTCTGGAAGTAACTCCTTTGGCATCTGATTCAGTAATTATAGGCATCTTTGAAGGGTCTCATCCTCTTGGCTCTCAGGGGTTTCATGATTGTTATCTGGGGTGAAAGTGAAGCCATTTTAGCATCTGTAGAACACTTCGGAGACCCTCCCCTAAGAAGTAACTGCACTGTTTTCCCTAAGCCTCTTTATCCTTTTTCCAGACTCAGGAGGTCTGGAAAATGACTTCAGTTTTAGAGCTGCTGGTAAAACCCTCAGACTTAAAAGGGAGCTATCCTAGTGGTTCTATACTCCAGGGTGGGAAGCTAGTGTAGAGACTTTTTTTGAGACACTGGTCAACTGTGGAAAAACTCAGAAACTTAATCTTGGTTGGTCGATGAAAATGTTTAGGTAACAATTTGGGATTTAATTTATGTAAAATGTACTATCGTGCCTATTACTAAGCTCAAATATTTAAACACCTTAAACCTGTATCATCCATATAAGTAGCCAGGGAAGGAGAAGAAACCCCTTCTGCATTTCTGAATTGTTTTGTCTGGGACAACAGTAACCTCTGTGCCTAGTTTTTATGCCATTGCATGAGTGGAATGCCTGAGGTGGGGAGATTTCAAGTCTGATGGAACTACAAGCTCTTGTGCTAGACTGCTTGTCTTCAAGAGGGCTATGGCTGGGATGTTTGGCCTCAGTATTTGTATAGCTTGCTTACCTTCATATGAAGAATTTTAGATCCTTAACCAGGTTCACAGCAGCTGTTTAGCATTCTACAGAAGGAGGTTCTCAGTTCTATGTCTGTGGCCTTTGGAGGGGACTGTGATGGCCATAACTTCAGGGTGGCTCTGAGGATGATTTTACATTAAGAGTTCGTCTCTAGAGAAGATGCACAAACATTGCATGGGAATAAATTTTTATGATGTTATTTTGGGTCCTTATTGTCTCTTTTCTCTAAAGATGTTTTCAAACTGCAGTAAACAATCAATTTATAAGACCATTGAAAGTAAGGCCCAGGAGTGTTTTCAAGAACGCAGCAATAAGGTGTGTGGGAACTCGAGGGTGGATGAAGGAGAAGAGTGCGATCCTGGCATCATGTACCTGAACAGTGACACCTGCTGCAACAGTGACTGCATGTTGAAGCAAGGTGTCCAGTGCAGGTGAGGAATATTTCCACAGTGATTTTGGGAAGTTGGTATAGCAAGATGTTCAAATAATAGAAACCTGAACTTGAGGGGCTTTAGAATCAACTGAAAGGGGTGTGTGTATTTGTTCACATTTACCTCTTTTGCCCTACAGAGCCAGAAAATGCTTTCTGGGCTGGGCGCAGTGGCTGCCTCCTGTCGTTTCAGCACTTTGGGAGGCTGAGGTGGGAGAATTGCTTGAGCCCAGGAGTTTGAGAATAGCCTGGGCAGCATAGTGGGACACTGTCTCTTTAAAAACAAAAACAAGAAAAGAAGCTTTCTGGAAAGCAGTGTGACATTATGTAACAAAATCCTTGACCATGCATGCTCCTTGATTTAGCAGTCCTATAGTTAAAAGAATCTTTATTATTATTTTTTTGAGATGGTCTCTGTTGCTCAGGATGGAGTGCAGTGGCATGATCATAGCTCAGTGTAGCCTCAACTTCCCAGGCTTAATCAGTCCTTCCACATCAGCCTCCCAGGTAGGACACAGGCCTGACTAATTTTTGTAGAAACTCGGTTTTGCCATGTTGCCCAAGCTGGTGGTAAAGTCCTGGACTCATTGATCTACTCTTCTCGGCCTCCTGAAGTATGGAGATTCTAGGTGTGAGCCACCATGCCTGGCCCAAATAATTTTTTTCTTCTTCTTTTTTTTTTTTTTTTGAGACAGAGTCTTGCTCTGTCACCCAGGCTGGAGTGCAATGGTGCGATCCTGGCTCACTGCAACCTCTTGTCTCCTGAATTCAAGCCATTCTCCTGCCTCAGCCTCCCCCTAGTAGCTGGGATTACAGGCACGCACCACCACGCCCAGCTAACTTTTGTATTTTTAGTAGAGAGGTGGTTTCACCATGTTGGCCAGGCTGGTCTTGAACTCCTGACCTTGTGATCCCCCTACCTCAGCCTCCCAAACTGCTGGTATTACAAGTGTCAGCCACTGTGCCTGGCTGCCCAAAGAATCTTTTCAGGAAACAGAGATGTATAAGATTTAACAAGGTTTTTATGGCTACATCCTAATATCAAAATTTTGGAAACAATAAAAATGACAGTCTTGGGATATGAATGTTATCATGAATCTATACACTGGAGTAGTGTGGAGGAAGAAGGTTACCAGTGAGAAGGTTACCTACTTTTGGCCGGGTTCGGTGGCTCATGCCTCTAATCTCAGCACTTTGGGAAGCCAAGTGGGGTGGATTACCTGAGGTCAGGAGTTTGAGACCAGCCTGACCAATATGGTAAAACCCTATCTTTACTAAAAATACAAAAACTAGCCAGGTGTGGTGGTGCGCACCTGTGATCCCAGCTACTCAGAAGGCTGAGGTGGGAGAATCTCTTGAACCCGGGAGGTGGAGTTGCAGTGAACCAAGATCATGCCACTGAACTCCAGCCTGGGCGACAGAACGAGACTCTTGTCTCAAAAAAAAAGAAAAGAAAAGAAAATGTTACCTACTTTTTCAGACCAGTGCCTGGTTTAGAAGCCAAAGGGTTAAACTTCAGTTTCTGGAGATTTAACTGGATACCGTGCATATTGACACTGTAAATACTAAGGGGGAGTAGAATTTTGGCTGCCTACTTGTCTGGCTGCCTACTGTCTACTTGTGGCCCCATCTTGTCTTTTTTTCTTCTTTTTGAGACAGATTCATTCTTGTTGCCCAGGCTGGGGTGCAATGGCACGATCTTGGCTCATTGCAACCTCTGCCTCCAGGGTTCAAGCAATTCTCCTGTCTCAGCCTCCTGAGTAGCTGGGGTTGTAGAAGTGCACCACCATGCCTGGCTAATTTTTGTATTTTTAGTAGAGACGGGGTTTCACTATGTTGGCCAGGGTGGTCTTGAACTCCTGACCTCAGGTGATCCACCCACCTGGGCCTCCCAAAGTGCTGGGATTACAGGTATGAGCCACTTGACCCAGCTCATCTTGTCTTTTTAAAACTAATGCATTAAATGAATGCAAACCAAGGACACCAAGATGTTTCAAAGGTGACTGCTGTGTTTCTTTTCTGTTACAGTGTGGCATTGATATGTACTTATGCATATTAGGAAAGTATGTGCAGGTAGCTCTAGCAGCGGAGATGTCTGATGATGTAGGAGTGGGTGACAGCCAGGAGGTCCTCCCCTGTGATCTTCAGGTCGCTGTAACATAACTGTAGTGTGTGATATGGAGCTATAATTTGAATTGAACTGTTCCTGTCTGCTGTTCTTCTCCAGTGATAGGAACAGTCCTTGCTGTAAAAACTGTCAGTTCGAGACTGCCCAGAAGAAGTGCCAGGAGGCAATTAATGCTACTTGCAAAGGCGTGTCCTATTGCACAGGTACGTGTTCTCGTTGCTTTCTTGGAATGCTGTGGTTCAAGCGTTTATATGTGTCTTTGAAAAACAAGATTATGTTTTGTTCTGGTAAAAGCCACCCTGTTTTTAACCTCATATGCTGGGTTGAGTTTCTGGCACTCCTTAGTTTGTGACACTTGGCACTGCTGGGTGTAAGACCTGTTTTATTTCTTTTTCATTTCTATCACTCTCTGCTTTTTCCTCACAGATGTCCACTCTACTGTGGTTAATATTTGCCTGGATATGTGTATATCCTTGAAAGATAATATAGTGTTATTTTGTGTATGTATTTTTCATGTGCCAAAATGATATTTTACCTTAAATCTGCTTTTAAAAATTTCAGCACCATATTTTAAAGAACTGTCTATATTGTGCTACAGATAATTTAACAGAGTTTTTTATGGCTACATCCTAATAGCAAAATTTTGGAAACAATCAAATTGACAATCTTGGGATATGAATTTTATGAATCTGTATACTGGAATAGTGTGGAGGAAGCAGGTTGTAAGTTAGATGGTTACCCATTTTTTTCTATATGTAGTTCAGTGTTGGGGAAACCTACATATTGTTGTATGATTAGCTGTGTTTTACTCATCAATTCACCAAGTGGTAGCTACTTCCATTGCCTTCATCCCCTTGATACTCTAGATAGGACTACAGATCATACTCCTACGTCCCTTCAGGAACCTGTGTGTTTCTCTGGATACTGAGGAGTGTAAATGTGTGGTCTCTGCAACACCACTGCTAGGTTGTCTGTGTCCAAGGACTCCTGCATCCTGAGGTTCTGGGCAACACTTGGATTTACCCTGCTGTCTTATTAGCCTGATGAGTATAAAGTAATCTCTTGTTCTTACCTTTTTTTAAATAGCCCTTGTCCTAAAGTACTTACTTATATTTTTCTTGAGTAACTCTATATTTTTCAGCTATTCAGATTTCTCCCATGAATAGCCAGTTCATCTATTTGGTTTATTTATTTTTAATTTAGTTTCATGTTATTTTACTACTGTGGATTTGGAGGAGTTTTTATATAATCATCCATTTGGTTTCCATTTCCACTGTTGCCATTCTTTATATAGAAGTCTTTAATTTTAATGTAATCAAATACATCATTTTGTTGTGTGTGTGGGTTTATTTTTTAAACACATGGTTCAAAAAAGCCATTGTGGATGGTTAAAAAGATATTTTCCACAGCTGCTTCTGTTAGCTTCATAATTTTTCCTTTTACATTTGGGACTTTAATCTTTCTGGAGGTAACCTTTCCAGGTGTCCTGAATCTTCTGTTGTTCTGTCAGTTGTTGCTTTAAAAATTTCAAATTTAGGCCGGGTGCGGTGGCTCATACCTGTAATCCCAGCATTTCAGGAGGCTGAGGTGGGCAGATCACGAGGTCAGGAGATCGAGACCATCCTAACATGGTGAAACCCTGTCTCTACTAAAAATACAAAAAAAAAAAAAAAAAAAAAGAAAGAAAAAAAAAGCCAGGCATGGTTACAGGCACCTGTAGTCCCAGCTACTTAGGAGGCTGAGGCAGAAGAATCACTTGAACCTGGGAGGCGGAGGTTGTGGTGAGCCGAGATTGTACCACTGCACTCCAGCCTGGGCAACACAGTGAGACTTTATCTTAAAAAAAAACTTCAGATCTATATTATTACTAGGTACATAAACGGACATATCTCTACATCCTTTCTGTTGTTCCTTAACAGTATATAATGTTCCTTTTTCTACCCTTGTGATGTTTTTTGACTTAAATTGTCAAAAAGCAATATTCAGTTTGCTACTCTAGTTTTTTGCTCCTCTGTCTGATGTATCTATCCCATTCTTACAGTTTTCAAATTTTCCATCTCTTTGGTTGGTTGGTTTGATTCTGTAATAGCTTAATTGATACATAATTCACACACTATGCAATTTGCCCATTTAAAGTATACAGTTTAATGATTTTTAGTATATTCAGATTCTGCAACCATCACCACAATTAATTTTAGAACATTTACATTACTCCAGAAAGGAACCCTGTGGTCTTTTGTGACCACATATTGTATGACTGGCTTCTTTCACTGAACATTTTCAAAGTTCATGTATGTTGTAGCATGTATCAGTCCTTCATGTACTTTTATTGCTGAGTAATATTCCATTGCATGGATATGCCACGTTTTGTTAATTCATTCATTGGTTGATAGACATTTGGGTTGCTTCCACTTTTTTGCTATAACAAATAATGCTGCTGTGAGCATCTCTGTACAAGTTTTTATATGGACAATTCCTTTGCATATTACTGAGGAATAGAATTTCTGGGTCATATTGTAACTATGCTTAATCATTTGAGGAGCTGTCCAACTGTTTTCCAAAATAACTACACCATTTTACAGTCCCAGCAGCATTGTATGAGGTCCCAGCTTCTCCACATCCTCACCAACACTTGTTATTGTCTTTTTTATTATAACCATCCTAGGTTTTGTGATAAGGATGCAAACAGAAGGCTGGAGGTCTTCAGGGACCTGGTCAATGAAGTTATGTCTTATTTTGGCTTGACTGTGGTTTTAGTGTGCATTTTATGACATATTGCTCATGTTTTTATGTTTTGGGATCTGTCACTATCACATTCCTTTGCCAAATGTTAGGAATCTGAGTATCTAAATCAAACTTTAAAGAACATTTTCTAGTTACGTTCAACGTTTCATCTTCACCGTAATAATAAAATAGATATAGAAAAATGCTTTCTTTTAAATAAACGTAAGTAAAACAGTTTGAAAAATGTGTTTGTTTTTATCAAGTAGCCTTTGTTTCCTTGATATTTTATACAAAGTAGTAGATAGCAGAGGGTAAGTTCCTGATAAAGAATCAGAATTTTCTAACTAGAGAACAGCAACCTCCAAAAAACAAAAAAGAATTAAGAAAAAAAGCAATTAGCACTTCACAACCAGTAGCGGCAGCATCACCTGGGAACTTATTGGGAATGGAAATTGTTAGTCCCCTTTCTGGATCTACTGCACCAACAAATGTGGGAATGGGGCCCAGCAGTCTGTGGTGTATAACATTCTGTCAGCTGATTTCCATGCATGCTAAAGTTTGAGGACCATGCTAAATAGATGATACTGTTTTAAAAATTATTTTCCTACCTGTTTAATAGTCTGAGTTTAAACTTTTAAGAACAGATGCTCAACAGGTATCTATTAAGCACTTTTTAAATGTATCAGGGCAGTATCATATACCAAAAATACAGTAATGATCCACAGTATAAACCTTCCCTGAGCTCACTGGGCCGCGTACTTTCAGTAGTAGCTTGTTCAGTGACCAGTGACACTATGAATGCCAAGTGCTCATGAAAGGTTTTATGAGAACAGAGGCAAAGTGCCTGGTTATCTGTTAGGTAGTTAATAAACCATCGCTTTTGTTTGAAGCTGGCCAGATTTCTGTATGTTTTGTGTTACTGCTCTGAAGCCCTTTGAGTCACAGTTCTTTTGATTAGCTCCATTCTTCAGCTGAAAGGTGGTCCAGAGCTGTGGATATAGTCCATTGCTTTCATATTTTTTTTCTCCTTGTTTTGTGTTGATTTTTAACTACTTGTGCTGTTCATTTTCCAGGATGATTCATTCATTACATCCTGTCTTTCCCAGTTTAACCTTCTTTAGTGGCTTTTCTTTGGCATTATTGGGTTGGGAACAGTGGATCATGCCTATAATCCCAGCACTTTGGAAGGCCAAGGTTAGAGGATCCCTTAATCCCAGGAATTTGACAACATGACAACACCAGCCTGGGCAACATAGGGAGACCTCGGCTCTCCAAAAAAGAAGGAAAGAGAGAGAGAAATAGAAAATTAGCCAGGTGTGGTGGGGTATGCCTGAAGTCCTGGGTACTTGGGAGGCAGGAAGCTATGATCACACCCCTGCTTTCCGGTTTGGGTGAAAGACTGAGACCCTGTCTCAAAAGAAAATTAAAAAAGAATAATTGATTTATTTGAGAAATATTTGCAGTATGCCTATCATATGATAGGGATCGGAGATAACCTGATGAATAGATTTGATCATTGCTCTCATGGGGACGCTGTCTGAAAAGGAAAAAAAAAAGAATACTTGATTTATTCAAGAAATATTTGTAGCATATCTATAATATGGGGATCAGAGATAACCTGAGTAATAGATTTGATCATTGCTTTCATGGGGCTTGTAGTAAATCTAGTAGAGGGGAAACAGAAAATAACAATAAATATATATAAATTGCAAAACATACGCAATGAAGGAGTGCGATAGTGCATAATGGAAGTGGGAGGTCACATCAACTTAGACAGCATCCTCCGGGATGTCTCAGGAGAGAATCTTTGAGACAAAACTTAATCCATAAGCAAAACCAAGCTAATCACCCCAAAAGAGTGGAAACACCAGCATTCCAGGTAGAAGGACCAGTATCTGTTAATATTGAAGGAACTGAATGGAGGTTGTCAGAGCCAAAGCAGAGTGGGCTATGGTAGAGTTGTGTGCAGTGAAGTCGGGGCTAGATAGGGAAGGCCATGTAGCTCTTTTAAGCCTTCATACAAGGTTTGCTGTTTATTCTAAGTAATGGCACACAGGATATTCTTTTATTGGCTGTGTGATGCAGAAGTGGAGACCATGCATATCTCACCAGGGCTTGGGAGGCCAGGGACTCATGCAGTGTAGCCTGGCACATAGGCATTCCCTAAATGCTGATTCCTGGTGAGATGCAGGCTCTTGTCCTAGCTCTGTAGGTCACTTTTTACTGTTTGCAAGGTAAGATGCTCACTTGTATGAGAAACAGTGTGTTATGCACCTGTAGAACTGGTGGACCTGAGACTTACTCTTTTTGTTATGACTGGTGTTTGCTTCCAGGTAATAGCAGTGAGTGCCCACCTCCAGGAAATGCTGAAGATGACACTGTTTGCTTGGATCTTGGCAAGTGTAAGGATGGGAAATGCATCCCTTTCTGTGAGAGGGAGCAGCAGCTGGAGTCCTGTGCATGTAATGGTGAGCACAGTTTTATGCCCATCAGCAGCAGGAGAAAACATGGCCTTTGTCTGCCAGGCTCCCTCCCTCCATTTGGAGGTCGTGCTAATGAGAGCAGTGGTGAGACCCAAGCCGAGGACGAGGGGAGGGGGAAAGGCAGGGTAGTGTCTGGAGACAGGCATCTGTGAATGCAGATCTTGGCTCTTCTACCATATGTGGGAGGCCTGTCCTGTTGGTCTTTCTTCTTGCTGCATTTTCAGGCCATATAGTAGGCTTCGAGGTGGCACAGGAGGGAATTTTGTTGTGGGTAAGTGGGTGGGGAGGTAGAGGTGTGTCCTAACCCTCCTCTTCTCCATATCATACAAACCATGAAAGCAGCATTGGCTATCGACATTACACTGGCATGGAACAGGATACTCCTGCAAGAACTCAACCAGAGAGCTGATTCCAGGATCTGACTCCACTAGATCAGGATTTTTAGGCTTATCAAGAAGGCTGGGTCTGCTCCCCTCTGATCTCTTAGAGCAGCCTGGGGCAGGAGCCTCTCTCCTGCTGGCCTGTCAGTTTTCCTTTGGTTTCTATGCTATTTTGGAACCCCTGGGTTTGAGAATATCCTCATGGACTGGTCAGGGAATGGCTGGACTCTGCCTGTAACCCCACTTAAACCATGGAGCATGAGAGAGTTCTCATTGAAACCATGGAGTCAATGAGAGAGTACTTTTGCTTTCAGAATAGACCAAGAGCTGAGTGTGGTGGCTCACGCCTGTAATTCCAGCACTTGGGGAGGCTGAGGCAGGTGGATCGCTTGTGGTCAGGAGTTGAGAGCAGTTGGCCAACATGGCAAAACCCCGTCTCTACTAAAAATACAAAAATTAGCCAGGTATGTGGGCTCACGCCTGCAGTCCCAGCTACTAGGGAGGCTGAGGCAAGAGAATTGCTTGAACCCAGGAGGTGGAGGTTGCAGTGAGCTGGGGCTGTGCCAACACGCTCCAGCCTGGGCAACAGAGCGAGACTCTGTCTCAAAAAAAAAAAAAAAAATTGGGCCAGGCGCAAGAACAACATGAAAAAATTAGCTGGGCATGGTGTAATCCCAGCACTTTGGAAGGCTAAGGTGGGTGGATCACGAGGTCAGGAGTTCGAGACCAGCCTGCCCAATATGGTGAAACCCCATCTCTACTAAAAAATACAAAAATTAGCTGGATGTGGTGGTGCGGGCCTGTAGTCCCAGCTATTTGGGAGGCTGAGTCAGGAGAAATGCTTGAATCCAGGAGGCAGAGGTTGCAGTGAGCTGAGATCACACCACTGCATCCCAGCCTGGGTGACAGAGCAAGACTCTGTCTCAAAAAAATAAAAATAAAATAATGAAAAATAAAAAAGGACAGCCTAGTAGTTAAATAAAATCACTGGGTTGGAAGCTCACCATCCGTACAGTGGAGTAAGGGACTCTTCCAAATGCAGTAATATGCAGGTAAAGAAGATAGGTTGAGTGCGGTGGCTCATATCTATAATCCCAACACTTTGGAAGGCCAAGGTGGGTGGATTGCTTGAGCTCAGCAGTTGTTTGAGACCAGCCTGGGCAACATGGTGAAACCTCATCTCTTAAAAAAAAAAAAAGGCTGGGCGTGGTGGCTCACGCCTGTAATTTCAGCACTTTGAGAGGTCGAGGTGAGCGGATCACAAGGTCAGATGTTTGAGACCAGCCTGGCCAACATGGTGAAACCCCGTCTCTATTAAAAACATGAAAAAAATTAGCTGGGCATGGTGGCACTCACCTGTAATCCCAGCTACTCAGGAGGCTAAGGCAGGGGAATCACTTGAACCCAGGAGACAGGGGTTGTGGTGAGCTGAGATCGCACCACTGCACTCCACCCTGGGCAACAGAGTGAGACTCTCTCAAAAAAAAAAAACACAGTAGATGCCAAATAAAAAGTCTGTTGTGTGAATGGCAAGAGGCTTGGGGTACCTTGGAAGGACAGAGCCTGACACAGTAAATGCTCAAGAAATATTTTATCAATTAGTGAATGATGAAAAGGTTTTCTTTTTTTGAGATGGAGTGTCACTCTTGCCCAAGCTGGAGTGCATTGGTGCAATCTCGGCTTACTGCAGCCTCTCCCTCCCGCGTTCAAGCAATTCTTGTGCCTCAGCCTCCTGAGTAGCTGGGACTACAGGCGTGCACCACCACACCTGGCTAATTTTGTATTTTTAGTAGAGACAGAGTTTGGCCGTGTTGGCCGGGTCTTTAACTCCTGGCCTCAAGTGATACGCCTGCCTTGGCTTCCCAAAGTGCTGGGATGACAAGAGTGAGCCACTGCACCCAGCCTGAAAAGGTTTACTGTTTGCTCGTTTTTGTGTTCTAGTTGATTTCTTTCTTCTCCTAATTAGAAATAGGGTTTACTTTTCTGGCATTTCTGCCAGTCCTATGTATGCCTGCATGGCTCACAGATGCCCAGCTGTTTTATCCTGTGACCTGTCAGAGCCGTTCTTGGTGGAGGACTTGTGGAGCTTAGGCTGCAGGGCTCAGCTCCCCACCCACAGGTGGACAGTTGTGTCCCAGCTGCTCTTGCTCTCAGGGAGCCAACCCTGAGGGGCACATTTTAGACTGAAAGCCAAGGACTGAAGTTAGCAGGGTAATAAGAATGTTGGGACAAAGGGAAACATACAGAAGAGCATTGTGAGGGGCTTGAAGTGGAGAGAATAATTAGACTTGAGAGGGTCTTTAATCTAGAACAGACTTTTCTCTGAAAGTATTTTTTTTTTAACCTCGTAGCCTCTGTCACTCAAGGCTGAGGAGTGCGACCTCAGAAACTACTCTTTAGTGGGGGGATATGGCTAGTATTAGCTATTGAAATGAAAAATAAATGTGATTTCTTGCCTCTTTGGGAGCATGGTCAGGGAGGAAAGAGGAGGAAGGAGGAGAGTCAGGTGTTAGAAAACTCCAGCTGTCAATTTGTGTGCTCTGTTTCAGAAACTGACAACTCATGTAAGGTGTGCTGCAGGGACCTTTCTGGCCGGTGTGTGCCCTATGTTGATGCTGAACAGAAGAACTTATTTTTGAGGAAAGGAAAGCCCTGTACAGTAGGATTTTGTGACATGAATGTGAGTATTTATGTATAGCTTTTTCTGTATCAGCCAGATGGGAAGTTTTTATTTTGTAAGTCCTTGATTTTGCAAATGCAAAGAAATCAAAACACAAATGGGGCTATATCCTTCTGGCCCATTGTTATGTATGGATATGACTTAGGAGGAAAAGATGAGTGCTTTCAGGTCCCTGCCTGCAGTTTCCTTCCATAGTAGGAGGCTTTGAGCCCAGAGACTGACAAGGACTGGGGGTGGGGACTTTATGGTAAAGTTCGTTGGTTTCAGGCAATGGGTCCTAATTATGTTTTCCTAAATTACTTATAGAATTGACTCAGATTACAAAATTATTCAAGGTGTGATTTTGAAACACATGCTGAATGAGTAAGAAAGACCTAGAAGGCTGCTTGATTTACCTAAGTCAGACCCTTGCCATGCAGAATGATGGGCAAGTGTTTCAAGGTTTAAGAGGCTTCACAGTGAGTCTGGCTGTGTTCATCACATCCACTGTGTGTGTGTAATCAAGAGAGTCTTTACTGGAATGCCTCATCTTTAGCAAATTGGTTTTCTTGATTTTTGTCTCTTGGTAATTCTTAATCATGTGTGCTTGGAGTTGCAAAGAGAATGAGTACTCAAGTGAAAGATTTCTCAGCAAGGCAAATTTACTTCTGTAGAAGGGTGGTGCTTGCACTTCTGGCCACTGCAAGAGCACACTGGACAAGGGAGGGAAGGGGTTTTTATTTTTTTATTTTTATTTTATTTTATTTTTTTGAGACGGAGTTTCGCTCTCGTTACCCAGGCTGGAGTGCAATGGCGCGATCTCAGCTCACCGCAACCTCCGCCTCCTGGGTTCAGGCAATTCTCCTGCCTCAGCCTCCTGAGTAGCTGGGATTACAGGCACACACCACTGTGCCCAGCTAATTTTTTGTATTTTTAGTAGAGACGGGGTTTCACCATGTTGACCAGGATGGTCTCGAACTCTTGACCTCGTGATCCACCCGCCTCGGCCTCCCAAAGTGCTGGGATTACAGGCTTGAGCCACCGCGCCCGGCCTTGAAGGGGTTTTTATCCCTAACACAGTCAGTCTCTGCTTCTGTGTCCTGGCCCCATTGGCCGGAGCTGGACCACACAATCTAAGCTGACCTGATTGGCTACGGTTTAAAATTGAATATGGCTAATTAGACAGGAAGGGAGAGGCTGTCTGTGATGGTACAAGGTGTGTCTGGGCATGTCAGGGTGTGACAAAGGTGGGAAGGGTCACAGATTACAAAGCAGGTAACTAGGAGCAGGGAGGGTACAAGGAAGTTGACTTTAAGAAAAAAGAACAGGGAAGTTAGACAAGCTGAACCTCTGAAGAGGAACTTACTGTATCTTACACTTATAAAAATTGGCTAATTAGGAAAGTACCAATGACAGTATGTCCTACTTTCTTGGGGTACTCATTATGATGAAGTTACTGTCCTATGTCAAAGATGGGAAATGTTTGATTTTAATGAAGTCCTTTACGTGTCAGTTATTTTTATAAAGCTACATTACCTCTGAATACATTGCATTTGGGAATAATGCTGTATGGTTTTTCTTCATAGGGGAAGTGTGAGAAACGTGTACAGGATGTAATTGAACGATTTTGGGATTTCATTGACCAGCTGAGCATCAATACTTTTGGTAGGTGATTTCCCCAGACTATTTATGAGAGCTGAGTTGATTTCTGTCATGACATTAGAAAAGTGTGCTTTCAGAGTGATGTGCTGTAATTCTGCAGTAGAAGGTGGAAATATTCACTGCTTTTGTTAGGAAAAAACTTTGTTGGCTAGAATAAAATGAACTCATAGTCTGTCCCCATGGAACTTGGATGTAGATTTTCTGACAAGGGAATTAGAGTCAAAATATTTGGCTTCCTTCTTTACTCCAAAATATACATGTGAATAGCATAAGCATAGTTTAATGCTATAGACTGAATCCTGATTGATGTAAGAGTGTTTATTTGACTGAATGCTATAGACTGAATCCTGCTTAATGTTAAAGTAGGCCTCATATTTTATCATATCATGTCCTCCTGGGTCCATAATTTAATCACAAAAATAATGTCCAGGTAACAAAAACTTTGTCTTTTTAAGCATTTGTTACTAGTAGTAGCATTCCATATGATTAGCTGTTGACTGTTAACTCCAGGAAGCATGTTGAATATTCTGCAATCTCTTCCTATCAGCCAGTTTAAAAGCACTTGGTATGGAGGGGTAGTCTGGTCTAATATAGGTAGCAGAGACACTCTTCAATACTGTGAGTAGTGTCTAGCCAGCAGCTCTGCCATTTGACACAATGGTAATATCCTAAGAGGATTTCACTTTAGATTTGTGAAGTACTTGGTCAAGACATTCACTGTCTGGAATTGTTCACAGGGAAATTTTTAGCAGACAACATCGTTGGGTCTGTCCTGGTTTTCTCCTTGATATTTTGGATTCCTTTCAGCATTCTTGTCCATTGTGTGGTAAGTCACCAACTTTTAAGTAATTAAACATTTTCTTTTCTTTTTTTTTTTTGAGATGGAGTCTTGCTCTGTAGCCAAGGCTGGAGTGCAGTGGCGTGATCTTGGCTCACTGCAACCTCCGCCTTCTGGGTCCTAGTTCAAGCAGTTCTCCTACCTCAGCCTCTCAAGTAGCTGGGATTGCAGGCACAAGCCACCATGCCCAGCTAATTTGTGTATTTTTTAGTAGAGACAGGGTTTCACCATGTCTGGTCTTGAACTCCTGACATCATGACCTGCCTGCCTTGGCCTCCCAAAGTGCTGGGATTACAGGCATGAGCCACTGCGCCCGGCCTAAACATTTTCTTTAAATTTTTATCAACTCCAGTGTGATCTCTGGAAAAGATAAAACTTGTTCTTAGCAAAGTCTGGCCTGATATTTCCAATAACTTTTTTTTGGTGTTATTCCTAGGGGTGCATGTTTTGTAGAAAGCTTAGCTAATAATGGTCTTTAAAAAAAAAAGATACTATTTTTGCATGTTGGTGTTTTATTTTAATATAAAATAAATTGTCTCAGGAATTTTATACTTGCAAGCATAGAAGACTGTTTAACTGATTTGTCCAGGTCCTTTGATGATTAAAGCCCCTAATTAAGGGCATGTCCAGTCTGACTTTGTTGCAATAGAGCAAATGTCAAACATCAGCATTTCAGATGTTCCCCATATATCATATAGATTCTTGGTAGCAGATGGCTATGTGTTCAGCTTTCTGCAGAAGTAGGATGTAGGGATTGGGGCCCGGCTATCCTATAGAGTATTCACATCTTCCTAAATAAGAGTAAGCAGTCTTTTCTGTTCTCATATCAGCAATAGCTACAAGTTGAATTGGGCTTTGACTAAGGAACTCCAGGTACTTTATAAATTTGAAGCCCTTTTTCATAAATGTTCTTACAAATCCATTCACTTGCATCTGTGGGGAATGGGTATTTGTCTGCCGTAGAGATGAGAAAGTCAGACCCAGGCTTCTAGACTTGTTCTCCGAAATTCTTTCACAGTGCCCTTCCTATGAGCACTTAAAAATTCCAGCACAGCTCTGCTAACAAAGGAGTTTTTTCTGCCTCTTCCTTCCTTTCCTTTCTTCTGCCTAGGGGCCATCTCACCGAGCAGCTTTTTCCTTGGGGTGGTGAGCATGATGGGTGTAGGGAGGAAGACCTCTAGGGATCACTTCTGCTGAAGAAAGCTGTTTTAAAGGTGACATGCTTGAAGCTTTGACAGAGGTCTCTGGATAACAGTGCCACCTATCATTATTGCTATGGAGGGTGGAAGCTATTTTGTTTACAGGGAAGTTGCACATGTGGGCAAGGCACAACCCTTGATTTTAGAGCAAAGCCTCTGACAGGAGGGAGGGCTGTGGCTTGTTTCTGGCCATAGAATACATTGATAGAAGCTAGACAGGAAGCCTAGGCCTGGATTCTTGGTCCTTGCCCTCTGTTGCCTTCAGTCCCAGGCAGGGACGAGACAGCAGGTGGCCATGTGGTCAGCCTTCTGCAGAATTAGGATGTAGGGACTGAGGCTTAGTTCTTCCAGCAGATCGTGGTCCACATAAACTGTTGAGACAGCTAAGAAGAGAGTGAGGCTATGGGCCAGGGCAGTGCGAGGGAAGCTGCAGGCCCAGCCACCTGGGTCTTCCTATCAGTCACCTTTCCAGTCAGTGTGGTCCTGGTGTACCCAGCATCTGGGACATTTGTCACTTCATGTACAGGAAGATGTCCTTATTATTCCCCTGCCCACCAAGGGATACATTTCTCACATAGCACTTAAACCTTGCCTCTTTCTGTACTTAATGCCAAAACATATTTCCTTTGAGTGCAGAGCAAACAGTTCTAGACTGGTGGCATAACTAAAGCTGGGGTGAGAAATGCATTCTCATCGTTGAGCCTGCTATCACTTCCTGCAACTCAGCTTCTAAGTTCTTCACTTAGTATTAAGAGTAGCCTGAGAGGAAACAGTACTAACTGAATTTTATTTGTAGGAATGACCTTTTTTCTTGCTGTTCCTCTTTTTCTAGGATAAGAAATTGGATAAGCAGTATGAATCGCTGTCTCTGTTTCACCCCAGTGTGAGTATACCATATGAAAGAAACATAATCTTCGCCTTGTCTTTGAGGCCGTGTTAGGCAAAGACCTTTACTTGACCCAGCAAGAACTTTGACTGGCTGATAGAAGGTCATGTTGCAGCAGGAAGGGTCTAGGTTGGAAATGTTTGCCCTCCTGACAACAGTGATGGTGAACTTTGATTAGCTGCATGGATAGTGATTTAAATGGCTTTGCTGTCCCCTTCCCAATCCATAAGGAGTGATTTAGCTCTTCCACAGTTAATATTTTAATTTCTGTCTTGGGATCTTACCTTGAGAGGTTTGAATCTTCTTTTGGATCATCAAGTGGTAAGTTTTCAGGATGCTTGAAAACTAGTAATTGCTGTTTTTGCCATTAAAAGTAATGGCATTAATTACTTTTGCACCAACCTAGTACTTTCTAGTTACTTCTTAGGTTGAGTGAGCCTCACCTAACACTTTTTTTTTAGCAAGAGGCATCACAGTGCCAACAGAGTAAGGGGCTCTTTGATGGGTAAGGTTGGAGCTCTCAGGACCTCCGATTCATCTTTTATTCCCATCAATTGAACCCATGTCTTTCCAGAATGTTGAAATGCTGAGTAGCATGGATTCTGCATCAGTTCGCGTTATCAAACCCTTTCCTGCGCCCCAGACTCCAGGCCGCCTGCAGCCTGCTCCTGTGATCCCTTCAGCGCCAGCAGCTCCAAAACTGGACCACCAGAGAATGGACACCATCCAGGAAGACCCTAGCACAGACTCACATATGGATGAGGATGGGTTTGAGAAGGACCCCTTCCCAAATAGCAGCACAGCTGCCAAGTCATTTGAGGATCTCACGGACCATCCGGTCACCAGAAGTGAAAAGGCTGCCTCCTTTAAACTGCAGCGTCAGAATCGTGTTGACAGCAAAGAAACAGAGTGCTAGTTTAGTTCTCAGCTCTTTTCACTGAAGTGTGCAAAATATTTTTATAGATTTGACTTACAATCTCAGCTTATTTTTGTGAAGATTGGGAAGTAAGGAAGTGACTTTTAACAGCAGATGCTGGTCATGTGTTTGAACTTCCTGCAGATAAACAATTCTTGTGTGGTTCAGCCCTTCTCCTTTTGAAAAGGTAAGGTGAAGGTGAATCTAGCTTATTTTGAGGCTTTCAGGTTTTAGTTTTTTAAGTATCTTTCGACCTGTGGTGCAAAAGCAGAAAATACAGCTGGATTGGATTATGAATATTATGTTTTTGTAAATTAATCTTTTATATTGATAACAGCACTGACTAGGGAAATGATTTTTTTAATACACTGTAATGAACTGCTGAATATGAGGCATTTAGCATTTATTTGTGAAGACAACTGGAACACAATAGGTTTAATTTTTGCCTTCAACTAAAAACTGAGATAAAGCTAGTTATACATTGTTTCTAAATTGTGGGTCTATTTCTAGTTGTTACCTGGAGTTTTTAAGTAGCAGGGAGAATTGTACATCTAAGTTTAGAAATCATTTGGGTTAATATGGCTCTTCATAATTCTAAGACTAATACTCCCTAGTATAACTACCTACCTTACAGTGAGGGTAAGTCCTAGCTGGTTGAATTTATGGAATCCTATCAACTATTTAGGGCCCTGATTTGCTGGGTAATTTTTCTGTGTAAGTGTCTTCATGTATCCCTATTACTGATAGGGATATCTGCTCTTAGAAAATTCACTATCAATCAGGTGCAGTGGTTCATGCCTGTAATCCCAGCATGTTGGGTTGCCTGTTTTCAAACACTAGTGAATAAAAGGATAAGATATTTCTTAATAGGTTGTTTTGAATAGGCTGAGGTGTGATGAGCTAGCCAGGAGACAGAATGCTACCTGCCCTTATGGTTGGGGGGGCCATCCCCACAATAACTGATTCTTCAGAAACCCTTTTATTGACCTATAAGCAGATATTTGAATTATTTTATTGCTCCAGGACTCTGGATGAGCTGCATTTACTGTGTGAAGGATAAAAACCATTAGCCTGAATTCTGATTTCTATAAATTGCCATTAAAAGCTTTTTTCCCCCTAAGAACTGAAATGTGCCCACCAGCCAAAACATTTTAACTTGTAAACTTTGAGGGCAATTAACCAAACCTGTGACTAATCATGTCCTTCCCCCCAAACTTTTCCAAGGACATTTGTTATACAGATACTTGTTATACTAATACTTGAACTTGTACCTTATGGTATTTGCTGTATTTTAACTCGTCACAATATTCTTGTATTTTAGTTACACTTCTGGAATTTGATACAGGTGTGTGGGTGTACGTGTGCAGCAGTTCTCAAAAGAATGTAAGAAAACCATTTTTATAAAATTGTGACTTTTTAAAAAAAAGTCTTTGTCATTTGTAAAATTAAGCAGCTTAGGGTATATTTTATAGCTGTAGCACTGATATCTGCATTAATAAATACTGTCAAAACACAATGGACCTAAGTATAAAACTTCCCTGAAAAAATCCCAATACTTTTATTATTAATATCATTGGCAAAGGTTTAAGCTGGAGGAAAAAGAGGTATCTCTATGTATTGGCAACTTTGAGTTCTGTAGATTAATGAGCAGACTTGGGTCTCCCGTGATTGGCTAATGGTCTCCATCTCCTAGCAGACTTAATTCAGGGTTTGCTTCTGCTACATCCCGCCAGTAAGGAAGCAGCAAAGGCAGAGAAGAGACCTTTTTCTCTATCAAAGGCCAGAGATGTGAGAACAAAAATTCATTCCCCTTTGATGACAAATGTAGTCCATCTGATAAATAGGATGAGAAGTCCTAGAAGGGAGAGAGAAATCGGTTAAAGGTGGGTAACTGGCCAGGTGTGGTAGGTCCCACTTGTCATTCTAACACTTTGGGGCTGAGGATCACTGGAGGATAGTTCGAGACCCTGTCTTTACAAAAAAATTTGAAAAATTAGCTGGGTGTGGTGGCACAGACCTGTATTCCTACCTACTTGGGAGGCTAAGGTGGGAGGATCACTTAAGCCCAGGACTTTGAGGCTACAATGAGCTATCATCGCACCACTGAGCTCCAGCCTGGGTGATAGAGCAAGACTGTCTCTAAGATTTAAAAAAAAAAAAAAAAAAAAAAAAAAGCGTGGGAGGGAGAGTAGTATAACTTTTCTGAATGCCAGTGTGTAACATTCTCTCATTTGTGGCCCTGTGACAGAAAGATCACCAGCCCCTTTCATTTTAGGCATCAGACCAGAGTTGTCTTGGACTGCAGTGGCACTAACGTGCTATTACATAGGTGTTTGAACATTTACACAACCCTTACTAGTGTTATAGTATGGTCTCTGTATTATAGAACCAAGTTTCATGAAAGTCACTCACTGTTAAATGAACTGGGACCTCATTCTAGGTCTCCTGAGTCATATGACATGATTCTCAGGTTATTGTTTGAAAGAGCTTTAACAGGGAAATACGGCCTATAAACAATCAGCAAAAAATGAAAAATTTGGTTATCAGGTCTCCCATGAGTCAATATTGTTTTTGACTTAGATTTTTAGGTGGAAAGAACTTGTACCATCTAACCTAGACTAGTAATTGCTGAGACAAGAGCCTAGTCTCGCTCCTACTCCCCTGAACTCAAGAGTATATATTTAAAAATATATATATATCTTTGGAGATAGATAGGTTTTGCTTTGTTGCCTAGACTGGAGTACATTGACATGATCATGGCTCACTGCAGCCTCAACCTCCTGGGCCCAAGGGATCCTTCCAACCTCAGCCCCCTGAGTAGCTGGGACTACAGCCATGTGCCATCATGCCTGGCTAATTTTTGGACTTTTTGTACAGACTGGTCTTATGTTGCCCAGGCTGGTCTTGAACTCCTAGGCTCAAGCTATCCTCCCACCTCGGTCTCATGAAGTATTGGGATTATAGGCATGAACAGCCATACCAGACCCTGAACTCAATTTTACCCATACAGCTATTTCTCACTTGGGGAAGAATCTTCTTACTAGGCAAGAGCTCTGTTAGAATCCGGGTGCCAACTAGCTTACGTGACTTTCTTTTTTTGATGGAGTCTCGCTCTTGTTGCCCAGGCTGGAGTGCAATGGCATGGTCTTGGCTCACTTCAACCTCCGCCTCCCGGGTTCAAGCAATTCTCCTGCCTCAGCCTCCCAAGTAGCTGAGACTACAGGCGCCTGCCAACATGCCTGGCTAAGTTTTGTATTTTTAGTAGAGACGGGGTTTCACCATGTTGGCCAGGCTGGTCTTGAACTCCTGACCTCAGGTGATCCACCTGCCTTGGTCTCCCAAAGTGCTGGGTTTACAGGCATGAGCCACCGTGCCCGGCCCAGTCTTGCCTTTTTGGGATACCAAGCAGATGGACTCATGTAGTATGTAACCTTCAGAGACCAGCTTCCTTCCATCAGTGAAGCGCTTTGAGTCACCCGTGTTGCTCTGTGTCAAGATTTCCTTTTTATTGCCAAGTAGTATCCCATTGCATGGACACGCCAGGTTCCCTGTTCAGCCACCCAAGGACACTGGGGTGTTTCCAGCAGGCAGAAATGATGCTGCTGTCAACATCACACCCAAGTTATGTGTGATTGTAGTTTTCCTTTCTCTAGGGCAGATAACCCAGGAGTGGACGGCCAGGTCCTCCCTAAGTGTATGTGTGACTGCGTAGGAAAACGTCCAGCCATCTCGAGTGGCTGCACCATTCTATGGGACCCATTTTTTATCTTTTATATTTGTGAATATGCTTTCAGGCTTTAAAACAAAGTAACAATTAGAACTATGTATCTCAAACTGAGTTATCAGCCAATACTATATTCAGATTCATCGTTTTATGTTTTAACAAGTTTTAGCTTTTTCTGCCATTCTATATATGAAAGAAGAACTTGGCTTAGATGTTCATAAATAGGAGCCATGTATTGCTCATTTACATCACTGTGTACTAACAGCCAAGGAGCCTGGCCGAATAAGCTGCTGGGCTTGTGAGCCATCCTGGAACCTCCATTCCTTCTCTCCCCAAGCCTTTTTGGTTCCATTGGCTAACGGGATGACTCTTTTAGCTAAGCAGGACCTTTCTAGGGAAAGCTGTACACACACCTGGTTTACTTCTGTGTGATCCTATTCACCCCAAGAGGACTGAGCAAGCCACCATACCTGGCTCTCTTGCATCAGGGTCCACAGGTCAAGTACGTCAGTCCCACAGTCTTGGGCCACTTGTAAACATGCATTGGCATATTCACCAACAACAGAATTCAGGCGATTTAGTTTGCAACCTTTTGGAGAGAAGAAATCGAGGTGGCAGCTGATAAACCCAAGTGTTGGTCCTCGTATAAGTTCTGCTTTACTCATCTAGACAGTTTCAAGAGCCATTAAATACTGACCTCACTTGGGCCAGCCCCAGGGGCTGGGGTATATATGTTGATAGGCCTTGCAGGTTACTGGTGTGCTGCTCTACCCAGCAGAGGACAAGGTACAATGGGAAGGAGGAGCCTTTAGTGGTAACCAGAGCCTTCTGAGGAGCCAGGGAGGATGTTCTAGAGGGCACCTTGAAGAAGGCACAGAGGCAGAAAAGGCCCAAGAGAGCTGGGCTGCTTGGAGAGTGCTGGCTACAGGAGCTGGGCTGGGGGCTGGTAAGGGCTGCACTGGGAAGAAATGCCAGGCCATGGAGGCTGAACGCTGTGCTGACACCACTGGCTTTTTACATGTAACAGCTGCACTGCAGCACAGCAAAATAATTTGTAGACTTCAGATACAGATATCTACGTTCTGATGCCTACAGTTTTCACTAAATAGCTGTGTGACTGTACAGCTTTCTTAACTGTCCTGAAGCCTTCTGCATCCTGTGATGACAGTGCCTACGTAATTGCAGGAATACTGACAGGACTGAGACTAAACTCCAGCAAAGCAGCCAGCACAGAGCAATTGAGCGTATCTAACACAGGCGCAGGCTGCCTCCTCCTCCCAGGGAGCTGCACTAGGGAAGGCTGGAGTGAGGTATCTGGGGATTGTGCCAGGTTAGTTTGGAAAGAGGGGCTGGGGGTAGGAGAAAAGGCTCAGGAGGCTGCAAATAGGACAGTGAGGGCTGGCAGGAGGTGGACCACAGAATCGTATGAAAGAGAAAGCATGAGGATGTGAGCAACTGGACATGGTCACAGGAGGACCTGTGCTGGCCCAGGCTCTACGTCAGAGAGAAGAAACTATTTGCCAGTTTTGACTCACACATGGGATCAACTGTCCATTTCTAAAATTCACCTGGATTATAACTAGCTACCTCATTCTTACAAAAAATTTTTAAAAATTAGTTGAGCATGGTGGCACATGCCTGTGTGCTACTTGGAAGGCTGGGGCAAGAGGATCTCTGAGCCCAGAATTCGAGGCTGCAGTGAGCTGTAAGCAAGCCACTGCACTCCAGCTTGGGTGACACAGCAAGACCGTCTCAAAAAATAACCAGCTGAATTTCTAGGGGTACGAGTTATTGAGATGTAACCTCTCCTCTACATGCTTTGCTCATTGCTGAGTTTTTAAAAAGTCTGCACTGGGCTACATTCAAGGATGGAAAGAGGAAATGAAATTAAACATTGAGAATGTCATATATTCTTTCCCTAGGAAACAGTAAACAAAAAGATGTCTAAACAGCTTCTGTGGACCAAGCTATATAACATTCATCCCCTTCTATTAAAGCCAAGACAACATTGTCCCCCAAATCAGTTATGGCTGCAAGCCCAGAAGCAAGCTAGGGGGTCTGGAGGTGTCTCCAGTGGAGCTTTGTGGGCCTTTAGGCCTCCCCGCAGAACACTCTGGTATCTCATGCACAGCATTAGGGGCCCTCTGCCCTGATGTGATGCCCAGAACCTACTGCCACCATGCCCCACAGGCTGGGGTTTCTCCCCACGTTTGTGCCTCCAGTGTGTGGCACCCCTTGACATATGCTGTGTGTGACTTCAGAAGGCGTTGGATTCTCCTTTAAGGATGAGAGGCCCTTTGAGAGCAGGGGACATAGCTACAACTCAACAGTAAACTCATGTAACAGTAAGTACTTGAGCTCTGAAGTCACACTACTGGATTTGATTCCTGGTTCTGTCATTGGCTGTGTGATCTTGGGCAGGTTACTTAACCTAAGACTCAATTTCTCCACTGGTAAAGTAGGGACAATAACAGTCTTCCATAAAGATGTGGTATGGTGCTGTAGTGTGTATATGACACATCTGGTGTGCTGAAAATGGGCCCAGAAATCTACCTACAAATACTGTTTGAGTCACACTATGCTTTGAGAAATAGCTGTTCTGTGTTGCAAGGCCAATAATTTGTCCTAGAATGTTGAGTTCTGAGCAGCTTAGAAAACTTCCATAATGCACATTTTCAACCATTAACATACAGCTGACCCTTGAACAATGCAGGTTTGAACCGTGAAGGTCCACTTATATGCAGGTTTTTCAACCAAAGGTGGTTTGAAAACACAGCACTTGAGGGATGTGAAACCTGAGTACACAGAGTGCCAGTGACTCCTATCCCATCTCCCATGGGCCAGAAAAAAAAGCCCCAGGTGTAGACCGCTGAGTCAAGGCACAGCAGCCCTCCAGTCCCAGCCCCGACAGAGCAACCCCTAGTCCCAGCCCTGACAGAGCACCTCCCAGTCCCAGCCCCCACAGAGCCCCACAACTCTGCACAGTTCTCAGTGGGCTGCATGTGCACCCTGGAGTTTGGCAATTGTAAAGGTCAGCAGACGTGAGGCCTGTGGTTCCCTCCTGACTATCCAAAGCCAGAATCCCTTTCCTATGTCAAAAAAGGGATCAGGTATAACATAAATGGAAGCTGTTGATGAATGGACATACAGAGACCCTAAGAAACAGAAGCCCCCAGGCAGGAAACCACTGCCTATCAGTTCTTCCCTCAGTGTTCCTAGCCAGGTTTGCTGAGATTGGCTGTGGTTTGTTTACCTTGTATGATGCACTGTTTTTCCCAGGCTGTTTCACAAAGTGGGGTCGGCGTGATGAGAATGACTCGATTCTCAGGGACGTCCACAGACTTCAGGTACTGCACCATGCTCTTTAAATTTGCAGCATACTCATCCAGGGCGATGTGCTGCTTGGGATTCTCATCTGTTCAGGAGAAACATGAGTACTCACCAAATGCACATTTATTATAAGTGACAACAATTGAGGTGAACACACTTCTGCAAATGTCTGTGATTCATGATGTCACTGGGGAATTAACACCAACGACACAAAGTGAAGGTTTTCTCCTTAATGAATTAAAATGTATAGTTCTTCATAAACAAGACTTCAAAGGCTCTGACTAGGGGCACTATAAGTACTTTTTTTTTTTTTGAGACAGTGTCTTGCTCTGTTGCTAGGCGCCAGGCTGGAGTGCAGTGGCGTGATCTCGGCTCACTGTAACCTCCACCTCCCGGGTTCAAGCAATTCTCCTGCCTCAGCCTTCCGAGTAGCTGGGACCACAGGTGTGCGCCACCACGCCCAGCTAATTTTTGTATTTTTTAGTAGAGATGGGGTTTCACCGTGGTCTCGATATCTTGACCTCGTGATCTGCCTGCCTCGGCCTCCCAAAGTGCTGGGATTACAGGCGTGAGTCAAAGCACTCTTGTATTTTCGTCACTAGTGTCCAGATGGTTGTTAAATCAATGAGGTTGAATTTGTAAAGCAATTTGAGAGCCCAGCCTGTTGAGTGAGACAGCCTAGGTTCGAATCCTGGCTTTGTCACTCCTTGCTACAGAACCACAGATAAATAGTAAGCCTTTCTGTACCTTATTGGTAAAATGAGGATGATAATAGGGTCTCCCTCCTAGGACTGAAAATCAAAATAGCTAAGAGTTTACAGCACTGAGCAGGGTGCCTTCACGAAGCAAGCACTCGGTCTAAACAAATGCACCCATGACTGCTACCTCTGTTACTGCAAAGGAGTATTTTCTAGATAGGCTCCCTCAAGTATTACAAGGGTCACTGTAGGCCATTTGCTAACCATCTATAAATACCCGTAAAGAAAAAAAGTCACCAATGGGCCGGGTACGGTGGCTCAAGCCTGTAATCCCAGCACTTTGGGAGGCCGAGGCGGGTGGATCACGAAGTCAAGAGATGAGACCATCCTGGTCAACATGGTGAAACCCCGTCTCTACTAAAAATACAAAAAATTAGCTGGGCATGGTGGCGCATGCCTGTAATCCCAGCCATTCAGGAGGCTGAGGCAGGAGAATTGCCTGAACCCAGGAGGCGGAGGTTGCGGTGAGCCAAGATCGCGCCATTGCACTCCAGCCTGGGTAACAAGAGTGAAACTCCGTATCAAAAAAAAAAAAAAAAAAAAAAAAAGTCACCAATGATCCTACCACTCAGAAAACCACTGTTGGCATTTGGATGTATATCTTTCCAGTCTTTTCAGGAAGATATGTACACTTTAAATAAAAATGAATTTGCACTGAAGATTATATTCACATTGAAGACTTTATATTTTGCTTTTTTTCTACAGATTGTTTTAGAGACAGGTTGTTGCTCCATCTCCCAGGCTAGAGTGTAGTAGCGTGATCACAGCTCACTGTAACCTTGAACTCCTGGGTCCAAGTGATCCGCCCACCTCAGCTTCCCAAGTAGCTGGGACTACAGGCATGTGTAACTACACTTGGCAAATTTCGCCGTTGTTGAGACAAGGGTCTCTCTCTGTTGCCCAGGCTGGTCTCAAACTCCTGGCCTCAAACAATCCTCCCACCTTGGCCTCACTCCCAGTGTTGGGATTACAGGCATAAGCCACCATGCCTGGCTCACATAACATATTATGAGCTTTTCTGTGTCCATAAATAGTCCTCAAAAAAAAATGATACATTTTTTTGTATCATTGTAGGGTGACCACATGGTGTTTGTTTTGTTACTGTACAGCTTCTAATCTGCTGTTTTAAATAGCAATACACAGCTGGGCATGGTGGCTCACACCTGAAATCCTAGCACTTTGGGAGGCAGAGGCAGGTGGATCACCTGAGGTCAGGAGTTTGAGACCAGCCTGGCCAATATGGCAAAATCCCATCTCTACTAAAAATATAAAAACAGCTGGGCATGGTGGCGCGTGCCTGAATCCCAACTACTCAGGAGGCTAAGGCAGAGAATCGCTTGAACCTGGGAGGTTGAGGTTGCAGTGAGCCGAGATCGTGTCACTTCACTCCAGCCTAGGCAAAAGGTCAAAACTCCATCTCAAAAAAATAAGTAGCAATACACAGCAATCTCTGCACACATATCTGGCTGCATTTCTGAGTACTTCCTTAGGCTGAATTTCTACATGTGGGCAGTCACTTGACCCTAGTGTCACTCAGCTTTCCAGAAGGATTATAAGCTCTTCTCCCTCCAAGAATGAAGAGTTCCAATCTAATTTCATGCCTGTCGGCTATAAGCATTATTGCTTCATACTGCTTTTGAGTCAAAAATCAAAATATCTTGTTTTAATTGGCATTTTTTTTGTAAGTTTTCACACATTTTCAAATATGTATTTGCTGTTAAAATTTCTCCTTTTACCTGGTCCTGTCCTTTGCCCGTGTTTTCTATTGGAGTGTTTGTCTTCATTTCTACACCGAAGATACTACTCTTTTGTCTGTCACGATTTTCAGGTATTTTCCTTAACATTGTTTTCTCTTCCAGTTTTTTCTAACCTATTTTAAATTTACTTCATAAACCTGTTTTTCCTTTGTGGCTCCCTCCACTGCTTTTATACTTAAGTGTTTTTCCTTATCCTAAATTTGGTAAAAATGTATCTTTTTAAAAAATGCTGTTTTGAGTTTTCTTAGAGTTTTTGGTGCAAGATACAAAGTGAAGATTAATTTCTCCCCCAATTTAATGGTTAGCATGCAGTCTCTACTGATGCCTGTAATCTATAGAATCTTTCTCTGAGAGCAAGAATTTCTCTTACTGCAGTTGGTGTTCCTTCATGTCCAGCCCCACCTTAGAGGTCCCCCTCACTGTGCCTATAAATAGCTTTCCACACCACTTCTGTGACACAGGTAGGGGCACAAAAGAAATCTCTGGAAGGTGACTACCTAACACCCTAAAACAAAGGCTGACTTTTCTCGTTTACAGCATGCAGAAGGCTCTTCTTTCAAGAGTAGAACAGGAAGAGAGAAAGGCCTCTTACATGGCTAGCTTTGCTCTAGTCACAGCAGCAATTCTTTAGCAAACAAGGAGAGTCCACCTCCTTTTCCAAACCCACGTTCACCATAACCCAGGATTCAGGCCTAACCTAGGTCAGGGTGGCTGCTGCCCCGAGATACACCTCCTAAGACCCCCCAGCTGCATCAGTGTCATGCAAACCACAGGTGTACTTAAGCTTTCTGCTGCCAAATGCATCAACTAAAGAGAGAAACATTAAAAACTTAGCATAGCACTAACAGACTCTAGAAAATATTTAAGTGTTTGCAAGATTAGAACTGCCAGCAACCGAAGCATGTAGAAACTGAGTTGAGAATAAAATCCACTGGCTTTAAAGCCAGAAATACATATAAACTCAAGGAACTCTTAAGTTTGGCAAAACTATCTATTGGGAGAAAGTAAACAGTTGAAAAACGTATATTACATGTAAGTTTGCTGCAACATAAAAATGATTAAAGTGAGCCAGAAAAACACAAAAACGCCTTTACCTTTTAGTGCACTGTCATTGGCCCCAAAGAATACTGTAACAGCTACTGGGGCGTCCAAGCTGTTTCCTTTCCTGATTAATCTTGGAAGGATAATTTTGGCCCATCTGGTATTATAACCTGAAAATCCACGATTCAGAACATCACATTTTCTGAAATGAAAAATTTTAAAAACATGAATTGTGGGAAAGAAGTTACAGTCCCAGTAACCAACCTTTAGTGAGGGTGTGCTCTCTGGGATTCTCAGCCTGTCATGTGTCTCTGAGGCCGCCCCAGGTTTCACTTTGAAAGAAGCAAGTACATAGTTGAAGCATGCTAATCTTCCTTAAGCCAAAGATACAGGTAAATATGCCATACTCCTCTGTGAGAAAACATAAGTAATTACATATAAAGGGGCTGTGATTAATTAAGTCTGCAGACTGCCTGACTTCAGGCACGGTATAGTGGGGTGCTTTTAAAATGGAGTTCACAACAGACAGTTATTAATCTGAGCAAGTATCTCAGGTAAAAAGTTACTAATATGCTGTAACTTAAAATAGTCTCAGAAACTAAATTAAATAGACCAGGCACAGTGGCTCACGCCTATAATCCCGGCAGTTTGGGAGGCCGAGGTGGGTGGATCACGAGATCAGGAGTTCAAGACCAGCCTGACGAACATGGTGAAACCTCATCTCTACTAAAAATACAAAAATTAGCTGGGCATGGTAGCAGGCACCTGTAATCCCAACCACTCAGGAGGCTGAGGCAGGAGAATCACTTGAACCTGGGAGGCAGAGGTTGTGGTGAGCTGAGATCGTGCCACTGCACTCCAGTCTGGGCGACAGAGCAAGACTGTCTCAAAAACCAAAAAAAAAAACCGATTTAAATAGTCTATGGAAGATTTGATTTCTAGTTTTGATTAGTGTTAATATATTAGTTGGTTTCAACTTAAACCAGTTCATAGGCTTGTTTCCTTCTTAAAAACAGTTGGATTCACAGTACTGTAGGTGAAATGAAAAAAGAAAAAAGGCCAGGTTGCCTGGATTTGTTTCTCAGCTCCGTCTGTGACTAGGCATGACCCTGGACATGCCACTCCTTCCTCACATGTAAAGTGAGGAGAATCCCAGTTCAGGATTGCATCAGGCAGATTTAAAACCCCTCAGATGGTACCAGTCACATAAGTGGGACTCTTTTTCTTAGTCTTGGTAAAACGATATGATCTGGGATTTGCTTTAGAATAATCCATAGTAGGAGGCATGGATGGGCTCATTTCACTCTTTGATTCTGTAGATGTTTAAAGTTGTCCATAAAGTTTTCTTTTCTTTCTTTTTTTTTTTGAGATGGAGTTTCGCTGTTGTTACCCAGACTGGAGTGCAATGGCAAGATCTCGGCTCACCGCAACCTCCGCCTCCTGGGTTCAAGCAATTCTCCCGCCTCAGCCTCCTGAGTAGCTGGGCCTACAGGTGCGCGCACCACCATGCCCAGCTAATTTTTGCATTTTTAGTAGAGATGGGGTTTCACCTTGTCGACCAGGATGGTCTCGATCTCTTGACCTCGTGATCCACCCGCCTCGGCCTCCCAAAGTGCTGGGATTACAGGTGTGAGCCACCGTGCCCGGCTCACCATAAAGTTTTCTTAAAATGAATCCTGGTGGTTCAATTTACGATTAGTCAATCAGTATAGTTAATTTTGGTGTATAGTTCAAATTCCTACAGATGTGTAAGCAGAGAAGCTGAGGCAGCAGTGGAGCACAGGCCACAATGTCAGGCAGTGGGCTCCAAAGCAGCACACGAGGACGCTTTTTATGACACTACTCAAGAGTTCTCAGGCAGCGTTTATAAAGTGGGGAACAAGTGAAACTCAGCCTTATTTCTTTATTTTTTTTTCTCAGCCTCATTTCTAAGTAAGATTGTTTTTGTATGTAATGATTACAAAATGCTGACTAGCCTGTTTACATAGTGAAATTACAGTACTTTAAAATGAAGTGCTGGGCTGGGTATGGTGGCACATGCCTGTAGGTCTCAGCCACTCAGGAGGCTGAGGTGGGATGATGGCTTGAGCCCCAGAAGTCGGGGCTGCAGTAAGCCCTGATCACACTACTGCACTCCAGCCTAGGTGAGAGACCCTGTCTCAAAAACCACAAAAAACCAAAACGAAGTGTGGTGGAATTGTGACAAGGCGAGTCTGTCTTAGTCACGGCAGCACTTCCAAAAAAAAAAAAAAAAAAAAAAAAAAAAAAATAGCTTCCTGCCAGTGTGGTGTAGCAGTAAAACTGCAAGTTCTGCGATCACAGCGGCTGGGACTTACATCTGTGTGCCCTTGACTGGCAAAGAGGCACTGGCCGTTTACTTAATTTGAGTCTACCCAGTCATCAGAGCTCAACCCTAAAATATCTAACTGGTCAGACGGAGTGAAGATTAAATGTTTTCTGTTCCTTCTCCTATACACTAGGAAAGGCAAGCAAAATTAACAAAGGAGTAATGTTCTGTTCAGAACTACCCTTCATTCTCTTCCCAAGATAATGACATCTTCCCTCCATCCATAAGTACTCAAGTATCGGAAACCATTCTCACCTGACCAGCTTGTCAGCCAGCGATGCTCCCCATCCACCCTGCTGGAAGGAAAACTGGAGAAAGAAAAGCCCATTATTACTACAAATGACTGACCGGTCATTTCAGCAAGGGTTGTTCTGATCCGAAATGCCTTTTGTTTTCCCTGCCCTCTTCTTGGCTTTTGTGCCTTGATTCACTCTGGGGAGGTCATTCTGGGGATTACAGGTAAGTACACCTGGCAGCACTTTAGCAGAGGGGGATTTTTCTTTATCAATTGAAAGCTAAACAGCCTGTAATCCCAGCACTTTGGGAGGCCGTGGCCGGTGGATCACCTGAGGTCAGGAGTTCGACACCAGCCTGGTCAACGTGGCGAAACCCCGTCTCTACTAAAAATACAAAAATTAGCCCGGTGTGGCGCCCGTCTATAATCCCAGCTACTTAGGAGGCCGAGGCAGGAGAAACGCTTGAACCCGGAAGGCGGAGGTGGCAGTGAGCCGAGACCTCGACACTGCACTCCAGCCTGGGCGACACAGCGAGACTCCGTCTCAGAGAACAAAAAAAAGCTAAACAGAAATCCAAGTTCAGGAGATAAAGTCAACTACAAGTCCAATGAGAAAATGAAGCCCATGTTACCTCAGTGGTTACGGAGCGGACGGTGAACATTTCTCACACGCATTCCCGTGCAATTGGGGAAGCCCTGACTGCCCCATATGCCTAAAAATAACGTTGCCAGTTACTGGCATATACACAAAAACCTGGTGAAGCAAGTCCTGAGAAGAGGACACACACAGGAATGGACTTTCCACTCCCTCCCTGAAGAACCTGCATTTAGAAGATCGTCCCTTTACGGGAGGTGAGATCTTGGATGAATAGATGATCCTTTTCTACCTAATTCTTGAAGGCATTTTACTTCTAAGGTCAACCTCTGACGGCCCCACCTGTGCCCGCGGGGAGTGCGACGAGCGGGTTCACAGCGCCTCCGCCTACAGCCTGCCGCGGGGCCTCCTGGGACACAACGGGCGCCCGGAGCCGCTCGCCTGGACCCGGATGGGAACCGTTGCCGCCCAGGACGGCGCGGAGGGGACGACCGCATATCTCGACCCAGGTGGGAAGGCGGCACGGGACGAGCAGCGCGGCCGGGTCCCCTCGCGTCTGTGCCGGAAGCGCGGGCTCTCACAGGGACCTTCTTGGCTTCCGGGATGCCGCCGGCCGGCAAAGCGCAGCCACTGGGGGACCCGCCGCCCCTCCAGGGTCGCCACGGGCGTGGCCAGGTTTCCGCCCCACCCGTTTCCTGGGTCGCAGAGGACGGCGAGGAGCCCCGGCCGGCTGTGCAGCAACCCCGCAGGGAGGCCAGGGCGAGAGGCTGAGCGTCCGCGTGGCGGTACCTGGGTGATGGAGTCCCCGAAGAGCAATACGCGAGGCCAGAGCAGGGCGCTTCCGCAGCCCGCGGCCTCGCACAGCGCCATGGAACCGCAGGCCGGGGCGGGGCCGCCAGTTCGGCGAGGCGCCTGCGCAGTGGCCGCCCGTGGGTTGCGGGAGCCTGGCTGGTCCCGCACCTAGGCGGGCGCGAAGCCCATGGCCAATTGGAGTCTGCCAGAAGCTCCGCCTCCGCGATCGTTCACCCACAGCGAGACTGCCCCCAGGGTGCCCGGAGCCCG
Organism: Saguinus oedipus; assembly: GCA_031835075.1. Classification (NCBI taxonomy): domain Eukaryota; kingdom Metazoa; phylum Chordata; class Mammalia; order Primates; family Cebidae; genus Saguinus; species Saguinus oedipus. Next base: position 107,233,926 of record CM063183.1, read on the forward strand.
CTCCCCGCCGCGTGGGTCCCGGAAGGAAATCGGTTCGGGGGCGCTGCCCTAAGCCCACCCTGCGCTGGGCGGGCGCAGGTGCGTTCGGCAAAGGGCAGCAGTGTGACCCCCGGACGCGCGGCGGGCAGCGCTGCTGGCCCTCGGTCGGGCATGGGGCTGTTCCCATGGCCCCCCCGGATGTTCCAGTCCCCCTGGAAGAGGTCGTGGGGTGCGCACGCGGCCTCCTGCGCCGGGCGTCACTCTGGAGGGCCGGTAACACGCAGGACGCAGGCGCTGCGGAAACCCTGGCTGTACCTCGTGGTTCTGCGAATGACGAGGGAAAGCAGCTGCACGTTCCAAGCGTCCCGCTAGCGGCTTCTCTTTTCTCTGCCGTTGGGTGGATGCGCGGACACGGAGCACGACTTATTTCCAAAGGATTCATCTGTTGAATAAAACGTGGTTGTAATGCAACGTTCTTACCTTAGCTGTGCAATGAAGTGCAGTGGCCGAGCTAAAAACCAGTGGGAAGGTCGCCCTGAAACCACAGAGCTGTAGATGAATAATAGAAGGGCCTGGGGAGCCGGCGCAGAGGCGGACCCTGCTCCCTGGGGCGGGCTATGGGCGCAGAGCATGACCTAATAGCTTGGATCACCTGAGCGATCTTTACAAACAAGATCCAATCAAAGGCCCTCACTCCAGCCCAATTAACTCACCTCCTGGTAGCAGGACTTGGACACAGGTGCACTTGTAATGCACCCCACGTGATTCCCACGGGCAGCCCAGATTAAGAGCCCCTGATAGAGCAAGCAAGAGTGGCTGCACTTCACCCTTATCACAAGGCCTTCATTAAGGCCTTCAGGCAGCAGAGGCTTGAAGCCAGGTCTGTTAAGTGCGACTAAACATCCTTATGAACTCAAATTGGTTACCCCAGGGAGACGGGTAGCCAGTAGCGGTTGCTATCAGCAGATCTGGATGGTTTCAAGGGGAGCTGCACATATGCCTGGAAGAAGATCTATAAATTCAAAAATAATGGGCAGTTTATTTAGTAGTTAGTTCTAGAATAATGGACAAATTAATTGGCAATTTAGCAGTATTCAGGCTGTTGGAATAAAGGTCATTTGACATAAAAAGTAAACACGCACCCTCAGAGAAACTAATGCATTTTATTTTAAGTAACAGAAGTAGAATCAAGTATGTTGTTTAAAGGTTTAACATATACAGTCATAGGTTCTCAGTGAACTGGTGTCAGGGCCTCATATAGTCTCTGTGCAGCGAGTTCCACCATTTCTCGGAGGGATTCATCATCTTCACTTCCTTCTTCACATTCTACAGTCTGAAAATGAAGGCATAAATAAGACTTTAATTATTAGAATTAAGTCTATAATGATTATACGGAAGATAAATGAATGCTCTTTAAAAAAGTCATTTCATAAAAAATTAGCCAGGTGTGGTAGCATGTGCCTGTGGTCCCAGATACTCAAGAGAGGATCACTGAGCTCGAGGTTGATGCCGCAGCGAGCTGACTGCACCACTGCACTCCAGCCTGGGCGGCACAACAAGACCTAGTTTCAAAAAAAGAACAATCATCTGTGTGGGCAGAGGTCACAGTGGAACTGATTGCCCTGAAACAGAACAGCTGCCCCGCACACTTGTGGGCGTGCAGCTGGGGGCGGTGCTTCCTCACAGCACGATGGGTCGAATTAGGGAAAGACTGGGGAAAAGTCTAGTAAACTACATTTACATTAAAGCCCACATTTTGGTCCAGTAAATGATACTCCAGGGAAGTTTGTGCCACACAAATTACTTGGCAAGGAATAGATGTGGCCATCTACTCAATATTTGGTATTAAATTTGAGTTAAACTCACCAATAAACTTCTAGTTATTATTATTATTTTTTGAGATGGAGTCTTACCCTGTTGCCCAGGCTGGAGTGCAATGGCGCAATCTTGGCTCACTGCAACCTCTGCCTCTCAAGTTCAAGCAATTCTCCTGCTTCAGCCTCCTAAGCAGCTGGGATTATAAGCGTATGCCACCACACCCGGCTAATTTTTGCATTTTTAGTAGAGATGTGGTTTCACCATGTTGGCCAGGCTGGTCTCGAACTTGAGACCTCACGATCCACCCTCTTTGGCCTCCCAAAGTGCTGGGATTACAGGCAGGAGCCACCTCGCCCGGCCGTTACTTCATTTTTATTAGACAGCAGTGATGTGATCTCAGCTCAGTGTGACCTCTGCCTCCTGGGTTCTCCTGCCTCAGCCTCCCGAGTAGCTGGGACTACAGGCATACCACCACGCCCAGCTAATTTTTGTATTTTTAGTAGAAATGGGGTTTCACCATGTTGGCTAGGCTGGTCCCAAACTCTTGACCTCAGATGATCTGCCCACCTTGGCCTCCAAAAGTGTTGACATTACAGGCATAAACCACTGCAACTGGCCTCTACTTTTTTTTTTTTTTTTTTGAGACGGAGTCTTGCTGTCAACAGGGCTGGGTGCAATGGCGCAATCTTGGCTCACTGCAAATTCCACCTCGCGGGTTCAAGCAATTCTCCTGCCTCAGCCTCCTAAGTAGCTGGGATTATAGAGGCGCACCAACACATCCAGCTAATTTTTTGTATATTTAGTAGAGACAGATTTACCACATTGGCCAGGCTTGTCTCGAACTCCTGACCTTGTGATCCGCTTACCTTGGCCTCCCAAAGTGCTGGGATTACAGGCATGAGCCACCCTGCCCGGCCTGTAGTTACTTCTTAAAGCTCAATTATAAAACACTATATATTTTTAAAAAACGTTTTTATCATACCATAAATATTCCCCATTAAAAACTTAGGAGAGGAAAACACCACCTCTGACCTAATGATAACTATGGTTACCATTTCAATGTAGTAACTGCCTAGACTTTTTATATCTATATTACAAACGAAAATGGGATAATTTCTCATATGTGCCATCTTGTACTTTTTTTCACTCAACAGTGTATAGTGGACAACTCTGCACATTACTAAACCTGCATCTTTTTTTGGTACAAATGTATGGGGTACCTGTGCAGTTTTGTTACACGCACAGAGAGCCCAAGGGACTGGTCAGGGCTTCTAGGGCACCTGTCACCTGGAGAGCAGACACTGTGCCATCAGCCCCCACCCCTGCTCACTTCTGAGTTTCCACTCTCTATGGCCATGTGTGTACATATTTTTAGTATAAATGAGAAGATGGGATACCTCATTTTCTGTGCCTGGCTTATTTCACTAAAGACCTCCATTTCCATCCGTGTTGCTGCAGAAGACCTAATTTCATTCCTTTTTTATGGCTGAATAGTACTCCATTGTGTACATATGCCATTTTCCTTATCCATTCTTCTGCTGATGGAAACTTAGGTTTAAGGCCGTATATTTGCTGTTGTGAATTGTGATGCAATTAACATAGGAGTGCAGGTGTTTTTTGTTTTTTTCCCAGATGAAGTTTTGCTCTTGTTGCCAGGCTGGAGGGCAATGGTGCCATCTCGGCTCACTGCAACCTCTGCCTCCCGGGTTCGAGGGATTCTCCTGCTTCAGTCTCCTGAGTAGCAGGGATTACAGACACCCGCCATCATGCCTGGCTAATTCTTTTTGTATATTTGTAGAGATGGGGTTTCACCATATTGGGCAGGCTGGTCTTGAACTCCTGACCTCAGGTGATCTGCCCACCTTGGCCTCACAAAGTGCTGGGATTACAGGTGTGAGCCACTGTGCATGGCCACAGGTATCTTTTTGATATATTGATTTATCCTTTGGATAGGATCCAGTAGTGGGACTGCTCTGTCAAATGGCAGTTTATTTTCATTTTTTTGAGAAATCTCCAAACTGCGTTCCATTGAGGTTGTAGGAATTCACAATCCTGGCAGCAGTGTGTAAGGCTCCCTTTCCCTGCCTGTCAACGTGTTATTTTTTGTTTAGTAATAGCCACTTTGGGGTAGGAGGGCATCTCACTGGTTTTCATTTATATTTCTCTGATCATTAGTGATGTTGAACATTTCTTCTTATACATGTTGGCCATTTGTATGTCTTCTTTTTTTTTTTTTGAGACGGGGTCTTACTCTGTTGCCCCAGCCAGAGTGCAGTGGTGCAATCTTGGCTCACTGCAGCTTCAACCTCCTGGGCTCAACCCAAGTAGCTGGGATTACAGGCACATGCTACTGTGACTCTTTTTTTTTTTTTTTTGTAGAGATGAAGTCTTACTATGTTGCCGGGCTGGTCTTGAACTCCTGGGCTCATGTGAGCCTTCTGCCTCAGCCTCCTAAAGTGTTGGGACTATACGCATGAGCTATCATGCCCAGCTTGTATGTCTTCTTTTGAAAAATGTTTATTTGCCGGGTACGGCGGTGCGTGCCTGTAGTCCCAGCTACTCGGGAGGCTGAGGTGGGAGGACTGCTTGAGCCCAGTTCTGGGCTGTAGCGCGCTATGCCGACTGGGTGTCAGCACTAGGTTCAGCATCAATATGGTGACCTCTCGGGAGTGTGGGACCACCAGGTTGCCTAAGGAGGGGTGAACTGGCGCAGGTCGGGAGCAGGTCAAAACCCCCATGCTCATCAGTAGTGGATCGCACCTGTGAAGAGCCACTGCACTCCAGCCTGGGCAACATAGCGAGAACCCGTCTCTCTAAAAAAAAAAGAAAAAGAAAAAGAAAAATGTTTATTCATGGCTTGCCCATTTTTTTTTATTTTTTAAATGGAGTCTTGCGCTGTCACCCAGTCTGGAGTGCAGTGGTGTGATCTCGGCTCACTGCAACCTGTCTCTTGGGTTCAAGAAATTCTCTTGCCTCAGTCTCCCGAGAAGCTGGGAGTACAGGTGTGCACCACCATGCCGGCTAATTTTTGTCTTTTTAGTAGAGACAGGGTTACACCATGTTGGCCAGGCCGGTCTTGAACTCCTGACTTCGGGTGATCCACCTGCCTTGGCCTCCCAAAGTAATAGAATTACAGGCGTGAGCCTCCATGCCAGGCCCTTTGCCCACTTCTTAATGGGATTATTTGTGGTTTTGTTGTTGCTGTTGAGTTCCTTATATATTCTGAATATTAGTCCCCTGTAAGATGACAGTTTGTAAACATTTTATCCCATTCAATGGGTGTCTTGTTCCTGTGTTCTTTTTTTTTTCTTTTTTGAGATGGTGTTTCACTCTTTTTCCCAAGGCTGTAATGTAGTGGCGCAACCTCAGCTTGCTGCAACCTCCACCTCCTGGATTTAAGCGATTCTCCTGCCTCAGCCTCCTGTGTAGCTGGGACTACAGGCACATGCCACCACGCCCAGCTAATTTTTGCATTTTTAGTAGAGATGGGGTTTCACCATGTTGTCAAGGCTGGTCTTGAACTCCTGACCCCAAGTGAGCTGCTGGCCTTGGCACCCCAAAGTGCTGGGATTACAGGTGTGAGCCACTGTGCTTGGCCTGTGTTGATTACCTCTTTTGCTGTGCAGAAACTTTTAAGTCTCATTTGTCTCTTTTTGTTGCCTGTGCTTTTGAAGTCTTTGCCTAGACCAATGTCCCAAAGAGTTTTCCTTTGCTTTTCTTCTAGTACTTTTATAGTTTTGGGTTTTATGTTTAAGTCTTGAATCCATCTTGAGATGATTTTTGTATACAGGGGTCCAGTTTCATCTACATAAGGCAATCTAATTTTCTAGCCCCATTTAATTGAAGAGTTATCAGCTTTGTCAAAGGGCAGTTGGCTATACATATTTGGCTTTATTTCTATGTTCTGTATTCTGTTCAACTGATGTATGTGTATATTTTTATACCGGTTCCATGCTGTTTGGTTACTCTCGCTTTGTAAGTATGATCTGCAGTCAGGTAATGCGCTGCCTCCAGCTTTGTTCTTATTGCTCAGGACTGCTGGGGCTATCCTTTTTTTTTTTTTTGGCTCTTTTTGGTTCCATATAAATTTTAGGATGGTTTTTTCTAATTGTATACAAAAGGACATTGTTATTTGGATAGGAATTGCTTTGTGCAGTATGGTTATTTTAATACTGATTCTCCTGAGTCATGAGCACGGGATGCTTTTCTGTTTGCATGTGGCATCTATAATTTCTTGCATCCGTGGTTTTTAGTTTTCTTTGTAGAGATCGTTCACCTCCTGGGTTACATTTATTCCTGGGTTTGGTTTTTGTTTTCTTGTAGCGACTGTAGGTGGGACTGCCGTCTTGATTTCTCAGCTGGGTTGTCACTGGTGTGTTGAAATGCTACTTTTTTACATTGATTTATTAATCAAACATAAGAGTTTTGGGGTGGTGTCTTTCGTTTTTTCTAGATATAAGATCATATTGTCAGCAAACAAGAATGATGTGACCTCCTTCTTTCTAGTCTGGATGCCTTTTCTTTCTTTCTCTTGCCTGCTGTACCATCATTCCTGGTAACTCAATATGTATATTATTCCAAGTATAAGGATATGCCATGTACGTTCAGTTATTTTCTCCCTTACTCTTGGATATTTACATTTCTTGCCATTTTTTGAAATGCTAAAATAGACATCCTTTTATATAAACTTTGCTCACTTGTCTAATTGTTATCTTTGGTTAAATTCAGTAAATGGAATTGTAGATAAAAGGCCTGACTTTTTTTTTTTTCCTCCAGAGACAGAGTCTTGCTCTGCTGCCCAGGCTGGAGTACAGTGTGTGATCGTAGCCCACTGCAGCCTAAACCCCTGGGCTCAAGTGATCCTCCCACGCAGCATCTGAAATAGCTGGAATTCCACGGGACCTACTTTTTAAAAGCTTTTGATGCACCCCACCACACTGCTTTTCAGAAACAATGAATGTGCTGCCTAATTTATACTCTCTCTCCCCATTCCTCCCATCGCACCTGAAAATAACTATTCCCTATTCTTTCACCATCGCTGGGTCACATCACTCTCTCGAATCTGTGCCAGTTCGCTAAGCATGATACAGCACTTTCAATGCGTACTTCCTCATGGAAACCAAACGTCGTATTTTTCTCACTCATAAGTGGGAGCTAAGCTACGGGGATGCAAAGGCATAAGAGTGACACAGTGGACTTTGGGGACCCAAGAGGAAAGAGTGGGATGGGGTGAGGGATAAGAGACTACAAACTAGGTGCAGTGTACACTGCACAGGTGATGGGTGGAGTCTCACAGATCACCACTGAAGAGTGTATCCACGTAACCAACACCACCTGCTCCCCAAACCCTATGGAAATAAATGAAACAGAAAAAAAAGTGTACTTCCTCTTACTATGAATGGATCTGAACATTAGTTTTCTGTTTACTGGCTATCTATATTTATTCCCTAGTGAACTCCTTGTTTCTAGCTTATTTTCCTATTAAGGTAAAAGCTAATTTTATTATTAGATTAGCTATAAATTAGATACTATTTATAATTTTATTAAATAAATAGATATAGAGAATCTATGTAGTCAAAAAACATATGAAAGAAAATCACAGCGTAGGTTACTTATTTGGAACTATTCTAATCTTCAAAAACAACCTGTGAGGAAGATATCTTTGTTCATCTTGGGAATGATTCACGCAGGGGCTGCGGGGAGACAGGAGCAGGCCCCACACTCTCAAACCTTTTTTTTTTTTGAGATGGAGTTTCAGTCTTGTTGCCCAGGCTGCAGCAGTGCAATGGCGCAGTCTCAGTTCATTGCAACCTCCGCCTCCTGGGTTCAAACAATTCTCCTGTCTCAGCATCCCGAGTAGCTGGGATTACAGGCATGCGCCACCACGCCTGGCTAATTTTGTATTTTTAGTAGAGATGAGGTTTCTCCATGTTGGTCAGGCTGGTCTCAAACTCCTGACCTCACATGATCTGCCCTCCTTGGCCTCCCAAAGTGCTGGGATTACAGGCGTGAGCCACCTCGCCCAGCCTCTCAAACCTTATTGTTTGGAAAATCCACTTTGATCTTGCTGGTGCAAATAGAAGAGCAGCTTCTTTAAAAAAGGGAGGGTCAACAGATGCCAAACTAGAGAACGGATGAGGTGAGGCAGGTGTGTTATGGAAAAGGACAGCAGCGGAGGGACACACACGGGAACCCTGCACTACGCAGCAAGCTGGAAAGCATAGAAAACTTCATACATCACAATATAGAAGGGACAATGTGAAAAAAATGTCGGAAACACTGGAAGGAAATGGCAAAATGCAAAAGTAGACTGTTGAGCGTGAGGGCACAGATGGTTTTTGTCTTTGCGTGATTTCCCAAATGTCTGGAAATGTAGGGACACTAGGACACTACATACCCGCGTCTCCAAGTTAAGGTTGGCAGTTTTCCCGTCCACTGTGACGCTAAGAACAGAGTCGTCCTTTATACTTATACAGTCTTCTCCAAATATGTCCCTTAAGATAAGCAGAAATGCAGGATTAGTGAAGAAGCCCAGCTCTACATATCTGAGAAGAAAATAAAACTGAAGATAGGTCCCATTCTAAAGCAGAATACTTGTATTTACTTGTTTTTGAGAGGGAGTCTTGCTCTGTCTCCCAGGCTGGAGTGCAATGGTGTTGATCTGGGCGGCTCACTGCAACCTCCGCCTCCCCCATTCAACTGATTCTCCTGCCTCAGTCTCCCGAGTTGCTGGGATTACAGGTACGCACCACCATGGCCAGCTAATTTTTGTATTTTAGTAGAGTCAGGGTTTTACCATGTTGGCCAGGCTGGTCTTGAACTCCTAGCCTCCAGTGATCCACCTGACTCAACCTCCCAAAGTGCTGGGATTACAGGTGTAAGCCACCGTGCTCAGCCTGTATTTACTCTAGAGACAAGCTTCTTATTTACCTTTATATAGCTTATTAAGTTTATAAAACAGGGAAAATACACAGCTATTATTCAAAAATGATCTACTCAGCAAGCATCATGCTAGGTGGTTTATATACGTTATCTTGACCTATAATCACTTTGGTAAGGATCCCCTTTTACATGTGAAGAAAATAAGGCACTGAAGTTAAGTGATTTGCTTAAAGCCTCATGGTTAGTAAACAGTTGTGCTGGCATTCAAATCCAGGATCTAGGTTAAAATGGCTCACAAGCCCACTAGCTGTCCACTCTTACTTTAATTAAATTCAGTATTTATTGAGCATCTTCTATGTGGCAGGGGCTGTGCTAGGAGCTGGGATACAGAAGGCACTAAGACATTGCCTCTGTCATGGAGGAGAAGGTTTGATCATTAATTTCAACATCGTCCTCACTGGTACAGAAGTGTTAGGAAGTAGCAGCCCAACCAGCAGGCTGAGTACAGGTAAGAAAGGCAGTCAGTGAACCTAAACAGCACACGGACCTCGGTCAGCTTAGGACAGTTAAGTGCTGCCAAGAGCGTATGAAGCTGGGGAAGGGGAGGTGGGAATCAACTGCTTGCATCTTCAGGCAGTTACCGTTCATCAAATGTGTGAATAAACTTAGCCAGGACACCAACACAAAGGAAAAGGACAAATTGATCCATCAATCAATGTATCTACTATCTATCTATCTAGAGACAGTCTTGCTCTGTCACCAGGCTGGAGTGCAGTGTCATGATCTAGGCTCACTGCAACTTCCGCCTCCGGGTTCAAGCAATTCTCCAGCCTCAGCCTCCTGAGTAGCTGGGACTACAGGCACGTGCTCATTTTTGTAGTTTTAGTAGAGACGGCGTTTTGCCATGTTAGCTAGGCTGGTCTCAAATTGCTGACCTCAAGTGATCTGCCCACCTCGGCGTCCTGAAGTGCTGGGATTACAGGTGTGAGCCACGACACCCAGCCAAAAAGATTATATTTTAAATACAGAAACGTATTCAAAAGGATAGGAAAAAAAGGTTACATTTTCATGTGATCTACTGTTGGCTTCTCTAAAGAAACCAATACATTTATTCCTATCTGATCCTAAGTATTTAAGCAACTGGGAAAACAGCTGCATTTTTAAGTTTAAGGACATGAGAACCTCACATTCCTGGGCTGAATGAAAGCTCTGTCTCATACTCCTGTTCCTAAGAGTTGAATAGTTCCGGTGTGTCTGTGGAGGTGAGGAGAGGGAGGGGAGGCAGGAAGAGTGGTATCTTTGAAGACATGTGACAACTTCTATGAGGAAAGTCATCATTTAAAGCCTATCATCTTTTTTTTTAAGCCACTAATTTGCTGTTTTAAAAAAGGTTAGTGTAGAATTTTGGGGAAAGGAAGGAAAGAACAGAAATGTTAGCATAAAAGCCTTCTAAACTAGCAGAATACCTTACTTCGTTAAAATGTCTAATGGGGCGAGGGCTCACATCTGTAATTTCAGCGTTTTGGGAGGCCAAGGTAGGAGAGTCCCTTGAGTCCAGGAATTTGAGACCAGCCTGGGCAACACAGGGAGACCCTGTCTCTACAGAAAAATAAAATTAGCTGGGCATGGTGGTGTGAGCCTGTGATGGGGGCTGAGGCAGAGTGCTTCAGTCTGGGAGTTGAGGCTGCAGTGAGCCAAGATCACACTGTGGTATTCCAGTCTGGGCAATGGAGCAAGACCCTATCTCCCAAAATAAAACCAAATAAAGAGGAATACTTAGTCTAAAGGTAATCCATAGCTTACAGACTAAGAAGAGTCTAGAAGAGAACCATTTTACAAAGAATTCACATTTAACAGGTAACTATAGAAAATAATTCTTTGTGATAGAGCTACGTGCGGCTAAGGTTTTCGTACTTGTTCTTATGAGAATGTTTTCACCCTCGCTGACTCGGCCGGCCCATGCCAGCATCCTGAGGGACTGCATTAACTGAAACACAAACAGCTGACCGAGCAGGTGACAGGTACTTGGAACTACCTAGAGTACAGAGCTGGAAGGGAACGGTGCCACCCCTCTTTCCTGATACAGCAGCAGATCTCAGGGCAGCACAGGGGCCTGGTCAGAGCCACACCCCAGCCCCTGCAGGAGCCAGAGCTGAATCCTGGGCTCCTTCCAGCCCACTGTCACTACCTTGTTGAGAAATAACGTGTGAGAAACTTACTGAAGCATGATCTCCAACCGCTTGCTATAAACGTGCATTTCTAATTGTTTAGAGACCTTTTGTGCTGCACCTGGGGAGAAAGCAACAGTTCAATTTCTAAACTCCCACTCAGAATAACTTCCAAATCAACAATCAGAACACGGTTACTGTTGAGCTCAAGTAATTAACTCTGGGATCTTTAAAGCGACAAGCATGGATATGTATTATTTGCCTGCTAAGAGAAATAATTTCATGTTCTTTTTATTTGTATTTTTAAAAATATTTTCTATTAACATCTTTTCACCCTTTCTCCAATATTTAATGTTCATATTAAAGAACCACAAAATGACACTTAATACTATTTTTAGTTTTATTTCCCATATTTCTCAAACTTTACATTTATGACCACAGGCAATTAAAACTCCAGGAATTCTAGGGGTATATTCAAGCTCAAAGATCCATGAAGTCTTTTACCTAAAATGTGATATAAATTTAGCATTCTATTAGATATAATTATTATAACCAACATTAATATTTAAAATCACTTGCCCATTAAATTACTCAGCTTTCCTTCCAAAACAAAGAAATTTGTCAGTTTGGGAAGATGAGTCACCCTTAGTCTGGAGTCAGGCATGCTGACGCCTCATTAAACAGCTCTCAGCCCATCACCAGCAGCAAGAGTGCAGGGCTCACTGTGTGGTGCTTCCTCAGAGTTAAACAGTCGGCATTGGACCTAGTAATTCTCCTAGGTACAGACCCAAGAGAAATGAAAACATACAGCTACACAAAAACTTACAAACAAATATCCGTGGCAGCACTATTCATGAGAGTCATAAAACAGAAACAACCGAAATATCCATCAAGGGACACAACGGGAAATTATTTGGCCATGAAAAGGAATGAAGTACCAACTTATGTGACAACACGATGAACCTTGAACACAGCACAGTGAAGGAAGCCAGTCATCAAAGGCTACATACTCTATGAGTCCATTTATCTGAAACATTGAGAATAGGCAAATCCAGGAAGACAGTGCTTGCTTTGAGTTGGGGAGAACATGGAGATTGAGGCATCATAAGTAGGGATATGGGGTTCCTTTTTGGAGTGGGGTGTATGTGTGTGTGTGTGTGTATTTTTTTGAGACAGTCTCGCTCTGTGGCCCAGGCTGGAATGTAGTGGTGTAACCACAGCTCACTGCAGCCTTAACCCCTGGGCTCCAGTGATCCTCACATCTCAGCCTCCCAGGTAGCTGGGACTACAGGCGTGCCCTACCATGCCCGGCTGACTCTGCGTGTGTGTTGTGGAGATGGGGTTTTGCCATGTTGCCCAAGTTGGTCTCAAACTCCTGGGTTCAAGCAATCTGCTCCCCTGGGCCTTGCCAAGTGCTGGGATTACAGGTGTGAGCCATCATTCTGGCCTGGTGTGATGTAAATGTTTTAAAGTTGATTGTGGGGATGGTTGTGCAACTCTGAATATGCTAAAAAATCACTGAATTCTACACTTTATATGGAAAAACTGTACGGTGTGTGAATTATGTATACTGTTGTTACAAAAAAAGTGCAGACTTTAAAAATCCTTCGAACACACACACCCATATATATGGATATTTTCATCGTTTAATTCCATGTTCTTATACACATATATTATATATATGTTACAAACAAAAAAGACTTCTTTTTACAAAAGGGCTATCAGAACATAATGAAGAGAAAGCAACCTTGGTGGTGTTTGATTTGGATTGAACAGACTATGATAGAAAGTGAAGGCCAGCTGTGCTCTTAGGATGATGCGATGGCCCAAATGTGAAAATCCCGTTTGGATAGGAAGAAATCAGTTTGATAATAAATACACAGAATCAACTTCCTCTTTTATGTATATTATATATATTTGTGTGTGTGTGTGTGTGTGTGTGTAATGGGAGAAAATGCCATAAACAATCTTCTTATGGCCGCATCTACAAACAGGAAAATATAAGACTGTCATTTCTTTCTTATTTTTTTCCTTAGAAAGAGTGTCTCACTTTGTCATCCAGGCTAGAGGGCAGTGGTGCCATCATAGCTCACTGTGACCTCGAACTCCTGGGCTCAAGTGATCCTCTCATCTCAGTCTCTCAAGAAGCTGGGCCTACAGGCGTGTGCTACCATGCCTGGCCAAGACTCTGTCATTTCAAAGACACTTTAAAAATTACGATTTCTTCAATGAACTTTCAATTTCTCAGCCCAAGTAATAACTTTCTCGTGTAATACGATGACTTTTTAAAATACTGTATAACTAAGTGTAGCTTTATTAACTCACTTCTGTATCCCACATGCCTATTTAAATCTACTCCATGGAAGAGTCAAATTGTCATTTCTCCTAAACAATTCCATAATTCAAATCATAGTTCATCTAATTCTTTTTAATTCTTGAATTTAATTGTATATACAACTAACCACTTGCCTGTAATTCCAGCACTTTGGGAGGCTGAGAAGGAAGGACTGCTTGAGCCCAGGAGTTTGAGACTGGCCTTGGCAACATGGCGAGACCCCATCTCCATTTAAAAGATAAAAAGGCCAGGTGCAGTGGCTTACACCTGTGATCCTGGACTTTGGGAGGCCAAGGCGGGCAGACCACTTGAGCTCAGTCATTTGAGACTAGCCTGGGCAACATGGTAAAACACAGGGTCGGGGGCATGTGTCCACAGTCCTGGCTACTTGCGGGGCCGAAGTGGGAGAATCACTTGAGCCCAGGAGGTTGAGGCTGTAGTGAGCTGAGACTGCACCATTGCACTCTAGCCTGTGACAGAGTGAGACCCTGCCTCAAAAAATAAGTAAAATAAAAATACAGAATAAAACAGCAACAACAAAAAACTAACCAGGTGCTAGTCAAGAAAGCTATAAAATTGAACCTTTATTCTTTAATTATAATCATTAGTTTTATTATTAATAATTAAAATAAGCACTTAATTGACATGTAAAAACAATCTCACAAAATATATTAAAAAATAAATATGTAAGCTATGAAACAATTAAAAGAAAGTTTTATTATTAATAATTAAAATAAGCACTTAATTGACATGTAAAAACAATCTCACAAAATATATTAAAAAATAAATATGTAAGCTATGAAACAATTAAAAGAAAGTTTTATTATTAATAATTAAAATAAGCACTTAATTGACATGTAAAAACAATCTCACAAAATATATTAAAAAATAAATATCTAAGCTATGAAACAATTAAAAGAAAGTTTTATTATTAATAATTAAAATAAGCACTTAATTGACATGTAAAAACAATCTCACAAAATATATTAAAAAATAAATATCTAAGCTATGAAGCAATTAAAAGAAAGTTTTATTATTAATAATTAAAATAAGCACTTAATTGACATGTAAAAACAATCTCACAAAATATATTAAAAAATAAATATCTGGCCGGGTGCGGTGGCTTAAGCCTGTAATCCCAGCACTTTGGGAGGCCGAGGCGGGTGGATCACGAGGTCAAGAGATCGAGACCATCCTGGTCAACATGGTGAAACCCCATCTCTGCTAAAAATACAAAAAATTAGCTGGGCATGGTGGCGCGTGCCTGTAATCCCAGCTACTCAGGAGGCTGAGGCAGGAGAATTGCCTGAACCCAGGAGGCGGAGGTTGCGGTGAGCTGCTAAAAATACAAAAAATTAGCTGGGCATGGTGGCACGTGCCTGTAGTCCCAGCTACTCTGGAGGCTGAGGCAGGAGAATTGCCTGAACCCAGGAGGCGGAGGTTGCAGTGAGCCGAGATCGCGCCATTGCACTCCAGCCTGGGTAACAAGAGCTAAACTTCGTCTCAAAAAAACAAATAAATAAAAATAAAAAATAAATAAATATCGGAGCTGTGAAACAATTAAAAGAAATTTTCCACAGTTTGCCTGTATATATATATTTGCAAATTCCTGCATGAATATTTAGAAAAACCCGTCAGACACATGAGATCATATTAAACACAAAACCATTCAATCAGACATGTATACCTGTCCTTAGCAGGCCTGTGTGTCAAAACAGGACACACGCATGCTGAAAACAGGTGCCATGTCAAATAGAAGAATATAATGGAATGTAAAAACATAAAATAATGTATCTTGAAAATATGTTTCCCCTTTGGTAAGAACAGGGACACATAAATTGAGGCTGGTGGTGACACACACACACACACACACACACACACACACACACACACCCGCAGATAAATACAAGTTGTGTTTCTAGAATGTGAAGTGTCAGGAGGCTAAGAAATGAAAAGGGAGAAAAATGCCATCAAAGAAGAATCAGATCGTTTCACAGAAGGCGCGTGGAGAAGCGGGCAACTTTTTCTGTAAATGGCCAGATGGCATACTAGGCTTTGTAGACCATGTGGTAGCTGTTGCAATGACTCCGTTCTGCTGCTGTGGTGGGAAAGAGGCATCAGGGATGAACCAGTGTGCACGCTGGGCTTCAGTAACACTGCACTTACCAAACCAAGCGAGCTAGGTGTGGCTTGTGGGCCACAGTCACTGACTCTGCTCTAAGTGTGAAAATCCCAGGTTTGGATAGGAAGAAGTCAGTTCAATAAATAACAAATAGACAGAATCAACTTTCTCATGAGCAGCATAAGTATCAGTGTACCAGTTCTTACAATACTTTTCACCTTTGAAAGGAAAAGTGCTGCTCAGTAAAACCTGTCACCGAGCCCCATGAGTGAAAACTCTCCAGGCTAAAGTATCACAAACATACCTTGGATCATTATCTTAAAGTTCATCCCGTCTGTTCTCTTTCTGTCACCACTTACAGCTAATCCAACAGGAAATACTGCTGGCTTTACTTTTTTTTTTTTTTTGAGATGGAGTCTCACTCTGTTGCCCAGGCTGGAGTGCAGTGGTGCAATCTCAGCTCACTGCAACCTCTGCCTCCCAGGTTCAAGTGATTCTCCTGCCTCAGCCTCCTGAGTAGCTGGGATTACAGGTGCCCGCCACCACGCCCAACAAATTCTTTTATTTTTAGTAGAGACAGGGTTTCACCATTTTGGCTAGGCTGGTCTTGAACTCCTGATCTTGTGATTCGCCCACCTTGGCCTCCCAAAGTGCTAGGATTATAGGTGTGAGCCACAGTTCCCGGCCACTGGCTTCACTTTTTTTTTTTCTTTAAGATGGAGTTTTGCTCTGTTGCCCAGGCTCCAGTGCAGTGGCACAATCTTGGCTCACTGCAACCTCTGCCTCCTGGCTTCCTGGGTTCAAGCAATTCTCCTGCCTCAGCCTCCCAAGTAGCTGAGACTACAGGCGCATGCCCCCACACCCAACTAATTTCTTTTTTTTTTTTTTTGTATTTTTAGTAGAGATGGGGTTTCATCATGTTGGGCAGGATGATCTCGATCTCTTGACCTGGTGATCCACCTGCCTCGGCCTGCCAAAGTGCTGGGATTACAGGCGTGAGTCACCGCGCCCGGCCAGCTTTACTTTTAAAACATCTCCAGAATCCAGCCACTTTGCACTACCCCCAAGACTTCCATCCTAACCTGAGCTACTGTCCCACCTGGAGCCTCTGCTTTCTTGCTTGCCCTCCTAACAGTCTACGTTCAGCAAGCACCACAGTAATCCTTTCAAAACCGTCAGATCCTGTCTCAGCCCCGCTCAAAGCTCTGCAGTACTGCCTCACTTTACTCACAAACTCTGAGGTCTTTACAATGGCCAACAGGACCCTGTGGGATCTGCCCAACTCTAAACCCCATAAGGAAGCCCTGGGACATGCCAGAATGTCAGATCCTTGAAGGGCGCAGATCTGTTTGCTTTGTTCCCTGATGTTTCCTAAGCACTCAGAAGCATGCCTGCCAGGGAGCAGGTGCTCAGTAAACATCTGTCAAATGAATCTTAATGAAAATATGCAAGCACTTCATCATCCCAAAGGAATATAAAACCTCATTCTCCATAAACTACAAAATGGGGAAATACTAGAAGGCAGTAGGCAGCCAGCCAGCTCAACAAACGCTAACACCTGGAACACACGAAACAGCCCAGTTCTAACCTGTCTGCCATGAACCTCTGCTGAAAGGCCCAGAGGCTAACCAAAGGAAGGAATGTTTTTATTATTAGTGTAAGAGGGATCACTAATAATACAGTGATAATTATTTTAAATTCAATTACTGTTACATTTACATGAAATGTAAAGGTACATGTCACTTTGGACTGGAGTATTAAGAGATATAATCGAGATAACAGCGATCTCCTCCTCGGCCTCATGGCCGCCCTTAGACCCCTTGTGAAACCCAAGATCGTCAAAAAGAGAACCAAGAAGTTCATCCGGCATCAGTCAGACCGATATGTCAAAATTAAGCGTAACTGGCGGAAACCCAGAGGTATTGACAACAGGGTTCGTAGAAGGTTCAAGGGCCAGATCTTAATGCCTAACATTGGTTATGGGAGCAATAAGAAAACAAAGCACATGCTGCCCAGTGGCTTCCGCAAGTTCCTGGTCCACAACGTCAAGGAGCTGGAAGTGCTGCTGATGTGCAACAAATCTTACTGTGCTGAGATTGCTCACAATGTTTCCTCCAAGAACCGCAAAGCCATCGTGGAAAGAGCTGCCCAGCTGGCCATCAGAGTCACCAACCCCAATGCCAGGCTGCGCAGCGAAGAAAATGAGTAGACAGCTTATGTGCACGTTTTGTTTAAATAAAACTGGCCTCTTCCTTAATTAAAAAAAAAAAAAAAAGAGATATAATCAAGATAAAGGCAAACCAACCTATGATAGGTCATGTATTCCTTCCTGTGCAAAAGAGACTCGAGCTACGTGGAGATTATCTGTTACAGCACAGGACCTCTCGTTTCTCAGCATCACCGCTAGGCAAAGCCCTCATCAGAACAACAGATGACATCCTGACGACATCTCTGTGATCCCCCCTTGGCCACATGGCACGTAAAACAGGCTGGCAGAGCCTTGACACTAAACATCGCCAAGACTATACAACATCCTAATTGGCCTAAAAAATGCCATTTTTGCATAGAAATTTTATTTTTCAGAAAAGTATGTCAATTTCTAATCAGTTGACTGTATTACCAAAAAGACTTCATTTTACAAAAGGGCTATCAGAATATAATGAAGAGAAAGCAACCTTGGTGGCGTTTGATTTGGATTGAACAGACTAAGATAAGAAGTGAAGGCCAGCTGTGCTCTTAGAAGGACGGGGGCCTTAGAGCTGAAAGCTGTGCTGGCCCAAAGCCTCTGGGCTTGATTCTGCTCTCCACACCCAACCCTCTTCCCTAGGTCACTTCTGCACCACTACTTACTTATGATCTTTTTAAAAGTTCCTCTTTCTACCCTGCACACCTTTATTTTTATCACCTAAGATAGGTTAAAAAAAAAAATTTTTTTTTGAGACGGAGTCTCACTCTGTCCCCCAGGCTGGCGTGCAGTGGCGTGGTCTCTGCTCACTGCCACCTCTGCCTCTCAAGTTCAGGCAATTCTAGTGCCTCAGCCTCCTGAATAGCTGGGATCACCAGCACCTGCCACCACCCTGGCTAATTTTTTTGGTAATTTTAGAAGAGATGGGGTTTTGCCATGTTGGCCAGGCTGGTCTCAGACTCCTGACCTTAAGGGATCCACCTGCCTTGGCCTCCCGAAGTGCTAGGTTTACAGGTGTGAGCCACCGTGCCTGACTGTAAGAGAAAACTGACAACTGCCTTTTTTCTGTCAATATATTTGTTTGCCAGGATCAAGACTGTGACACAGACCATCACGTAAGAATCCAGGGTGCAGCGTTCTGTGGCTTACACAAATGCACAGCTGCCTCCTGTGTTCCATGCACATGGGGGGAGACATTTCCCATGAGTTAATTCAACTAAAACAAGTTCTCAAATGATGTCCAAATGATCATTTTTACAATTACTATTACTCAAAACAAATGCAAATGCTTGCGAGTGACTCACATGAGTAACTTAGATTTAGACTGTCCAGGAATTTGTTTATGTCATAGATGCAGCATAAGAAGATGAATTACAAAGCAGTCTGCTAAACCTTTTTCTCACGAAATGAAAGAACTAACTATATATTTTGAAGAAACAATAATATTCCATCAGAGACCAGGATCTAGTGCCATGTGAAGGGTAACGGTTGAGAGGCTCCCGGTACAGTCACCTCCCGCAGCAGCAAACAGGACTACTCTATATACTTAAGCTGAAGTTTTAAGCTTAAGAGACTCACAGCTTAAAACATGCTTAAGAGCTGAGTACGGTTGCTCATGCCTGTAGTTCCAGCTACTCAGGAGGCTCAGGTGAGAGGATCATTTGAGCCCAGGTGTTTGAGAGCAGCCTGGGTAACAAAGCAAGACTTTGTCTCAAAAAAAGAAAAACAGAATCAAAGAAATAACACAAAAATATCTTCACTGTTTTCTCTGGTTGTAAATTGTCCTATAGGGAGATTCGATTCTATTCAACAGTTTGATTAAACATGAAGATAGTAGCATATCCTCCTAATCTAACTGGCTTAATACATCACTATTTTGGAATCTCTGACTCAATTACTTTTAAGAGGACTGCTTCTAAAAGGATTTTATCTGACTCTTAATTGCAGCCAGGTTTTTGCAATATGAATGAAGAAGCAGGACAAAAATAAGTAAAACCCTAATAATATACATTGCTGTGTATATTTTCTATCTTAAACATTACACAGAAATGATCAAGTTTGTTATGAGTCTATTTACTGCTTTTTAGTTCAGAGAAACGTAAGAAAAATGAAAGAATTAAAAGATAAAAATAAAAGAACTCTTACCTTTTCTTATTTTGGGATTTGACTGAACTTCCAATATCACAGTTGTTACTGTATCTGCATACATATCATTAGAAGGGTTTGCCAGCCACTGTAAAGCAAAAGGCAGAATTAGGAAGTGACCCGCCTACAGAGGCCAACCACAAAAGCTACAACTATAACCCACCCCACCATGACTGTACACGTGGAACCACTGCTTCCCCACCCACCATGACTACACGTGGAACCACTGCTTCCCCACCCACCATGACTACACGTGGAACCACTGCTTCCCCACCCACCATGACTGTACACGTGGAACCACTGCTTCCCCACCCACCATGACTATACACGTGGAACTACTGCTTCTAGCACCTCACTGAAATTAACTGACTCATTGTTTACTGAAATTAATAATACCATACTCAACTCTAACTTTCTGTAAACAACAAAAGTAAATTGTACTGAGCACTTCCTTTTCACATAATGTTTTATAGGTGTTATCATTTAATTTTCCTAACAAATAGTACTATTAACTTCATTTTATACAAGAGAAAACTGACTCAAAAGTTACTTGCACAGGATAATTACTGGGGCTGGGCTAACCTCAAATTCCTAATGCTTATATTTAGTATAGTATGTGAGTACAGAAAGAATGTGAAGAAGCATTTACTTTTGCTTCTCACACTAAGCCTCAGATCCCCTGGCTTTTATTCCTAGGGTAAGCATTCTCCAACATATTTACGCAGCCTCTAATAGTATTTAGCATGAGCTAAATTAATGTCTCTAATAACTTCCCCCTTTTTCTGACATTAACATTTATATATTGTTCCATGTAACTTCATGTTTATAGATAACTACTCCTTTTGACACTTTCTGTGTGTGTGTGTGTTTTTTTTTCAGGGTCTTGCTGTCACCCAGGCTAGAGTGCAGTGGCACGATCTCAGCTCACTGCTACCTCTACCTTCCAGATACAAGTGATGCTCCTGTCTCAGCCTCTCAAGTAGCTGGGACTTCAGATGCCTGCCAGCATGCCCGGCTATCTTTTGTATTTTTAGTAGAGACTGGGTTTCACCATGTTGGCCAGCATGATCTCGAACTCCTGACCTCAGGAGATTTACCCACCTTGGCCTCCCAAAGTGCCGGGATTACAGGCCACTGGGACTGGTGTGGCACTTTCTTTAGTTGCTTTTGGCCTTATGAATCAAATTTAGACTTAAATCACAGAACTGTATTGGGACCAAAGCTGAGAAATCTTTATTGTTTTAAAATAGAATGTATGCAAGGCAGGTGGATCACTTGAGATCAGGAGTTCAAGATCAGCCTGGCCAACATGGTGAAATCCTGTCTCTTCTAAAAATATAAAAATTAGCCGAGTATGGTGGCGTGCACCTGTAGTCCCAGCTACTTAGGAGGCTGAGGCAGGAGAATCGTTTGAACCTGGGAGGCGGAGGTTGCAGTGAGCCAAGATCACGTCACTGCACTCCAGCCTGGGTGACAGAGCAAGACTCTGTCTCAAAAAAAAAAAAAAAAAAAAATCAGAATGTATGCATAAAATAGTTGACCATCTACCTTGGCAATTTATATACAATTCTATCTTGGGGCAGAGCAGCAAAGTTCCTCCCAGGACTATTCAATAACAGGACTCACTTTGAAAGAACTTCTTTAAACTAAACTGGCCCCAATCTATTAAATCAACTATGCAATTCCTTTGGTATCTATCTTCCAAACTCTACAAGCTGGATTTAAAATTCTAACAGGAACCACACCACTTCATTTAATAATTTCCAGCCTTTCCAGATTTGGGTCACTTTACCATTGTTTATTTGAATCTTCAAAAGTCTACTCTTTTAATGAGTGGTACATGATAAATTTGTCTTAATTTAACAGAATTAAATTTTTACCTTAAGAATCGTAAACCTTTTGAGATAACTAAAAACATCCTGGGGTACCACAAAATCAGTTGAGATTTATGACAGAATGACACTCATTACACATGCTAAGTATGAAACCTTCATTTATTATTAGTTTTTTATGACTACATAGAAAACGTCAGCTACTTAATTATACTTAAGGCTGATCTTGAAAACATATATATATATGCTTTCCAACAATATTCTTTTTCTAATTGGGAAGAAACTAATTTTCTCCACGATTACACGTGAACTCTTTTTAAACCTTTTTCCCCTCATTGTTTAGGTAAATGATCTTATCTTACTTCTAATACCACCATGCCTGGTTCTTGTATTACAGTAATATTTTTGAACACTTTCAGAGCGGGCTTTTCTTGAATTTCTAATTCTTCCACATCACCTGAAAGGAAGACGTAATTACATGATGTATATACTTTTCTGATAATCTTCCAGAGACCATTCATTTGTTTATAGAGACAGCTAAAATAAAGCAGCCACACAATGAAAAAGTAACTCATTTGTATAGTCCATTTTTCAACAACCAAGTACAGCAGATGAAAGGTCTGAACATGTACTGCAAAAATTCAGATAACCAGGTAGCATTTAGCTTGGACATCAAACGTTTACCAGTAGCAAACTTAAATGATGTGCAAACATCTATGTTTTGTATACAGGGGGTTTAGCCTTCCACTAGCATCTTAACATGTGATATAAAACCAGTCAACTGTTGCCAACTAGTTTTGTCTACCTTCTGTCTTTGTAAGCTTAATCGTTCCACAGCGAAATTCTATTGCTGAAGAGACTTTTCTGACCTTTCTGCATCCTCTTAATCAAGGACAGTTCAGACATATTTTATTAACCTTCTATGTTACGACAGATAATCCTAGTGCAAGTTTCCAAGGTTTAAAAACAAGACTTTCTTTCTACTGGTTTATTTTATGGTAGCACTTCATGAGTTATGAAGAGCATTGCTGATGGAAAATGTATTTTGTAATATGAAGTATTCTTGCTTTAACAAAAAGTTCACACCTTTTAATTTAGTCACTGCCCTCATTATGTGAATACACAAAATCTCAAACTCAAATTGTCTATTCTGAAAACATACTAGGTTTATTTTCTCACTGGCCTGTGGCTAGTGGTCATGAACTCTTATAAAACCTGTATAGATTGGTATCGATAAAACCAGAAAAATTATTTTCACCGATCAAAGAAAAGAAACAGATCAAATTTTAGGTATCATCAAGTAAAACAGATTTTAAACACAAGGAGCAAAGACTACTAAATTTTAAGTGGGCCAAAGATAAGTATTATGGAATTAAAAAAAAATTTTGAGTGTATTTTCTTTTAAAAAAAATTTTTTTTAGTGTTTTTAAATTTTTGCCCAGGACCATCAGGCAAGAATATGAGTCTGTTTTCTAAAATTTCACATAAAGGCAATAACAACATGACTATATATATTAATAAAACATATAATTCTGAGACAATTATAAAAATTAAGTAACATTCTTTTCTAGATAGAAAGTTTTCTTAGTAAAAAACAGAAAACAATGAAATGAACTTTAATACACACACAGACCTGTCAATTTCTGCAGCTGGTAATAGAGCAAATTAAAGGGACCAGTATATGGAATGGCTTGGGTCTGCTTCACAGTGCTCATGGCCAAGTCAGTATAATCTGAAGAGAAAATGAGAACAGACCTGAAGAAACAATACCAGTCCTACAAAACACATACCAGGAGCAAAGAAAAAGGAAATAAAAGCAAAGTAAATGTGAATATGCTTTTCAGAAAGCGAACAAGATGCTCCTTAATTTGGTACCACCTTACACTTCCCCATCCATCTCCCTACGTCCCCACCTCTCCCCCTCAGTTAACTTCTACTCCAGCCTTAAGAAAGCACCTCATGTCCCCAAACACACCAGGTTCTTGGATGCCTTGAAGCTGACATGTCAGCTATCATCTGCCTTCTTTCCTTGTTAACTCCCAACAATCTTTCACCACCTAGCCCGAGGGCTGCCTGATTTGCAAAAATTTTCCTCACTCCTGAGGTGCACAGTCTCTCTTCATATATTTATCATACGCTTCTATACGCCACTGAGCAATACCAGGATTAGCTATTCCCAAGACCATTTTCCTCATTAGATAGATTTCAAGGGCTGGGACTATGTGGCATAAGATTAAGAGCTCACTAACAGAATGAAGGCACAAGTCGAACAGTGACCTACGATGGTATGAAAGCAGACAGCAGGGCAATTTCACAGGTAAATACCCCAACACTACTACTATTTCTGCTATTTCTCACACAGTTGCCTGGGCTGGAGTGCAATGGCACAATCTTGGCTCACTGCAACCTCTGCCTCCCACTTTCATACAATTCTCCTGCCTCAGCCTCCTGAGGTGCTGGGATTACAGAAACACACCACCACATCTGGCTAATTTTTGTGTTTTTAGCAGAGATGGGGTTTCACTGTGTTGGCCAGACTGGTCTCGAACTCCTGACCCTGTGATCCACCCGCCTCAGCCTTCCAAAGTGCTGGGATCACAGGCATGAGCCACTGTACCCAGACACTACTATTTCTTATTCCTGCATAAAGCGCATATAATTTATTAGTATCATGTAAGTCACCTTGAGCATACTATTTACTTGAAGATAATACCATATTCATTGGAAAATGACTTGTTAATGGCTCAGTAAATTTATAAAGACAAAGAATGCACGTGGAAATGTTTATCAACTTTGGGAAAAAAAGCAGTTTACAAACATACAAGTAATCTTATTAGTTTTGTGCAATTTTTCATTTTTCTTTACGAGACTCAATTTATACACACTAGATGCATCAGTTATAGTTGGTATTACTTATTTGGATGCTGAAAGTTCCAATGTAATGAAAAAATTAGGCTTTAATTTTTGCTTTTACAGAAATTATAGAAGCTGTTGTTTCTACTCTCTCTGCAATGGTGAAGGAATGGAAAGGCCCAGCAAGTGATATAAAAAGGTCATGAAGAACTGAAATGCTTATGTAAAGGTCATAAAAAGCAAATGGCTCATCTGGGGAATCCAAAGTCACTCCAGAAGATAAAAGGCACCAGTGTGTTATAGAGGGTCGGAAAGAGGGTGAACGGGAATAGTCAGCCTGCTCAGAAATGAACCTACGTTTCCAGCAATGAAGCAAGTGACTTCACAATTTAAATCTTTCAGTAGTTTACGGGAGATGTTTTTTTCAGTGATTTCACAAATAATTTAAATCTTTCCGTAGTTTATGGGAGATGTTTTTTTTTTTTCAGTGATTTCACAAATAATTTAAATCTTTCAGTAGTTTATGGGAGATGTTTTTTTCAGTGATTTCACAAATAATTTAAATCTTTCAGTAGTTTATGGGAAATGTTTTTTTCAGTGATCACAAATAATTTAAATCTTTCCGTAGTTTATGGGAGATGTTTTTTTTTTTCAGTGATTTCACAAATAATTTAAATCTTTCAGTAGTTTATGGGAGATGTTTTTTTCAGTGATTTCACAAATAATTTAAATCTTTCAGTAGTTTATGGGAAATGTTTTTTTTTTCAGTGATTTCACAATTTAAATCTTTCAGTAGTTTATGGGAAATGTTTTTTCAGTGATTTCACAAATAATTTAAATCTTTCAGTAGTTTATGGGAGATGTTTTTTCAGTGATTTCGCAAATAATTTAAATCTTTCAGTAGTTTATGCGAGTTTTTTTTTCAGTGATTTCACAAATAATTTAAATCTTTCAGTAGCTTATGGGAGATGTTTTTTTCAGTGATTTCACAAATAATTTAAATCTTTCAGTAGTTTATGGGAAATGTTTTTTTTTCAGTGATTTCACAAATAATTTAAATCTTTCAGTAGTTTATGGGAGATTTTTTTTTCAGTGATTTCACAAATAATTTAAATCTTTCAGTAGTTTATGGGAGATGTTTTTTTCAGTGATTTCACAAATAATTTAAATCTTTCAGTAGTTTATGGGAGATGTTTTTTCAGTGATTTCGCAAATAATTTAAATCTTTCAGTAGTTTATGCGAGATTTTTTTTTCAGTGATTTCACAAATAATTTAAATCTTTCAGTAGTTTATGGGAGATTTTTTTTTCAGTGATTTCACAAATAATTTAAATCTTTCAGTAGTTTATGGGAGATGTTTTTTTCAGTGATTTCACAAATAATTTAAATCTTTCAGTAGTTTATGGGAGATGTTTTTTCAGTGATTTCGCAAATAATTTAAATCTTTCAGTAGTTTATGCGAGTTTTTTTTTCAGTGATTTCACAAATAATTTAAATCTTTCAGTAGTTTATGGGAGATTTTTTTTTCAGTGATTTCACAAATAATTTAAATCTTTCAGTAGCTTATGGGAGATGTTTTTTTCAGTGATTTCACAAATAATTTAAATCTTTCAGTAGTTTATGGGAGATGTTTTTTTCAGTGATTTCACAAATAATTTAAATCTTTCAGTAGTTTATGGGAAATTTTTTTTTTTCAGTGATTTCACAAATAATTTAAATCTTTCAGTAGTTTATGGGAGATTTTTTTTTCAGTGATTTCGCAAATAATTTAAATCTTTCAGTAGTTTATGGGAGATGTTTTTTTCAGTGATTTCGCAAATAATTTAAATCTTTCAGTAGTTTATGGGAGATTTTTTTTCAGTGATTTTGCAAATAATTTAAATCTTTCAGTAGTTTATGGGAGATTTTTTTTCAGTGATTTCACGAATAATTTATATCTTTCCGTAGTTTATGGGAGATGTTTTTCCTCCCACAAAGCTAATTAGATTACTTGCACCTATTCCTTTGTTGTTATTTGTCTGTTACTTAAAATTTGGCCACTAGGTGAAGAGAAGTTTTCATAGATTTTCTTTCAGTGCTAAGGTGAAGTTAGATTTGACATTTAATAGTATACTTACTGGACAGGTCACAAGGAGAAAGTATGTGATAATTAAAGTTTCTTTTAACAAGTATTCCTGAGACCCGCTGGCCTTGTTCTGGTTTTTTGTCTGCTAAAAATCCCATAACCTGTTTTAAAAAAAAAAAAACAAAAAACTTGAAGCAGATAGAACCTGGTAAAATGCAGTTATTCAGTACTAAAATGCAGTTCATCATAATGATCATAATGCCCTGGAATTATGAAAACACATGAATTTAATGATGAAAAACATAAAAGGTTTTATATCTCTATGACGAGGGCAATAGCATTGCTACCATTGTCAGAGGGAAGAGTCACAGCGGCAGATCTAGCAAGAATGGCTAGGTGCGGTTCCGTTCTAATCAGCTCAACAACCAAGTAACTTCCTAGGTGCTGGGGCTTACGAAAGCCCTCACTAGCTGCAAAGTAGTAGGGAAGGCCGGGAAGTGCCCGTGAGACACACACATGCACTCCCTCAGGCTGGCTGCAAACTCTTACAGAGTGAGGTACGCTGATACAGATCTGGGAGGCTGTGGTGCACCTAACACTAAAAGCAGCAGCAGCAGCAGCTTTGAATAAAAAGGTAATAAAGACAGGTGTGGGTGAGCTCACAAATTGAGGGAGAAACATTTTTAAGAGTAACAACCATTTAAAAACAAAAATATTACAAATGTGAAACCTTTTTTTTTTTGAGACAGATTCTTACTCTTTCATCCAGGCTGGAGTGCAGTGGCATGATCTCAGCTCACTGCAACCTCTGCCTCCCAGGCTCAGGCACTTCTCCTGCCTCAGCCTCCCAAGTAGCAGCTGGGATTAGAGGCGCTCACCACCATGCCTGGCTAATGTTTGTATTTTTAGTAGAAATGGCCAGGCTGGTCTCGAACTCCTGACCTCAGGTGATCTGCCTGCCTTGGCCTCCCAAAATGTTGGGATTACTGGCGTGAGTCACCGTGCCCTGCCCTACTATTCAGTTTTTAAAAGTTTTATTTATTTTTTTTGAGAGAGTCTTGTTCTGTCACCCAGGTTGGAATCCAGTGGTGCAATCATTGCTCACCATGCCTGGCTTATTTTTGTATTTTTATAGAGATGCGGTTTCACCCTGTTGCCCATGCTGATCTTGAATTCCTGAAGTTAACAGATTTGCCTGCTATAGCCTCTGAAAGGGCTGGGATTACAGACGTGAGCCATCACACCTGGCTGTAACCCAGTATTCTTAAATATAACTTCTCTCAACTGCAAATAAATGGGCTCAAGGGAATAAAGACAGGGTATTCCATACTTGTTTACCTTTAAGCAAGTAAGAGCAAATAGCAAGCAGGCAGTGCTCTATTTGTTCTCATAAATATAAACAGAGTTATATTTCATAGGATTTCTTAGGGTTATTTTCTCCTTAATTGCTGGTAGCTTTCAGAAAAGAACCTTTGCTCTTAGGAAACTAACTTTAATACAATGATGCTGTTCCTGAGAGAAACAAATAACTAAAGGTAATGATTTTAAATAACTAAAATTATGGGTAAGAAACAGAACACTCCAATAAGGAACCCAGCTCTTCCTGAACTCAGTTTAATTCACCTTCTAAACTGTCTGATCGAAACACTTTTTTTCTCTCCACATGTCCACCACCAGCGGAGTATGGGAAATACAGTTCTAGATTCTCAACTGAATATATTTTTCTACAGGTATAAGAAAAATACTATTAAATTGGCCCCTGGAAAGTTTTGTGAACAGTAAGACGCAGGAGTAACTGCAACCATTTACAACAAAAACCTCACACCCTAAGTTTCACTAACTTCTTTTTTCCTCCAATTTACCTTCAAGAAAGGATATTCGTTAATTAGCATCTGCAGGTTTGGCTAATTATGTATTAAAAGAGTGTTGTAAAGTTGTTTATTAACATACGTAGATTTGTTTTTTAGACGGTGTTTCGCTCTGTTGCCCAGGCTGGAGTGCACTGGCACGATTTCGGCTCACTGCAACCTCCGCCACCCAGGTTCAAGCAATTCTCCTGCCTCAGCCTCCTGAGTAGCTGGGATTACAGTTGCGCACAACCATGACTGGCTAATTTTTGTATTTTTAGTAGAGACAGGGTTTCTCCATGTTGGCTAGGCAGGTCTCGAACTCCTGATCTCAGATGATTCGCCTGCCTCAGCCTCCCAAAGTGCTGGGATTACAGGCATGAGCCCATATGTTGATATTTAAACCTCCAACTAAATCATTAAAATTTGTGCCTGAGGCTGGCGCAGCGGCTCACGCCTCTAATCCTAGCACTTGGAAGGTTGAGGTGGATGGATCATTTGAGGTCAGGAGTTTGAGACCAACCTGGCAAATGTGGTAAAACCCCGTCTCTACTAAAAATACAAAAAAATTAGCCAGGTGTGGTGGTGGTTGCCTGTGATCCTAGCTACTCGGGAGGCTGAGGCACAGAATCACATGACCTAGGGAGGTGGAGGTTGCAGTGAGCTGAGATAGCGCCAGTGCGCTCCAGTCCAGTTGACAGTGTGAGACTCGTCTCGAAAAAAAAAAAAGAAAAAAAAGCTTGTGCCTGTAGTCCCAGCTACTTGGGATGCTGAGATGGGAGGATCAGCTGAGCTTAGGGAGGTTGAGGCTGCAGTGAGTCATGAATGTACCACCGCACTCCAGCCTGGGCAACACAGTGAGTTGTTTGACATGTCAAAACAAACAAAGAGCAGAACGTGGGAGTGCAGACATCTCTTCAACATACCAATTTCAATTCCATTCTAAAAAATTTAAAATTACTTATATACCTACGTTTTTAAAGTTTCCCTTAGAAGTATTTCTAAAAGAGTTGTGACCAATAGAAGTACAGACACAGACCTGTGACAGCACCCCTCTAAAAGCCAGGTCAGCTTTCCTTAACTATTTCAACTTTACATTCTGAAAATACTACATTTCACTCTCAAAAATAATTCTTTTATTTTTTCGAGACAAGGTCTTGCTCTGTCACTCAGGCTGGAGTGCAGTGGCAGGACAGTGGCTCATTGCAGCCTCAACCTCTTGGGCTCAAGCCATCCTCCCACTTCAGCCTCCTGGGTAACTGGGACTATAGGCGCATGCCACCACATCCAGTAATCTTTGCATTTTTTGTAGAGAATGCGTTTCACCATGTGGTCCCAGGCTGGTCTTGAACTCCTGAGCTACAGTGATTCACCCGACCCGGCCTCCCAAAGCCCTGGTATTACAGGAGTGAGCCACTCCTGTGCCCAGCCTTGATTACTTCTTTCTTGTTTGAGACCGAGTCTCGCTCTGTTGCCCAGGCTGGAGTGCAGTGGCATGCTCTCAACTCACTGCAACCTCCACCTCCCAGATTCAATCTTAGCTCACTGCAACCTGTCTCCCGGGTTCAAGTGATTCTCCTGCCTCAACCTCCCAAGTAGCTGGGATTACAGGCACCTGCCACCATGCCCAGCTAATGTTTTTTTTGTACTTTTAGTAGAGATGGGGTTTCACCATGTTGGCCAGGCTGGTCTCCAACTCCTGACCTCAAAAACTCCTGACCTCAAATGATCCACCAACCTCGGCCCCTTAAAGTACTGGGATTACAGGCGTGAACCACCGTGCTTGGCCGATTAATTCTTAAAAAGAAAATGTTTCATATATTCCATCATATCTATACAAACATATATGTTTAGAGACATGTGCCTACCTTTAGATTCTCAGGAAGAATGACAAGAGGTGGATATACAGCTGCACTGGCTACAGTAACAAACAGTAATGAACATTTCTTTACCCTCAGATGTGGGAAGGAAAAACAAGTGAGGTGTGGATTAAAGAACTATCAGATTCAGCTGCATTAAGGCCTAATCGAGCTGAACACTTTCCATCTGAAGAAATGAACTGACAGAACCCAAAGCAGCCAAACGGTAAGGATAAAATGCCTGAAGGAGATCTATTTTCTTTTCTTTTTTTTTGAGATGGAGTTTCGCTCTTGTTACCCAGGCTGCAGTGCAATGGCGCGATCTCGGCTCACCGCAACCTCCGCCTCCTGGGTTCAAGCTATTCTCCTACCTCGGCCTCCCGAGTAGCTGGGACTACAGGTGCGCGCCATCATGCCCAGCTAATTTATGTATTTTTAGTAGACACGGGGTTTCACCATGTTGACCAGGATGGTCTCGATCTCTTGACCTCGTGATCCACCCGCCTTGGCCTCCCAAAGTGCTGGGATTATAGGCGTGAGCCACCGCACCCGGCCTAGATCTATTTTCTTAAGTACAGTCTACCATGGATTGGATTGACGGGAACGGTAACCTTTTACCTTGGCCAGTTTTTCTCCTCTGAAGTTTAAGGTCACTGCTTCTGTATTCCGAGGATTATGAACCTCTATGTGAACTTCATCATTATCTTCATATTCTCGAATCAGTGCTGCTTTCAACCTGGCCATTTCGTTCTGTTCTCCATGGACTAAAATCTACACAGTAGAAATGTTAAAAGAACATAGTAAAACATCATTCAGATTAATCATGGTCTTTAGCTGAATTAATTAAATATATGAAATAGAAACATACTTAGAAGCTCTGAAACGTTACTACTTTTAAGGACCTCCAGCTGATTCAACTTATATACACATAGTCATTCTGTTTGGCTTTAAAAGATCCTTAGGTGGTACTATTTGAACAGAGTAAAGAAACTTCTGCCTGGTGGTGGCTCACGCCTATAATCCCAGCACTTTGGGAGGCCGAGGTGGGTGGATCACGAGGTCAAGAGATCGAGACCATCCTGGTCAACATGGTGAAACCCTGTCTCTACTAAAAATACAAAAAATTAGCTGGGCATGGTGTTGCGTGCCTGTAATCCCAGCTACTCAGGAGGCTGAGGCAGAATTGCCTGAACCTAGGAGGCGGAGGTTGCGGTGAGCCGAGATCGTGCCATTGCACTCCAGCCTGGGTAACAAGAGTGAAACTCCGTCTCCAAAAAAAAAAAAAAAAAAGAAAAGAAACTTCTTTTCTACTCCATTCTTTGCCACTAATGAGATATATGCCTTTTCCATGTTC
Source organism: Saguinus oedipus (assembly GCA_031835075.1). Taxonomy (NCBI): domain Eukaryota; kingdom Metazoa; phylum Chordata; class Mammalia; order Primates; family Cebidae; genus Saguinus; species Saguinus oedipus. The sequence continues at coordinate 107,265,370 of CM063183.1, forward strand.
TATGCTTCTCTGTTCACAGTGGGAAAGGGCTGACTTCTATAGTCTTCCAGTTTTAAATGCCTATGACTCTGGCACAAAACTATTGCTACCCTACTGTCTCAGAAAACACCCATGGTTCTTTCTTTTTGAGATGGAGTCTTGCTGTGTTGCCCAGGCTGGAGTGCAGCAGTGGTGTGATCTCAGCTCACTGCAGCCTCCAACTCCTGAGTTTAAGCAATTCTCCTGCCTGAGCCTCTCAAGTAGCTGGGTTGAGGTGCATGCAACCACGCCCAACTAATTTTTCTATTTGTAGTAGAGACAGGGTTTCAACATGTTGGTCAGGCTGGTCTCAAGCTCTTGACCTCAAGAGATCCACCCACCTTGGCCTCCCAAAGTGCTGGGATTACAGGTGTAAGCCACTGTGCCCAGCCACACTGTTCTTAGATTTCTTAAAATAAAACTTTCAAAGGATGCTGTGAAGAAAAAGATTACTTCTGATGTTTTCTTCTATTAAAGCAATATCATATATATATATATATATAATTTTTTTTTTGAGATGAGTCTTGCTCGTCACCCAGACTGGAGTGCAGTGGCAAGATCACAGCTTACTCACTGCAACCTCCACTTCGCAGGTCCAAGTGATTATCCTGCCTCAGCCTACTGAGTAGCTGGGATTACAGGTGCACATTATCACAATTGGCTAATTTTTGTATTTTTAATAGAGACAAGGTTTCACCATGTTGGCCTGCCTTGTCTCAAACTCCTGACCTTGTAATCTGCCTGCCTCGGCCTCCCAAAGTGCTGGGATTACAGGCGTGAGCCTCCGCGCCTGGCCTACCTCATATATTTACGCTTACACATTTTTGGAGAAAGGGTCTCACTCTATTGTCCAGGCTGGAGTGCAGTAGTGTGATCATGGCTCACTGCAGCCTCAACCTCCAGGGATCAAGCAATCCTCCCACCTCAGCTTCCTGCATAGCCACCATGCCCAGCTATTTTTTTTTTCTTTTTTTTGTAGAGACAGGATCTTGCATGTTGCCCAATGTGGTCTTGAACTCCTGGGTTCAAGTGATCTGCCCACCTTGGCTTCCCAAAGTGCTAGGATTAAAGGCATAAGCCACTGTTCCTATCTCTTTTTTTTTTTTAGGTATCTCATCCCAGTAGCACACTGTGCCTATCCCAATAAAATATTTCAGAACCAAATGGTTTTATTATTTTCTATATTTCTTTAAAGACAGGGTCTTGCTCTGTCACCCAGATTGGAGTGAAGTGGCATAATCTTGGCTCACTGTGGCCTCAACCTCCCAGGCTTATGCAATCTTCCCTCCTTAACCATCTGGGTAGCTGGGACTACAAGCATGAGCCACCATGCTTGGCTAGTTTTATTTTTGTAGAGACAAGGTCTCACTAGGTGGCCTAGGCTGGTCTCAAGCTTCTGGGCATTCCTCCTACCTCAGCCTTGCAGAATGGTGCGATTACAGGCATGAGCCACGGTGCCCAGCCCCAAATGGAATATTTTAGGGGGTATTTAGAACTGCCTTAGCTACCAGTCCCTTTCTATTCACTTTTGTAACTTCTATCTTATGAGATAGATTGTTCTTTTTGTTTTTTTATTTTGAGACAGTCTTACTCTGTTGCCTAGGCTGGAATGCAGTGTCACAATCTTGCTCACTGCAGCCCCTGCCTCCTGGGTTCAAGTGATTCTCGTGCCTCTGGGATTACAGGTGTGAGCCATCATGCCTGCCTAATTTTTATATTTTTAGTACACACAGGGTTTCACCATGTTGGCCAGGCTGCTCTCGAACTCCTGGCCTCAAGTGATCCACCCGTCTTGACCTCCCAAAGTGCTGGGATTGCAGGCCTGAGCCACTGCGCCCACCCAAGATAGACTGTTCTTAGCCTCTCACACCTGGTAGATGGCTTGTGGCTGGGCATGGCCAGCACCAGCATGAGGCAGAGGCTCACTGCTTGGAGGGGAAGGGCCTGGGCCTGGCTGCCTGAGCAGAATCCTGGCGCTGCTGCTTATTAGCTGTGACCAAGTTATTTCACACCCCAGTTCTCTCATCTGCAGAAAGGCTGTTGGTCATGAAGATTAAGCAAGTCAGTTCATACAAACACAAGCACAGTGCCTGGCACATGGTAAATAATCAATGTTAGCTATTATTAACTACTACCACAACACTACCAGTATTGCAATTTTATCCTGATGTACTTTTGCTGGAGGTGGTTATTAAAGGAAAATGAGCATGAAGTTCAACCCAGGAACTTAAACTCTCAGCAGAAGTAGAACCAGGGGAATGATAGGATGAAATGGGACTGAGGATCAGATGGTGACACCACACAGGAAGGGCAATACGGCTTTTCCTCCCTGGCTTGGAAATCTGGGCAAAAATGTTCATACACACATACAGTAGGAAACACCTGGGAGGAGCCTTCTGTGACTAAACTCTACAGGCCAGGACGCTATGGACAGGAGAGTGCTTTTTCTCTACCAAATAATCTGCTCATTAAGGGCCAGTGGGCAAATATTTGTGAGGCCTATCATGCTAGAAATAACTCAAAAACTAACAAGAGTTCATGAAAAGGTACTCAACATTAGTCATTAGAGACGAAAATCAAAACCATGACGGGATACCACTTTCCACCAGCTGAAAAGTGACACAACCCAAATGTCCATCCACAGGCAGATGGATAAACAACATGGGGTCTCCACATAACGGACCATGACTTCGGCATGAAGTTCTGATGCCACAACATCATGAGCCTTGAAAAGCTCATAGGCATTATGACTCCTCTTATATGAAATACCTAGAATAGTCAAATTCACAGAAACAGAAAGGAGGTTTGAGATTACCAGGGTAGGGGGAAGGGAATGGAGAGTTACTGTGAAACGGTCAGAGTTTCTGCTTGGAGTGATGAAAAGCTGTGAAAACAGACAGTGGTGATGGTTGTATAACACTGTGAATATAACCAGTGTCACTGGTTTGTACCCTTAAAAATGGTTAAGACTGCAAATGTTATGTTGGATATTTTACAACAGTAAAATGTATGTCATATTTAAAAAACAACAAGCAAACAACCAAAACTAACAAAAGGCCATTTCTTCTAAACTGCTTTCCAATATACTCATAAAGGGTACTTCATCTGTTTTCTATTGTCTATAGAAATAGATAGAAAATGGATAGAGGTACCCTTCCTGAGTATATTGAAAAGAGATGAAGAAAATAGATGAAGAATCATAATCTTGAAAATCTTAACACTAAAGTCTTGGAATATATCATTAACAACGGACATATATGCAGATGCTATTTGATACCAAGGGCTTTTTAAATGTCATGGGGAAAGAAAAATGACTTGGTGAACTTCAGCTAAACAACCAAGACTTCACTGAAGATTTATTTCAATTCTAGAATTGTTCTTTTTTCTTTTTTCAACTGACTAACTTCATTACCTTAAGGCCTAGAACATGATTCTGCTTTATTTATATGGCTTTCTCACTTTTATTTTGTAGCATGGGTCGCATCAACTTTTTTACTAGAGTATTTTACTAGATATTTGTCATTCAAGTTTTCATCTGCTTTATAATTGATATACCTTCAGGGTCACTTTTCTAATACTTTTACTATAACGTGGTACCACCTCAACCCTAATAAATAATATTTTTACCTAATGTCAAATCTTTTTCCAGCTAACTAAAAATCAAACTTATGTACAAAAGGATTGCCTGTAAATATGCATGTAAATAGTTCTGTTAATAACCCACTGTTTTACATTTGGTACTCCTGTGTCTGCTAATACAGTTAGCTTTCTCACTTTTCTGCTTGTTTGTTCAGTCCGAATTAAAGTTAGACTTTGAAAATAAAAAAAAAAGAAAGAAAATAGATGAAATATCCTTCACCTATTAGAGTTCTTCTAATTAAAATACATCCTTTTGGCCAGCTGCGTAGTGGCTCACGCCTGTAATCCCAGCACTCTCGGAGGCCAAGGCGGTCTGATCACGAGGTCAAGAGATCAAGACCATCCTGGCCAACATGGTGAAGTCCCATCTCTACTAAAAACATAAAAATTAGCTGGGCATGGTAGCACACACCTGTAGTCCCAGCTTCTTGGGAGGCTGAGGCAGGAGAATCACTTGAACCCAGGAGGCGGAGGTTGCAGTGAGCCAAGATCACACCACTGCACTCCAGCCTGGGCGACAGAGTGATACTCTATCTCAAAAAACTAACAAACAGAAAAACATACTTTTTTCACCTTACCCCTCTTTTCCAATTCCATCAAAATATCTAACTTATTTTTAGTAAGTTACATGATAACTTAAAAATATAAATAAGTCATATACTAATAAGGAGCTATATAGTGCATTTCACAGCTATTTAAATCATATACTATAAAGTGACTTGTCTTTCTCCTCTCTCCAAATTATCCTTGCACTATTGCTTATTATTATTATTATTTTTGAGATGGAGTTTCGCTCTTGTTACCCAGGCTGGAGTGCAATGGCGCAGTCTCAGCTCACTGCAACCTCCGCCTCCTGGGTTCAGGCAATTCTCCTGCCTCAGCCTCCTGAGTGGCTGGGACTACAGGCATGCACCACCATGCCCAGCTAATTTTTTGTATTTTTAGTAGAGATGGGGTTTCACAATGTTGACCAGGATGGTCTTGATCTCTTGACCTCAGCCTCCCAAAGTGCTGGGATTACAGGCATGAGCCACCGGGCCTGGCCTATTGCTTATTATTAAGCATTTACTATGTGCCAGACACCATACTAAGTGCTTTAGATATGAGTTCTCTCACTTCGTTCTTACAATAACCTTATGAGCTATTATTATTCCTATTTAGAAATGAGGTACAGAGAGGTTAAGTAACTTGCCAAGGGTTATACAGCAAGTAAGATATGGAGCTGGCATTCCAAACAAGCAGTCATACTCCGAGCCTGGCTCTTAAATTATTGGGGAGGCAGCAGAAAATAATTAAAAAAATTAGAATTGGTAGGTCTGAATAAGAGTCAGTTAAGATGGAGAAAGTGTGTAGCTTGCTTAAATCAAAAGGGAGTTTAAAGGTCAAATCCAAGTGCAAGTGAAAGGCTCTGTGCATGAGGTGTTGCATTAGTAGATGATGATGCTTGCTTTGTGAACTGGCTGCTGCATAGTTCCTTGGGTATGCACCTTTTTTCCCCTTTAATACAAAAAATAAAAGTCCTAGACTAACCACATGAGGCGGTTTCAAAGCACGAATGAATTCACTGGTTTGCTGGTAATCTGTGTGAGCAGAGAAGGAAATGTAATCCACAGACATTTTCAGCGGCAACTTCTGTCCAGACATGGTAGTGATTTCTTCAGGTTCAGACATGATGTGCTGTTGAAAATAAAGAAAAATAACAAACGAACGACCCAGTTAGAAACATAAAGATACCTTTTAATTTTTTTCATGCAGTCATAAACTTATGTTAAATTTAGAACCTTCAGCACAAAAGCATCGTAAGTGACGCAGTAAATACCAAATACTCATGTTCTCTCTTTTTTTTTTTTTTGAGACAGTGTTTCGCTCTTGTTACCCAGGCTGGAGTGCAATGGCGCGATCTCAGCTCACCGCAACCTCCGCCTCCTGGGTTCAGGCAATTCTCCTGCCTCAGCCTCCTGAGTAGCTGGGATTATAGGCACGCGCCACCGTGCCCAGCTAATTTTTTGTATTTTTAGTAGAGACGGGGGTTTCACCATGTTGACCAGGATGGTCTCGATCTCTTGACCTCGTGATCCACCCGCTTCAGCCTCCCAAAGTGCTGGGATTACAAGCAATCAAACAAACATTTAATGAGGAAAGCAAACAAATTAACTAGAAGCCATCTATCTGAAGTGCCGGCAGTGAGAAGCTTAACTCTGATGCTTAGAAAGACAAACCTGTATTCCCAACTGTTCTTGTGCTTTCCAAAGTCATTTCCCAAATATGTGGATATATTTCTATTTTGAAAAAAAAATTTTTTTTTTTGAAGTAGGGTTGCATTTTGTCATGCAGGCTGAAATGCAGTGTGCGATCTCAGCTCACTGCAGCCTCAACCTTTCAGATTCAAGAGATCTTCCTGCCTTAGTCCCCAACTAGCTAGGACTACAGGCACATGCCAGCACACCTGGCTAATTTTTGCGTTTTTTGTAGAGATGGGATTTTGCTATGTTGCTTAAGCTGGTCTTGAATTCCTAAGCTCAAGTGATCCACTCACCTTGGCCTCCCAAAGTGCTAGTATTACAGGGTGAGCCATCATGCCAGGCCTGAAAATCTATTGTTATTATTATTTTTTGAGATGGAGTCCCAGGCTGGAGGGCAGTGGTGCCATCTCAGCTCACTGCAACCTCTGCCTCCGGTTGCAAGCAATTCTCCCTGCCTCAGCCTCCCAAATAGCAGGGATTACAGGTGCACACCATCACACCCAGATAATTTTTTGTATTTTTAGTAGAGATGGGGTTTTTCTATGTTGGCCAGGCTGGTCTCCAACTCCTGACCTAAGGTGATCCGCCTGCTTCCACCTCCCAAAGTGCTGGGATTACAGGTGTGAGCTACTGTGCCCAGCCTGGAAATCTATTTTAAATACAATATTGTCACTAAAGAACTTTACAGAATAAGGTAAAGTAATAAAGATGATCAAAATAAAGAATCATATTATATTTTTAAAAATAAAGTAGACGTTAATGCTAAAGGATGAGAATGTCATGCCCGATGCTCAGATATTGCCTCTCAAATTTTGCATACATTTTCTACAATGTCTCCATCCCTAAGAGCTGAAAATCAACCATTTTATAACAATAGAAGGCAGTCAACCCAAACACATCCTACAGCTTTTTAAGATCATACATATTAGTAAACCTCTTCCTCATTAGATAAGGGAGGGTATGAGACAACCCTCCCTCTATGTGTTGTCTCAAATAGGTTCCTATCCGTTCTTCTTTACTTGCAATCAGATGAGCACTTCTAAAACTTCAATGTGTACCTCTATCACCTGGGACCTCATTATGCCATTCAGTGTCTGCATAATTCCACATCCCATACATTTCTCTAGCTACCTATTTTCATCCTCATTTTTTAAAATCAAAACTTGTATTATTCAAAGAACGATTTCAATGGAAAAACCTGTGAGGACACTGCCACCTCCGTAATTCTGATTAGGAATAACACAATAGCCTGTGACTATACCTGACCTTGGCAAGTGTCCCTTCGACACAGTATCCTGCTATAATGACGCCGTTCCTCTTATCAGTGCACCAGCTTTCAAATAACTCTCTGGATAAGCCACTTTGCATCATGCCTGGGGAGGCCATTACAACACTGGGACCAATGTCATCAAAATGATCCATGCTCTAAGAGAGAAAACAGAATGGGAAGAGTATGTTAGCTACCAGCAGCTACCAAATCATTCTTTATTTTTAAAGAATAACAAAAGGCTAGGTAAAAGATTAATCACACTACTGAAAGGGCCTTCACAAGATCTGTAAACATTTTAAGTTCAATTGCCAAGTTCCTAAACAGTGTAGGTTAGGAATGATAGAAAAACCAAGTAATAAAAAGCAGTAAGTTCACCCTGATCTTCCAAACCTATTGGAAGCTAGAGGGCCATCAGAACCATCAGAACCATCTTCAAGTGCCCAGCAGGCAGGCAGAAAATTAAAAGGAACAGTCAAATGGGCCTTGATCTACCCAAGACACAACTGAAAAAACATTCCCAAAGACTCACAGTGGCTTGGCATGCTTCAGGAATATTTTGAGCTGGCCTGGAAATCAGAAGGTTTAACATTGCTCTAGGGAGAACTTGTTTATAATCCTTGAGTAGTTAACTTAAAATACATACTTTATGAAAATCCCTATTTACAACTGGAGGACCACTTTTAAATTATTTTGGATATCAATTATTTTATTATGATTAAAGCATCAGTTTGAGTTAAACAGCATTTTTAAAATTAAATAAAATCAGATTTTATTGAATGCTTTTAGAAAAGTATATACAAATTTTCATATACGGAATTTGCAGCACTAATCAAAAAGATGATTTGGTTTGAGTGAGAAGAGAAACTTAACTACATAATACAAGACACTTTTCTCCTCAGAACTTTTTCTTTTACAGCAAAAGATATAAGTATTATAAATAATGAGAATATATGGCTACATGGGGCAAGTAGCAAAATATGTTGAAGCAAAAAAAAGAATGTCAGCTGCTAAAGTTTTGATTTCCTGCAGAAAAACGACACCTGCTAGAGAAGAGGTAAGACCTCGGCAAGAGGAATTCAGCCAGAGTTGCACATCCTACAATTTTAATTTTATTTGTATAGAGACAGGGTCTCACTATCTCACCCAGGCCAGTCTCAAACCCCTGAACTCAAGTGGTCCTCCTGCCTCGGACTACCAAAGTGTTAAAATTACAGCTGTGAGCCATCCCTCATGGCCTCGTACCTCCTACTACTAATGACTGATTTGGTTTTATCCATCCTTTTGTCCACAAGCGCTCACCTTGAGGTTACTAATGTGTTTGAAAACAAAGGGATTATTGATGTTGATCTGTTTGCGGATTTTGTCATTCATGGCATTCACGTATGTCTGGTATACTGCCATACACTTCTTGGCCAAAGATGATGCATAGTATATTGGAATGTCATGTAGTTCTGGGTGATTCTGCCAGTACTCATCTAGAGAGATTTTGCAAGAAACAAGTATCACTTTGTTACATGGGGTAAATAGTTCAAATAATAAATGACACACATAGAAACAAGAAAGGATACACACACAACCAAGAAATAAAGCATGTAACCACATTTTAAAGAGTCTAAGCAAAATTATCCTGGCTGTAGCTAATTTAAATTTACAAAACCAAAACCTATTTCTAAATTGTGCATAACCTAGAGAGAATGCTATGCTCTTGGTCCAAAGACCTGGAGGCTTTTAAAAATGACTCAGTATAAGTTTACAATGAAGACTTTAACTTATTACCATCCTATGACACTAAGTAATACATTTTTATTTAAAGCCACCACAGAAAAAACTGTGAAAAACTGTGATGGTTTTAAATAAAACTGTATTATTAATATTTCAAACAAATATATTGACTGCTAATTACAAAACAGAATTGCCAAAACAACCGACTTTGAACATGTGAAAAGAAAGTATAGTCACATTAATGCTATTTTTGTTCTACACCAAGACTGTCGCCCAGCATCGAGGGTAGTGATGTGATCATGGCTCACTGCAGCGACCTCTCGGGTTCAACTGATCCTCCACCTCAGCCTTCTGAGGAGCTGGGACTACAGGAGTGTGCTACCACACTTGGCTACTTTTTTTTTTTTTTTTTTTCTGTAGAGACTGGATCTCACAATGTTGCCTAGGCTGGTCTGGAACTCCTAGACTCAAGTGATTCTCCTGCCTTAACCCCCCAAAGTGCTGGGATTACAGGCATGAGCCACCACACTCAGCCATGCTTACATTTTTAAAAACTACTAACCAGTTTCTGATAATTAATGAAAGCAGTAAGCAATATACCTTCGAAAACTTATGTTCTGGGAAAAGCCCTCATTCAATCCCCAAATTTTATCAAGGTAGGCCAAAAGACACCCCTTATTCTAACAGGTGCCTCTGCAGTTTTAAAATGTATTATATGCTTATTATATAACTTATATCTATAATTTCTAATTTTCAAAACAACTTACAAAGACATCATCTTAACTAGCAAAGTAAGGGTTAAAAAAAAGGCTGAATATTGTGTGAATGTTATTTTTCAATTTGATGTATCAATGATAACTCTAAATGAGGACAAAGACTTTTTGTCACGTTACAAATAAATTTCCTGCTTTGTCGTTTAGTTTATCCAATACACGCTCTGTTTAATTACTCTTATGATTTCTTAGATACCTTAAAACAGATTACATCACATCCCATAATCACACCACAATTTCCTGTTTTGTTGTATTTTTATGAATAACTTTGATTAAAAAAAGTTATTAATTAATAAAAAGTTATTAAATAATTTATCCAAGGTCATATGGCTCTAGCCATATGATAGATTTGATCTGAAACACAGATAAGATTTGAAAGCAGCTGTCCTTTCTATTATACTATATTACAAGGGAGAATTTCAGCAAAAGGGGCAACCAGTTGCATAGAGCAGATGGTAGAATTGTTAGATAAAAATACCAACCACCCAGTTAAACTTGAATTTCAGGTGAACAACAAAAGATTTTGAGTATAAGAATATATACTAATGAGTCCAGCCTGGCCAACATGGTGAAACCTCATCTTTACCAAAAATACAAAACTTAGCCCAGTGTGGTGGCGCGTGCCTGTAATCCCAGCTACTCAGGAGGCTGTCAGGAGAATTGCTTCGACCCGGGAGGTGGAGGTTGCAGTGAGCTGAGACAGCGCCACTGCATTCCAGCCTGTGTGGCAGAGTGAGACTCTGTCTCAAAAGAAAAAAAAAAAGAATGTATATTAAATATTTGGAACACTTATACTAAAACATTATTCGGTATTTATCTGAATCTAAAATTTCATGGGTTGTCCTATAGTTTCACTTGCTAAATCTGGCAACTCAATTTGATGGTGACAACATTGTTTTAACTTCCTGACTTCTCTGCTCCTCATCTTACTGGTTATGAAGACTTTTATTTCAAGATTTCTAAGGATGAACTTGACTCGCAGTTAGAAAGGAGGACTAATCAAGATCAAAAGGCTGAATTAGATTCAGATTTGGGAAATTTAGCTTCTAGACGTCCTATCTGTTACAGATTTGCTTTTGATCTGGGGTCATTTCTTCCAACTTTCCTTCTGGTTTCCTTTGCAGTGTGACAGGGATACTATTTTTCCTCCTCACCAAGATAGCAGAACAGAGAGGAAGAGCTAAGATGCAAGTGTTTCTAGAGCTTCACAAACAGGTTACATACATGCAAAGCATCTATTTTTTTCATGAGACGGAGTGTCGCTCTGTCACCCAGACTGGAGTGCAATGGTGTGATCTCAGCACACTGTAACCTCCACCTCCTGGGGCCAAGCAATTCTCCTGCCTCAGCCTCCCAAGTAGCTGGCCTTATAGGCGCTCGCCACCATGCCTGGCTAATTTTTACATTTTCAGTAGAGACAGAGTTTCAACATGTTGGCCAAGCTGGTCTCAAACTCCTGACCTCAGGTGATCTGCCCACCTCGGCCTCCCAAAGTGCTGGGATTACAGGTGTGAGCCACCATGCCTGGCCAGCACCTTCTTTTATTCTTTAATAAGAGTGTTTTTCCCAAATAGCACCACAGAATGTGAGGTGGAAGGAATCATTAAGTACAAATGTATGCTAAAAAGTAACACCCATCGTTCCTCTTATTACAAAAAATTATACATGTTCACTGAACTACTTGTAAAATGGAGAAAAGCAGAAAACAAAAAATATCCATATTCTCACTATTCACATTAAATATCTTTCTGGTCATTTGTGTGTGCATTTTTTTACCTAAGTAGGATAAGAGTACATCAGATAGTTGTTTTTTTTTTTTTTTTGAGACAGAGTCTTACTCTGTCACCCAGGCTGGAGTGCAGTGGCGCAATCTCAGCTCATTGAAATCTCCACTTCCCAGGCTCAAGCAATTCTCATGCCTCAGACTCCAGAATAGCGGAAGCTACAGGTGTGCGCCACCATACCTGGCTCATTTTTGTATTTTTGGTAGAGACAAGGTTTCACCATGATGGCCAGGCTGGCCTCCAGTGATCCTGGCCTCATGTGATCCACCTGCCTCGGCCTCCCTTAAGTGCTAGGATTACAGGTATGAGCCACTGCACCCAGCCCAGAGTACATATAGTTTTGAACCCTACTTTTTTTGGTTGACTTAATATATTATGTGGAAGTATGTAGTTACTCATCTGTAATACAATTTTTTCCCACAATGTTATATTTACTGACATATATCTTTGAATATACTTAAATGATGAATACCTTTCCTGACAAAATTTTCTATAAATCTCATTTATTTCCCAGAAGTGGAACTGCTGGCTCAGGGTACACATATTTTAAGACTTCTGATGGCAGCCAGAAGGGGGCACCAGGTTACATTCCCTGCAGCAGTGCATGAGAGTTGCTGTTTTCTCGGGCTCTTCCTAGATCCAAAGCCCTATTTTTAAATGAAGAAAACTGAAGCCCAGAGCAGGGAAATGACTTATCCAAGACCACATTATTATCTTGATAAAATGACAGAAGATTTTGATCATCTTCCAAACAGAAATGGCATACCCAGAATCAAGAGCAGCTCCTGAGCCCTTCCAAGAGCAAAGACAGGAATGAGACCCCTGCCTCCTCTGTTTACGATATCATGGACAGTGTTACAGAATCTTGCTTCTCGCTCTTCACGTTTCTCATGGATATGGGTCCCATAAGTAGATTCCTAAATAACACATTAGAAGAGTGAGACTAAGACAGATGATCCCCAAAGAATTCAAAAGTTACACATCAATTAAATGCTGAGGGGCTAAACAATTCACTTCTCAATTAGCATGCTGTTTACTCAAACATGTGTTGTCATAATAGGCATTGGGAAGAACAAGCAAGAATGCTAAAGTTCAGGCCCTGTACAGTGGCTCACACCTGTAATCTCAGCACTTTGGCAAGCCAAGGTGGGCAGATCACCTGAGGTGAGGGGCTCGAGACCAGCCTGGCCAACATGCTACTAAAAATACAAAAATAAGCTGGGCATTGTGATGGGCACCTGTAATCCCAGCTACTCTAGAGGCTGAGGAAGGAGAATTACTTGAACCCAGGAGGTGGAGATTGCAGTGAGCTGAGGTCACACCATTGCACTCCAGCCTGGGCAACAAAGCAGACTCTATCTCAAAATAAATTAACAAAACAAAACAAAAAAAGTCCAGGTGTGGTGGCTCACACCTGTAATCCCAGCATTTTGGGAGGCTAAGGCAGGCAGATCACCTGAGGTCAGGAGTCCAGCCTAACCAACCTGATGAAACCGTGTCTCTACTAAGAATAGGAAAATTAGCCAGGCGTAGTAGTGGGCACCTGTAATCCCAGCTACTCGCAAGGTTGAGGCAGGAGAATCGCTCAAACTTGGGAGGCGGAGGTTGCAGTGAGCTGAGATTACGCCACTGCACTCCAGCCTGAGCAACAGAGCCAGACTCCATTTCAAAAAAAAAAAAAAAAGAATGCTAGAATTCAAATCTAAATAAGAAGAACTTTTTAGAAAATGGAATCAGGAAATAGTCCGAAGCTGTATCTTCTTTCCATGTCTTTTATTTTTATTTATTTGTATTTTTACCATTTGCTTTCTATTAGGAAGAAAAAGGTTATTTCTCCCATCTCTGATAAGTCAAAGCTTTTAAAACAGAAATAGATGTTGTTTCTTATACTCTGTTTAAGAATATCCTTAAAGTCTTACTAGTGTGATTCACTGATCAGAAGCATTGACATCCCTTTGGAGCTTATAAGAAGTGCAAAATCTCAGACCCCAGCCCAGATTTACTGAATCAGAATTTGTATCTCAGCAATATCACCTGATGATTTATAAGCACATTAAAATATGAATAACTGCTTTAAAGCATGGTACTATGAAAATAACTACTTTTTCTGAGGGTTCAAAAAAATCCATCTTCCCTTAAATGAAGGTCAGTATATATGCTGGGCCCAGCATGGGCAGAGCTGAATCTGCTCACATGTTGCTTATGGGCAGATGTACTAGCCTGCATGCCTGGGCAGCTGGGGGATGTAGTAGGTGGTGGAGGAGAAACAGCTCTTCCTCCTTGAACCACATGCACCTGATGTTCTTATATATCCCTAAGGCCTGCAAGAGTTCTCTCCCAACTCGACTCTACGGTCAGCAACACACACACCAAGCTGCCCCAGGAGAGCTTCTGTACACAGTTCATTTTTTGCTCCCCTGTGACTTGCAGTCTAGTAGGCAGACAGTGCATTCAAAGATGAACAAAACAAGTGAGCATGGGCTGAGGGCCTGAGGAGTCACCATGGCAAAGCAGTGAGGTCGCACCATTTCCAAATCGACCCGTAAGATGTTCTACAAATTCTCACCTAGAAAAACATATTTTGGAGACAGGGAGAGGGCATACCCAGTAAAAAAGATCCTGCCCAGAGACAGCCTGGTGTCTCTGATATGAGACTAGAGTGAATGCATTTAACAGCAAGAAAGTGAAGCTGCAGTACAAAAAGCATCTGCCCCAGTTTTTTTTTTTTTTTTTTTTGAGACTTAGTCTTGCACTGTAGCCTAGGCTGGAGTGCAATAGCGTGATCTCGGCTCACTGCAGCCCCCACCTTCCAGGTTCAAGTGATTCTTCTGCCTCAGCCACCCCAGTACCTGGGACTACAGGCGTGTACCACCACACCCAGATAATTTTTGTATTATTATTATTTTTTTTAGTAGAGACAGGGTTTCATCGTGTTGGCCAAGCTGGTCTCTAACTCCTGGCTTCAAGTGATCCACCTGCCTCGGTCTCCCAAAGTGTTGGGATTATAGGCATGAGCCACTGCACCTGACCACCAATTTTCTTATATTAAAAAAAGATAAGTTTATATGAAAGTGAGATCACAATATTATTTTCCAAAAGAAAAAAGTCTTCTTACATTACATTAATCACAATATAGTACATTAATACTTACGATGATAAGAATATCGGGCTTAATATTAGGAATTTCAGCTGCCATTAAGTGCCTATCTTCTTGTCTTGAGAAATCACCTGTGTACAAAAGCTGTGGTGGGCAGGGGAGACAAAGCCAGAAGGTTAGGATTTGGGGAAGGCTTCATTTTGCTAGTGAATAAACTCACAAAATCTAAAAGTGCAGTTACATTTTTTTAAAAGTCTAAAACTGATGAAATTTCCATGCAGTTCTTGTGTCCAGTCGCTTAGTCAGTCAACGGTCCAGTGCTTCAATGATTTCATCTAATAAATGGGAATAATCTATCCCCAGCATCCTCTCACAAAGATAACCTATATAACATTAATCCGCTTGGCAAGTGCTCTGAGCTTCTTGGAGAAAAAGCTCATGCTGATAAGGAAAGGAGTACACTGAGATACATGGTCTAAAACCAGAATAAAATCGTAAGAGGGTCTGCATCAAATTCCAAGAGAACTCGAATCTGCATTCCTGCTATTTTTTTGTGCCCTGGAGCAAACAGCAAGAATAAGTAATTTGGTGATATATTTTACAATTCAGTGTCTCAAAGTTTCAAATGTATGAACAGCTGTGAAAAATTTAGGACAATGTTACACTAGAGCATTGGTTCTCAACTCTGGAGGCACATTAGAATCACCTAGAAAACTCAAAAAGGAAAAGGCCAAGCTACACCTCCAGGTTTTGATTAGTTATTTTTCAACAGCTCCCTAAGTGATTCTTATGTGCAGCCAGAGTTCAAAGCTGCTTCTCTAGAGTTTAGAAAGCTAGTGGTCCACCCACGTTTTCAGAAGTTCAAGGATTCCCCAAAGATCTTTTCTAATTAATCCCTTTCACTTTTACAGTCCACCTGCGTAAGGGCTTATCTGAATCCTAAGACACTGGCTGGGGGCTTAGGGGATGACATGGACACCAAACGGTGTTTCAATTTTCAATGGATGCAGCCACAGAGACACCTCTTCCCTAACCAGTTTCCTAAAGGACACTGAATCCCATGGTGTGAGGGAACTTACTTTTTGAGATGTTTTACTCTTTTCTCAGTCTTAAAAATTTTTTTCGCCAGGCGCGGTGGCTCACGCCTGTAATCCCAGCACTTTGAGAGGCCGAGGCAGGTGGATCATGAGGTCAAGAGATCGAGACCATCCTGGTCAACATGGTGAAACCCCATCTCTACTAAAAATACAAAAAATTAGCTGGGCATGGTGGCGTGTGCCTGTAATCCCAGCTACTTGGGAGGCTGAGGCGGGAGAATTGCCTGAACCCAGGAGGCGGAGGTTGTGGTGAGCTGAGATCGCGCCATTGCACTCCAGCCTGGGTAACAAGAGCGAAACTCCGTCTCAAAAAAAAAAAAAAAAAAAAAATTTTTTTTTCTCTGTCTTGATAAAGAAAGTATTGTAATGCAGGTAGGAACTACATTTAAAAGGAAAAAGTGTCAACTGTATTTTTATCTTACGTTTCAGTGTTCTGACACTTTGCAAGTCTTGGGGAATTTTTTTTAATACTACTTGGTGGCACAAAGCTTTGCACTGATTTCTCTGGGGAGAGAAGCGCCGGAGCTGGAGGGTACCTTCACGCCTGCGATCTCAATCATGAACATGGCGGCTCCTAGGACGTGGCCTGCATGGTAACACCAAAACTTGATTCCTGCAACTTCCTTAACTTCATGAAAGTTGATAGTTTCAATTTTGTCCATGCTTTCTTCCAAATCTGTCTCAGTATACAGCATGTCGTCTGCCGATATGTTACTACATTTTGAAAGATGCCCACAAAAACAATTAAGAGTCACAGTTTTAAAAAAGCCTTTGAACACAAAGAAACTGCAGATAACACATACATGAAGATATCTTTTAAAAATATGCCTTATAAATTATGCAATTTAAAATATTTCGACATTTTGTGTTTTTACTCTATTGTGTTTGTATAGCTACGAAACTTTATTTTAAACAAACCACGTAGGAAATTAAGACACTAAGCTCAATGTATTCTCAACTTACAGTAAATTAAGGCAAAATAAATACTCTTTAGCATAGTATTTCTCAAACTTTCTTCCTGCCCCAACACTCCTGAAAGATGTAACACACTCACATACATTGGACCATGGCAGGTATTTCTCACACTGGGATGAGAAAAGATTTTTCTACAAAGTCTAGCACAACCTTGCTCCTGAAAGTTATGTTAAGGTACTTATAAAAAAGCAAGAGAGAACAGTGGCTAAGGACACTGACTCTGGAGCCAGATTGTTTGGGTTCAAATCCTAGCTCTGTCTCTTACTGTGACTATTTTAGGCAAATAATTTAACCTTGCTGTGCCTGTTTCATCATCTATAAAATCGAATTTATAATAGAACCTATATCATGAGTTGGTATGAAGATTAAATATATTTATCTCCTGGCCAGGCGCAGTGTAATCCCAGTACTTTGGAAGGCCAAGGTGGATGGATCACTTGATGTCAGGAGTTCGAGACCAGCCTGACCAACATGGTGAAACCCCATCTGTACTAGAAATATACAAATTAGCTGGGCGTGGTGGCACACACCTGTAGCCTCAGCTGCTCAGGAGGCTGAGGTGGAAGGACTGCTTGAGTCCAGGTGGCTGAGGCTGCAGTGAGCTGTGATAGCACCACTGCACTCCAGCGTGGAAGACAGAGCAAGACCCTGTCTCAAAAAAACCTTCAAGGTCAGGAAGGTGCTAGAAATACAATAGGTTTCAATGACCTTGTTACTGAATGATTAAATTACTGATATCCTTATACATGAAAAGAGAGCGCCTCATTTTAAAACACAAAATACTGAAGCTATCCAAATGTTCCTTCAGAAAAAAAAAAAAAAAACGCAAAATGGTCCATATCTGGAACCATATGTACCGCACGGAGCCATTATTATTTAGATGCATAATCTAATCAAGTAATTTACCTAACTTTGACATAATCGGAAAGAAGCCATCTATAAATAGCTTTTGTGGCATGAGTCATAAACGTTCTTCCTTTGAAGCTTGTCTTCTGTAGAAACCAGGGCAGAGCTCCACAATGATCCAAATGGAAACTTAAAAAGAAAGAGGCTGCATTAATTCTTAAAATTATCCATCAGATACCATGTAATGAAACTGTTGCTTACAAAACAAGTTCTATACAAACAACTATTTACTGACACTTTCAGAAAACCAAGAGTTGATAAATGTAGAAGGAAGAAGTAATGCATATAGTTCTAATATGGAAGAAAGATTTTTAAAGTATCACTTTTAAACAGCAAAAAACTTTATTAGTGAATAATTAGGAAGGAAGAATATCCCAAACCTATATACACTCTATTTAAAAATAGTTTCAATAAAGTTGAAATGGCATTCTTATAGAAGAATGTGACAAAACAGTGACCTCAAGGAGATATCCTGGAAAAGGGCTTCCTTAGTCTCAAGTTTTACAATGACTCAAGATATGTACTATCTCTTTCCCAGGTACTCACTGGACTTACATTTAGAGGTAGGTAAGTTTTTCACAGTAAACTTCTCTAGCCTGTAATGACATTTTGGAGTGTTAGACTGAGATGTCTGCAATATGCTTCCTAGCAAAAAACCACTCTTTTAACAAACCAGAATCTCAAAATCTCAAAGAAAGATCTCGACAGTAAACATCAGTGAAAAACAGTATCGTTAATAAAGGAAAAAAACGTACTGACTAATTAACAGGAGATCAATCTCAGCTGGATCAATTAAATCAATATAAGGAAGAGCATCCATTCCTTCCAGGCCAGGGTGGATCCCACAGTCCAGCTGAAAGAGATAGGAAAAGAGATCACAATCTCCTGCACATAGAATTTATTCAGCACATGGACAATGATTATAGACCCATCACCCATATACTCAAGATGGACTCCGGGCACAGAACTTGGAACGTGATTCTTATTAAATGTGGCAAATATGCCATTAACAGTTCTAACTTCCCAACAAATTTAAAATATAGCTCACATTTAGGGTCACAGACTGCAAAGTACAAAACAGCTTCTTTACAGCTACTTTTGATCATCATTCTAACAATGAATTGACCCTTTTTTAAAACCTTTGGTATTGGAAGATTAAAAGTCAAAAAGTTTATAGATTTACTACTACCAGAACGACCCTTGTGAGAATATAATAATTAGAAATAGGAAACTTACCTGATCAGGATAATTTAACTTATTTTAAGGCATTAGGGAACAAATTCTTAAGACTCAGTCATTAAAATTACTTATTTTATATGGCGTTACTACCAAATTAACACAATAGATGAATAAAAAGATGCCTCTGGCTGACATATACATGTTCTTTTCAGATTGGGAGGAGCTGAGAAGAGGAATCAAAGGAACGTGAGACAGAACTGATTTTCTAATGAGTAGCTTAGAAACCACCTCCTCTACTCCATTTACCTTTCAGGCTTAGAGAAGCAGAGTAACTTGTCCAAGGCCAGCAGCCCCAGTGGGACTCGGGGATCTAACCTTCTACACCAAGGCTTCACCCCCACATGCTGGAGGTGGCTAGAGCTCTGAATATGTTCAGGGTGACTGGGTCCTTGGAATCTTCTACTGGGGGTGGGGACAGGTTGGCTCAACCCTCCAGGAGTGGAAGAGGGAATGTGAAGAAATAATAGTTCCACAGATCTAGCTGACAATTTTACAGTCAGAGAATATATCTTTTTTTTTTTTTTTTGAGATGAAGCTTCACTCTTGTTACCCAGGCTGGAGTGCAATGGCGCGATCTTGGCTCACCGCAACCTCCGCCTCCTGGGTTCAGGCAATTCTCCTGCCTCAGCCTCCCGAGTAGCTGGGACTACAGGCACGCGCCACCGTGCCCAGCTAATTTTTTGTATTTTTAGTAGAGAAAATACATGTTGACCAGGATGGTCTCATCTCTTGACCTCATGATCCACCCGCCTCGGCCTCCCAAAGTGCTGGGATTACAGGCTTGAGCCACCGCGCCTGGCCAGAATATATCTTCTTAATCAACTTAATGTTTTGTCAAATTACTAAGTAGAAGTGTGTGTTAGTTTTTCTCATTAACCCTATGCAGCATAGATTACATGCACTATAATACTTTTCTGGGAGCTAAAAAACTAATAGTCTACTGGAAAAGACTAATACCCAATTCAGACAGAGCCATACTATTCAACTGAGTACAAAAATAGTAATTACCATTATTTTTCTTCCTTTGAACTCGAGAATAATACATGATCTTCCTACTTCTTGCCCAGCTCCACTGTAAACATTCAAGGGGAGAAAAAAAAAAGAATTAAAAAAAAAATCAAAACCAAGTCCAATAAACCTACACTTTTTACAACTTATATTATATCCCATTTGATGACAGCACCTCACTGTGAAAAATTCCGAGGCGTGAGCGTGTTCTACAAAATCACAAAGACAGAGAAGAACAGTGTCCACAGGAAAAGATAAAAAGGTCTTTGGGAGTCCAGGGAGCTTGCAGTTGTTAAAATTGAGAGAAAAGGTGGTACAGACCCAAGAAGCCCAAAGCTTTGGGCTTGATTTAGAAATCAATCTTCTGAATTTTAGGATTAAATCATGATGTATTTAAAATGTAAACTAGCAGTTATGCAGATTATGTAACAATACTTTTAGAATCAGCACTTATAAAGCCATAAGCATTTCAACATTGTCATCTTCTTTAAGATCATAATGTGTATTTGCCAAATAGCTTAAATACTTATTCACACTGTGAATTTCAATCCCTTTTTCTTCTACCTTCTGTTACTTCAGCATATTTTATACCAAGTACTTAAATAATTTGTTTCTTCTTAAATACTTTCAGCCATAATTTGCAATGGTCACAAGGCACACTTGAAGTTAAACCTCACCTTCTTTTCCCAATCACTTTAGCTCACAATTCACTCACTCACTCAACATTAAGCAGTTTCTTTTTTCTTTGAGATGGAGTTTCGTTCTTGTTGCCCAGGCTGGAGTGCAATGGTGTGATCTTGGCTCACTGCAACCTCCGCCACGCGGGTTCAAGTGATTCTCCTGCCTTAGCCTCCCTGATAGCTGGGATTACAGGCATGTACCATCACACCTGGCTAGTTTTATATTTTTAGTACAGATGAGGTTTCTCCATGTTGGTCAGGCTGATCTTGAACTCCTGATCTCAGGTGATCCGCCTGCCTTGGCCTCCCAAAGTCCTGGGATTACAGGCGTGAACCACTGTGCTTGGCCACATTAAGCAGCTTCTATTTGCCAAGCACTGTATTAAGTGCCTAGGACATGGAAATGCCTAAGACACGGACCCAGACCGCAAGGAACTGAGTCTACTAGGAGATGGACACGAAATGGATCTATCCCCAAACTGAGATCCTACCTCCAAGCTGATACTGATAAAGAATATCAAACAACTGCAGATGAGAGCTGCTATAAATTCCTGGCCTTCCACTTTTAAAGTATTTTTTATTTTTAATTATTATGGATACACGGCCTTCCACTTTAAATGGTGCTCAATGTTGCCTGGATGTGTTCTCTGTTTTGTTTCCATAGCAAGTATTTTCAACCTTTCTCCCCTTTCCCAAATTTCCCAACCCTCTATCCTCTTCTTCACTTGAGGCATGGGCATCTTCTGCATCAAAAAAATAAACAGTCCGTTTGTAAATTTCCCCAACTTCATGTACCAAGAACCTGCCCACACCTGTCTCCTTCCATTTCTCTTCTATAGATAGACCTCTCTTTCTTTTTTTTTTTTTGAGACGGAGTTTCGCTCGTTACCAAGGCTGGAGTGCAATGGCGTGATCTCGGCTCACTGCAACCTCCGCCTCCTGGGTTCAGGCAATTCTCCTGCCTCAGCCTCCTGAGTAGCTGGGATTACAGGCACACCATGCCCAGCTAATTTTTTGTATTTTTAGTAGAGACGGGGTTTCACCATGTTGACCAGGATGGTCTCGATCTCTTGACCTCATGATCCACCCGCCTCGGCCTCCCAAAATGCTGGGATTACAGGCATGAGCCACCGCGCCTGGCCAGACCTCTCTTTCTATGGCAAATCTTCCACCATTCTACTCTACGTACTTCCTCCCTCCTGAGGAACTGAACACTGCTGTGTCACTGACATTTCCCTCACTGTCTGCTCTTTACCATCCAAATTTAAACATACTACAGCCATGTGCATCCCACATTAAAATCCTCTGAGTCTAATCTCCTTCAGTTCCCACTTTATTCTTTCCCCACCTGTGTCCTAGGGCAGTGGACCTTCCACCTGGACATCCTCACCTTCCACTAGCTCCTTGATTCACCATCCTCTGGCTTTTACCAGCCACCTTCTGAAACTGTCCTTGCTGCTCAGTAGTCGTTTCAGTCTTTTTTTTTTTTCTTGAGAGACAAGTTTCCCCTATGTTGCCCAGTCTGGCCTCCAACCCCTGGGCGCAAGTGATCCTCTTGCCTCAGCCTCCAGAGTAGCTGGAACTATAGGTGCCAGCCCTGTCTTTGTTCTCTAGGCAGCCTCTGTCACTCCTAAGGAGGAGTGCTTGCTCCTTCCTCAAGCACCTCTCCCTTGGCTTCTCTGACCTAATAGTCTCATCCTGTCTTGCTGGTTTTCCTGTTTCCTTCACATATTCAGCCACCTCTGACTACCCTTTAAATGTTGATATTCCAAGGGTTTTCTCCTTGGCCCATTTCTCAATCTTCATTCTCATCTTTCTTCCGCGCTAAGGACTTCCAAGCCTGTATTTGTAACCCAGATTGTTTTTCTGAATTCTAGACCTTCAATATATACATGTGACACTAAGTATCTCTACTAGGATCTCTCCCAGGGACTTCATATTCAATATGCCAAACTAGTTTTCACCACGTGCCCTGTACTTGCTCCACTTTCTTCCTGGAATGCTCTGTCTTCAGATATTGACATGATTGGTTCCTTTGTATCATTTGGGTCTCAGTTCCAATGTCACCTTCTCAGATACTCTCCCTTGACTATCTCATCTAATTTGTCCTTCACAGCAAGCCACAACCCAGCGTCATGTCATCTCAATACTTATAACTACATGAAGTTATTGTGTCTACTCATGGCTTGTTTCAGGCTACTAAATGAAAGCTTTCTAAGAACACAGGCATTGTCTACCGTATTCACTGCAGTATTGCTGTGGCACCTGACGTGCAGTCTATCACAAAAAATACTTATTGAATGAATAAAACTCCTAAATTATGGACCTTGGAAATATTATGCTAAATGAAAGATGCCAGAGACAAAAGACCATGTATTATATGGTCGCACTTACATGAAATGTCCAGAATAGACAAGTCAATACAGAAGTAGATTAGCGGTTGCTTAGGGCTGGAGAGGTAGTGGGGATTATCTATGACTGCTAATGAATACAAAGTTTCTTTTGGAATTAGAGAGAGGTGATGGTTGTATAACTATGTTAAGAACGACTAAATTACACTCTTTTTTTTTTTTTGAGAAGGAGTTTCGCTTGTTACCCAGGCTGGAGTGCAATGGCGTGATCTCGGCTCACCGCAACCTCCGCCTCCTGGGTTCAGGCAATTCTCCTGCCTCAGCCTCCCGAGTAGCTGGGATTACAGGCACACGTCACCATGCCCAGCTAATTTTTTGTATTTTTAGTAGAGACGGGTTTCACCATGTTGACCAGGATGGTCTCGATCTCTTGACCTCATGATCCACCCACCTTGGCCTCCCAAAGTGCTGGGATTACAGGTTTGAGCCACCATGCCCGGCCCTGAATTATACTCTTTAAGTTAGTTGTATGGTATGTAACTTGTATCTCAATAAAGTTGTTACGAAACAACCAAACTCCCAAATTTACCAGTTGCCCCATCTCTTAATACTACTTGAGTGAATAGCATGACCCTTTCTCAACTGCTAGACCTAGGAATCTGAGTCATCATAACATCCTCTCTGCCCGGCCTTCCCTCCCAACAATCATCCTTTCAGATACATCTGATCAGCCACAAAATCCTGGAGATTTCATTTGTGCACTCTCTCACACTCATTTCTTTCCAACCATGGCCACTCATTTCACTCACTACAGGCTCTCATCACTTGGACTTGAATCTTTCAATCATATCTTATGGATCTGCTCTACTCAATCCATCCTTTTATTCATCTTAATATATATTCATGTTGTGCCAACTAATATCTACACTGCTGCCAGGAGTGATTTTCCTAAAACATAATTCCCACAATATCCATACTTGCTTAAAATATCCTTTGCTGGCTTCCTTTAACTGACTTGATAAAGGTACAAACTCCTATGTATATGAGGTGCTTCCTAAACTGGGCCTTGACTACCTGTCACCTCATCTGCTAACTCTTCAGCTACAGCCATGAAGGATCTGGTCACAAGTTGTGACCACTCTCACTTCCTTTTCTTTTTTCTTTGTTGAGATGGAGTTTCACTCTGGTTGCCCAGGCTGGAGTGCAATAGTGGGGTCTCCGCTCACCGCAACTTCCGCCCCCCAGGTTCAAAGTTTCTCCTGCCACAGCCTGGCAAGTAGCTGGGATTACAGGCATGCACCACCATGCATGGCTAATTTTGTATTTTTAGCAGAGACGGGGTTCTCCATGTTAGTCAGGCTGGTCTCGAACTCCCGACATCAGGTGATTCACCTGCCTCAAACTCCCAAAGTGCTGGGATTACAGGCATGAGCCACCGTGCCCGGCCCACTCTCACTTCCATATGTGCCACTTCCACTGCCTAGAACATCCTGGCCCCCATGCTTTAACTCCTCCTCATTCTTTAGGGCTCAGCTCAAGCATCACAGTTTTCAGGATGCATGAAGTATCCTTTTCCCCTCAATCTGTCAGAAATCTGTTTTCCATACTTTCAGTGCTCAGTGCAGTGTCTACCTTAGCTCTTAGATTAGCTGTTACTTAAAAGCATCTACCACGATCCTTACTCTTCAAGTTTTCTCTTATTTCCATAAAAGAAAACGGGTTGAGTGAGGTTGCTGTCCTAGTAAGTAGTCAAGTAGATAATGAACTTCAGGTTTGACTTCAAAGTAATGGTCTCCTATTATTCCAAAGTATCTCTCCCCGTTGTGCACTGTAATTCTCTTCAAAAGGGCGACAGCAATTAACAGGGCCCTCTGTTGCATCTGTATCCCCATGTGTGGTGGCTGACACTTAAGTGTTTGCTCATCACAGGAAGAGATGACAGGTGTGAACTAAGCAGAAGGAAACAGACTCAATCAGGTGCTCAATGAAGCCTTACTGAATGAATGTGTAAAGAAGATACTTTCTACCTTTTGGAAAATGTATATTCATGTTGTGGCAACTAATACCTAACAATAAACATGCTGTGGATTCGAAATGCTCATCTGTAGGAATTCAAGTTCTCTACATTTGCATCTCCCCTTCAGCAGCATTCCAGACTGATGAAGGCCATGTCCACTGAAAGGTCATTCTCCTTATGGACAGTCGAGGACTGAGTTTTTGTCCTTAACTCCCCCTGCACTTTCTCCTCTCCTCTCCAGCTTTACACCTTTCTTATTCTGCTAGCGCCTGAGCTGGCTGAGAAGATCGAAACTCATAGCAAGACCCTAATAACTTCCTGGCACATGTCAAGCCCTGGTGTTAAGAAACAAACTTAGTTCTTCCTTGCACCGCTGTAGCCTCATTCAGGTCCTCCTCTCATCCTCTCCGCCATCAGCGTCACCGGCTCCCTCACGGCTTGCCCTGATGCGCAGAGATCCGTGCTAGTGCTAAACGACAACCTTTTTAGCGTGTACGAAAGCGACCGGTGGCCCTCTAAAACTTTTTTTTCCTCCGACTCCAACATACCCTCCCCTGAAACTGATCAACAAGCAAAATCCCGTTCACTCTAGCAGACCCCTTCCGATCAATGGTCCTCCAACCCCTGGAGCCTGAGAAGCCTGGCCTGCAAGCGTGGACCAAGGGCCGGCTGCCGGGGTAGGTGGGAGCGGGGGCGATGGAGGAGGCCAAAGTCTCCGGTTACCCCTCGTGCCCCTCACAGCCCGTGTCTTCATTCCCTCTCTCGCTGGTCCCTTACAGGGGTCGGATCAGGAGCTGGTCGCTCTCCTCAGCAGGAATCGCAGACATCCCAAAAGTGTGAGGGCGAAGTAGGGGTGAGGAACAGGTCGCTGTGGTCTTCTTAAATCAGAAGCACAGCCACGGCCAAATTAAGAAGGAAGAACCGCATCCACCAAGATCACAACTTCCGTCACTCCGGAGCCCGCGGCATTAGACTCCTCCCCTCGACTTCCGGTCGGGGTACGCGGCTCGCGAGGCTTCCCACCACTCGGGGTCCGGGAACCGGGGGCGGGACGTCAGGACTGCGCCTGCGCATAGTTTCGGAGGCGGGGCCCGGCGGACGTGGGCAAGAGCGCTGGAAAAGCTGGCGCTGGAGCGAGAACGGGAGTAGCTGCTCGGGCGCCGAAGGTTGCGGCGCTCCAACTGGGACCCCGAAGTCCTCAGCCCGGGGATGAGCCCACGGCCGCGAGGTGAGCGCCCGGCCCTCGTCCCGCCTGGGGCAGAGCTCGCGGAGGCCTGGCGGGAACACGGCCCCGAGAGCGGCGCAGATTGCAGGGACGGATGGGTGGGGTCGTGGGGAGGGCGGAGGAGAGATGCGGGGCACGGGCTTGGTTCCGGGCGGGACCGCGCTGTCTGGGCGCGGGTGAGGAGCCTGGACCCGCGGGTCGGTCGTCGGCGTCGTGGACCGCAGCTTCCCGAGCCGCTGTCGGCCCCAAGGGGAGGCAAAGCGGCCAGCGCGGGCGGTTTCCCTGCCTCTTCCTCTGCCCGGCTTCGGCCGCCTCCGGCTGAGCAGGGTCGGGGTTGTCTGCCCCCTTTGCTGTCACATCCTCCGCACCCGGCACGTGGCCGGTGCTCCATCATGGTGACAGACAAGTGCTAAGCAGGCTGGCGTCTGGGAGGAACTTTGGAGCCGGCTCTCCCTAGGCCCAGAGCTTGGCCCCATCCATCCTTACCCTGGTGACCCTGGGCAGGTCACTGACTCTTCGGGAGCTTTGGCATCCTCGTTGGAAAAGGGCTGTTACCCTGGAGCCTTGCTGCTCAGTGAGGATGAGAGGGATCTGTGCACCTAGCACCGTGCATGACACATGGTAGGCGCTTGGTACAGGGGAATTGCTGTTGGGGTGTCACCTCCCCAGAAAGTTCTCGGCTTCAGTAAGTGCGTCTCTGCCAGATGCTCTCTTTGTGCAGAGGAATCACCGAGCTCCGCCTTTGACTAGGTGCAGCTGAGAGAGTGAGATCAGAGACCACAGCGGATCGTGGCGCTGTGATCAGGGGATACACTCAAGCTGTGGGTCCCTTAGCCCAGCCTTGGGTCCCAGGAAGGCCTGCAGCCTGAAAGGGACCTTGAAAGGTAAGAGGTAGCCGAGTGACTGAAAGGTGAAGGACGTCCCGGGCTCGGCAAATCAGGGGCACGTGGAGCATCGCGCTGAGAACCACGAGCAGCTTTGCCTTGCTAAGATCACTTAACGGTGCCTGGGTTTTGGAGGATGGAAGTGGAAAGGTGGTTAGGAGCTGGGTCCTGGAGGACCTGGCGTGTCCTGCTGAAGAACGTTGACTTTCTTTGACTTTGGAGAACCAGTGAAAGATTGTCAGCAGGCTAGAGGCACCAGATCTATGTTTGAGAGAAATAATTTTAATCGTTTTGGCTGCAGTATGGGTAGATTTAAAGTGGTAGGGAATCCAGCAGGACAAGGTCCCTTATCCATGAAATATCCTCAGGTTTGTGAATTCCTTAAATTGCATGCCAAACTTGGTAGGCATTCACATTTTTATAGGGTGAGGATCCATCATATTCATCAGATTCTAAAATGATAGTATATCTGCCCATGGTCTATAGTGACATGGGGGACCCTGGTGGAGAGCTGGCCCAGAGAGCTCTTCAGGTGGGGTCTTCAGTGGGTCTTGGTGCCAAATTGGATGTGGGGCCTGACGGACAGCAAGGAGTTCATAATTTCCTGGTTTCCCCCAGCAATAATAAAATTTCCTGACAGGCAGAGGAGAGGGGAGGAGAGGGGCAGATCTGGAGGGGAGGATGAGACATCTTTGCATTTGATGAGCCTGCTGAGCATCCAAGTGCCAATCAGGATCATTGGCCTCATTTTGGTGCATGAATAATTTTGAGGCAAGAATGATTTCCTTAAGAACATGCATCAAGATTGTAGCAGGTAGCAAAGACTTTAATAAATGCTGCTTTTCCCTAAGCGCCTGGACTGCTGATGGGAAGACAGCCCTAAGGAGTTGCAAAGGCATTTCGTGTCGTGATTTTCCAACACTTCAGTGTTAAGGGATTTAAGGAGATGCTTCAGGATTCCACTAACAGTGGAATCACATTTTGTTTTTAAAATAAGTTTTGATTTAAATTTTAAATCATATTTAAAATTGTTACCTATATATAAATATGTATTTGTATATACTTAAGTATAAGATGCTTATATATGCTATACACCAACATTTTAACCTGTCAGAGCCATTAACATGGTTCTTACGCTGCTAGGTTAACCTAGTTTTGTGCAGACCTTGGAATAAGGCTCCCCTGCCACCTCCCACTGACAAGAACCTCCCACTGTGCTGGTAAGGTTCTCCTTTGCAATAATCATCAGCAGCAGTCTTCCAACTCATCGCTCTCTTTTTACTCTTATCCCTTGGAGTTAGTTCCCTACCTGGCAGCCAGTGTCATTGTTTAGAAAACAGAAGATACCTGATTGTGTCACTAAACTGCTTTTTAAAAGCCTGTATGCGGCTAGGCATGGTGGCTTATGCCTGTAATCCCAGCACTTTGGGAGGCTGAGGCCGGCAGAGCATGAGGTCAGGAGATCGAGACCATCCTGGCCGACATGGTGAAACCTTGTCTCTACTAAAAATACAAAAATTAGCTGGGTGTGGTGGTGTGTGCCTGCAATCGCAACTACTCAGGAGGCTGAAGCAGGAGAATCGCTTGAACCTGGGAGGTGGAGGTTGCAGTGAGCCAGGATCTTGCCACTACACTATAGCTTGGCGACAGAGCAAGACTTGGTCTAAAAAAAAAAAAAAAAGCCTCTATTCCATTCCAGAAGATCACAGCAGACAAGCAAAAAATAAAATAAAAAGCCTTCAGAGTCTTCCTGTTAAACTCAAAAAGTCTATTGTTATCACGGCCTGCCTGGCCTTCTGTGGCTCTTGGTCCTGGTCGATTGCTGTCCTCCTGCTCCCACTCTAGCCGGATGGCCTTGACCATTCCCTCAGGCCTCCTCTCTACCTGCACAGCATTGCCTGCCTCCAGGCTATTTATGGCTGCCCTCACTTCATTCAGAAAAAGATCTAGAGCGTCTTTCTAAAATACCCACCCCTTCCTTCTAGCAGTCTGTATCTTCTTGAGTTAATTTTCCTCATAGCAACCGTTTCCTAATAATAAATGTTATGTTTGTTTTTCTTGTTGGTCTGTCTACTCCAGCTAAGAACAGGCTTCCTGAGGTCAGGGGCTTTGTCTGTTTCGTTCACTGATGTGTCCTTGACATCTGGCAGGTGCTCACTGACTATCTAGGAATGAATGAATAAATCAGATTTTCCTGCTACCCCACAAAAAAAGCAAAAATATAGAAATAAATGGGATGATGAGGCTGATTAAAAAGCTTGGGCTCAGGGGTCGGACTTGGGCAGGTGGCCTAAGGTCACCCCCTAATAAGTGGCTGTAGCTTGGGGTCTCCAAATACAGAGCGTCTTTGGGTTGCTGCAGGGGATGTTACTGACTGCCGCGTGAGTCACTTGTTCTTTTTCCTTCATCGGGTACATTGTTCCTCTGAAAAGCATCATCCAGGTCAGAATGACAGGAATCCCTCTGTGCAGACGGCTGTCTGTGGGACCTTTGAAGACAGTCAAATAGTGTTCAGTTCTATAGTAAGCAGATTTTCTTGCTCCCTCTGGAGAATAGTTTTTGGTAAAAATTGGTCAGGTTATCTTACTCATAAATCCTCTTGAAAGGCAAGTCACAGTTCCCTCATCTATAAAAGGCAAATTATAACCCACCTCTGTGAGCCCCTCGAGAGACAGCTTAGAGCCCTGCAGAGTGTGTGGGATATGTGGTATGTCCTTAAAAAGCATCAATAGAGCAAATGAATACGTCACAAGGTTATTGTGAGGCTATGACAGTATAATGTCCCGGGAGTTCTGTGAGCTGCGTAGCTTCATGGAGGTTAATTTGCTAAGTACAATATATGCTCTCCTATACAGTTGGCAAGGATAACTCTTACGTTTCCAAGGCATTAATTATTAATTGCAAAAAAAAAGAAATATGTAACACAGACTCTGGGAAGCAAGGTCGTCTCTTTACCTGCCCTTAGTACAGTGGGGCGGTGAAGTGCTGGCATCTGGGAATGTCTTTATGTCAGCTTTTACTTAAAGGTATTTCAAGACTTCAAGAAAAATGCACATTTCTGAGAGGTGTGTCTATCTTAGCCCTGCCAAGTATAGAGTGTGAAGCTGAGACAGTTACTGATCTCAGTATCTTGGCTGAACATCCAGTGTATCACAGCATATTTTGCTAAAATCTTGAATCAATTGAAGAGAAGTAAGACACTTGAAATTTTGAGAACTAGGCGACATGTCCGATACTTTTGAGAAAAGTGCTTTTCACACCTCCGTATAGGACAAGAAGATTTCTGCGCTTTTTGGTCCTTGGGTTAACTTTTTGTAATTGAGTAGGAAAGAATGAAAAGGAAGAGCATACAAGGGAGATTTTCATGTTTTATAGAAAAGGAACACACCCATGGAACTGGAAGGAATAGATGGTTTTTATTTCTATTATGCATAAAGTGATTTAATGTTGGATTCCTGATGTAACCAATATCAAAGTTGCTTTTCCTGGCTGGACGCGGTGGCTCACACCTGTAATCTCAGCACTTTGAGAAGCCAAGGCCGGAGGATCACCTGAGAGCAGGAGTTTGAGACCAGCACTTTGGGAGGCCGAGATGGGTGGATCACGAGGTCAAGAGATCGAGACCATCCTGGTCCACATGGTGAAACCCCATCTCTACTAAAAATATAAAAAATTAGCTGGGCATGGTGGCTTGTGCCTGTAATCCCAGCTACTCAGGAGGCTGAGGCAGGAGAATTGCCTGAACCCAGGAGGCGGAGGTTGCGGTGAGCCGAGATTGTGCCATTGCACTCCAGCCTGGGTAACAAGAGCAAAACCCCGTCTCAAAAAAAAAAAAAAAAAAGACAGACCAGCCTGGCCAACATAGCAAGATCCCATCTCTACAAAAAATGAAATTAGCTGGGTGTGGTGGCACATGCCTGTAGTCCAAGCTACTCAGGGAGGCGGAGGTGGGAGGATCGCTTGATCCCAGGAGGTCAAGACTGCAGAAAGCCGTGTTTGTGCCACTGCACTTCAGCCAGGGTAAGAGCCAGACTCTATCTCTTAAAAAAAAGAAGTTGCTTTTCCTGATGTAACTGTAACCAATATTTGTTTTTCCAGGAGATCTTCTCTGGATCGAGCAATGGTGATGAAAAATGTTTCGCAAAGGCAAAAAACGACACAGTAGTAGCAGTTCCCAAAGCAGTGAAATCAGTACTAAGAGCAAGGTAGGGAAATAGAATTTGGAACAGAAACATAAAGAGTTTTATTTCTTCTAGCTGGTATGTATGGAGGATACTGGCCATGGGCAGACCTCCTGATAACCTTCAAACTAGGTGTGTTTTAACATTTACTTTTTGCACTAGAGGTGCATTCTATGGTTGGTTTAATTTTAATCATTTTGGTAGGTTTTCTGCAATTCTTAAATCCATTAAACTGGATGGGACATGATCTATGAATGGTCTCATTGAAATAAGCACTGATTTTAAATGATAGAAATTGCAGGCATTAAGGGGCTGGACCTCTTGAATTCTAGGGTTTATGGTGTGCATAATTATCTTTACTTAAGAGTGAGCTTGGCAGATGCCTGTATACCAGAGACTGTGAATGCTGTTGGAAGGTAAGCATGGATTTAATTAATGCAAAACAAACCTTTGAGGAACTATTAAACTGGCAACGTTTGTCTCAAAGAATAGAGTGATTTCTTGTTGACTGACAGATAGTTTTCAATAAAGAGTATAAACAGAGCCGGGCACGGTGACTCACAGCTGTAATCCCAGCATTTTGGGAGGCTAAGGTGGGTCAGAACCTCGGGCTCTGGAGAGATTTTGAGGTGAGGTCTCATGGGACCTGGATCACATGGTTTTTGTTGCTTTTTTTTGTGACAGTTCACATAATAGTCTACTCTGCCCTGCCAGAGAGCCTCCGAATTCCTGCTGTAGGCCAGATACTAGTCAGAATAATTGCAGAAGCCCTGGACTAGAGACCTAGGATTAGAGAGCTAGTTTTGAGATCGGAGACATTTACTGGATGTGACATTGGCGAGGTCACTACGCATCTCAGTCTCTTTTATTAAGCAGGGATAACGGGCCTTGCCTGGCTTTCTGCACAGGGTTCGTTTTGGGTTCAGTGGAACTAATGTGAAAGCAAGGCATAGATGTTCACAAGAATCTTCATAGAAGGCATCTATTTTTTTTTTTTTTTGAGACGAAGTTTTGCTCTTGTTACCCAGGCTGGAGTGCAATGGTGTGATCTCGGCTCACCGCAACCTCCGTCTCCTGGGTTCAGGCAATTCTCCTGCCTCAGCCTCCTGAGTAGCTGGGATTACAGGCACGCGCCACCATGCCCAGCTAATTTTTTGTATTTTTAGTAGAGATGGGGTTTCACCATGTTGACCAGGATGGTCTCTTGGTCTCACCATGTTGATCACAATGGTCTCTTGACCTCGTGATCCACCCGCCTCAGCCTCCCAAAGTGCTGGGATTACAGGCCATAGAAGGCATCTTGTAAGGAGGTGGTGGTAATGGCTTCAATTTAGATGAAGAATATTGCCACCGCATTTATCCAGTGTTATGTCATGGGACAAACGAACAGTTGAGATTATGTGATTTTTTTTTTTTTAAGTTTGTTACAGAGTTTGCCTTAAGAAAAATCTGTCACAGTTGATATGCCTGAATAATTGATGTGATTTTGTATGTGTCAGCTCAACTCTGATAAATAATTTGAATGGCTTAGAGGACTTCAGAGAAGACACGGCTGCTTCTGTGTAGGTTTTTCATTTACCTGTTTTTCTGTTCCTCAGTCTGTAGATTCTAGCCTTGGGGGTCTTTCACGATCCAGCACTGTGGCCAGCCTTGACACAGATTCCACCAAAAGCTCAGGTACATAAAGGGGTTAGATCATTTATTGCCTGTTGCTTTTGATTTATGTTCATGTAGTTTTCGTAGGGTAGCACAATGAGTTCTTCAGTATTTGTGGCTTTCTTCCTCTCCTTTGCCACTTTTGATGAGAGTGTAGCGGTGGACCAAGATTTGGTGGGACATGGGTTGAGGTTATGGTGCGCTTGGTGAAAACCACATAGCCTTTGGGGATTGGCACAGGCACATGGGCAAACTGGAAGTTTCAAAGTAGTTTTTAAAGCATTGGGGTGGCAGTAAATACATACACCTACTTTGTACCCATAAAAATTAAGAATAAAAGAAATGGGTGGCAGAAGTTGAATTCTTTTGGACTTACGTTTATGGGGAATAGGACAAATATCTTGGTGATTAAAGGGCTAAGGAGCCATTCCTTTACCAGGGAAACCAGAGATCCACCAGCTCACGACCACCAAGAACACAAATCATTAAGGAGACCATCTGTCCCAGACCTTTGCAGATATTTATGCAGTTACCCCAAATTAGTAGATCCTTAGAAATAGGCCAGGCATGGTGTTGCACGCCTGTAATCCCAGCACTCTGGAAGGCCAAGGTGGGTGGATCACCTGAGGTCAGGAGTTCCAGACCAGCCTGGCCAACATGGTGAAACCATCTCCACTAAAAATACAAAAAATTAGCTGGGTGTGGTGGCACACACTTGTAGTCCCAGCTACTCAGGAGGCTGAGGCAAGAGAATCGCTTGAACCCGGAGGCAGAGGTTGTAGTGAGCCGAGAATCACACCACTGCAATCCAGCCTGGGCAGTGGTGTGAGACTCCATCTCAAAAAAGAAAAAAAGAGAAATCAAGAGGTGGCTTCTAACCAAAGCTCCCTAAGTAGCTGGTGACTAACTGGAAATATATTTGTCATCTGAATTCCTCTTTCTCCCTTCGGGACCCTGTACTAGGGAATCTGTAGCAGAGAATGTTGTAGCATTAAGTCCATTGCCTTTACTGCCAGATGCCTTTACAATTATTAAAGATGTGAGCATCTTTTTATTACATAACTTAAAACTAATCATATAGTAGTTCCTTAATCTGGTTGAGATGATAAGTCGTTTGTAGTAATTTTCATATTGGCTAGATTTAGTGGCACACACACAGTTCTTCAACCACTGCAGTCATGTTAAGAGACTTCCTGCCTGGTGTTCCATCGACATTAAAAAGAAAAACTCTGCGGTCTTTTCTGATTGAATGGTAGAGGAAGAGTAGGCTTCCTGAATGAGGAAAGAAAGCTAACATGGTAGGCCAGGCGCAGTGGCCCATGCCTGTAATTCCAGAGGTGAGGTGGGAGGATCACTTGAGCTCAAGAGTTCAAGACCAGCCTGGGCAAGGAGGCGAAACCCTGTCTCTACGGGGGAAAAATGGTGAAGAGGGAGAAAGAGCCAGAAATAATTATCATTCATCATAAAGGTAATCATTATGCAGTGACCTTTTCTTTACTGTTTGTTTTGAAGTGAAGATTAACATTTATTCCTATTATTGAGACTTTTGAATAATATATTTAGTATACCATGAGTCACTAAGGAAAAGGTTAGTGAAATTTTAAGTTCTACCCGTTACATAAAAATATTTTGCATTGTAAAATTTATAGTTAGTGGTTGTGTTCTAATGACAGTCTGGTTTTTATTTGGGAAGGGACTGAGGATACCCTGTAATGCGAATATTTCTTCTGAAGTCTTAAAACTTTTCTTTTATCTTTAGGACAAAGCAACAGTAATTCAGATACCTGTGCAGAATTTCGAATAAAATATGTTGGTGCCATTGAGAAACTGAAACTCTCTGAGGGAAAAGGTCTTGAAGGACCCTTGGACCTGATAAACTATATAGATGTTGCTCAGGTAAAAAAAAATCCATAACTCTCTGGTTATGAGAATCTGGGGAGCCAACTCGTGGCTTTGGGGCAAGGTGCTCATTCTTTGGGTCCCCTGGGTGCTGCTCCCTTTGCTCTGAACCAGAAGCACCCCCGCAATCACCACTGCAGTTGTGTGTGAGCTCTGAGCCACAGAGGAGCACCGGTGCTTCCTTTAAACTCAGTACTTTTTTTTTTTTGAGTTGGAGGTTTGCTCTTGTTGCCCAGGCTGGAGTGCAGTGGTGTCATCTTGGCTCACTGCAACCTCTGCCTTCCGGGTTCAAGCGATCCTCCTGCCTCAGCCTCCTGAGTAGCTGGGATTACAGGCATGCACTACCATGCCTGGCTAATTTTGTATTTTTAGTAGAGACAGGGGTTCTCCATGTTGGTCAGGCTGGTTTCGAACTCCTAACCTCAGGTGATCCATATGCCTCAGCCTCCTAAAGTGCTGGGATTATAGGAGTGAGCTACCATGCCCAGCCCACAGTACTTTCTATTAATTTTTTTTTTTTTTTGAGATGGCAGCTCACTCTGTCACCCAGGCTGGAGTGTGTTGGTGCAATCTCAGCTCACTGCAACCTCTGCCTCCCAGGTTCAAGCAATTCTCCTGCTTCAGCCTCCTGAGTAGCTGGGACTACAGGCACATGCTGCCACGCCCGGCTAATTATTTTGTATTTTAGTAGAGACAGGGTTTCACCAGGTTGTCCAGGCTGGTTGCAAACTCCTGACCTCAAGTGATCCGCACGCCTCAGCTTCCCAAAGTGCTGGGATTACAGGCATGAGCCACCGTGCCTGGCCTATTAATACTTTTTTATGGGGCTGATCGATCCTATTTAAATGAAGAACTGATTGCAGTGATTGGTTATATTCCATAAGTTCTTTTAAAACAACCTGGCTAAACCTTACATACCACTATGAGACCAGTTCTGTGTCTGAATAATCTAATTCATAATGATGTCAACCAAACATATATGTTTATCCATTCGAGGTTTCCAACAAGAATTGAGGTGAGGTGGGTTTCAAAAAGGTTACTTTTTATCTTCTTGATAAAAAGTAATCATCATGAAGGAAAATTAAGAATGAATATGAAGATAAATCAAAAGTATAAGGTACATAAGCATGAAATGTTCTAAAATCTGTATCCTTGCCAGTGGTGCAAGGAGATGAGCCAAGACTTAGTTAATTCAGTAATAAGAAAAAAAAGTAAATCGCCCCTGGAGTTTCTAGAAAATGAAATTACTTTTTTATGTGCTCATTAATAGAGGGATATTACTGCAATAGAAGGATTCTGTCATCTGTTCAGAGTATTAGTTAATCTTAAGAATGTGTAAACTCTTAAGTCATGGAAAACAAGAACATGAAATAGAACGTGGAAGGGCATGGTGGCTCATGCCTGTAATCCCAAGACTTTGGGAGGCAGGGCTGGGGGGAGGGGGGAATATCACTTGAACCCAGGAGTGTGAAACCAGCCTGGGAAACACAGCGAGGCCTGGTTTCTCCAAAAGATTTTTTAAATTGCTGAGCACAGTGGCTCATGCCTGTAATCCCAGCACTTTGGGAGGCTGAGGTGGGCAGATCGCTTGAGGTCAGGAGATCAAGACCAGCCTGGCCAACATGGTGAAACCCCGTTTCTACTAAAAATACAAAAATTAGCTGGGTGTGGTGGCGTGCGGCTATAGTTGAACTACTCACTTGAACTCAGGAAGCAGAGGTTGTAGTGAGCCAGGATTGCGCCACTGCACTCCAGCCCTGGGTGATGCAGTGAGACTCTGTCTCAAACAAAACAAAACAAAATGAAAAACCAGCTTGGGCAAGACCCTCATCTCTGCAAAACATTTAAAAAAATCAGCTGGGTGTGGTGTTGCGCACACAGGTAGTCTCACGTACTCAAGGCTGAGGCGGGGGATTCCTTGAGCCCAGGAGGTCAAGGTTGCAGTGAACCACCATTGTACCACTGTACTCCAGTCTGGGTGACAGAAGTGAGACTGTCCCCTCAAAAAAAAACCAGAAATGAAGTATGTCTTTATGAAAGTAAAGGAAGATACCTATCTGAAGGACAACATCAGTAATCTGAATTGCCATTTAAGGGAGAACTCGGGTGGGCATAGTAATGTCTGTAATCCCAGCACTTTGGGAGGCCATGGTGGGTGGATCACTTGAGGTCAGGAGTTCAAGACCAGCCTGGCCAACATGGTGAAACCCATCTCTACTGAAAATAAAAAAACTAGCCGGATGTGCTTGAACCCAGGAGACAGATATTGCAATGAGCTGAGATCATGCCACTGTACTACAGCCTGGGTGACAGAGTGACACTCTGTCTCAAAAATTTAAAAAAATTTTTTTTTAAATGGGGGGAAATGTCTCTTCTGCTTCTGTGGAGAGAAACTCTTTCCTGGCTACTGTGTGTACCCCACATTCTTTTTTTCTATGTGTGAATTTGTTTTTGGTGGGGAACAGGACACAGGGTGGGAAATGTCACCTTGGGCGTGGTATGCCCCGCCTCCCAGAGAATGTCCATTTGCATTTCTAATCTTCCTGGGCTGCTTTATGGAGCATTTTCTTCTTGGAGCTGCTGTTACTGCCAGCAGCCTCTTCAGGTTCACTGCTGACCGGCTCCTCTGGAGAATTTCCTCTTTTTCTTGGAGAAGCTTCTGTTGCCGGCCTCCTCAGGGTCATTAACTGTTCCCTCCTTGGGTGACGATTTCTTCCTCTTGGGAAGACTGGTACCTCACATTCTTTAAAGTGTTTGGGCTTGTGATGGCCAGATAGTCACTTAAGTGACTAGTCAGACTTAAGACTATAACATAATTTTAATCTTTATCATGTAATTTATTTTTACTTTAAAGCAAGATGGAAAGTTGCCTTTTGTTCCTCCGGAGGAAGAATTTATTATGGGAGTTTCCAAGTATGGCATAAAAGTATCAACATCAGATCAATATGTAAGTAATATAATTTATTAAGAAAAAATGTGTTTTGGATAATAGGATTTCAGGCCATTAAGAGCCCCCTTATAATTAAGGCTAATCCTGTTTGCAGTGATTGGTTTGTAAACATTCCTGGTGGTCTTAAACCTGACCAATTTCTTAGGGTGAGTAGGGACTTCCTTTCTCTCCTGTGCTGGAAGGGCACATGCAACCAGCCCCGCCCCCAACCCAAAAATGATGGTCCGAATGCATTTTCGACTAAGGTCCATTAAGAGCAGGTGTCAGCTCGGAAGGTGGGCACAGACACTGGGATGGTCAGTTTAGATCCCTCCTCCTGTCTTGTGGAATTTAAGTAGGAAGGCATGATCCTGAAGGGAGATGGCCCAACAGCAGCATACGGGAACATCCTTGGGGTGAGAAAGCTGTGGATATGCTGTTGAAAGCCTCACTGTCTGGGAGGGTGTGTCACAGGACTAACAGACATTTCAGAGTTCTGATCTGTCGGAATCTTTCCTGACTTCTGCAGGATGTTTTGCACAGGCATGCTCTCTACTTAATAATCCGGATGGTGTGTTACGATGATGGTCTGGGGGCAGGAAGAAGCTTACTGGCTCTGAAGACCACAGATGCAAGCAATGAAGAATACAGCCTGTGGGTTTATCAATGCAACAGCCTGGTGAGACTAGTTCCTTTTTTACTCTGAAACTTTGGTCTCAAGTCGCAAAACCCAGGGACTGTTTTTGAAGGCTGGAGAAATACAATCCATTCTAGATGGAGTATCTGGCCTAGGGATAGTTGAGTGGAGCCGAGGTCAGCCGGCTGGCCAGACTTAGTGCAGGTTTGTGAACTATTTCTGTTAGGGCCAGTGGCAGCACTCGTGTCTGGATTTAAAGGTTTAAGGCAAACAAAGCAACCGAGGAAAAGTGTATCCTCTAGGGGCTAAAGGTTCCCTCCATTTCTGAATGTTGTTGCCCTCCTAGACTGCGTGATCAGCCTTCTCAGGCTGCAGTAGCTGTGTTTGCTTTTCTCTCAAGGAGGGCAGAAAGGCCCACGTGCAGGGAAGCTCACAGGATGGGTTCCACTGACCCAGGCAGGCATGTGCTGTTGACTTTCCAAAACTGTTGATTATAGGCTTAGGAGAGGTCTTAAGAGGGTCAGGTGTAAGCCTCTGCTAGCCAAATTAAGTTCAGGAAGAGATCGACGAATGCTGCTCTTACTATATCTTTTCATGTAATGTAGGAACAAGCACAAGCCATTTGCAAGGTTTTATCCACCGCTTTTGACTCTGTATTAACATCTGAGAAACCTTGAATCCTGCCATCAAGTAGAAGTCAACTTCATCTGAAAGTTCTGTTGTTTTCAATCTGCAATACTGAACTGTTACGGAAATAATGAAGTCACCCCCTGCTCTGGATTTTCTGAAGAAAACGCATTGTGTAAAATGCTGATCATTAGTTTATTAAAATGTGTCATATTACACAGTGAGTTAACTCTCAATGAAGTCATCTACTTTCTGGGATAAAGCCTCATTTGTCTTTTTCTAATTCAAATAAGCTTAACCTAAGCGTCACAGAAGCCTAGGCATCACAGAGATCCACTGAGGGCCTGAGGAAGACTGATGGCGTGTTCAGTAGTGGCTTCCCAGTGATGTGGTATCACTGGCATGGACCTCTGTCCGGCAGAGGTGTGGACTGGGGACCTGGATTCATGCTGGTTTGGAACAGTGACATTGCCAACGTCAGACACATGAAGTAGGTTTTTGGAAGTGTCCCAGTCAAGGTAACATGCTGGCAAACCACAGTGCTTCTCTTAGAGTTAACAGGACCTTAAAAGATTACTGCTCATGCTTAAGTAGCATGTAAAGGATCACACATATAGTGATATGGTACCTTTTTTTTTTTTTTAAAAAAAGGTCAATATACAAAACTTTAAAGATTAAAAACATTAAAAATAAAACCATGTCCATTTAAAAGTATTTTATTTTTTTTCCAGTCAAATGACTAGTTAACAAGAGTAAACTTATTAAACATGCTCTAATTATAAATCACTGCATTAAGGACAATGAAAATAATTTTGGTTGTACAATATATACAGGTTGTGCTGCAACCAGACCAAAGTAATCAGGCGAATGAACTGAATATCATACATCCCGAAACAGCATCCTAAGCTGCATGTTGTTATCCACCCCTTAACAGACCACACAGGAACTATTAGTCTGGGCGCATACTTCGGAGTCACCATCCCTAGATTTGATGGAGCATGGCATGCCAAATGCCAGAATCCCCCGGCCGAAGTTCATGAAACGTAAACTTTAAATATAAATAGATATCTACAATGCTTTCCTTTCTCTCAGTTGCTTTATTGTGTTTTTTAATTTGCAAAGAGCAAATAACTAAGAGGCTATTAGCAGGGCCATTTATATAATTTCTCCTCTGTTAAGAGTACTATGAGTTACTGCACAATAGCACCAAATTGTAGACTGGAAAAATATTTCCTAGATATTTATGTACCAGTGAACCTGATAGATTAATTTGGGACTAGAGTTCAAATGTTGATATGAATCAACTTTATTGTTTATATAGCTGGCACCAGGCGGTCAAAAGGCTGACTATAAATTCAGATGTAGGAGGGTTGTTAAAATAGACATAAGTGCACTGTGCAAAATACATCTGTTTACTTTCTTAAACCTATGAAAAAAATTAAATGAAGGGTTCAAACAACAGAAATGAACAATTAGTGAAAACAGATGTAGTACTTAAAAAAAAAGACTAATTACAGATCTAACACATTTTTGCCTGGAACTTTGAAAGGCAAAAAGCGAATGCTATACAACATCATAAAACATTCCAGTTTGTTCTGTCTTCCTTTATAACAACAACAAAAAGTACAATGCCAAAACAAAACCTCTACACTTACAGAGTCTTGCATGATGAAGACAGGCTGCTTCAATCAAATGTACCATCGCAACAAATGCACTAACAGCATTGCTGCCTCACTTTCCAAGCCTATACTCAAATTTACTCCTTTACTTTTGTTCAGAGTCCAAGTAGGTATCATATGCCTATTTATTCCCAGAGTGCCAAAATTTCCAATATTCCTATTAGGAATCTTACCTTCACAATTACTGAATAGAGGTATAACAGTCAAGTTCATTAAACTAATGACTTTGATTTTATAGTATACAACCTAATCCCCCCACTACTGTCACGTTTAGCTTAAGAATGATATGATGGCCTTAAATTGTAAAAACTGGGATGTTTGGGAGCATTTCATTATCTGGGATCTATAGATTTCTGATACGTTCTTGATTATAAACAGATGGACAGATTAAATTTCAAGACAGTGTGACTACCATTCCTGTTGGAATATTATATAAATACAAGACACTAAACTGAGTAAACATTCTCATGGGCTAGAAGAAGGGAAGGCAGTGGTACACTCAATAGGAAACAGCAAGTGACGTGTTAATTTATCGTGGTCTGCGCCACAGAATTCTATTGTGTACAGTTGCTTTCTGTGTGATTCAGGAAGTTCGAGAAAGCAAATTCCAAAACCCCTAAAGCATATCAACTCATTTAAAAGAACTGTTTTGCAATCCATCATCCTTAGTTTTTAACCAAATTC
Source organism: Saguinus oedipus (assembly GCA_031835075.1). NCBI lineage: Eukaryota > Metazoa > Chordata > Mammalia > Primates > Cebidae > Saguinus > Saguinus oedipus. The sequence continues at coordinate 107,306,590 of CM063183.1, forward strand.
AGGAAATGCAGCTTCACATAACCTGGAACGGATGAACTGCAGTTCCCCTATGTTGTCATAAACCGTCAGTAGTTTTGTTAAGTCTGATTGTTCACAACAGGTTATACACACATGCAGAATATAATGATAGCTGCAGTCTCACAAGTTAGGGCTAGAAAGTACAATGCTAACGTGTAAACCTCCAAGTTGCTTTTTAAACAAACACTGGGTGGATTTCAAAGGAATGTGTGTCTTTAAAGGTGAACCGATGGCATTTTATCGAGAAAGCCCAGGGCTGGCCTATGGACTTCTGAAGCAGCAGCTGACTCCTAAAGTAACTGTGCTAAAGGTCACCAGCTCCAGAATTGGGCCAAGGAATGCAGGAAGAATTTATTTCCAATACACTTAATGCAAACACTTTTAGGTTTAGCTAATTCTGCAGAGGCAGGATCTTAATTATGTATAATAGTTAAAATACCTTTTCAGTTCACCTGTTGGGAAATTCAGTTTTTCCTAATAAATGCATAGCAGTGTTTCATGAAAATGATAAATTATAAAAACAATGACCGATATGTAAAAACTGCCTCTGAGTTTTTAAAACAGAGCAGCGGCATTAGAGCACATGGGCTACCATACAAACGGTTCAGGAAACTGGTTGTCTGCAAGAGTTTTGGTACCAATAATGAAACAGGAACGTAACTGTTAATGCTTTTGTTCAGTAGCAATTCAGTCAGCGATAAAGTGCACAAATGACACTGGGAACGCGCCTTTGCGACCGGGATCTCCATCAATGTGGCCAATCTGAAATGGAGAAAAGTGTAGGTTGTTATTAAAATTCCGAACTTTGGTGGAAACTTTGAAGGGCATTGGCTGGTTCAGAAGACTCTTCTACAAGGAATTACTTGGGTAAAACATCCAAACAACTTTTTCTTTTTCTCCTCACCACATTTCAAATAGTACTGGCCTCTCCTGTGTAAGGAACTCTTCCCAGCCATGTCTCAGATGTTCATTTGTGGGGATGGCTGCTGCCACCTGTTCTTGGGAGGCACACAGGTCAGCTGTCTGACCACTACTCCCCACTTGCCTTTTCTGAATGAATGAATGAATGAATGAAGAAACTGAGTGTAACAAGTTTGTGAGCTGCAAAGTCACTGGGTCAAGCCCTTGTGGAAGTCTCCACTCTATCCGCTGATGTTTGCTCTGGGTAGACACATAAATTATATCCTAGTATGATCTCGAGAGTGCAAATGACGTAGGCAAATAAAAGGCTAAAAACATCCAAAATATGAATGGTGGGCTTTTTGTGGAGTGGAGAGGGGGCACTGTGGTTTGAGCAACTTCTGTTTTCTTTATATGCCTCAATTTTCCAGTTTTGGAAATGAGCAGGTACTTTGCACATGGCTAAGCCTGTAGTGAGGTTGGCGCCCTGTCTGGATAGTGGGTTGGAGGCAACTGTGGGAACTGGGTGGGCAGGCTCCGTGTGCAGGTGGGTCTGGCTGGTGTGTGGATGGTCAGGGAGAGGGTAGGTTCAGGTCCTCATAGGCTCTGTGCAGCCAAGCTGGGCACTCTCCTCACTGAAGCCCAGATGCTGTGGCCCCCTCTGAGTCTGTGCTATAGTGAGGCCGATGGTGGGAACTCCCAATCCACAAACACTATTGATTGACTGATTGATTGATAGATGGAGTCTGGCTGTGTTGCCCAGGCTGGAGTGCAGTGGCGAGATCTTGGTTCACTGCAACCTCCACCTCATGGGTTCAAATGTGTCTCCTGCCTCAACCTCCCAAGTACCTGGGATTACAGGTGTCTGCCACCATACCTGGCTAATTTTTTGTATTTTTAGTAGAGAACCATACTGGCCAAGCTGGTCTCGAATTCCTGACCTCAAGTGTTCTGCCTGCCTCAGCCTCCCAAAGTGCTGGGATTACAGATGTGAGCCACCATGCCCAGTTCACGGACACTTTTACTTTATTAAGGGCAAACAAAGCCACAGGTAAGACCAATGAACCCAGCCCTGCCAGATGAAGGCAGTGCTGCCTGGCCTGAGAGCTCCCAGCACCTCTGGAGGCTGAAAACGTGCAGTTTCAACACTAGTGGGAGCTCTGCGAGGGAGAGTGATTAAAGATTGTATCAAAACTCCTGGTACTTGACAGAGCAGTTCCCCTGAATCCTGTGAGGTCCCAGTTGAACTGTCCACTTTGAGCTCAGGTGTGGAGCTGTGCCACTTGCATCTGCTGTGTGGCAGGCTCTGCCTGGGGCTTTCTGTCCACGCCTCATTCAAGCCAGTTCCTCCATCGCCCTCATTGTATGCAGCTGCCGCTTAGTCGGTGCTTGCCTGATCGTCTGCACCAGACTGTGTGTGACCTCCCTTTCACAGACGATCTCACTAAAGCTTAATGATAAAAGCAACCTGGCCCAGGTCCCCAGCCTCTGAGTGGCCAAGTCTGAATTCTTAAGTGGCTGGAACTCATCTTGTTCCCACACCCTGCTGGACACCTGGGTGGCCACAGATCATTTCAGGACCAGATTCACACCTGGGGCTCTGTGCTCTAGGTCAGCTCTTTCCAGACACCTGATTCCACTAATCCAGCAATGGGGGGTGATGACCTAGAAATTCAAGGCCTCAAAATGAAGAAGTCTCATTTCACGCCCTTGTGTGCACTCTGGAAACTGCACCCTAACAGGGGTGGAAGCCACCCTGGGAAATAATCAGGCCTGCTCAGAGGTGGGTGTCCATGGAGGAAGCAACTCCTGAGGATGCTCAGGGGCAGAGGCACCAGGAACCAGGTCTAGACTGCTCGGGCTGAGAGAACCTCACCTGTGAGTGGTCTCTCCAGCCAGGTGGGCAGGGATGCGGCTTGGCCCCCAGGAATCTCCCGGGCCCACCCTTGACTCACCCACCACTCCTGGTCTTCCTCCCCATCCACGATGATCACATCCCCCTCGGAGAAGGTTAGCTCATCAGGGTTGTCAGCCACACAGTTATAGAGCGCTTTTACCCGCTTAGGCTTCAACTTGCTCTGTGTCAGGAGGGGGAACAAAGGTTAGTGTGGCTGAAGGCCTCAGCTCTCAGGGCAGAGAACTGAAGCACCCTGCCTTTGCCAGTCTCAGGAGTCCTGTACCCAGGCCTGGGAAGCCCGCAGATACCAAGGTGGGGCAGCTCAGTGAGGCTCACGCGCCAGTGAGAGAAAAGGGAAGAGCTCCCTGCCAAGCAGAGAGCAGGGGCTGGGCCAAGGGCTGAGAAAGGAAGTGGCTAGGACAGGGTGCTCTGGGTGGGCCCGTCCTGGAGCTGCGGTGGGAGGGCCAAACCCACCAGCTGCTGGGATCCAAGCAATCAGATATCAAGAAGACCCCTGCCCTGCCCCGACCAAGCGAAGAGGGGAAGCCTTGTTTCCCTGGGCCCTTGTGAAACCACCTGCACCCTTCTGGCTAGAGCAGAGGGGCAAAAAAGGGGGCTCGTCACTTACTGCCTGTGACTTTCTAGGCATGGGTGCAGGGGGCTGCAGGACCACGGCATTGGACAGAGGACCCAGAGCTTCTGCTGCAGAGAGATCCACTGTAGAGCAAAAACGAAGCAACTTGAGACATCCCATCAATCATAACCATGAGACATACAAGCCACAGGGTGTGCCCGAAAGCAGATTTCCCCAGGTGTTCCAATCTGTTAAGGGAAAAGGGAACCTTCTGCCTTGGATGCAGCCCTTATAGAGCACATGAGGCAGCAAGTGTGCCCCAGTCAGCTGGGTGTAGCTGGGGCCTCCCCAGCTCCCCATGTTGGCAGGAGGGGACAGGGTGAGGCGCCCCAGGACTGAGCTGCTCAGGAGCAAGGGTCTCAAAGGCTGAGGGAGGAAGGCAGGAGGGAGGAGGCAGAAAAGCAGAGGAGGGGGAGAGGAGGGGAGGGGAGGGGAGGGGTAGAGGAAGACAAGAGGTGGGAGAGGAAAGCAGGAAGGGGGAGGAGGGCAGCAGGAGGAAGGGGGGAGGAGGGCAGTAGGGCTGTGGAATGGTGGACAGCTGGGCCCTCTCTCAGGCCTGACCAACTGGCAGGGAACATCCCCCATGCTCCCCGTCATGGACCAAGCAGAAACAAATTCAGTCCCAAATTAAATAATTACCAGGTCCTCTTGGTTGCCCTTTGTTGGTCAGTGGGGTGGACTTGTCAGCCCTACAAAAACGGAAAAGGTAGATTTATTGCCTGGTACCTGAGGGTACCTGCCCCTATCTCGTCCCCTTTTAAATTCTGAGTTTGAGATGAAAATGTGAGGGTGATTTCTTCCACTGTAACTCAGCTGTCTGTTTTTTTAAGGGAAAAGGATGCATGAGAGCCCTGAGGAAAGTGCTAAATCCAAAGTTTCTGATCCTAAAACCAGGGCTTTTCCCAAGCACTCTGTCCATGTGAGCCTGCCGCCGATGGCCAGGGTCTGGAGTGATGCCGGGCACTGGCCCCGCCCCGAATCTGCTCAGCCCCTTCCCTGTCTCAGTCCCATCACATGAAAGGGTGGAGCTGAACCTTAACCTCAGGCCCAGATGGCTCTGCCAGGACAGTGCTGTCCATGCCTCTGTGGTCCCTGTTTCTGGGAACTAATGTGGCTGGCCACAGGCTCAGGACCCATCCATGAGCCTCTGGGCCAGTGCACCCCAAAGCCACAAGGTAGAAACGACGAGTGAGGAGGTGGTTCTCAGGGCTGGCAGACAGGGCTCCATCAGCTCAAACCTGCCATCTGGCAGCCCTGGATGAATCGGTTCTGGAGAGTCGGCATTTTCATCTGTGAAAGGTGTGATACAAGATCCGACAACTCCAGAACTGAGGACCAGAGCCATAGATGAGGGGCTCTGGCTTCAGTTAACTGGTGGACCTCCTGGACCTAGCATGAAGCCACGCACAGGACGGGGGCTGGAGAAGCAGAAGAGGAAGACCAGGGAAGAAGCGAGGGCAAGGATGGGATTCATTCCACTGTCAGGCACTCCCTTCACTGCTCAGAATGAACCCAGCCTGGCCTTGTTACTTGCAGTCCCAGAATGAAGGGAGAGAAAACATCACACTGGCTTTGCCTATACTTTCAAGGAACTGAAAAGGCATAAAACACAGACCCCTCCCATTTGACCGGTCTGGCCATTTGTTTCCATCCATGTCTCTGGGTGTTAATGTCTCTACAGACATCATTCCCCTGACCTGGCTGACCCGCAGGCCCGCAGTCATCCCTAACTACAGAACACTCACAGGAATGGCCTGATCCTCACTTTTTCTTTAGAAGAGGCAGATGGTAAACTTTTTAGGCTTAGTGGTTTTTCTTTCTTTCTTTCTTTGGAGATGGAGTCTCACTGTTGCCCAGGCTGGAGTGCAGTGGTGTGATCTTGGCTCATTGCAACCTCTGCCTCCCGGGTTCAAGCAATTCTCCTGCCTCAGCCTCCCGAGTAGCTGGAATGACAGGCGTGTACCACCATGCACGGCAAAGTTTTTGTATTTTTAGTAGAGATGGGGTTTCACCATGTAGGCCAGGCTGGTCTTGAACTTTCAAGTGATCTGCCCACCTTGGTTTGTAATCCCAAGGTGCAGGCATTACAGGCGTGAGCCACCGTGCCTGGCCTTTGTTTTTTGAGTCAGAGTCCTGCTGTATTACCCAGACTCAAGTGCCTGGTAATAGTTCATAATTCATAGTTCACTGCAGCCTTGAACTCCTGGGGTCAAGTGATCCTCCCACTTCAGCCTCCTGATTAGTTGGGACTAGAGGTGCATGTCATCAAGCTTGGCTAACTTTGAAAATTTTTCATAAAGACATGGTCTCACTATGTTGTCCAGGCTGGTCTCAAACTCTTAGTCTCAGTCTCTGAAAGCTCTGGGACTGCAGTGCGTGCCACTGTGCCCAGATGGCTTTGTGGATTCTAGCATCTCTGTCGCAATTATTCAACTCTGCCACTGTGGCAGAGTGGCACAGAAAGCAGCCCCAGGCTGCATAAACAAATGGTGTGCCAATGTTCCAATAATATTTTATGAGTGCTTAAGTGAATCTCACATGATTTTCATGTGCCATAAAATATCCTTTTGATTTTTTTTCCAACCAATTACAAATATAAAAGCTATTCTTAGTTCTTAGTTCATGGGCCACAAAAAACAGGCCGCAGGCTGGATTTGGCCTGTGAGCCACAGTTCGCTGACTCCTACTCTAAGAGAACAGGTGTGAAAATTCACATTTATACCAGAGACCAAATGACCGACATGGGGGAGGGATACTATCCTTTACAAAGAGGCTGTGCCAGTGTATTCCTTCAGAGTCAGAACCCCGCCAGGCACTGAAAACATGACTCCATGCATCCTCCTCTGTCCTGGCCATTTCTTACCTCGCCTGCCCTGCTTCCCTCTTTCCTGTCAGATCTGAAACCAGGTAAAATCATGTTCAAGAGGAAACTCGTCCAGCTCCCCCTAGCTAGACTTCTGAGAACCAGGAACGGCTGACTGCTCCTTAGCCAGAACTTCAACACATGATTTGGTCTCTTGAAAAACAGCAGCTTGGAGAGTGCAAATCCCAAGGAGTCATAAGGGAAGGCAGAAAAGCCCAGAAGCTGAGAGAAGCGTGGCCTGTGGCCATTTTTGTGTAGAGGCAGAAACAACTGGCACTGGAAAGCATTTATTACAGCATAATTCAGCAGCTGTTAAAGAGTAGGATGGCACACATATGCATGTTATATTTTATTTTTATTTTTTTGAGGCGTAGTCTCGTCTCTGCTCACTGCAACCTCTGCCTCCTGGGTTCAAGTGATTCTCCTGCCTCAGCTTCGAAGTAGCTGATGATACAAGTATGCATTACTATACCTGGCTAATTTTTGTATTTTTAGTAGAGATGGGGTTTTGCCATGTTGGTTGGGCTGGTCTTGAACTCCTGGCTTCAAGTGATTCACCCACCTTGAACTCCCAAAATGCTGAGATTACAGGTGCGAGCCACTGTGCCTGGCCTTGCAGGTTCTATTTTAGAAAGTTATCTTGCAAAGTAAGTAGTATTTAAAAAGTTCTGGGAGTCTTCTGGTTAAAAATGGCAGATTTAAATACATTTACTTCCACTTCTTCCTAAGGAAGATCTTTAAAAATTAAACCTGAAAGAGGTCAGGCATGGTGCCTCATGCCTGTAATCCCAGCACTTTGAAAGGCCAAGGTGGGAGGACTGCTTGAGCCCAGTAGTTCGAGACCAGCCTGGTCAACATAAGGAGACCCTCATCTTTACAAAATATAAAAATAAATTAACTGGGCATGGTGGTGCATGCCTGTAGTTCCAGCTATACGGAGGCTGAGGTGGGAGGGTCCCTTGAGCCCAGGAGGTCGAGGCTGCAATGAACTGTGATCGCACCACTGTACTCCAGCCTGGGTGATAGCAAAAGATAAATCACAGTCAACCTAGTTGATCTCGGGAATGGAATCCCATTCCAGCAGTGAGCACAGTCAACCTAGTTGATCTCGGGAATGGAATCCCATTCCAGCAGTGAGCACAGTCAACCTAGTTGATCTCAGGAATGGAATCCCATTCCAGCAGTGAGCACAGTCAACCTAGTTGATCTCGGGAATGGAATCCCATTCCAGCAGTGAGCAGTCAACCTAGTTCATCTCAGGAATGGAATCCCATTCCAGCAGTGAGCAGTCGACCTAGTTCATCTCAGGAATGGAATCCCATTCCAGCAGTGAGGAAGGTCCTGAAATACTCCTATCTGTTCTGTAGTGTCTCCAAAAGGCTCAGGGCCCTCTGGAAGGAGAGAAAGGCAATAAGCGAAGAATTAGCAAAAAAATCTGTTTTGGGAGCTCCTGAGTCCCTGGAATCTTGCCCCAGCACGATTCTCGTCACCCCAGACCATGTCGTCGGTGCAGTTGAGCACGCTGTAGCAGGCATCGCTGATGAACTGTGAGAAGCTGGTAAGCGAGTCCTGCAACATGTACTTCACCAGCTCCATCAGCTTGCGCAGCTTGGACATCAGGTACACCTCCCAGTTGGTCTCATAGAGGTTGTACCAGCCCTTGCTCATGTCGCGCAGGCTGCTGCGCATGGCCACCTTGAGCACTGCCCTGCCCAACCTCCTGTGGACAGGAGGCTTCTATTCTTGGAGAGGCAAAACGGAGGTGTCTGAAAGGTGGTACCAGGTGCAGCTGTTGGGAGTACCCTGAAAAACGGAGGGACTAAGTAAAAGTTTTAACTTTACTTCTCTGCTCCTAACAACTTCAGACAAGAGACAAGAGGCCCAGCCACATCACTACACTGTGCAGTCGGCCGGTTTTTAATGCCTCACCTGGAGGAGAAACACAGAGCATTCGGTTTATGGGGAAAAGCCTGGAACCTGCAGAGGTCAAACAGTGCAGGCAACACACTGCATGAACGTGAAAACCGTAACACACCGCGACCATTCTCAGGGTGAGGAGACTGAGAAATGATCTCAGGAAACAAAAACAAAAAGAATGCCTCTACAGAAAGCTTAACTTGAGTATTATTATATGAGAACAGGCATGAAAGCCTCAGTAAAAGAACTGGGAGATAACTCCAGAAAATCTCCCAAAAGGTAGATTTTCAAAGCAGGCAGGCAAGCAAAGCAGGAATGGCTGTGAGGAGGTGGTGGAAGGCTAGCTGACGGTGACAGCTTGGCTCCCCTGCCGCGGGTGGCACTTCCAGCCCCAGCCTGGAAGGAGGGAGCAAGTGTGAGCATCCAGCCTTCCCTCCTCAGCAACTCTTTACCCTCAGAAGTAACTCTGGGGCTCAGGAGACAGATGGTGGAGTCAGAAGATAGGAGGGTCTTGGGTCTACTTTTGGGACTGGGGTACAACCCAGAACACGCACACTAAACTTAGCATGGGCAGGAAGCTAACTCCCACGTGTGAAAGCACAGCGATGCTGAGGTCTGTTAGCCCACTTACAATACTCCAACAGACAAGATGACACATTTAGTAGAAAGGCCAAGGAGTCTGAGATCTGAGGAGTAAGAAATATTAAACGAACAACAACAAAAACCCTAATATTGACGGCATTAAAAAAATCTGTGAGATTTCTCCAAATACAAGGGTGTAGTGTGTACTTCGAAAGGCTCTGTCATCTGTCTGGCAGCGGGGATGAAAACACCCACACTGGAAAGTCAGAGGGTTCAGCGGACTGGGGATGTCTGTATTTTTAGTAGAGATGGGATTTTGCCATGTTGGCCAGGCTGGTCTCGATCTCCTAACCTCAGGTGATCTGCCTGCCTCGGCTTCCCAAAGCGTTGGGATTACAGGTGTGAGCCACTGCGCCTGGCCCCAAATTCTTTGAGAGGTGGAATTGATGACGTCCTGTGCCACTCCACAGCCCTCTCTGCCCCTGACTGTGTCTGAGCTTGTAACTGTTTGAGCAGTAACATATGGCAGAAGTCATGCCGTGCCAGCTTCCAGGGCCAGGCCTCTCTCTGGGGACCTGTCCTTGGACCCAGCCACCATAATGTGAGGAAGCTCATGCCAAGGATGCATAGGTTTTCCAGTTACAGCCCAGTGGAGGCTCCAGCTCACAGGCAGCGTCAGTTACCACAGGGTGGGATGAAGAGGCTCTGACCATGCCCCCCAGTCAATGAGTCACCCCGTGTCCAACCACCCCCAGGCTTTGAGTCCATTCAGCAAAGGCCCCAGACACTGTGGAGCAAAGACCTCACAGTGCCACCCAAACTCCTGACCACCTGTCGGCAGAACACAATGGCTGTGCCTCATGTCTGTCAGTTTGATGTAGTTTGTTACTAGAACAACTGAAATTAGAGACGTCAGTGTGAACTCATGGATTTCAATACAGAAAGAAATGGAATAGAGAGATGAGCGATATATGTATACATCCATGTTCGTGTGTGTATATTTCTAAGTTCTAGCAGCTCAGAGTTCCTGTGTGGGAGCAGTGACCCTCCACCTAGCCCCCAGAACTTGGCCACTAAATATCATTTCCACTAAAAGGAACCATTTCCCACCATAAAGAAACAGATTAAGAGCCACGAACTGGATCCGTCTGCAACAAAGAGCATTATTTGGACAACTTGGACAAACAGCTAAGCTTGAACTGGGTCTACAGATTGGGTGGTGGTTCCACCTCCATGTTAACTTCCTGATTTTCCAGGTGGTATTGTGCTATGTAGGAGAATGTCCTTGTTTGTGGGAAATCCGTGCTTCATACCACAGAGGGTCTATGTGTTCAAAACAACCTCGGGAAAACAGAAAGAAAACAGAGACAACCCCGGAGGTGAGCATCAAATAGAACCCTGAGGCCTCATGTGTTGAGGATACTTTGTCTAAATTCATTCTGTGGACTTAAAATATATGTTTGTAAGACATTTTTACAGTTTAAAAATCCTTGAGTTACTTTTAAGACCCTTCAGACCCGATTAATTAGTTATGTGACACCAGCGCTGAAGTAGGAACACGGGATTGCAAAGTTCCTCCAGAACCCTCGGCAGGTGAGGTCAGAGGGCAGGAGCACAGAGGGCCGAGCTGGCTGGCTGTGGCTTACCCCAGCCCAGGCTTCTTCTGTGGGAGGCGGCTGGGCGGCTGTGGGGGCAGAGGTGGGGGCCTGCTCTGTGAGACCCCAGGTGGGGCAGGCTTGTTTGGCTGGCTCAAGGCTTCCATCATGCTGGGCGTCTTGGCAACGGGAGGGGGTGGCGTGGGGGTCAGGGGATCTGCGGAGAGAAAAGGAGAGACGTGCAGAGGGTCACCCACGGAGCTTCCTACTCAGACCTCCTCGCCGGAGGCTTTTCTGCTAACGGCTTCATTTTTCTATTGCTGTTTCATAAGGAAAAACCTGCTGCTATTTCCTTGTTGGTTTTCAGAAAACTATTAGCAGGGAGTCCTTTCCAAACTAATAAGGACATTTTGACCCTAAAGTTAGGATGACAATTTCTATTAGCCTGTGAGTGAGTATTTTCTCAGCTAGAACTCCCTGTGGGAAAGCCAGCAGTTACCTGCTCTAGACTCTGAGAACCAACAGCAGGAGGCTGGGGCCCTTGGCTCTGCCCGGGGAAGCAGAGCCTGCTTTGCACTTCGACTGGCCTGTGGCCAAAGGGATGAGGCCCTACCCACTTATCAGGCTGCTGGGCAGGGTGGATCTGAGGAGAGATCGGGAGCTATTCACTTTAATAACAGCTCCTCCGTCTGCAGAGTGGGTGGGGGAAAAGTGTGTTACTGTCTACGTTTTACAGAAAAGGAGGCTGAGGCCCCCAGAGGGGAGGAGCTCTTGCCAAGGGTGGCAGAGCTGCTAAGACCTGGAGAGAGGCTGTGAGCCCAAGTCTCCTTCCTCCATTTCTCCTCCCTCTGATGGGCATTAAGCCCTCTCTAAATGTCAGGTTTATCATCCTGGGCCTCGCTGAAGGCAGCCGCCTGCCTCAGGATGGGTAACACATAAGGCGCTGGGTTTCTCTCTGCCAGGAAAAGCCAGGAAGAACAAGGCCTTCAGCTGAACAAAGAGAAAACCTGGGTGGGAAAATGAAGGGATCCAGCTTATGGTTCTCCTTTTTTTCATTATTGTTTCCTTTTTCCAATTTAAAGGAAAAGTCAAAAGGCTGACTCTAGCAAATGCAGTCCCAGGGACGCCAGGCAGAGAGGCAGGAAAGTGGGCGGTGGCCTCTGGTGTGTTCGCCTTGGAATCCTCTGGAAGACCCTCCCAGACCCACTGCTCCCGGCTCTGCAGCCAGCACGTGCACACATGGCACTGACGTTAGCTGGGGCTGCCTGCTTTTAATTTTAACTTATTCTAAGGAAGTCTCAAGTACCTCGGCTCAGGAATTCTCATGCTCTGGAAGCAATGAAGCCTAGAGATGCTGGACTCCCTGCTCTCGGGCTGCTGCAGCAGGATACAGGGCTTGCTTCACTCATCCAGTGAAAAAAGACGCCCTTATTCTGCACATTGGAGAAAAACTTCCTAAAAACCTCCTCCTGCTTCTCTCCCCAAGGTTTTCAGCACTTTCAACCACATCTCGACATTAAAGAAAACATGCCAGGCTGGGTGCAGTGGCCCATACCTGTAATCCCAGCACCTTGGGAGGGCAAGGTGGGTGGATCACTTGAGCCGAGGAGTTTGAGACCAGCTTGGGCAACATGAGAAAACCCCATCTCTACAAAAAAATACAAAAATTAGCTGGGCATGGTGGCTTGCACCAATAATTCCAGCTACTCAGGAAACTAAGGTGGGAGGATGGCTTGAGCCCAGGAATTGAAGGCTGCAGTGAGCCATGATCGTGCCACTGTACTCTAGCCTGGGCCAAAGAGACCCTGTCTTAAACAGAAAAACAAGGCCGGGTGCAGTGGCTCATGTCTGTAATCGCAGCACTTTGGGAGGTCGAGGTGGGTGGATCATCTGAGGGCAGGTACTGGAGACCAGGCTGGCCAGCATGGCGAAACCCTGTCTTTAATAACAATACTAAAAAAAAATTAGCTGGGTGTGGTGGTGGGCACCTGTAATCCCAGCTACTCGGGAGGCTGAGGCAGGATAATCGCTTGAACCCAGGAGGCAGAGGTTGCGGTGAGCCAAGACTGTGCTACTGCACTCCAACCTGGGTAACGGAGCGAGACTCTCTCTCTCTCTCGAAAAAGAAAAAAACCAAACAAAAACAAAAAGCCAGATTGTAATCCAAGTGACTGTCCCCAAATATTGAAAATCACCAAAGGGCCAAAAGAAACGCTGGGGTACTGTGTAAAGGAGGAAATGCTGCTGAAATGCTTGGAAAGACAGAGGAAGGGAGTGAGGGAGCTACCTTGGTGATGCAGTGGGGGGACAGGAAGGAGTTTGCAGCTGTGACTGGGAGGCTGGGGGAGCTGGGAGCCCTGCACAGGAGCCAGGGGGCCATACAACACGGGGCACCTGGCACATGTCTATGCTGGCAGGTGTGTGGCTCCAGAGAGCACCCCCCGCCATCCAGATCTACAAAGCCCATGGGCAAGAAAGGCAAAAGGAAAAAAACGTACTGGTAGATGTCACACGAAGAGGGGGCAGCGGTGGATGGACAGCTGGCGGATCTGACGAAGATCGCTGCCGGCTTCCACCGTCCACACTTACAGAGTTTGTCTTCCACAGGGTGTTAGCAGAGGAGGCTGTCTGAACTGAACCCACACGCATGCACATAGACGCATGCACGCACACACAAACGTGCACACACAAAACAAAAACAGAAACAGAACACGGCGTTATTGATCCTCCCCCTTATGAAACCGTCAGTATGACCCTTCTACCTAGAACCCTGCACTGTTTAACTACTGTTTACTTCTGTCTCTGGCACGTGGAAGATAGACACTGACACCCGCTAAACCAAAGATGTTTTAAGGACTATTCTCAGCTGGTTTTCTCAATCTGTGAAATTTAAAAATTCCTGAGTTTATTTCTCAAATATCAGTATCATTTGAAGAGGGAAATGAACAGCCGCAATGTTCTCTTGCGAGCTCTGTATTTGGAGCTTCTGAACTTTTGCTCCTCTCTACCCTCCAACCAAGTCCTTCCCATGGGCCATGGGAGTCACCACCATGAGAACTGAAGCATCATGTGCCCAGCCAGTGCAGGTGGAGGGCAGAGTGCAAATCAGACACTAGGGGAGGGGCTTTCTCTCTCTCCCACAAACATATTTCTGGCTGAAAGCAGACACAGATGACACCAATCAGGTTCAGGTGACCCACAAAAGAGATGGCATTTCCCGGGTCACGAGCCCTTCTTTTGCCACACAAACATCCAAGCTCAGGTGCACAGGGCCCAGGTGCCAGGTGTGACCCCGTGTTTGAGGCTGTGCATGGACCGTAGGGCACAGGTTGGGGCTGGAAATGGGCCAGGCCACAGGGTCCAGAGGAAGCCTTCGAGTTCCTTCTGTGGGTAGCCAGGTCTGCCCCAAGTGCAAGGCTGACACTGTCAACTCCATTTGCTATTTATATTTGTATGTGGCATGTGGGAATTCCATCCAAGACCACGTGTAGGCTACACAGAGAATGGGGGAGATGGCAGGCAAGGGAGAAGACCTACATCACCGGAAGAGAAATGAAGCTAGAGGCAGGAATGGCAAAAAGAAAGGGTAGGGAAAAAAAGCAAATCTCTCAAATTCCAAGACTTTGGGAAACCAGGAGATTAAGATGAGGAGTTTACCCCTCCTTTTCCATGACCCAGTGGAACAAAATGAAATCTTTCCTCATGTGACACACACAGCCAACAAAAGTTACTGCTGGGAAGGATGACCAAACCCATCTTGATTGTGGGGTACTCAGAATTAATGACTGCCCACAGGATCTGGGAGAGGCAGGGAGAAAGCTGCACCCACCCTAGGCCCTCATCAGCCAGCCTGGGAGGCTTTGACCAGGAGGAGGTGCGGCCGTGTGACTTCATCGTGTAGCTGCCTTCCTCACTCAAGGATGCTGAGCCAGGAACGAATGCTGTCTGGGATGTGGGGTGTGTGGGGACAGCAAGCGGCTGGCTTCTGGGCCTGCCTGAGGGAAGGCCTGTTCTCAGCAGGTTTGCTCCTGGGGGAATGACTCAGTTACCCACAGGACAGGTTCATTACCACTTCTCTGAGCCTCCAGTGCAGAGCCATGTGAGGGTCTGTGAGACAGCCAGGGTGGCAGGGAAGATGCGCAAAGCCACACAGCTGAGTACACATGCAGCATGAAGCTGCAGCTGTCTGCTCAGCCCTGGGCCTTAGCCACCCTCACGCACGCACCCACCCACCCCACCCAGCTAGCAGCTACTGCATAAGGACAGTTTTGGATGTATTTGGGGATCCGGCCTCCACTCCCATCAGCAGCCACAGCGCCTGGATACATGCTCTGTGCAGACTCATATTCTTCCTGCGCCTCTTCCCCCAGCAAAGCCTCAGGAGCCCCCTTCACATGGGAAACCCTCTGAAGGCCATGGCCACGACTAAAACCCAGCCCAGAGCTGAGCTGGGTCACTCGCCGGACCTGCCTTCAAGGAGCACCATAGCCAGCAGCTCTTCAGGAGTGAGCAAATTAACTTTTGGGAATTTTGGTTTCCATATTTATAAAAACAGAAAGTATCACCTGTTGAGTTAAACCCTCCAGATTACAGCTGAGGTAAGAAAAGCATGCTTTTTGCCCTAAGACACTGGTAGGCCCACAGGGCTGGTTTTAGATTTTACAATTAGGCCAAGCACTGCTCCCCAAATTAGTATCATTTTATCCTTGATTTTGTGGGGATTATTGGTAAGAAGTAATTGCAGGGGCCATAAGCTAGACCAGATGCATGCAGAAGAGAAATAAAAAGGAAAGAATGAAGGCCTGGGAGGGAGAGTAGAGAAAAGTAGAGAGAAGGGTGCGGGAATGGGGGAGAGGGCCTGCAGGAGCGTCTTTCAGCCTAGCCCTGGGACCCCAGGCGGCCACCTCAGGCTGCCCTGGGGGAGTCCCTGTGCTACAAAAGCCAGGCAGATGCCACAACTCTGCCCAGAATAAGAGTCAAGTCAAGAGACTCTACCATCATCTGGCATAAGAATGATGAAATCCCTTTAGGAGGCAAACAGAAAATAACTACAAAACAAAAGAACCCAAAGGTCACCGAGTTGGAGGCAAGGCAGCCACAAACTTCCCAAACCACAAAACAAGACCCTTTAAATATTCAGTGACCAATGACAGCTTCATACCTTTGCCGACATTCCGAGGAGGAAGAGGGGGGGCGCTGGTGGTGCTGGGAACTACAGGCTGGGCGGGAGGCGGGCTGCCGCTCAGGATGGCTCCATAGGTCTCATTCTGCAAGATGCTGGGCATGAAAGCCCTCTGCTTGTCCTTGGCAAGATTTGCAGCATCTCTTGCCAAAGACACAGCATTAGACTGAAGCTGGTTGCCTCCCAGCTGGTAGAAGCTGATGGGCCGGTCTTCCCGCCGGTTGGGACTAGGCTGCAGGAGAACATCGGGGCAGAGGCGTGTGAGATGAACTGCTCCTGGTGATAACATTCAATGCAGGGGTGGAAAACCTCACTGACACCAACTTTGCTGGGCTTGGGACCATTTGAGCTCTCAACTGTTGCCTGAGAGCTGCGAGTTGCATGAGAGCTGCAAGAGTGAAAATTCACTCTTCCTTGTGTCTCGTGAATGAAACACACACTGATATAGTTTGGCTTTGTGTCCCCGCCCAAATCTCATCTGGAATTATAATCTTCACATGTCGAGGGAAGGAGGTGACTGGATCATGGCAGCAGTTTCCCCCGGCTGTTCTTGTGATAGTGAGTTCTCATGAGACCTGATGGTTTTATAAGGCAGCTTTCCCTGCTCTTGCTCATTTGCTCTCTCTTCTGCCTTCCTGGCTTCCCGTTCCGCCATGACTGTAGGTTTTCTGAGGCCTCCCAGCCATGTGGAACTATGAGTAAATTAAACCTCTTTCCTTTATAAATTACCCATTCTCGGGTATTTCTTTATAGCAGTGTGAGACCAGACTAGTACACACACACATACCAAAAAAGCCATGAATTAAAAGTTAAAATTTTCCATTCTGTGATGTATTTAAAATACAAGCTATTTATCTTATTAGCCAATGTTACCTTGACCTAAGTCAGATTTTCCCTGAAGTTCCCCTTCCTAAACATGCTTTCTTATGTCACTCCACAGAGTAGCCAGTTCTGGCCAGCCTGCTGCAGTCAAACTCCAACAGCTACATGGTTCATTCAGCAGAGATTAATGTTTTCTCCCCTTATGAACAGGAGCTCCTGAGATTCTTCCAAATCAGGGTTAACAGTGGCCTATAGGCTGCCACCTGTTTTTTGTCAGTAAAGTTTTATTGGAACATAGCCATATCCTGTCATTTAGATATTGTCTAAGGCTACCTTTGAGCCATCCTGGCAGAGCTGAGTAATTGTAGCATGGATTGTGACATTTTAGGCCCATAGAGCCTAAAATATTCACTATCTGGCCCTTTAAGAGTTTGGCCACCCCTGCTCCACCTGAAGGTCATGTGCTTTCTTGGAAGTGAATGCATGCCATGACGACTCAGGCAACTTAGATCTAACTTCTATTTCAAATGCCAGCTTCATTAAACTAGATACGATGGTGAGCAAATGACTCAACCTTGCTGACCACATTCTTTACCTGTTCAATGGATATAACAACTGCTTCTCTAGCACAATGCCAGGCGCTTAGCAGGTGCTCAGTATGAACTGTGGCAGCCCCGCCTCTCCCTCACAGGACCACCAACCCATTCTAGGTTCTGGCCAAACCAATGGTTCAAACCCAGTTCAGGTGTGCAGAACTAAGCATCCAGTGTTTCTTCACACAGATTTCTAAATTCCAAAGCCCAGGGCTGAAAGGATAAACCATCCCTGCTGCTGTCTTCTGGGATTCAGGTAAGAGGCGTGGAAGAATCTTAGGACTCCACAGCAGCCCCTGCTCTTGTGCTTTTCCTTGGACGATGCAACATGCTTTGTCACTGCTCATAAAGCAGGAATGTGGCGTGTGACCGCCTGATAAAGAGGCACGCTGGGGCAGATTGCTCCCAACTTTTTTTTAAGGCAGGTAAGTATGTAATTAGTTGACTCTTCTCACTTTGACACTGTTTTGTAGCCAACTCAGTGAAGTAATGAATGTCTTATTCTGTATTCTAAGAAGCAGTAAGTACAGATGTTAACTCCATGAGCAAAAACAGTCCCACAGTTTTCAGAAATGCCATCTAGTTACCTACCGACCTATCCATCCATCTATCTAATTTGATATCCTCAACAAACATCAGAACATTAATGGATTATAGTTTAAAAAAAAAGCTAAACCATGAAAATGTGTTTAATGTGGCATCTGGCACTAATTCAACACAGACTACATTCTAGGCATGCCTCAAAGCACACGCTGAAGGAGAGATGGAAGCGGGCTGCAGCTAGGAGTCAGGGCTTTGGAGGCACACTGCCTCAGTCTGACTCTCAGCTCTGAGTCCTGGGTGAAGGCAGCAATCTTCCTGGGGGTCAGCCCCATGCGTGAAGCAGTGAGTATGGTTAGAAGGGAGCTGGAGGAGGAGGCAAGGGCCTTTGTGCAGTCCCAAGTCTGCCTCTAAATAGTTGCTTCACTTTGGCCAAGTCAACTTTTCTCTCGAGGCTTCAATATTCCCAACTGGGAAAGGAAGGGGTTGGACCCAATGAGCTCTAAAGGTCATCTGATGATTTCAGTTGACATTTTTTAAGATCAGCAGGTGAATGTGATCATGTAGACTGGGGGAAATCTGGCTCTTTATGACGTGATTCCATAGCAGCTTCCTCTAAAACCCAGTGGAATCAAAGGCCCCCCTCCCATCCCACACGTTTCCTTCGCAGCAAAAGGCTGCCTATGAGTATATGATTAGCCATGACTTTTAATTAGTGGGTATAGGAACTGGGAGACAGGAGATGGTAGTGGGAAGGCAAATCCAAAAGCCTAGAGATCAATGAAAGCAAAAAGCAAGCTATGTTTTCTTTTCTACAAAATAGCTCTCTGCCTTAATTACAGATTAGGACCCACACTGCTCAAGATGAAGCTGATCAAAACTCTTAACGGCTGGCAATCTGGCACAGACCTGCAATTTCTCATCCATGTCGTCGTCACTTTCATCCAGGTCTTCATGGAGTAGTCGCCATTCATATTCAACGTGAACGTGAGAATTAAACCTTCCAGATAAGGCTTGGGTCAGCTGAGGGAACAGAGGGATGGTCAGTGCCGCTGTTCACATACTCGGCCATGCACCTGGACCCACTGAGGTATGCAGACAGGAACCTGCCTTCTAGTCCAAGGCAAACTCACAGAAATCTGTGGGTCTCAGGTGGAGCTCCTTCCTGCCCCCACCACTGCCTGATTCACAGGGTAACCTTTAAACTCAAAACCTGGTAACTCCCAGCAATGGCTTTGTAAGCTGTATTGGTTTTCATCCATGATTCCCGGCTTGTAACTCTCATAGCCCTTGTTACAGTCTTGCTTAGAACCGTCAGGTGTTAGGCTGCAGGAGACAGAATCTCTCTGAACTTCTTCTGCCCCAAGGCAGGACTCCAATCTTCCCCCACTTTTCTGACTGTGGGTCTTAAAACCCTCCCCAGAGAGGGTCTCACCCTATACCCTGGGGGAAGAGATGTTGACATCATGAAGCTTCCATAGAAACCCAAGAGGACTGGGCTCTCCAGCGTCAAGATGGCAAACCACGCAGAGGTTCCCGGAGGGTGGTGCCCAGGGAGGGCATGGAAGCTCTGAGTCCCTTCCCCCACACCTCGCCCTATGCGCCTCTCCATCTGTATCCTTTGCAATATCCTTTATAATAAACCAGTAAACACAAGTGTCTCCCCGAGTTCTGGGAGCCACTCCAGCAAATTATTCAAACCCAAAGAGGGGGTTGTGGGAACCCCAACTTGAAGCCAGTTGGTCAGAAGTTCTGGAGGCTGACTTGTGACTCAAGTCTGGGGTGGGAGATAGTCTTGGAGACTGAGCTTCAGTCTGTGGGATCTGACACTACCTCCAGGTAGACAGTGTCTAATCGAACCAGAGGACAGCCAGCTGATGTCCGCTGCTTGTGAAACTGCCTTTGCAAGGACATGATAGTGAGAAACGTCTAGTGTGGCTGACTCCCATCTTGCTTCTAGCCTCACAGGCTAGCTGTCCTTGCTCATTCCTGGGCACAGACCACGCTAATCAAGGGAGAATTTAGTTTATGGTTTAAGTTTGAAACAAGGATGATAACAGTCCCTCCCTGAAACTGACTTCCTCCTTCTTAGGGAACTTGAAACTGCCTTTCTAAGACTAATAGAAGGCCACAAAATTAGGATTATGGGAGGGGTCTGAATTCTGCTAAAATGTAGGTACAGCTTGCCTTTCTATTAATGTAATCATTTACCATTCAGTGCAGGGGATGGTAACCTTACCTCACAACTGTAATCCCAACATTTTGGGAGGCCAAGGCAGGAGGACTGCTTGAGCAAGAAGTTTTGAGACCAGCCTAGGCAACATAGCGAGACCCCATCACTACAAAAAAACTGAAAAACAGCCAGGCATGGTGGCATGCATTTGTAGTCTCAGCTATTCGGGAGGCTGAGGTGAGAGGATCGCTTGAGCTCAGGAGTTTGAGGCTATAGTGAGCTATAAGCACACCACTGCAGTCCAACAGGGCAACAGAAAGAGACTCTGTTTCTTAAAAAATATTGTTTACTGCACTAGAAGCCAAGATATTTGTGACTTCCCCAGTTGTTCCTAAAGATAACATATCCTAAGATTGATTTTTTGAGATCCTTTTTCAGCCTTTTGCATCCTGGTGAGCAACTGACTCCACTGAACCTGACTCATGACTCAACTAGTCCTGTGGCCCCCACTGAGAGGATGATGCAACACAGAAGGGCTGTTTCTCACACGCTTATGATTTCACCCCCAACCAACAAGCAGCACCCATTCCTAGCCCCCTTACGCATCCAATATCCTTGAAAACCCTAACCTCTGAGCCTTTGTGGGAACACAGCTGAGTAATAATTCCTGTCCTCCCATTGCTCGGACAACTTGCCATAATTAAACTCTTTCTCTACTCAATAACACTGTCTCATGAATTGTGTTTATCTATGCAGCAGGCAAGAAGAACCTGTCAAGTGGCTACACTTGGTGTGTGGGGTGGGGTGGGGGAACCCCACACCTTTGGTCACAGCAGTCTGCTTCTGTATTGCTTGCTGTGACAACAGTGCAAGTGCAGAGAAAAAACACAGCTAGAGAGTTTTTCCCAAAACAACAGGCAAAGGATATCTGAGATATAAAGGATACTGATCAGCCTGCAGGTATCCACACTCTATAGGGGAGCAAGCTCAACCCCAGGAGAATAAATGTGCTCATTCACTGTGAACCCAGCCTTTTCAATCAGGATGAGAGAATTAAACGCTGTAGAAAATTATCTGAGTGGCTATTTTCTCAATTCTCTCAAGGAAGGTAGATAGCTAGTTCCATTCTGGATGTGCAGAAGAGAAGTTAATCCACTACACCCTATGGTGTATTAGACTTCAGGGCTTAATTTCTCCCATAGCCAGACAGTAGCTACGTGACCCTGGGCAAGTCACTTAGGTTTTCTGTGCCTGTTTTCTCATCTGTCAAATGAGGATAACAGCAGAAACTATGTGATAAGGTAGTTATGAAGATTAAATGAGCTAGGTCACGTGTGGTGGCTCACACCTGTAATCCCAGCACTTTGGGAGGCCAAGGCCCGTGAACTGCTTGAGGTCAGGAGTTCAAGACCAGCCTGAACAACATGGTGAAACTCTGTCTCTACTAAAAATACAAAAATTAGCCGGGTGTGGTGGCAGGCGCCTGTAATCCCAGTCACTTGGGAGGCTGAGGCAGGAGAATTGCTTGAACCTGGGAGGCAGAGGTTGCAGTGAGCTGAGATCATGCCACTGCACTCCAGCCTGGGCAACAAAGTGAGATTCCATCTCAAAAAAAAAAAAAAAAAAAAAAAAAAAATTAGATTAAATGAGCTAGAGGACGTACAGTGCTTAGAAATAGTACCTGTTACTTTATACTTATAGAGCATTTATTATTAATAGTTCTTTTTTCTTCCCCTATACTGGAGCACACCGGCATAATCATGGCTCACTGCAGCCTTGAACTCTAGCCCAAAGTGATTCTCCGACCTCAGCTTCCCAAGTAGCTGGGACTGCAGATGTGTGCCACCACATCCAGCTAATTTGAAACTCTTTTTGTGGAGATGGCGTGTTGCTGTTGCTCAGGCTGGAGTGCAATGGCGCCATTTGGCTTACCGTAGCTTTGAACTCCTGGACTCAAAGCAATCCCCCTGCCTTAGCCTCCCAGGTAACTGGGACTACATACAGGCATGCTCCACCACGCCTTGCTAATTTTCTCATCATTTGCAGAGACAAGGTTTCACTATGTTGCCAGGTTAGTCTTGAATTCCTGGCCTCAAGTCATCATCCCCCGTCTCAGCCTTCCAAAGCTTTGGGATTACAGGTATAAGTCACTGTGCTGGGCCTTAATAGTTCTTTTTATTGAGCGCTTACTGTGTATCAATTGCTTTACAGCATTTGACAATAATTCCCACAACAACCTTATATACTGGTATACCTGACTGAACTTTAGAAATAAGGAAAGAGCCTGAGAAAATTTCCTTCCCAAGCCACAGTAGGGGAGCCCATGGCAAGGCCAGGGCTGCCTGGCCCAGTGGGCTCTTTCCACTGTCTACATTGTCTTTTCTTCCAGAACAGGAAAAGATGGTGCTAAGCAATCCACATATCTGGGGCTGAGGAACAAAGAAAGGAGGTTGGCCTTGATGTCCTGCAAAGTAGCGAGCAAAGATCTCATGGAGGCCAGAGAACAGGCTCCTGTGGCCCGTTCCAGTTGCCCTACCACATCATGATGTTATCAACAGTCAACCAGCAAACAGTGACTCACACCCCAAGTCTCACTACAAGGGGATGGCTCCCCCAGGCTCCCCTATAGACTCCCCAGCACGCTTTCTCCAAGGCAGGCTGATTCTGGGCTCATCCCATCAGAGACACTGAGCTCTGCTTAGGACACTGTTTCATAGCAAACCCTGCCCAAGGAGGGTGGGCCTGGCTGTCCCAGATGGGTACCCCATCCTATCCTGGTGGCAGGAGACTCACCAGCTCCTCACAGTGCTCGTGCTTGAGGCGCTTGGCGATGTCCAGTGGAGTCTCTCCTGACTCGTTGGCTAAAAGTCAAGGGTAAGCAAAGGAGGCGTTAAGGCAAAGGCCTGACATCCAGGACAATTTTTAAAAAGAAACAGTAAGGCAGCACTAAATTAAATTGGATCTGGTTAATAAAATCCACAGTGAGTTTGACCTAGTCGAGGCTGCATGTGTCTTGTCATTATATAGAACTACAGCTGAATACAGAAAGTACAACTTTAAAGGACAGGGTTTGAGTTAATCAAGAAACTAAAACTGGCCTGGCACAGTGGCTCACGCCTGTAATCCCAGCACTTTGGGAAGCCGAAGCAGGTGGATCATTTGAGGTCAGGCATTCGAGACCAGCCTGGCCAACATGGTGAAACCTCATCTCAACTAAAAATAAAAAATTAGCCGGGCGTGGTGGCACGCGCCTGTGGTCCCAGCTACTTGGGAGGCCGAGGCAGGAGAACAGCTTGAACCTGGGAGGCACAGGTTGCAGTGAGCCGAAATCACGCCACTGCACTCTGGCCTGGGTGACAAAGCAAGATTCCGTGTAAAACAAACAAACAAAAACCCTAAAACTGTTGAAGTAGCCATCTAATTAAAATTCCAATTCAAACTGTAAGTCACTGAATAAAGTGATTCATCATAAATCTCTAGCAGAAAGCACTGCTAACCTAGTTCCATGCATTGGAATATAATAAACTTTTATGCCTTCTCTCAAGTAGTTTATAAGCTTGAAAGTGTATTCTTTCTTCTAAATAAGCCTCAAGTCAATGAGGTCTGATTATTAGTTTTTTAATGATAAGCACGGCTCTCAAGCAGATGTGTGTCTTTTTTTCTATTCTTTCCTCTTTATTTAACAGTCCTTCAAAAATACCTCCTCCTGAGGGGCCAAGAGCTGCATACCCTCAGGGCACAACTATGCCTTGCACTGGGGTCCTCGAGAGAGGGAGGGACCGAGGCCAAGTAAGAACCAGGGCCCTTTATAGAGGATGCAGGGGTGCAAATGAAAGGAGGGGGCAGTAAACAGCATCTCCCCCGTAATCCATCTAAACCCAGAGCCAAGAAAGGGGTCAAGGGTGGCCTCAGGTAGTGGGTGAGAAGGCTCAGTGTGTGTGAACAGGTCAAAATTCCCCAACCTTGTCCAATTCACCTGGCATCTGTGAGAGCTTCAAGGCCTACTCTTCCCCTGTCTTACAATCTGTAAAACGCCTATAAATGCACCTGAAGTCTAAGTAACAGATGGTGAATGCAGCCTGTGGAACAGGCAGGGAGAAGCCCTTTCTTGTTAGCAGTAGGTTCTCCTTCTTGGCACTGACAGGAGCCCACAGGGCCAGCCCTGTTTCCAATAGCAGCGTGTGGATGGCAGACAGGCAGTGGAGGCCAGGGTGCAGCCAAGCCCGTCCCCAGGACTCGGGCCCACTCACCTATCTCGATGGAGGCCTTTCCCCGTAGGAGCAGCTTGAGGCACTCGGCGTTGTCAGTCAGGCAGCAGTAGTGCAAGGCTGTGCTGCCTTTCCCTGTCTGTTTATCCAGGTTCCCACTGCCCAAGCACAGGAACAGAGAGAGAGCACAGTATGACACAGGCCACAGGACCAGGAACTGCCCAGCAGGGAGCCTGGGGCACATGCACAGGAGGCAGACAGTCCCCAAGTGAACAGTTTCTCTAAATCATCCCCACGGTGGTGGGACCTGGCACCTTCCCTGCCTATGTGGCCAGACCTGGCACCTTCCCTGCCTGTGTGGCCAGGGAAGCCTTAGCAGAAGGCAATCAGGGAAATAAGATTATGGCAGAAGAGGTCAAAAGGGGAGAGAGGGCCAGCCCCGCTGCTGCTGAGCATGTGTGGCCAAGGCAGGGGCAGTGCACCACCTGGTGAACCCAGAGCACCAGCATCCTTCTCAAGGCCCCCCTGGCTGCCCCTAGGGGCTACTCTGTCCTGCTAGGCTGACTAGCTGTGCTGGATGCAGGGCCTCTGGATGCCTGTGTGACTTACCCAGCCTGTCCCACGTCGCACGGAAGGACAGGGGCTGAGCTTTTCTCTATCATTATTTGATATTCCTTCCAGGAAAGGGAAAAGTCACTTTTCCAAAGCCCACAGTCCCCAGGCTCCTCACCTTGTTCACTCTGGGAATACCCTCTGAAAACAGGTTAAAGGGGAATCCTGAGATTTTCAAAATTTCTTCCAGCATATCACAAGACCAGGTTAGCCAAAAGAGGTGCTCAGACCTGGCAGACATGGGGCAGGCCCTCGACCCTAGCAAGCATGGTCAACGTCACATACTGATGAGGGACAGTGAGCTTTGTGCCCCTGCACAAAGTGGGGACAGAAAGGCAACTTCAGGGGATGGCACCTGCTGCTACATAGGAAGGAAAGCAGTTAAGTTTTCAATTTAAAAAAAGGAGCTTCTTTTTCACCAAACTGGGGACAGTGCAGGAGCTTCATTTTCAGAATTCTCCCCTACTTTTGTCCTCCTTCCACTCTAGAAAAAAAAAACTTGGACTTTCCTTCTCCTGCCCCCCGCTCCCAAAATGTGTGTGGAGGGAGAGGCATCATGTGGCTATCAACTAAATGTTTATGGAGCTCCTGCTGTGTTCCAGGAGCCAGGCTGGCATTCGGAGGATGGGAGCATCAGGGTGGCTTCCACCAACAGTCCAGTGAACTCAGCCTCCTCAGGGAGAAGCTGTAGGTCTTGGGGCTGACCACTTCACAATCCCCTACTTTCTGGCCATTTCTTCACTCCTCTGCTCAGAAATGGGAGGGAAAAGCAGAGGACACGAAATGCAAACTATTCCATGGCTTTCGCATTTTGGAATTTTCTATTTCATTTGAAGCAATTTCTGTGGCTTTTAACAGCACCTCCTCCTCCAGTACACAGATGGCCCAGACCACGATCAGAGAGTCAACATAAACATTGAGGGATCCTGAAGTCCAGCCTTCAGCTGCCAGGCAGGCAACACATATGACCGAAGCAATATGTACCAAACCACAGGCACTCCTGGACCTGCGGTAAACTGCCTGTGCACGTCTCTAAAGGCCATTTCTAATCAAAGCATAAAAACAACTTCTCAACCCAAACAAAACACCCATAATCGAGCACTATGGTTTCTAATATCCAGCTCAGACCATGGCTAATATGTGGATCCCTCCTTGCCTGCTACCTTCCTACCACTTAGGACACTCTGCTTGGGCAGTGTGATGACCTGGCTCACAGGATGAGGCGAGGATGGCCTCTGCGCACAGAGAGTGGTCATGGGGTCCTCTGAGCTCAGCAGCCATATCTACTTGGTGTCTCCCTGAGTATCAGACATTGGGAAGTTGGACCCTGCAATTACCACAAAGGGTTTCTAGTGTTTTAAAGGATTGTCATGGAGCACCTTACACCTGGCAGTCCTTTTTCTGCCTATAATTCATGCTTAGACCCAGGAAGGTTCTCTTGACAACACATCAGAAGTGGTGAAGCAGTGTTTGATTCCTTTCCCAAAAACACCAAGGAGAAAAATGAGTGCCTCCCTTAATTTCAGAACACCTACCTGTTCTGAACTAAAAAGTCTACGATGTGAAGAGAGGTTCGATCCACGGATCTGACTGCAAGGTGGAGGGCTGTTTCATCTGGCTCCTGAAAACCAAACAAAGGCATTCCAGAATTCTAATGGGAGCATTCAATTCTGTGTCCAACACTGGTGAAATCGTGTATAACTCTTCCAAAAGCTTTTTATCCTTCCCGAAACTTATCTCTTTAATCTCTACATAAGCTCTTTGTTCTTGGGAACGTGCAACTTGGAGATTGGTCCTGTTTTTCCTGATTCCATGGGAAATAAATGAGAAGTTCAGGGGTTTCATTTCCAAGTCCTCTCAATCAACCTGGCCCCATCCCTGCATCAGCATCACGAGGCAGATCCCTGCCTGCAAGCAAGAATCTTGTTCAAAGGATCCAGAAAGGTCCCCTGGTCTGCCTACAATCCAATCCCTTTACCTGCTCCCTGAGAGTAGATAGAAACATGTGTTTCTTAAGCAGGCTTAAAGTTTTGCATTTACACGTACAGAAAAAGCTATGAATGCTAATAACTGTACTGTCTCCAACTCACACTGGGGATTCCCAACTCCACTGCCTCTTCTAAAAGTATGCTTAGCAGGTGGGGGAGAAGAGATGCACAAGGACTGTTTCAGCAGGTGGGTGGGCGAGAAAACCAGAGGGAAAGGAGGGATCTAGAGGACAGGAGGTGAGGGCAAGAGGAGGTGCCTCCCAGACCACCTGCCCCATCTGCTTAGCCCTCTGGCTGCAGTACAGCTCAGTGCTGGGCACCCTCCACCCCGGATGGGTGGGCAAGAGTTCTTTCTGGGGTTGGGGAGACAGCAGGACCAGCCCAGAGCCTGCATGAATGTGGCTGTCACCAGGAGAAAGATGCTGTATTCATGAAGCATCCTTGCTGATAAGCCGCCAGCCCAGTCCTGAGATCAGGAGGTTCCAAAGGACCAAATACGCATCTATAGGGCATTTACGGACAGAATCTGGACACATGCCATCCACTTGGGTGCTGGTATGTTACTGTAAACCTATTCTGGCGGGATGCCCACCCTCTCAAGAGAGCTACCCCAAGAAAGGAGGCATCATGCTCCTTACTCTATTCCCTTTGAGGGGGAGCACGGAGGGGTGTGGGTTCCAGGGAACCACCCCTCTCAGAGAGCTCTTGTTAGCATGAAGCTCAGGCTGAATCTGCTCAGAGAGGAGGGGTCCCTCTCAGGCTGCCTGGCTTCGGAGATGTCTTCTCCACTTGGGGATGGGCTTTCTTTCCAGAGCTGGCATTATATTTTTTGGTGTAAGAATAAACCACTAGGTGGGTACAAAGTTTTTGACAAGCAGAGTAAGTCCTGGAGATTTACTGTGCGGGCTGGTGACTCCGGGTAAGAACTACATAGTGTCTACTTCCAAAATGGAGTTGATTTTAGATGTGCTCACCATTAAAAATGGATGAGTATGTGAGGTAATGGATATGTTAGCTAGCTTGATTTAATCATTCCACGATGTAAACACAGAACATCACACTGTACCACATAAATATAGATTGAACTATTTGTCTATTAAAAAGAAAAAGAACCCCCTAGTTTATTCTCCCCCAGCACCCCATCCACGCTGTCTTCCTCTGGAGAATCACCAGCTTTGGTCAGTATTGCTGATTCCGCACTCCTGCCAGTGCCCCAGTTTTTGTTTCCTTCTTTCTTTCTTTTTTTTTTTTAAGACAAGGGCTCACCCTGTCATCCAAATTGGAGTTCAGTGGCACAATCATGGCTCACTGTAGCTTCAAATTTCCGGGCTGAAGTGATCCTCTCTCACATAGCCTCCTAAGTACCTGAGACTACAAATGTATACCACGACGGCTGGCTAATTTTGCTTTTATTTTTTGTAGAGATGGGGCCTCCCTATGCTGCCCAGCTGGTCTCAAACTCCTGAGCTTAAAGGATCCTCCTGTCTTGGCTTTCTAAAGTGCTGGATTCCAGGCATGAGCCGCTGTGCCCGGCCTTTTTTTCCCCCTAAAGTAGTAACCCACACTCTTACATGTCCATTGGCCAGTGGGATTTTTTCAGTAAGATCCACACCATCAGCATAAGCTTGGAGCAACCCAAAAATATCTCTCGTTTTGACGGCCTCACAAAGGCTGTGAAGCTTTGCCGCGTTATCTGCGTGCTTCTTCCTTGCGTATCTCCTCTCGATATACTTGGCTGTGATGTAATCTTTTCTTGCATTCCTGAAACCAAACATAATTGCCTCGTAAATCATGAAGGGCCCCTACCCGCTTTCTAGCATTTGTTTGTCTAAGGCCATGTTAATGGTTCCTGCCCCGCCTTCCTGGCAAGCAGCACTGGCCCTGAAACACGAAGCAGGGGTGGCCACCACGTGGTTCTGCAGTGGCACTGGTCTTCATGGTGACCCCACAGGAGCTTGCCAGCCTGACAACTACCCCATGTTCTCTCAGCCCACCCGCCTCTCTACCTTGTCTCCCTCCCCTCGCTCCTAAGTGCTCTGACCTCACCATGCTGTCACCCTCACCACCTCCACACCCTTCTTGCCCAGGTCCCTCCACTCAGCATGCTGTGTTCCTCCTCCAGGAAGGCTGGCCGCCCTGCCCCTGCCCTCCAGGCAGCCCCGGCCCACCTCTGTTCCAACATTCTCTCCTTGAAGGCCTGCCTGCCTGACTGCCTGACTGCCCAACAGGCCCATGACTTCCTCAGGGCATGGACCATGACGTCTCTTTTGTAGGCACATACTGTCTGGTGTGAAAGGCACTATCAGATAAACCAAACGAAATGTCAGTCCTCTTTATGTTCTACTTTCTGGCCTTTATGTGGCAACATGCTGAGATTCCACCCTATCCAAAGAGCCTATAGAAGCAGGTACAAAAGGGGGTCAAGGAAGCCTGAGTTCAAATTCCACTCCCACCACATGCTGATGCTTTGAGCTTCAACAAGTATTTCAACTCTCTAGGCTTGTAAGTTTCCCTTGTGAAAGTGCACACAATGTATCCTCACAGCAGCATCATGAGACATACATGAGTCAACACACCTTCAGCACACAGTGGGTCCTGGGCCTGGGAAAGACCTGATGGACTCAGAGGAAGAGCAAGAGAAACAGCAGCTCGCCATAGAGTGCAAGCATTTTACAATCCCAATTCTGAAGGCTGAGGGTCACTGCCCAGGGACCTCTTGAATCATGAGAGTCAAACAAGAACCAGACAAGGGCAGATCAGTTACATCCCTTTATGACACAGCACTGCCTACAATCTGCATGCAACTGCTCCCCTTCAAGCTGGAGTCCCCACATAGTTCCCTTATGACCTCTCTCTCACTTAGCTGACTGTGGCAAGGGACCATGGCTGCTGGAGCAGCTGTTCACTTTTTTGTACCTGCCCTAAGTCCTTGTGGAACAACTGGCCCCCCAGAAGGGGTGCCAAGCCCCCCAGGAGTGCAACTCGAGGCAGGGAGTGGATTGTGTCTACCCTGGGGTCCCTTGAAGATAGGCCAGCCTAAGCTGAGAAGCTGTTACCCCTAGTACCAAGACGGAACCAAGCAGGCAGAGGTCTCCTGCCAGTGTTTTCCAGGCATCTTATCTGCTTGCCATCGGGTGCACATGGCTCCTGGACAGGTTGCAGCATGAGGCTGGCTGGTGCAGCTGGAGAGGAATTCATACCCCAGGGTGCCCGTTCCACCTGAGCAGGCCAGGAAGGACTTCCAGGGACACCTGGTCAACTTGTGCTCTGGCGCTTTCATCACACTGCCTCCCTCCCACTCCGGCTCCAGTTCTGTCCACTCATAGAGTTCCAGGTTAAAGCAGGTGCCTCGACTTCCCCTGGCACGTGCTCCCGTTCACACAGCGCTACCCCATGCACTGGGCTCACTGTGGTGCTGGGTGACTTCTGTGTGACACGTGTTCTCAATGGATTGCCTCAACAGTGCCGTAAGTTTCCCTCTCCATCTGCAGGTATGATAGGCCCTTGAAAAATGTCATTTCATTACAATGTTAAGAAAAAAATCAATTCCCAGGCAAAGTCACTGTTCGTACAGAGCCCACGCGGGTTTTCTCTGGGCCCTCACGTTTCCCCCTATATCCCAAAGCTATACACTCTGGGCTAACTGCCCTGTCTCAACAGTCCCATTGTGAGTGAGTGTGGATGTGGGGGTGAGTGCATCCTACAATGGGACAGGGTCCCGTTCAGGGCTTGTTCCCGCCCTGGACCTCAGCTGCCAGGACACCCTCTGGCCACCTGTGACCCCGAACTGGAATAAGTGGGTGAATCATTATCTTGTTTTTATGAATCTTTATCTCATTCAGTAGCCTGAATCTTTCCTAAATGTATGCATAGCTCCTATTTATTTCAATGTTTAATGTTAGAAGTGTTCTGAGTCTTCACTCAGAAGTTTGGTGATGTTTTCATAATCAGAAATACATGGTAGGAACTGAACTCTGGTTTACATCAATTGGCATAGGGTAAAACTGGTTTCCTATAAATCATTTTGCTTAAAGTCACAGATTTCCAGAAACCTTTCAATGACACTGAGGACTTACTGTACACTGAAGTCCACAGAGTGAAACTGGATTCTGTTTCCTCAGGCAGCTGGTGGGCCTGCGAGGGAAGACCCACTTTATTCACGGAGGTTGTCCTCTCAGGCCACCCAGGGAACTGTTCCATTCCTGGGCTGATGAGTGTCATGGTGGGCAGCCCATTTAATAATGCAAATGCCTCTTGTGACAGGCAGTTCGACTTAACAGTTGTCCACTTTCATGCACTTTCAGTAATCACTGGACAACCAGTACTGCGACCTTCGCAGGAAACAAGTAGAGAGAAAGTGGATTTCCTTCACCTGTTTTTTAATGTATTGTTCATCTGCCCAGGGCTTGGATGCCCCTGAAGGCAGTTCCTACACGAACATAAGCACAGATCTGTTTAACTCCACACATGCTCCCTGGTTTTGTGAAGAACGTTTGCTTTGCTAATGCAATCCCTAATTCTTTCTTTTCTTTAATGACAGGCTTTTGCAGAAAAGCAATGAACTTAACATAATGATACATTTGGTGCTCAGAGGAGTGGCTTTCCTTACACTTCTGAAGGACAGGTGTGTACAATGGTCCCAAATCACAGAGAGAAACAGTTCTGGCTCCTGTAAGCACATAGAAGCCTGGCTTCCCTGTTCCACCTCCTCTAGTTACCCGTTCCTGACACCCCAAGATCCATCTTGGAATTCACAGGCCACTAGAGGGTGTCCTTGGTTTCCCCTTCAACAGGTTTATCTGCAGACAGTATGCTGTTCTGAGATACAGCTAGACACAGTGTATTCCTTTTCATCTGGAAGTAAAATACTAGCTGATTTAAGCAGGCACAGAGCTGGGAGTACCTGTTTGACTTGTTGATTCATTAAATATTCATTGATTCACCACAAGCAACATAATATGGTGGGAAAAACAAAAATGAGTAAGAAGCAATTCATCAGAAAAATATATGTAAATGCCTGAGTATATTACGAAGTGGGATGAAATGTTTTAAAATAGAGCCAAATGCTATAGGAGCACAGAGCCAAGAAAGTAATTTCAGCTGAGGAGGAATGGAAGGAGCTGATGTTTCGTCATCACACTGGTCATCCGCCCTCATTTTGAAAAAAGCGTGGGGTTGAAGGGATGTAAACTTCCTTTTCAACAGCACCAAGACTGGAGAGGGGGCTGCAATGCAGACAGAACATTCATACTGAGGGGTTCCACATTGGTAGTGTTCCTTTTTTTAATTGCCTAGTCTCAGAACAACCAAACGCTCCGCTTTCATAAGGTACCCCTGTGCTTGGAAGAAATGGCACACACTTGTTCAGAACTGACCAATATAACAGCATTACAGGGTGCTGGTACCGTCAGTGTAAGATAAACCAGCCGAAAGAGCAGGTGTCAACTGCACAGCAGTAGCTGACCTCATCATGCTGGATTCATGATGTTTCCTTCACCAAGTGGGATCCTCAGGCTTGCCCAGGAAGAGCTCCTTCACCTCAAGTAACTCTCCACAGAAATTTTACTGGAGAGGACCCTCATTTTCAGGGTATATGGAATCAATGCAAAGCACAGATGTGAACTCTGTCGCCCACGGGAAGAAGAGCAAGCAGAGCAGCTAATATCAACTAAGCACTAAAACTAAGTGCCACATGTCTGACCTCATCATCCCGCTCATTTCCCCAATGGCTCTGTGAGCCAGGGAATGTTATCTCCCTTTTTTACACTAGTGGGCTTAGGCTCAGAGAAGGTAAATAATCTGCTTGGGTCCCATGGCTCAGATACAGATTGGGATATCTATGTCCCTACTGTCTCTCTAGGTTTGGGTAAAAATACAGATTTGAAACTTAGATCCTCATCAAGAGAGACTGATAGCATTGTAAGCCTCATGCCTGGTATCTAAAACCACATGTTATCTGATTCTCAAGGAAATGGTACACCACAAACACTTGTTACAGGATTCAAACACAAACTGACTGTAATCCAACAACAGCCAAGTGGCTCACCTGAGATACGTGATACCTGACAGTCTGTAATGGACATGGTCCCTGTTTACTTCTTTAGAATGCTTCAGCTCTCTCACTGTATCAAGTTACATAAGCAAAACACAGAAGAATACAGGTCCTGCAATCTCCACTTCTCAAAGACATGCCCCACGAAATGGTTAAAAAAAAAATCTAAATTTTCTGCCTTTACAAAGGGCCCATACACTACCAATTTGTGAAACCACCCTTAAAGACGTTCACTGTTGCTCACTGTCCTTTGGGAAGAC
Source organism: Saguinus oedipus (assembly GCA_031835075.1). Lineage (NCBI taxonomy): Eukaryota > Metazoa > Chordata > Mammalia > Primates > Cebidae > Saguinus > Saguinus oedipus. The sequence goes on from CM063183.1 coordinate 107,339,426, forward strand.
TCATGTCATTAATTTTATTTCAGGCTTATTCCACAGAAAATGCTGTTTCTGTAAATAAATTTTTAAATACTTTTTTTTTAATGACATAGTTTTCATTTTTCTCTGTCCTGCCAGGACCACGCTGACCCAGCCTTAGCACTCAAATGCAGGTGCTCTGTTAACTGGCCCAGTGGCCTCTCTCCTTCCTTCTGTTTCACTTTGCATCATAACAAAACAGGTAAACCACCAATGTTCCCCTGTAGACATAAGAGCCATCATACTAAACAGAGTGAGGTCCAAGGTGGCCAGGATACCCACTGCCCAAACCCATTGGTCTCCCTGTCCACCTCTTCTCGAAGACCAGTGTGATGTGGCCACTGACGCTCTGATGACATGGGCAAGAACATTCCCTGTTGTCAGCTCTGCAACAGGAGACCCAAAAGCTTCTCCAATGGCTGGGCACGATGGCTCACTTTGGGAAGCTGAGGCGGGTGGATCACGTGAGGTCAGGAGTTCAAGTCCAGGTTGGCCAACATAGTGAAACCCTGTCTCTACTAAAAATACAAAAATTATCCGGGTGTGGTGGCGTGTGTCTGTAATCCCAGCTACTTGGGAGGTGGAGGCTGAGACCTGAGAATTGCTTGAACCCAGGAGGCAGAGGTTGCAGTGAGCTGAGATCCTACCACTGCACTCCAGCTTAGGTGACAAGAGTGAAACTCCATCTCAAGAAAAAAACCAAAACCTTCTCCATCAAGTTTTGTATCAACAGTAACAGAGACATTTTTTGAAGGAAATAACACATTCCGCATTTGCAAGGATGCAAGGACATTAGCAAGAAGGAGGCTACATAATCACATATCTACTGCAACCAGCCATCTCGGTGACTCAGGACTAAGCAGAGAGATAAAGATGGGGAAGTGACTCAACAGGACAAGCAGCAGAGGTGAAAAGTCCAGGGTGTTCCATCCGCCAATGGCTAGTGAAGCTCTCTATACACCCCTTGCACACATGCACAGCATCTGCGAAACATGCCTGTTTCAGTTTCTTCCTAAAAAAATTTTTATTTGGTCGCCCAAAAGGTTTAAGTGACTAAGAAATTTCCATTTGGTCACCCAAAAGATTAAAGTGACTAAGAAAACCCAACTTAGGCTGATTTATTCCCTAAAGAAGCAATGACTGATGCACCCAAAACTTCTTATTCCCCTGCCTCCCAGGGCTCTGGCAAGGCAAATCTTTATTCAGCAAATGAGAATAGCCAGTTCTATACTTACATGTCGCTGCCTGGGTTGGGTTTGACAGAGTCCTCAGCTGGTAGGCAACATTCCATGATCTCATTAAAGCCGGCATTCCCAATATTCTTGGCGAGCTGCAAAAATGAAAGTCTATTTCAGGATACTCGATTATTAATACATTCTACTGCTACACATTACCCGTCCCCATCAGATAATTTGTTTAATAGCCACTAAGAAATAGATCAATAAAGTGGTTTGCCTTTAATGAAGATAGACAAAACGGAAAGCCCAAAGGTACCCATAAAATTAAAGATAAGAAGCGACATGCCTATTACTGAGGGGCACTGTCATAAAACGCGTTCTGGATAGAGTACAGAAAGAGACAGGGAGAACCAGTATCTCGGTCCAACGTGAATTTCATCCTTACCCCTTCCTCCCAAAGACCTGTGCCTCAACCAAAACCAATCTATTTTCTATACTCATTGTTTACTTATGCCAGCTATGAGGTGGTTCTGGTACAACGGGCCACTGGGGCAGAAAAGCCAAGACTGAGGTTCAAATCACAGCTCCATTACCGGTTGTGTGACCACAGGCAAGTCAGTTTCCCTGAGCAGCAGAGTTTTCATCAGCAAAATGGGATGGTGCCAGCCTCCGGGTTGTAATAATGATAAAAATAATAAAACCTAGGTGAAAACAGTAAACTGAAGCACTAAAAATGTATTAGCTTCAGATGTAAGGTCTTGATTTTCCAGTCAACCTTCTGACATGTTAAACATTAAATTAACACATTCTTTTTTTTGAGACAGGGTCTTGCTCTGTTGTCCAGGCCAAAGTGAAGTGGCGCCATCATGGCTTACTGCAACCTTGACCTCCCCGGTCTCAAGTGATCCTGCTACCTCAGGTTCCCAAGCAGCTGGGACCACAGGCGTGTCCCACCACACCCAACTGACTTTTGTATTTTTTGTAGAGATGGGGTTTTGCTATGTTGCCCAGGCTGATCTTGAACTCCTGGGCTCAAGCCATCAAGCCTCCCAAAGTGCTGGGATTATAGGCGTGAGCCACCGTGCCTGGCCAGATCAGATTCCTAAACGTTTAGTGAAACAATGCTAGAAGGGAGCACCAAGCTGAGTGCTTTGAGAAAACACATTTTCATTTCCATGTTGTGCTGGGGAGTCAGTGACGCTTGTGATATTTCTGCTCTCTATTAATTATGCAGGCAAAGGGGTTAACAGAGATGCTCTGGGAGAGGCTGCTGCGGCCTGAAATCATGTCTATCTCCAGGGGGAACTGGCTGAAGGCGCAGCCCAACAGGTCTGGGTTAGATACCCTGGAACTTCCTGGTGGCAAACAACATCAACCAGTGAAATGGGCTAGTGAAGGATGCAGATGCAATTTTTTGTTGTTTCAACAAAAGAATTATGCAGGGGAGCCTAATAGAATTGGATGATGAGCTTTCCTAATTCAACCTGGCCCTTGACAAGTGGAGAAAGCTTTTTGTAGACGGCCCAAAGCATCAAACATTAACCAATGCCACCTCCTTGCTCAGTCCTGGCTCTGAGACCTCAAGCCATCAGTCAGGAGGCAAAAGCCCACAGGCTATGTTGCAATTTTCCCGGGGACAACAGAATGGTCAGGTGGCACACCACTTAAGGTGATAGGTGCCTGTGCACCATGAAGCTAATGTCCTGTGAAGGACTTCTCAGGCAGCTGGTGTCAGATCCAGGACTGAATCTCAATGTTAGAGCCCCTGGCTTATAGCCAGGCATCATACAATCCAAGGAGGACACTGTCCCCAGCTGAGCACAATGGTTTTCCCTAGTTGAGTGACAGAAATCACTGTGGCCCCCTCTATGAGCCAGGGGCCAACTACCCTGATGCTTCCTAGTTTGTGTTAAGCAGATGGGGGACAGGGAGGTGGGAGGAGAATTCCCCAGGAATTGAAGAGCTATTTCCTTTCTGCTTGGACTTGGCTGGTTTACTGAGAGACAGCTGGTCCAGGAAGCCACCGCATCTATGTGTCACACTCATCCAATGCTAGATAAACGTGCTACCTTGCAGTTCTGCCAAGTTCCAGTTTACGTTTCAGCCCATAGAGAACTCCTCTGGACTCATCAACAAAAGCAAAGCATTTGCAAATGGAGGCTTCAGAAGCCAGCAGGATGGGAGGGCAGAAGCCAAGGGGCAGGAAGATGGGTGTTGACCTGAGCCCTGGCATCTCCTGCTTCTCACTGGCACCCAGAAGGAATCTGTGGGCTGCACTGAGGCTGGATGGAGGAGAGGAAGGAGTGTTTAAGTTTCGTATCACCCAGGGCAGCTCAGCCCAGCCTCTTGCCCTTCCTGTGGCCTCAGGAACACACTCTGAGCCCCTTGTCTGTGCTGGGCATGGGGCATGAGGCACCATCCTGCTCTACAGCAGCTCAGTCTAACAAGGCAGCCATGAGTTAGTAAGAAGCCCTGGAAAAGAAGTTCGTCCTGAGCACTAGGACAGCGGGGCCAGGCCCAGATGAGCAGAGCAGTCCCTTGGCCAGTAGGCCCCTTTCCTTGGCACTCACCATGCAGGGGAGTCATGACATGTGGGTATCTCCCTCCCTGATGGTAGTCCTCAGGACAGGGACACAGATTCACCCTAGTACATCCTTACCACTTACCTGAGCAGGGCCCACTGAGCCAAAATGAGGCTTTAGGTTTTAACTGGACACTGTTTTGAGAGTTTGGGGTGGGGCAGGGAAACCTCCTGTCCCATTTTCATGCCTCCACAGGGAGGGACAACAATTGCTGTGACTTTCTTCTGTCTCTGACTCACCCCAGGAGAAGAACAGGCAAGTGAGAGAAACCAGACATCCCTGACTGCTGAGCTCAGGAGGAGACCCCAAGGTCAGCTCCTCCATGATGTTAACTGGGCCCCTTGGATCCCTGAAGGGTGGAGGGCCTGAAGAGTGCAGACCAGCCCTAAAGTACAAGGGGTAAAGGCCCAGGCAAGGGAAGCAGTTTGACCATACTGCTGCCTCCAAAGCAGAGAGGGCAAAAGGACACTCTCGTGTGCAGGGGAAAATTTTACATATGATGTTTTTATCTGAGCCTTTAAAAGTTCTATTTTTGATGTTCTTTACAAAGTCTGTATTTCTTAGAAAGTATAGGTACATCATACATAAGTAGGTATATGCTTTGGTGCTCATTTTTTTCTGAGAGAGTTTGTGGTTTAAAAAATGTTCAGAATCCTGGCTTTAAAAAAAAAAAAAAGGCTAGAGCAGAGGCTCTGGAATCTAATAGTTGGAGGTAAATCCTGCACTGGGTAGGTCTCTTAACCTCCCTGGCCTCCTTTTAAAAATGAAGCTCTCCATTTAGGTTATATGATATAATGTACATAGAACACCTACAACAATGCCTGGAGCCTAACAGTTCCTCCATAAATGATCGTTGATGGTCAATTTCTTATTGTCCTAAGCAAGTGGTTTTAGTATCTGGGTGGCGTATTTCAGTCCTAGGTGAACTTACAACAACAGTTATAAGTCGTACATTCTTGGTCTTTGAGGAGCTTTCCTCTCCATATGCTCTCATTCAGACCAGCATGTGTGTTGACCTGCTTTAACATTTGCCAGCTTATTAACAACCTTACGAGAACAGAAACAGAGGAAAAGTCAAGAAACAGAAAGCTGAGTCAGTGACTATCTGGAAGGTTCCTGATGCTTGTTTTTCAACATGACTTGTTTTGTTTTGAGACAGGGTCTCCCTTGGTCACTCAGGCTGGAGTGCAGTGGCACAATCTCAGTTCACTACAGCCAACCTCCTGGGCTCAGGTGATTCTCCCACCTCAGCCTCCCTAGTAGCGAGGACCACAGGCATGTACCACCATGCTCAGCTGATTGCTGTTTTCGTTTTGTAGATAGGGAGTTTTGCCATGTGGCCCACGTTGGTTTTGAACCCACAGGCTCGAGCGATCTGCCCAAGTCGGCCCTGCAAATTGCTTGAACTATAGGTGTGAACCACACTGCACTTGGTCTTGTAAGATTTTTAAATTACTGACTCAAATTTAATTTCAGAATATCAAGATTTCCTTTATTAACTTCATGTATGATAGTGAAATTGATCATGATAGTACTACCCTAGTACCAATGATACTGTTTCTCACATGACCTAAAAAAAAAAAAAAAAAGGGCCGGGCGCGGTGGCTCACGCCTGTAATCCCAGCACTTCGGGAGGCCGAGGCGGGTGGATCACGAGGTCAAGAGATCGAGACCATTCTGGTCAACATGGTAAAACCCCGTCTCTACTAAAAATACAAAAAATTAGCTGGGCATGGTGGTGCGTGCCTGTAGTCCCAGCTACCCAGGAGGCTGAGGCGGGAGAATTGCCTGAACCCAGGAGGCGGAGGTTGCCGTGAGCCGAGATCGCGCCATTGAACTCCAGCCTGGGTAACGAAAGCGAAACTCTGACTTAAAAAAAAAAAAAAAAAAAAAAAAAATCAAAGCTGAAATCATGATCTTCTACATTAAGAAGGAAATTTATCTGTCTAAAATCTGTGTTTACCAGAATGTTTTTATCAAAGTAAGTTTGCTTTAGAATCTAAAGATACTAAGGTGGTGTGTGCTAAAGTAGTTAAGATGACGTGACTCCCCAGAACTAATTAATACTTCAATTATGCAATTTCCATTCCACCGGATAAGAAGTTATGCTAGGCTGGGCACAGTGGTTCACATCTGTAATCCCAGCACTTTGGGAAGCTGAGGCCAGAGAATCACTTGAGCCCAAGAGTTCCAGATTAGCCTGGCCAATATAGTGAGAGCCTGTCTCTATGAAAACATTTTAAAAAATTAGCCGGGCATGGTGGCACATGCCTATAGTCCCAGCTACTCAGGAAGATTGCATGAGCCTGGCAGGCAGAGGCTGCAGTGAACTGAGATGGCACCATTGCACCCCAGCCTGGGCAACAGAGCAAGAACCTGTCAAAAAAAAAAGAGAGAGAGAAGACATGCAAATGACCAACAGGTATATGTGTGAAAAAGTACACATCACTAATCATACCAATCATCAAATAAGCCAGGCAAAGAAAGACAAATACTGCATGATCTCATTTATATGCAAAATCTAAAACAGTGAACTCACAGAAGTAGAGAGTAGAACTATGGCTACCAGGGGCTCGGGGCTGGACATGCTGGTCAAAGCATACAAAATTTCAGGTAGGATGAACAAATTCTAGAGATCTAGTGTACAATATGGTGACTCTAGTTAATAATAATGTACTATACACTTAAATATTTTGTTTTTTGTTTTTGAGACCGTCTCACTCTGTTGCCCAGGCTAGAGTGCAGTGGCAAGATCACAGTTCACAGTAGCCTCAACTTCCTGGGTGTTCAGGTGATCCTCCTGCCTCAGCCTCCCAAGTAGCTGGGACCACAGGTGCTTGATACCACTCCCAGATAATTAAAAAAAATTATTTGTAGAGATGGGGGTCTCCCTATGTTGGTCAGGCTGTTCTCGAACTCCCAGATTCAAGTGATCGTTTCACTTCAGCTTCCCAAAGTACTGAGATTACAGGCAAGAGCCAACACACCAGGCTCAAGAGAGCAGATTTTAAAGTGTTGTCACCACAAAACATAAGCATGTGAGGTGACAGATGTGTTAACTAGCTTGATTTAATCATACATAATGTATACAATATGCTAAAACATGTTGTACACCAAAAATACATACAATAAAAAATAATTAAAAAAATAAAATCCTTTGCTGTCACAGCATGTCACCCTGAAACAGGGGCTATCCTATTTACCCAAAAGATGAGAGATACTTCTCCTGTGAGACAACTTGTCCAGGCTGTACCCACTACTCTCCTTTCATAAGGCACTAAGAGGCCTAACGCACACTTGCTGTACGTACTTCAACGAGCAAGTCAGCCAAGGCCCTGCATGGCATGCAACTCTGTGAATCAGGGAAAGATTTGTAAGCAGAACAGAAACCAGCACAGACTGTGCGCAGCCTCCCTGTGGGTTCACATGTTAACACACAGGGACCATTTTTCTGAAAGGATTTTGTTAAGAGATAACAATCGTAGCTCATACTTCATGGTTCTCACTGTGTGCCAGACGTAATTCTAAACACACACATGCAGAGAAAGAGATAAAGAGGTAAAAAGACTTCAGAAAATCCTTCATCCCATCACCTGATTGTCTCAGCAAGAAAAACAATCTGGGTACTTTTAAAAGGCTTGAGGCCAGGCACAGTGGTTCACACCTGTAATCCCAGCACTTTGGGAGGCTGAGGCAGGAGGATCCCTTGAGCTCAGGAGGTCAAGACCAGTGTGGATGTGGCAAAAGCCCGTTTCTATCAAAAACACAAAAATTAGCCAGGTGTGATTTACACCTGCCTGTAGTCCCAGGTACTGAGGAGGCTGAGGTGGGAGGATTGCCTGAACCCAGGAGGCAGAGGTTGCAGTGAGCTAATATTATGCCACTGGACTCCAGCCTGGGTGACCTAGTGATACCCTGTCTCAAAAAAAAAAAAAGCCTTGAAATTTCCAAGCTTTGCCAATGAATATTAACACCTGACACCTGACACCCCATATGTTGCTTAACTGAAGGGCTGAGGAATAAGGCTTACAGACACGACATCATGACCACATTCCTAGCACACAACAAACGGGACCAGGGGAGCCGTTGGCTCTTGTGAACAACAGAGGACCAGCCAGAGCCAGGGCAAGCAGGGTTGAAGGGAGCATATCCACACAATTCACTGCTGTCTCTCCTTTTCCTGATAACCACTGAGAAAAAGAGGCTTGGGTAAGGGAGAGTTTAAAACTCTGGCAGCAATTAGCTTTTGAACATTATCTGCAGACATTGAGCAGGCTCTGGCTGATTTCTCATTGTGGCTGATAGCCAACCACACTTTAAAATCCTATGAGAATGCAGATGGAGGCTCTGGGAGACAGAAATGGAGAATTTAACCAGGTATTAGACGTCACCTCATTGTTTCATCAAGATAAAACAACATATTCCTTTTACCTTTCTTTGGCATTTTCTTCCTCAGTAGGCAATTCAGTCTCATAAAGAACATTAAATTTCTGAGACACATTTAAGAAATTATACAGATGGTGGGGTCAGGCTCCTACCAGCTCATAAGAGCCAACTGTTAAAATTTCAGGAATTTTGCAAGCCAACTGTTAAACACTGCTATTATTAAAAATTATACTACATAAACTCACAGTTAAGTTGTATTAATAACTAAGGTATATACTCAAAACTCATCACTTCCTAATTATACTACATTTTACTATTATCCATATTCATGAAGTTATTTACATCCACTCTATTTGCATGGTGAATGTACTATGTAATAAACAACTTTTTCCAACTTCACATTCAGTAATTCACATGAGCAGCTTGAAATTGGCCATGATTGGAGTATTTACACCGTGAGAACAGGAAGGTTCCAAACCAGGGTTCTTTTTTCTCCAGAGTTGACTACTAAACATTTGTTGGGGATGGTGATAGGGACAGAAGAGATGTTTAAATGTGTATCATATGGCAAGACAACCCACTAAGATGCCAATTTGTGTCCCAGGCTCCTCAAAGGTTTAAGTGTGAGGTCTGGAATCAGATTAAAGGGGCCCTCACCCCAGATCTGTCATCTTAAAAGCTTCATAACCCTAGGTATACTGAAACATTCTAAGCCTCAGTTTCCTCCTCTGTAAAGGGGGGATAATATACCAAGATCGTCAGGTTGTTATTGGAGATTAAATGAGCCTAGTACATATAAAGTCGTCTGCAAAATGCCTAGTACAAAATAAGCAATTATTACTTTATCATAACTCACTTAACACTTCTGATTGTTTTAAGAAAATCAGTAAAAGAAACAACTTCCCTAGTTCACCAGTGTTTACTTACTGAAAGGTACTTTGTGTTTCTGTGAAAATATACTATGGAAATCTCCAATCTATGCCATCATCAGTTATCCAAGAGATAACACATGTACACATGTACACCTCTCTAAGATGTAGGTTACATGCATTACTACATGAACAATAACTGCTGTATGTTAATAATCAGGAAGGCACTGCTTGGAGTTCCTTAGTTTTAAACTTTAACTGAGTCTAGCTTAGTTTTAAACTTCTAGTAACTAAGCATGTTACTAACAAGGCTGCCAGGATCCACTGTAGTTTCTCCCAACTCTGTCTTTCAAGGCCATAAAGGAATTCCTGGAAGGACTGCAAGGGTTTGACAAGAGAGTTCAAAATGCATTTGAAGTTCAGACACACTGGATTCAAAGTCATGAAGATTGATGTCCCCGAGAGGAACATGGTCCACAACTATTGATTTTCCGTCAAGACTACTGCACTTGACATTACATTCCCTATGTGTAACTTTCAAATTCAACATTAAAATCAATGGCAATCAATATCTACTTACTGTTTACTGTCAACACCCAGTTGTCCCAGGAGAGAATTTCAAGTACTGCTTTCTAGGGAAGACAGTCCACGAAAGCTCATGTCTTAGGTGGCCGGAGCATAACCTGTCTGATGGACCTTATGGGACCACAGTCTCGATACTCTGAAAGCCACTTCACGGAAAATACTTCAGTCTCCCCCTATCTCTATTACATGGCTTAAGTCTTATCATTGAACCAAGAACGAAAGACTTTTTAAGAAACAAAGACGGTAAAAATGACGACCAGTATCTCCCCACAAGGGGGACGATTTGGGGTAGGGAAAAGTCCACTGGAGGCTTGAGGCAAGTTGTCACCACAGCCTTGTCAGAAATCGGCTGGTGATGAGGGAAAATAAGTACTTTCCTGACTTGAGACGTTGGATTCCCCATCTGTCTAATGGATGGGGAGAACTGGCCTACGTCACCATCTTACTTCATTTCTGCAGAATCTCGCACCACTCTCAATGCTGCTTTTTGGTTTCACTTCCCTTTATTCATTTAAGAATAAGGTTTTGCAACAAGAAGTGCCCTCAACCACCAGTAGCTAAAAATGAGGAATTATCAATGAGTTTCTAATTATCCAAACGCATCTCAACAACCACTAAAAAATGGATTAGAGTGCCAAAAGTAAAACTTAGTTTACAGCTCATTTGTTTCCAATCTGAAATCAAGGATTTAAAAATTACCAGCAGCTCAGATGTTCCCAGTACATCTAAGGTCAGGGACTGCATCCTGGAGTAATGAACCCCCAGCTCTCGGTGGATTCCGGAACACTCAATGCATGTCAGGATGCCCAGGTTGGTGGAAAGCCACGTAGGATCTGCCAAAGAGAACAGGGCAGATTTCAGCTTCCAGTAAAAGAGAGGGTCAGGAGCCACAACTAACTTTCTGCAGAGTTACTGAACAAGGAGTTCTGAGCATAAGCATTTTCTGATCTTAACGCAGCTGGAACCTCTGTTTGTCCATAATTGCCACCAATACATGCAATACCCATATATGTACACATCTGCTCTCCCTCTTCTTCCCTCTCTCTCCATCTCCCCATCCTTCATGTGACAGGTGCTGTGTGTGCAAAAAAACAATAGGACACACTTCAGTGACCAAGGGCTCCTCAGTGGCTGCTCCTGAAAACAGACCATGCCATCACCAACCTGATCACAATACCAGAATGGAGCAAGAGGAAAACAAGGAGACCAGCCAAAGTCTAGTAGTAAAAGGGGATAGGCTAAAACATACACATGTATAGATGCTGATAGTAAGAGAGAACATACTATGTGCATACGATACACTGTATTAGCACGCTGGTAGTAGTAATAGTTTGCGTTGTGAGAGCTTCAGAAATCACAGAACACCTTTGTATCAAATCTGAGAGCCCCATGAGATGACCAGGGCAGGGATTCTTATTTCTCTCAGCAGACACACCTGTGTAATGCTCGGGCTCAAGGTTGCCAGGGAGTGCGGAGCAGACGTTGGCCTTACCTCTACCTGGGTTTAAAGCCATGCTTTCCCCCAACAGCTTGGCTACTAACATCCCCTACCACATGTTTGCACATGATAGGGACCCACAAAATGCTTGACAGATGAAATGTGGAATTTGCTAAAAAAAATTTTTTTAAATGGATCCAAGGCCGAATACAGTCTTCAGGGTCATGGGAATCTAAGGGCACTTCACAACTGTCCACTCTATTTTGGTTGTGTTTAGTTTTTTTTGAGAAAAATTGTCACAGAATTAGATGAATGAAAGGGGGATTAACCATTCTAGCCAAGCCTCCGTATTTTTCATTTTACAAATGTTCAGAAAATGCACCTGTGTAGTTCCCCTAACCCCTACCTCCCACCATTCTGTCTCAATTAAAATAAGTAAATTCCTTAAACCACATGATACTATAAAACCCCTAATTAATGCTTTATCAAAATGTAAAAATAAAATCTCATTTCACACAATGTGTCAACTGGAAGGAACCTGTCCCTTCACTTTTCAGACCGGAAAATCAATGTTGAACAAAGCAAGCGGCTCTCCCAGGATTACAGAGCCAGAGAGTGGCTTAAAGCTACTTCAGAAGTTCTGCAAAGTAGGATAAAGGGAGAAGAGAGCAGATTCCAAGCCAGGAAGCCCATACGCATGCAGCCTGCCAGCCTATATGATGGCCGCATGACCTTGAGTTCACCCTCACTCTACCCTTCAGTTTTCATTTCTCAAAAAGCATTTCAATCTTTTCAGCTCTGTCAGACCCTCTTTACTCAGTCCTGCTCTGGAGCCAGGCAGGCAAACATCTTTCTACCCCTCTCCCCTGCTGCAGTCTGCACAGTTCATTAAGCATTTGTGTAATGAGATGAACTCAGGCTGAGCTACACTTAATTTCGTGTTTGAAATGAAAGTGTAAATCAATGAATGGATCCTGTGAATCAGAATGGGACTTAAATGTCCTAGAGCTCAGGGTCGGGTGGGATCCCTGGGTCACCTGGCGCCCCACAGTCACAGCAAATGTCATTGCCAGTCATCCTCTGCACTTCTGAGATGATCTCCTTTGTCAGTTCTTGGACGATGTTATTTTCTCCAGTGTTGTCGTCCCCCTTAAACGCATTGTTTAAAGCTTCTTCTTTGCTATTCTGTAGCACAGACATCCATCTAGAAAAACAAGCGTGCCATTGTGTTAAATCCCACAACAACAGGTAAGTCCAGCCCAAAGTCCCACCACCATGTAACTTACATTTGACATTCCTGTTCATCTTCAGCTTGAAAGTGGTAAGTTCTGTCATCTGCATAGCAAGAGGAATTTCAACTGTGAGCCCAGACAGCAATTCATACACAATTCCAACAGAAAGTAGTTTCTAATTAGCCTGTGGAATAATCTTAGCTCTCTGCTAGGACATTAATGATTTGTATAAAACCAGGCGCTCCCTCATAACCTCCAAATGTCTGCCTTCACTAATGGGGCATTGTAATGCAAAATAAACCTGCCCCTTTCCTTCATTCAAGTTTAAAAAGATGCCTGCTTCTAAAAACTGAAGCTATTCAACGAAAACCATCCGTATCCTCTCAATAGCTTCATTTTAACTCACTACAGAGTTGGCCCCCAAAAAGTAATTGTTAAAGCCCTTTGAATAATAAAAGCCTTTTAAAAAAAGAATATCTTAGAAGTTTTCTGGCTTTCTTAGAAAAAGATTAGTATGAGAAATTCTAAGAATATGTTTGGAGAATCAAATACTACAAATATGGCTAAATCAAGAGAAGAATGTTAAATAATGGTCGAATGTAAAATCCTACACTCACGTACTGCTGGCGTCAGCAACGTTTTATAAGTGTTTTGCCAGGCTGTGGACCTCTGTGTGTGTGCAGCGGGGAGGCGGCTTTGTGGGATGTGGCAGCATTGCTTCTGTGCTGCTCTCGCCAAAAACACATCACCTCAATCCAATCATGAGAAAACACTAGAGAAATCCAAGTTAAGGGGAGTCTGACCAAAACACAGGTCAATACTCTTTAAGAAGGTGTCATGAAAAACAATGGAAGACTGCCGAACTGATACAGATGCAAGAGACCAGGATAAAAATCACAATGAAATGTAATACGGGGTCCTGGATGGAATTCTGGAACAGAAAAAGGACATTTGTGGGAAAACTGGTAAAATCTGAGTAAGATTTTTAGTTAATGGCATCAAACCAATGTTTCCTGTTTTCGTTAACTACATAAATATGGTTGGATAACACGTACCATGGACTACTGGGTAACTGCATTAAGATGTTAACAGAACAGAAGGCTGGGGGAGGGGTATATGGCTATTCTCTGTCTAAAAGCAGTCTAAAACCAAAGCAAAAAATATAATTAGCTTTAATAAAGAAAAAGGGGAGGGGGGAATCCAGCTTTTGCAGATGGCAGAAGGATGACAAGTACTGATTCTGTTCTTAGGGAAACAACGAACATCTGTGCTCCTAAAAGTGAGCAGACATACCACCTCTCAGTAGTGGTGTTTACTCCTGAAAGCACGTTGGTTCTTAGAACAACTCTTGGTGAGTGACTGCGCGACGGCTGAAGCCTAGAGAGGCTAAGCTGTAAAAACAAGCATAGCCAGTGGCAGAACTCGGTTCCTGGACTTCTGGCCCAACCACTTTCTACAACACCATGGCATCTTTTTTTTTGTTTGTTTGTTTTTGAGACAGAGTCTTACTCTGTCACCCAGGCCGGAGTGCAGTGGTGCAACTGTGCAGTGCACGGTCGGCTGCAGCCTCGATCTCCCGGGCTCATGCGATCTTCCCACCTCATCCTCCCAAAGTGCTGAGATTACGGGTGTGGGCACCTAGGTAAAAACTGCAGAAGCAGGAGGCAAATCTGAAAAAAACTCCAAGCAAGAATCCCCTCTATTACAGACTCTTTCAAGATGCTACAAACAAGCAGATGGCTTCCAGCAGCTTCAGCTGTGAGGGAGAAGTGCAGGAGGAGATGGTGGGGATGACTAGAGCACTAAGGTGCTGCTGGCCAGCGAAGTGCAGCTTCCAGCTGGGGCTCTGGCTCTACGGGCCGCTAACCTGCAGTGGGGACCTAGGAGGTCACTGACTCCCTCTGGTTCCATCCTCCTCAGGGGACTCACTTGGGTTACCTGGCAATTCTCCTGTTCCTTCCATCCCGCCCAGGATGCCTGTGGGGTTGGCAGATGATAGCTCAAGACTTGAATTTGTTATGAGTGGGGTCAGTCTGAGGGCAACAAATTGGATGAGCTCCTGGAAGGGCTGACCTTGCCACAGAACTGTCCTCCTAGAAGAGCCCATGCCCATTTACATCTTTCTCTTTTTTTTAAGGAGAGAGGATCTCCCTGTCACCCAGGCTGGAGTGCAGTGGCACGATCACAGCTCACTAAAACCTCAAACTCCTGGGCTCAAGTGATCCCCCCACCTCAGCCTCCCAAGTAGCTGGGACTACAGGTGTGAGCCACCACCCCCGGCCCCATTTCCACCTTCATGAGAATGGGAAGCCCTGTTTAAGGGCAAGGATGGTAAAGGAGCATCTTGCAGAAAGTAACTGCAACCAGTCAGTCTATTGCTCGTCTGAATTCTCCGGAAAGATTCCAAGATGAACTGACCAGATGAGGATGAGGAGGAATGGGTGACCATGGGGTGCCTGCAGACCCACACAGAAAACATCACCCTCACTGCCTCAGTGCATGTGCTTCTACTTGACTTCCCCAACTGCCCAAATGTCTTTTTTTTGAGATGGAGTCTTGCTGTGGTGTCCAAGCTGGAGTGCAATTGCACAATCACAACTCACTGTAACCTCAACCTCCTGGGCTCAAGCAATCCTCCCATCTTAGCCCCCCGAGAAGTTGGGACCAAAGGCACAAACCACCATATTCAGCTATTTTTAATTTTTTTTGTAGAGGTCTTGCTACGTTGCCCAGTCTGGTCTCAAACTCCTGGCATCAAGCAATCCTCCCACCTTGGCCTTGCAAAGTACTTGCATTACAGGCGTGAGCCACTGCCTGGCCTAACCAAGTATCTTGGAAACTCAAAAGCATGTTGGTGATGCTCATCCCATGAGGCTGGTCAG
This sequence comes from Saguinus oedipus, assembly GCA_031835075.1. Classification (NCBI taxonomy): domain Eukaryota; kingdom Metazoa; phylum Chordata; class Mammalia; order Primates; family Cebidae; genus Saguinus; species Saguinus oedipus. Next base: position 107,354,593 of record CM063183.1, read on the forward strand.
GAAGTAGAGGAGAAATCGGAGAGGGGTGAAGACAGACAGACGCTCCTGAGTCAGCCAGAACCAGGCCCTCACCTTCTCAGGATGTTCATCAAATCACAGCGTACAGTGCAGCTAGAGGTTTCCTGTGATGACTCTCTGGGGTGTGCAGCCAGTTTTCAACCCAAACCTACATAGCCCTGCACAGAGCGTTTGCACTACAGATACTCATAGGGAGGGTACCCTTTGAAAACTTGCTGAGGATGAAGCATTTGTAGGAGTGGAATTTATTTTACCCACTGGAGGACAAGCAGGGAAGAAGGAGGGATGAGAGCTCTTTTCAAAGATGACAATGGACTCTAGCAAACTCATGACACTGCCCCCAACTGGGCTCAGCAAGCCTTTCTGGTCACCACAGGTTAAAAGTCCTCTCAGAAGATGTTTCTTATGCATCAGGCTGCAGCAAAGACATTGGCAGGATCTTGGTCAATGTCAGCTGGCCACAATGCTTGTGTGTGGCCAGATTCACAGAGGACCGAGATCCCACATGCATAAGGGCTGCAGTAATTCATGCCCAGAAGGAAGGTATGCACACATGCCATCTACTGATCCTCCCCGGTGCCTGCTGTGTTGTAAAAAGGTGTAGGCTGGGAAGACGTTGGAGCAAGTGCTTCTGTACCTATGGCGTCTAGCGGGCCCCCTCTGCAGGACATGCTGGAGGGGACTAGGGCCCCTGAGGAAAGAAGTCCCTGCACCCACCTCCATGTGATGAGTTCACTATTACGTGCTTATGAGTTAATGAAGGGCATTTTAACACATGGCTTCTTGTGTGTTACTAGTGCAGAAAACGGAAAGGTCTAAAACCCTCTGAGTCAGCCCCAGACACTGGCAGACATCAGATTACACCATCAGGTTTTCTCCCTTTAATTCAAGCCTTTGTTGCTTGCTAGAGGCAGGTAACCCAGCAGTGATCACACTCTGTGTGTGTGTGTGTTTTTTAAAGAGTCAGGGTCTTGCGCTCTCGCGCTCTCTCTCTCTCTCTCTGTGTGTGTGTGTGTGTGTGTGTGTGTGTGTGTGTGTGTTTTAAAGAGTCAGGGTCTTGCTGTGTGTGTGTTTTAAAGAGTCAGGGTCTTGCTATGTTACCGAGGCTGGATGTCTACTCCCAGGTTTGGGCGATCCTCCTGCCTCAGCCTCCGAGTAGCTGGGACTACAGAAGCACACCACCACATCTGGCTTGTGATCACATTTTAAACTCTGGTCAGTACTCAGCATTTTGTAACATCTTGTATGAATGAAACACAAGCTTTGATGAGAATCTGTGGAACTTACAAGACTGAGCCCGGATGGGTGTCTGATGTAGGACAAAGTCCATTTTTATTTTACAAATCAGTCTAGAGTCTGAAGAACAGAATGAACAGTTCTGGAACCCTTTCCACACATCACAGTGCTCCACCCACCCCAGAGCTTCACACAGAGGGTATGAGAAGGGGAAAAGGGAGGAAAAGGACAAGCCAGTGTGGATAAGGTGGAGTGAGAATTACCACGCAGGTTTGCTGGGAGTGTTAATCACGTAACAAGTGACTTCCTAGCCCTCAATAACAGGGGTCAACAGACATTTGAAAAGGTAGCTGTCTCCCGCTCAGGGGTACTGAGGCACCGAGAGTAGCACTGCCTTCCTACGGTAAACAGTCTGGCGTGGTCCTCTGCAAATGTAACTTGTGCCCAAACCCCTAGTGACTGCCTCTTCAAAGGAGAGATTGGCCCTTTCTTCCTCCAAACTGTAACCCTGTTACACAAAACTACCAGGAAAACAGGTTTATCTTATTTTCCTTTAGATATCATGAGCCCTTTTATTTAGGGGTGCTGAGTAAACATTTGCCACAATGATGGTTCCGTGGGGATTCTTTTGTGAACACCACAAAAAGGAAAAGCATACAAGCAGAAAGACTAATCCAGTGGTGAGGAAGAAAAACAACTTCAAAAACTGAAGTCTCAAGGGCTCTGCTGAAGACCCTCATTTTAGTTTTATAGCATTTCTAACATCGCCCAAATTATATAAGTTTTTGAAAACAGAATTTTCCTTTTTTTCTCTTTTTAAAGTGAAGGAAGGAGTTTTAGGCTTGAGGGCTTATCTTGTAGGATCTCCTTATTTAGGAAGAGGAATGCTGAGGCTCAGAGAGCCAGGTGATATCTCAGGTCTACAGTGCCCCTGAGGAGCAGGGCCAGTCCTCAATGTCAAACCCTCAACTAGAAAGACTCGCAAGCCAGCAGTTGCTAAGGGAACACAAAGCATGCACATCACTAGAAAAAAGGGCATGTCTTTTCAAAAACCAAATCTTCAGAATGCAGTGTCTGAAATGGGACGGACGCCCTAGAAGGGAGCATAGGACAATGTTTCTACGGTGTAGCATCTCAGAGGGAGCCTTACGTGAAATAAGGTCAAAGCACTTCTTCTCCTCAGGGTTGGTCTTCACCTGGCAGGTTAGCAGGTTGAGCTTTGCAGGAGGCCGGTTAGCCTGTTTAAAAGCCAAAAAAAAAACAAAAAAAGGGTTGAGGTTGGGTGGAAGGAATGGAAAATTGTACCGTGTCAATCCTCATGAGACACAGCAAGAGCAAGCTCTTCATGAGTTTGCAAAGGTGGCCTTCAGAAGGCAGACTTGACTGAGGTAGGCATGACTGAGGCATGTTACAGAGGCCCCTGAACTTCGTCTCCACAGAGTGCAACCACCTCCCTTCAAGGGCACCTTGGTGGTCTACACAAACCCACCTGGACAAGAGGACAAGATGCCAGCTCTGAGAGGCTGCTGGCAGTGGGTGCCTTCAAATCAAGATCCTCTATGGCTAAGCCCAACACATTCGGCTCTGATTCCTACTGACAACACAGATGATTTGCCAGGTAACTTGGGCACCCAGCTCAATTTCTGGTGATCTTAAAAGCATTTTTTCTTAGCATAAACCTCACTGCCAGGGAAGGTAATTTCACGGCACAGAAATAGCAGAGAAATTGTTTTCCCGCTGTCTGAAGTGATGACGGATAATATATTAATATTCCTAAATGCCAACCATCACTGTCACTTAAGTTTCAACAAAACGTACTTCATTCGTATCTGTGACCCCCAAACCTTCTCCCCCACACACAAAGATACCAATAGATCACAACATACTTTCCATCAGAGTTGTGTCAAAAATGGCTATTTTATTACAGTTTCAAACAAAGAGATCATACTTAGTCCAAAAAAGCAAAGGACTGAGGGTAAGAAGATAATTTCAGAAACAAAAATTCGGAACGGCAGAAGACCTCTTCGAATCTCGGAGAAATATCCAAATAGGAGTGGGCTTATCTCACCCACCTACCAAAGTGCTAAAGGAAAGATCAAATAAAAAGATCTTAAACTTCCATCGTTCTTGGATCCCACTTCTCTTGGCCACCAGTCACTTCAAGATTAAAAAAACCTGGATTTGGGATTAATGCAGATACATACACATAAGCACCTACACCTGGGCAGACCTGTGAAACCCTTGTGCCCTTCAGGCCCAGCAGCTTCCTTCCATTAAGTCTACAGAGTTAGGGTGGGAGAGTTGAACCCATCCTTGCAGTGTGAAGGATTTGGGTTTAACAAATTTCAGTCTGGACAAGCAAAAGTTAGATAAACAGGACTGCACTAGACTCTCCTGGTTCGTGGCTGTACTGGTCTTATCTTCTATAGGTTAGTCAGATATTTTCCATCATCTGTAGATATCTCAGAGAATTGGATCATCAGAAATCAGTGTTAGAAGACACCAAGCTCTACCTTGTAAATCTGGACAGTTTAAGTGAAAACACCACTGATTTGGATCGTTACCAATCTGATTATCTAGCTTATCCAGAATCAAATACACCAAATAATCTACTTCTACAGAGACATCATTACAAACCATGTATGCAACCAAGTACTTTATGGGTGTATATCCACTCATACATAGCCTGTGTTTATTGTACTACCTCCCTGGGATCACACAACCATTCACGCGCAGGCTACTTCCAAATTGTGGGGTCTTAAGATACAGGAATAACAGAAAAGGCTTATGAGCTTTGATAAATACAGAAGCACCTTCATGGACAAAATAATGACTCTGAATAATAATAGCTACATTTACTCAGAGATTACTATTACATATCTATACAAGGTGGGCACTCTTCTAAATATTTTTCATGAAATAATTCATTTAATTTTCCTAACTGCCCTTTGAGGTAGGAATGACTTCAATATTATAGATAAAGATACTGGTCCAGACAGACTAAATAATTTGGTTGAGGTTATACAGCTAGAGAGCAGGGAAGCTAGGATTCCAACAAGTCAGGCTGGCTCCAGAGCCTGGAGCTTAACTGACACTCTCCCTGTCCTCGACATGGGTATCCACAGAAGGCAGTTGCTTGTCTGGACTTATCTTTTAAGAGCAGCAAAGAACCACAACTTAAATTACTACTATTCATTCTCTCTCCCACCTCCACCTCGCAATCTTTCTTCTCCCATGTGATTTTGGGAAAAGCGTTTGTTCGCCGAGATAACTACCATCAAAGACAGATTTCTCACTTCACAGCATACTACAAAATATAGAAAAATATTCAGCGCCTTTATTTGAAGTAGGAATAATTATAAAGCATAAATGTGCCTACATATTAAAAAGTGACAACCATAAGAATAGGTCTACAAAACATATAAGCTGATCTTAAGCAATATCAGCCATTCTAAGTTTTACATTAATAATTGTTTGCTAGCTCACGCCTGTAATGCCAGCACCTTTGGGAGGCTGAGGCGGGTGGATCATGAGGTCAAGAGATCGAGACCATCCTGGCCAACATGGTGAAATGCCGTCTCTACTAAAAATGCAAAAAAATTAGCCGGGTGTGGCAGTTTGTGCCTGTAATCCCAGCTACTCGGGAGGTTGAGGCAGGAAAATTGCTTGAACCTGGGAGGTGGAGGTTGCAGTGAGCCAAGATTGCGCCACTGCACTCCAGCCCGGGAAACAGAGCAAAACTCTGTCTCGAAATAAATAAATAAATAAAATTGTTTGCTACTCAGGTTAAGTATTCAGATTAAGTATTAGCTAATAGTAAAGCTATTAGAAAAATTTATGGGAGAAAATTCTATCCACTAAAATCCTAACCTGTTGCAATCTGGAAACATACAGGTCGGCTGGGCACGGTAGCTCACGCCTGTAATCCCAGCACTTTGGGAGGCCGAGGCAGCTGGATCACCTGAGGTCAGGAGTTCAAAAGCAGCCTGACCAATATGGTGAAACCCCATCTCTACTAAAAATATAAAAATTAGCTGGGCATGGTAGTGTACACCTGTAGTCCCAGCTACTTGGGAGGCTGAGGCAGGAGAACTGCTTGAACCTGGAAGGCAGAGGTTGCAGTGAGCCGAGACTGGCTGCTGCACTCCAGCCTGGGCAGCATAGCAAGATACCATCTCAAAAAGGGGGAAAAAAAGGTGTCATCAGTTAACTGAGGTATAGAGCAGTTTCATGTAATTCACAAAGTATTCACAGTATTTTCTTGAGAATTTAATTTGGGAAGCCCTAGTTTAGTAGAAAACTTGGGAAAGAATGGTTAAAAAAAAAAGGATGCAATAGCCTTAGAGTTTGCCATGCAGAAAGAGATTATCAGTGATTCTCCATTTTAATCATGTCATTCTATTTTTTCCCAATTCATCAGGCTTTTAGGAGGAAGTTTGTATTCTTCCTTCTTCATGACTGATGGTCATTTTTAAAAATTTCAGATTGTGTAAGAGCCAGTGGAGATTTCTTCCAGAGCAACACAGTTTCCAGACCTCAGTGCTGTAGCAATGCTGTGAATTGGCAAAGAGGATATGTAATTAGAATTATTTTGTCCCAAGGATCACTTCTTCCTATGGCCAGAAAACATAGACTTGGCTAAGAGGGATATTCAACTCGGGCTTTGGACCGAATCTTCCAGATGCTATCCTTAATCCTCTGCTCCAATCAGAATACATTAACTTCATTTCCCAATGGCTGCCAGCTTCCTGGGAAGGGTTTTCCTACCAGTTCAAATATACCCTGTGTTCTTCCATTTCTTGAAGACCCGCTTCCAAACCAAAGGGCATCTCTTGTTTCTCTTTCTTGGTAAGGGTGAACTCACTTCCCCACATGCAACCCCTCTGTAGATGCAGTCATACAGAGGGGTCCTCTGGATTTTGAATTCTAGAGCATGCAGGGAAATAGGGAAAAGGTGAGAAAAAGAACACTTGGCCACTAAATGGAGGGCTGGAAACTACTTATTTTTCTGCATGGAAGTGAGGCAGTGAATCAAGACAGCCCCACCTGCCAGCCCTGCAGGAGGTACATGGCAATGGCTGCTAAGGCAGGAGGAGACCTCCAGAAGTGGAGATTCCCTGGGGAGGGTTTTCCCCTCCAAACACAAAGCACTTATTAAATATGCACGCTGTATGACAAGCTGAGCTGTCAGCGTTCCAGTGATGCTGGTTATAACTGTACTTATCTGCCAAAAACTGGGGCAACCCATCAAAATTTAAAGACAACTAAGTCTCCACATCTTTTGAGAGGAAGCTCAAGCTATGGAGGTGACTCGAAGTGAAGTTTATGCTGTCAGCAAAGGGTTACCAGATGTTTTCCACCTGCCATGGAAAGAGCCATGCACTGGCATACGCTGGGGCCTGGATCAAGGGGAACTCTCAATGAAGCAAATATGCCACCTGACTTCAGGACAGGTTCTGCACTGAGGCAGTCAATCTGAGTTCAAACAAACAATGAATGGACACCAATTAGAAAACAAACCACAGAATGACAGGTGTTCAGATCTGGAAGGTATTTAGAAGGGAGCCTTGTCTCATCTAATCTAACATTCCTAATATTAAAGACAGGGATGACTGGATAAATTTGCTTCCCTTACTCTCTAGAACTAATACCCTCACACTCACGCATGGAAAGAATGTCCCCAGCTCCTTCTTTTTTTTTTTTTTTTTTCGAGACGGAGTCTTTCTCTGTCTTCCAGGTTGGAGTGCAGTGGGCATGATATCAGCTCACTGCAACCTCAGCTTCCCAGGTTCAAGCAATTCTCCAGCCTCAGCCTCTGGAGTAGCTGGAATTACAGGCATGTGCCACCATGCCTGGCTAATTTCTGTAAAATTTCTAGTAGAGATGAGGTTTTCCCGTGTTGGCCAGGCTGGTCTTGAACTCCTGACCTCAGGTGATTTGCCTGTGCCTCTGCCTCCCAAAGTGCTAGGATTATAGGCATGAGCCACAGCACCTGCCCAGAACATCCCATTAAGATCCAAATTACATGGCCCTGGGGGGTACAGTGGTGATCACATGACCAGTGAAAGCTAGGTACTGAAAATAGAAAATGACCTTCATTTCCAAGTTCAGAGACACATTCAATTCCCCAGACCAGAAGTCACTGAGAGATCCCTACACTGGGTATATGTTAGTTCTAGCTCTTCTCTCCCTTTCCAAAACAAAGTCGGCAAAAACAAAGGCAACCTCAGAGGAACACAAACCTTGTTGCTGGGACATCCTTCAGCTGGGGTTTTACTCTATTCCATTACTCATAAGAACCTCAGGGCCACTTCTCTGAACCCTACGTTGAGTGATGACATTTCTATAGGGGCCAGAAAAGCCCCTCTGAGCTCCGGCCCAGCTCTCCCTTCACCAGGGGACTGGAGGGACAGGAGAAGCAAAGACGGTCACTACCATCCACTCACACGCCTAAGGCTGCTGGCTTGTACGCACTACTAGGCCTCTGTTTGGGGAACGGAAATGCAAACCACTCTAAGCATCTCACTAGCAAGAAAAAGGCCACGAGCTCGGCCTTAAGTCATTGCCAAAGCTGTCTACCGGCCCATGCAGTTTTCACCAGCTCTGGTCACAGCAGATGAAGCAATAGTAAGCATAATGCTGCCGGGGAAAGAACAGCGCGGTGCACAGGGCTTTGTCTGTGATTGTGATCCAAGCTCCTGGCCTCTAAAAGCTAGATTGCTAAGAATTTTATCCTGACTGGCTTTTCATAAGCCCAACAAAGAGGGCTCCATTTATTGTCCTGCATGGACTCTCATAAACAGGATGATGGAAAGAGGCCTTGATTAAGATTGGGCTCCCTATGTTAGATTTCTATAACAAAATTACTGATACTTCTTTTCTCCTGGATTTCTGGTCCCCAGAATCCTGCCCATTTAAACGTTTTTCCCTTAGTGGAAAAGCAGAAATCTTCCCAAGTGAGATGTTCCATTTCCAGAGACAAAGAGAGCTAGGGGAGCAGTTTGCTGTTGTGTGCTTTCTGGAGTCACAGCCTTCTAAATAAAAACAGCCTGGCTTATCAGTTACTCCTGACTCTCCTAATGAGTGGAAGATGACAAGGACAAGGCTCCACTTGGCAAAAAAAAAAAAAAAAAAAAAAAAAGCATCAACAGGGTGCAGGTGCACTCAATCAAGATGGAAGCCAACAAGCGTTTCTGACAGGGAAATTCTTTCAGACGCATCCTTAATACCGTAACACATGGAGAACAACTCCTGTCCTCTAACTTCACAAAGTCCTCCAACACCACCTTCATCTAACTACAGCAGACACCATGGATTAAAAGGGAATACTTACGGTACCATGGGATATGGTCAGAAAACCATTTTTAACTGAACATTTCCTTTTCTGCCACACTTTTCGGATCCTTGTGGATAAGTGGGAGAAACAATAAGAGTTTAGACATTTTGGACACATGAGATAACGAACGTATATTTAAACTCTAGCAACACCCCCTTACGTACCCGTCGCTCTTCTTGTAAAGGCTGCCGTTCCGCTCGGTCCCATGTTCCTTGTTTCCCTGAGGCTGATGTAAGCTATAAGCTGTGCTCTGCCGAATTTGGGAGTCCTAAAAAATGGTGAAGAATATGTTTTTAATCTTGTCCAGGTCCCAATTTTTAGAAAAGCAGTACACAAAGAAAATGTATGCCTACTAAGAGCTTTTTTTTTTTTTTTAAACAACAACGAAAAGAATCAGAGAAATTTCCCCTTCTCAACACACCAAAAAAGAGACATCAGATTCCTCTCTAGGAACTGATAAATTCCATCTATCAGGCTGGAGAAGAAACTGTCAGGAAACCAGTATTACCAAGCTGAAGGAATGAGCCCTGGAAGTGTCCAGGTTTTATTTCATCATGAGCCTTAACTCCCTGACAACACGAGGCTCCCACTATGGCCAGAGCAGACCATAAGAAGCAAGGTGATAAGTGAGTGGAAAGGCAGGGGTTTCCAAGCAAAACACAAAACCAGCTTTCTGTTCCTTACTACAGAACCATTATATAAGCTCTCTGCCTCAGTTTCCTTCTTGGACAATAAGAAAAGAATACCCAGTAAGGCCAATAAACAGCAAGGACTCAGTAGGATCACACATGTGAACATCAACAAGTCCTGCACAAATCTTCACTTCCTCACCCCATCAATCTTGAGTAAGGGCTCTGATCCTGACCAAGAGGAGCCTTAACGGGTAGACCAGCCACATGGTTGCTGAGAATCTGATAGAACCTACCACAATTGGGAAACTACTGCCTATCAGATTCTTAGGGTAAGTGAGGACTAGCAATCAACACCCAGGGCCCATGTCCAGTGTCTGGCATGCAACAGGCTTTCAAGTGGTGTTTAACAAATGACATCAGGCCGGGCATAGTGGCTCGTGCCTGTAATCCCAACACCCGGGGAGACCAAGGCAGGCGGACGGCTTGAGCCTAGGAGTTCAAGACCAGCTTAGGCAACATAGCAAAACCTAATTTCTACTAAAATTACAAAAATTAGCTGGGCATGGTGGCAGGCCCTAGTAGTCCCAGCTACCTGGAAGGCTGAAGCAGAAGGATTGCTTGAGCCTGGGAGATCAAGGTTGCAATGAGTCATGATAGCACCACTGCACTCCAACCTCAGTGACAGAGCGAGACCTTGTCTCAAAATACCAAAAACCAAACAAAACAAACGGTATCAGACACTCTGAGCTGAAAGTAGGAGAGGCCACCAGTGCCAGTGCAGGAAATTCTATTTCCCTGAGACTTAAAGGAAACGAGAGAGGAGCAAGATGTAAACAAAGTGTTCACAAAGTCAACCAGGAAAAGGCCAAGATCTGCCCACAGCTGTTTTTGAGAACCCCTATCCAGTTCATTCCATAATGGGAGAAATGAAACGCAATGAAAGTAAGTGGTTTGCTCCAGGTGCAGGCCTCCTAAAAGCAAGAGCAAAGAGTGGAATGGAATCCTGCCTTCCACTCCAAGGCTCCTTCCATTACAGCATCTTCCCTCCCCAGAGAGCATCCTCAGAGTCTAGGGCCACTCTCATCATCACCACTGAGCAGCTCACCATCCTTAGAGAACGAAGCACATGCCCAAATGCTGAAAGAACTAATGCAGGAAAATCAGTGTGATCCAAGCTGAGAACAAGAGCACTCAAGAACTGAAGAGTCAGAGAGAAAAGCATGGGAGAATGAGTTTGTAAAAAGTGAGTTTTAAACATGAAGGCAAGAACTGGCAGATAATCAGGGGAGGATCTTCAAGGCAAAGTGGACAGCACACAGAGGAGATGGGGAGGCCACGTGGTCAGCACCCAGGGAAGCTGGACAAATACTGCATCTGAGGCAGTAAGGCCATGAGGTGGACAAGATGGGCTGGAGTCAGAGTTTCGACTGCATCTCAAAGCAGAGGCAGCCTCTTGGATTTTTGACAGTTGGAAAAAAAGATTCCAAAGCACAAAACTTTTTAATTTTAATGAAATCCAATTTACCTACTATTTCTTTAGTCACTTATACTGTAAGGGTGCTATCTAAGAAACTATTGCCTAATCTAAGGTCATATAGATTTATACTTATAAATCTCTTCCAAGAGCTTTATAGTCTTTTTTTTTTTTTTTCTTTGAGACGGAGTTTCGCTCTTGTTACCCAGGCTGGAGTGCAATGGCGCGATCTCCGCTCACTGCAACCTCCGCCTCCTGGGTTCAGGCAATTCTTCTGCCTCAGCCTCATGAGTAGCTGGGATTTCAGGCATGTGCCACCACACCCAGCTAATTTTTTGTATTTTTAGTAGAGACGGGGTTTCACCATGTTGACCAGGATGGTCTCGATCTCCTGACCTCGTGATCTACCCGCCTCGGCCTCCCAAAGTATAGTCTTAGCTCTTACATTTAGGTCTCTGACTCATTTTAATTTTTGATTACGGTGTGAGGTAAGGGACCAAGTTCCTTCTTTGCTTGTGGCTATCCAGCTGTCCCAGCACAATTTGTTGAAAAGCCTACTCTTTCTCCATTGTCTTGGTACCCTTGTTGAAAATAAACTGTCCCTAAATGTAAGGATTTATTTCTGGACTCTCAGTTCTATTTCACTGATCTGTATGTCTCTCCTTATGCCAGTACCACATTGTCTTGATTATTACAACTTTGTGGTAAGTTCTGAAATCAGAAGTGCGAATCCTCCAACTTTGTTCTTTTTCAAGATTGTTTTGGTGATTCTGGGTTCCTTGCATTTCCACATGAACTTCAGAATCATCTTGTCAATTTCTACACAAAGGCAGCTGAGATTTCTGAAGGGGACTGCACTGAATATGAAGATCAATTAGGGGAATACTGTCATCTTCACATTAAGTCTTCCAACCCATGCACATGAGTATCTGGCACTGACTTTTTAAACTGTCAAAAAAGAAAAACCAAAAACTCCATGTGAGCAATCAATAATGTGCTGAGGCACTCTCCATTACTGAACTGACAACAGATCCTGAAACAGGCACAGCCCAGGAGGGGAGAAGTGAACTCATTTCCACAGAAAGTTCACACAGCACTTGTGCCTCTGGATAAACTAGGGTACATGATCATCCATGGAATGAGGATGGTCCCAGCTTCCTCATTTTCTCAGGACAGAACATTAGCACCAAAAATTAGAGCAAACCCAGCTTTCAACATTGCTGGGAACAATGCTGTGGAAAGAATGTGGAGAAATACGGCTCACCTGTACAGCGTCTCTGTGAAAGACTAATAATAAACCTGTCAGGAGTCTCAACTGCACAACTAAGAAATATGTCTATTGATTTGGGGAGGAAGAAAAGCCCTGCACAAAGTAAGTGGAAATCACGTGACAACACCGCTAACACTGTTCGTGCCATGCATATTAATCAGAGCCAATTTCAGGTCTCATGAACAGGATAAAGGATATTCTTCTTCTCAATAGGATCAGACCCTGTGCCAGAAGTTGAGGAAGAAATTACCCTGCTTTTCCTTTAGATCAATTAAAGCATGCAGGCAAATCTCAACTAAGCTAGCCTGTAAAACTTCACATTTGTAAAAAAGAGGAATACAATCTGTTTAACATAAAATTGAACCTGCTTTAGCAGAAATTACTTCAGCATCCTCTAGGTGACTCTGAGATGACCCAGTAACAATAGCCTTTGTTAGCCTGTACAAAATGCCTGATCAGGTGAAGGCCGGACAGAGGAAACTGGCCCTTTCACATGACCAAGGTTTTGATTTTTAGAATACTATTCAAGGGAAGAATATCTCCTTCTGGAAATAAGAGAGGCCAGGGCAGTCCATGTTGCCCCAATTTCTGGAGGTTCCAATGTACTCTCCACTTTCCTAAGAGAGATAAAGACGACCTAAACTCGACTGACAAAGCCTCAATGTGCAGGGACTGTTTGTGTGCCTGAGTATGTAGGGAAGTGGGCACTTGGTGGAACCTCAAAAGGCTTTCATGAAATTCTATCAGTTCCAATATCCTCTGTCCTGTGACACCCAGACAAGTTCTCAGAGCTCAGGCATCATCCTTGATCTTCACTTTTCTGTGGCCCTATAAAGTATTAGTCATTGGATTCGGCCAACACAGATTGGCCCAGATGACCACTAGACTTTAATATCTGAAATCTCCAGGAATGGAAGGCAAAGCGGGAGGTTGGCTACAGTACAAATCTCATACGGGTGTACAAATAACAAAAGAATCTTGAACTAAGACTCTAGGATAGCATAAAAAGCTGACATTTTTGCTCACTTCTCAGAAAATCTGTGTCCAGACAATTCCTGTGATTGACAAACTGGTTGAGGAGTCATCTCTGGAAGTGTAAAGTTTCTCTGTCCAGGAGAGCTGTGATGTCCAACTCATTCCCCATCTTCTGAAGATACAACAGGTGTGTCCACCCACATGGGCAGAACTGGGAGCTAGAGGCCTTGCTGAGCCAAGCGCTGAGCCCTGGCCTAAGAGCAGTGCTTTCAACTCTCATTACCACCTATTCTCCATTATTTGCAGGTAATTTTTAAAAGATTCCAGAGAACAGGCTTGAATTGATGTGGACTAGACCAGGGTCAGATCCTGGCTCTGAGGCCACTGTGTGAGCCCAGCAAGGGCACTCTTGCTCTCTCTCTTGCAGAATAAAGTTGCAGACATGGATCCATTTTGATCTGTTGTGTTTGTGCAGCACTGGCTTAGACTAACAGTGAAGGAAAGGGTAGCTGGATATGTGAATCAACAAATGAGTCCTCCACTGAGGCTGACATGGAGACCAGAGCCAGGCTACCTAGCAGCTTGTCAGGAGAGGCAGGCAGGTGGCTACTGGCAGAGATCTCTGAGGAAGGCCAGATTCAGGCATGTAAGATACACAAACCCAGACAGTAAAGCCAGAGGCAGAAGAAAATTATGGCTGTGGTGGACCTTGGCTGCCCGGGTGGCACAAACTGTTCCACCACATCCTACTAGACAGGATGGTCAAAAAAGAGGGAGCAAAGATAACGGGGGCGGGGGGGGGGGGGGGCGGAGAGGGAGAGAGAGAGAGAGAGAGAGAGAGATCGATCTGCAGAGAGAGCAAAGATAACAGAGGGGTGGGAGAGAGAGAGAGAGAGAGAGAGAGAGAGAGAGAGAGAGAGAGAGAGAGAGAGAGAGAGATCTGCAGAGTGGAAAACATGATGGTTTCAGCACTCAGATCTCTGAGACCACAGCCCAGAGCCTGACCCTCCCCATAGAAGGGCAGAAGTCTGGGTTCTTCATATCAAACAGCAGAGAGAGTCTGCACACCAGCGATGAGGCTTTGGGACTCTGCCAGCACCCTAGCAGGGTCCATCCTGGCAGAATGCCATTGGATGGACGATGTGGGATGGGGAAGGCAGGAGGCAAGGCTGACAGGGAGAGTGCCCAACCAAAGATGAGCAGTACCAATGGGTTTAACTCTGCAGATAGAATCTTCTCCAAACATCAAACACTGTAGTGCATAGATGGGTCCTCATTGTATAATACTGCACTATGGGTGGTCACTGCATAATTTTTCAACTTTTCTCCAAGTATGAAAACCTTCACAAAGAAAAATAATGGAAATACCAAAGAAGAGTATTCTTACAGAGAGCAGAAAATATCAAGAAGAAAACATGAATGGCCAGTGATTGGGAAGTGTGAGGTCACTGGGACCAGACCGGCACAGGCTCCACACCAAAACAAAGCTGTGGAGTCACAGAGAAACAGCAGCCTGAAGCTACCACACTGGAATGGCCACACTCTTCTTCATTCCTTCAATAACTGACGCTTGAGATTTACAGGAAGAGAATGAGGAGCACTGGCTTCTACCAACCATCAAGACAGACTCTCTGGGGCACATTACTTAATTTCTATGAACTGTGATTGTACAGGCAGGGCTAGAATTTCTGTAACACTGAATAAAAATCCTCTAACACCTTCAGTTTCCTAAGTCACAGAAGAAAATCCAAAAATGACAGCCTAAACAATAATGCCCAAATGATCAATTCTTATTGCAAATTTGAGGTATACAAGATGGACCATCATAAAAATCATTTTAAAACATAGAAAATGTAGCATATTCACATCTGCTTATTAGTTGTAACTGTGTTCAAAGATTGTCCAACTTGCTGAATGCCATCACCTAAAAGCAAAGCAGGGCATCAGACACAGAAAGCATTAACACGCTCACAACTAGGAGATTACTGAGTTACGTCTTGACGAGGAGCCAACTGAGCAGAGAGCCAAAGAGGAACAGTAAAGGAGACTCATTTGAACCCTCTGTGCAATCAGTGGCAGATGAGCTGGGTCAACAAAAAACAACATACTATAAAGCACTCACAACTGCCCATTTTTCCCAAACTTCCTAATTCTGCACAGCCAAAGCAAACACAGACTTTGCACTGTGCGCAGTGGGTATTTGGCTCCAGCAGCTTCTCTGCCTTATTTTAAACCTGAGCTTTGCTTCATGGGTTAGATCCTCCTTCTTAGACAAAGGCAGCTCTTGACCATTTCCAATGGCAGGCTTGGGAGCAGCCACCTTGGATAGCTAGACCGCATTCTGGCTCCCGCCCTCGCACTACCTCCACTAGTTACAACTAGGCCACTATTTTCTCTATACCCCAAGTTCTTTTTTCTTTTTGTGCTTATATCCCATGTTTGGAAATATCAAAGCGTCAGAGCCTACATTTTCTAGACTAGGAGGAAGTCACTGTGTTGTAGCTCACTTCTAGCACTAAATATAATCTTACTCTGCTAACGTCTCACTTAATTGACCCGTGTTTACCAAAATTCTACTAAATGAGCGCGGTGGCACTATAGTGTAATGGAAGAATGCCTCCAAAGGCAGGAGGGCATCCTCAGGCTGCTCAAGATCCAGCTGGAGAAAAGGCATCTGTGCGCTCACAGCATGACCACCACTCAAAATGAGGAACAGGCTGTGATTCAAATGGGGCTTTCAAACAGGAGGTGCTCTGTGAACTCAGATCACTGTGGGCTGGGGTGATCAGAGGCAGCGCTCCAGAGGTGGGGTTTCAGAGGGACTGGAAGGATGTCTAGAATTCAGCCATGCAGGGGAGAGAGGGAGGAAGGGAATGGCTTCATCCTCACAAAGGAACAGCAGCAAAAATATAAACTGTAAACCTGGAAAATGTCCACTTCCCTAATATTTGTGCAAACTCTTCAGCCTTTAATAAAACCTACTACAATGAAAGGTGAGGGTTTAAAATAAAAAATGCTACTATTATTCTTTTATTAATATATAAAAGAAAGACATATATATAAGTTCATTAATAAAGCATGCAAAATTCTGCAATTTATAGTGAAATACTGAACTACTTACTCTCCTAGACTTCGGTCACAAAAGGTAAATGCATTTGGGAGAAAAATAACAATATTCAGTTATAGTACAAGAAAATAGAGATTATCAAACTGCCAACAGGGAACTTTATGCTCTGTCATGTAGTTTAGCAATTTCTCTAAAATCACTAGATATATGTTTAGACACATTCTTTTTATTGACAAGAAAATGGATTTATGCTAAATTCACATTATGATACCCACATTATAATGAAAACATAGTAAAATTATCTTTAAAATTTACTTTTTAATGGCTTTTTTAAAACAAGTCCCCAAAACACAAATTGTCCCTGCTGACGTGTTAGCACACGGTGACATCATTACAGGAAGAGGGGAAGTAAGAGAACTAAGGATTTCTGCCTGTCATGATGGAGGCAGCTGTAAGAAAATCTCACACCTCATATTTTATAGAACACAACCTCGGGGCTGGCACAGCCCCAGCTGGTCTCCTGTTTCGTGCCTAGGCCCAAAGTGGTAGAGTCCACGCACATCAGGGCAGGGAAACAACAGAGGGCCACGCATAGGATAAACAGGGACAAATGACACATGGTCTCTGTGACGAGGCCACCGAGAGCTCCTTATCTAGCAACTGACAGAGCACAGGGTTTAGACACTGCCACGAAGACCATGTATGTAGTAAATGCTTCTCCCTGAAATAAACATATTTTAAAAGATGGTTTTATAGAACTAAGTTGCAAGAATACATTAAATGTTTTACTGCCACCTGACATAGCCTGAGTGAACTGTGAGCTCCTAGAAGACAGGAACTTCGTGTTCTTCAGGCCAAAAGCCTCCAAGACATGGGGATAAAACTGCAATCTTTCAAAATTAAATCCCCTCACCTCTTTCTGTTCAACCTGCAATGCGGATTTCAAAATATCTCGAAGCTGTATCAACTGCCTTCTTTCTTCATCCTGGGCCTGTTTGATCTTTAAACACACACACAAAACAGAACAAGTCAGAAAATTAAGACTGTGGTATAGTGAAATGTCGGTGCTCACAGGGCATTTCCAAACAATGCAACAACTCCTTCCCTCGCTAGTTCCCTCCCACCAAGACAGAGGACAGTCGTGGGAATGCCACACTCCATGTGGGCAGCACAGCATGAAAACACAGGATTACACAGCAGCAACATTTAGATGAAAATGTTTGTTGCATTAAGATGGTTTTAACACCGTTGTGGGAGGAAAGTTACTCACCGTGTGAAGATCTGTAGAAAGCGTTTCAATGGAAGGCTTGAGGCTTTCCACAGCTTTGAGTCCATCCTGAAAAAAACTAGCAGGAAAAGGAAGAAACAGAAATGACACTTCACAAAGGAAAAATAATTTTGTCAGACGGATTAAAAAACTTCTTTAAAGTGACTGAAGTCATTATGCAACTTCTGGTGGAAAAGACTGTATGAAGAGAACTTAAAATATCAGGCAAACCAAGAATAAAATGTTACTCAAAATTAGTAGGAGTGAATAGAAAAGGAATTGCAATAAGCCTAGGTATTTGAGAGTTTTCTTGACTCATATAAAATGAAGCCTTGATTTTCAGTTTATAACGGGAAAGGGGTCTACTGACAAATGGCAGCAAGAACTTTGATTTGGAGTGTTCTGAGCATCCAAACAGAAGCATCGAAGGCCAGAAAGGCCATGGGGCCTAAGTGGAAGACACTAAAGAATGCATCGCAACAGGCAGCCCCTACATGGAAAAGAGAAGGAATGCAGAAGCTGGGCGTGGTGGCTCACACCTGTAATCTCAGGGTGAGGGATCTGGGGAGGCCAAAGTGGGAGGATCACTTGAGACCAGGAGTTCCAGACCAGCTTGGCCAACAGAGCAAAACCCCATCTCTACTAAAAATACAAAAAGGGAAAAAAAAAAAAATACAAAAATACAAAAAGGTACTCAGGAGGCTGAGGTACAAGAATTGCTTGAACTCGGGAGGCAGAGGTTGCAGTGAGCCAAGATTGCACTATTGCACTCCAGCCTGGGTGACAGAGTGAGACTTTCTCCAAAGACAGAGAGAGAGAGAGAGAGAGAGAGAGAGAGAGAGAGAGAGAGAGAATGCAGAAAAGACCCAAGCAGCTTTGGTGGCCACACTCTGTATCTGTGGGGGGAAACTGTGGATGGAGAACTTGAGATAAAATATCAAGAGGATTTTTTTTAAGGCTGAGAACTCAATGCCTTGAGGTCACCTATAACAAGTGAGTCATGAAAATACAACAGAAGCTGGTCAAGTTTTTCCACTGCAGCCGTGGGCTGGCGTTCAGTGCTGCCTCTGGAGGGTGCTGTGTGTAATTCTTTAGAGAAGAATGAAGAAAGGACATTTCCAGGAACTAAGGAGAAAAGTGCTAACCTGTAATGAGGCCTCCAGGGCCCATGTGATACAGCCAGGGCCTGCAGCTCCTGCCTCAACCCACACTATTCTACCACACACTTCGTTCACTCGGTTCCTGACACATCCACTTTCCCCCTCCCTCCATGGCCACCAAGTTCTCCTGCCCCAGGCCCTCTGCAGTCCGTTTCTTCTCTCTAAAGGCTTCTCCTAAGGTGTGTCAGCTTCACCTTGCTGATTCCCATTCATTCTTCAAGTTTCAGGTTAAACATCCCCTGGTTAGCAAGGCCTTCCTTAATCCCCTACAAGACAATCCCCTATAAGAGGCCTTGTCATACTCTCTCAGAGCATTTTGCATTTTGCTTTAAAACACTTGCTGCAACTGCAATTATGTATTCTTTAGCGTGATTGTTTAAAACAGAATTCGCTCATTAGATCTGAAGTTCTAGGTGGTACAAAGTACCCACAAAGTTTGGCATATTTCAAGCACAGGCCATTTACTGAATGAACAAATGAGTTAATGAAGGATGGACTGTCACCATCTTTAGCCAGTTTATTGGATACCAAGGAGACTATCTAAAAAGTGATCTGGGTTTCACATGTGTCATGTGAGGTGATCTTTACTTCTTTTAAACTCAGCAATAGCTCTGTGGGCATTTCCCAGACCAAGTGTGTCATACACACAAGGTGCTGTGAAACACTGCAGTGTGGCATTTAATGCAGCAACTCCAAGGAGGAAGGAGAGGGACAAAGGCTGTGGGGCATGAACCCTGACCAGTGTTTATTAGGAGTCACAGAGGTCAGGCTGCTAGAATGTTCTCATTCATCTTTAGATAGACACACAATTCTTTATTTTATATGTCTGTTCCTGTATACCGGTTTTTTTCTGAATACAGAATATGTTTCTGAACTCATCTGATTCTTATATTTTATTTACATGTTTTACTTTAGTAACTATTTTCTTAATCACTTCATATTCTTGTGAAATAGGAGGAACAAGATATTTAAGATCTAAGATAAGGAGTAAAAAAAATATTACAGGTGATAAATGGAAAACCACCCCAGGGAGAGGGAGCAGGTGTAGAGCTCCAAGAACCTCTGCGACCTGGCAACTCTCCCCACGGAAAGACAGAGAGAGAGGGAGAGGGGGAGAGAGACAGAGAGAGTGCGCGCGAGACACACACACACACACACACACACACGCACACACGCACACACACACACACAGAGAGAGAGAGAGAGCACGCATGTGCAAGTGCGCGCACGCGAGAAAGCACACACAAGAACGAGCGTGAGCATGAGCCCTGTCGTGGAATCAAGTGCTCAGAGACCTGTTTCTCATCATGACGCTGTTTCCAGCATGACATTGACTGGTGTACTTGGAGTAACAGAATGAATTTGGATTTCAATTTCTATTTAATCTTTGTAATAGCCCAGCCAATCTTCACTATTCCCCTACCTGGAAAAACTCCTCCGTTTGATTCTTCAAAGCACCGACCTTCCTGTACCCTGCTTGAGGCATGTCTTGGCACCCAGACACCCCTTCAAAGTACAACAGCTCTGGCATCAGGGAAAGCTTCAAGAATAGGAGCACGACTCCCTCTCCACTGGCTGCTGTCGCTGTGACAGTCCTAAGTACATGGTCCCAGCAAATTTTCTTAAGCTGAGCCCATTAACACTTTTCCAAGCTTCACAGAACTTTTACCATCAACATTACCCAACCAAATTTTGTTGTCTATTAAACATTTTCTAACTTGCCTCACCAGGCTAGAAAGGGCCTATTTCTAGCCTTTAAAATATGCCCACTTACAGGCAATCATCAAACCCACCCAAGCAGAGTAGCTCCTTCCTTCTCTGGGCTCCTGCACCATGCTGGGGTCCCTCGCGTAGCCTTCACGCCACCACACCCCAGTGCAGTGTCTGCCAATGGGGTCTGCCTGTAACACCTGTCCCTCCCTCCTCTATGAGCTTCTCAGCACCTGGGCCTGAGCCTCATCTCAGCCATGCACCCCAACTTCACTGAGCAACACTGGTCACAGTGGCTTCCAGCAGGTATTGGCTAAAAGAACAAGACAATGCAACACTCATCACCACGTTCCAAAACATGGATGTCTTTTTTAAATTATTTTTTTTTACTTTAGAGACACAGTCTCATGTGCAGTGACACAATCTTGGCTCACTGCAACCTCCGCCTCTTGGGTTCAAGCAATTCTCCAGTCTCAGTCTCCCAATGTAGCTGGGACCACCACATCCGGCTAATTTTTGTATTTTTAGTAGAGACCAGGTTTCACCATGTTGGTCAGACTGGTCTTGAACTCCTGACCTCAGGTATCTGCCTGCATTGGCCTCCCAAAGTGGCGGGATTATAGGCATGAACCACCACACCCAGCCAAACCATGGCTGTCTTTGTTTTATAATGTTATAATGCCCTATTTCTGGATTCCACTAAAGTACAGGATCTTTAGTGTTCAGCAGCAAAGGCAAATAAGACAAATTTTTAAGATATTCCAGGAATATCTTGAGATGAAACTTCCTTCCTTAAATGAAATAAAAATCAAAGAACATGAAGTATTCTTTAAGAACACTTAAAGTGAAAAGAAAAATGGAGAAAAAGCAAAATAACGCATATCTAAATAGTTCCACGGGTCAACAGCCAAACCTGAGCCCTGGAATCTCGTTTACACAGTGGCCTCTTCTCCCTGGGGGAGCACAGCAGTGTGCAGAGGCTCGTGTCTGCCCAGCAGGGCACAGCACCCACCAGGTACAGCTATGGGGGCGAGAAACGGAGACTGGGCGTGTGTGATGGGGAAATGAGGCGCTCCCACACGTGAAAACACGCACAGCTGCGAGCTCCTCTCACCCTGCAGCTGAGTGGCTTGGGTTCTACGCTGTATCTTCCGGAATGTGAATCAAGAAAGTCAAAGCTGCTTGACTGATTTGAAGAGCAGGCAGCCTACACACTCTCCCTCATATCCAAAAACGAAGTAATATAAGAGTCGTATTTTT
Source organism: Saguinus oedipus (assembly GCA_031835075.1). Taxonomy (NCBI): domain Eukaryota; kingdom Metazoa; phylum Chordata; class Mammalia; order Primates; family Cebidae; genus Saguinus; species Saguinus oedipus. The sequence goes on from CM063183.1 coordinate 107,375,998, forward strand.
AAAGGTTACTGAGCTCATGTCCATAAAAGGCCATATACTTCACTTTTCCACAAGTGGTCTGTTGCTACCCAACATTAGTTTGGGCAAAATAAAGAGTGGGGGCGGGGAGGAAATCCCAGAATAACTTCTTAAAAATAAAATATCAGCAAGGAAGCGACCCACTTCCTAAATTGCCTGACATGAGAACTGAAGAAGTAATCTGTATGCTCATCACAAAGTTAGAATTTTGAGTCTCCATAAAATAATTCATCTTGAAAATTAAACAATTTCAAGGTCTTTTCTACCCTCTAAGGATGTTTTTCTAAGCTAGGAGCTCTCTTTTAAAATTTTTTAATATAAATTCATGGAGTACAAGTGCAGTTTTGTTACAGGCCTAGTGGTCAAATTAGGGCTTTTGGGGTATCCATCACCAGAATAACATACATTGTACCTATTAAGTATTAATAATTTCTCATCTTCCCCACTCCCCCCACCCTCCTGAGAATCTGTTGTCACTCCAGTCTGTATCCACGGGTATGCCTTTTTTTAGCACCCACTTAGGAGTGAGAACATGTGATATTTGTCTTTCTGTGGCTGGCATGTTTCACTTAAGATAATCACCTCCAGTTCTAACTCTGTTGCTGCAAAAGACGATTTCACTTTTTTTTTTTAATGGCTGGAGCTCTCTTTTAACTTTGGATGAACCACTCAGCACATCCTCCTTTGCTGCCTGACCTCAAGTGCTTTAGAAATGCAGCATCATCAAAGCTGTAATAAGAATTCCAAAGCAGAGCTCAGTTGAATTCCACAGCGCAATTCACTGCTGCAAGTATGTGCCAGGTAAATGTGCCATACACCCCAGATATAAAACAATGACATGGCCCCTGCCTTAAGAGTGTATAGTTCAGTGGCACAGAGACACAAGAAGATGTCATCATGGAGACAAGCAGAGGATGTGGCGGTGACACAGGAAGCATTGCAAAGCAGGAATGATCCATGAGCTGGGTTCTAAGAGGAACAGAAGACAGGAAGGGCACAGAGGAAAGAGGCCTTCTAGGAAAAGAAACAATTGTGTACAAAGGTAGGCCACTGGCGACACAGCCTGCTATGTCGTAAGCAGACAGGTGTGGCAATTCTACAAGGAAAAGATTTCTCGTCAGTCCACACTTTCCAGTCCTGCGGTCACGAGGCCAGCTGGCCATCGTCATCTCTGGGCTGCACAGGGACAGGAGCTGTGTACCCAAGCAATTGCCCACATCCACCTTTGTCCCATCTGGTTCCTTCTCCACAATACGCAGAGTAAACTTGTTACAGCTGAGAAGCTTCCAGAGCCGCTTCTAACCAACACCACTGTCTCTCTCCTCATCACTGTTTTGCCTTTTCATAAACTCAGTTAAATATGAGCTCGTGTGTTTCCTACTTGACCCCCATGAGACCCCAGGGTGGTGAGAAACTCAGTTAAATATGAGCTCATATGTTTCCTACTTGGCCCCCATGAGACCCCAGTGTGGTGAGGAAAGAACTTTGTGTCCTCCTTACCACATCCCCAGAACCCCTAACAGTGCCTGGCACACCACGGGAGCGCATACAAACGGTCCTCTGCTTCAGTCTCTTCAAGGGCTCCCAACACATTTGGGATCAAATCTAAAACCTTTTGGAAGACATCTGGGGCTGTCCACATCTCTAAGGCTTTTCTATGCAGTTTCTCCTTTTCACCGAGCTTACATCACCTTGGCCTTTTTTCCTGCCTTAAGACATAGACCCTGCTTGGAATGCTCTTCCCCTACTCCTTATCTGCTGGCTCCTACTTGTACTTTATATCTCAGATTCACGTCTACTCAAAGAGGCCCACAGCTCATTCAAGAAACAGCCAAGTACCTACTGCATTAAGGGTACTCTGTGCTGGTTGCTGGAGACTGTAACAGGGAACGAAATAGAAAAACAAAAAACAAAGAACCCCACCCTAAATCTTTATCCAAATCAGGCCCTTCTATTGTATTCTTTCTTAGATTCCTAGATTTGAAAACATTCTTGTAAACATCCAATTAGAAATTTGTTTCTTTCAGTCCAACTTCTCTACTTGATTCATGGAGCAGGAACTATGACAACACTGTACATCACTGTGTCTCTGGCCTTTGGTCCAGCACCTGACATATAGCATGTGCTCAACAAAAGTGTGTTGGGTGAGTGAGTGAAGGAACCAGAGGCCTGTCTATATCAGTGACTAGCGGTCAGGGCGCAGAAGCCAGGTAAGAGATGTGGGTCAGACTCTGAAGTGCTGCCATACACGGCAAAGCTGAGGAACTGAGCAGTCCCTGCACGTGGACTTCTCTCCTTCTCTACTAACATCTTCCTTTGCTCATCACAGTCACTGGCTCTATAGGATCAGTAATACATGAAAGTGTTTTCTTAATTTAATATACTGCATTAACATCATGTAATTTCTCTTTTAGCAAACATCTGAGAGTTGTGGAATAGGTCAAATTAGTTTGTCCCTGTATAAAAAGAGCCAAAAATAAATATACTTGGCAATTACTCTTGATTTTCTATATTGTATATATACTTTTATTTTTAATTAAGATATAATCTCCAAACCATAAAATTCATCTTTTTAAAGTGACTTTTAATAAATTCGCAAAGGGGTGCAATCATTAGCACTCACTTCCAGAATATTTTCAGTATCCCGCAAAGAAACTCTATACCCATTAGCAGTCATTTCCCATTTCTCTTCCTCCAAGCTGTGGCAATCACTCATCTGCTTTCTGTCTCTGTGCACGCACCTATTCCTAACCTTCCAAAGACATGGGATCATACAGTACCTGGCCTCTTGTGTCTGGCTTCCTTCACTAAACATGTTCTCAAGGTTCCCCAGTGTTGTCACATGTGTCAGCACCTCATTCTCTTTACTACATACATCTACGTGAGTGTTTATTCCCTATGAGCTACCTATAGATCTATCACAAGTTGCCAAACATAAAGAAACATTTAAGATAACATCATAACGAAGAACTTACTTGCATTGGGCATGAAAATATTTGATCAGATTCTGAAGTAAATCCACTCCCTTTTTAATCTTGATTTCATTGACCTTCAGCAGATACTGTTGAAAAATGAAAAGGAAATGTCACAGAAATAAGCAGAATGTGAGTTTAAAAGGAGCTTCTGAGGACTGAGATGATCTACTTCTTTGACATCTTTTGCAATGGGTAGAGCTCATGATCTATGCTTAGTATCTCCTAGATTCCTAATTGTTTCTTTTAGTTTGGAGTGATATGAATTATCTGATGGTCAGATAATTAAATATTTAAGTACCAAAAACTCCTAGTAATACGACAGTCTATAGTAATACGACAGTCTATCTTAGCCTGCTAGGAGAAATCTTCACTCTAGCTGCATAAAAGAATACGGATGGTTCAAATAAATGGGATTTCTAGCCATCTGGAACATGTTTCTGCCCAAGGTCCCTTTCTTAAAGAACACTAACTGGTAATGTTTTGTAGCTGAGACGCTTGGCATCATGTCTTTGGTCCTGAGACATTTCTTTTACACTTAAAATAATGTGATTGTTAGGAAAATACAGAGTTTAATTGAAATGAATTAAAGCCATTTTTAACTTGGAGAATTCATTAGTGACCACAAAGATATCGGAAAGCCTCAGGGAGCTATAATACCAGCGTCAGGAAAGAGAAGGACTCCATGAATCCCCATCCCCTCCGCTATCAGGAGATGATCTCTGAGATGGAATGCCCCCTGGAAAAGCTGCTGCTTTGTGCACCGGCTCTGAGCTGTAACGGATGGGCGGGGGTGGGGTAGAGGTACCCAATTCAGATGCTCACTGAGGTCTCTCTGCAGCCCAAGAAGGAGGTGGAAAGCTGCTGTGAAACTGTAAGCTACGAATTGTCCTTCTGCCTATAACAACTACCTATAGGTCCTGCTTTCCCTCTTTCTTTTTGATATTTATTAAGTATTTGGCAATATATCAAATTTTTAAACATATGTACATTTTGACCTAGAAATTCTACTCCTAGGAATTTATTCTAAGAAGATAACCATGAAAGTTTATGAACAGAAAAGAAGATACACTGCTATCTTGATTATAAAATTAAACAATAGCAACAGCCCAAATTTAATGAGTGGAAATTAACATATGGTGCATCCATACAGAAAATACTGTGTAGCCACTAGGCCAATAAAACCTACAATTTCTGACATGGACTAAAACATACTAGAGAGTGAAAATGATCAGGTTATAAAGCATCAGGAGAGAAAGACCTACTTATACTTTTATTTTTAATGTATACATAGGGACATATAAAAGATGTTTAGTTAAATGTCAAAGATCAAAAAAAAATTAGCGGGCATTTAAAAATTCCTTTTATATATATTTTCTTATATGAACCAATTTTCTTAAAAAGTATATACTATTTTTACAATCAGTAACAGAGGATTTCTCACACCTTCTCCACTCACAGTGGGTCTGTATTAGCTATTTGACATACTGAATTTCTTTATTAATTTTGAAGAAAAGGCTCCACAGCTTTAAAATAAAAGCCAGAAAGCTACTCTTCTAGATTAGATCCTGGGCAACTAAAATTGTAAACACCCAAACAACAGCAAGGACTTAAAGCTTGAGAACTTCAGTTTGAGGAAACAGTTGAATAATTTTAAAGTCATGTGTTTTTGTTTTTTGGGTTTTGTTGTTTTTTGGTAAGAACAGGGTCTCACCATGTTGCCCAGGCTGGTCTTAAACTCCTGGACTCAAGCAATCAATCCTCCCACCTCAGTCTCCCAAAGTGCTGGGATTACAGGTATGAGCCACCATGCTCGGCTTTTTCACATGATTTCAATGGAGGCAATCTAATTTACTTCAGAGTTGGATTCTCATGGAACTGCTTTCAAATGCTCTTTCTCATCTATGGCAAGGCCTTCACAGCCCAGGAATATCTGGCCAATGTCTATATTCTTCATCAGATTGTCTTCTCCTGTGTAAACTGTGAGTTCACTGTTAGATAAACCCACCTCCGCCTTTATGCATGCATACAGCACATCTCTCACTCACATGTGAAACATCAGTGCCTGTCCCCTCCAAGTGCCAGCTCTGCAGAGCCAGGGACCCAGCACTACCTGAGGATTGCTCAAAACATGGCTCAAGTCTATGACTTAGAGGTATCATCTATACAGTGTATTTCCATTAAAATAAATGATTTAATCAGTTCACAGGATCAATTCACCTGGACACAGAAGAGAAGGAGTAACCAGCGCAAGGTGCATTCTACAGGAAGCAATGACAGAGCCAAGTGGGGACCCAGTTACTCAAGTCATGGCTATGACCTTAGCATGTTACTTGAATTTCAAAATTCAGTAAGCATTTTAAGTAGTCTTAAGAGTGTTCAGGTAAATAGATTTCAACCTTACTAACCAAAAAGAGCTGAACACATACAAATACCCCTTTCCAAATTCATTCTTCGTAAAACACTGCTACTTAATTTCACCCTGATTATTTGTAAAACTCTACTATAGTTCTTAACAAGACACAAAAACCTTACAGAAGGAGCAGGATGAAGGAAAGAAAGAGAGAAAGAGAAAGAGAGAGAAAAGAAAAAAGACAAGACAAGACAAGACAGACAAACAATACTTTGTGCTTGTATAACACACAGCAGTTTCCTAGTCCCTGTCTCATGCTGTCTCCCTGATTTCTCTGCCACCCTATGAGGCAGGCCAGGAAGGTGGGATTAGACATGAGATGTATTTTTCTTTTGAGAATGCAACCTAGTATACTATACATGATACGTGTTTATAAAAAAAAATGTGTATAAAAACATCCATCCTCCTGTCTACAGGAACCCTTTTAGTTAAAGGCTTTATCCCGAGAATTAGTTTCATCAAGTGAGTATTTTAAAATATTTACTTGTTTTTCATCAAGTGAATATCTTTTAACATTTGCTCGATGAAAAACAAAACAGTAAAGGATAAAGGAGCAAAAGACACGAGACATAAAAAAAAAGTAAAAGAACTCAAGTAAATCCAATTGTATCAATAGTAACGTTCAATGTTAATGTATTAATCCAATCGAAAGGCAGAGATTGTCAAGCTGATAAGAAAAACATGATCCAGCTACATATATAAAATCTACAAGAGACACACTTCAGATTCAAAGATGTACACAGGTCGAAAGTAAAAGGGTGAAAATAGTAACCAAAAGAGCTGGAGTGGTGATAAGGTTTGAATGTGTCCCCTAAAGTTCATGTGTTGGCAACTTGGTCCCCAATGTAGCAGTGTTGAGAGGTAGAACCTTTGGGAGGTGTCTGGGTCATGAGGGTTTCACCCTCATGAGTGGATTAATGTACAAGTACATCCAAAGGAGGCTAAGACTTCCCTAGTAAAAGAAATGTCAACACAGAGGCAAAAGGAGCCCAAGAATGCATGTGGCGTTTTCTCTGAAGCCACTGGTATCAGTGAGCGCTCCCACAGGTGAAGGCAGAGCTTGCAGAGCCTGGGCTGCAGGACCTGCCTTTGCCAGTGCCTTACCTCACACATCTGTAGCTGGAAGAAGCGCCTCTCCTTTTCCATCTCTTCGGCAATTTCCGCCCCGCTTATTTCAGTCCGAATCATCCCATGGAGCTTGGCATGTTCCTTTTTCTCTTTTTCTATCTTGGTTCTACGTGTGAAAGGAAGAATAAATCAAGATGCCTCCTGGCACGGAAATCAAAGGGACAGCCTTGAAGCCACCCCAGTGCCCAGCCTGCTGAGACCAATGCTCACCACACGTTTCAGCACAGGCAGCCTCTCAACTCCCTCAAAAGGAAAATGGATGTCCTCAGGAAGATGTCAAGCTGGGGCTTCCCACGACTTGCTCAACAAGTGCTTGCTAAGCACCTGCTTTAAGTCAAGTACTCAGAGGAGGTGGAAGGTCTGCATAGGGCTTGGAGGGTTCCTTCAGGGTCAGCATTTGGAGCCTGCCTGCCATCTAGCAGCCCAAGGGCACCACCTGACTCTTCACTCCCCACTGTTTCTCTTCCTGGACTTCCTCTCTAGTCTCTGTCGTGACTTCCTCACTCAGTGAAGCCACACCAATTCTCTGCCCTGACCTATAGCACCGCTCATCACGTCATGCCAAGCTCATCACTGTAGAAGATGACCAACCACCTTTCTATGCTGTCGGCTTAATTATCCTTTCCACCTTCATCTCATGCCTGACCTGTATTCCTAAATGTCCAGTGTGCAGTTCAGGGTAAAAACGAACCCACCTGCATATCCAAAGAAGAGCCACCAGGGTAAAAGGGAGCCACAAAATCATGTCTGCTAAGGTGGGCTTGCAATAGCGTGAATGGTCATTCTGGAGAAAAGGAGACTAGACAAAAACCAATAGAAAGCACTCAAAAAACAGGGCTGCCATGAAGACGAGGGAGGAGGAGCTTTCTGTAGAGCCTCAAAGTAGACACTACAAGACCCAAGGGAGCACGTTCTTTCAAAGGTGTTCAAAGATGAAATGGGCTACTCGGGGTTCCAGAGGGCTCCCCATCATTAGGGCGAGGAGGACTAGAGTGTTTCAGAAGAGGCAAGAAATGTAATTTCTCTGTGTGTCCTGCACAGTACCCACAGGACACACAGTAGGTTCTCAATGATCTGAAGGAACATATAAGTGAAAAATAAACAAACAGGAGACCCTCTGGGAGGGATGATGTTGTTTAATGAGTTTATGCATCTGGAGGGGCCCTGGGACTAGAATTATACAACCCCAAGGTGTCCCTGACACCTCTTCACAGGCAAGACACAGCCCAGACACTGGTCATTTCTCTTAATAATCAGGTGTGGGACTACTGCCCAGGAATTTTAAAGATATCTAAAACCTATTATGATTGTTACATATCACAAAAGCTCTTGAGATAAATGATTCTCCCACATTAATAGTAAAGAATTACTTCCTTCATTTATCCTACAATTACTTCAAGTTTAAAGGGTGCTGATCCCTCCTCCTAAATTCTAGGGTTTTGTGAGGAATTCTGTCCCCATCCTACCCAGGTGTGTCTCCGTTTTACAGAATTTGATACTATCCTCCTTCCAAACCTCTTCTTCAGAACCAGATGACTCTCGCAGGTACTCTTCTTCAGAAAGCCCTTTCTGCCCTTGGTCTAGTTACGCACAGGACCGTCTCCTATCAGCCATGGAGAGGGGCAGCAAGGGCAGCTGAGTGAAGTGAAACCTGCTTCCTGGCCTGGCTCAATTACTCTCACTGGCTGACCAACAGAAACCACTGACTCTTGGTTTTCCCTCTGCAAAGCAGGAATCTGCTGGTCCCTTCCCATTCATTTCACCCAGCTGGCACATGGATAAAGGATGCTGATGGACCAGGGATCCCGCGTTGGGGGCCTCCCTGGGCTGAACGGACCTGCAGGGTTCTCTAGTCAACACTCTGCCTGTGCTTCGGAGTGAATGTACACCATCAATGAAACTCCAGATCTCAGGTATGGCAATGTAAGAACCTCAGGTATGGAAATGTAAGACTGCCATGGACAGAAGAAGTATCAAAGGTGTGGTGCTCACTGGTTTGGGTTTTGTGATTCTTCACCACCGAAAAGATACCCAGGGCTAGTTTTTTGGTGTTTTTTTTTTTTTTTAAAACCAAACAACTTGATGAAATACTTGTACTTAGATTCAAAATGACTTCCTCTTAATACCTTTTACTTTACCAGACAGTTTCATATGAAAGTTTCTATTTCCAATCAGAAAACTCAACATTACCCAAGGCACAGAGATTACAAAGTAAACATCACCATACTTCATATCTTTCCAGTACTTAAAATAATTAAAGCCATTATTACTTCCGTGATCAATTCCCTGTAGCTCGACTCTCTCTATTCTAGGGATGAGAAACTGTGATTGGGAAAGTGACGACTGCCTGAAGTCAACTAACAGAGTCTGGTCTGATGGCTGACTCCAGGTCAGGAAACCAGTTCGATTTCTTGTAGAAACCACAGTTCACATCCAAGAATCAACTCCCCATTCTTCAGGTTTTTTTTTTTTGGCAGATGAATCTGAAGGAGATGGGTATTGAACCCTCTTTCTAAAACCAGGAAAACTGGTATTTCAGAGAAACACAGATACAAAGCTAAGTGGTTTTCATAAATCACCAGGAAGATGAAGTTTGAAAACTGCCTTGCTATAAAATGGTAATGAAATGGACAAAGTGTTTAAAAACAAAAACAGAAAGAAATACCTCCTGAGAGAAATTGGTCTCAACTTCCCTCAGTGAACTTGCCTGAAAATAACATTCTATAACCACTATGACATCATAGAAAAAGGAACAGGGGAAGACAGATTAAAAGAAGACAGTGCCACCAAACACATCTGTCATCAAAACAAACCACAGCAACAGGATTGATAAAAACTCTTTTCTGGAGTAAGGTTTAGTTAGACAATCCCTTTAAGCAATAAAAGCTTGGTTTAAATTTGAAATCTCAAATTACCTATATGTAATTTTAAAAATGAGAACACTCACATTTTTGTTTCATAGTCCTTCCAAGCTTTATCAAAAGGCTTTTTCAGATCCTGCAAACAAAGAGGAATAACTTAGACAAGACTAATCATTCACTTCTATGCAAGATAAACTTACTTATCCCTGTACTGGCCCTGAAAGGAGCATTAATTTCTGCAATAAATGACATATGTAATCCCATGAAAAATATAAAACCTAGAGTACATGCTCTTAAGTAGACCAGTGGTGGCCACTGCTTTTCTTTCTCTTTTTAAAATATTATGTAATATACTAAATGCACATAAAAGGTGCTGCCATCCAGTTATGACACTCCCAGGCCACCTGTGTCACCTGTGCCCTACTCCCTGCCCTGGGCTTAATCTGAAAGTAAACCCTGAAAGACAACATTTAAACTGCAAATATTTCAGGATGTCTCTTTAAAAGAAAGGAACTCTAATGGATAGATGAGTCCCAATACATCTAACCCTGTTTTAAATTAGACGACAGAAATAGAAAGGTCCCGCACCTCCTCCTGGGGTCTCCTACTGGTCTTCCATCTGCAGTTCAGGACTTCATACATTCTGGTAAAGCCTGCCCCAAAAAACTACTGAGCCACTGGAAATTCTATCGAATGGTCCCTACCTATTTACACTCCCTTCAAAGGGGTTCTCCAGGGAAACAGAAATCTTTGTTGTTGTTGCTGTTTACTATTTGTTAGCTTTTCAATGGCCTCAGGTAGGGCCCAAGTGCCACAATCTGGCATACAAGTCCCTGCACAAACTGGCTCCTCCTGTGCCCTGGCAGCCTGGCATGTAGCACTGAGCCCTGCTCCCTCGCCTTGCCTCTGCCTGGGGTGCCTTCCCACCCGTGAGTTGGGCTAACTCCACAGACCTGTTCCCCAAGCCCCTGAAGGCTCAGTGGGGAATGTGTCTGAACAGCTCTCTCTGGGCACACTCTGTGGAGACTCTTGAGAGGCCTCTGTAGAGGTCCCAGAGATGGATTAGACTGGATTTCCAGTCATCCCTGATGGGACCCAGGAATCGTGTGCAGATCCAAAGAATTTGAGTCTACTGAGAAGGCAGACAATCATGTCCGTTTCGTGGCACACATCTGTCAGGGCCAACAATGTGCATGAGCAGCGTGCTGCCCAGCAAATGCCCCTCTAGCCCTATTAGCTGCCCCCTGAAACAGCTCCCAGCCTGTGTGCTCACAAGCAAGTGCCCCTCTAGCTCTGTCCACTGCCCCTGAAACAGCTCCCGGCTTGCATGCTTACACTGGCTAGGCATATCTTAAACAGCCAACATCCTCTGAAGGACACAGAAATGAAGTAGGCTCATGCCTGACGAGTGCGACCTTCCAAGCAGGAAAATACAGCCTTGCTAGGACCCCTTCCCAGTGGTAAATGGACAACATGCCAGCTAGAAAGCCTGACTTCTCCCATAGGTTTTCCTGCTTCTTGGAGAGACTGAAACTCTTCACCATTTCCAAAATAGCCGTTTCTTTCCCTTCCCAGTCTCCTCCCCTCACCAAGTCTATTGCACCAACAGGATGGCCAGAAAGGCCACAAGTCACCACCGTTCTGGCTGAAAGGTGATCTCAAGATGGCAAATCAGAGGAAGCGGAAATAAAAAAGCCATCCTGTCGTCCCAGTGAGAATGCACTGACGTGGCCGCTGCCCCACAGGCCATTACTGTGACTCTACATGGTCTAAAAGCTGCCCCCAGTGTCACATGGCAATGTCATACCCCTTTCACTCCTTTCAGGTCCCCCTTCAGCAAACTGTCCAAAGGGAAGGAGATTATGTTGTTCATATTCTGAATCTAAAAAACAAAAACAAAAAGGAGATTCTTATTCAGCTTCCTTGTGAATCTAAAGTAAGGACAGCAAGGATGTTAGAACATTTGATCATGATTTACCTCCACCTAAAACCCAGCCGGTACACGTACTGTGCCTCATTCAGTCATACTTTCTTTGTAATAATTTAATCTTACAAATGAATACAGAACTAATGAAAAGTCTAGGTCTGTATATATTTCACAGTAGCAATCTTACATTGTTATGCTATCAAGTTTGTAAAAAGATAATCATTACAGTGAAGAAAAAATGTACCAAAACAGTCAATGACAGAATTACATCAAAAGCTTGGAATAAAAAAGGAAACCCTCGCTTCCAACTCTCAATCACAGCTCCATCCATAAGCTGGGCTATGCTGGGGTTGATGCTCTGGGCCCCAGGCCCCATGGCAAGCTCTGAGCAGGGGAAACAAAGGCAGAGTCTTCTGTCTGCTGCAAAGGCACACAGTGAATGCTGGGTGTGAATGAGAAAATAAATGTGTGTGTGTTGGGGAGGGAGAGTGTGTGTCAATGAGTGTGTACAAGTGAGTGTGTATGACTGAGGGTGGGTAAGGTGTGCTTGTGTGTATGTGTGCTTGAGTATAAGAGTGAATGCATATGAGTGAGGGTGTGTGTGAATGTGGGTATGAGTGATTGTGCAGGTGTGTGAAGGAGCATGCGAGTAATTATGTGTGTCTGAGTGTGAGTGCATGTGTGGATGTGAGTTGGGGTGAGTGTGGATGTGACTGTGTGAATATGAGTGTGCTATGGGTGTGTGTGGGTGTGAGTGTGATTGTGTAGGATGTGATTGTGAGTGATTGTGTATGGGTGTGTGTGTGACTGTGAATGAGGATATGAGTGACTGGGAGTGTGGATGTGAATGTATGTGGGGGGTGATGGTGGGGGTGTGAGTGTGGATATGAGTGTGATTATGTAGGGTGTGAGTGTGAGTGTGGTTGTGAGTGACTGTGTAAGGGGGATGGCATGATTGTGAGTGTGTGATTGTGGGGGAGCGGTGAGGGTGATTGAAAGTGTGGGAGTGAGGGTGTGTGTTGGGGGCTGTTGCTAGGGAAAGGAGATAAATGGGAAAGGAAGGCCAAGAACCTTGGTGCCCCCATTCTTCTCCCAGAACCAAGAAGGCAAGAGAGTGGGGACACATATTGTCCACATGGATTAAATTGGGTGGAATCAAAGCCTCCTAACCAACAGGCTCATGCAGAGCAAGCAAGTCTCCGTGACAGCAGTTCAAATGCAAGACAACTCAATGTGAAGCTTCAGTCACGAACAGCCTTCAGAGTCCAGAGCCTGAAAAGATTCCCTCCCTCAAGTGGAAAACGAGCTCGAAACCCACTTTCGCACTTCCTGGGTTTGGACGACTTCCCTGAATCAACCCAATGGCCAGTCCCACTGCTGGTCCCCCGTGGCTTCTGGGACACACTGAGATCCTTGATTACAGGCCCAGAAAACAAGGACAAGAGAAGGGACTGGAGGACCTTATGTATTCATTTGTACCACCGAGCAAAGGAAAGTTCTATTTTTAGTATAATTACCTTAAATAGGAAGATAAAACGGCACCATTTTTAAGGCAATACTGGATCTGATTTCAATACACTATTCAGCGTACTTTTTTTTTCCTTTTTGAGACGGGGTCTCACTGTGTCACCCAGGTTGGAGGGCAGTGAGTGGTATGACCATGGCTCAGTTCAGCCTCAACATCCTGAGCTCAAGTGATCCTCCCACCTTAGCCTCCTGAGTAGATGGGACTATTGGCACTGGCCACCATGCTCGCCTAATTTTTTTTTTGTATTTTTTGTAGACAGGGTTTCACTATGTTGCTCAGGCTAGTCTTGAACTCCTGGACTTAAGCAATCCACCCACCTCGGCCTCCAAAAGTGCTGAGATTACAGGCATGAGCCATCACACCTGGCCTAAATTTTCCCATTAGAAACAGAAATTTACTTGGAAAACACTGGTAAGGTGTGTAATAATGTCTGCATCAACAGCCAATTCTGCCAAATAAATGATCAATTAATGACTGTCATTTCAGAAATAACTTTTTAAGGGAACTTTTATCCTAGGACTAGATAACTCAACATTTCTCATGTACCTGGCCTTCCTCCATGGTATGATGTCATCAGCTATAACTTGCTAAGCTCAGCCTTAAGCATTAAATTTTTAAATGCTGAAAGGTGTGGTTTAAGGCAAGGTCTTAGGGATGACAGGAAGGAACAGGGACAAATAGAAGGCCATGCTGATGAGTAACCTACAACAGCAAGCACGCCTAAGTTTCCACTGTCATTGTCAACCCTGGCATTGAGACAGGTGAGTGAGGAATGCAAGTCCCGTCACAGTCCCCACCTCAGGGTCCACATTTCCCTCTCCTTGCAAGGACGCTTGCAGGCAGCCCCAAGAACCTGAGTATGGAGCCAGCTCTGCTCCCTCCAATGCTCATCCTTCCTACAAAGCCCTCCCTCCCATCCTCCTCACTCGTTCAACACCCAAGAGTCATCCCTGACCCCACTGTTGCCACCCAGCCGTGGAGCAGACTTCTCAATGAATTCCAGGTTTTAACCCTATGTACACAGGCCCGTCCTCCAACATTCCCTCTATGTCATTCTCACATCCACTGCCTCGGCTGGGCCTCACTGCTCCTTCTCAGGACTAAGGCTATGGCTTCCCCTGCTCCCTGCCACTGTCTCCTACTCTCTGCCTGCCCTAATCCCTCCTTCAGAGTTCTGGCAGGCTTGTCTGGAACTGTGTCCCTAATAAAGACTAAACTTCTTGTTCCTGCATTTCACACCCTCCATGCTTATTTGCCATGTTTCATCTTCATATTTCTCCAAACGGAACTCTCTCCTTCCCTGATTCTATGCATGTGCTCGATTTGTTCTATTCGACCGAAACATATTCCCTATCCCTGCTGTTCAAAGCCTTCCTATCCGTCAGGAGTTACTCAAATGCCACCTTCTCTACTAAGCATCCTCAGCAGAATGTGATACCTCCCGCCCCCAAATCCTCAAAGATTTTTTTTTTTGAGATGGAGTCTCACTTTCTCACCTAGGCTGGAGTGCAGTGGCACGATCTCAGCTCACTACAATCTCCGCCTCCCGGGTTCAAGTGATCCTCTGGCTTCAGCCTCCTGAGTTGCTGGGATTACAAGCAACCGACACCATGCTTGGCTAATTTTTGTATTTTAGTAGAGATCGGGTTTCACCATGTTGCCCAGGGTGGTCTCAAACTCCTGGCATCAGGTGATCCACCCGCTTTAGCCTCCCAAAGTGTTGGGATTACAAGCATGAGCCACTGCACCTGGCCCCTTTTCTAAATTTTCAAAGGGACTTGGCAGGCTCTTCCCTGCATTCATCTTAGTGATCTCACACCCCAAGTTCTAAAGGGTAGCATCCACCTTTATTATATTTTATGTTTCCCAGAGCTCTTAGCATGAGGCTTAGCCTAGAAAACAGGCTTGAAAAATATTGATGGAATAAATCAGTATGCTTAAATGTTTTTCTAAGCATCTAATATGTGAAAGACAGAATCAACAGGGGCTTCAGATAAAATGTTAGTTTTATTAATACCTTTAAACCAAACATAGCAAATACATGAGTGAATTCATTCATTCAAGTGTTATTTATTAAGCACCTATTTTGCAGACAGCAACAGCAGGTAAATTTACAAAGGAGACCGGATGTGGTGGCTCATGCCTGTAAATCCCAGCACTTTGGAAGGCTGAGGCAAGCAGAACACCTGAGGTAAGGAGTTCAAGACCAGCCTGGCCAACATAGTGAAACCCCATCTCTACTAAAAATACAAAAAGGAGCCAGGCAAGGTGGTATATGTCTGTAATCCCAGCTACTTGGGAGGCTGAGGCAAGAAAATTGCTTGAACCCAGGAGGCAGAGGGTGCAGTAAGCTGAGAGAGCACCACTGCACTCCAGCCTGGGTGACAGAGCAAGACTCCGTCTCAAAAAACAAAAAAAACTTACTAAGGTAAATGAAATATGATGCCTACCCTTTCAGAGGAAGAATTACATACATACACACGAAGAATGTAAAACTCTAAGAATACCTCATAGTAGCATATTTTACACTGTACAGATTCCAATGGCTCCTCATGAATGAAAGGTGAGAAAACGGTGACTTCAGTTTTAGGCAATCAGGCCACCTGGCCTGGGCTTGGGAAGAAGGAAGGGTAACTGTCCCAGTTACTAACCCCTGAGATGGTCGCTGCCCACTCACCTACACGATCACACAAGACCATGATCAGAGACACTGGAGCAGGACAATTTGGTCCCGAACCATGCTTGACTGGGAGCTAATGCCATGCTGTCTAGAACAAGGCACGTGTAAGAAAGAAGGCAACAAAAACAGCCTAGAGGGGAGGGTTACAGTCGCTGGTGGGGGGCAGGCAGGCAGGAGGCTGAGTCAAAGGCACCAGAACCATCCAGTGATTAAGGTGGGTTGGGGGGAAGAGGGTTAAAGTGCCCACAAGTTAAAATTCATATTTCTAAAGAGAATCTTAGGTTTTTCATGAAGGAGGAGTATATGCATAAATGTACACATCAGTGAATGGGGAAAAACAAGATTTTCTGCAGCAGAGAAAAAAATTCTTCACAATTTGATTTATCCATCTATTTTGAGATTATAGTTATTTAATTCCAATAAGAACTTAGGTGCTGATAACAGATACTAGGATGAGAAGAGGTCAACTAAGCTTTGGTACCTACAACAAAACATTCAAGTAGAGAAGAGTGAACACTCCATGGACACACAGACCCACTTGGTCAGCCTGCTTTCGTTATTCATTCATTTCAGCAGTGAGTGTAACCTCTGGATGCTGGGGACAGGGCCCACAGCCTAGTGGACAATGGGACACTCAACAACCAATTACAGCTTTTTTTTTTTTTTTGGAGACAGTCTTGCTCTGCCGCCCAGGCTGAGTGCAGTGGAATGATCTCGGCTCACTGCAACCTCTGCCTCCTGGGTTCAGGCAATTTTCCTACCTCAGCCTCCTGAGTAGCTGGGATTACAGGCACTCACCACCAAGCCCGGCTAATTTTTATATTTTTAGTAGAAACAGAATTTCACCATGCTGGCCAGGATGGTCTTGATCTCTTGACCTTGAGACCTGACCGCCTCCCAAAGTGCTCATATTACAATGACAGGCATGAGCCACCACACCCTACCTTTTTTTTTTTAAAAAAAAGACTCAGTTTCACTCTGTTGCCCAGGCTGGAGTGCAGCGGTGCAATCTCAGCTCACTGCAATCTCCTCCTCCCAGGTTCAAGCGATTCCCCTGCCTCAGCCTCCTGAGTAGCTGGGACTACAGGCACACCACCATTCCAGCTAATTTTTGTGTTATTAGTAGATGGAGTTTCGCCATGCTGGCCAGGCTCCAAGTAGGGCTCTGATGACCACTGTAAAGGAGGCATATCTGGACTGAGTGATGGCAGGAGAGGGGGCTGTGGGAGTACAAATTAGTTAGGAAAGAAAAACAAGCTAGAGATGACCTCAGTCCTCAGACTGCCTCTCCCCACTGGTAAACAGGGGTAAGTTAACAACCAAGTGGAAACTCCGAGAGCCAAGTATGAGACACCAACTAATTTCAAAGAAGAGAACATTATTTCTACCAGGGAAATCTCTGTTAAGCAGCGGATGTGAGACAAAACTTCAAAAGATGAGGCATTCTGTCTTGTGAGGTGGGGGAAGGGGTAAGTTGGGCAAAAGGAATGATGTGGAGGGTGGTCACAGCATGGGTGTGGGCCCCGCCAACTGTGGCAGTTGAGGAAACAGCAGAAGGCAGAAGCTGGAGAGAGAGAAGCCTGGGGCCAGGTCAATGAGGGTAGCTTCATTCATAGTTTTTCTCTTTGGAATTACTGAAATTACCCAAAATAGGAAACTATTACTTTTCTAATCAGAAAATAAATTATTATAATAGAGACAGAAAAGTAGATCAGTAGTTGCCTGGAGCAGAGGGGGAGATGGGATTAACTGCAGAAGAACATGAGGGCCCTTAAGGGGAGAAGAAAATGTCCTAAAAACAGATTTAAGGTGATGGTCGCACCACTTGGTAAAGTTACTGGAAATCACTGATGTGTACACTTGAAATGGGTGATTTTTATAGTATGTAAAATATGCCTCAACAAAAGTGTTTCCTTTTTAAAGAAAATCTCACAAATATAAATAGAATCCCCATCAATGGCTTCACTAATAAAGCTTCCAGACTCCTGGACATCAGTTTGCCTCTGCCTTTCCAAGCTTGGCATATGCAACCCACACAGCACACACGCCTTGTGGCTCAGGGAGAATTTCCCAGGACACGGCCGCTCTGGTCTCAGTCCAGGCCAGAGAACAAGTGCATGGGAGCCCGATGTTCTTCTCGGCAGGTGTGTCCTGCAGCCTGAGAGTCGGGCACGCTCTGGGCTTCCTCTGTGTGTCCCGTGGCCTCAGGCCTGCAGGTGGGCATTCGTCATCCTCAAGTTCTGGCTGAGAGAGATGAAAACCATGTCCAGAAGATCACTACATATCCCTTGTGCTCAGGCAGCTCCAGTCTCAATTTCTGAGTAATGATTTTCATGCTCTATGGGAAGAATTACATTATCCCTGGGTAATCCAACCGAATATTTTCCTTAGCACCAAGAAAGCATAGGGCTTTCTGTTATGTTCTGACTCACCTTTAACAAATACATTATGTAAAATGGCTTTTTAAAACATCAAGTGCAACCTGAACACAAATTATTAATCTTAATCACTGCTATTAACTTTGGACCAACAAACAGGCATTTTTTTTTTTTTTTTTTTTTGCGACAGGGTTTCTGTCACCCAGGCTGGAGTGCAGTGTGCTAACTCTTTTATTTTTATTTTGTGTAGAGATGGGGTCTCGCCATGTTGCCAACACTGGTCTCAAACTTCTGGGTTCAAGCCATCCTTCCACCTCAGCCTCCCAAAGTGCTGGGATTATAGGCAAGAACCACCACACCCAGCCCAGGCAATCTTTTAAAGTAACAATCCTCCTTTTCCCCCACCCCTCCCTTCCCGTCTTAGCTACCACCCCGCCCCAGTTCACTTGGGTATGTCTGACAAGGTGAGTAAGTAGTCAAAGGTCTGTGATCTCACAAGTAGATATAAGATGATTCAGTCAGCACACAGGGCTATTAGACATAAGGAACAAAATCATTATGCTAATGTCACAGCTGATTAGCAGACAAAGACAGACCAGAAGGCACAGAGAGGGGAACAGAGCCAGCCAAACAGCCATCTTTTCACAATGTCCTTCCTAATATTTTTTTTGGTGAAGGAAATGGTGGTGGGGATCTGAAAACTCCTTGCCTCTAGCTCTGTCACTTCCCACTCCCCCACCCCCCCCCCACCCCCGCCTCCGTTCACAGGTCACCCTCTCTGTTCTCTGGCCAATGGTCAACAGCTGCTGATCCAGCTCCACTCCAGGGAGCTGCAGTGCTGCCTTCTCTTTGACTTAGGCAGTGAGCAATTCTGCTTTGCCAAATGATCTTGCCCAAAGGGATCCATCTAGAAGCCTGAAGCTACAGGATTCTTACATCACAGTTATTTTTATGGAGCAGTCAAAGGTCACTGAAAAGAACCTTTCCAGCTCTAGCCTCACAGGTCTAGAAAAGAACAAGTCTTCCCAGGGCTCGCCTCCAAAACCCTTAATAGAGTCCAACCTCTTTGAGGATAATCAGCTTTTCCTTTAAAAAGCAATTTTGCCACCATGTAATATAAAACATGGCCAAAGATTCTCACCTAAGGTTTGCCTGCATCACTTATTTGAATATGCCCATAAATTGGAAACTTGAGCGGTAGAAGAGGCTTTGAGATATGGGGAGTTTTTAATTCCAGCCAATGCTGCTCAGAGTTAAATATGAATAATCATGGCTTCAAAGAAAGCAAACCACCTATTCACTTTCTGCACAGGCCAGGCAACCCTAAGTGTTGGCAGTTGTAGAAATACCTCACCCCTCATTGTATCAATTAAGGGCATTCTTAGCAAAGGCTGCAGCATTAACCCTGAAATACAAGTGTGAAACAGCCTTCCAATGCCGGAAGCTTCCAGCTACCTCCAGGAGCCTGAGCCCATGGGCTCAGGCTAGGACATGTGTGCGAAGCAGGCATGAAAGAGTGGACTTTGGACCTGTGATGTCCCACAGAACAGACACTAACTACATGCCCCGCTTCATGTTTAAACTGATTAAACTTAGTTAAAAATTGAGTTCCTCAGTTGCACTAACCACATTTCAAATGCAATAGTCACATGTGGCTAGAGACTCATTAGACTCAATAAGCAGATACACACCATTTCCATCAACGTAAAAAGTTCTATTGGGCACCAACACTTTGAACAAATGGCTTTTGAAAAGTTTTAAGCAACTTTATTGAAGTGTCATGGACAGACAATAAACCACACACATTTAAAGTGTGACTTGATATGCTACAAACCATGGATACTCCTATGAAACTATCACCAAAATCAGATTGGGAAAGTACCCTCTCAACCCGGGAGGATGTTTCCTTGTGCCCTTTTTGCTATCCCAGTTCCCTACCTGCAAGTCTCTGGTAACCCCTGATCTGCTTCTTTGCCACAGAACACTGTGCATTTTCTGGAATTTTATATGTGGTATCTGGAATCATCCAGCATGTGTGCCTTTTCATCTGGCTTCCTGCATAATTACTTTGGGACTGAGCATAATTGTTGTGCAATTCATTCATGTAGATGTGTGTACCAGCAGCTCACTTCTTTTTCTCGGCCAGTACTGTTCCATCATATGGCTACACTGCCGTTGAGCCAGACACCTGTTGATGGATGTTTGAGTTGTTTCCAGTTTGGGGGATACTACAGATATCACAAAGAAGCCATGATCATTTGTGGGACGGGGACTCTTTCAAGTAGTGTAAAAAGGCCCTTTTTTATAAGGTGGCCTTGGAGCAGAGAGCAAAGGAGATGGGGCAGAGAGCCATGTGAGGACCTGGGGGAAGCCCACTCTGTTCTGGGCCAAGGGGACTCAAACACAAAGGTCCTGGGGCAGGACTGTGCCTGGCACTTTCAAAGGATAGCTCTCCATTCTTTCTAAAGGCTGCTTATCTGAAAGAATGGGTATCCAGGCAGAAAGTATTTTTGAGAAGCAGAAGGTACTGAGCAAAATGGCCTGAATAAACCACCAGACGGCACAGAGCCATTTAATCTCACTTAACCCTTACAATTAATCTGAGAAGTGCTGTGACCCCATTTTGCAGGTATGGCAACAGGCTTGCCTCCAGATCACACAACCATCAGCAGCAGAGTTGGCTAGAACTGTGAAGCCAGAGCTCTGCCTATCAGCTCACTATTAAAAACAGCTGGACTTAAACTCCTGCTGTCACAGGGCAAGATGGTTTACACCTGCCAGGCCAGGTTGAGCTAAGCTGGGGCTGGGCACCTGCTGCCATCCCAGGTGCTATCTCCATCAAAAAGCCCTCCTGTTACCTTTTACACAGAGTGGCCCATCAGGTCCATATAAGGGGACTCTAAATGGGAAAAATCACAGATGTGGTCTGGATATGTGTCCCTGCCCAAACCTCATGTCAAATTGTAATCCCCAGTGTTGGAGCTGGGGCCTGGTGGGAGGTGACTCAATCATGTGGGTGACGTTCTCATGACTGGTTTAGCACCGCACCCCTTGGCATGGTGTAGCAAGTGAGTTTAAAGGTGTGTGGCACCTCCCCCCTCTCTTGCCCCTGCCCGTGGCCATGTGAAGTGTTGGCTCCCCTTCACCTTCCACCATGATTGTAAGTTTCCCCAGGCTTCCGCAGAAGCTGAGCAGAGCAGATGCAGCCGCACTTCTGCTATAGCATGTGGAACCATCAGCCAGTTAAACCTCTTTTTTAAAAAAAAATTAATAAGTTACCCATTCTCAGGTATTTATAGCAGTGCAAGAACAGACTAATACTATCATCTAGGCCACTTTCAGTTTTGGTGTAAGTGAACAGATTTCCCCTGGGCCACAGTATTGCCTTGAAGTCTCATACACACATGCCCGCATACATGTGTATCCATACAGACAAGCACACGTATGCACACGCATGCACACACTCGTCTACACTCTCACAGAGGGCCCTCCTGAACGGATGTGCTCAGCCCTGTCCCTGGCAGCAGACTCGCTGATTGTTTAATTAAAAAGGAGAGCAAGGAGCCCATTCTGATCCTAAGTGTTTAACACAAACTGAAAGATCAAAACCAACCAGCTGCCAAAAACACGTCGGCAACTTTCACACCAGAACAAGGAGGGAAATCGCTGACCTGGTTTCTGCTCTTAATGCTGCTTCCCTGGCAGTCAACAGTTCTGATCTTTCAGGCTCTAAATGGAGAGAAAACTGGGCCCTCTGCCCCCTTCTCCACTAGAATAATGAGCTTGGATGTGTCAGTCGGCCACCAACAACCGCACTGACACTCGCTGAAGGCCGGTCTGAGAACCGGACGGCAGCACTGGAGAACCCAGGACTCAGGCACCCAAACTACTTCTAAAACTGGATGATGGTAAAACATTTACTGAAGCCATCAACCAGAAATGAAAGTACTTTTTCAAATTTATTACTTCTAAGAATCCAGGTTTAGGAAGTAGCACTAACCTCCATGGGACCTGGGGCACCTGAAGTCTCCATCTCAACAAGGGTTAGAGTTGGAAGCACTGGACCCAGGCTGTCTTCAGGACAGCAATTCTCAGTGCGGCTCCTGACCAGCAAGGCCAGCACGACTACGAAACAAGAAATAAAAAACCCTGGGCCCTACCCCAGGCCTGTGAAATCAAAAACTCTCAGGGGAGTCCAACAGGTGTGGTCTATCAAGCCATGCAGGTGATGCTGATGCCCCCAGTTGGAGAGCCACAACCCTGCAGGTGAGTTGTGGAGGCCAGGGCTGTGCATTTCTAACAACTCCAGGTGCTGCCAGTGCAGCTGGCTCCTACACACTAAGATCTGGCTCCACAGGCCTCATGGAGGTCGGAATTCTAAGAAGCCCCAGGCGATTCCAATGATACTCTTGGTGCATGGCCGGGGCCCCAAGGTTGCCAATGGGGCAAACCCCACCCACAGGCCTTCTAAGCTGAAACCTGTAGTATACCGGCACTGATGCGGAGTGCCAGGCTTCAGATTTTAAGCTATGATTATCAAACAAATTAAAGTCCAAAGAAAGGGTATTATCGCAAACAAGCACAGACTGCATTTCTATCAATTCATTGACAATTTCCTCAGTCAGGGAGGGGCTTGACTCCTGGCTGGGCCCGTCACCCCCAGGACAAAGGGGCACAGGGTCTCCACAGCTCACAGCCCCCCTGTCTTCCTTCTCATAAACCTTCAGCTTCCAGCTCTTTCTCTGGGGCCCAGAAACAGGCTCGCACCCCTACGCCCTAAGAACCCTTCCCACTTGATTTTCCTCTTCCGTTATCAACGTTTCTTCGAACAGTGAACACCTGTGGTCCCTATGCCTCCATCTGCAGTAGCCGCTCTTCTTTCAGATTAAAGTCTGGGAAACGCCCAGGCCGTGCTGGTACCCACGCTGACAGGGCTGCTCTTCTGCACCCCTGCTGTGTACGTGGCTCTCTGACCTCTTTGGCTCACATGCCCAACTACTATAGCCCTCCCACCCGGTATCTCTACCCCTCGCTACAGCCCCTCCAGGTTGTATCTGCACCCCCAGTACTACACCCCCTCAATTTGGTATCTACACCCTCCTACAGCACTCTCACTCCCTATCTATACTGCTACAGAACCTCACCCCACATCTACACCTCCACTACACCCCTCCACCAATATCTACACCCACCATAGGCCCTATTCCTGATACCCACAACCCCTCAGAGCCTCTCTACCTCATATCCATACCCTCCCCCAGCCCCTCCACCAATAATCTACACCCCACTACTACAGCCCCTCCACCAATATCTATACCCCACTACTACAGCCCTCCACCAATATCTACACCCTATACTACAGCCCCTCCACCAATATCTATACCCCACTACTACAGCCCCTCCACCAATATCTATACCCCACTACTACAGCCCTCCACCAATATCTACACCCCACTACTACAGCCCCTCCACCAATATCTACACCCCACTACTACAGCCCCTCTGCCAATATCTACACCCCACTACTACAGCCCCTCCACCAATATCTACACCCCACTACTACAGCCCCTCCACCAATATCTACACCCCACTACTACAGCCCCTCCACCAATATCTATACTCCCACACTACAGCCTGAGTAGATATCTGACATAAGCCTTATTATTCATCATCGTGATCAAACAAGGTCCTTTCATTTTTGGTTAGAGATTTGTGAGTATAGACCATAACTTAGTGTTAAAGTCTTCTAGGTCTTAGATAAGGAATTTCCAGCTATAAATGAGGCCATGCTAAAATCTAAATGGCACAGGGTTCTAGGGGCCCAAAGGGACCGTCAGCAAGTCCATCCAGGTACTCTCTCTCACCTCCCAGAGAAGCCCTAGCCCTCAAGCCCTCCTCATTTGAAGCCTATGACATCCTAATTTGCACACAAGTCTAACAAGCCACTGTCATCTTGCTTTTCAGTTCACAACACCATGAAACAAAGACCCCAGAGGCACCCATGCACTGATAGCAGGAAAGAGAGTCAGAATAGTAAAGAGCAAATGTCAGAAATGGACACCCAGCAATAGTCCAGGACTAATCCCATGTACCCCTGGTTTCAACAGATGCTGGTCTTCATGTAGAGTGGGTTCTGCAGACTGAGAGGACGTCTTTCACTAACAATATTCTGACGTTGGAGACAGAGACTACATATCTGTAACAAACCTTTCAGCAACCTGCACTGAAATGCAGCCTTTCATTAGAAAGCCACTTCTCAGCACAGAGGTGGCCCTTGGAGTCTTTCCAGGATTCTCACATCCATCTGGGAAGAGGAAAAGAACCCCTGAAACTGGGCTGACTTCATAAGCACTTTTATTTCACACACATCACATTTCTGGAGCTGCCTGGTCTTTCCATTCATCTTGCATCACTGCAGAGAAAATCCACAGGCTTCTGCAGGTGAGAATCTCACCCATTAGTAAGAAAATCTTGCTTTATATTAAGCTGGCCTTTCTCTGGAGATCTTCCAACTGCTTTATAAACATTCTTTCACACCTCCAAGAAGGTAGGTGGTAATTGTTATTCTTTCTGGACAAGAGGTAGCACTGTGAGCCTTAGCAAGACGGAACTGAAATGTGTTTAAATGCCCGAGGGAAAGCAAAATCAAGGCTTGGAAAATATGAGATAAGACAGATGTGACCAAAAATAGGAAGAAGAATGGTATACAAAATTCCAAAAAAGGAGAATTCTCCTATAATCCGCTCCCCGTCTGCCCAGCTTCACAGGAGCCGCCACTTGGCACTCCTCTGGCTGTGCAGCTTCCACACCAGCGCTGGCCTGGAAAATCAGGCGTGGTGAGTGCTAATTTTGGCTCAAATAAGAAATTTTCTCTCTCTTTGATCTTTACCAGGAAACAGGATCAACAATCTGACTTCCATAAAGTGCAAGCTGAAATCTGAACTCTTATGATCAGTCAAGAAGGTGACTAGAGGCCGTGGTTCCTTTAAATGTCACAATGACAACAATATAGGTTTGGAGTATTAATACCTGGGTTTGAATCCTTATGCTGTCCCTCACTAGCTAAGGGCCCTGTAAGTGACTGTGTGTGCTCTGCCTTAAGATGAAGGTGACACAAGCGACCCTGCACAGCCGCCATGAGGAATAAATGAAACAGAGCATCCTTCATGCCTAGCCCAGTGCTTGCTACACCATGGGTGCTCATCAGATCACCGCCTTGGATACCTTTATTGATACCTTTACTCGCTGTAGAAAGCTGGACAGCAACTAGGACTTGCAGTGATGTGTGAAGTATTAAAGCTGGCAAAGCCACAGGGTGGTGAGCAATGCACCAGCTGTAACATGCAAGCCCTGCTCTGCTTTCTGCTTTTGCAGGAAATTTTATAAAGGAGAGGGAAGGACTGCTTTTATTTACGCAGTTGCCCATGTTGTTAACTAAGTACAAGTGAGTTTTGTCCAGATTCCATGGTGTGGACTGCTCCAAGTGGGCCTGCCTAGTCAAGGACTGTGAACCTCCCAAGAGAGATATTAGCTGCTGCTGCTTTTTTGTTTTGAGACAGGGTCTCACTCTCTGTTGCCCAGGTAGAGTGCAGTGGCGTGATCTCAGTTCACTGCAAACTCCGCTTCCTGGACTCAAGTGATTCTTCAGCCTCAGCTTCCTGAGTAGCAGGGACCACAGGAGTGAGCCACCACACCCAGCTAAATTTTGCATTTTTTGTAGAAACAGAGTTTCCCCATGTTGCCCAGGCTGGTCTTGAACTTCTGGATTCAAAGCAATCTACCCACCTTGGCCTTCCAAAGTGCAGACATGAGCCACTGTGCCAGCCAGATATTAGTTCTTCAAACCATTCAGAGCCTCAGTTATCTAATCCATAAAGTGGGGATGACACTGATTCAGCTTATGGGATTTTCATAAGAATTGAATAAGCAATGCTGTGTAAAAGCCACCAGCTAGCTATAATCTATCCACAGAATCAGATGTGGCAGTATTCTCTCCATGTCAGAGCTGAGACAACCCGGGTCTAGATATCAGCTGAATAAAGGTAAAGGGCTAGTGTCTGGGAGTGGAAAGGAGAACCTGGGCCTCCTCCCACCTGCCTCCTACATCATCGGCTGTCCTGGGCTGGCTGCTCTCTAGGCCTCCTGCTTGGCAGCCCCACTGGGACTTCCCTTCGCCATCATCCTCTTGGAATTCCCTTCCACTGCTTGCTTTCCTGTGTGGTGTCCTGTTTCCAGACTCAGTTTCCTCTTTCTTGGCTTTCCCCTTCATTTTGCTAAAACACATCCTTTAGGAGTTTCAGAGAAATGATACATGAGAGCCAAACTTTTTAAGCCCTGCACATATGAAAATATCTTTAATTCTACTCTCGTACTTGACTGGCTGGGCACAATTCCAGGCTGAGTTAGTTTCCTCGGGATTTTAAAGGCATTGCTCTACGCCGTAAGGTTTCCAGTGCTGCTGCTGTGAGGTACACCGCCATTCTGATTCTGAAACCTCTGGGTGCTGTCCGGAAGCTTTTAAGATCTTTTGCAAGTTCACACAGTGATGCCTCATGGTAGGTCTTTTCCCTTATTGCGCTGGGCACTTGTGAGCCTCTCAACTTGTAGAGACTCTTCCATTCTGTTTTTAGAAACTGCCTTCAGTACTGTTGAATTGATGACATCCTTCTCTCTTTCTAACACACCTGCCAGTTGGATGCTGGGCCTTGGGGATTACCCTTGTCTTGTCTTTTATCTATTTCCTACTTGTCTTTTTGATCTATTTTCTGAGAGATTTCCTCTACTCCAGCCCTTCCTGTCGGGCTGTTAATGTTGTATTTTCTTACCTTAGTTGTGTCCCTGGCCTTCTTTAACAGCAAGCTGCATTCAAGACTTCCCACACATTCACTTTTTTGCTAATTCTGATCTTCCTCATGCTGGCGGCTGCTCATCTGCACTGTAGAGTGAGGCACCAGGAAGCTCACAGGCAGCTCTGTGTGCATGGAAGGGGTTTATCCACCCGGGTTTGGGAAGAGCAGGCAGCCAGCTGATCTTTCCACCAGGAGACCATGGCAGCACCTACAGATCTTTACCCTGGGGCCATGCAGTTTCTTCAGTTTAAAACAAAATCTCCAATCTTTCCCGACCCTGTGGTGAGACCCTACCATGCATGCCTTCCTGCGTCCAGGGCACGGGGCTGAGGCAGGGTGAGGGCTCCACTGCTGAGCAGGCAGGCCACCACTCCAGGAAAGGGACGAAGGGTGATGAGCTCTACCAAAGCCCCAAGGGATTTCAAATTCCTCCAAGTGAAAAGCTCAAGCAGAGCAACAGCTTTTTAATTTTACCATTTCCTACAGCAATGTTTATAAGTGAAGATGGGGAGAGGGAGCAAGAGCCCGAGTGCTCCCACTCTTCCCCTTTCCATTAGGAACTCAGACATGATGCTCCCTTGTTTCTGCCCTTCTAGGGCCGGTCTCATAAACCCACTATCATCACCATCTCAAGAATGAGCTATGTTTTCTACTTGTTATGAGCTTCCTAACAGAGGACACAAAAAAGATGCTGTTGTTTGTGGCCTACAGAGAAAGCATTACTGAATTCTTGACCAGGCCCTTCCATGACCTTGAGGAGAAACCGGACAGGGAAAACAGGAAAGAGACGCTGGGGTGATCCCAGGGTCCATTCCACCCGGGCAGGGTCCCAAACAGCCCTCTCGGGCTGCCCACTTCTTCAGAACGTTGTCCCCATCACGAGGACAGCACAGAGCTGCCAGGCGCAAGAAAGGCGCGATTCACCCACAGTACCAAGCAGCAGCCACAGGCAGCAGCACCAGCGCCGCATTCCCATGGCTGAAAACGGAGGCTCTGCTCTCAGTCCCGCTTTTTTTAGATTCTACACTTGGGAGCACAAAAGGCCTTTAAATATTCATGGCAACTTCTGTGCTTTGATTACAGGTTACCTTGCTGTGTAAGACAGGCCTGAAACATATTTATTAAATATTATAAGCTTAAATGCCTACTATAATTACCAGAAAGGGAGTATTCTACACAGTTTGGAAACTATTAAAACTTGAAGTCAGAGGCCCTTAAGATGAATGCATTTACCCATTTTGTCCCATAGCTGTGTATATTTAAATTGCAGAGCTGAATTTTAAAGTCTTGTTAAAGTAAAAATTACAATTTTAAACTTTATTCCAAATTGATCCAATGTGTATAGAAAATATAATTCTTTTAGGTACCCAAGGATTTATGAAATGCATTCCTTATTTATGAAACAAACCATAAGTATCCTCTACTGAGCCACTTGCCCAATTGAAGTAAGCGTAGCATTTCATACACTGAGAGCTGCTTACCAGGTTTTTGAAAAGTGCTGTCAACTCCTTTGTAAACACGGAGAACTTCAGGAACGCACTTCCTAAATCTGGGTCATCTCTGCATACACAGTTGCCGCCGAACTTCTCCAGAGCCTGGGTGTACTGCTCTTCATTTTCCACGTGAGCTGCAACAGAACAAGGGAGGTGCTGTGAGTCTCAAGTATGCCATCCTCATTCCCCACCAGGTTCCTCTCAGTTGTGAATAACACTGAACACATCAGCAGAAGAAAAATCTGAGAAAAGTCATGTTGCACAGGAACAGAAATAGCTTCGTTACCCCGACAATCCGTGGGGCCAGCAACAGATCCCCAAGAATAAGCGTGGTGTGCAAAAGGGGAAGCCCTTGCCCATGTCCAGTGGTCCTCAGATGAGTCGGCCAAGGACACACAACATTTCCACCCCTCCAAGGATTCTTCCTTCACCAAAATGATGGCAGAAGTCACCAGACTGAGCCCCCTCCCAGAAACTCAGCCAGATGCCCCATCCCTCTCAAGCCTGAAGCCCAGGACTCTAATTCAGAGCCACACACCACAGCTCCTTCTCCTGTTAACATGGGAACAGCAGTGGTCTTCGCAGCTCCAGTGTCTCTGCTTGGGATGCATCCTCTGCCCAGGGGCCCTTCCCTCCCGAACTCTTCTTCATCCCACAGGCACATGCTTCCTCCAGGAAGCCTTCCATGACTCTGTCCTACACCCTGGGTATTTCATTGGCACCTCTCCTATCCCTGCACTTAGCAAGTTATATTGAAATGGTCTGGTAAATGTGTTCTCTATACACTGGACATGCTTACAGTTTACAGACTAAGTTGTATTCATCCTTGACCAAGTCATGTGCCTGAAATATTAGACAATAAAAAGCAAACCAGGTGCTATGTCTGATGGCATTTTACTATCATTAGGGCTCAAAGTAGCACCTGAAAGAGTGGAAATCTGGACTCTGGGTCTCTAGCACAGTTATTCTCAATCCCTGCTGGACACCAAAATCATGCATGGATTTTCACCGAACTCTAGACACCACTGTCCCATTTCGGACCTCTGATTCAGAACCATGAGTAGAAATGGGGAAGGGGACACAGGTGATTCTGGTAAGTGAATGTGTTCAAATAGAATTCCCTCACTACAAGGTCAGGCACTTTCAAATGAAACCAGTCAGTCTGTAATAAAACAACTTCTATCTGCATGGCTACCTAATTTCTATGTTTTCATCAGTTCAATTGGAAATATAACACAACTATTTACAGGCACAACAGGGCAGGCAGACCCGTGGTGTGAACGTGGACGTAAACTCCACCAGAGACAGCCTTAGTACTGCAGCTCCTTCACCAAGGGACGTATCTGGAAAGTCCCACTATAGCTCCCCAATTCCTTCTCGGGGAAATTAGACCACTGTCAGCTAACGCCAATGCCCAGGCTAGGCCTGACAATGAGGGCAAAGGAGGGAACATTTGTTTCTGCAGGACAGTCCTAGACCCTGAGCCAATCCTTATGGCCCATGAATGGTCTGCTCACCCATCCTACTGGGGCAGCACAGTGTTCTTGACCTCCAGTGGCATTTGGGGGACTCCAGCAGACACTAGAGAAAACTCATTTCATTGTTTGAGTCCTTTCCTTTTTTTTTTTTTTTTTTTTGTAACGTTCTTGAAAATAGCCTAAGAGTTCTAGATAAATGAATTTCTGAGACCAGATTTAGCAAACAAATTCAGACAGAAACATACATGTGCACACACTCACACCCGCAAACACACACAGCTCCTCAGGAGCCCTCAGAAGATCTGGGTTCCAGTCCTATGTCCGCCAGTAAACATTTGTATGACCTTGGTAAGTCACAGTGATGATGGGCCGGTAGCATCAACTATATAAAGGATAAAGACCTGCTGGGAGATGCTCTCAAGGTCAGAGGAAGAATGAAAGAATTAGGTAAAGACATTCAGTTTACCACATGGGAGCATAACCAATAATACCAACAACAGTGACAGCAGCAACAGGTGTCCCTTATTCAAAGCACAAACTTTACATATATTTTTTCTAAACCTCATAAGACATGTATTATTTCTCATACCACAATTAGAAAATTAGGGTTCAAAGAGATCAAATAATTCATCCGAGGAAACACAGCTAGAAAGTGGCAGAGCTGGGATTCAAACCCAAATCTTCTAATTCCACTCTCCTACTCCACTACACTGATATTTGTTTCGTCGTTAAAAAGTTTACCTTGTCGAATGAAAGTATGTAATTTTTAGATTTTTAAAATTCAGTTTCACAGATAGAGCACTAATTCCTTCTGTTCTACTCGATCATTCTAGAGCATGTGGTTAACAGTGAAGGGCATGTCCTTTCAAACCACACACTATTTTTAAACTATATCAAATTAGTGGTCAAGACATGGGCAGTTTCAGTGGGTTCAGGAAGGGAGCTGGCGGCCACAGGCAGGTCTGTCACTGCCAACTGTCTGTCCACTGGATGACAGAAACAGGAATGCAACCCCCCTGCCTCGCCCCCGCCGCCCCGCTCCCCGCTCCTGCTTCCTCCCTCGCTCGCTGCTGTCTGAGCCATGGGTCTTCCAAATGATACCAACAGAGGCGAGCTGGACCACGGTCTCCTCCTTTATGGTGCTGGGTGATGAGTGCGAAGCCCAGCAGGAGAGAAGCTGAAGACTATGTAGCCTCGTGGTGCCTTCAAACCAAGAGGAGGACTGGGCCCTCAGCGCTGCTCTAAGTGCACACCCAAAGGGAACGGACTTTGCATGTAGTTAATGCCTACTAAGTAGCTTGTAAGTCTTTTGTTCAATTTAACCTGACAACACTAAAAGTTGGCTATCATTATCCCTATTTTCTTGTAAATCAAGTGCAGGTCAGAGAGTCATGTGACCTGCCCCAGACCAGAGTTGGTAGGAGGGTCAGTGCGCTTTGTACACCACGCAGGCTGCCTCCAGCTCTTGATAGGAGAAAGGAGCCAACCTTCTCACTAGTAGTAGCATTCATGTTCCAGTACCAAGAAATATGAAAATACTCCTTATCATCCCTCCTTCTGGGCTCCCCAACTGACTACCTGGTGTAGGTTTTTTTTCTTTTTTAAAAAAATTATTGGCCAGACACAGTAGCTCACGCCTGTGATCCCAGCACTTTAAGGCCGAGACAGGTGGATCACCTGAGGTCAGGAGTTTGAGACCAGCCTGGCCAACATGGTGAAACCCTGTCTCTACTAAAAATACAAAAATTAGCTGGGCGTGGTGGCAGGCACCTGCATTCCTAGCTACTCGGGAGGCTGAAGCAGGAGAATCACTCGAACCTGGAAGGTGGAGGTTGCAGTGAGCTGAGACCACACCGCTGTGCTCCAGCCTCAGCAACAAAGCAAGATTCCATCTCAAAAACAAGCAAACAAAAAAAGAACCAAAAAAACCTCTTGTATTTATACAAGTGTATGTATAAATACATCTTCCAAATGACGCGCTGATCCCCAGCAACCCCAAGGTGAGCCATTCGTTCTTTGGCTCGTCATCACCACCATCATCTTGCAGATTTACATTTACAGTGCTTTCATCCACCGCAGTCGGCACTATCTTCTGATGCTCACACTGCATCAGTTCAGGTCAGTGGGAATCTTTTTGCACAGATGGATTTTTCATCTTGCCAGTGAACTTGGAGCTTTTTGCTGAAGCCCATAAGCCTGTGTCTTCCTCTAACCCTAGCATGGTACCCACCAGAGAATAGCCATCCCTCCATGAATAACATGACACTGACTGACCTACTGCTCCAGATCACCCCAAGGGGAAGGTTTTCCTACTAGGGAACAGAAAATCATTGAGTGCCTTTATTATTCTTTTGCCAAAAACAACCTTAAAATAGAAACCTAAAATAAATAGCTTGGGAATAAAGTTTCCGGAAAGATTCCAAACTGGGTCTATCAACTTTTATTTACAGAATTGTGAAAGCTATTCTTCTACAGAGAGCTCATACTCTCACCTCCCCCTTGTTCAAATGTATTTTAAACTCTAATTCTCATTAATGATCCAGTTCCAAGAATCACTAATCTGGGATAGCCTTTGGAAAATGAGAATCTGGGTCACAAAGACCATGCTAGGACAAGACTTTATTTCTTCTCAATTCTAAGTCATCATCCATTTATCTCCCACACCTCACTGCACAAAACCCACCAATCCCTGCAAAAGGATGAACTGAGAGACTCCTGCAGAGAAACTGATCTTGAAGCCAGCAAGTGTGTATATACTGGATTTAGAGGCAATGACTAGGTTTTGCTGTGTGCTTTTTTGTTTACTGGATTCTGTTTTTTAAAAAACTGGTATCAAGGTCCAGCGCAAATGGTTTAAACAAAAATTGCTGGATCCGAAAAGGACAAAGAATGGCTCCTTTGCTCCTCCTCTATGGGCCACATATGCAGATATGCTCTTAACAGGTCAGTGTGGCCCACAGCACAGAGAGGAAGCAAGCCACCAGCACAGCACTGCCATAGGATGAGTATCCCACAGCCAACTCACCTTCAAGAACCACCTCCTCTTTCATCTCAAACATGTCACTCACTATTTCCAGTCCTGCAACAGGGATGTGACAGCATGCTGGGGTGAGATACAAGGACACATACGCTCATGGCTGGGATGAATGCCTGGGGAAAGATACGTCAGTCCAAGCACTGATCACTTACAATGCATCAGGCAATAGGTACTAAGCGGATTCAGATGGCAAGAAGGAGACATGGAACTGGGGCTCCAAGGACAGGTGAGACTTGTCAAGCAGAGCAGGTAACAGATATGGAAAGGCATTAGCCCCAGGGTAACAGCAGGGAGTCCTTAGTGTTTGCACTGTTAAAACTTTGTTACTGTTTTTTTTAAATTATACTTGTACCCCATAACTTTGTTTTTTTTTAAAAGCCCCTCCCTGCATCCAGCTCTCAGCTCTCAAAATGGCCACAGGGCAACACAAGTCTCATTGTCCCCACCTCCTCAGGTCTCCACACTCACTGCTGAGTCCTTTCATTCCACAGATCTTGAAAGGTGACCTAGTCCAAACATGGAAACCAAAGCCCAGAGAGGGTGATGACTTGCGCAAGGTCACACAGCGAGTTTGCAGTAGAGCTGGAAAAAGAACTCGGGTTTCCTGACTCACAGTCCAAAGCTCTTCCTCCCACAGCAAAAACCGTTTCTTCATTTGGTCATGACATTGTCCCTATCTTCAGCTCTTAGTCGAGCTAAGAGCTGAAGACAGTGACAATGTACAACCTTCCTGTCAAGTACTGCTAACCCGAACACCAAGTGTTGTAACCAGCATAACAGAAAGAAGAGGGGGCACACGGCCTCATGACTGCCGAGCCGCAGCCTCCATGCTGATCCAACGAAGACCCTCCAAACCCCTGCTCCAGGCCAGACCACAGGCCTGGGAGTCGAGCAGAGGACAAATCACCTGCTGACACCCCACACTCCAAACTTCCATGCAGACAGCTCCAGGGAAGGGGGTGTTTAAGGAGAGATGTCTGCTCTCCACAGTAGCAGCTTAGTGGAGACACTCCTTAGACGGACGACACAATGTGTGTCACGACATGAATGTTGTGATGTGCACAACTCTATAGAGCGGAGACCATTTCCTCTGGCTGTCGGCTGTACATGCCACCTGTTTCAGACCTCACTTGTGGTGCACGATCTCATGGGAATGCAATTTCTGAAAATCAAAGATAATCCCCATCTCTTAACAGGGTCTCTACCTACCTTAACAGGGTCTCTCACATCTCATGAGAGAGAACCATTTTCAGAACTTTATTTCTAGAATCACCCCAACTAAATGGCTGAAAACATATTTTCATTCCCAATTTTCTAATGTGTATCAAAAGTCTTCAAAACATTCTTCTGGATAATCTCACTTCCAGAAATCTATCCTAAGGAAATAATCAAGGTGATCAGAGATGTGTGTATAGAACAATTTATGAAGAGTGAAAACTTAAAATGTGCTAAGCTCCAACAATATGAAAATGGTTAAATTAATAGTGTTTCTACAAAATGGAATATTATGTCGGCTTTTTAAAATCATGATATAGGAATACGGCAGGAGCAGAATGCCAAGTTTAAAAAAGGCAGGACACAAAATTTAGTCTCAATTTTGCAAAAAGTAAAATGTAGAGAAGAGGTTGAAAAGACAATAAATCAAAATGCTAACTGTGGTAGGAAAGACTGAGCACGTGCTAGCACTCAATAAACTGTTATATGCAAGACCATTATATCTAGGTCCCAGACCAAGTGCTTTCTAGATGCTACTCTATCCTCCTTTGAGTGGACAAGGAAACAGACTGTGGGAGTGTGAACCAGCCCAGGTTCATGCAACTTCTAAGAGGCAGAGCTGCGTTCGAAGTCTGGGGTGGGCCTCGGATCCAGCGCTCACCTGAGCCTCTCTGCTGGTTATAAAGATACTGAAATCCTGCCAGGGTCAAGACTTGATTGGTTTAATGCTTTACTGAGCTTTCTAAATTTTCTAAATTAAGCTTATCTTATCTTTATAACAATGTAAAGAATAAATAAAAATTTAAAAAGAAATAGAAGCATCAGCTCTATTGGCTGGGTTGTTTTAGTGCTCTGTGCCTGCGCCTATTAAGATCATCATGCCAAGGATGGTGGCTCACACATGTAATCCCAGCACTTTGGGGGCCAAGGTGGGCAGATCTCTTGAGGTCAGGAGTTCAAGACCAGCTTGGCCAACATGGCAAAACCCAGTCTTTACTAAAAATACAAAAATCAGCCAGGAGTGATGGCGGCAGGTGCCTGTAATCCCAGCTCCTCAGGAGGCTGAGGAACGAGAATCACTTCAGCCCAGGAGGTGGAGGTTGCAGTGAGCCAGTATCGTGCCACTGTACTCCAGCCTGGGCAACAGAGCGAGACTCTATCTCAAAAGAAAAAAAAAAAGATGAGAATCTGTCTTTCTCTCCCAAAGCTTTCCCTGGACAAGGTGACGTGAGGGAGACAGCCCTTGGAACTGAGTACACATGCATCATCTTCAACCAGACAGAAGTAGCCATAACCAGAAGGGACTGAACAAGAATGTCCACCTTGTTCATAACCCCTTCGAGCTCCCACACAGGCTGAGCATCCAGAAGGATACCTCTCACTGGCTTTTTCCTGCCACTTCCTCCACCTTCTCCCACTTTCAGAACCCATTTCCATCATCTTTCCTAGGAAGTCCCCTTGGAATGTGATTCCTCGAGAAGCAGCCAGTCTTTGCAGATGGTAGCCCAGGATGTATCTAGTCTGGTTGTGCTTGGCACAGGCAGCTAGCAATGGAGTTCATTAATAAGGCCAAGGTGTGGGCTATTAAAATACAAAACCTGTTGCCTACGATCACCGCACCCTCTTTGATCCTGCCTTATATTAATGATCCCATCCTTCCAACGACAGTTCAAAGTCTGTGTGAATAACTAAACAGCACCCCAATTACCTCCCTGTGAAGCTCCTACTGCTTGCAGGAGTACACTTGGAAGGCAGGTGAGGGGGTGAAAGAGTAGAGATTGGGCTACTGTATAATGTTTTTTATGCTGATGCTTTCTGTCCCTTTAGGCTTTAGAGTACATAATATACTTTAGAGTACATTTACTTTTATTCATTCATTGTGCTTCCATTATGGGTCAAGAATATTTCTGGTTACTAAGGAATAAAATCCAATCACACTGAAAGTCTATTATGCAGCAAGGACTAAGGAAGACAAAGATTCATCAAACAGAGCCCCTGCCCTCAAGAAGCAAGCACTCAATAAGTGACAAAGACTCAGCCAATCAGTTCAATGCAGGAACAGGAACACAAGAAACAGAATGAGCTCTGGGGAATTCAATGTGCTAGGTGTGACCAGAGCACGGGGAGGGGCTGGAGGGTCAGGCAAGGGCCAAAGATGAGGAACATTATTCCAGATAATGGAGAGGGACCAAAAGGCTTCTAAGACATCTGCATTCAAGAAAGATAAAAAAACCTTGATATCTGCCAACACACAACTTAGCAAGACAAAAATAAACATGCAAAAACAATCCACTGTGATGTAAATTACACGAGCTGGACACACAGCACTCTATGAGAACAGGAGTACATTTTCTGGGGACTGGTAACAGAAAAGGCTTCTTGGAGCAGATGATGTTTAAAGGAATTTCCTCACTGAGAATGTAGTATGGCATGAGATTAAAATCAAACTACTAGCTGTTTGACTCACCCTAAACTCTCCTTAACCAGAGAGCTGCTTCCATCCTAGGGCTGCTCTAAGACCAAATGAGGGAAGGAAACGGGTTGGAGGTGGTGGGTTCTTCAGAACTGGCAGGGCTCTCCTTTAGTCTGGAGATGGGCTACCCCAAGGTGTCTGGGGTTCAAAGCCAAGAGGTGAATTCAATATTTGTTGAATGTGGAGTAGATGCTATTAGAAATTTTACTCCCAATTGTACTGACACCTTTTAATGGAGAAAGAGTTCATGTTGGCAAAGCAATCTGATTAGCTACATTACAGAATGTGCATTTTGCCAGGGTAAGCAGATTTCAGCCCTACTTTTTTGCCTTCAAACCCCATGACTTAGGTACTCACCACAGTGATGACTTAAGAACACACCCCTGTCTCCACCCACCTCCATCGAGGGCACAGCTCCTAGGAAGGAAGCTGCCTCATGGTTCCATGAGATCCCAGGGCTTCACCTTCAGGGACAAGCAGCCCTTGGAAAGGTGCATGGTCTCTCAAGCCTCATAAAGTAGCTACCATGAAAACTGTAGAGATGACATAACATATAAAAATAATCTTTCATCCTTACAACTCTGCAGGATTTTACAGATGAGGAAATAGATGAAGTCATCATGTTGATTTGGTAGAATATTTAAGCTTAAGGTCTGAGCTTTTTCGCTTGGTGTGCTGGGTTTGTGGACAGGCTCATGGGGTGGGAGGAGGGGGGAGGGCACGTATGTGTATCCCAAACATGTATGCAAAATTATGTAAAGGTGCCTTTTCCTGGAAGGATCATCCAAAACATCCTTCAGATTTTTACTGATATCTATGATAACCAAAAGATTAAAGAATCACTGATCAAACCACAGCCCCATG
Organism: Saguinus oedipus; assembly: GCA_031835075.1. NCBI lineage: Eukaryota > Metazoa > Chordata > Mammalia > Primates > Cebidae > Saguinus > Saguinus oedipus. The sequence goes on from CM063183.1 coordinate 107,413,312, forward strand.
TGTTACAGATGGGTGTGGAAAACATGTTGGCCCATAGACTGGCTGACTATAAACACAGGCCAAATTAAATAGCAGATACTTCTGAACTGAAGTATGATTCATGCCAACACTTGGATGTTAGGTCACAGACCTCTGTGTTCATTCAGAGGCACCCTCCTTCCATGACTAATGCCGTGGTCACTGCAGACAGGATTCCACAAGTCACCAACTAAATTACAATCATTTTTAGCCAGCAGCGGGAGAGAGCTGGACTCCAGAGCCTCACAATTGGAAGACATCTCCAGGGCCTTCGAGCCCATGTCCTCACCTCCCTCTACAACTTCCTCAGAGACAGGGGCTGTCCATCCATTAGAGGAACCTCCTAGCCACCAGCTCACCGCTCAGGCTGCTCACCAGTTACCATCTCCCTCATATCTGAGTCAAGGCATGCTCTTGTGAAAGCCTCCTCTAGAGAAAAGCAAATACTATGTCTACCTTCCTCAGCCCAGAGAAAGCCCTTCATATATATCCTCACTGGCCTCTTCTGAAACTAAGAGCCCCTCATCCTTCAGACACCCTCCTACAGGGAGGTTTCTCCATCCCTGAGATTTTGAGGTTCTTCTTAAAATGCTGCTCTTGCAACTCAATAATGAAACAACCACCTCCTTTATAAGCACCAAAGACTTCAGAGGTTACCTATGGCCAGCCTTCGGAGCATGTGCCATGTACTGCCTCACACTGATCTTGTAATCAACCAAAACCACCTGGAATTTTTCAGGACTACGATGGCAGTCAGGTGGCACATAGGGTGCTCCCCATGTTGCCGCTTGCTTTCTCCACTGTGTGCCCCCAGCAACTTTCTGCCTCAGCACCAGGCAGTGTGCTGCAGCAGTCAGAAGCAGAGATGGGGATGCTCACTTGCTTTTGAACCTGAGCTCCTCCAACTGCTGGCTAGATGACCCTGGCAAATCACTACTCAGTGCCTCCATAAGCTCATCTGTCAATAGACAGGACCTAACTCAGAATGCTGTAAGAATGGAATTCACATAAAGTTTTTATTTAGTTTTATAAAATAAATATTCTAAGAAATACTTCAAGAGTATAAATTGTCACTATGTATCTTCCTTCAAGTTTGTGAATGTCAATAAAAATATACCTTATCATTTATCATTTATTCCTTTTTAATCACACACAGTGTATATATATATTTTGTATCCTGAATTTTATTGCTGAAGAGTTCCTCATAAGCATTTTACTTCCTGTTGCTATATAAACATATTCTAGCAAACAGCTAAATCCTAATTCAGTTATATATAGGAGGCATCCAATTTCTCACTCTGATAAGCAGTGCAACAGCTCATGAACACCTTTGTGCATGGATCTCCTTCCAGAAAAAGATTTTTGTTTTTCTTGATGTGTACCACCAAACTGCTTTCCAATAACTCTGTGTGCATGTTTTCAGTGCCACAGCAATGAAGCATAGTACTACAGTCACTGTAAGCTTGCCGAACAGTAAGCATTTTTCTGATTTTGTTACGTTCTCCTGTAGTATCTTTTATTTTTTTAAATATTTGTCTTCTTTTTCAAAAAACAATTCCTTTTTCTTTTTTGTGTTTTGGAGACAGGGTCTCACCCCTGTCACCCAGGATGGAGTGCAGTGGTGTAATTTCAGCTCACTGCAGCCTCAACCTCCCAGGTTCAAGTGATCTTCCTGCCTCAGCCTCCCAAGTAACTGGGACCACAAATTATACACCATCATGCCCAGCTAATTTTTGTATTTTTTGCAGAGACAGGGTTTCACTATGTTGCCTAGGCTAGTCCTGAACTCAAAGCTCAAGTGATCTATCTGCAAAGTGCTAGGATTACAAGTGTGAGACACTGCACCCGGCCAGTATCTTCTGAATGCACAGTGAAACTTCATTTCCTCAACTATTATGTATATTTGTTCTGAACTGCCCTGTTCTATTGATAATATCTATAATAGATATTCTGTTCTATTGATAATATCTATAATGTCATAGATATTACTATATATATAGATAATATCTATAATATTATAGATATAGAACTGCCCTGTTCTATTGATAATATCTATAATAGAAACAGTTCTCTGTATGAATCTGAAGTGCACTTTAACAGTGTATTCTAATTAACACTGAAACAACAGGCAGGAACACACATGTAAAGTTGTTTGATTTTCATTTTCTTTCGTAGGTGGGAGATGGTAAGGATTTGAGGGAAAAAAATCAGCATTTCTGTCTTTGTACATTCAAGAATGTGATAATTTTCTAGGATATTCTGATTGAGGGTAGGAATATCATTCCCAATAAGAATGTTCCAACAAGTCCCTACAGCAGAGTAATTCTAGAGAAGTGAAAATGAAAATCTTTTGTTGCTCCATTCCTAACAGAGATGAACTTTTCCACCCACTGATGTGTCAAACAGCTGAAAAATGTTAGCTTCAACTTCCTGGGGTGTGGAGGGAACACCTTTGGGCTGAGCCACAGCTTGGGAAATTTTAGACAAGAGTTTTAAAGTAAATATGAACTTTTTTCTTTTCTTTTTCTGAGATGGAGTTTCACTCTTGTTGCACAGGCTGCAGTGCAATGGTGTGATCTCGGCTCACTGGAACCTCTGCCCGCCAGGTTCAAATGATTCTCCTACCTCAGTCTCCAGAGTACCTAGGATTACAGGTATGTGCCACCATGCCCAGCTAATTTTTGTATTTTTAGTAGAGACAAGGTTTCATGTTGGCCAGGCTGGTCTTGAACTCCTGACCTGAGGTGATCCTCCTACCTTGGCCTCCCAAAGTGCTGGGATTACATGCGTGAGCCACAGTACCCAGCCTGAATTTTTTTTTAAGAGGTCAGATAGCAGTCCATCACTGAGTGGCAAACAGTTTCTCACAAGTCATTATGACAACTTCTTTTGCAAACCTGTGCTAAGACTTTCCAGAAAATACAGTTGCCATCGTTTTGAAGACTGTGAGCAAACATAACACACTGGCTATTGTGCAAGACGACTATTGTTTTGTATACATGTGGATGACCTTTTTGCCCAGTCCAATGTTTAAACTGGGGACGGGGGGTTTCAAGGGTAGGATTCTCAAAGTCCAGGGCCATCACCCGGGAGTTTTTTCAATTAGCAAATACTGACTCCATCCCAGATCTGCTGAAGCAGAAACTCTGGGAGTAGGGTCCAGCAATCCCTGTTTTAACAAGACCCCTGGGGGATTCTGATATACTCTCAAGTTTATAATCACTGCTCTAATGGAGGGATTGGTAAACTTTTTTCTAGAAAGTCAGAGAGTATTTAAGCAGGGCATTAATCCCATCATGAGGTCCCTACTCTCATGACCTCATCTAAACCTAATTACTTCCCAAAGGCCCCATCTCCAAACACCATTACATTGAAGGTTGTTGAGGCCATACTGAGGTTACTGTGTAGGTAACTATGGTAAAAACCATTCTTAGCTTTCAGGCTGTGAAAACACAGGTGTCTGGCCATAGTTTGCCAACCTCCATTTTAAGGAATCTTAAATCTTCCTTCTACATAAATCCATATAAATCCTCACAGAAGAGAATACAGGGCCTGTCATAACACACACCGCTTGTATCTAAAATTTTAAGTTCACCTCTCCTACACTAAGAGGACAGTCTAAGAACATACAGTAGAGACCTGATAATGTATCAACACTCAGTATTTATTGGGCACCTATTATCTGCCCATGCCCATGGGCAGCCACTGCAAGGAACACTCAGGAGGTATATCACAACTGTTACTCTTACCATGGGTACGTCCAGAACCATGCATGGCATTTTTCATGTTATCTCATTTAATCTTCACTAGCAATCTTAGGACCTATTAAACTCCCATTTTACACATGAGGAAATAGAGGCTCATAAAGGTAAAATAATTGTCCTAATGTCACAGGCTTTTTCAGTGGCACTGCCAGCTTTTAATCAAGGCTTCTTGGATTCTCTATGTCTTCTTTATCCTAAACGACACTGTCCCCCAGCATTGGTCTTTCACCTCAAGGGCTTGTAATTTACTGAGTAAAGGTCAACAGATACACAAGATCTAGAGAACAATCAGGAGCAATATTTGAAGTGTTAACAGTCCCTGCACGCTAGGCATCCTTTCATTTTTAGCTGAACAAAAAAGTGGAAATGGATTCAATCTCAGAATCATAAGAATTCAGGAGAGGTGTGGTAGACAGAGTAATGGCTTCTCCACCACCAGATGCCCACATCCTAATCCCTGGAACTTGTAAGTATGTTATGCTACTTGGCAAAGAGGAATTGAAATTGTGGATGGAATAGTTGCTCATCAGCTGAACTTGAGATGGGGAGATTATCTGAATTATCTGGGTGAGGCCAATGTCATCATAAGGGTCCTTACATGTAGTAGAGGAAGGCAGAAGAGTCAGCGTTTGCTATGGGGTTGAATTGCATCCCTTCCCCCAAATTAATATATGAAAGCCCTAACCTCCAAGATGATGGTATTTGGAGATGGGGCCACTGGGAAGCATAATAATTAGGTTTAGATGAGGTCAAGAGGGTGAGGTCCTCCTGATGTCATTAGGGTCCTCATAAGAGAAGAAAGCAGACAGGTTGCTTTCTCTCACTGGTATGTGAGGACACAGGAAGAAGGGAGCAGTCTGCAAGCCAGGAAGAAGAGAGCCCTCACCAGAACCCAACCACACTGGCACCGTCATTTTAGACTTCCCAGCCCACAGGCCTGTGAGAAAATAAATTTTGTTGTTTAACCCACCAGTCTACGGTATTTTGTTATGGCAGCCCAAAGCATCAGAGCAATGCAGTGTGAGAAAGACACCACCAGCCAAGGCCAGCTTTGAAGACGGAAGGGAGCCATGAGCTAAGGAATGCAGGCAGCCTCTAAGAGCTGGCAAAGGAAACTGATTTCCCCTAAAGCCTCAGGGACAGAGCCCTGTTGACACTTTCATTTTAGCCCAGTGAGACCCATGTTGGGTTTCCCACCTGCAGCACTGAAAGATAACTTTGTATCATTTTAAGCCAACTCATTTTGCGGTAATTTGTTACAACAGTGATAAGAAACTATTACAGGGAGGCTGAGGATGGTGGATCACTTGAGGTCAGAAGTTTGAGACTGGCCTGGCCAACATGGTGAAACCCCATCTCCGCTAAAAATACAAAAATTAGCTGGGTGTGGTGGTTGGATGCCTGTAATTCCAGCTACTCAGGAGGCTGAGGAGGAGAATCACTTCAACCTAAGAGGCTGCAGTGAGCCAATATCACACCATTGCATTCCAGCCTGGGCAACAAGAGCGAAGCTTCATCTCAAAAAAAAAAAAAAAATCTATTAAAGGAGAGTCAGAGAGGGCTATGCTGAAGTTCAAAGAGGGCTAAGTCTTGATGAAATGGGTAGGGAAGCAAGGGAGGGCACCCCCACCAGGTGACTGGGATGGGGGAGCCCATTTACAGCCTGGGTGGTGCTGTGTGAAGTACAGCTGGCACACAGGAAGCATCGACAGGTGAACGGCCTGCAGTGAGGGACACTGGGGCAGAGTTGGGCTCAAATGGGGCCAATCTGTGACAAATCAGGAAAGGAGGCAGGAAATCCTGGTCCCAAAGAAGAAATACGAGACAAGAAAAGGAATATGGCAGTATGAGTCATATACATTAATTTATTCTCACCGTTCTTTCAATCATACATAAAATGAGTGTTCTTCCTATACTGGAATTGCCTTGGGTCCTCATTCTCATGATCAAAATACTATGGGGACTTCTCCTTTGGAACTGGCTGCCTTCAGAATCCATAACCGTGTGGTTATAGTGCACCTAAGCCACCTGCGGTTGCCAGCATTCAGTCCCTTCTTGAATATGCCTGACTTATTTCTGACATCTAGTTCTAAAAAAATTTAATCTACCCTTAGACTTCTCTACTAAATATATGCAAAAGAATGTGCTACTAAAAGCAGTTCTAAAGAGTTCCAAAGACACTGTGAACGATGTCAGCAACATGACAGGAGAATGCCTCATGTTTCCTCAGGTGACTTCTTTGCAGTAGATAACACCTGTTCCAAAATAAATATTTCAGGATCAGGCTCTGGTTTTAGGACTTAGGACTTTTCAGGACTCAGACTCATGACCTTAGAATAACTCAAACTTGGCATGACATAATAGATGGCTAAAGAATGACAAAAATAGGAGGCCCCCTCCAAGGTCACACGACAGGCAGCCTGCTGTTATGTCAGGGGCCCAGGAAACGACATGAGCCCAGGGAGCTGAGTTAAAATCCCACCTTGTCACTGAAGAGCTTTGTGACTTTGAACAAACTTCTCAACTTCCTTGGACCTCAGTTTCCTTTCATGAAGTGGCAAATGCTATTTTAAGCAAACAGGAGAGCATGAGCAGAGGGAAGAAGGCACAAAACATGGCTCACTAGGGGAAACTGCAAGTTATTTCAAAGAAGGGTACAGAGGAGTCCAGATAGGGAGGGTCGGGACAGGTGGCCTGAGTCGAGGTGACACACAGGAGCTTGGAACTTGTCTGGTGTTCTGTAGCATGTACTCACCTGAGGCTCATGGTGGGATGATCAGGGAAGGCAGTGACAGTTTCATAGACAAATGAACTGGAAAGGGTTAGGACCGATAACCACTCACCATCCATATTACTAGCACATTAACATCTTTGGATGGTTCTGTAGTAAGAGAACCATCTTTATCCCAATTGCCCTAAAATCCTAAAGCCCACCAAGGCCTTCCTCCTCTCTCACATGCTCTGGAACTCACTTCCACTAACTTCAAATAGGGTGATGAAAAATGCTATAGAGTTTTAGGCAGAGAAGTAACACCAGTGGGGCTGCATTTTAGGAAACGACGCTGGGGGGTGGGCAGAAATAGGAATGGGGTTTGTGGCACATGCTCAGCAATATAGGTCAGCAGGCAAATTAGACAGAAGTGCCACTAAATCCCTGCAGGCCAGCTTCCTGACACCGTCGCACTAGCACCTTCTCCCTTCAAACGCACATCTGTTTATAAGCTGCACACAAGTCCCTCCTCCAGACTAGCAGCAGCCACACAGCCAGTGTTCACACAAGAAGTAGAGTATTTCATTTTTATTTCTGATAAAAGAAGTCTTTTCAACATGACTATAAAATAATTTTTGAATCTGATATCCCTCAAATTATAAACTCAAAAGCCCAAGTGAACACAGTAAAAAATATCTTCCAAGATACTTTTTGAAATTCAGTGCTTGTCAATGAAACTGGGCGTACCATTTCTAGGTGACTTACAGAAGTCTTCAATATGTCATTCATGTGCCAGACACACTGAAGGCGTGGTGGCTTTGAGAAACAGAGCAGGCCACTCACTGCACACAACCCTGACACAACAGTAAGACCAGCAGGGTCCGAGCTCCGGCTGCACAGACATCTCCGGAACACCCTGAACTCTCTGATCGACAGGTTCCTCATTTGTATAAGGAGAATCACTTGTGGACAAGATTAGCACAAGATACATAAGGCTTCAAAAAGATAAAAACTATCATTATTGCTCCCTGCCCCACACATGCTCCAGGTAAAAAAGCTAGAGGCGGATGGCCACCTTCCATATCAGTTTTAGAAAAGGCCTGCCAATTTCCCCTGCTGTGATTCTGACTGCGGTTGGGGTGAATCTTGAGATCAATCTGGGGAGGCCTGACACTTCACAGTGATGACTCTTCTAACCCATGCACATCACATGTTTCTCATTTAGGTCTTATTTCATTTTGGTCAGCAGCATTTTGTAGTTGTTGATGTAGGATTCCTGGGCATCTTCTGTTAAATTTGTTCCTAAACACACTTGGCAATGTTCAACCGTAACATCATCCTGCACTTGGGATTTCCTATTAGATTCTTCACGATCGTGGCTCACACAGCTCTCATGGGGGTAGAGTCAAGAGCAGCAATTGGAGCTTGTGCCTGCCCTGTTGTAACTGAAAGGGAGGGTCAGCTGGAATGTGCACTTTCAGGCTCTTCCCCTTCCCTCCTGACACCACGACCACCTAAGGCACTCCCTGTCCTCCTGCTTCAATCACCCCTTTCACTAAAGAAAGATACCACAAGGGTGAGGGGAAACAGTATAGATGAAAGGACCTGACTACTTCTCTTGGGGCAGATCCCAGCTCCCGCCACCCCCCTGCTCGTCGCCCAGACTCTATCTGCACCTAAGCAGGGACAAGCTCTCCTGAGCAACCCATCAGCCCTGTTTCAGTCTCTTAGGGACTCCTCACAGTTCCTAGTACCCCACAGCTGCCACCTTCTTGTTGCTGAGTGAAATCATACAGTCACTTAATGAGTTTTAACAAATATTTTCTATCACTCACAGGATTTGTACAAGGGAAGATATGCCACAGGTGACCTACCTGTCATCTTTAAGCCAAAAGTTGCATGGGTTTAAAAATAAATGTATGTGTAAATCTAGATCAAATATTACATTATGTTTGTATATTTATTCATTTTATTCCTACCCTAGAAAAGGCAAGACTGGGTAAGAGAGAAATGGAAATGGCACTGTGACACAGTTAACGGCAAAAACCAAATGACTGAGGCAGGAATGAGTCCAGGTCCCCATCAGCCAGGCTGCCAAAGTGGGTACTTACAGGACCACGCTCCAGAAAACAGGAAGCTCAATGTGAGACAGACAGTGCAGTGGGCGATGGGGGATGAAATCCCACACCTGAATCAGATGACCCGCAAAACAAAACATACTTCTAAAAAATAAACATCCCAGGTCACCTCCGTGATCTGCATGCCCTGAAAAAGGAGTTTGGTTGGCTAATTTGTTAATGGCCATCACTATTATGGTACCAGGACTTTAAATGTAACGTTTTCCACACAGAAACCCCTATGGAAGAATGTATACTCACTCATCCCAGAGATGTTGATTGCTTTCACGGATTTCTTCATTTTGTAAAGAACCATCCGGTCCACATCCAAAGCCTAAAATGTAGAGAATACAGTCATTAAACCGTGTCTGTGCTGAGAGCACACTAGCAGCAAGCACCACATGGGTGCCACCCTGATGGCCCTGCTTGCCTCTGCCAGGTCCCTCAGTGACGGTTTCAGAGAGAAGCCCTCAGTGCGGTGTGGAAGACTGGTTTCCCAACAGCACTGAGCGAAAGCTTGTTGGCAATTAATGAAAAGCAACTCCTCCTCTTGGGCCTCATCCTCCTGCAGCATTTGAGCTGTCTCCTGCCCACAGCACCTGCTGGGCCTGAGCCCTCTGCAGTGAAGGGAGTTATCCCAGTGGAACTCTCAGTTCTCCCTGGTTACCAGCAAGGCTCCGAAATGTGCCTGCCCACCAGGGACTCCCACTGTGCCTGTGCCCCTTCCCCCTACAGAGCCCTGACAAGGGGGAGGCAAACCCATTCCAGATTCGAAAAAAACCCAAATATCATTAGCTTGTAAGCTGTGTTAGAAGATGGGTCCTAATACTTCCCAAGCCTCAGACTTCTTCTCCAGAAACCAGCAGGAATAATGCCCACTTTGCAGGGTTGAATAATTAGAGGCACTCACATATATAATATTCAGCATATATTTACAGACCAGCTACTACAAACGGCAGCTGTCTATGGCACTAACAATGCCCAGGACATAGGAGGTGCTCAAACAATATTTGTTCAATGACTAATCACACCTGGAGATTTAATTACATCTCAATTTTGATAAGAGATACAAAGGTAAAAAGATCCTTTTATTTTGAGAGGGGGTCTTGCTCTATCGCCCAGGCTGGAGTGCAATGGCACAATCTCGGCTCACTGCAGCCTCCATCTCTGCCAGGTCCCTCAGCACCTGTTTCCAGGAGATAAGCCCTCAGTGGTGTGGAAGACTGGTTTCCCAACGGCACTGAGCAGAAGACTCCTGGGTTCAAGTAATTCTCCTGCCTCAGCCTCCCAAGAAGCTGGGATTATAGGGGTGCGCCACCACACCTGGCTAATTTTTGCGTTTTTATTGACATGGGGTTTCACCATGTTTGCCAGGCTGGTCTCAAACTCCTGACCCCACGTGATTCACCTGTCTCAGCCTCCCAAGGCGCTGGGTAAAAAGTCCTTTTAGCCCACTTAAACAACATAGTAAAGCAAAGGGTGAGTTGTGACTGGAGGGAGAGAACATTTGTGAACTGGGTTAGTGAGGCCAAGCACAGGCTATCTTATAAAACCAAATGAAGCACCCAGCCCTACAGCTACTGACATATAATAACTACTGCTATTGAGTGTCCATTATTACCCCATAGTAAATTTAGATCATAAAAACCTGCAAGGACCTATCAGCTGAAACACAACACAGCTCCTCAGAGTAATGGATTCTGGACTTCCAGCCTTCCTGAAATCACCTCTCGAACCAGTTTTCAATAGCAGAATCATAAGCCCTAGTTCTAATGCCACAATTATTGGATGCTGAAAACAGACATGATTAGTGCTGGCAATTTTAAAGGGAAAAATGATCACAAGGCACCAGACATTTGACAGAGTGGCTGTAATACAAAGAGGAGTTATAATCATGTCCAAGCCCATGGAATCTACAAGAGTGAACCCTAACGTGCAGTACAGATATGGGTGACAGTGACGTGTCCTTGTCAGTTCACTGAGGTCACCAGCGTACCACTTGTGGTGTGGAATGTTAATAATGGAGAAGGCTGTGCATGTCAAGGGACAGGGGTATTTGGAAAAGTTTCTGTATTGCCCGTTGCATTTTCCTGTGAACCTGAAACTAAAAATGTCTATTTAAATAAAAAAGGCATTCTTTTCTGCCTTACTAAAGAGTAGACAGTCACTGATACAAGATCATCAAGATTTCTTATATGGAGTTAACTCGTGTTTTCCTAAGTGGTCATCTCTGATCCATTCCTACCTTCCTTCAAGATACAAAAGGGGATTTGGAAATAGTAAATAACTCAGAAAAATCACAATTGAATTCTCTTTCTCATGCAGTCTCATGACTTTTCTGCCCCAGTCTGCCAGCCACAGATGCGCGGGGTCCAGGCCGGGCTTAGGAACTGGTGTTTCTGGCATAGCGTGGATCAGAGAACACAATCTCTGAGACGGAGATTGTGCTCAGGGCTATGCCAGAAACACCAGTTCCTGAAGCTTAGACCACATGTCAGAGGGCACAACTCTCCCATCCCAGGTGAGGGGCCATTCTTGAAAAGCACATTTGATCTAGTACCACGCAGCCTAGCACTCCCACAGAATCTTGACCTGCCCAGGTTTTGCCACTGGCTACAGCAGGATCTGATCCACACTCATAATATTAACAAAAGCTGCTCCTCTTTCTAAGCCTCCCCACAGATACTGGAAGACACCAATGCCAGCCTGTTAGGCTCTCTGGAAGTATTAGAAGTCAGCCACCATTTCTACTAAGCACCTTCCATGGGCTAGGAAGTATAAAGGGAGAAAACACCTCACGAATACATAGAAAAAGGGGCAAGCCATGGTGGCTCATGCCTTTAATCCCAGCACTTTGAGAAGCTGAGGTAGGAGGCTCACTTGAGGTCAGGAGTTTGAGACCAGCCTAGCCAACATGGTGAAACCCCATCTCTACTAAAAATACAAAAATTAACCAGGCGTGGTGGTGGGTGCCTGTAATCCCAGCTACTCAGGAGGCTGAGGAAGAAGAATTGCTTGAACCTGGGAGGTGGGGGTTGCAGTGAGCTAAGGTTGCACCACTGCCCTCAAGCCCGGATGAGAGTGAGACTGGGCAGGTCCAGCCCAGGCAGTAAAGCTTCCTAGTGTTCTCAGAATAACATCTTTAGCAAGCTTTAAAAAACCGATCATCTGAGCCCTGCCTGCTTCTCCAGCATCAACTCCTGACATTCTCCCCTACTCTCACACTTACCCTAAACTTCCATCATAACAGCTACCTGTGGCTCCCCTCCACCCGCTGTCTTCCCAGCATGTGCACACGCTCTTTCTCCAGAGAATATCCCCCCTGACCCTACTCATTGGTTCAGCGCTGTCTCCCTCTCCTGAGAAGGCCTCTGATGCCTCCCCCTCACCCCTATTCCAGGGTAGCAGGTACGCATCTTAGCTTTTCCCCTAACGTCCTGTACTTAGCATTTCATCAGATAAAACTGCCTGAGCACCTACTACCTGCCAGGTATTATGACACAATGGTGAGGAAAACAGGACAAGCAATACCTGTCCCTTCTTGGAATTCACAATCCTGCAAAAGATAATTCCCCAGAGAAACAAATTACCGATGAAAACAGGAGCCCAAGACTTACTGCATGCATGCAACTGCTTTTTTTACTTGTCCAGCTCAGCCTCTAGACCTGTGATGTCCTCTGCAATAGCTACCAGCACATATCTACAGAGCACTTGAAATGTGGCTAGGCTGAGTGCAGTGGCTTACGCTGAGCACGGTGGCTCACTAATCCCAGCACTTTGGGAGGCCGAGGCAGGTGGATCACCTGAGGTGGGGAGTTCAAGAATAGCCTGACTAACATGAAGAAACCCCAATCTCTAATAAAAATACAAAATTAGCCAGGCATGGTAGTGCATGTCTGTAATCCCAGCTACTTGGGAGGTCGAGGCAGGAGAATTGCTTGAACCCGGGAGCCAGAGGCTGCGGTGGCTGCTGTGAGCCGAGATGGCACCATTGTACTCCAGCTTGGGCGACAAGAAGGAGACTCCATCTCAAAAAAAAAGAAGAAGAAAGAAAGAAAAAGAAAAGAAATGTGGCTAAATGCTACATTAAAACAATACTGTGGACATCTTAGGTTACAGAAAATATCAACAAAATTAATCCTGCTGCCTCTTTTTAGTTTCTTTAATGCTTTCCTCTAAGGTCACTGTTATTTGTTCATCATCTCCCCAGTGCCTAGCAGAGAGCCTGCCATAGAACAGGAATCAAGAACAAGCTCAGGAAAGGATGGTGAGCCCAAAAGGCAGGGGCTCAAGTGCCAGGCGACAGTGTTACCCAGAGGGGAGCAGGGAGAACCGGGCTTGAAGGTCACTCAGGCCACAGGGAGGGTAACGGATTAGGGAAGGCCAGAAGTGCATTCAGGGAGAGGCTACACACAGAAGAGGGAACTGACTGGAACCCATGGTTCAGGCCATTCGGGGCTAAGGCTAGGCCATTCAAGAAAAGGCAGCCAGGGAGATCTGTGCTGCCTCTCTTAACCAGATTTCAGCCCTCCTGCCTCTGACACTCCCATAGATGTTAGAGTGATCTTGTGTCTATAGGAGTCTGGCTCAACCATGCTAAAAACATGAGGACTAGGCTGGACCTGGTAGTTCATACCTACTATAATACCAGCACTTTGGAAGGCCAAGATGGGGAGAATGTTTCAGGCCAGGAGCTTGAGACCAGGCTGGGCAACACAGTGACAACCTGTCTCTACAAAAAATAAAAATAAAAGTTAGCCAGGCATGGGAACACGCACCTGTAATCCTAGGCTGAGAAGGAAGGATCACTTAAACCCATAAACTGGAGGCTGCAGTGAACCAAGATTGCTCCACTGCCCTCTAGCCTGGGCGACAGGCAGACCCGTCTCTTAAAAAAACAAACAAACAAAAACCACACACAACGAAAAAAACCCAGACAAACGAAAAAACAAAACATGGGACTGGACGTGGTGGTAAACCTCAATCTGATCACAGACAACATACCTTAATAACACAGCTGAACTCTGACAAATTTCCTCCCATATTACATCATGGGACATACCCCTCCCTAATCATTTACTGCATAGAACTCTTGAAAATATAGGTCACCATATGAAATCTTCTAACTTTGTTACTGAAGAGGACGTCGTACTTCCTGAACTCAGGGACAAGTGCATAAACTTGCTTTTCTATAATCTGTTAAACAGATTAGAAGTAAAGGTGAGGTAGGTGGAAGAGGTAATTTTTAATTAAAACTACAAGGGGGGGGGAAGCAATTATCTCCCTATTCAAAAACACACCCTTCATTATGGTATATATTTATAGGCAATTAAAATTAAACCTGGTCAAGACAAGAAGCTACAATGATTGTTTAAGGCTGAGTGTTAGGCCAGACTCAGTGGCTCATGCCTATAATCCCAGCACTTCAGGAGGCCGAGGGGGGCGGATCACTTGAGGTCAGAAGTTCCAGACCAGACTGGACAACACGGTAAAACTCTGCCTCTACTAAAAATACAAAAATTAGCTGGGCATGGTGGTGCACACTGGTAATCCCAGCTACTCAGGAGGCTGAGGCAGAAGAATCGCTTGAACCTGAGACCGGAGATTGCAGTAAGCAGAGACTGCACCACTGCACTCTGGCGTGGGCAATAGAATGAGACTGCCTCACAAAAAAAAAAAAAAAAAGAAGATTCAGTACTAAACAGTCTTACGCCAACTATATATAAAAACATCACTGGAAGTCCCAGCTAGGGCAATTAGACAAGAGAAAGAAAGAAAGGGCTCCAAATTGGAAAGGAAGAAGGTGAGTTAGCCTTGTTTGCAGATGATGTGATCTTATATTTAGAAAAACCTAAAGACACCATCAAAAACTATCAGAACTGAAGAAACCGCCTTTGCAAAAATTGTAACTGAGATCATTATTACAGTGAAAGAGAGCTGACCTAACTGACTCCATCCTGTTTCTAACCTCCAAGCTGTCCTTGTTCATTCCTAGGCGTAGGCTGAACTATCTTTGGGAGGAACTCAGTTTACGGTTTAGCTTTGAAACAAAGACAACAACGGGCCCTTTCCCAAAATAAGCCTCCCTTCCTGCCTGGGAACTAGATAGCCTTTGCAAGACTAACACATTAGCCATGAGCTTAGAAACTATGATTTCAGAGTCATGCAGCTACAGGCTGCAAGATTCTGACCCTCCTCACACTGCTCCTGGGGATAACATCACTATTGTAAAACCTAAGACCAGTGCTTGAGATGTTTTGCAGACCCTGCAATCAATGGATCAGCCGGTACCACCTGGATCAAAAAATCTGGCTCACCTGCTCCTATGGCCCCCACCCAGGAATGAGTTTGTCTCTGACCTGACCAGTCAGCACTCCCAACTCACTGGCCCTGACCCACCAAATTATCCTTAAAAACTCTGATCCGCAAATTCTCCAGGAGATTGATTTGAGTAATAATAAAACTCCGGTCTCCTGCACAGCTGGCTCTGTGTGAATTACTCTTTCTCTACTGCAATTTCCCTGACTTGATAAATCAGCTCTGTCTAGGCAGCAGCAGGCAAGATGAACCTGTTGCGTGATTACATTGATAAATTCAGTAAAGTTGCAGGATACAAAATCAACACACAAAAATTAGTAGCATTTCTGTATGCCAACAGTGAACAATCTGAAAAATAAATCAAGAAACAATCCCATTTACAATAGCTACAAATAAAATTAAATACCTAGGAATTAGCCAAAGAAGTAAAGGATCTCTATAAAGAAAACGATAAAACAATGATGCAAGAAATTGAAGAGGACAACCAAGAAAATGAAAAGATACTCCGTATTTGTGGATTGGAAGAATCAATATTGTTAAACTGTCCATACTACCCAAAGCAATTTACAGATTCAATGCAATCTCCATCAAAATACCAATGCTGTTCTTCACAGAAATAGAAAAAATAGCCCTACATGTACAGAGAATCACAAAGACTCTGAATAGCCAAAGCTATCCTGAGCAAAAAGAACAAAACTGGAGGAATTATATTACCTGACTTCCAATTATACTAGAGTTACAGTAGCCAAAACAGTATATGGTACTGGCATAAAAACAGACACAGACTAATGGAATAAAGAACTTGGAAATAAATCCATACATTTATAGTGAACTCATTTTTGACAAAAGTGCCAAGAACATACACTGGGGAAAGGACAATTTCTTCAGTAAACAGTGACAGGAAAACTGGATATCCATATCCAGAAGAATAAGCCTAGACCTCTATCTTTGACCATATACAAAAATCAAATCAAAATGGGTTAAAGACTTAAATCTATGGCCTCAAACTATGAAACTCCTATAAGAAAACACTGGAGAAACTTCAGGACATTAATCTGGGCAAAGGCTTCTTGAGTAATACCCCACAGGCATAGGCAACCAAAGCAAAAATGGATAAATGGAATCATATAAAGTTAAAAAGCTTCTGCACAGCAAAGGAAACAATCAACAAAGTGAAGAGACAACTCACAGAATGGGAGAAAACTATCCAACTGACAAGGAATTAATAACCAAAATATGTAAGAACCTCAAACTACAGGAAAAATCTAATGATCCAATTTTAAAATGGGCAGAAGATCTAAATAGACATATCTCTGGAGAAGACATACAAATGGCAAACAGGCATACAAAAAGGTGTTCAGCATTACTGATCATCTGAGAAATGTAAATCAAAACTATAATGATATCATCTCACCCCAGTTAAAATGGTTTATATGCAAAAGGCAGGCAATAACAAATGCTCGTGGGGATGTGGAGAAACAGGAACCCTGTACATTATTGGTGGGAAAGTAAATTAGTACAACCACTATGGAGAACAGTATGGAGGCCCTTCAAAAAACTAAAAATAGAGCTATTATATGACCCAGCAACCCCACTGCTGTGTACATACCCAAAAGAAAGGAAATCAGTATATTAAAGAGATACCTGCTCTCCCATGTTTACTGCAGCACTGTTCACAATGGCCAAGATGTGGAAACAATCTAAGTGTCCATTAACAGACAAATGGATAAAGAAAATGTGGTTCATATACACAATGGAGTACTATTCAGCCATAAAAAAGAACAAGATCCTGTCATCTGTAAAGACATAGATGGAAACAGAGGTCATCATGTTAAGGGAAATAACTCATGTACAGAAAGACAAACACTCCATGTTTTCACTGATTTATGGGAGCTTAAAAAAAAAAGAAAAATTAAAACAGCCCCAGTCACTGAGCTGCCGCTGAGGACTCAGCAGCCTCCCCCTTGAGCCGCCTCACTTCCCTAAGTTCCATCCCCGCTGCCTGCCTTTTCCCACCGCCACCGCCACCACCACAGGCCATTTCCACCGAGGAAAAGGAATTGTATCATAAGTCCACTATCCCAAACCTCTGAGTTCAACCCCTTTGCTGATGCAAGTAAGGGTGATGACCCGTTTCCTGCTGGCACTGAGGATTATATCCATATAAGAATTCAACAGGGAAATGGCAGAAAGACCCTTATTATTGTCCAGGGGATCGCTGATGATTACAACAAAAAGAAACTAGGGAAGGCGTTTAAGAAGTTTGCCTGCAATGGTACTGTAACTGAGCACCCAGAACGTGGAGAAGCAATTCAGCTACAGGGTGACCAGCGCAGGAACATACGCCAGTTCCTCTTAGGGACTGGACTGGCCAAGGACGACTGGCTAAAGGTTCATGGGTTCTAAGTGCTTGCGGCTCACTGAAGCTTAAGTGAGGATTCCCTTGCAATGAGTAGAATTTCCCTTGTGTCCCTTGTCACAAGTTGAAAAACCTCAGTTTATATAATGTAATCATTTGGGGTTCACTTTTAACTGGGAGTAGTGTAACACCTTCATGCAATAAACTGAAAAGAGACATACGAAAAAATTAAAACAATTGAACTCATGGAGTCAGAGAGTAGAAGGATGGTCACCAGAGGATGGGAAGGGTAGCTGGGTAGGGTAGGAGTGGGGATGGTAAATGGGTACAAAAATGCACAGGCAGATAGAATGAATAACATCTAGTATTTGATAGAAACAGGGTGACAAAAGCCAACAGTAATTTATTGTACATTTAAAAATAACTTAAAGAGTGTAATTGGGATATAACACAAAAGATGGATAAATGCTTTGAGGTGATGGAAGCCCCATTTACCCTAATGTACTGCATACTGCATGCCTGTATCAAAATATCTCATGTACCCCATAAAAATATATACCTACTATGTACCCACAATAATTAAAAAAATTTTTTAAAAAAATACTGAAATCTTAGAGCAACAAAAAACAAAGCTTGAGTATCTGGAAGCAAAGGTGTCTACCCATCAGGCTGAGAACTCTAACCAGACCAGGCACGTACCTACCATGCTCCCCAAACAAAAATTCCACTCCAGTTCAGAGAGGGGGGAAAAGTAACTTTCACCAGACTTATGTGTAAAAACCACTAACAAAGGCAAGAACCTAACAGACCTTAAGGCCAGAGCAGGGTCGGCACCACAGCTGCCAGCTGGCCACAGCTCATTAATTCTCAGGCGCCAGGCAGAAGCTGACCTTCAGTTTGTCAAACAAATTTTACAGTCTGAATTTATCACAAGAACAAGAGCTGGGGATGTGTCCCAAGTATTTCTGAGGAAAACCACTGTTTTGAACCATGTTAGAAGCATCCGTTTGAATTCCCAAACTCTTCTGTAGGCTCGTCTCCAGTCACCGAGGGGCCTCTTCCCATCTCTGCTGCTCAGCTGAGCTGGAGCCAGGGGACGGGGACAGTGTGTGGGGACAGCGAGGAGGGCACACAGTGCAGGTAAGGAAAGTCCACCATGGGGAAGACCACCACAAGCTCTTCACTCATTTTCCCCACCTGTGCTGTCCAACAGGGTAGCCACAGAGGAATGCTTCAATCAAGATTCATTAAAATTTCAAATTCAGTTCCTCAGGCCTTGCTACCTTCTGCAAGAGCTCAGGCCATCCACACAGCACGTGGCCTCTGAATGTCCCCAATCCCGTGCTTCTCTTCCTCTGCCCGTGGGCCCCACTGTACTGCCTAAGGGTGGTGCCACCACCTCTGGGGTCACCCGGAGGCCCTGGCCCTGGTTCGTCCATGGGCTTAGCATCGACATTGCCCTGTGCCCACCCTCCTCCAGGTGGGGGCTCCTCTACCTATTCTTGGTCCCCACAAAACCCTACGAGGTCTCCAGCCTGTGTCACTACAGACTGGATGGTGCAGGCCAAGCCCACTGTCTGAGGAGATGACCTGGCTCAGGGTGGGCACACGGCAGCCTGCAGGCTGGCTTTTATCCGACTGTGAGCTAAGAGTGTTTCCAGACGAACATTTCCAATGAACGCAAGATGGGGTCACAGGAAAGACCAACCGAACCCCAATTAAATGTTATGCCCCTCAAAAGGATTCCTCTCTTCCCTTAGGAGACCTGCTATACCCCGCTCCTCCCAGCCCTGACCGGGAGCTCGTACTGGGGGCAGCACAGCACGTTCGTCCCCAGCACCCTGAGTTCTCAATGTGAACCAGAAGGGGTGGGAAGGGGCAGGCTTCCTTCTTGGAACCCCAAGATGCTGCCCTGGAGAAGGCAGAGGCCTGCAGCACTCAGGCGGCCCCAGCACACTCCACTCTTCCATCCCCTCTCCTCTCCCCTCATTCTGTAGACAAAAGGCCAGCCTGAGGGGAAGGGACATTTCTGAAAGACAGCAGACAAAACGCAAAACAAAACACTCCCAGGTCTGTGCCCCAAGAACGGCTTTGCCAAGAAGAGTCGAACAAACATTTACATGGCAGTTTTGTCTCATCACACATTCAACCCTTCAGAAAGTACCAGAGAGCATTAATGACAGTGTCAGATATTTCCACAAGCCTTTTGGGAAGTGCAGGCTCGCACTGTGGTCTGTGGACTCCATTTAAAGCCAAAGCAATAATGAACCTGCCTCCTTCTGGGAATAAAGCCAGGCCTGAAGAATTGCAGGTGTCGCTAAGAATTAAGATCAAATAGACATCTGAGCTAAGTCACAGCTGAGGAAAATGTGTGCCTAAGGACAAATGAGAAGGGCACGTTTTGGTATTATCTTAAAACATTAAAATTACTCAGAGTAAATACACATCTGCGACAGAAGACATGGGCAGGCTGTTCTAGCAATCCTCAAAACAGCCCCCAACTGGATAAACAGAAATGTCGACGGTAAAATGAATAAATTGATGATGGACATTCATACAACAGAATGCTACACAGCAACGGAAGAGAACAAACTTACCCAGAACACAAGTGAATCTGGCAAAAATGTTGAGCAAAAGAATACATGCAGCATAAAAGTTCGAAAATATGCAAAACCAAATTGTTTAAGGATGTACACTTCATTGGCAAAATACACATTGAGGCAAGTTGAGGGTTGCAGTCAGGGCAGGGGCTGCCTCTGAGGGCATTACGATGGGCCAGTCCTGTGGGGCGCACTTGGGAGTGCTGGCCAAGACCAGGCTTCATAATCAGTTTGTTGTTTTTTTTTTTTCTCTGTTGCTCTGTTGCTCAGGCTGGAGTGCAGTGGCGCATTCTTGGCTCACTGCAATCCCAGGTTCAAGTGATTCTCATGCCTCAGCCTCCCAAGTAGCTGGGACTACAGGCATGCACTGTTACGCCTGGCTAATATTTTATTTTTAATAGAGACAGGGTTTCACCATGTTGGCCAGGCTGGTCTCGAACTCCTAGCCTCAAGTGATCTGTCTGCCTCGACCTTCCAAACTGCTGGGATTACAGGCGTGAGAAACTGTACATGGCCTTCATAATCATTCTTTAAATGCCATTTGTATCAATAGCAAAGACATGGAATCAACCCAGGTACCCATCAATGGTGGACTGGACAAAGAAAACATGGTACATACACACCATGGAATATGATGCAGCCATAAAAAAGAATTAAATCATGTCCTTTGCAGCAACATGGATGCAGCTGGAGACCATAATCCTAAGCAAATTAACACAGAGACGGAAAACTAAATACCGCATGTTCTCACTTTTAAGTGGGAGCCAAATGTTAAGTATTCATGGACATAAAGATGCCAACAATAGAAATTGGGGACTACTAGAGCGGGGAGAGAGGGGGTAGGGGTTGAAATCTAACTGGTGGGTGCTATGCTCAGTACCTGAGTGATGGCATCAATCATGCTACAAATCTCAGCATCACACAATACATCCATGTAACAAACCTGCACATGTACCCCCAGATCTAAAATAAAAGTTGAATTTTTAAAGATTTCATTGAAAAAATATAAAATATGCTATGTATATGTATATATATAGGATATATTATTAGTAAGAATACAAGTAAAGTTAATTTTTTAAAGAAAAGAAATTAGAGTTGGCAAAAGAACCGGAAAATGCTGCCAAAATGAAAGTGAACCTCAGGGGTAATTTATTAGCCTAGAATGTTGGTTGAGCACAGGAAGCAAAAGGGACTTAGGAATCCCTCAGTTCCATTTCGAAGCCATCAGAGAGAAGAGACCGCCGCGAAAACTGAACACAGGTCCTCCAGCTCAGGCCTGGGCTTCTCTCCCCAGCATCAGGGGCTTCCCACCCTGAGAGGTGGTTTCGGGCACTCTTACTAAACTACTTAATCTTACAGATAACATCTGAGCTCCTTAAGGAGCAACCTTGAGGGCAGGCAAACAGAAAATAAACACTTCTTTTTCATTTTTCTCCTAGATGATTTCCTTTCTGAGATTCCATTCCCTTCTTGACCAGAATGGGGTGGTAGCAGAGTTCACACCTCTGCAGAGGAAGGCTAGCCTCGGTCTGCACCCAGACCTGCAGGCACCCCCAGCAAGAAGAGAAGCTGATCTGTGGACGTGCAGTCGCCCACCACTCTCGTGGGTACAGCACTGAGGACAAAACACAAGTAAAGCAGCTCTACAGAAGAGGAAAATGCAGCCCGGTGCAGTGGCTCATACTTGCAACCCCAATACTTTGGAAGGCTGAGGTGGGCAAACCACCCGAGCCTAGGCATTTGAGACAGGCCTAGGCAACATAATGAGACCCCCATCTCTACAAAAAATACAAAAATTAGCTGGGTGTGGTGGTATGTGCCTGTGGTCCCAGTTATTGGTAAGGCTGAGGCAGGAGGATCACTTGAGTCTGGGAGGTCCAGGCTGCACTGAGCTGACTGTGCCACTGCACTCCAGCCTGGGCAACACACTGAGATCCTGTGTCCAAAAAAAAAAAAAAAAAAAAGATAAAAAGGCAATTGTTTTTATAAAAATTCCATCTCCAGAAGTAGAAAATTAGAAGCTTATTTATTAAATCCATTAAACACACACACACACACACACACACACACACACACACACACACACACACACACTGTAAAAACAGGGAAAAAATAAGCTGTTATAAAAAAGGAAAGACAAGTAATGTATCAAACACTTAAACTCTGTGTGTATATAAAGATACAAAAATAAAATAATCGTTGTTTTAGGAAAAGTTGGAAGAATTGTTTCTCCACTTTTAAACTATCATTAACACGAATACATTATTGGTATTTTTTTTTAATTAAAAAAAATGAAAAGTACTTCAATATTCTACACGTTGTTACTTTTTCTCTTCTCCTCCCATCAAGCAGAGGGTAGTGAGGAGTTCTTTGAGCACAAAAATGTGTCAAAGGAACACATTAAATAATAAAACAAAACTACTCAGAATTGTAGTTCCTCAGTCTCCATGGAGGATTAATTCCAGGTTCCCTTGAATTCCAAAAATCCAAGGATGCTCAATTTCGTAATGTAGAATGGTGTCATATTTGCATGTAACCTACACATCCTCCCACACGCTTAAATCATCTCTAGATTACTTATCCTACCTAATGTAATGTAAATGCTATGTAAATAGTTGTTACACCGTATTTTTTTAAATTTTTTTATTTATTATTATTATTATTTTTTGAGATAGGGTCTCACTCTGTCGCCCAGGATGGAGTACAGTGTGATCATGGCTCACTGCAGCCTCTACCTCCCAGGCTCATGTGGTCCTCTTGCTTCAGCCTCCTGAGTAGCTGGGAGCACAGGCGCATGCCACCACAGCTGGCTAATTTTCAAATTTTTTGTAGAGACATCTCTGTATGTTGCCCAGGCTGGTCTCAATCTCCTGGGCTCAAGTGATCCTCCTGCCTCAGCCTCCTAACGTGCTAGGATTAGAGGCATAAGGCACTGTGTCTGGCCAAAATTTGTATTTTTTAAATCGTTGTATCTTTTTCTACTGGATTTTTTTTCTTGAATATTTTCCCCTTTAGACCCTATGTGACTGAACCTAAGGATGCAGAACCCACAGGTGCAGAGGACCAATGGTACACAGGGAGAAAAAAACTCCGGAATGGGCAAAGGACTCGGTCACAGAAGTACCTAGATGAGGAGAGAAGATGATGACAGGAGACTGAGTTTTTGCTACCACCTGAAAACTTTACCCCAAGGATATATTCATGTATGACTTGCATGGGAAAGATTAATAAATGATGAGAGAGAAGACAGCTCTGGGAGCATAGAGGAGCGGCAAATGAACGCAGGCTGCTGGGCCGAATCACAGTCTCCAACACTGTGCATCAGCCACAGTGTCCGTCAGAGCTGGGGACTCATAATGAAAGCAGCAGAGGCCCAGACATATGGGAAATACCATCCAAGCAAGGAAGGTTCCTGATAGAGGAGGTGACAGTGGTGATGGCAGCACCAGCATGGGCCCGCCAAACCTCTGGAGGACAGGCCCAGGGAAGCAAAACCTTTCCCCAAGGCCAAATACTGAAATATGCCTCCCTCCTTTCCCCACAAGTTGTTTCCGCAACAAAGTTCCAACAGTACTTCTGTTATTATTACTATTGCTATTTCTTGAGACAGGGTCTCGCTCTGTCCCCCAGGCTGGAGTGCAGTGGCATGATCTTGGCTCACTGCAACCTCTACTTCCCAGGCTTAAGTGATCCTCCCACCTCAGCCTCCTGAGTGCCTGGGACTACAGATGCATACCACCATGCCTGGTTAATTTTTTTATTTTTAGTAGAGATGGGGTTTCCTCATGTTGGCCAGACTGATCTTGAACTCCTGACCTCAAGTGATCTGCCTGCCTTGGCCTCCCAAAATGCTGGGATTACCACACTTTGTGTGGGTACATGAGACACCGCACCTGGCCTTCCAGCAGTACTTTTAAAAGAGACAAAAAATGGGGGAAAAATGCCTACCCTATCATAGAACCACTAGGCAAACTGTGCACTCAGCTGATGACCTCCAGATGGCCGTTGACTGTGCCTGAAGTAGATGGTGTCATGCGGTATGAACAGAGAAGTGAGAAAATAACCCACGTAGCTCTAAACCCACACACGCTATGAAAAAAATGGCACATTAACAAGGAGAGGCTGCAGCCTCCTGAAGTTTAAAGAAGTGGCACCCAGAGGCACTTCCAGGAAGTCTGTGCCTCAGTTAGGTAGGAACGCCCCACAGGTTTCATGGGCTTCGCCAGGATCCCTATCTTAGAGAAACGGAAACAGATGACAGTGAACTCCAGCTCTGTCAAAAGGCTTCACATCCTGATTTTTATTTAGGGGGAAGTCTCTGGGAGGAAAAACCACATTTTGGCAAGACTGCCACTGCACGGCAGCAGCAGAAACCCAGCAGCACAGGGCGACTCTGGGAAGGGCCCCTCCGTCAGCCTGGTGCCATGCCCCAGGGAGAGCCACAGTGGCACAAGAGGGCCTGGCCTGGGGTCCTCAGACACCCATATTACTGAGCTATGGCCCCTGGGAATGGCAGGAGAGCAGACTTGAGGCAGAAAATGGGCTAGCTCAAGAGAAGAATCACAAACCAGAGGGGACATGACACCAGAAGGTGCTGGGCACATTACCGATGGGCAGCAAGGACACCGAGATAGTGGAAAGAGAGCATGCAGCCACCCCCTGGGCCAGGTCCTCCAGCCTTGGAGATGCAGAAGGCAGCCGGGCTTAGTCTGGGAAGGCGACCTTCAGCTGGGTGTGAGGTCAGCTTTCAACATCTTTCCAGTCCCAGAAGACAATGGAATCCTAAGCCAGGCTGATTTCCCCAGGAAACGAGGCTCAAGCCACATGAACTTCACTTTAGTCAAATAAACAGGGAAAAGGAGACGTGAGATAACCAAGTTTTCTTTCTGAACCCCGCATGAAGGAGACTGAGGATTCTGCTTCCTGAGACCACAGAGGCCAGCCTGGAGACGCCATCATCACGCCATGTGCTGGGGCTTCTGTCCCAGTCAGCGTGCCGGGCTCTACCATCCAACTGGGCCCCCACTGCTGTCCAGCAGCGGTCACATTTGTGTGCTGTGTGTTCCTTTAAAAAGTACAGCCTGTGACCAGGCAGAGGCTTTAAGGAATGGATGCATTAAAAACAAGAAAAGCCAGTGTTGGATCCCTTTGGAGATAAGTGCATTGGTTACAAATCACTGGTTCTGGATTCTGGAATGAGAATGACTTGGTTCTAAACCAGGCTCCAATTACTAGCCACATGACCTCCAACAAATGACTTCACCTCACTGACTTCCATTTCTTCATCTATAAATTAGGAATAATAGTATCTACCTCACAGGATAAGGTAACCAATGCTTATGTGTCTGGCATACAGTCGGCACTCAATATCTAATAGTGATTACCAGTGTCCTCTGGTTCTCAGAGGGGCTAGGTGTACACTACGCCAATTAAAGCAACCATTAAGAACACGCTGTTACCCCAGGACCGTCTCAATCATTACAGCAAATATGTTTCAGGTCTGATAACGACTATAATGAGAAAACAAATCTCCATGAACAAAATGCCTTTACAGCCTATACAGCCTTTCAATTCCACTAACAAATTTTTTTCCATCAACATTTAAATATTTCAAAACTTCATCCAGGCATGATGGCACACACCTGCAATCCCAGCTACTCAAGAGGCTGAGGCAGGAGGATCACCTGACCCCAGGAGTTTGAGTCCAGCCTGGGCAATGTAGCGACACCCTCTCTAAAAAACAGTGTTTTCAAAACTTTTCCTGGTGTGCTCATGTTTCTCTCTGACTCCCCACTGGGCAAATGGTGGGGTGGGGCGCTCTGGTCCAACCAGCCTCTCTCTTGAACACTGAGGGTTAAAAGAGCAGGGCATGAAACCCCAGGTCTTAACTGCAAGGGTGAGAAGGAGTAGCCACCGGGGTGTCCACCCATCCCTTCCTCGTCTACCCTGACTGAGGTAACCCCAGATTTGCCCCTCTTCCACCTGGGGCACCGCCAGCAGGGCCTCTCCCTGCATGTGGCAGTCCAGCCAGGCAGAGCCCAGCCCCCTCCCCTACACTCAACCACACTGTTGAAGTTCGGGGCAGCAGTGGACGACCTTCAAAGCTCCCAAAGTGCTCCCAGGAAAAAAAAGACTGACTGCCACTCAGCTCAGCTCAGCTCACTAGCATTGAGAGAACCACTTTTAAGTTACCAAGGCTGCAGCAGGTGTGTAGTCTAAAATCACACCTAGGGCCCAACTCCAAGTACCATATAGCAATTTACACTTCACAGAGCACTTTCTCCCATTATCTTTACTGCAATATTTACAACCACTTGTGAAATCACCACCTCTTTCCCCAGCTTAAAGGAGAAAAAACTGACTCAAAGAGTTGCCCAAAGTCATGTGTTTGGCTTTGAAGCAATGAAAGGCTGGGAGAGCTCCAGCCAATGGAGGAAGAACAGACGGCAGCTTCCAGAGCTGTGCTCCCCATCCCGCTTCCCAACAGCCTCGCTTCCAGAGCCAGAAGCGTTGTCTTTCTCTAACATTTGGGGAAAATAATCCCCCGGCATTCCCCCTGCTTTTTCTAAACCCTGTTCCACCAAGCCAAGCCCAGCTATAGGCAAGGGGGCTGCTACTTCCATAACACGAGTGCTGTCCACCCCTTCACCAAGAAAGCTGCCAGCTGCTCTCCTCCACCCATGCTGGCTCCTGCCACCCCAAGGGTCTGTCATATGGCCCCCAGAACACTAGCATCTAAAGTTCACCAGGGGCACAGGCACAGACCCTCTGGCCACCCTGTGTTATGAATTCCTTGTTTCAGAATCTTCCAAAGGGCCATGGTGGCAGAGAAGCACATAGAGTAGGGGCAGGGTCATCATTTTCATGTGTCCAGGTTACACAATTTGGGGCTCTTCCTGGGTTTTTCAGAGGGAAAATTAAAACCCTGCTATCTTTATAGTCTGGTAATTTCTCCATCTTCTACTTCTCGGTTCCTGTTTCCTATCCAAAAGGCCTGGCCCCATTCCCCTACGGTAGAATGGGAAGCAGAGAGGAGAAAAACCCAGAATGGGGAAGGGAGAAGAAAGGCAGGAAGGAACCACCAGGCTTGCTGGGGCCCCGCACAAAGCCAACCTCTGTATGCAGCAGAGATTGTTTTCTAAAAAAAGGAGTGTGACAATGCAAACAAAGTCACGTGCCTTTTAGAGCCTGGCCGGCCCTGTGCCCCTCTCTCACTTCTCCCACACAAAGGTCATAGGCCCTGCTCCAGCCGCAGCTCCTACCCCCAAATCGGTCATCTCTAGGCACAAACCTTTCATTTCTACAATCCAAGCAGCGAGGTGATGGACGAGGGGGAATGAGCTGGGGGACGATCCAAAGGTGCATAGGGACTACCCAGGCATTCTTCCCGCCCCCCGCAGCAGATTCTGGATCCTGCTTCATCCCCATGACCCAGGCTTATTGTGGAAGCCACTGCTACAGATGAAGACCATGAGTTTTCATTCTCATATCTCCATATATAACTTACTTGATCTCCTGGGTCTCAGTGTTTGCATCCTTAAAATGGGGGTAGTAATAACCTACTTGATACAGTGATTGCTGCCTTGACAGTTGGAAAGTCCCCAGGTTAGTGGAGGACCCTTCCCCTCCCACCACCACAGCAGAGCCATTAGGCCATCGGATTGGTGCCTGACTCTGGGGGAGAGGCCAGCCTGCTTGGGGCCTTGTATTATAAGTGGGGTTCCTCAACCCACAGAGTTTCCCAGGCAGGGGAGGAGGCAATGGGCAGACACTGGACAGCCATTCCCAATTTTAGACCTGGGTTCCATACTCTGCTCCACTTAATCCTAGGACTATGCAGGACCCTTCAGGGGCTCATCAGGGTGCAAGGGAGCCGAGAAGGTGTGGGGGATGTTTAGCATCGGCCCCCATCCCTGGCCCCAAATGTTCAGGGCTACTTTGCCTGTCGGTCTCAGATGATCTCATCTGAAGATCCCTGTGCTAAACCACACATACACAAGGCTGGGTTCTGCTACCCTCGATGGAAAGCGGTCCACCCACTGTGCCACACTCCCAACGGCGGTCCAGCCTTGGGGTAAGGGGCACGAGAGCACCAAGAAGCAAGGCAGGGACAGGGGTAAGGGGCCAAAGAGATGCAGATGGTGCTGTTCATTTTTGTTCCTTAAGGTTTTGGGCTGAAAATTGTGCCCTCCGATAGCACCCACCTACCAGGGAGCAGGAGTACAAGAGGAGGACTTGAGAGGTACAAGCCAGGCTGTGGGGGTGGGAGCCTGGAGAGAGGCGCACCCCAGCCTGGGCAGCCTGGCAGCAGAGCAGGGCAGGGGAAGCTGGAGCAGAGGCAAGGAAGGGCAGGGTCTCTGTCACTGCAGAATGGCACAGAAGGGACGGGAAGTGCAGCAACAGGCAGGGAAGGTCCTTGGCTGGGCTGCTAAGGTCAGCGAGGGCCATTTATTTTCAGCATTGAGGGATGAATGTTTCTCCCCAAGGAAGGGCTTCAGCCCATTCGTTTTACTTTCTGTGTTTATTTTGATTCAAAGAAGAAAATCTGAAACTCCAGCTAACAGAACAAGAGGAGAAGCAAGGGGAAGGGCTTCCTGGGCAGCAGCAAGTAAGGGGAAGAGGCTGAACCTCCGGCCCACGGGCTGGACCACAGCCCAGAGCAATTCCCTTCCCTGCTAGGGGGACAGTCGGGCCTGCAGACACCACAGAGAAAGGCCAGACAGCAGGCCCAGGGTCCCAGTCTGGCCGCCCCCCGGCCACTTCCTGGCTGCAATCCCAGGAATATCACTGGAGGGCTGCAGACCCCAGTGCATTATCAGGAGCATGAACCTCCATACTCCAAAATGCTGAGTCCTAAAAGCAAAGACTGCATGTAATGCTGCTATGTTTAGTTTGGGAAGTGAAGGGGAGAGAGAGAGAATAAGTAAAAGTGAAGATCATCTGTTTCTCAGTCAGAATGCTGTTTGCTCAGAAGCTGATATGTGGAATATTTACTATTCCTCAAGAGACCTGAAGAAGTTGCAACAGCCACAGAGAGTCAGCAGCTTACCAGGGTTTGGCCCACTCAAGCCACACCACCCCGGGACCCAGGAAGGTTTGCATGTGTTGCGGGGGCTGAAAATCACACATTGTGCAAAATGAGACGATGAGTGTGGCAGCAGGGGGACCATGGAGACTGTCACCTACTCGGATCGGGGCCTCTGATGAGACATTTCTCCTCTGAGTTTCTAGATATAAAATTCTATGAAAGTACAACCTTTTAAATGCTTGCATTTTAGTTCTCCTTCCAAGAAGGAAATTTTAAAATTACATTTAAACATATGTGAGTTGATGGATTAACTTTTTAAAGAAAAGTAAGACTCTTGATCAAAAGTCTAAAAAAAATTGATTACTAACAATACTGTGAATAGCATTTATTTCAACTTTGCAAACAAATAGCTGATAATCATAGAAAGTAAATTTGTTTTTTTTTTTTTTGAGTCAGAGTCCTAGTCTGTCACCCAGCCAGGAGTGCTACAGTGTAGTAGTGCAATCTCTGCTCACTGTAACCTCCGCCTCCTGGATTCAAACAATTCTCCTGTCTCAGCCTCCCAAGTAGCTGGGACTACAGGCACCCAACACCACAAACAGGGATGGGGTTTCACCATATTGGTCAGGCTGGTCTCAAACTCCTGACCTCAGGTGATCCCAAAGTGCTGTGATTAAAAGCATGAGCCACAACACCCGGCCAAGAGTAATTTTTAAGGAAGAATTCCACAGCATTTCCCTGGCTTAGATTTCTCAAAATAGATGGAAAGAAATGAAATGTGTGTGTCAGAATATCCTGCCCAAAAATCAGCGTGCAAATGTGTTGGTACCAGCATGGTTGTGGGGATCTAGCAGTAATAACAGGCTTCCATCTGCACAGCACCTCTAAAACAAAGTGCTTTCACACAGATTATGGCTCACAACTCTCCAATCTGGGCAGTGTGTAACACAGGCAATATTATTGCAACAACATGGAAAGTAAGGCTAAAGGTTATTTTTCCAAAGCCACAGAGGTAATGATGAACCAAAATGCCACCTTTGTATTCTCTTTTTTTGCTTAAAAAACACTTTCAGGCCAGGCACAGTGGCTCACACCTGAAATCCCACTTTGGGAAGCCAATGGGCGGATCACTTGAGGTTTGAAGGAGTTCAAGACCAGCCTGGCCAACGTGGTGAAACCCATCTCTACTAAAAATACAAAAAAATTAGATGGGCGTGGTGGCATGCACCTGTAGTCCCAGCTACTAGGGAGGCTGAGGCAGGAGAATCGTTTGAACCTGGGAGACGGAGGTTGCAACGAATGGAGATCGCGCCACTGCACTCCAGCCTGAGTGACAGAGAGAAACCCTGTCTCAAAAACAAAACAAAAAAAAAAAAAACACTTTCACATTCTCCTGGCCTGTTCTTTCTGACACCATTTGCTGGTTCATTAGTTTGTTCAAGGTAAACTCCTGTTAAAAAGTTAAGAAATAACAAACCAAGAAAATAAAGCTATTTTAATTTTGCAGGGGAAAGTTTTAAGCACCTAGGGTCATTCCATAATGCTAACTAAGTAGGTATATTCTTTCCACCACTGTCTGGGACTACTGTTAAACAGTCCCTCCTTTTAGACTTAAAATTTCCCAAGGCAATTGAGACTTTTCATTAGCTGAACCCTAGAGAACAAAGACTGTCTCTCCTTCAGGACAGGGGGCCGGACCTTCTGATCTCTGAATCTCCAGCACCAGTGGAATGCCTGACGTGTAAATGCTCCATGAACGTGCAATAAATGAAACCATCCTCTGCTGCTCTTTAGTTTCTACTGAATGCCCTGTGACAGGCTCTGTTAGGGACAACATCCTGGAGGAGGTAACACAAACACATCCCGAAGTGACAGGCTGTTAGCAGGCAGGAGGCACTCCAGCCAAGGTCTTCAAATAAGTCCATCAGCTGTGCTGGCCCCACCCAGCCCTTGGCTGCAGCAGGAGGGGCAGGATGGAGAGGAGTGAGGACTGAGAATGGACAGGATGAACGGCTAAGAGACAGTCATGCTGACTCTCAGTCAGTACTTTTTTTAAACCCAACTCCACGGTCACACAGAGGAAATGGATTAAAAGGGTCTCTTGCTGGAATACAAATTGCTCAAATGCCTACCATCACATCCCCAAAACGGAATCAATGAGAACACTGAGGCTGTTTTCATTCACTTGAAATTGGCAGTTAGATGCCAGTGGCCTGCACTTTCATTTCAATACTCTTCTAGTTACACAAGACAGAGACAATTCTGATTTGCACATGTAAACAGAAACAGATGGCCACATTCTTTTTTAAAAACAAAATCCAAAAGCTTTAAAATAGTAAGAAACTTGTTTCAGTCTCTACCACTAACAACGTCTAATGTCTCCTTGCAGTCTTTATCTCAGATATGTTAGACGAGAAACATCTGAAACATATAGACTGTTCAGCCCATGGACAGCATCATCATGGCATAGCATGTTAAATGCTAATTTCTTTGTGTACAGTTGACGCTGCCGCTTTGCCTGACATTTAACTGAAGGCAGCACACGCTACACCCTCGTGCTAAACTCTGACTTTTAACATCCTGGCGCCCACTGACATGCTAATTTTTTATCTTCATCACCCCAGAGCTGGCACATGGTTGGCACTCAATAAATATTCATTAAACGAATTAATTGGGCTGCCAGAATTACTTGCCCTTTTTTTTGCAGTGGACCTTAGAACAGTTTTTCTCCTGCCATGTCTATGAATGTCTGAAGCTGTAAATGTGTCAGTGATTAGGGAAACTACGGTGAGGCGCTGGTCATTCCATGACTTTAAGTCTACACAGGTTTCTTCACCAAAATAGGGCTTTAAAAACAACTGAGTTTAAAGCCAGATCACTGGAGCAAATGTAGTTTACAACCTGCTTATAAACCCCAGTTCTTAAGTCCCTCAATGCCCAGCAGGCTCCCATCAAGTAGGCATACAAATAAATCAGATGATCTTGTACCCGCCCGCCCAATGCTTACCAAGACTTCAAAATGTTTTGATGGGATCACCTCCCTGCTATGAGATGCAAACATTAGAGTATAAATCTTTTTTGAAAACTTTTTAACAAATGTTGGAAATTTTAAAGATAAAAGCAAGTAGACCCCTGAAGAACCTCTGGAGCACCACACAGTGCTGGCATTAGTTTTACCCAACTCCCTTCATCACCTCAGACACCTCCCTTCACCTCTGTAAAGCCAGGTGACTTGAACTCCATAATCTCTGACACCACCATCTACCAAATCCATGGCAAGCACGAAAAGAACCAGAGAGGCTACTTCATTAGCTGCAGTGTGCATTTACATCAAATCAATCATTTCACAGTAACAAGGCAATATGAGGCCATCTCTTTAAAAAACTGGCGACAGAGCGAGACTCCATCTCAAAAAAAAAATAAAAACAACTCCATAGGAGAATTTCTTTAAGTAAATTGCTGGATCCTTCCAATTTTTTCTGTGTGAATGATTTATTCCAGCTTCTGAGACTATTTGCAATATTATTCCACAGAGCACATCTTTCAGAATCTTGTTTCAGATTATTACTTAAATAGTCATTTCTCTTGAACAGCCCCTTCAGGTAAGAGATATTCAATACTCATTAGCATCTCTACTCTCATGATGCATTTTATGATCTAAAAACCAACGTACATGGTACAAGTACAGACACATACATCAAAGAAGATATACAATGGTCAATAAGCATATTAAATAATGGCTATCATTAGTTACCAGGGAAATGTAAATTAAACCACAATGAGATTCCATTACGCACCCAGCAAAATGGCTGATAACGCCAAGCACTGATGAGGAAGTGAAGGAACTGGAACTCTAATTAATGTTGTTAGTGGAAATGAAAAATGATGCAGCCACTTTAGAAAACAGGATGTAAATGTGTCTTCACAAAGACTTGTAGTCAAATGTTCATGGCAGCTTTATCCATAATAGCCAATAACTGGAAAGAACCCAAATGCTCACCACTTGGTGAACTGATAAATACGTAGTCCCCCTTATCTTCAGGGAATACATTCCAGGGAATACTTTCCAAGACCCCCAGTGGATGCCTGAAACCAGCTGGTACCACGTCCTATATATACTGGGTTTTTTTTCTATAGTACATACCTGTGATAAAAGTTTAACTTATAGGCCGGGTACAGTGGCTCGCACCTGTAACCCCAGCACTTTGGGTGGCCAAGATGGGCAGATCACTTGAGGTCAGGAGTTCAACAGTAGCCTGGCCAACATGGTGAAATGTCATCTCCACTAAAAAAAATACAAAAATTAGCTGGGGGTGGTGGCACACACCTGTAATCTCAACAACTCGAGAGGCTGAGGCAGGAGAATTGCTTGAACCCAGGAGGCAGAGGTTGCAGTAAGCCAGGATTGTACCACTGCACTCCAGCCTAGGTGACAGAGCAAGACTCTGCCTCCGAAAAAAAAAAAAAAAAGAAGTTTAGTTTAGTTTATAAATTAGGCACATTAATTAACACCAACGACTAATAAAATAGAACAATTATAATAATATACTATAATAAAAGTTCTATGAATGTGGTCTCTTTCTCAAAATATCTTATTGTATGTACTATTTTCAGACTGGGTTGACTGTGGGTAACTGCAACCTTGGAGAGTAAAATGCAGATAAGAGGGAACTTACCCTGCACTCATATAACCGAATATGATTCAACAATGCAAAGGAGTGGTCTAAGGATACACGCAACATGGACAGATGAACCTCCAAGGCACTAGGTCAAGCAAAATAAATCATACACTCAAGGTCACATACCCTATCATTCCATTTATACAGAATTCTAAAAAAGGCAAAACCGTAGGGACAGAAAGTAGCCCAGAGATGCCAGGAGGCAGGAATGGGGGTATCAACTGAAGAGGGGAGTTCTGCATGACGACACTCTGCTGCGTTACAACTGTAGGGGTGCTTACGCGATTTCACAAAACCCACTAAATTGCACACTTAAAACTGGTGAATTCTGGCCAGGCACGCTGGCTGACGCCTGTAATCCCAGCACTTTGGAAAGCTGAGGGAGACGGATCACCTGAGGACAGGAGTTCGAGACCAGCCTGGCCAACATGGTGAATCCCCGTCTCTACTAAAAACACAATAATCAGCCAGGTGTGGTGACGGGTGCCTGTAATCTCAGCTACTTGGGAGGTTGAGGCACAAGAATTGGTTGAACCCCGGAAGCAGAGGTTGCAGTGAGCCGAGATCATGCCATTGCATTCCAGCCTGGATGACGAGTGAAACTCTGTTTCAAAAAAAAAAAAAGGGTGAATTTTATTGTATGCAGAGTAGACCTCAATTTGGCTGATTTTAAAAACTTTTTTTAAAACAACAAAAAATGACTTTTGCTTCTTTGTTACCTCAGGATTGGCTGGGGCTCAGGGATGCATGAACAGCTTTTGAGGGCTGTAGTAAAAAATAAAAAGTTAGGATGCCTGGTGCAGGATTGGTGATCAGGCACATACACTACGTGCTTGCATTCCTAAATTCTTCAACTGTCTTCCAAAGGCTTTTTTTTTTTTTTGGTGAGGGGTTGGGGACAGGGTCTTAATTCATCACCCAGGCTGGAGTATACTGGTATGACCTCGGCTCACTGTAACCTACACTCCTGGGTTTAAGCGATCCTTGTGCCCTAGCCTCCTGAGTAGCTGGGATTACAGGCATGTGCCACCAAACCCCAGCTAATTTTCTGTATTTTTAGTAAAGATGAGGTTTTGCTGTGTTGGCCAGCCTAGTCTTGAACTCCTGGCCTCAAGTGATCACCCACCTCGACCTCTCAAAGTACTGGGATTACAGGTAACAGCCACACCGCCCAGCCCCAAAGGCCTTATTTAAGACAACTTCCTACAGTCCCTGGTTCATCAATTACTCTCAGTCATCATCTGCTCTTTTACCCTTAAGGCTAAGTGGCCTCACTCCAGCGCAGTCCCAGCAGCTGGTGTTGGGCATGCCTGCCCTCCCTGGCCTGAGTGACCTCTCTCCAAGGCGCGTGTCAGCATCTCACAATGTGTGTTAATGGCTTTTGCGACATGAAGACTCTCCTTCTGGTATTTCCCAGAAGACAGGTATTGTAAAGGTTAACAGTCTAACATCTACTGGCCAGTACAGCCCAAGTATACCAGATTTATTTCAAATAACTGATGAAAGAAACTCAATGAGCTATAGATAATTTTAAAAAAAAATTGTTTTAAGGAAAGAAAAAAGTAAGCAATGTGGGCACAGGCTTCCTGTTCCTAAAGCCCGATCAGTGGGGCCTCAGGCCCATCTCTGCTCCGTCCATCACTGCCAGGAAACTCACATTCAGTCTTCCTTCCTGGCAGTTGTTCCTCGCTCTGGGCCACAGCCACCTTCCCCTTGCATCATTCCTGAAGGCGTTCCATTTGCCATGCTGATGTCCCCCAGCCACTCCACTTCCCTATCAAAGGTCCCTAGGAAAGACCCCATGAATTTAACAAGGTGTGCCCCGCCCCCCCCTTACTGCTCCCTTCCCCTCCTCCCAAGAGTCAGTGAGTCCCTGACTCACCAGCTGGGAGGAAGGGAAAAGGAAAATCAGATGAGGTCATGCATTTCAGTAAAGTGTAAAATGCACATGTTATCTTTACTCATTAAGAATACAAAACCCAGAAAAAAAGAGAGGAAAAAAAAAAGAATACAAAACCCAGTCGATGGACCTTGAGGATTAGCTGTTCTGCTTTGATCTTCTCAATTTCTCTACATGCTTTGCACCCAGACCCACTGAGCAGCCAGACTCAGCCAGATTCCCCAGGTCTAGGACCCCATGAGGAGGGCAGGTCCCCCAAGGCTGTCACACTGGAAGGTAGGAGGGGGTGGGACAAAGTCAAATGCCAGCCCCAAGGAAGATTAACAGAAGGACTGCAACATCTCAGGGGCCGAGACACCTCCGCTCCATCCTGGCTCTGATCAGAGCTCCTGAGCTCCGCAGCTCACTCCTGTTCCTCTCTAGGTACTTACTGCTTTCTGCTTCCAACCTTGTCTGACAGTTATTTGTGGCTTCAGCTTAAATGAAAGACCACCATGCTGCATTCACCCTGGGGGCCATGTAATGTGCCTGCTGTGGAATGGGAAAACACTTTACACCTTCCAAGCCTTCTTAAGTAATTAAAGATCCATCCCGGGCCCCAATTCCCACCCAAGGGTCCCATGTCTGGCATCCTGCATCCCCCACTCCCGTCTTTAAAGTCATGCATGGCACCTGGGGCACCCCGAGAACTCTGGGAGCCCTAGGGACAACTGTGCATTTATGTGTCGTGTTCTTTCCCCTCTTTCCCTGGTGCCTAGGCAGGAAATCTGTGGTCAAATACCATTTGCTGAATTATTAGTAATAATTACCATGTGTGTAACATTCTTTACAGTTTATGGAGTTTTATCCAACAAACGTTATATGACCACTTTGTCAGGCAACATGTTAAATGCTAAAAATGATCCTGACAGTTTCTGCCCCCAAGGAGATCGTGTGTATTATTTTAGCTTTATAAAACCCTACAAAGCAACTGAGGTAGGTATTATTTTCCTCATGTTACAGATGGTAAAACTGAGGCTCAAGTGAGTAAGTAAATATTCCAAATGAGAAAATGGGAAGGGAAGAGTTGTACACCCAGATTTGACCCCAAACCCTGCCCTCCTTCCACATGGCATGCAGCCTTTAGATGGGCAGGAGAGAGTGGCCCAATGTTCTTACACCTTCTCATAGATCCTGAGCAGGACCAGCACAAAATAAAAATCTGGAAGCCTAGCAGAGCATTTTCGTGACAGCCTCTCTCTGATCACGACCCTCAGTCATCCTCTGCAGTGTCCCCACCTGGCCCTGTCCTCCTCTGGGGATGGCAGTGCATGCAGCTCCCCCACCATCCCTGGCACGCCTGCTTGCAACACCAGGAGGTCCGTGCCAGCAATCCCAGCCCAGTGCCCAGCCTCACTCACACTGTGAACTTCCTGTCCACACGACAATGTCGGTGCTCCACCCTGCTAAGTCATGGCTATGCAGTCTATGTGATGGGTTAGCCTGGCATTTCCTTCCTGGGAATTATCCACAGGACCTCGGCAATTCTTCCTACAGGACAATCTTCGCAAGCTCCTAGGGGCCATCTGGAGCAGGCACGACCTCATGACAGCCTATCAAATTACTCTCCATCCGAGCACAGAACAAGCCCAAGTGTGTGGCTCAAGTTTATCAGGATGAAACCCATTAGACACCACAACCAACTGAGAAATGAACATCTTTGGGAAAGGCACCGCCGTCCTCCCTTGAGACATGAGGGCAGAATGGGGCAGACAGATAGGCCATGGGCAGGCTGAGCCACAGACCTCCATACATGGACCAAGTTTACTCCAAGTTCCTCACTTGAGTATGTCTTCTCACTGAAGACAGTTTGGGGCTGAAGCTCGCAACGGGAAGAACAAGGCATGAGGCCACTGCTGTCAGACAGAGGAAAGAAACTGGAGCTAAGGAGGCCCTAAGAGACCAGAGGGCCAGCCTGGCTCTACTGCAGACTGGCTGTGTGGCCTCGGCCACGTGACAGCCTCGCAGCCCTGCAGGCATGGCCCAGTCACAAAACATGCAATTTGTCCATGAGAATGGTAAAATAAAATCTCTGCTAGACCTACAATTCTAGGAGACTAAGATTCTATGTATTGGTTGGGGGGAAATAACACAAGTTAAAGGACAGCATTGTTTTACACAAATTAGCTCCTTCTGGATTGGGGGACATTGAGAGCTTCCATGACAGGTAGACAGAGGGCCAGCCTCATTGCCACCTAACACTGAGCTCACATCAGAGTTGGCATTAGGAAGAATTCAGAAATACTAAAAACTAGGTTTAAAGATGGGGTCCCTGGCTGTAAAGAATTGCAATCTATTTGAAATATACAACCTACATATCAAATAGTGAAAGGAAATTTACCAAGTGGCTGGAAGTCAAGAGCAGAAGTTACAAGCAGAGTAAACAGTGGAAGCAGTGAATTCCCATGCCCAGCCAGGGCCTGAGTATCTGAGACCTCACCATTAGCGTCTTGCCTAATTCTCCCGACACATGTCTGAGGTTTTATACAGGAAGAAACCAAGACCCAAAAAGCTGATTCTCACTGGGGTCAACTAGCAAGGAAGTGGCAGAATAAATAAGATGCACACCCTGGACTGTGATGCCATCCTCTCCCTCCTGGCATTTTCCCCACGCCTGAAAAATGAAGAGCTGCACATACATTAATTATCCAGAAAAAAAAAAGACACCAAGATACCAAAGGGTTTTCTAAAAACCACCTTGGTCATAAAACAGATTTTCTATTTTCCTTTTTTGTTAACGAATACTGAATATAATCTGGCCTTGATACCCAGGACTGTTGGGAGCACCAAAGATTCCCACTCGGAACATGGGCTTGCATGGCCTGCGCTGCCTCCGTGGTTAGCGTGGGATGCAAAACTGCTGGCCGCCATGCTGCCGGCCCTGCTCTGCTGAGCTCGTCTTCTGGGCCACCTGCCATTTCTCACTGCTGTCAGCCACCCCCTCTCCATCAGCCACCCCTTCTCCACCTAGCGTCTGGCCCAGACTTGAGGACAGCTGAGCTCCGAGGCCTTTTCAGTTGACTTCCAGTTCCTGGACGTGTTCCAGATGGCCGAGGTTGCTAAAAGTCTGACCTCTGGATAAGTGGGGCATAATTATGCCTGAGAGCTGGGAGGATACATCATAAAGAGGTTATCAGTGTGGGGTACGGAGGAGAGGAACAGGAAATAGGGCCAAAAAGTGGCAGTTTCCTGGATCAGCTGAGTTTAGCAGCAGATTTTAAACCCAAGGCACATGAAGTTTAAAGACAGAGACTATCTAAGGATAGGAACTGTTAGCATGTGCAAAAAATAACAGGAATAGCTTCTGCATTCACTGAACACCTACTCCGCGTCTGGCACCAGCCTAGGTGCTTTCTAAATGCTGTTTCACTTAATGACTGAGTATCATTCCCAAATCTCAGAATGAGGAATCTGAGGGCCAAAGACATCTGAACTAGTGAGCAGCAGAGGTAAGATCTGAACCCTGGAACCCACCGCCCATCCATGGTCCTTCCATTACACATAGCTGCCTTAAAAACCCTTCTATAATAACAGACACAGCCAGCAAATCCACAGAAGCACTCAAATCTAAAAGCTAAACGATGGACTGAAAGCAGCACATGAGGTAATAAGGTCCATGAGGGCAATATCCTATTAGGCAGGCAAATTGCTAAACTGATTCGCCTCGTGCAACTGAGGACTAGGGATGGTCCGGGACTCCCTGGGCATCTGGTGACTTGGAATTGTTCCAAGACAGCAGCCTCTGGTGAAGGGCAAGTCAGTCTCCTTAATTGGGGAGCAGAGAGTTCATCCTCATCAGGATTTCCAGCTGCTGCCACCTCAATACCTGATCCATGCAGCTTGTGCCATCAAAACTCATGAACAGACAGACTGCTGTCAGGAAGAAGACCTTTCTCCTCAATTAAAAATTTTACTGGACAGGCTGGCCACAGTGGCTCACGTCTATAATCCCAGCACTTTGGAGGCTGAGGCAGGCAGATCGCATGAGCCCAGGATTCAAGACCATCCTGGGCAACACAGACCCCATCTCTACAAAAAAACATTTAAAAAAAATCAGCTGGGTGTGGTAGTATACACTGTGGCCTCTGCTACATGGGGGGGCTGAAGTAAGAGGAAGCTTGAGCCCAGGAGGTCAAGGCTGCAGTGAGCCAAGATCATGCCATTTCACTCCAGCCTCATGATGTGCTGTCTCAAACAAAATAAAACAAGAAAACCTGGACAATTTCTCCAGATGTGGCAGTACACAGGCTTGTGTAGAAGCCAGTAGTGTCCCAGGAATGAGCCTCTCCCGCATCTAGGAGCCAAAATGGATTAAAGCTTTTGGATGTGACAAGAAGGATCAAGATTGTTAGGAAAAAAAGAAAGAAAGTTGTACTAAAGATGACTAAACTGAAGGCCTCTGACGGTTCTCTTTATTCTGAATGCAGGATGAAAGTTTATGTATAGGTGAATAATTACAATTTTCGCACATGTTGGGCTGGGCATGGTAGCTCATGCCTGTAATCCCAGAACTCTGGGAGGCCAAGGTGGGCAGACAGATTGAGTCCAGGAGTTCAAGACAGGTCTGGGCAATATAATGACACTCCATCTCTACAAAAAATTGTTTTAAAAAATTGGCCAGGCATGATGGTACACGCATGTAACCACAGCTACTCGGGAGACCAAGGCAGGAGGATCGCTGAGCCCAGAAGGTCGAGGCTGTACTCCAGCCTAGGTAACAGAATAAGATCCTGTCTGTAAAACATTTTTAAAATAAATAAAATCTTCACACTAGTTTATCTGCTCAGTGTAATGAATGGTTACTGAGAAGTCAGGTGAAGTGAAAAGTTGGTTCTGTCCACCTCTTTTAAATGTCTAAGGAGTACGGGTTTAGAGAGACCATACAGAGAATCCCATCCATTTTTTTTTGTCACTCAAATGTAAAGAGTTGCCTGAAGTCAGGGAGCTGATCAGGGTTAAAGCCAATGCTCCCAAACCACCAGGACTCCTGCCAGCCAGCATAGAGCTCCTTCCCCCAACAGGGTCACACCACCCTCCTGTCCTTTTCACAGAACCTTCTAAACTTAAGACGGTCCTCCCCACCATAAGCTTGTTAAGGTTTTAACCATTAGAGAATCAATTGTGGGGCTCACTCTTCTTGCATCCAAGCCCCACAACAACAAAATATTCATTGAGAGTAAGTTCTGTCCCAGGCATTGCTCTGGGCAATGGGGATCTGGTGGAAAAGAAAACAAAGCCTCTGTCCCCATGGAGCATCCGTGACATTAGTGGAAGCAGATGATGAACCAGCTAATGCATGGCACACAGCGTCAGACTCTAGAGACGGGAGGAAGGGAAGCAAGCAGAATCCTACAAGTACCACCAGGCCCATGTTTCTGTCCGCTCTGTTCACAAATGCAGCACCAGCACCCAGTAGGTATTTTCTGACTGAAGAAACAAAGAAAAAGAGTGGTGCTCTTTTAGATTCAGAAGTCAGGAAGATGTAAAGTGATATTCGAGCAACACATACCAAAAAAGACTCAGAAACTAAGTGCAGGTTATAGAAAGTAACTGTTATCACTTTGAGAAATGACCAATAAATGTATCACTAGTCTTTTACGCTTTGTTTTCACAGAACAGTCTAAACTGAGCAC
This sequence comes from Saguinus oedipus, assembly GCA_031835075.1. Classification (NCBI taxonomy): domain Eukaryota; kingdom Metazoa; phylum Chordata; class Mammalia; order Primates; family Cebidae; genus Saguinus; species Saguinus oedipus. The sequence continues at coordinate 107,454,477 of CM063183.1, forward strand.
AGCAAATGCCCCCAAGTAAGCACAGAGCCAATGAAGAGGCCATGCAGGCTGGCTCCGTGTCAGGCAGTCCTCCTCCCACCCCAGGTGTCTCCAGAGCCCATCAAATGCAACAGCCACAACAGTAACACACTGGCACTGACAGCTCCATAGTCACACACACACCCTCCTCAACAAAGCCGTCACTACTGGTGGTTCTCAAACCAGAAGCTCCTTCATGGGAGCAGCCCAGCTCGATGCATCCAAAATCAAGCTACGAGTTTCTGGAATCTCTATTAGTAACAATATTATTATTACCATAGTCCCACAAAGTGGATAACAAAGTGACCTGCCCAAGGCCACGCTACCAATAGGAGGTAAAAGTTCACATTCAAACCTAGGCCTGCATGATTCAGGCTTTTACCTTTCATATGATGGAGGACTTCAAGTAATGCTGGGTAAATGCAACTGAGCTCACACACCATCACGTCACCCTGTCAAGCGATTCTTCTCTGCAGAAACGCTAAGTAACCAAGCCCAAACCATGGTTTTTATGATGCCTTAGAAAGGATCTAGTGAAAAGGTTTTGCCTTCACATCACATATTCTCATATACTGTAAATAAATCCATATTAAATCCATCTCCTGCTCTTCCAATAAGCACTTCTGGGTACCTGGAAAGAGGCTCAGAGCACAATCCCTAAGGGTCACTGACACTGACCCTGTGCTGCATGGTAGTAAGAGCCCAGGTTAGTGATTCTGCCCTTCAATCCAGTAAGTGCCAACACTGAAGCACAGGAGCTTAATGTGAAACACTTCTCAATTAAGTTTGCATTTAAGTTTGCGTCGAGCTCTTCCCGTGAATGTTAACTATGTCACACACTCTGTGCTAGGAGCTATGCATGTGTTCTCATCAAGGGTTCTCTGTTCTGTTCACATCCTCAAACTCGAAAACTTCTTTCAGGGTTTTAGAGAATCCACATTGTCTAGATTAACATCCAATTAATCTTCCAAAGACAAACATTTTAACTTATTCCTAATCTCAATGTACCTTGCTAAGGTACTCTATATTTGAAAGTATAAACATATTCAAATTCTTTTTTTGTTGCTGTCGTTTTGAGATAGGGAGGGTGTCACTCTGCCACACAGGCGGGAGTGCAGAGGTGCGATCTCGGCTCATTGCATCTCACCATGTTGCCCAGACTGGTCTTCCAAAGTGCTAGGATTACAGCCTGCCCACCTCAACCTCCCAAAGTACTAGGATTACAGTTGTGAGTCACCGAGGCCGGCCAGCTGATATTCAAATTATTTTAGTGATGAGTTTATATACATGTCATTTTCCCACTAATTCCCAAAAGAAACCTTAACATATATACTTCATAAAAACTAACACACACAGAGAGCACACTTATTCTGGGGAGGGAACAAAAATTGCTGGTTATTTTTACTACACTATTTCCTAATTACTTATATCTGTCCCTTACAACTAAACTGTGAGTCCTAGAAGGCCTATATTTAGAATCCTCAGTAACTAGCATAGTAAACAATCAAAGTGCTTACTGAATAAATGAGCAGATGAATGAGTGACTACGTACCAGAGTGGCCTGGTTAAACATGCATTCTGCCTCAATTTAATCTAGGTAAGAACAAAACAAGCTTCTGTAAGTGGGAACGCTATCTCATTCTCCAATCTCCCTGCAAACAGTTATATCTTTGGTTTCCACCAAACTAGACTAGGAAGTATTTTAATACAATTCATCTGCCTGACGTACAGAAAGCAGATATTTTAAACAAAATTTCATTTTAACAGTTTCTCTCTTAGTCACACTTTCCATCTGAGTTCCTAAACACCAGTGATTGTAATCTATGGACAAAAATGTGCAATATAAAAAAATCTTCAAGGCTCGCTAGGGCAAAACATTTCTGTTCTTGGAAGGTAAAGTGCACATCTTTGTTAATCCATATGCCTTCTCTCAATAATACTTAAAGCCATCATGCAGGGTGAGCCAAAATAAAGATATTACACAACGCTGCTTATGCCTCTTTTTTTGAGCAAAAATTTGTTTTGTTTGTTGTTACTGGGCCTCGGTTATATCAAAGCAGGAGCTAGTGTGCACCAACGTCTTACACCCAATGGTCTGAACACACAAAACAGTCTCACCTGACAATCATCACACAATCAAAACCTACTTCCCCAGCATCATGCTTCCTAGACAGGGCAATTTTCCTCCATAAAGGAGGTGAGAAAAGAAAGAAAAGTTGGAGCAGTATAGGAGAAAGAAAAAAAATGGGATAAAATGGTGATCAGCTGAAGATTCGCCCCTTGAATCCATCCTGAGGAATGAAAGGGCTTTGGACCTCATTCCTTTGAAAGGTGATCCAGCGACCAGCTATCATCCCCAGGAGCTGCAGGATGAAGACTTGGGGAACAGAGCCCACACATCGCCCAACACAAGACATCAACTCCAAGCCAGGCTGAGGGCACCGCAAGTGCCCATCCCGTCAAGCTAGACCCAGCAGCTAGAGCACAGTACTGGGCCTATCACAGTTTGTAGCATCCAATTCCCCTAGGTGTGACCCTACTAGAAGAAAAAGCTTCTAGAAGCAGATCACCAGAGGTTACGGTGAAACCTTAGTGCACTTACTCAATAAACATTTACCAAGCACCATCAAAGCGCTGGCACAGGGCTAGGTGATGGAAGAGCTGCTGACAGTCTCAGCAAGGAACTGAATCTGTACTTCCCGTAGACCAGATCAGATCTCTATCTGTAAACCACCAAAGTGTGCGCCCCTAAGATCATGGTCCAAAGAACACCTACAACTACTGTCTGGCCAAAAAAAAGTCTCATTCCAGCACAGAGCACAGACGTCCCTCCTCACTTCCAGGATAGCAAACACTCACAATGAATGCCTGTGAAGTACACGTTATGCCTTCTCCTCCTTGCTTCATATGAGGAAACTAGTGCTAGAAGAAGCTAACCAACTCGCCCAGAAGTACAGTTACTAAGTAGTAAAATCAGGGTTGAAATTCACATGTGTCCATCTGATGACAAAGTTCTTAATCTAACATGCTCCCCTAAACTTACTGGGACCCTAACATGCACAACCATGAAATCCTCTACCTGCCAGGTCCTGAGTTCTCTTCTCACTTATTAGATTCAACCATTGAGGTCCAGATCAAAATGCCATCCCTTTCCTTCTCCTCCCTTTCCTTGAGTCAGCACAGTCTCTGGCATATACTTAGTAAACGCTGGAGGAGTTGAAAATATACACATCCAGAATAGGAAAATTACAGTACATTTTTTTTTTTGGTGAGGCATGAACATTTAAAGCACTTTGTTGTTGTTGTTGTTTGAGACAGGTTTGAGACTCCAGGCTGGAGTGCAGTGGCGTGATCACAGAGCCACCATACCTGGCTAGTTTTTGTCTTTTTTGTAAAGATAGGGTTTCGCCATGTTTCCCAGACTGGTCTTGAACTCCTGGGCTCAAGCAATCTTCCTGCTTCTTCAGCCTCCCAATGTGCTAGGATTACAGGTGTGAGCCACTACACCCTGCCAGTTTGATTCTTATGTATGTATGTACATACCCAACCCTGATATGGATAAAGAATTCATAATCAAACCAGTTTAGCATGCAAAGTGGCAACAGGACAATGGCTTCCCAGAAAACCTCTCACCAAAACACAATCAGGAAAACAAAGAATTAATGTTCTACATGCACAAGCGTTCAACCAAAATTTTGCAGCATTACTTCATATTGACAAAATACCTTCCTGGACACATGATAAATTAAGAAAGATGTATCCTAAAAGATAAATATGTAAGTTAATAATATTTCATCTTAGAATGTGTTTTTGGACTCATCCAGATACAGGAGTCCCCTCTATCCACAGTTTCATTTTCCACAGTTTCCACTAACCACAGTCCAAAAATATTCCACAGAAAAGTCTAGAAATAAACAATTCATAAGTTTTAAACTGCTCGCTGTTCTGTGTCGAGTGATGAAATCTCACACCATTCTGCCACATCCCATGCAGGACATGATTCCTCTCTTTGTCCTGCAGAACCACGAGGTCCATGCTCCTGTCCGAGTCACCTAGTAGTTGCCTAGATTATGAGATGGTTGTGCCAGTACTGAGGAGCTTGTGCTCTAGTAACCCTTATTTTTTTACATAAAATGGTCTCAGAGCACAAGAGTGGTGATGCTGGCAATGCAGATATGCCAAAGAGAAGTCATAAAGCACTTCCTTTAAGTAAAATGATTAAAGTCCTTGACTTAAGAAAAAAATTCCTATGCTGAGGTTGCTACAATCTAAGGTAAAAGTGGGTCTTCTATTCATGAAATTGTGAAGAAGAAAAAAATAAATTAATGCTAGCTTTGCCCTCACACCTCAAACTGCAAAAGCTATGGCTGCGGTGCATGGCAAGTGCTTAGTTATGATGGAAAAAGCAGTAAATTGTGGGAAGGGCCAGCATGATGGCTCACTCCTGAAACCACAGCTCTTTGGGAGGCCGAGGCACGTGAATTGCTCTAGTCCAGGAGTTTCAGACTAGCCTGGGAAACATGGAAAAACCCTGTCTCTATGAAAAATAGAAAAAATGAGCTGGGCATGGTAGTGCATGCCTGTGATCCCAGCTACTCAGGAGGCTGAGAGGATCACCTGGGCCCAGGAAATGGAAGCTGCAGTGAGTCATGATGGCGCCATTGCCCTCCAGCCTGGGTGACAGAGTGAAACCCTGTCTTGAATTTAAAAAACAAAGTTGTGGGAGGAAGACATGACATGAACAGAGACATGTCATGATTGAAAGCAAATTGAGTTCAATATTCCTTGGTTGCAGGTATCTACTAAGGGTCTCGGATATATCCCCCAAGGATAAGGGGGCTACAGTATTTAGGTAAGTCTGTGAAGATCAACTGTGAAAATCTTGGTCTACATCACTCTAAGAAGTTGACTAGTTTTTTCGTCCTGACTTACTTTCTTTCCATAAACCACCCCAAAAGTAGTAGGACAGGGAAAATAATTCAACTTGGAATCAGAAAACTTCCTTTTTACCACCTATGAGGCCTTGGTGGTAAAAAGGCCTCATAAATATGGCAAAACTTTATCTCTACAAAAAATTACTGGGGCATGGTGGTGTGCACCTTTAGTCCAAGCTACTCAGGAGACTGAGGTGGGAGATCACGTGAGCCCAGAAAGGCCAAGGCTGCAGTGAGCCGTGATCAGGCCACTGACCAGCCTGGATGACAGCGTGACACCCCATCTCAAAAAAACAAAACAAAACAAAAGATGCTGCCATTACAGTGGCTTCAACAACAACAACAAAATGGCTTTGTGCCCCTTAGATGGGTCCAAGTGGTCGGCATATAAATGGTGCTCAGTTAATGTCAGGGAAAATGGGACTCACTTCTCTTACCTTCCAAGAAGCTGGACCTCAATTTCCTCATTCATAAAATAAGGAAAATGGTACTTACACCGATGGGTTATAAGAACTGATGAGTTCATGTTAGACTAGTATCTGGCATTAATAAAGGCTACAAAAGAGTCTGTTATTAAATCCTCCCCACCCCCAATCACCACACATGATTTCATTCTACCCAAAATATATGAAAGAGTAAAAAGGTCAACGATTATAATTAAACAGATCAGCCCCCACAGGAGTGTCTATGTAGCCTAGCTGCTGTCAATAACTGAATGTACTATATCCTTATGAAGTGCAGAACAGCTAATCCTCAAATCCCAACACGATGACACCAAATCTGTGCTTACCACACACATAAGGCTTCCATACCAAAGAGTAGTTGCAGTGTTAAAAATGTAATTCACCACACTAACAGGCTAAAAAAGGGAAACCATATGGTCATCTCAGTCAGTGCGGAAAAAGCATCTGATGAAATTAAACACCCATTCATGACAAAAACCCAGCAAACTAGGAACAGAAGGCAACCCACTCACAGGCAGCCACAAAGCCCTTGCTGCTAACGCCATGGGACAGAGAGGGCCTGGGAGGGCCGGGCACTCTTCTTCTGCCCCTCCAGGCTGCGGGAGGCCCAGGGAGCACAGTACAGCAAGAGAAAGTGGGAACGGGCAAACAGATCAGGAAGGAAGGAAGGAGGCAAACAGTGTTCACAGAAGACAAAATGATCTATGTAGAAAATGCTAGGCAATCTACAAAGAAAGCCACCAGAACCACCAAGACAGTCAGGTTAGCAAAAGGGAAGCTTTTGAGGTGTTTTATGTCGTAATTGTGGTGATTACACAACTGTACATTTGACAGATTCATCAAAGTATACTCTTAGGGTGAATTTCATTGTATGTAAATTATACCACAATAAAACTGGCCAAAAAGGGAAACGAGCACCTTACTGCTACTGAACTCACAGGCTGCAGCCCTCAGTCTCTCCTCCCCATGCAAACACAACACTGTACTTAGACCTGAAATCCTTCCAGGTGCTGTTTTTCCATCTCCAGGAAGACCTGTACACCAGAAAAGGCCCTTGAGAAAGACATTTCCAGTAATACAAGGGATGGAACAGCCTCCATAGGAGGGTGGATGAAGTGATCTGGATTCTGCACAGGCTGGTAAGACAATGCTTTTTCGAGCGGATGTGGCTGTAGCCAAGCAAAGCTGTGGACAATCTGTTTACAAAAGCCTGGAGTATTGTCAAATTATCAAGAGGTTCCCCTAAGTCTAGCTCTCTAGTGTTACTGGTGGGGAAACTGAGGATCCAGAAAGAGGAACTAAGTTGCCCAAGAGTGTCTACCAAAGACTAAAGGAGCTCAGTTTTTAAAAATAGAACAAATACACGGAAGCAGCTTACAATCTAAACTTGTCATCTGTATGCATCATCAATAAGCTCATCTGTGTGAAGATTGGTAAGTAGCCTGTCAGGTAACAGTGTTAGCAAGTGCTCACCCTAAATTCAAACCCCAGCAGTTGGAGGCCAGAGTGATGGCTCCTCCCACACACTGATTGCCTCCCACTGTGGAAGAGAGAAAACCCAGTCCACACTCAGGAGATACGCCAGCCCACAGGTCAGACACAGAATACCACTCACCTCTAACATCTTTGCCTCACCCTCAGGGTCTGAATCGGTTTGGAAATTGTACTCTCAAAATCATTTGAAGAGATGGGACCATCTCACTGGTTTTCCTCAAGACAACTGCTCTCCAAATCAAAAGAAGAAACCTGGGCACCTACTATATACAATATACTCCCCACCAGGTAAGCAAGATAAGACTCGGTTTCCTGATGGCTCAGAATCTAGATTTGGACCACAGTAGACCAGGCACGGTGGCTCATGCCTATAATCCCAGCACTTTGAGAGGCCAAGGCAGGAGGATCTCTTGAACCCAGGAGTTTGAGACCAGCCTAGGCAACATAGTGAGACCCCCATCTCTACAAAAAATAAAAATAATTAGCCCGGCATGGTGACATGTACCTGTAGTCCCAGCTACCTAGGAGGCTGAGATGGGAAGATCGCGTGAGCCTAGGAGGTCGAGGCTGCACTGGGCTGAGACTGTGCCACTTGCATTCCAGCCAGGGCAACAGAGCAAGAATCTGTCAAAAAAAAAAAAAGACCAAAAAGACCAAGCGAGTGCTTCCTAAGTTTCAGAAAAACAGGCAGAATCATCTTAATCTCTGAATTAAAAGGTATCGAGTATGTTTTTATCTAAAATTCACAACGTAAATGAGAAGTGTCCTAATCCAGCCCCAGGAGTCGAGGCCCTGTTAAAACTTTTCCATTTTCACTTTTTGAAATGCAAAGTCAGAAAGCAATATTAACCACCAAAATGTGTACAAAACAGGGCTTTTTGAAAACCTTTTTTTAAAAAAAGCTTCCACCCACTCAAGGCAGAAATCAGTGTTTTCTCGGATTCCCATCCCTTTCCCAGCCCTCCCAGCCAAGAGGTCAGAGACTTGTCCCTTTTGCCTATGTCCTCAAGCCGTTCCTGCCTTCCCCTTCCCTTGGTCCTGGCCCCGACTTGGACCTCTTCACTAGCCTCTGCCTGGTCCACCTACCTGTCTCCCTGCCCCAGCTCTGCCTGGCACCTACACCAGCCTCAGCAGGGGATGTTTCCGACACTCGGATCTTGCCCTGTCCTTCTCCCATGCACTCAGAAAAGAAGTAAGTAGAAGTAGACAACATACAGCACCTTTTCTCCAACACAGGAAAGAAGAAAGAGAAAGAGAAATAAAAGCATGAAAAAAATTTAACTGTGCTGACAATAATTGTAGTTCCAAATTTTAAAGGCAGGATCTTTAAAAAACAAACAATTAAAATGCATTGTGTGTGTGTCTCATATACACGCACACACAACTACCTACACATACATACATACAATAATGGGGAGTAATAGTTCTTAATTTTTTTAATTTATCAAGTTTTAATTTCCCTTTACCTCTCTGGTAAAAAGTCCTCCTGTAGACATTAAGAATTTTTATACAGACAATTATAAACTAAATTAAATTATAAATGCTGTCAAGTCCAAGCTCTTTACATCATATAAGACATACTAAGTATGTCTTACATACTAAGACAATTTTATTTTTATTAATCTTTGTAACATAAAAGATATCAAAATATATCCTCTAAAAAGTTCATCCAGCATTCTACAGAACACAGGTTAAAAAACAGAAAAAAAGATGCAAGGAAGGATGAGAATATGTCAGGAGCCTAAGAGGATCAGCATTTCAACCTAACTCTTTGAAGATCTCGATGGACTTAATATATCCAAGTGGCCCGAAATCATGATCTTTATTTTGTGGCACTTAACTACCTGCAGCCTCTGCTTATGAAATATCCAAATCATCTTTATCCTGTCCAACTTACAGAGAGACTCAGGCCCACCAAGAGCAGGAAACAGAGGTCCCCAAGCAGTCCAGGTGCTGAGAACACCCCACTGTCCCTCCCTGGCCCACCCTCCAAGCCCACCATCACCTGGCAGCCTTCTGACCCAGGGTTTCTCAACCTCACACCTGGACACATTTAGGGCAAGGTACCTTTGTGGTGGGTACAGTCCTGGGCACTGTGGGATATTTAGCAGCCTCCTGGCCTCCACCCACTAGACGCCAGCAGCACCCCAGTCCCCAGTCCAGGCAGATCAAATACGACTCCAGATCTTGTCAGAAGTCCCCTGGGAGGCAAAACTGCTAGGTGGAGCAGCTCTATTTGACTAAGCCCACTACCCTCGCCATTCACAGGAAGGCATTATCAGCTGCATGTACCAACCAAGTTCTCCCGGTTCTACCCTCAGGGTTCAGACGTCTGACACACAGAAGCCTGTCCGCTTCTTACATGTCACACAGCTGCCAGACCATATGGCTCACCCTGTCCTACCCAGCCCCACACCCCGGCTGTCGGCCGCTCCTAGCCCTGAGACCTGGTCTAAACTCCCCTGCCTCCCCACGCTGCCGCAGCAGCTCACATGCCTCAGCTCCAGTTCTCCCTCCTCCATTTCTCTTTATTTCACTCCCTTCACTCCCTAATATATTGGGCTCTCCAATCAGCCCTCCAAGAGGCCTCAGGCCATACAAGACAGAACTGCTGCAGGATGATTTACACATCCGGCCTCTGCTGGAATGAGCAATATCTGAACTCTGTGAGTGAAATAACAGCAAGCCACGGGGAAAATCAGAGCCCTGCAAAGGGAAGGGCCGGGGTGCCACACACCAGGGCTGGTCCCTGAGAGGCAAGGCTGCCTTGGCTATTTCTTCTAAAGAAAGCAATTCTGCCCAGGGAGAGCTGGCACAAGCTCCATTCCTGCCGCATTAGCACACAGGATGACCGGCCATCTGTGTGGTCCAAAAGGTCATCTAACTCATCAGGTTCAAAACGACAGGCCCCATCTCTAACTCGATTAATTCTTCCATTAGTCATTCTGAAGCCACACACAGATCCCCAACTACAACAGGACAGGAAAAACTCCAGTTGGCACATGTCAGGTGGGGACAGTGAAACACCACACTTGGAGAAATTCCGCTTATCTGGAGACACAGGTGAGAGGCAGGGCAAGCAGAGGGCAGGGCCGTCTACTCCCTGCACCATTCATCATTAGGACTCAACTCCACGCCATTCCCAAATTCCTCTCTTATCACTTCCCCAAACAGGATGTGTTCAATCAGTGAGTCATGAAAAATAGGGTATTTCTAGAAAACCATTGGAAGGAAGGTGTGGGAGAACATTTCTACAAGAGAGAGAACAAAAAGACAATATGCAAACCTACTGAAGCATTCGCAAGGCCAGAAGTGGGCTGCTGGTTGGGCCCCTGGGCACTGGCCCCAGAGTAGCTGACCAGACTTTATTCTACCTCTGCCCAGCTCAATTCAACAGTCCAACCGACTGGACACCTGAGTAAATCCACCTTCCTGCACCCTGGCTCTACCTATTCATTTACTCAAACCTGGACTTTTAAACTGATTAAAGACAGCCTAGCTTCTGGATCCACACCATGGGGACAGTGCCCATGTCCCAGGTGGCGGTCAAGTCCCGGATGTCCGATCTGTTCCCCTCCCCAGTCTTTCATGACAATGTCCTAGCTGCCCTAGCAGGAAGTGATCTCTCCCTGCTTCTGAGCTCCTCCTCACTGTTATCAAGGGCCCTGGAAGGCCACGCACCACCATTACCTTGCTCTGGTGCAATCTGTGTGCAGTCACCTCTCCCTCCACTAGCCTGAGCCCTGGCTAGATGTTCTCCCCAGGTTTTCTCACTGAATTCTCACACCAGCCCTGTCTCTACGCAGTCTGGTTATTACTGCCTCCCATTTTACAAATTAGGAACCTCAAGCTTAGGAAGCTGAGAGGCAGCACAAATAGCGTCATGAAGAATAGTGAACTCAAGCGCCAGAGGACCTGGGTTTTGCGACTTCTCTGCTCAGTGACCCAGGGAATGCTGCTTCACCTCTGTGAACCAGTCCCCTCTTCTTTAAACATGGGGATGATGACAGTACTTAGCCACAGGGTTGTCGTGAGAATTAAATCCATTAAACGTGTATTAAGCACTTATGGCCTGGCACACAGTAAGTGCAATATAAGTGTTAAACACAAATGAGTAAATGAGCATATTTGCCCATGGCCACACAGGTATCAATTAGCAAAACCAGTATCTGAGTCCAGGTCCAGCTGGCTTCAAAGCAGATGCTCTAATCACTACACAGGCTAAGATATAACATGAGCTCCTGAAGGGAATGAACCATTTCTTATCCATCTCTGCATTTCCTGTAAAGTATATTGGTCCCAGGCCACCATACACCTTTTATAAGTGTTACTTAAAAAGTTAAATCTGAAGAATTTACAAAAAGGTTTCTCTGAAAAGAGATTATAAAACACTAAAGAACTACCAGAGCCTATAAAGAAAAAAAGCATGAAAACCTCTCATCGAGGTAACCCTCTCATCTGGACCTTCCATTCTGAGGATGTTTATTTGGAGACCTCAACATACTATGGCTTCTCAATTCCTTCATTATCTGATAGACTCTTCAAAGTCCCAGCATAATACTAGCCTTCATTGTAATTGTCACACAGCCATTGATCACCATCACCGAAGCAACCACCAGGGTTAACCTCCCAGCCCTCCTGGACAGCAATTAGATGAATCGAACCGTTTCAAAGCTGTATGTCTGTAACTCTGCACCACAAAACTACTTTGGTCCCACTGAGTAAAAGAAATACAGAGTAGAGATGCCAGCATTCTCCATTCCTAAGAGGCAGCAATTTGGAAATATTAAAGGAAATCCTTAGACCCCTGCTGGCAATAGATAACAGAACAAAACTGCAGCTGGGAACACGTCTAACCTGAAATTCCTCCTCCAGAAGGGCAAGGCAGCCCCTCTTTACAAGGGCACATTCAAACATACTTTTACTTTTTTAAGGATCTACATACACTCACTGATTCAACTTTCAAACCATTACCCTCTAAGAATAAAGTCCCCAGGGCCAGAGAAACAAGCTTTCTATGAACCAATGACACCAGAGCTCTGGGAACAGCGTGTCTCACTGCCTGCAATCTAAACTGTACTTGCCTGTCAGTTTTATTCATTCAACAAACACACATTAAACATGTATGATCTGCCAGGTACAATTCTGGGTGCTGGGGATGTATCACTAAATAAGAGTCAAAAATCCCTGTCACCAGAAAGCTTATGATCTAACAGGGAGAAGGGGAGATAGAAAATAAATAAAAATTAGGACAAATTATGTGCCAAGTGAAGAGGTTAAACAAATCAGACAAGCTCTCTGCACTCCCAAGATCATAGTCGGTCAAAGAGAAACAGATAAATAACAGATACAGACAGTACAACGTGGACGGTCAGCCATGAAAGGGGTAAGGAAGCACAAAGCCAGCAGAGAAGGGGCCTCTAATGTGGCCTCCAAGGAAGGGGCACTGGGCTGAACTTCACAGGACAGGCAGGGAGAGACGAAGAGCAAGGCAACTCTGCAAGCAGAGCAACCACCTGCATAAAAGGATCAGTTGCAGGGCAGTGAGGCATGCTGACACAGAGGACAGGCGTGTGTGGGATGTGAGATGGGGTGAGAGGGAGACAGGGGCCTGGTCAACAAGGGAGGAGGGCCCAGAGTCAGACAGAGGCCTGGTCAACAAGGGAGGAGGGCCCAGGGTCTGGTTACTTTCCAAAAGGTCAGGAAAGCCACCAATGTATCTTTAGCTCAAAAGCTAAAGGGCAAATCTTTAAGATGATCACCATGCCCGCAGTGGGAGCAGAGGCTGCTGAGTGCTCCAGCTGACATGACGGGGACACCCAATGCAGCTTGAGGAATGGAGAGAAGGGGCCAGATCAAGAGAGATGGAAGCAGGAGCTTCATCCACAGGACGAGGTAGGCAACTGGAGCAAGCCAGGGCAACTTACAGTTGCCACTTCCCAAAGGGTGGGCTGGGTTATGTGGGTGGAAGGACACAGTCCAGCTCTCAGTCCTCACCTGCTGCAGGGAAGAGCCAGAGGTCAGGTGACAGAGCTAAAACTTAAGGGTGGCATGCGAGACGGCAGAGTGAGAAGAGTCTCCAAAGGAAGGCATGGCATGAGGGCTCCACTAGCAGAAGCAGCACAGGGACACAGCATGCAGACGCCGGGGACACCCAAGGGCCGGGCAGACAGGTAGGCCCACTGCTGTGGGGGAGTCTATGAGCAAGAACACGGCCATCTGACAGGAGGAGGATCAGGCAAGAGCAGGCCAGGGACATGGTGGCACCAGGCATTCTGAATGGGCACACACACAGCAGCAGGGCTGGCCTCCAGGAGGGAGGTGGCAGCTGTGTAACATGATGGGCAACTGCTCACTGGCATCTCAGCACACAAGTGGCAGGTACCGAGTCATGACGCAAGTCCGTCTGTCAAAGCCCAGGCTGTTGCCACCACACCAGATGCTAAAACTGTGGCTTAAAGTTAAATGCGACCCAATTTAAGACCTAGAGCAAGTCCCTCCTGGCTGAAGTCAGAGGAGAGCTCGGTTGGGGAGAGGAAGAGGGCAGAGCCTGAAAACCCAGTGATGAGTCAAGGAAACTGTCACCTGCTCCCTGGAGATAACAAGGTCCTGGCTACAGGAGAGAGTGGAGGGTAAGGATTCACTCCAGCAAACCCTTCCAGCAAAGAGAAACACCCAGTCACTGCCTTTCCCTCATCCATCCTGCTGGCAGAAAGAAGAAATTCCTCTTGCCCAGGCTGGCATAAGAAAAAGGAAGGAAGTGGCCTGGGGAAAGTGACCGACATAGAACCGCAAAGCAGCCGAGCCTGGGTAGCATCTCCCCTCCAGAAACAGGCAGGGGTTTGTGCTGCCAGGAAGCAAGAAGTTGGCCTGTGCCCTGCCAGGGCCTCCCTCACACACCTCCCAGGTCACACAGAACATCCCTGGCTTATGCTCTGGCGCAGGCAGACCCTACCTCTGGGCTTTGCTGCTATTAAAGACATTGCCTCTCCCTATACCACTCTCATCAAAACCGTTATAAATCTGGTCTGCTTAAAAAGACTTCTCCCGTGCTTAGAAAATGCAGGCGTCTTCCTAACAAGCTTCCTTCAAAAGTGAAAAAAACGTCTTTGCCTTCCACATATCTGCTTTTACTCCCAACTGAGATTGAAAACAAGGACCATCCTCCTCGCCAAGCAGCTCAGGGGATGCAGGCACCTCGTCTAGCATCTCAGTGCTCGGGGAACCCAAGGTCTGCACACAGACACTGTCCTTCCCTCCCACACCCCTTCTGCAGAAGCTGAGTCTGCCCAAGGAAAGCAGCTTGCAGTCCAGCTGTGGGGCTGCCCACTGGGGAATCAGTCTCAGCACAGTTTTCTCCTGCAGGTTCCAGGCCCTGGGCTCAGGCTGTGGCTTCTAGAAACTTTGGCTTGGGAAACTCACCTGCCAGAGTCAGTCTTGTAACCCAGGCTCGCAGTGGCAACAGGCCCATGGCAGCCCCTCTGGGTCCCCATCACTGGTCCTCTGGTCCCTGGCCAGACCCTGAGCAAACAAGCCCTGTTCACTCCCAAAGGTTATGACTGACTTGGCGTTGCCAATAGCAACTGCCTCTATCCTGACACATTTATCACGCCATATGGTAATCATCTGTTTACATATCTGTTTATTCTGAAACTGTGAGTGCCTGGAAATCCAGGGTTCCCTCTTTACTCACATCAGTGAATGCCCCAGTGTCTAGGACCTTTGATGCAGGATGTGAAAGAAGCAAACATCATCATCTCTTCTTGCAGAAATCATGAAGCTGTTCTCAACCAGCACCTTCTTTATCTCGTGAGCAAGGCTAGGACCTTCCTTGCTCTACACACACACATCTCTACCCCAGCCCACACTGACAACTGCCAGGGCTGCAGAAATCGGCAACCGCTCCAGGTCCACAAATGACCCCAACACCCCTGCACACTCACAATTTACAGGGGAGGGGGGAGTACACCTCCAGGACAGGGTACTTCCTTTGTGTTCTCCAGGCAGCCTATCTCCCATTCTTAGGCTCAGGCACTTTGTCCCCTCTCTCCAGTCTCCCTTTGCTATCAACTAATCCATCACTGACTCAACCAATTCCTTCCAGTGCTCTGTGACTAGCCCTGTGCCTAACACCACCAACCCCAACTGCCTAACATCTGCATGTCCTTCCAGGCTCGGCTGAGATTCAGGCTGCTATAGGAAAGCAGCCAGCTCCATGCTGGCCACATCCGCCTCACTCCTCCCCAGACACACGCTAGGCCTCTACTGCCAGGCCAGCAGCACCCAAGGGGGATGGCCATTTCTCCTATCTCCTTTGAAGCTGCCGCCGGTGCCCATCTCAGTGAGAGGGCTGGACTCAGGTTGGTTCATCAAAAGACAGGAGAAACCCCTCAGTCCAGGCTCAAGGGAGGTCAAAGGGTGAAGACAACAGAGGTCAGGCTGAGGCTCACTGTGACGGCACCACTGAGCAAAGTCCGGGCTAGAGGCCACCATCCCTAAGGCAACTGCAAAGTCTACCACGGACTACCTGCCCCGCCACCAGCTCTGCAGGTACGCCCTATTGTCTTTAGAGCTGCCGGCTTTCTTTGTTCCTGAAGTCAAGTGTGATGATGGGGGGGGGCCCACATCTGTACAGATGTTTAGTACATCTGTACTAAAAGTCCTCTCCTCTGCTGAGTCCTGTCTCTATCCTGATTGACCACTTTCTGCCCCCAGCCCTCAACTGCTAGATCCCCACATCCGAAGAAGGCAAGCCCAGCCTTCAGAAGGGAGCCTGGCTGCACTCCCTCCTAAGACACTGGATCTTCCACCTCTGTAGGATTGGCCCATGACGGGTGCTTGAAGCTGCTGGAAATGTCACAGAAATTTGGCAGGAAATAGGACTATCAATGCACTTCACTACTGTGATGATAAAATTAAAATTTCAGTTATATAACATTATTTAGAAAGAGTGCCGTTCATAATTTCTTGGCCAACTGAGCAGCATACATTTACATATATTAGGTGTCACCAGAAATAATTTGCATTTGGGTGTGCCAGTTCACATACACATTCTGCTGTCCCTTGAGAGTCTGAGAAATGCAGTGCTCCAGAGGCACCATCGTTTCTTGCCTCTGTGATGGCCAGATGGAAAGAGACCATTCGTTTGTATATCACACATGAACTCTGCTCAGGAAGAAGGGGGCTGCTCACTCCGCCAAGCATAACAAAAATGCATCAACTATCAGCTCCCAAACCGCTCAATCACTCTTCCCAAAGAAAGAGACCAAAGACAAATATCAAAACATAGCAACCAAAAGAAATGAGGAAAAACAGGGATGTGATTATAGACTTGAAGACTGGGAACCACTTAGACATCATCTAAAATCTTTCTCTTCTCAAGGATAACACCGAGTGAGTGGGCAGGATGTGAAAAAAAGAAATATGCATTGTAACTGGAATACTCACCATGACAGATGACATATATTTTTAACACTGAAGGAAGATATGATTCTCTCAACAGGATGATTCATTCCAATGATAAATAATTCAAGATTATGACTTCTGAAGGTTATATGGCCAAAGAGTATGTCCTTATCAAACATACATCATGAATTATGTCTCACACTTAAATTCCAGAATTCTTAAAACCTCATATTAAAAGATTCACCCTCCCTTGCATTTAAACTATATATATACTCATAATGTTATCTGGACTGTACTCTCCAATCTCGTTGCTATTACCTGGTAATTATGAATAAGCAGTACCTTTGCTGGAACAGCTAATACCACTAGTATTAAACAGTAACCGGTACTATTAACTCCCTTCTGATGTAACAAGCAAATATTTCTAAGTTATCTGTCCTCACTAGTCATTTCCAAAAACAGTAACATGCAACAAACAATGCATATACAAACCTTAAAATCCCTTTTCAAATTAAGAGGCAGGTTAAAGAAGTTTCTAAGCATATAGAATCTGTGCATATGCACATGTACTCACAAATATCTTACCCACATTTTTTTTAACTCAATAAAATGGTTCCTGAGCCCCTCCTGAATACTCAGCGGGTTCTGGGTAACAGAAAGATCATTCATTGAACAAGAGCTGTAAGATCCTGGTTAAAATCTCAGGGCTACGGTTTACTAATTACCTTCTTTTACAGAGCCATTATACCCCTGTGATGCTGTTTCTCAGCTGTAAAATGTGCATGTGCCCTGTCCCACCCAAACAGTGTTGTGAAAATAGCCAAGTATAAATAAAAATGAGAGCTTATTTTAAAAAAAAAGAAAAAAGAGCTCCTGCTCTCAGGAGTTTGCAGTTTGGTTTCAGGAAATAAGAATACAAACACAGGAAAGGAGTCCACCATGCAAATGGTGCCCTTGCTTTAGAGGAGGCTCACTGCTCAACAACACTGAGGGAGGCAGGCACAATACTCACGCAGCACTGCAGCGCACAGGGGCCCTCTTCACAGAGCACGTGCCCTTAGGATTAGGGGCTGAGGGTACAGCAGAGGCCAAGTGCCCTGAAAATGTAGGAAGTGGGGATAATGGAGGCTACGAGTGAGAAATGAAGACTTCTCAGGCACAGCAGGGCTGCAGATGCCGAATGGCAGATGAGCAGGATTCCAGATCCACCAGAGAGGAGATTCTCTGCCACCCAACAGCCCTCCACTCACACATAGCTCCTCTCACCAGGGAGCAGGACCTGAATACCTGGACTGGGTCTGAGTTCCCCTTACCCTTCTGGCTAAGTGACACCTCTGCTCCACTGTCAACAGCCCTTATCAGGCCTATCGTGCAGCCCTCCAGGATGCAGGAGAAGGGAATGGCTCCTGACTGACCAAGGGAGCCACCTGCAATCTCTCTCCAGACCTCCTGCCTTTCTGGTCCCTGGGTGAGTGCTGGGACAGAGATCACACACTGGTGATGTTAGGCCAGGGAAGAGCACACTGTATGCTAGACTGCCGATGTTTTTAGTGGATGGACAGCATGTTCATTGTTTTTCTAGGCTCCCAGTGACTCTTTTAAGTCCTCTCTTCCAGGGCTTAACAGGGAGGAAGAAGTGACATAGGACGGTCTTCCCCGTGGCAACCTGGGAGGACCTTTGTGCAGAGGCCAGCATCCAGAGCAGGACAAACTCAGCGCACTTGCTCCCAACTCCCCCTTTATCATAAAGCCCTTCAACAAGCTGTACTTTAAAATTACAGAATTCCCAAGCTGAAAGGTGTTCTTGAAGTCATTAAGGAACATTCTCAGATCAATAAATGAGGCAAAGGTATTTGGGGAAATAAAAGCTCAAGAGGGGCAGAAAGTAGACCCACTTCGAGTTCAGCATGGCCTCAGGGAGGTGACCCCGCTCCCTGCAATAGGCATTCTGGCAATTACTATGCATAAGGACATACAGCCATACAATGTGTTTTACAGAAAACAGATACTGAATGAATAAATGAATGGTTGATCTTTTATTTGTAAATGGTAAGTTCCTTAAAAGTAGAGATAAGATTGTATTTTTAAGAGTTTTATTATAACGTTCATTTCTAGTATACAGCATTATTGTCTATGTGGCCAGCCAGCTGTGGGACTTCAAACAGCCGACCTTCTGAGCCCCTCTCAGGGAGAGACAGGCTCACATGAGGCATAGGACACAATCTCCACCTTTAATGTCATCTCCTCCCTGGCAGAACCATCGTTTCTCCTTTCCTCCAGCTCATGGGCACCTTCCAGGCAGGAACTCTGCAGAACCCAGGGCCTGGTATGGAGCAGCTGCTCTATGGAAGGAGGAAGGGAGGGAGGAACACCAGTCTGAGCATGCCAACCACACACCAACCTACCCTGGCTGACAGCAGCAAACTAGAAAATGAGGAGTTGCCATTTAACTTCCCTGGAATATGTCCCTTCCTTTGTATTCCCAATGCCCTAATCCAGACCCCTACATCCACTCACTACGGCAGTGGCCAATGCTTCCTATTGGTCTCCTTGGCCCCTAACCTTTCCAGCCTGCTCCATTTCCCTTGGATCCCCAACCAGGTCAGGCCAGGCTTCCTAAGCCCAGCTATGCTCATATCACTCCCCTTCACAAAAGCCCTTGATATTTCCCCCACAATCTTTTGAATCAATTCCCACTGATGTGCTTAGCCTTCCATAATCCAACTCTGACCCACCTGTCACCTGGACTTACTTTTGAAATCAAGAGATAAAATCAAGACCACAGAGAAAAAGGGAAAAGCTTTCATTTACTACAAATTTCCTGGGGAAGAAAAGGCTGCTTTCACCAGCAGCAGGTCCCTGAGTCACCACAGCAAGCAGAATGTCTAAACCAAGCCATGCGTCCTACAGACCACTAGACAAGTGTCCTTAAGGTTCCTCACAACCCAGTATTCTTGCCCAGGCTGGGACACACTCTGGGACAGAATAGATCTGTCAGACAGCTCTACCCACACTCAGAGCTCTAACCAGGGTTGGGACAACTTTTTCTACAAAGGAGCAGATGATAAATATTTTAGGTTTTGCAGGTTGCATATACACGGTATGTTGCATCTTCTTCTTTGGACTTTTTACACTTTTTTTTTTACAACCCCTAAAAACCATAAACACCATTTAGCTTACTTTTTTTTTCATACAAAAACAGCTGGCACTTTGCTGACCTCGGTCTGACCAAACAGGGACAACACTGGGTACCCAGAACCCCATTTGCAATGTTCCAACTTACGTACCTTGACTCAAGCTAGCCCTCCTTTGGTGAGACTCCCACTCTACAGAAGACAAGAGAAGGCAGGACCACAACCCAGCATGCTAGTGTGGGCATGACCACCATGCTTCCCAGATGTAGAGCACTCTGTGCTTCAGATCACAGACATCCCAGGTCTCTCCCAAAGATGGCTCAATGGATGGACAGAGATGGATAAATGGATGGACAGGTGGATGGATAAAAAAGGACACACAAAGTAAGTTAAAAACTAATTGCTTCAAGAACTCAGAAACGAAATTTGTTCTGATAAATGGGAGGTGTTAGGGAAGGTTCTACAGAGGAAAAGATATGATTAATGTTCTTCAAAGAAGTCAGATATTAATTGGGATGGTTGATAGAGTGGAGATTTCAATCATCCTTAAAAGATTTTCCTGCTTCTCTGTTTCAAAGGATGACACGACAACCATGATTTTGCAAACCAAAATGGATGATTTCCAAGCACACAGCAATCCTTTGAAAGAGAAAGGCACAGAACCACAAAACAAACAAGATTAGCTGGACCCTGACAATCAACAAACATTTTCTGAGAATTATGTGTGCTAGGCATCGTGTTGGGATTCAAAGAGAAGTAATACCTAGTCCCAACCCTAGGCACACGTGGTCTGGTATGGAGGTTCCACGGGAAAACTAAGAACGGCAAACAGAGGGAACTCTGGATTTGGAAGCTTCCTGACCCCAAAAAGGAAGTGCCAGAGTATTTGGAGGTCAATCAGGAAGCCTCCTGCTCCGCCCCGGTCACTCACTAGGCAATCCTCCTTCCCTTGCACTGCTCAACAATGGCTATCCTCACATCAGGCTATGTGTCCAGAAAATGTTTCCATGTTATTCCACCAAGGCCCAAATTCCACACTAACTGCCTCATTTGGGCCAACATTAAAGGAAGGAATTGTTCTACAGAAATTAATTTTCTTAGTGAACTCAAGCTCATTAAAATTTACAAAGCAAAATTCAAAAACTATTTAGAGGACACTGATTTTGACTATTCTTAATGACCAACCTAATACCAATAAGCATGCTCTGCTGTGGCTTAGTGAGACTTGCAGGGATTCCAGAGTAGGAAGGGGCCCACCCTTCTGAGCTGGTCTAACTCTTCTCTCTTCTTCTCCCTTCCAACTGCCCTCAGCTGTAGGATACTGGGTCCCTGCTAGTCTTATGTCACTAGACGGTCTTTTCTGGAAGCCTTAGGATGACATGGCCCTGACCTACAGGGAAAGAAAATGGGCTTTATAGTAGCTACTTTCTACTTAATTGGGGGTCTTTTTTGCTTACTTCCAGATCTAATGCACGCCCTATGGCTGCCAGCTTATTCCAGCTAATACTACATTTTCTTTTGGAAAAAAAAATTAACAAATTTCTGAAACACAAGCTTGCTGACACCGCTACTCCCTAATTCACACCAAAATCTAACAAAGTATCAGAACCCTATAGCACTTCATGGCATACTGGGGGCAGAAATGAAGTCCTGCGTGTTCCAGATAATGCGTCACTTGCTTGGTACACAGATGCTTGAAGGATCCAAAAAGGTTCATAAATTAAAAGAGCAAATAAAACAGGACCCTTAAGAGATTTCATACCAGCTATGACTAAAGCAATTTTGTCATAAGATCAATCAGATCTCCTTTACTTCACTCTCACCATAAAGAGAACTATGCATTTCGAAAATTAAGCTTCTTCCAACACTGCTATAGAAGATAATAAATCATTTTCAAAAGACAGAATAATAAACCCAGTTCTAGAAAATAGAGGAGAGTCAGAGTGGTAGGAAAGGAGGCCAACTTTAAATGTCATCACCGAAGCAGTCACTTCCAAGTGTGACTTCAGAGACACGGGAAGGCCTCTGCCTAAAATCCCAAATTAAAGCAGCACTCAAGTCTCCTCTGGATGGCATAGGATCATTTAAAGGGAAAACACAGGCCCTGCAGAGTCTGGAAATAAACCAAGGAAGTGAAGGTCAAGAGAAAATGAAGGAGAAAAAAGCAGGGAGATAAGGGGATGAGAATTTTAAGCTTTGGACACATTAGATTCCAGCACAAGCATCCGGGTCCCCAGGGAAAAGGTGGGACCAGGAGTGCAGACAATGGAAGGAAGGAAGATGGGAAAGCTGAAAGGCTATTTCTCCTACCCATGATTTTTACTGTAGGTGATCCCTGCTGGCAAACACACCACCAGAACCTCATCCAAATCAAAAGCATGCAATCTGGCAGGCTGGACCAAGGCAAACCAAACCTACGGGTTCTGACAGCCCAAGGCTCCAGTAGTAAACACACCTCATTCTTATTTGTCAAAAAAGAAAAACAAACAAGAGAATTTACAAGGTGAGAAGAAAACCAGAAATCTCAATAATTACCTTTTGTCAAGAAGTGAGCAGTCTCCTAAGTAGGGATCAAATCAAGCTGGATGTTGATAGAAAGCAACCAAAATACCAGCCACACTCACCAGCAGAAACAATGGCTTGGAAAGGGTTTACTGTTGCAGAAAGCCACACATGGCCTGGCTCCTACTTAACTGTAAGACTCCTGGGTGACTACCAAGCTCTGTGGCCAGACAAGGTAAATATCTGAAACCCATTTACAAATGCAAAACCATTTCCACTAACTTTCTCTGCAACTAAAGACCGAGCAAAGCAAATCTTCCCATTTTCTCAACATGCCCAGAGGCCAAATAAGAAATAAAACAGGCCTGGTGCAGTGGCTCCTGCCTGTAATCCTAGCACTTTGGGAGGTGGGTGGATCACCTGAGGTCAGGAGTTCAAGACCAGACTGGCCAACATGGTGAAACCCCATCTTTAAAAAAAAAAAAAAAAAGAAAGAAAGAAAGAAAGAAAGAAAGAAAACACATTAAATATGAGAAACTGCAGATTACATAAAAACTGATTTTTAATATCAAAGTTAATCAATAAAGTTATTGAGTACCTATTCTGTGCAAATCATTGGACATTTAAAGATGATTAAGAATCCAGCAATCAGATAAGAAAAAAAATAAAAGGCAGTCAGTTTATGAAAGAATAAACATAACTGTCTCTATTTGCAGATGATATTTTATATATTAAAAATCCTAAGGAATACACATACATATACAAAAAACTATAAAAGCCAATAAACAAATTCAGCAAATTGTAGGCCATAAGATCAATATACAAAAAGTAATTGTATTTCTACACACTAGCAATGAGTAATCCAGAAATGAAATTAAGAAAACAATTCCATCGCTTCTCGGCCTTTTGGCTAAGATCAAGTGTGAAGAAAACAATTCCACTCACATCAAAAATAATATAGTACTTAGGAATAAATTTAACAGAAGTGTAAGACTTGTACATTGAAGACTATAAAACATCACTGAAAGAAATTAAAAACAAGAAAATGAGGCCAGGCGTGGGGGCTCACGCCTCCATAATCCCAGCACTTTGGGAGGCGGGGGCGGGTAGATCATCTGAGGTCGGGAGCTCAAGACCAGCCTGGCCAACATGGCAAAACCCGTCTCTAATAAAAATACAAAAATTAGCCAGGTTTGGCGGCAGGCACCTGTAATCCCAGCTACTCAGGAGGCTGAGGCAGGGAGAATGGCTTGAACCTGGGAGGCAGAGGTTGCAGTGGCCAAGATGAAACCACTGCACTCCATCCTGGGCAACAGAGGGAGACTCCATCTCAAAAAAAAAAAAAGAAAGAAAGAAAAGAAAATGAAAAAAACTCCCAAGTTCATAGAGAAGATGTTATCACAGATTGTTAAGATGTCTATGCTCCCCAAATTGTTTACAGAGTCAACACAACCTCCATGAAAATCTCAGCTGGCTTTTTTGTAGAAATTGACAAGTTTATTCTAAAATTCATATGGAAATGCAAGGGACCTTGAATAGCCAAAACAATCGTGGAAAAGAAAAACAAAGTTCGAAGACTTATACTTCTTGATTTCCAAACATACCATAAGGCCTACAGTTAGTTAAGACTTTGTGGTACTAACATAAAGGATAGGCATAAAGATCAATGGAACAGAACTGAGGGTCCAGAAATAAACCAATATATCAAAAGTAAATAGAGTTTTAAAAAGGATGTCAAGAGAATTCAAGAAAAGTCTTTCTAACAAATGGTGCCAGGACAACTGGATATATCCACATGCAGAAGAATGAAATTGGACCCTACCTCACATCATATACAAATATTAACTCAAAACAGATCAAAGACCTAAATGTAAGCAAGGAAACTATAAAACAGAAGAAAATATAGGTATAAATCTTTGTGACTCTGTATTATGCAACCAAAGGAAAAATGACTATTCTGGATGTCATCAAAATTAAAAACATTTGTCCTTTGAAGGACACCATCAAGTGGGTGAAAAGATAATCTACAAAATGGAAATTATTATTTGCAAATTATGTATCTGATCCAGGTCTAATATCCAGAATATATGAAGTAATCTTACAACTCAACAATAAAAAGACAAATAATCCAATATAAACATGGCAAAGGATTTGGATAGTTCTCCAAAGAAGATACACACAGCCATGGGCATATAAAACAACACTCAAAATCATTAGTCATCCACCAGAGAAACACAAAGCAAACCTTCTAATTCACAGCCACTAAGATGGGTGTAATAAAAAAAAGACAGACAATAACAAGTGTTGACTAGGATGTGGAGAAACTGGAACCCTTACACATTGCTGGTATTAATGTCAAGAGATGCAGCCTCTTCAGAAAACAGTTTCACAGCTTCTTAAAAAGTTAAGCTGACCATATGACTTAGCAATTCCACTCCTAGTTATATACCCAAGAGAATGTATGTTCACACAAAACTTGTATTTATATACTAAGAATGTATGTCCACACAAAAACTTGTACAAAAACAGTCGCAGGATTATTCATAATAGCCTAAAAATGGAAGAAACCCAAATGTCCATCAACTAATGAATGGATAAACAAAATGTGTCATACGCATATGAAAGAATATTATCCAGCCATAAAAAAAAATGAAGTACAAATTCATGCTACAATTTGGATGAATCTTAAAAACATCAGGCTACACAGAGGAAGCCAGACACAAAAGGCCACATATTGTATGATTCCATGTATGAAACAACCGGAATAGGTAAATCCATAGAGATGGAAGTGGATGAGTGACTGCCAAGGACTAGGGTACAGGGGACTAGGGAATGACTCCTAATGGGTATGGGGTTTCTTTTTGGTGATGAAAATGATCTGGAATTAAATAGTGGGGATGGCTATACAACTTTGTGAATACACTAAAAACCACTTAGATACTTTAAAATGGTGAATTTTATGGTATGTAAATTATATCTCAATTTTTTTTAAAAAAAAGCAACAACAAAAAAGTTTTTCAGGATGCTACAGAAAGGTTTTTTTCAAAAATAAATAACTCAACTTAAGGATAAGATTCAGCAACGATGTTGTCTTTTCTGGACTATAGCCATTTCTTGCTGATTTTTGCTCCTATCATTTATTCCAGAGCCCTTTCACATCCAGTATATACAAATAGAAAGAACTATGGAATTTTTAGGTCAGGGAGGATGGTTAGAGCATCTAGTCCAAATCTCTCATGTTAGAGACCAGATACACAGTTAACAGGCTCAAAGTCACAATAACATGACCTTACAACTCAAATCTCACTCTCCTAACTCCCCTGGCTAGGTCTTTTTACTCCACAGTATAAACACAACTCAATCACAGGGCAAATGGGAAAATCACTGCTTCGCGATAGAGAGCACATCTTCCAATGATGAGAACACCGCCTCCCCACAAAATCTAGGGAAGGATACTAGACCCCTGATGTAAGAAAATCAGTATTTACTCAAAGCTCAACAGTCCACGTTACTCAAGGACCACAAAACCCTGTGATCATCATTAACACAACCTGTTTTTCACCAAAGAAGCAAAGCACAACAAAGTTTTAATTAAGAGACCAAGGAAAGCAGTAAGACTGCAAAAAAGAGTGTTCCGAGGCAAGATGGACGGCAAACAACGTGGCCTCATTCGGCCCAAACTCAAACCAGCAAGGCACTCACTGGAATTCCAGCCCAAGTACCAACCACCACATCACCTCTAGTGGTATTTTGGAGGAGGGAATCTTTAAAGAAGGGAATAAAAAAGGTAAAGTTCACTCGGAACTCTAACTTCTTAGCAAGTATAAATATCAATAGCCAAGATAAAGAGAAAAGCAGAGAAGATGGCCAAAAAAAGCAATGGTGGCAAGAGGCAGGGGAAGTGTTGCCAACTGCAGTAGACACGGATGGTCAAGAGCTGGAAAGACTGAACTCATGGCATCCAACCCTCCATGTGACAAATGATGCAACTGAGGCAGGACCAGCGAAGTCACTTGCTCCATGGTCCAAGAGCTGGTAGCAGATTCAAGCTGTTGGGGGACTACGGTACAAAGCCTTAACATTCTCCCTTCCTTTCAAAACCTCTTCAAAGTCCCCTAACAGGGAGCTGATTCCTCTCTGCCCGAGTCTGCCTAGACACACCACATCCATAAATCACCCTTCAGTGGCCATCTCAAAATACAGATTTGCTGAAACAAACGGAATACTCTATGGATCTGATCACCACCTGGGTGGCTCCTAGTTCTTTTCAAACAGTAGCAGTGTTCTTGGTCCCTCAGCTCTAAGGGGGCCAACTGGTCTGTCAAGGTCAAGTTAATAAACACCTCTGTTGCTAACTGCCTCCCCAGGGGTTAGTGTCTGATGACCTCCAGGCAATCACATTCACCGACAATGGGGACTGCAGACGGTCAACAGTCATCATTAACCTGCACTAAGGAAACCCACAAAAACACCTACAGAGGAATCTTCCCACGCAACAGAGAGCCCAGCAGGAAACTGTCAGGTGGGGCATTAAAAGATCAACAGGAGGCTGGGTGCAGGGGCTCAAGCCTGTAATTCCAGCACTTTGAGAGGCTGAGGCTGGCCGATCATAAGGTTAGGAGTTTGAGACCTGCCTAGTCAACATGGTGAAATCTCATCTCTAGTAAAAATATAAAAATTAGCCGGGTGTGGTGGTGCATGCCTGTAATCCTAACTACGCAGGAGGCTGAGGCAGGAGAATCACTTGAACCTAAGAGGTGGAGGTTGCAGTGAGCCAAGATCGCGCCACTGCATTCCAGCCTGGGCAACAGAGCAAGACTCCATCTCAAAAAAAAAAAAAAAAGATCACAGGAATAGGACTTCCTCCACAGCGCTGGGATCCAAGACTATCAACTGCTGTTTGTGGGATGTGTAACCTGGAGGCATGTAACTACAGGACCAACCTCAGGACTGTTGAGGGGATCAGATCATCAGTTTAAAACAGCACAGGCCCAGGTCAGACGCGGTGGCTCACGCCTGTAATCCTAACACATTGGGAGGCTGAGGCAGGCGGATCTCGAGGTCAGGAGATCAAGACCATTCTGGACAACATGGTGAAACACTGTCTCTACTAAAAATACAAAAGTTAGCTGGGGATGGTGATGCACGTCTGCAGTCCTAGCTACTCGGGAAGCTGAGGCAGGAGAATTGCTTGAATCCAGGAGGCAGAGGTTGCAGTGAGCAGAGATTGTGCCCCTGCACTCCAGTCTGGTGACAGAGCGAGACTCCATCTCAAAATAAAAACAAACAAACAAAAAAAACACAGCACAATTCTTAACATAGAATTAAAGCTCAGAGAAATGTCAGCATTGTCGTCGTCATTGTTTTCATTAAAAAAAAAAAAAGAAGAAAAAAACTCTAGGAAGAACATGATTTCTTCTGAGAGGCTGGGGAAGGAGGCCCTGACAATCCTAATTGCCTGGCCAGAATCCCAAGACAAGGGAATTCATCATGAGAGGGAACTGTCTTCATCAACCACCTGATTTTATTGACAAAGCCATCTTCAGCATGGAGTGGAAAGATGACATGGTTAATAACACCATTAACAGGGCAGGCCTTCTGCCAGGGTGTGAGCAATGCCCTGGCCACTCTGCTCTGCAGGCTGGGCATATTGGCTGAGCAGTGAGGAGAGGAAAGAAGAACAATTTCTATAGCAAGGAGGACAGATGAGGCAAACAGGAAACGAGAGCAGCAAGGATTTGCCAGAAGCACCCACTCAAGCAATGCAATAGCTGCAACTTTGTAACACTAACATCAAGGGAGTGTGTGCACTAGCCACAGAAGCTCCAACACCAAAGGCCCTGGTGGGCACAGGCTCTACAGAGGCTGCTGGCTGCAGTCTGCACAAGAAACAGCAGACTCTTGTGTCAACGTGCTTAATTTGAAAGCATCCCGGCTGCATCACTTGCTACCTCCATGAACTTAGTAACATGGCCTAATTTCTCTAGACCCTACAGCATTTTGGTAATAACTAAATGAGTTAATAACTGATATATGTAAAGAATTTAAAGCATGCCTGGCACATAATAAGTACCCGATAAATGTTAAAAAGACAAGGGGGAGGTTGTGCAGAGTGGTTCACACCTGAAATACCAGTACTTCGGGAGGGCAAGGCAGGAGGATTGCTTGAGTCCAGGAGCACAAGACCAGCCATGGGCAACGTGGTGAAATCCTGTCTCCACAAAAAATACAAAAATTAACCAGGGGCTAGGTGTGATGGCTCACTTGAGGTCAGGAGTTCAAGACCAGTCTGGCTAACATGGTGAAACCCCCACCTCTACTAAAAAATACAACAAGTAGCTGGGTGTGGTGGCGGGCGCCTATAATCCCAGCTACTCAGGAGGTTGAGGTACAAGAATCACTTGAACCTGGGAGGCGGAGATTGCAATAAGCCGAGATGGCGCCACTGCACTCCAGCCTGGGTGACAGAGCAAGACTCCGTCTCAAGAAAAAAAAAAATTAACCAGGCATGGTGGGGCACACCTGTAGTCCCAGCTACTTAGGAGGCTGAGGCAAGAGGATCACTTGAGCCCAGGAGGTCAAGGCTGCAGTGAGCCATGATCGCACCACTGCACTCCAGCCTGGGCAACAGAGCCAGACTCTGTCTCACCAAAAAAAAAAAAAAAAAAAAAAGACAAGACAAGGAGGTAAAACAAAAACAAAAACAAAAAACAGCCAATATCAACTGACACAACTTCAACCACACTCTGGACATCCCCAACACACTCTTGCAGCTGCAGCAGCATTTCAAATCCATACCCTCACCAAAAACAACACACATTGCAAAGCCTCCCTTAAAACTCTGGATAGGTGGTGCCCATGAATCCTCTAGTGCTTCATGATGGAGCTTGCCCTGCAGAGTCGAGGGCAGTACATGCTGTGTGACACAAACAAGAAAGGCACAAATAGGAGAGCTAGGTTGCAAGAACCACGGTCCAATTTGCAGCCCTGCTGAACTCTGAGGCATGCACAAGTTCATATGAACTAACCTGTGGGACCAGATGAGAAGCTGCCCAGGCATAACCCTGGAAGAACAGAGGGTACCCCACCAATGTGAAATCAGTGATGGCTCCCTGCCTCCCTGCCCAGAGCACTTCTAATACAAAAATTAGCAGAACATGGTGGCAGGCACCTATAATCTCAGCTACTCAGTAGGCTGAGGCAGGAGACAACTTTAGTGCCTCATAATTTTAACACTGGCCTAGGGTGCAACTCTTCTCAGCTGGACTCTGAGAACCAGTTCATGGCAATGACAGTATAATTATGAAATATAATAATTATATTTAACAAACAAAGTTGTTAAAGAATCCACCACTTCAAGCCTGGAATTCTCAGTCTGAGTTCAGGGGGCCCATAAACTTGGATTGGAAAAAAAATTTTATCTGTATTTTCATTAGGGTCTAACTGAAATTTAGCATCTCTTCCAATTACGAATGTAAGCAACACATGGTAATATTAGCAATACTTGCAACTCTAATAAAAGATATATGAATATTACATTATATTTATTAGAAAGATCTATTGTTTATATTCATCAATACCTCAAAATTAAGGTATTTATTAGACTCGCCACTAAATACTGTTATTAAATGCTTTAGTAAAGAATCATTATTATCATGGTACAAATTTTAAAAATATTCTGCTAACTGAATTTCAATATACAGTCGTGCTCCACATAAGGACATTTCAGTCAACAATGAACCACATACACGACTTCTCGTTAGAGTATAAGAGGTATTTTTACTGTCTTTTCTATGTTTAGATACACAAATACTTACCATATACGAATACTGTAACTGTGTTACAGTTACCAGAGTATTGAACACAGGGGTATGCCGTACAGGTCTGTAGTCTAGGAGCAATAGGTTCTGACCATGCAGCCTAGGTGTGTAGCAGCCTATATGCCATCTGGGTGTAAGCGCACTCTAGGATGCCCACACTACCAGGAAATCTTTTAACGATGCATCCTCGTCATTAAGCAATGCATGACTGTAATTAGTTTCCTTTGAAATCTTATTTTGTTCTATGCATTAAAATGTTTTTCTGAAGATGTATACCACCTTCACCAGAGTGTCAAAGGGAGCCATGGCACAAAAAAGGTTAAAAAGATAAAACAGGACTGCACATAAAACCTGAGACTATTACGTGCTTTATAAGGAAGGAGCCAGTCCTGTCCACTTTTACATCCCTGGCACCTGGCAGTGACAACGCATGGTAGGGGCTCAATACACATTTATGAGTAAAGAAACTCAATATGTCAAATCTCTTCATAGAAATGACCATCATCCTAAAAATACAGCCCAAGCATTCCAGCTTGAGTCAGTGGTCCATTTATTCCAAGACATTGTTGACATGATAAAAACAATAATGGTACAAAAGTACCTGGAAGGGTGGCCGGGCACAGCAGCTCACACCTGTAATCCTAGCACTTTGGGAGGCCAAGGTGGGCGGATCACCTGAAGTCAGGAGTTCAAGATCAGCCTGGCCAACATGGTGAAACCCCATCTCTACTAGTATCACAAAAATTAGCAGAGCATGGTGGCAGATGCCTGTACTCTCAGCTACTCAGTAAGCTGAGGCAGGAAAATCACTTGAACCTTGGATGTAGAGGCTGCGGTGAGCCAAGATTGTGCTACTGCACTCCAGCCTGGGAAAGAGAGCAAGACTCCATCTCAAAAAAAAGAGAGAGAGAGAGAGAAAAGTACCTGGAAGGCCCTAGCAATCCACTTGGAGGCAACATTACACAGAAAAGACATATATAAGCAAAGGAGGCAGGTTCATATTACGGAACGATGTCACCTCTCTTTAGTAGGGAAAGAAAGAGGAGTGTTGGGGAACTGAAAGGGGGACAGCATCCCAGGCATCTGACAAAGCCCAGAAATATCACCTGCTGTTGTCTACTTAGAAACAGCAGAGAGGTACATGATCAGACCCCTCTGTCCCAGTCTATGCAGTCATACCTCTCTCTCCCTGGGCCCCAGCCTATGCAGCTATGCTTCAATCTTTCCTTGATGGACCCTGGGACTGGTCCCAACACAAGTCCCACAACCAGTCACATCAAGCAACACAGGGCTGGCCTGGATGCTAACAATAAGTAGCGCCAGACAGCACCGGCTTCACGATGGGGATGCTGAAAGGTCTGTTCAGGGAGCTTGGATGAACTGAGCTTGGCTATTGCCTTGCCTGGTGCAGTAACTCTGTTGGGTCTACCTCTGTGCCAGCAGCACACAATAATGAAAATCCATCAGTGGGTTCAGGCCCCTCTTCTTGCACAGTGGACCTCAACTGGGCCACTTACCACCATCCCCCAACTACATCCTAGTCCAAGACCCTGTCGCCGGGATGACTGCAATAGCCCCTCACTCCGCAACTGATCTCTCTCTTTCCTACTATTTTCCCTGGAACAACCACAGTGAAGTCTTTAAAATGTAAATCAGAGCATATTATTCCCTCCTCAAAATCCTTCAACAGCTTCCCATCACACCAGAACAGAATCCAAATTCCTTCCCCAAGACAGATAAGGCCCTGTGTGACCTGGCACTGCCCACCCCTCTGCCAGCCTCTCATCCTTCTCTCCCTTGCCCACTCCTCCCCACACCCTGACCTTCCTTCAGTCCTTCCATGATCCCACCCATTGGCATCTCAGAGCCTTTTCCCAAGCTGTTCCATTCCCATATAGTCTGTGGCTGACTTCCTCTCGGCCTTCCAGCCTGCTCAAATGTCACCTCTGCTGAGCTTTTCCTGATTTCGGTTTCCTGATCTCCAGAACCACTTTCTATCCCCATGTTATGCATGACTTGACTTTAGAGCACTTATCTTTACAGCCTAAGGTTACGTAACTGTCTGCTTATCAGTGATTATCAACCCTATCTGGGAGGAGCCTTTAAAAAATGCCAAGGCTCCAGGCCCCACCCAAACCAATTTAAGTCAAAATTTTAGGGAGTGGAGCCAGGCACCTCTGCTTCACAAACGCCCAAGCAACTCCTATGTACAGCCAGGGTTCTGTCTAGAACAGGCTTCTCAAACTCTCATGTGTCTGTGGTATATATGGGGATGCTGTAAAAATCCAGGTCCTGGGTGGAACCTGGAGCTCTGCATTTGAGCAAGCTTCTAAGTGATGCCTCTGCCGCTGGTTGCTGACCCAATATAGTAGCCACCAGCCATGTGTGGCTACTGAGCTTGAGATATGGCCGCTGAGAGCTGGATTCGTC
Source organism: Saguinus oedipus (assembly GCA_031835075.1). Lineage (NCBI taxonomy): Eukaryota > Metazoa > Chordata > Mammalia > Primates > Cebidae > Saguinus > Saguinus oedipus. Next base: position 107,486,678 of record CM063183.1, read on the forward strand.
TCAGGCTGCCTCGTCAGACAGTGCGGACCTAGAACCCATGTATATGCTCCACAAAAGAAGGTACGGGCACCTGGAAATGTGGGGTGCACGGGAAGCATTGAGGATCACTCCAAATTCTTGGCCTGAGCAGCCCTCTGCAGATCAGATGACTATGAAAAGCCCACCACAGAGGCCTAGTTGACCACCACCTTAGGAGTAGATCAATATTTACCTAAGGCAGAAAGGCAGGTATGGAAGACCATGATGAACCAGCTTACTGCCTTCGCATTTGGTAACTCACAGGTAACTGCCTGGACTTCAAGACTCGATGGCACAACATCATACAAGGACCTCCCTCACCACAGCCCCAGGCACTGGGACCACTTGCACCCTTGCACATCCAAAGGAATTCAGTCATTCCTACAGACGTGGTTCTCATGACATTTTATTGCACTGATTCATTTACAGGATTCTCTTCCTCTCACTGGACTGTAGGTTCCTTCAGACAGAATGCATTTATTCTTCTTGGTGTTCTATTCCGGCCACCTCACACACAGCCTAGCACACTGAAGGACTCAAGAGACCCTGAGCACATGGCAGGACCTGAAACCCGCCAGGAGTGGCATCACTGCTTCTACTATTGACCCTAAGAAAGAAACTGAATTCAGCATTCAGCAGGGGACAGGGAGGAGGGCTCACATATGAAGAGAAAATGGCTCCTTCCTTAAGTGATTCAAAATTGTCTGAAATTAAAATTTCAGAACACAGTATAAAAAGGTGGCCCTGTTTGACCCATCAAGACTTGCTTCCAAAAACATGAATTGCCTGAGCAAGAAGGTGATGTCCTTCTGAGGACAGACCCAGAATCTGTTCATCTGGGGATTTGGAGGAGCTATTTCTCAAACAAGCCACAAAGGGCTAACATTCAGAATCACATTCTTGCCAAAAAGCACGTAGGCCTGGTTCCCACTGTCGCTGCTAGGAGGGGTCTGGCCCCACGGACAGCAGGGCCCCTGGGAGTCAGCAGGACCAGATGCTCACCCCACCCCTGCAGTTGGAACTCTGTGCTTGTGACAGCAACGGGATTGCCAAGGTAACCAAGGACAACAAAGTAGAGAATTATGGCCCCGGAAGGAATCAGATTAAATTTTAATACTTACGAGTCAACATCAAATTTATTTTTAAAACTACATCAATGCCAAATAAGCAAGGCAGAATGGATGGTTCTATAAAGAAGGGTCTAACCAAAAACATGAATATTCCAGATATGTATATAATTTTTCCCTATTTTGAGACTATTTCAAATTGCTCAGAGGCTTGAAGAAACCAAAAACAAGAAGGAAAAAAAGGAAGGAAAAAAAACCCTCACTTTTCAAATTTCTGTCACAACTACTTTTTTCCATTATTTCCAAAAGCATGGGGCAGACTTTAGTTGCAGCACCAGACTTTGCTAAGTTTGCTAAAATTGTACAAAATGATTACTTGAATCAGAGAAGGTGGTCAAGTGAAAATTATAAAACACGGATATGCAGGTCGGGCGCGGTGGCTCACGCCTGTAATCCCAGCACTTTGGGAGGCCGAGGCAGGTGGATCATGAGGTCAAGAGATCGAGACCATCCTGGTCAACATGGTGAAACCCCGTCTCTACTAAAAATACAAAAATCAGCTGGGCATGGTGGCCTGTGCCTGTAGTCCCAGCTATTCAGGAGGCTGAGGCAGGAGAATTGCCTGAACCCAGGAGGTGGAGGTTGCAGTGAGCTGAGATCGCGCCATTGCACTCCAGCCTGGGTAACAAGAGCGAAACTCTGTCTCAAAAAAAAAACACAGATATGCTCTCGCCTGCTGCCAAGACAACAAACTTCTTAAAAATATACACGGGTTAACAGATATACAGCAGTGTTTCATTCACTCGCCCATTCAGCCATTCAGCCATTTCTCTGACTCTTCCCCCCATATAAATCCCACCTCACTCCAAAAGCCCTCACTGGAGCCTGTGGACTCACTATATAAGCTGGTAACCAATTGTCTGGCAGCTTCTGTGTTGTATATTATCTCACTAAACCCTCACCACAATCATCTGAATTGAACAAGTATTATTATCCAGATTTTAAAGCTGAGGAAAATGAGAAAATGTTAGGCGTCTCACTCAAGTTCACACAGCTAGCAAACGGTGGAGTCTGAACTTGAACCCAGGTCAATCTGACAAAGGAGTAATTTACAGGCCGGTCGCGGTGGCTCACGCATGTAATCGTAGCACTTTGGGAGGCCGAAGTGGGTGGATCACCTGAGGTCAGGAGTTCAAGATCAGCCTAGGCATCATGGTGAAACCCCATCTTTTAAAAAAAAAAAGGAGTAATTTAGAGAATTCAGCATCATGAAAAGCAACAGCAAGCAGCATGGTTGCTGAAAACAGCAGGGGCCAAGTTCAAAGTCCACTTCCCAGTTCTATAACCCTTAGCAAGTTCCTTAACCTCTCTTAGCCTCAATTTCCTCACCTATAAAGCAGGGATAAGGACTGAATGCAGTACCTGTGAGTTTCATTGTATAGAATAAGGACCTGACAGTTACTATAATAATATCCCTGCAACAAGTATGCAAATCCAAACAGTACATTTTAATTGTAAAATGATTTTTTGGCAGATATAACCTACGTTGGAAATAAGTTTCAAAAAGGTTAATCAGTGTAAAATTAGTTTGCTGGCTGGGCGCGGTGGCTCACACCTATAATCCCAGCACTTTGGGAGGCCGAGGCAGGTAGATCACCTGAGATCAGGAGTTTGAGACCAGCCTGACCAACATGATGAACCTCTTCCCTGCCCCACCTCAAATGCAAAAAATTAGTAGGGCTTGGTGGTGCATGCCTGTAATTCCAGCTACTTGGGAGACTGAGGCAGGAGAATCACTTGAACCTGGGAGGCGGAGTTTGCAGTGAGCCAAGATTGTGCCATTGCACTCTAGCGTAGGCAACAAGAACAAAACTCCATCTCAAAAATAAATAAATAAATAAAAATAAAATTAGTTTGCTAGTTCCGTGATTCATTTGTTTAAACATAAGACCAAGAGCTTGCAAATGTTTGTTAAATGAGTAACTTTATGTCATGATACCTTCACATTTCGTCTCAGTATGAGAAGTAGATTTTTGTTTAAAACCAAGATACTGTAGCTATCATGCTATTAAACCACACATAGAACAAGTTTTGGTAATAGAAAGGAACATTAGACACACTGGAAAAGAGCATTATTTAAAGAAATCCACATTGATTTACCTCAGAAAGTGAACAACTTTCCAATTTAGTTACAAAACCAAGTTCACACACACCATCATCATAGCATATATGTAGATTTGCTTAAAGTGAAATAAACCTGAAATGATTTTAATTTTTCCATTTTGAGACTTGAACCAATTCTTGGGCTTAGACGGCAACATGAAGCAAGCTTGCAATTTAATGAAATGACCAAATCCAGTCTCTTTGTAATCTGCTCAGTAACTGAGCTCTAGGGTAATCTCCTGCACAGCATACAAAAAGAGCTTTGGAATTATACACTGTAAACTAAAATTAATCAGAGAAAGGGTATGCCAATTTTAATAGCAATTCCGATTTGCCTGGCTTTCCAACATCTGCCAGTGTTAATAATATTTAACTGACAAACTGCAGTGGGGAAAAGCAACAGAACTTTAAACATAATCAAGCTTTTTAAAGAAAGACATCATGCACAATGGTTCCTTCCCTTGAAAAATATTCAGTTACCTTTTTGGTTATGATCATTCCATAAACATTATTAACGGTGTATTTTCAAAACATTGTGCTTTCTACTGGCACTCTAGAAAAAAAAAAAACCTTCATTCACCCATCCCCATCTGCCTCATTTGAAAGCATCATTTTCAAGCCTTGCTGCTAAAAGTAGAATTGAGTGACCTGGGGAATCACCGAACTCATAGGAAAGGTTTACATGCAGCTCTCTTCTGCCAAATTAATTGGAGAGAAGGAAGGCTACCCAAGCTATACTAACAGCATTCAGAATGCTGAATCTGTTACTTTTGATTCCCTTTTATTGACTGTTTACATCTACAAAGAAAAAAAATTTCCATTAAGGGAAAACATTCTGGATTTTTTTTTTTTTCAAGCAATTCCTAACAACAGATGCTTTGTTCAAATGGGTAAAAGAAAAAAGAAAAAAAAATTAAAGCCATTGCTTCATTTAAAGCGCTTTGGTGACCTCCCCTCACTCCTGCTAGCCCAGGCATTTTCTGCTAAAATACCTGCAATACCCAATTTTAAAACTGTAACCTGACATTCTGGCCGAGACATTTAATCATGGACTCACTATTGCCACATATGTGGCTTGTAAACCTATTCTGAGCCGAGCAGAGTGCTAAGCACTTCACACAGTTTCTGATCCTGGAAAGGAGACATTACTAATCCCATTTGGTAGGTAAGGAAAAGGACTGGAAGGTGAGGATGTGCCTCAAACCACAGCCAGCAGGGACCTCCGGACTCACAGACTCTGCCCCTTTCCCCGCGGCTTTAATTTTCAACCAAGCTTCTACGTTCCTACGTGTTCCTCTCCCCAGGACTTGGAGAGCGTGCTGGTTAGCAGATAGGCGCGATGACTTTGCACCTTGAAAGCATTTTGCTACAATCAGGCCTTTTCCAGGATGTCGGGGAACGGCGGCATTCGGGGTTCAAGCAGGTGAGACCCAGGTAACCGGGGAGCGGCTCCTGGAGGCCTCTTGGACCCAGAAGCGCCGACTCTCACACACCTTGCCCGCAGTTCCTTCTCCGGGCACGGGTGGAGCTTGGCCAGGCCGCCCAGGCGGAGGCGGCACGCCTTCCCGGGAAGCCCGGGATCCCCTGGACCCGTGGACCCGAGGGTGGGGGCCCTGCGGGGCTCGGAGTCTGCGGCTGGGAGCTCGAAGCGCAGAGCTGCCCCCGCCGGGCCACTTCATGAACAAGTTGGTAAGGTCCGCGCCGGGGACCAAAGACCCCGGGCGACGGCGGGCTGCGGGATCTCCCGCTCGCCGCCGACCTCGACGCTAGGGCCCAAGTTGGCCGCGCTGCGGGGAAAGGACCAGGCGGGGGAACCCCGCGAGGGCCACGAGGCCGAGAGAGGGGAGGTCTTAAAGAGGCCCAAGGTGGCCATCACCCATCTCCTCCAAGCCACCTAGGCGGGAACAAAGGGCCCCTATCTCGGGCAGGGTCGGCCGGGCCGCGTCCGGCTTCGGAGCAAAGAAAGTTTTCCGGGGATGCGGATGCCGGAGCGGCGGGCGGGGCCGGGGAGCGGGATACCTGCGGCCGGAGCCGCAGCGCAGGCCGCCTCACCTCCTCGATGGCCGCCACGGTGTTCCGGCACTGCGCCGTGCGGGTGGTGAAGCTGGAGGCCGTGGGCGCCTTGTAGTCCTCATGGGTCTCGGCCACGAATTCCGACACGGAGATCTGGTCCGGCATCGCCTCGGCGCGCGGGCGCACGGCCGCCGGGGCGCCGCCGCCTCAGCCGCAGCCACTGGCTCCAACCGCCGCTCGGACTACGCCGCCGCCGCCGCCGCCGCCGCCGCCGCCGCTCCGGCCCGCGGACAAAGGGGAGCGCCGGGCGCGGGAGCCGCGCGGGGCCTGGCGGCGGAGCAGGGTCGGCGCGCAGCCCCGCGCAGCTCGGCCGGCCCGCCCGCCTGTGCTCCGAGGGCTCCGCGTCCGCCGCCGCCGCGTCCTCTCAGAGCGAGCCCAGAGGCGGGCACGCAGAGCCGGCGGGAACTGCCCGCCACCCAGCCGCGGGCCCCGACGCCTCCCGCGGAGAGGGGCGGGTCCGGGCCGGGGGCGGCGGCCGGCCGGGCGCGGGGCGGGGCGGCAGGAGGACCGGGCCGCCAATCGGCGCGCTCGCCGCCGCCGCGCCGCCGGGAAGCGGAGCCCGCAGGAAGGAAGGCGGCGCGCGCCCCGGCTCGGCGAGCCGCTCCTGGCCGCCGCGCGCCGCATTGTCTCGGCGTTCTGGGCCCGGAGCGCCGCGCTCAGACTCCGCCCCCGGCTGGCTCGAGGCCCCGACTCTGACCCGGGGCCCGCTAGGGCGCGTGTGGGGGTGCGCCCGGCCGGAGTCCTTTCCTGTGTGCGCCAACCGCCTCCCGCCCCCGGCGCGGAGCCCCTGTGGGCTCCCCACCTGAACAGCGGGCCGCGCCAGCCGGTGAGGAAAGCGGGGTGCGGAGCTCGCCCCCTGCCGGAGGATGCGCTCCGCCCGCGGACACCCTGCGGGGACCAGAGCCGGACGCCAGAAGTGACCTGACCGTGAATGTGCGCTTTGCGTGCAGTCATTGAATCCTCGCAACCCTCGGAGACAGATGAAGACGGGCTTATTTTGTATAGGGGACACAGTGTGCCCAAGAGCACAAGATAAACGGCTGGCTGGGGATTCAAACCCATGTCCCCTGACTCAAGTTCAGAGCGGTCAGGGGCCCTTACTAAAAGTCCCAGTCGCGTTTCCTAAGCTGCCCAATGATAGGTATTCGCAGTTAAAAATAGTTTTGAGGTACTAGGCCAGAACCCATCCTGGGAAGGCTACCGAACGCCCTGAAGTGGTATTCCCGCAGGCAGAGGAGGGACCCTAGCGGGTGCAGGAGGAAGAGGGGGCAGGGGAACAGGGGAACGTGCAACAGCAGCCAACCAACCTCGCAGAAAATTGGGCCAGTAAAGAATTCGAACTGGTCCCTATTTTCATTTACAGCTCTTAAGGAAATTCTCAGTTATATTTAAAAATCCAGAAGGTCTGAAGACACCAGTCAAATAAAATCACACCCTATAACTCTACACTAGACTTGTGGCATGGTTTCTGTAGTTGCCAGCAGTAAAACCAAGAGAAACTTTACAAAAACCTTTTGTGCATCTGAAAAGGAGGAAGTGTGAGAGACATTGGAAATTCGATATGTCAGACAAAACTGTCTCCTGACACTGCAGGACAGTGGACCAGTCAAACAATCTTTTTAAAGCTCCCATGTAAGAAGTTGCTATATGAGGTGGCAGCTTGGGTCAGACATTATGTATGGCCTTTGGTATTTTAGTAGCACTGCATGTAAAATTTAACTTTCTAAAATAGCTGTATTCTTGGATAGCTTTTATCATTGCACTAGACAACAAGTTACAATTTAAAAACTGTGTCTGTTTCTTTTTATTTTTTTTTTTCACCCTTTGGGTGTCTGAAGGTTTCCTCTATTTGCAGCCTTCTACAATACATATTCTGTGTTTATTATTTATATTAATGCATCCTCTCCAACACCAGGCAGATTCTGTTCCCTCCCACCTAGTTTCCCAGCCACAGTTTTTGACTGCAGGGAATATCCTGAATAACTTTTCAAGTCTTGATGTGTAGAGGGCTCGTCTCTGAGGCTATGAGGGACCTAAGAAAGAAAGTCTGATTTTTCCTTGGTGTCTAGTACAGCATTAACCAGACTAATCAATACTTCTTCTACAAGGACAAAGTTAAACCTGGTATTCTCTGTTCCCTTTGTATACAACACCAGTTCTTGATTATTTTTAATTTTGCAGATACAGAAACCTTTAGTAGCCTTTAAAAAAATAAAAGAAAATTGCAAAGCTGTGTTGCATTGCAAGGCTGGTAGAAAACAAGTAGTTAGCAAGTTCATTGGTGGCCTGAAGAGGATACCAAATTGGTAGAATGCCAGAGCCATTTATTCCTCCATCATCCCTTAGAAATCTAACTTGCCTATTGCATAAGCCTAGAGTTAAAGCAAGACCAGAGCAAAACATCGCTAGTGCCTTTCTGAGATTAATATAAGAATGAGTAGCTTCCAACACATAACAACAAAATTAAAGTTCAACATAGATCAAGGAAACGTTCCCACATATTTTTTTAAATGCACCGAGAGAAGAAGAGCATGCTGATAATGTCATTACAGGCCTATACTCCCTTATCCAGAATTGTTAAATCTAAAAAGGCCTGAAAATGTAGCTTTACAAATAGTTTTTAATAGTAAAATTGACCTGAAATAGTGAACTGATGAGAGGCTATGTGTGGTCTTGTTTATCCTACCTCATGTGAATATGTATATTTTGCTGCAAAACATAAACATGGTTGATCATGGAGTATTGCTCCAGACCCTACTGGGGTGATTCAGATAATATACTATATGCAATGTATTACCTTTCTAAAATCTGAAAATTTCTGAATCCATACATATCTGGCCCTTGGGGTTTCAGTAAAAGATTGTAGGCCTGTATTATAAAAAAGAAGAAGGAGGAGGAGGAAGAGGAAGAACAAGGGAGAGGAAGATAAGGAGGAGGGGAAGGAGAAGGAAAAGAATAAGAAGAGAAAAGGAGAAAAAGAAAATGTGGTGTTACAGACACCGTTTCCAGAGGAGAGACTCTCCTCTCAAAAAGGAAATTTTTAGCAGCCCCATGAGATTGGCTAACAGCCCATTTTCCAAAGGAATTTTCTGCCTCTAGTAGTTCACAAGAACCTAAGATTTATCACTCTGAGATCAAGGTGTAAAATATGTTCTTGACTCTGAAATTTGCTTGAGGGTTGGCTGGTTTACACAAGACTTGTCCAGTTCACTTGCTATTAACTTGTAAATGATTAGTCTTGGCATGGGCAAATACGTGCTTTAAAAGAACGGTAGTATGAAGCAGAAACAACAAACAAACAACCCTAGTGATGTGAACGTGTAAACATAACTGAAAGTTTCTTTTCATAACTTAATAACACTTCTCCCCATAATCGTGTTGCTGAGGGGACCCATTTTTCCCCAAAGCGAGAGAAAATGGAATACATTTACACAGTTATCTCACCTCAGAAACTGTTACGAATGAAAACTTGGGTTTTGGTAGTAACACTGCTTCTCTGTGATAAGGAAGAGTGTACACTCCCTAAAGAGTATAGCTTAGACTTGTTAATTTCTAAGGGGCCTCCCTGCCCCCAGTGTTCATGATGCCATTTTCTGTGTTTCATGTTAATTTAGACACGAGAGAAAAATGCCACAACGCATTACTAAACATTAGAACTGAGACTCTAATTATTGGTCCGAGACTTTTGAGAATGAGGCATATTTTAGATGCCATTGAGAGCTAATTTTTGAGAACGTGGTCATTTTGTTAAGATGGTAGATTTAGATAACAAGCAGATTTAGTCATTGCTAACTTTACAGATACTTGAGGCTTGTTCATTTTTGTATTTTAACAAAGCAGTTTCTATAGATGACATACTCATTGCTGAACCGGAAGAGACAATTCTAGGTAAATTAAATATGATCAGTCATATACTAGAGTCATTTGGGCTGGCTCCAGAGATCTGATTCTTAAATTTTCAGGAATTGTACAAGTTATAGGTTGTATCTCTTCTCTATGGTAGAAGTATTATACAACGGTGCTGTCATGAACATCTCCTCCCAACTCCGTATTCTGTTAGTTTGAAATAGTCCATGGTATTTACACCAGGGAAATTGGCAAATGATAAAAATCAAGGCCTGATTTATTGTTTTGTTGATTGATTATCTAACTTAATAAACAATGCAGTTATAGAAAAAGTGTCATTCGTGCAGATTAGAGTTAAAGATGTGTCAGGTCTGTAGCCATCACATTGTAAATAATGAAATTTTTGAGGAAATACCCTTCTAATATTTGCAGGCTAGTATATGATTCAGTAAAAAAGGTCACTCATGTCATTGACAGGTGAATAAAGTTATAGCATCTTCACTGTTTCAATTTGTCTTATTAACATAAACAAAAAAAGTCAACTAATATTCAGTTGTAACTGTATTCATTTGTCAATGACATGAGCAACTTCTTTGCTGAGCTGGACAATAATCAAGCATTTACTTATAGTCTTATTTTGTCAAACTGTGGTTGAATTACAGACACAGATTGGCTATGGGTGAAAGCATTTGTCCAAAATCAATGAAAGCATTCTGTGAGAATTAATTAGCTATATGGAATTTACAGTAAAGAGTAGTGTGTAATTTGTAGTTACTCATCAATTGCGGGCTACACAGCTTTTAAATCAGTAAAAGTTGAAATAAACGTATTTACCTATGTTCACACATACACCTTTTCAGAGAGCAGATTGTTAAACATTGACCAGCTTACTTCTGAGTATAATTGTATCATCCTTGCCCAGAGTCAGGGCATTGGAACTTCCAGTTCTGAGTCACTTTTATGGAATTCAAACACATACAGGATAAAATCTTAGTAAATGGACTCTAAGAGCAAAGGCAACTTGTGTTAATAGAAAAATATTTGTCTTTGAGTAATTAAGAAAATGCCATGTGTTGTTTTCAAGTATTCAGAACAACACAACCCAGTATCAACAGAGGGTGTGGTTCGTTTTAATGAAAGAGCAAAAAAGAGTTTAATAAGCACTCTGTATGTAAATAAGTTTTGCTAAAGCTTTTAAAATGTGCTTGCAGCATTTTATCTTCTCGAGTCAAATCAGTGTCTTCCACCTCCATGGAGACCCATTCTTAGTTTTGTAGGACCCCCTCTTAGGTGGTACAGAAGTCCACTTGTGTCTTATCTGAATATGTTCTCCCTGGGCTAAAGAATGCCCAGTGGTTTCCGTTTGGCCCCCTGATAGGGTTTAAACTCCTTAGTCACAGTTTGTTCCAGGCTTTTCCCCAACTTCCTTGACTCTTGCCCTCTCCTCACTGTGTTTTGACCCAGCGATCTGCACACTGTGACCCAGGGGCCAAATACAACTCACAACCTGTTTTTACAGTGTCCGTGAGCTGAGAATGGTTTTGACACGTTTAATGGTTGAAGAAAGTCAAAAGAAGAACATTTCATGACACGTGAACATTACATGGAACTCAAATTTGTGTGATCATGAAGTTTTATTGGCATCACCACACCACTCTTTTACCTCTTACCCACAGCGACAGAGTTGAGTAGTTTCAACAGACATCAGATGGCCCCCACACCTAAAATATTTGGGGTACTATCTGGCTCTTCATAGAGAAAGTTTGCCAGCCCCACTTTCACCACGCCAAGCTTGCCATGTTTCCCAGCTCACAGTGCCCTTGCATGCCGGTAAGTTGAATGCAGTTTCCCTGCCTTTCATCTGTCTCCCACAGGGCAAGTTAACTCACCATTCACTGAGCACGTTATGGATTTCCTCATCCGTGACCCCTCATGGGGACTCCTCTGCCTGGGGCACTCTTCCTCTTGTCCATCTGGCAAACTTCTGGTCCTCTTTCAAGATCGAACCCAAATCTCTCCTCCAGACATCATTTTTGAAGCCTCTGGGTAGAACCATCTGAGTCCCCCGCTGCTTCCACAGTGCTTTACACATAGTCTAGTGCTGCTGTGAGGGGATGCAGTGAGGTGCCCTGTCCGGAGCTTAGCATGCCATGAAGGGCCATCCCTGCCCTTCCTCCCTGCCCGTGCACACCATGTCCTCTCTATTCTCATTGGTGTTTAAAGTAATTGTTGTAGCCAAGTAATGAGTCAGGCGAGATGGGAGCACTCAGCTGATAAGTCTCAACTTTACTCTGGAAACACAACGCTTCTTTTGCCCTGAAGCACTGGTTGCTTACACTATACAAATGTCCATGTTAGATCATGACTAGAACATCTGTTTTCTCATCTCACTGCAGTCACCAGGCTCCTGGGAGAAAGGGAGGTGTTTTATTTATCTTTATATATCTAGCTCCAAAACAGGGCAGGCACACAGTAGTAGGTGCTCCATAAATGTTCATAGAATTGAATGCGTAGGCCAGGCACGGTGGCTCATGCCTGTAATCCCAGCACTTTGGGAGGGCAAGGTGGGTGGATCACAAGGTCAGGAGTTCAAGACCAGCCTGACCAACATGGTGAAACCCCATCTCTACTAAAAATACAAAAATTAGCCGGATGTGGTGGTGGATGCCTGTAATCCCAGCTACTTGGGAGGCTGAGGCAGGGAATTGCTTGAACCTGGGAGGCAGAAGATGCAGTGAGCCAAGATTGTGCCACTGCAACCCAGCCTGGGCAACAGAGCGAGACTCCATCTCAAAAAAAGAAAAAAAAAGAATTGAATTACATGGGGTGCTAATCCTTCAACATATAAAATGAGAGAAGACATGTTAATTCACTACAAGGAAAAGCCATTGGTTTGAGATATATGAAGGCACAGTGGTTTATCCCCCGCCCCGCCATGATGGGGGTCTTCTCTCCACTCAAATATTCTAGTAAAAATATGTTTATAGACAGAATTCGAGCAGTGGTTGGGAGGGGCAGTGGTGATTGGATTCAGTCCCTTGCACTACTACAGACTGAAATGTCTTCTCTCTACATCAGGAGCCTTAGTAAGGTTCTAGTTTCAGTGTGGTGGTGATGTGACACTGTCACATATGAGCTAAGGACTCCTGTCCCCTCAACCCTTGTTACTCAAAGTGTGGTCCCCAGATCAGCTGCACCGGCATCGCCTGGAAGCCTGGCAGAGGTACAGAACCTTGGAGCTGCTGAATCAGAGCCTGCCCTTCAGCAAGATCCACAATTGACAATGTGTTTGCACTTTACAATTCGAGAAGCATTTTTCTAGCATACATAAGGATACACCATAAGCAAGGACTTGATAGTCCCACTTGTCAGCAGTCAGCATTCCAAATTAGGTGAACTATATTGATAGGACTCAATAATACCTGGAGGGTTAAGGTTTTTTCCTGTCCTAAGATTTAGGAAAGTTTCTTTGATCTCTGAAATGCCATGCTGAAATATACTCTGTCTAGTTGCTGCTTTACATTTCTCATTAATTCAACCAATATTTAATAAATATCTAGTATATGCCAAGTACCGTCCCCAAAACTAGGATGTAGTAGTGAAGAAGCCAGAGACGGTGGTTGGTGCTTTGGAACTTGGAGCTAGCAGGGAAGGCGGATAGTAAGTAAACACGCAACTAAAATAGTGTCACATATTAAAGTCCTACTGAAGGAAATGAAGCAGAGGGATGGAGTAAAGAATATCCTGGTAGGGTAAAGTAGCTGCATCCAAGAGGAAAATCAGGAAAGACTTCTGGGAGGAAGTGACATTTGAGCTGAGTCCAGAATGAAAAGGAGCAGCTGAGCGCAAATCAGAGAGGAGAGTGTTACGAAGGAAGAGCAACTGCAGTCTCTGCAGCTGGAATTAAGTGGACCTTGTGAGAAGGTCAGAGCAGCTCGAGTGCTGGGAGTGAGGAAGCAATGGCTGTGGCTGGGAGCTGATGCTGAAGAGGTGGACGGGACCCAGAGTGTGCAGGACCTCAGAATCTTCTTGGGTGTGTTTGTCTGTTGGCTAGCTCGTCTGTTTTTAGAGACAGGGTCTCACTGTCTCCCAGGCTGAAGTGCAGTAGTGCAATCATGGCTCACTGCCGCCTCGACCTCCTTCTTGACCTCCTTCTTGGGGTGTGTTTTATTTACAAGCAGAGGGCTGGTACGATTTGTTTTACACTTTATAAAGGTCATGTTGGCTGCATCTGGAGAAATGATTATAGAGGGGCAAGTATAAAGGCAAAGCAGTAAAATAAAATACTAATTAGCAATAAATTAATTGGACTTCAGAAATAAAAACTTTTGTGCTACAAAGGACACATCAAGAAAGAAAAAAAACTCACAGATTTTAAGGAAATATTTTTTGGGTTTTTCTTTGGTTTTTTGGAAGGAGGGGGTTGAGACAGGGTCTCGCCCTATTGCCCAGGCTGGAATGCAGGGGTGCAATCATGGCTCACTGCAGCCTTGACCTCCCTGGGCTCAGGTGATCCTCCTACCTCAGCCTCCCAAGTAGCTGGGACTACAGGCATACGCCACCATGCCTTGCTAATTTTTTTTTTTTTTGTATTTTTTTATAGACACGGGTTACACCATATTGCCCAGGCTGGCTTCAAACTTCTGGGCTCAAGCAATCCTCCTGCCTCAACCTCCCAAAGTGCTGGGATTATAGGCCTGAGCCACTGTGCCGGGCCATAAGGAAATATTTGTAAATACGATATCTGATAAGGGACTTGTATCTAGAATATTTAAAGAACTCCTACAACTCAATAATAAAAGGCTACTTAATTTTAAAATGGGCCAAGAATTTGAATAGACATTTCTCCAAAGAGGATATACAAATCACTAGGCACATGAAAAGATGCCCAACACCTTTAGTCATATCAGGGAAAGGCAAATCCAAACCACAATGTGATACCATGGCACACCCACTAGGATGCTGATATGGTTTGGCTATGTCCCCACTCAAATCTCATCTTGAATTGTACTTCCCATAATTCCCATGTGTTGTGGGAGGGACCCAGTGGGAGATAACTGAATCATGGGGCAGTTTCCCTGATACTATTCTCACAGTAGTGTATAAGTCTCATGAGTTCTGATGGTTTTGTTTGTTTGTTTGTTTGTAAGATGAAGTCTCGCTCTGTTCCCAGGTTGGAGTGCAGTGACACAATCGCAGCTCACTGCAACCTCTAACTCCCTGGTTCAAGTGATTCTCCTGCCTCAGCCTCCCAAGTAGCTGGGATTACATGCACGCACTTCCACGCCCAGCTAAGTTTTGTATTTTTAATAGAGATGGGGTTTTGCCATGTTGGCTAGGATGGTCTTAATCTCCTGACCTCATGATTTACCCACCTCAGCCTCCCAAAGTGTTGGGATTACAGGCTTGAGCCACCATGCCCAGTTGAGATCTGATGGTTTTATAAGCGGAAACCCTCTTTACTTGGCTCTCATTCTCTCTTGCCTGCTGCCATGTAAGACATGCCTTTTGCCTTCTGTCATGATTGCGAGGCCTTCCAGCCATGTGGAACTGTGAGTCCATTAAACCTCTTTTTCTTTACAAATTACCCAGTCTTGGGTATTTCTTTATCAGCAGCATGAAGACAGCCTAATACAGATGAGTAGAATAAAAAAGACAATAACAAGTGTGGGTGAAGATGCGGAGAAACTGGTATCCTCACATGCTGCAGTAGGAATGTACAATGGTGCAGCCACTTTGGAAAACAGCCTGGCACTTGCTCAAATGTTTAAACATAGAGTTATCATATGACTTAGCAATTTCACTGCTAGTTATATACTAAGAGAAAGGAGAACACATGTTCCCACAAGAACTTGTTCACGAATGTCAACAGCAGCATTATTCCTAATAGCCCAACAGTGGAAATAACCCAAATGTTCATGAACTGATGAATGGGTGAACAAAATGTGGTATAGTTTCCTAGGGACAGTAACAACCTACCAGAAGCTAGGGAGTTAAATTGCATGCATTTATCGTCTCTGTTCTGAAGGTTGAGGATGAGTGATCAAGGTGTAGGCAGGGTCAGTTCCTCTAGAGGAAGGGTCTGTTCCAGGCCCCTGTCCCAGCCTCTGGTGGTTTCCTGGCCATCTCTGTCATTCTTCAGCTTGTAGACTTATCACCCAGAGCCCTGCCTCATCTGCACTTGGTGTGCTCCCAGATGCACATCTGTGTCCAAATCTCCCCTTTTTATGAGGACACCAGTCCTGTTGAATGAGGGACTCACCCTATTCCAGTATGATGTCATCTTAACTAATTACATCTGCAACTATTTCCAAATAATGTCACAGTTTGAGGCATTAGGGGTTAGGATTTCAACATATGAATGGGGGGGCATAATTCAATGCATAAAAGATGGAATATCATCTGGCTATTAAAGGGAACAAAGCACCGATACAAGGATGAACTTTGAAAACGTTGTGTTCAGTGAAAGAAGCCAGTCACGAGAGATCACATATTATATGACTCCACTTATATGAAGTGTCTAGAATAAGCATATCTGTAGAGACAGAAAGTAGCTTAGTGTTTTCTTAGGGCAGGGAAGGGGATGGAGGAATAAAGGGGTGAGAGTTAAAGGGTTCTTTGGGTAATGAAAATATTCTAAAATTGATTGAGGTCATGGTATTACAATTCTGTGAATATGCTAAAAACCCTTAAGTTGTACATTTATTTTAGTTTGCTTTTGAGACAGGATCTTGCTCTGTCAACAAGGCAGGAGTGCAGTGGCACAGTCATGGCTCACTGCAGCCTCCAACCCCATGGGCACAAGGGATCCTTCCCCCCAAGCCTCCCAAAGTGCTGGACTACAGATGCGCACCATCACACTTGGCTAATTTTTTTAAAATTTTGTAGAGATGGGGTCTCACTGGGTTACGCAGGCTGGTCTTGAACTCTTGGGCTCAAGAGATCCTCTTGCCTCTGCCTCCCAAAGTGCTGAGATTACAGGCATGAGCACTTTAAATGGTGGAATTGTATGGTATATGAAATATATCTCAGTAAAGCTGTTACCAAAAAAAAAACCACAAAAAACAAAAAACCTCTACAAATTAGTGTTTTAAAAAGTGGTAAGGACTAAAAAAGTAAAAAACAAATGTGTGGACTCAGAGTTTGAAGCTCACGTTCAAATCATGGCCCTGCCACTTTCTCTAATGTTGAGTGAGTTGCTCTGGGAGGCTTCACTTCTTTACTGGAAAGACGGAATGTGGGGAGAAAGGTACTATCACATATCTAGCAGGGTTCATACAGGAATTAGAGATGATCTAAGTAAAATAAGAGTTACTTATTTTAGTATTAGAGATTAAATAAAAATACCTGACATATAACAGTTGCTCAATAAAATATTAGTCATACATTTTATATCCCATTCTTGAAAACACAGTGTGATTTGCCAGGCGTGGTGACTCATGCCTGTAATCCCAGCACTTTGGGAGGCTAAGGCAGGTGGATCACTTGAGGTCGGGAGTTCAAGACCAGGCTGACCAACATGGTGAAAACTCATCTCTACTAAAAAAATACAAAATTAGCCAGGCATGGTGGCACATGCCTGTAATCTCAGCTACTTGGGAGGCTGAGGCAGAATTGCTTGAACCCAGGAGGCAGAGGTTGCAGTGAGCCAAGATCATGCCATTGCACTCCAGCCTGTGCAACAAGAGTGAAACTCCATCTCAAACAAACAAAAAACATAGTGTGATTCTATAACTAATAAATCTTTATTTGGTCATTAAAAAAAGATCAAATAAGGCTCTTCTGAAATGCAAATCAAAACCACGGTGAGATGCCATCTCATGCCAGTCAGAATGGTGATTATTAAAAAGCCAAGAAACAGGAGATGCTGGTGAGCCTGTGGAGAAATATGTAAATTAGCTCAACCATTGAGGAAGACAGTGTGGTGATTCCTCAATGACCTAGAATCAGAAATACCATTTGACCCAGCAATCCTATTACTGGGTATATACCCAGAGAAATAGAAATTATCCTATCATAAAGATACATGTACTTGTATATTCACTGCAGCACTATTCACAACAGCAAAGACATAGAATCACCCCAAATGCCCATGAATGATGGAGTGGATAAAGAAAATGTGGTATATATATATACACCATGGAATACAATACAGCCTTAACAAGGAACAAGATCATGTCCTTTGGAGGGACATGGCTGAAGCTCTAAGCCATTATTCTCAGCAAACTAATGCAGGAACAGAAAACCAAACCCCACATGTTCTCACTTATTAGTGGGAACTGAACAATGAGAACACATGGACACGGAGGGGGACATCACACACTCAGGCCTGTCGGGGTTGGGGGAGGGAGAGCATCAGAATAAATAGCTAATGCATGCTGGCCTTCATGTGTAGGTGATGGGTTGACAGGTGCAGCAAACCACCATGGCACACGTTTACCTATGTAACAAACCTGCATGTCCTGCATATGTATCCCAGAACTTAAAAAATAAAAGCCTCTTTTAATACCTCTTAGAAAGCAAACTCCCAAAGCAGAGCTAAAACATAGAGGAAAACCATATTTCCTGTCATTATTCATGCCATAGGAGGACCCAGCTCTGCTGCTTTTCTGCCTCTGACGTCTCTTCCCCCGACTTTTGTTTTTATTCCTCCAGCTGGTAATTGAAGCTGTCAGAGAAGGCTCATGCCGGTCGGTATTTCATTGATGAATTCCAGCTGGGACTAAAGAGGGCTGCTGAGTTGGAGAGAGAGAGAAGGCCCCTCGGGAACAAGCCCACACTCTGAGGCAGTGGGATGTGAGCATCCAACCCGTTTTATTATTCACTCTGGGTCCAGCAAGGTTTTCCTGCTCATCCATTTGAGGCGCTGGCCTGAGTCAGCATGTGCCTAAAGAGTGGAGTGAATGCAGAAAGATGCCTGGAGAATGCGTAGCTGAAATGAGGTTAGGATCCATGGCGATTCCTGTCATGGGGATAAGCATATCCTGGTGCTTTGAGGAGGAAATTAGAAAGAAATACTGTGCTGGTTGCAGGCCTTTTAGGAGAGTCCATTTGGACATCTCCATCACAAAGCCCAGAGTCCTACAGTCAATTAATATACAGGGACCCAATTCAAAGCTGCCATTCAGAGATGATGCCATGCGCACATGCCACGCACTGCACTAGACTCTGGGAACACGGGGCTGAAGGTGTAATGGTGTCTGCAGAGGTGCTGGGCCTTCATGTCACCTCACAGAGAGGGGAACAAAGAAATAAATGATCTTCAGAGAGGTGTTTCCCGATCCCATAGAACAGGGGCCCCACATAACCCAGAGACGGACGCCCTGAGCCAACTGAACTATCTGCCACTTGGTGCCATAGTGATCTGGGTATCCAGGGCTACTAAAGCCTCCTCCAAATTAGCCTTTCTCCCAGCTCTCTAGACTAATTTATTTATTTATTTATTTCTAATTTGAGATGGAGTCTCATTCTGTTGCCAGGCTGGAGTGCAATGGCATGATCTTGGCTCACTGCAACCTCCACCTCAC
This sequence comes from Saguinus oedipus, assembly GCA_031835075.1. Classification (NCBI taxonomy): domain Eukaryota; kingdom Metazoa; phylum Chordata; class Mammalia; order Primates; family Cebidae; genus Saguinus; species Saguinus oedipus. The sequence goes on from CM063183.1 coordinate 107,505,372, forward strand.
GGGTTCAAGTGATTCTCCTGCCTCAGCAGGAGAATCCCAAGTAGCTAGGATTACAGGTGTGTGCCACCACACCCAGATAATTTTTGCATTTTTAGTAGAGATGGGGTTTCACCATGTTGGCCAGGATGATCTTGATCTCTTGACCTCGTGGTCCGCCCGCCTCGGCTTCCCAAAGTGCTAGAATTACAGGTGTGAGCCACCGTCCCTGGCACTAGACTGTCTAATTTATTTTGTCTAGTCATTAAGTCCCCAGATGGGTCTATCCCAACAAACCTCTTGTGATGAATTAATCTGAGCAGCCACAGTCTGACTTGGAATGTATTATTCAGGGATGATGTCCTGAACACCCCCCCTCCCAAGACTGTTCTGGGAGCTGCTTTCTTCCTCCAGGACCCTCACTGCTATCCTCATGCTGAGCACAGGTCTTAGTTCCAGGTCCCTGCAGTCACACAGGCCAGCATCATCTCCTCCATACTGTGGAGGTTGCTCACGTGTTGGGGGCATGGTAAGAATGACCATGGGCTAGGCCCACCTGTCTCTAACATCGTTCCTAGGCTCAAAAGCATTGCTGACACTTGCCCAACTGTAAGGGTTTCCAGAACACTTTTTAAAGTCCAGACTCCCGAAGGCCCTGCCACAGAACTGTCTTTAGGGGAGGGGATTGGAAGTCTGTATTTTTAATATGTGGCTGGAAGATTTTAGAGAAAGCAAGTTTACACAGCTTTTTCTAGCATTTTAGAGGAGAAACTCGAAACCAAGGATTGGGCTAGCACAGTGGCTCACATCTATAACAGTAGCCCTTTGGGAGGTGGGCAAATCGCTTGAGCCCAGGAGTTCAAGACCAGCCTGGGCAACGTGGGGAAACCCCATTTTTACGAAAAATACAAAAATTAGCCAGTCATGGTGGTGTGCACCTGTGGTCCCACCTACTGGGAAGGCTAAGGGGAGGGAGGATCACTTCAGTCCGGGAGGTCAAGACTACACTGAGCTGGTAATGGCATCACTCCACTCCAACCTGGGTGACAGAGTGAGATACTGTCTCAATTAAAAAAAAAAAAAAGACTATGAATTTCTTTCCAAATCTATAAATGTGCGGGTGAATCTTAGAGGTGAGTGGGTTTGCAAGTGAGCCAGCCCTTTCCTTGGAGCACTCGCTCTTTCACGCCTCTGGGGAACCACTTGCAGAATTGTGATCAGAGAGCAAAAAGTTCCCAAAGGATCTGAAAATGCCCAACGTTCACTCCAGAAGCGCTTGCCTAACCACACAGGGAGGGGCCTGTGGGCCTGCAGGATTTGGAACTATGGATGTTTCCTGCCTCTAAGCAGAAGTAATAACCTTTAGTCATATAAGAGACCTAGTCATGGCTCGAAACAGAGACTTCATTTTCGCAGTTCTGTGCAATTCCCGAAGTCTGCAAGGTCATATGTGTGACTCTCTTTGCAAAGGGTTTGGGAGCTGTTTCCTTTTAACTTGGTTGGAGAGCAGCATTTAGTGAATGCTTCGGGCAGCCCGGGGTCAGATATCAGACTCCTGACAAGAGTGTATCCCCTTGGGATTTGGAAGCATGCACTTTTCCTCCAAAGGTTTCTTTCTCTGTTGGTGTTTTTGAAACAGTGCTACACCCCGTTACGTTTGCTCCAGCGTCCCTTCCTTTCTCTCCTGGACTCTTGCAGTCTATTCGGGGTTCTCAGCCAAAGCTGACCTCACCGGCCGCCTCTGCATTGCATCTTGGTGAGTCCCACTTGCAAATGCCAAGAAGTGAGCTGTGCAGTCTGTTCAGGCCCTGTTCACATTTTCCACATGGCTCTGAGCATAACAACTCTGCGCCTCGGCCTCTGGTCCGCACCCGGGGCCGGTCCTGAACCCTCCAGTGGGCAGAGCCCAGAATGCGGCAAGAAGGTCCCTGGCAGGGCCAGACCTGTGGAAATGGCTGGTTGGGCACACTGGGTCAGTCTGAGTATGCTGGAGACAGGGCATGGAAAAGCCATGACCAAGGGATTCCATGGCAGGATTGCCAGCAAATCAGTGCCCGCTTTGTACCCCACTCCATAATATGACACAGCAATCCAGCCTGGGCTGGCAGAAGCAAAGAGCATACCCCAGATGCAGCCCTACCACTGTACAGCACATAGAAACCTTCTGATGCCCTCATAGGTAGGATTGGGCACTCGGCTGAGTGGTTCTCAGCCCACTTGACTCACAAGCTGGACTACCAGGGGTTCTGTACTTCCCGAGTCTAAGACCTGCAGCAGGGCAAAAGACCCCACAGATACTCCAGCTCGTTTCCTCAAAAAGGCTAACCAGGAGAGGTAGAAAGCATGGTTTTCTTTGATCGAGACCCCAGTGAATGCCAACCCAAAGTCAACTGAGAGTTCACTGCATGCTTCTCTGAATTTAATTTACTCTTCTTTCTCATCTAGTTGTCCAACCAGAAACCTTGGCACCATCCTAAAGTCCTTCTCCTCCCTCATCCTGCAAATCCACTCAGTCACCAGGTCCTGATGATTCTACTTACACAGTACCCCCAGAGCTGCTCCCTACCCTCAATCCCCCTCGTTCCTCATCAGTTGAGGTCCTCACCCCTTTTTTGTGAATACAGCAGCATGAGTCTTCTTATCTCCAGGCTAGACAACTCTCCAATCCATCCTGTTTATGTGGGTGCCAGATGATCTTTCCAAAAGTGAGTATTGGAAAATGCAAATCTAGTATGGCACTCACTTAAAAATCTTTCAATGGCTCCCTGCAGTCTGTGAATACAATCCCAATTTCTTAGTGTGCTATATAAGGCCCTTTGCAGTCTAGACTGCTTAACGATTCAGCCTAATTTCTCAACAAATGTTGAATATATCCACAGATACAGTCACACCTAACTCATTCATTCATTCTCAGTTCTTGTTATGCATCAGACTTGGAGCTAGCTCTGAGAACCCAGGGATGAGCAAGAGAGCCACAGTCCCTGAGTCCCTAGAGCTAACAATCCAGAGTGAGGGCAGACTCTAAGGAGAAGGTACAGTCAAGTTCAAGTTCAGTGGGTGAACATATGTGGCCTATCGCCTCACCTCGGGCCAAGGAGGGCTCTGATCCAGAGGAATAAGGGCTCACTGGTGCCTGTGAGCTGGAAGTTGGTGGTGAGAGGCAGTGTGTGCAGAGTCAAAGGGGAGCTTCATGCTCTCAGGCACCTGAAGGACACTGTGGCAATTGCGTGAGTGATGAGAGAGGAGGCTGCAGCAGCAGGCAGGAGTCTGGTCATGGAAGAGCTTAGAAGATGCCCTGTTAAGACTCTGACTTCACCTGAGCTAGTGGAGAACCACAGAACCATTTCAAGCAGATTCGCCTTCTCAAAATCTCTCTGGCTGCAGTTTGTGGAACAGGTCAAACCATGAGTAGCTTCCCAAATTGTGTGCATTCTTTCACAAAAGCCTGAGCACAAGCCCTTCCACCCCTCTAGAGGCTCTCTGCCCCTTGTCTACCTGTGAATTCTTTCCCACCTTCCAAGACTCAGCTGGAAATTATTACAATTCCTACATCACCCCTCCCCACTGCACGCATCCAGCTGAGCACATAAGACCCGCAGGATTCCCTGCATTTCATGTCTTCTCTCTCCATGGGAGGAGTCCTCTTTCATCCTAGGCCCAGAACTCTCACAGGGCTTCCATTGTCCCCAGATGCTTGTGTGTTTCACACACTACAGCCTATTCAGAAAATAGGCTCCCAAAGGAGAAGAGGAGGACTTGGAAGCATCCTTCCAATCTTTTGCGGTGGGAAAACCCCTGGCTTTGTACCTAAGTTTGGGCAAAGGCCTGATCAGGAAGTCTAAACCTATTCTTTTTTTTTTTATTTTGAGACAAGTTCTCATTCTGTCATCAGGCTGGAGTACAGTGGTACAATCGTAGCTCACTGCACCCTTGAACTCCTGGGCTTAAGGGATCCTCCTGCCTCAGTCTCCCGAACAGCTGGGATTACAGGCGCACACCACCACACCTGGCTAATTTTTTTGTTTTTTGTAGATACAGGGTTTTGCCATGTTGCCCATCCTGATCTCAAACTCATGAGCTCAAGCAATCCATCCACCTCAGCCTCCTAAAGAGCTAGGATTACAGGCGTGAGCCACCACACGCAGCCAGGAAGCCTGAACTCCTGATGGCTCAGTGAAAGGGCTCATGGTAGGTTACACAGGCTGTGCGATGCATAGCTCTGGGCACCCTTCCCGTCTGAGTCATTGTCCTGCTGCAGGTTACTCAGGCTTTGGGGGAGACTGGGGTGCAGATGGCAGTGGAGTATCTGGAGGAAGGGATGCCTTCTCCCAATCACACAAGTAGCTCGGTATGAGCTGGAAACAGTGAAGATGCTAGGTGGGTTTGATAAAATAGGGTGTTTCTTTGGTAAAGATGTAAGAAACTTGGTTTAGCTTATAATTTGTAAGTAGCTTCTAGCAGTTTTCAGTTAGGATTTACTGACTTAAGGAAGAGTGGGCTTGCTTTTTCGGAGAGAGTCTTAGCATTGGCCAGATAGAGGTGTTTGCTTCCTGTCATCCATATGACACTGGGGGTTAATGATCTGGTTTCTTGCAAGCAGTAAATGCATTTGCTGAGGTTACAAGCAGTTTTTATTCCTACGTACAAATTGGTGAACACTGAGATTCATTTCATTCATTCATTCAATCCTTCATTCATTCACTCAACATATTTAGAGAGCATCTTTTTTGCTCCTGGACAACGTGCTATTTATTTTATACATATCGTATGAATACAAAGCCCTTATTCAGCCTGTATTTATTATAATTCCTATTGCACAGCTTACTAAATGAAATTGAAAAGTACATCAGTCCCTTAGATAGGATTTGGAAGTGCAGAAAAACGATGAGACCTCTCTCTACAACCCTGTGATGCTGGTTCTAAAAGCTGCTCTTGAACTTTAAGCCCTAGAAGGATGCAAACATCAGGAGGTGGTAAAAAGGAAGAGAAGAGCAGCCAGATTTAATTATGCTTAGATCTCTCTTAGCACAGACCATATCAAAAGTCATGGCCCCTGCCCCAGCAGGCAGCAATTTAAGAAGCAAACAAGTGGCCCCACACTGTCCAAGCACACACAAGGTAGGAGGGCATGAAATTAGCACAGCAACATCCAGGATCAAAAGCAATGTTTGATTTTATCTTCATAGGCAATAAAATACGAAGCACATTCTTTGGCCGCAATCAGAAAGGCAGACTGCTGGCTTTTTGTAATTCTTTGAAGGTTTATAGCATGTCAGTTATCATAGCACTTTTGTCAACAGAGACTTCATACCTTGAGGTGGGGCAGGTGAGTGTGCAAAATTAAACGTGGTTAGAATATTAAGGCTTGGGACACAGCACCTGGCCCTCAAGCTGTTCTGGCTCTTCCAAGGTACATTCAGTTCAAGAATGTATCTCTGGTTTCTATTCCAGGTCACTCGGGAAATGACTCCTTGTCTCCAGGTATTTGTTTTGCGTGAAACCAATTATGATCGTGTTTCTTATGTGTAGACAGCTTTGTTATGGGTGCTGTTTTAGTTCAGTCTAGTGTATTTATGCCTATGGGGTTAGTTACTTGTCATTCAAATTATTATTATTTTTTGGAGATAGGGTCTCACACTGTTGCTTAGGTTGGAGTACAGTGGCGTGCACTGCAGACTTGACTTCTCTGAGCTCGAGTAATCCTCCCACCTCAGCCTCCTGAGTAGCTGGGACTACAGATGTGTACCTCCACACCCAAATAATTTTTGTATTTTTGCCCAGGCTAGTCTCAAACTTCTGGGCTCAATCAATCCTCTCACTTCAGCCTCTCAAAGTACTGGGATTACAGACATAAGCCACCACATACGGCCTGTAATTTAAATTTATCACACTTTCAAAAATACTTCTCACCTAAGAATGCTTTATATTTCATTCATTCATTTTTTTTTTTTTTGAGACAGAGTCTCACTCTGTTGCCCAGGCTGGAGTGCAGTGGCACAATCTCGGCTTACTGCAACCTCCGCCTCTTGGGTTCAAATGGTTCTCCTGCCTCAGTTTCCCTAGTGGCTGGGATTACAGGCATGTGCCATCACACCTGGCTAATTTTTGTATTTTTTTAGTAGAGATAGGGTTTCGCCATGTTGTCCCAGCTGGTCTTGGACTCCTGACCTCAGGTGATCTACCCACCTCGGCCTCCCAAAGTGCTGGGATTACAGGCAGAAGCCAAGGCGCCTGGCCTATATTTCATTATTTCAGAGCCGTCTGTTGAATTTAGTTTGATATGTGAGTAAATAATCTTTGACTATATCCTGATGATTATCCCTTCAAGGTAAATAACTTCTTCTGCTTGATAGTTCTTATAAAAAGTGCTAACAGTTTTGCTTGGGTCTGGAGAATGGTTTAGTGGAAGATTTTTAAATGCTGGAAAAAGACAGTTAGGGAAACTCTTCTGTCTTCAGGAGGCAGCTTTCTTTTTTTAAATTTTTTTAGACAGAGTCTTGTTCTGTCACCCGGTAGATAAGAATGCAGTGGTAAGATCTTGGCTAACTGCAACCTCCATGTCTTGGGTTCAAGTGATTCTTGTACCTCAGCCTCCTGAGTAGCTGGGACTACAGGCATGCACCACCATGCCCAGCTAATTTTTTTAATTTTTTCTTTAGTAGAGATGAGGTCTTGCTATGTTGGCCAGACTGGTCTTGAACTCTTGACCTCAAGCAATCCACCCACTTTGGCTTCCCAAAGTGCTGGGATTATAGATGTGAACTACCACATCTGGGCCAGGAAGTGTTCTTAAAGTGAAATGACTTTAGGATAGGAGAACACCTGCAGTGAGAAACAACAGGAAAAGGTCCTAGAGAAGATAGACCATGGTTTTCTAAGGAAGAGTCTTTCAATCACTTGGTTCCAAAACAGTTTCTTCCTGCCCTATCGGCAGTGAGACTGATCCCTCCCAGCCTGCTGAGAACAAACCAGAGGGATGGGTCCCTGAAGAGCGAGCTGAACAGGAGGAGAGACATGCTGGTCAGGGTGAGGCCGGTGCTATCATGCCAGCTGTCACCTGACTGCCGGCTGGAATAGCCAGGTAACCAGGTGGACATTGTGCCCAGAGAGAAACCCAGGTCCCTGAAATCATTGGCTCAGTGGCTGTGCAGGAAAGATGAGGACTTCACAGGAATTAGACAGCTGAGAAAATAATAAAGGAAGCAAGCTACCACTTTGAACACAAAAAAGCAACATTACATCTTTATCTAAAACTGTAGGCATAGTTGATTCTTATCCATTCCTTAGACTCTGTCTGGGGGTCAAATATTTTTGGATAATAAAGGGGAAGGAAGTTACATTTGTGAGCACCTACCATGTGCTCTGTGCTTGATTTACATTCTTTTTTCTTTAATGATTCTTTTTTTTCTTTTCCTAAATGGAGTCTTGCTCTGTCATTCAGGCTGGAGTGCAGTGGCACAATCTTGGCTCACTGCAACCTCGCCTCCTGGGTTCAAGCAATTCTCCTGCCTCTGTCTCCCGAGTAGCTGAGACCGCAGGCATGTGTCACCACACCCGGCTAATTTTTGTATTTTTAGTAGAGACAGGGTTTTGCCATGTTGGCCTGTTGTCGAACTCCCAACCTCAAGTGATCCTCATACCTTGGCCTCCCAAAGTGCTGGGATTACAGGCATGAGTCACCACGCCTGGCCCATAAGGCATGATTTTTTGCCCCCATTTTACAGATGAAGAAACTGTGGCTCCACAAGGTAAAGTTCCCCCCACTCCAGCTACTAAGGGGCAGAGCTGGGGCCACCATGCTCTTGCCACTGTGCCGGTGCCTTTCTGTGAACAGTCTTTCCTAGATCAGACTCTAGTGGCTCTATGCGACAGTGGAGACCCCGCCTTCAATGCAGACAGTAAGGCAACACTCATGCCGAAGTCATGTGTCCCTTTAAGTTTCTTGAAACTAAACCAGCTCCATATCACGTCTTCCCTGTCACATACACACACAAAGAAAATCTTGCTAATGGTAGGGGAGAGTAGCCACTGTATTCTATCCACCTACAGGAAGAACGTGCCATGATTCATCTAGGTTTGTACCTTAAGTAGACACTTGAGTCTTCCTTACCAAGTTACCCTCTGTGAGCGCCTTGCCAGGAAAGAGGATCCGGCCCCCTGAACTATGACTTCTCGAAAAAAAGAAGCCGGTGAGTGGACGTTGCCTTGCAGCCAAGCCCTCCTCCCCTTCCGGGTCATGCCATGTCCAAGAAAGGAGATCTTTATGGAAGATGAAAGGTCAGTCAAGGCCGGGTGCGGTGGCTCACACCTGTAATCCCAGCACTTTGTGAGGCCAAGGCGGGCGGATCACAAAGTCGGGAGTTTGAGAGCAGCCTGGACAATATGATGAATTCCCGTCTCTACTAAAAGTACAAAAATTAGCCGGGTGTGGTGGCACGCGCCTGTAGTGTCAGCTACTTGGGAGGCTGAGGTAGAAGAATCGCTCGAACCCAGGCAATGGAAGTTGCTGAGGCGAGATTGCACCACTGCACTCCAGCATGGGTGACAGAGCGAGATTCCAGAAAGAGAAAGAAAGAAAGAGAGAAAGAGAGAGAGAGGGAGGGAGGGAGGTATGGAGGGAAGGAAGGAAAGAGAAGAAAGAAAGAAGGAAAGAAAGAAAGGTACGTTAGTCAAATGGAGTCTAGAAATCAAATAGGTGCTTTTCTGGACTAACTGCAATGGCGTGTGATCTCACCTGGGCCTGACCTCCCAGGCTGTTCCAGACCCGGGCCTACAGGTCCACTGCGCAGGGAAGGGACCCACACAGGCCTTCACTGGCATCAGGGAAACACATCTTTCTCCTCCCAGGCTGTAAAGTTCTGGGTTTTCACTGTTCTGTCCTGAGCCCAGATTTTTTTCAGCGAAAGCCACAAATTGGAGAGAAGACCCTGGAATGGGCACAGAGGTGATGCATGGGCTTGCCGCAGAGCCGTTTGGGGCCCATGTGGGAGGCCCTGGGGAGGATCAGGCAGCCAGGAACAGCATGGCCAAGGAGGCAGCATCAAAGCCTGGCAAGGTCTTTGCCAAGGACCTGCTAATAGCTTCCATCTATCATCTGGGGAAATGATTTCTAGGGCTATGTAATTGACTTCTATTCGCTGTGACAGATGAAGTTTTAAAATGCTGAAGTCCATGCCTGTCTCTTTCATTAGTGACAGGTCTTGCCTTGGGAGGGCAGGTCAGTGGCAGGGAGGGAGAATGTGTGCTCTAGCTTCCTCCCCAGTGCGGACGGAGGTAGGGCGGGGCCCATCAGAGACCAGAGCAGTTACCTCCATCGTTTAGACCCCAAATTCCAGGGAATCTTCCATGATCCCAAGGTTCTAATCCAAAGAGCTACCATTACTTATTCTCACACAGAGGTGGTTTCTTTCTTTCTTTCTTTCTTTTTTTGAGACAGGCTGTCTTTCTGTCACCCAGGCTGGAGTGCAGTGGCACAATCTTAGCTCACTACAACCTCCGCCTCCTGGGCTGAAGCCATCCTCCCACCTCAGCCCCCCCAAATAACTGGGACTACAGGTGCACACCACCACGCCCATTGTATTAGTCCATTTTCATGGTGCTAATAAAGATATACCTGGGACTGGGCAATTTACAAAAGAAAGAGGTTTAATGGAGTCACAGTTCCACATGGCTGGGGAGGCCTCACAATCACAGCGGAAGGTGAAAGTCCTCTTACATGGCGGGCGACAGAGAGAAAGCTTGCGCAGGGGAACTCCTCTTTATAACACCATCAGACTTCATGAGACTTATTCACTCTCATGAGAACAGCACAGGAAAGATCCACCCCCATGATTCAATTATCTCCCATCAGGTCCCTCCCATAGCACATGGGAATCCTGGGAGCTACAATTCAAGATGAGATGTGTGGGGGGCACAGCCAAACCATACCACCCGTCTAATCTTTTTCTGTATTTTTTAGTAGAGATGGGGTTTTGCCATGTTGCCCAGACTGGTCTTGAACTCCTGGCCTCAAGCAGTCCACCTGCCTTGGCCTTTCAAAGTCCTGGGATTACAGGCATGAGCCATTGTGCCCAGCCAACACAGAGGTTTTTTTACTCATTTGTTTTAATACTTTTACAGTTGGTCAATTTTTATCACAGCTCTAATAACCAACATGTATGTGGCAAAAACTTCACTTGGTCATCTTGTGAGTTAAACCAAGGAAGGAGTGCCTTGTTATCCCCTCTGAAATTCAGAAAGGTGAAGTGATGCGCTCAGCACCACAGAGCAAAGAATGAGCAGAGCTGGGGCCGGGCACGGGGGCTCATGCCTATAATCCCAGTGCTTTGGGAGGCTGCAGGTGGGTGGACAGCTTGAGACCTAGGCATTTGAGACCAGCCTGGGCAACGTGGCAAAATGCCATGTCTACAAAAAAGTACAAAACCATTAGCCGGGTGTGGTGGTGTGCACCTGTAGCCCTGGCTACTGTGGACCCTGAGGTGGGAGGATCACCTGAGCCCTGGAGGTTGAAGCTACAGTGAGTTATGACTGCACCACTGCACTCCAGCCTGGCAACGGAGCAAGACCCTGTATCAAAATAATAATAAAAAGAGCAGACCTGGGACTCCAATACAGTCTTCCAGATCTGCAAACTGTCCTACACACCATCCCTCCTAAGCAACAACTTGTGAACACAGTGGCATTGCAGACTGCTTGCTTTTTTTTTTTTTTTTTTTTTTTAACAGAGTTTTGCTCTTGTTGCCCAGACTGGAGGGCAGTGGCATGATCTTGGCTCACTGCAACCTTCACTCCTGGATTCAAGCAATTCTCCTGCCTCAGCCTTCCCAGTAGCTGGGATTACAGGCATGCACCACAACGTCCGGTTAATTTTGTATTTTTAGTATTTTATTAGAGATGGGGTTTCTCCATGTTGGTCTGGCTGGTCTTGAGCTCACCTTGGCCTCCCAAACTGCTGGGATTGTAGGCATGAACCACCACTCCCAGCCCACTACTTTCTAAACAAATATTCAAACTCGACGTTTCTAAGCTAAACTCACCTCCTTCTCTCCACCCCCAACCTGGCTTCTCTCCTGGCATCCCCGTTGCTGCTCAAGGTGCTGTCCTTTAAGACGTCCTTGAACTGTCCCCTCCTGCCACTCTGCTCCACATTCAATGGGTCACCTCTCCCCTTATCTTCCTTTCACCTTGATCCTCTAGGCTGCCCGCACTTTTCTGTCCTATCATCCTGCTCAGCTCAGCCCCCACCTCACAGCTGACTCTGACAGCTGCCCCTGAAAGCCATCCCCACCTCAATACCATCTACCTGGGACACCTGCACACTGGCACAGCCGGCTCTACGTTCCAACAGCACAACTTTTGCCACTATCTTGAATTAAGTACCTTATGTTAAGATTTTAACAGCGTTTTACACATAATCAGCAGTCAAAAATCATTTACTGAATGAAATTCAACAGTGCGTTTCTCAGGGGCAGGGGTCGTGCAGTGTGGTGTTTACTAGTGGACACCCCGTGATCCAGCCCCATGCAGATGGCCATACTGACAAATGGGTACTGGCTGATCAGACACATCAAAGGATGCCACCTGTCTACTCAAACCTTCTGGTGCTCCCCTCTTCCTACTAAATCAATGCGCAGAGTGCTGAGCTTTATCAAATATACTTTATCACATGCCTCTGTATTAGTCAAGGTTCTTGCATGTTGAGAGATTAAAAACCCAGACCAGGTGCGGTGGCTCACACCTGTAATCCAGCACTTTGGGAGGCCAAGGCAGACAGATCACCTGAGGTCGGGAGTTTGAGACCAGCCTGACCAACATGGAGAAACCCTGTCTCTACTAAAAATACAAAATTAGCTGGGCATGGTGGCACATGCCTGTAGTCCCAGCCAATTGGGAGGCTGAGGCAGGAGAATCGCTTGAACCCGGGAGGTGGAGGTTGCGGTGAGCCGAGATCACGCCACTGCACTCCAGCCTGAGCAACAAGAGCAAAACTTCATCTCAAAATAAAACAATAACAACAACAAAAACAATTCTAAAGACCTCAAGCACAACAAAGGGAATTTATTGGCTTCATAAGTAGGCAGTGTAAGTATCAGGAAGGAGGTCCATTGAGCCAGTGGGTTTATAGCAGGCTGCCACATACTAGGGTTTCTGTTCTCATGCTGCTAATAAAGACATACCTGCAACTGGGCAATTTACAAAGGAAAGAGGTTTAATGAATTCACAGTTCCACATGGCTGGGGAAGCCTCACAATAATGCGGAAGGCAAAGGAGAAGCAATGGCATGTCTTTGGCATGTCATGGAGGGAGGCAAGAGGGCATGTGCAGGGGAATTGCCCTTTATAAAACCCTCAGTTCTCGTGAGACTGATTAATTACCATGAAAACAGTATGGTGGAAGCCACCCCGTGATTCAATTATCCCCACCTGGCCCCATCCTTGACATGTGGCGATTATTACAATTCAAGGTGAGATTTGGGTGGGGACACAGCCAAGCCATATCAGTGCCTGTGGCAAGATCTGGAGCTGGGCAAAGTCAAGTAGGAGCAGGAGCTGAAGAAGCAGAGATGATGGCGAGGGGTGGGGGCCACTGATGGGAGCTTGAGGCCAGTCCTTGGGTCCTGATTTTTCTGCAGTTCCCACATGTTTGTATGAGCAGGGTGGGTCCATTTGGAGCAGGCACAATGGGTCCTGCTGGGTGTTAACGGCTAAGGCTAGAATTGCTCAATCTGGAATCTAGTGGTGGGATGGAGCCGGGTGTCTGACAGTGCCTTATGGAAGTAGAATTAGGAACTTCTATCCTGCACCAGAGCCATTTTCAGGCAACCCCAGCCCTCCACCCAATGAAAATTATTTCCTTCCTTTTGAGAAGCCAGAGTTCAAGAACATCAGGGCTGTTGCCCTGAATACGGTTCTCATGACCCTGAAACTGGGAACCTGCACCCCAGAGCTGTTTCCTGGGCCTTTCACAGCTGTAACTTTGTTGTTGGTTCCATTTTATCAGGAACATGCGGTTTCTCCATTTGTAGAGAATGAAGAGAAGTGCTGTAGGGTTGATGCAAACTGGCCCAGCTTCAAGGAAATGTGCGAGTCCCCAGGACACAGAGCAAGGCCCTGGGTTTGCAAAGCCAATGCCGTGTAAGCACCAGGACATTAGTAACAACTATAAGCGCTCCAGGCACCTGCCAGTGTGCTGCATGCAGTTCACTGCCGATGGTTTCTCATTGGTTAGTTGTGTGGTGTGTGTGTATGTGTCTGGGTGTGTGTGTGAGAGAGAGGAACACTTGTATATGTGTATGTGTAGGGATGGAGGCACAACCAATATCAATTCAGACCATTTTCACAAGAAATTGCCGTGTCCTAAAGGCCTACTGGATCCTTTCAATCCTACTCCACCCAACGCGGCAGAGGTGGACAAGCTTCCTGAAGCCTGGGAGGGTCAGAGGAGACCCATGGAGGTTGCATGGTGCTCCCCTGAGATTCAGATCCAGCTCATGTTTATTGAGGGCCTGCTCCAGTGGCTAATAATCCCACAACAGTGCTGGGGAGGCATTAGTGACTCAGGAAGGATATGGGACTTGTCCAAGGGCACACAGATTCCAACATGGGAGGTGCTCTTTCCACCACACAGAGCCCATTCTTTGTGGCCAGACTACCTGGTTTGCACCCCAGCTAGGCACTTGCAAGCTGTGCGGCCTTGGGCAAGTTACTTACTATCTCTGTGTCTGGGTTCTTCATCAAGGAATTACTGACTGTGTTTAGCACAGAATAAATGCTGTATAAATGAACGCTTATCTTCTTAAGATGATTACATCACACTGCTTCTGAAAATGATTTGCTCAGAAAAACAACAGACTAGAAGAACATGAAGGGAAGGCTGTTTTCAAATGGAACCTCAGTAAGATTAATTGTCTTGGGAAAATTGGCCTTCTCTTTCCTGCCTCGGTCAGTACGTCCCTTACCAGGGGCCCCGGTCTGGGACAAGGTCTTCGTGGAGAAGGTCAGCTTAAGAGCTTTGCGGCTTTGCCCTCATTGGCCTGAATTGGATGGTCTGATGACTGCTTGGAAAAATGCATTGCGTTTTTATGTATTTTCCCCATCAAAACACGTCTGTTTAATTCTCTTTTAAAGGGCGTCCATGAGTCATTCGGCAGGAACAAAGAAGCTTCAGTCTGCAACTTCCATGAGGATACAGTTTAAACAGTGGGGGCTCACGTGTTTTTTATGAAATCTGAAAACATGCCTTAGAGGTGCCCTTAAGCACCTGATGGCAGCTGTTCTCTCTTGAAAGCTGGATTTCAAATGTAAATATTATTTGTCAGAACTCTTCTGAGTCATTTGCATGCAGATGTAGGCAGCCATCCCATGGGGATGTGCCGGGGAGGGGGTTCCAAGGTCCTTTCTGCTTGTTCAGTCTGGTAGAACACAGTGCAGGTTCCTAGACTGGTTTACCGCTGTGTTTCATAAGGAGCTCACAAGCCAGCCAGCATCATTTCTCTTTCTGAAGGCAACCCTCCAACTGTCCCACTCAATCCCAAGTCATCAGCGTGAGGCAGGCACCTGAGGCCAGGGGGCTGGGAGGAAAAGAGCAGGGAGTAAAGTCCCACAGGTCCTGAGCCCTGACACTTTCACCCCCTCAGCACCCCAAACCTAATCTGCCTGGGAGCAGACCTCCCTCCCTCAGCTCCCAGGGGCACCTCTCCCCCCATCTGTCCACCTGTGGCCACACACTGGGGGCTGGAGCATGGGCTGAAGTGCACAGAGTTGGATTTGGGCACATGCAACTTCCTCTCTAGTGACCAGGGAGGTTACTTCACATCTCTGCCTCAGTTTCACCTACCTCATTAAGATTGTTGTGAGAATTAGATGAAGTCATGCATGGAAAGTGCTGTAACTCGACAAGAAAATACTAAGTCCCATTACCCACTGAATGGACCCCTCCTGTCAGCCAGGGGCATTCCAAAGTCAACCTGAAAAACTAGTTCAGGCTGTGATGGGAATGGGGAGCTGGATATGCCTCATTACACCCTCCTGCCTTTTGGAATTACTGATAGAGCACACTCTAAGTCTGATAAGAAACATTCACAATCTAGTCTCTCCAAAGCCTGCTCCCCGGAGGATTCCTCTGCATAATGGGAACTTGGTCTCCACAACCCCTTATCTTAACCCAGACATTCCTTTCTATTGATTCTAGGTCTTTGTGTAATAAGTTAACTCTTTCAACCAATTGCCAATCCTGGAAGCCCCTGCTTCCAGTGGTCCTGCCTTTTTGAATTGAGCCAATGTACATCTCACATGGGTTGATTGATGCCTATGTCTTCCTAAAATGTATAAAACCAAGTTGTAATCCAATCACCTTAGGCACATGTTCCCAGGACCTCTTGAGGGTTGTGGCATGGGCCATCATTTACTGATATTTGGTTCAGAATAAATCTCTTCAAATATTTTACAGAATTTGACTCTTTTTGTCTGCAGCACTAACCCATATGATAAATGTTCTTATAGCTGGGCATGGTGGCTCATGCCTGTAATCCCAGCACTTTGAGAGGCTGAGGTGAGTGGATCACCTGACGTCAGGAGTTCAAGACCAACTTGGCCAACATGGTGAAACCCCTCTCTAAAAAAACAAAACAGTGTAAAAAAATTAAAAAGAAAAAAGAAATATATAAATAAATGCTCTTAATAAATGCTCAGCATGTTACCTGTCATTGTCAATCAGTCGACAAGTCCCATCATAGCTTTTCTGAGTTATTACTCAGGACTTTCAACAGAGCTTCTTCTCATTCTCATCCAATTTCAATCCATCCTCAACTTGGTCACAAGAGTTAGCTCCCTAAATTCTTATGTGACTCTTTGTCTCCTTAAAACCCTCCATCTGACTGGGTGCAGTGGCTCATGTCTGTAATCCCAGCACTTTGGGAGGCTAAGGTGGGCAGATCACCTGAGGTCAGGAGTTCAAGAGCAGCCTGACCAACATGGAGAAACCCAGTCTCTACTAAAAATACAAAATTAGTCAGGCATGGTGGCACATGCTACTCAGGAGGCTGAGGCAGGAGAATCACTTGAACCCAGGAGGTGGAGGTTGTGGTGAGCAGAGATCACACCATCACACTCCAGCCTGGGCAACAAGAGCGAAACTCCATCTTAAAAAACAAACGAACACCTTCCATCCATTTCCCATTGCTTCGAGATAAAAACATAAGCATAAAATGAGACAAAGCAGTGAGAATCCATTAACATTCACCAGACCCACAATCAACTCTGTGTTTTTTTGAGTGCAGTGGTGCAGTCTTGGCTCATTGCAACCTTGCCCACCTGGTCTCAAGTAACCCTCCCACCTCAGCCTCCTGAGTAGCAGGGACTACAAGCGCCACCATGCCCAGCTAATTTTTGTATTTTTTGTAGAGACGGGGTCTCCCTATGTTGCCCAGGCTGGTCTTAAAACCCTGAGCCTAAGTGATTCTCCCTCTTTGGCCTTCCACAGAACTGGGATTCTGGGCATGAACCACCATGCCCAGCCCTTCTTATTTTTGTATAGCAGAAATGTGATGTAGTGGAGAGAGCATGGGTTTTGGAGCCCAACAGATAAGTGTTGGAATCCCATGTGATTTGGGCAAAATACTTAAGATCCTTGAGCCTCAGTTTGATTTTTGGAAGCTGGGTGTGGTAGCTCACACCTGTAATCCCAGCACTTTGGGAGGCTGAGATGAGTGGATCGCTTGAGTTCAGAGGTTTGAGACCAGCCTGGACAACATGGCAAAACCCCATTTCTACTAAAACCACAAAAAATTAGCCAGACATGGTGGTGCACACCTGTGGTCCCAGCTACTCGGAATTGGCAGAAAGATGACTTGAGCCCGGGAGGCAGAGGTTCCAGTGAGCCGAGATTGTACCACTGCACTTCAGCCTGGGCAACAGAGCAATCCCCTTCTCAAAAAACAAAATGATTTGCTTTTCTGTAAAATGGGTCAAGGATTTAACTGGACAACTCTGAAGTTTAGATGAGACAATATATGTATAGTGCATCAAATGATACTAATTCTTTCTCCTCTGGGACTGACAGATTGACAGCCTCCTTTCCTTTATCAAACTCACTACACCTGCTTCTCACGTGAAAGCTCCTCACAGCCTGCTGCTATTGGCAGAGCTGCATGCCTACTGAACCTGTTTATAACAGGAGTGCTGGTTATTTTAATTGCACAGCTTAATAATACATATGTGACCAATGAAATAGCGTTACCTAGAAACAACAACTTTATTTTAGAGAAGAGACTTGCTAAGGGAGAATTAATATTTGCAAAACTATAAGCAGACATGGGGAATTCTAATCAGGCACAACAACTCAAATTATGGGCGAATGAATGTATATTTTAAATTAAAATAATATGTTTATGACTAGGCAAAAAATTGTTTATGATTCTCTACCGGCTCTACACAGACTGACCACCCCCCGGCTTTGGCCCCATCATGAATGCACCCTACATCACATTTGATGTTTTATGTTTGTATCTGAAGATCCTTACCACAAGCTAGGATTAGGTTGAATTGCATATGACCCAAAAACTTAAATAAGATTAGCGTAAGTAATGTAATTATATTTCTCTTTCACATAAAGGAAGTCTAGACGTGGGTGACTCCCTGGTGTCATCAAGGAGCCAGACCCTTATCTTCTTGCTTCCTTAGCACGTGGCTCATTTTCTCAAGGATTCTTTTTGGGTCCAAGGTGGCTGCGAGAGCTCCAGTTATTACATCCTTGTTTCAAGCAACAGGAAGAAGAAAGGCAGTAGAAGCGAAAATCATTCCCCTACTTTGTAAAGATGTGAACTGCAGTCTCTTCTTTCTGGTGGCAATATGGCAAACTAAAAATCCAGGTTCTCTGGACCAGGCACGGTGGCTCACACCTGTAATCCCAGCACTTTGGGAGGCCAAAGAGAGTGGATCACTTGAGGCCAGGAGTGTGAAGCTACCCTAGCCAACATGATGAAACCCTGTCTCTACTAAAAATACAAAAATCAGCTGGGTGTGGTGGCAGGCGCCTATAATCCCAGCTACTCAGGAAGCAGAGGCAGGAGAATCACTTGAACCTGGGAGGCGGAGGTTGCAGGGAGCTGAGGTCATGCCACTGCACTCCAGCCTGGGCAACAGAGCAAGATTGTCTCAAATATAATAATAATAATCCAGGTTCTCTTAATTAGGAGAAAGCAGAAAATGGATATGAAGGCAGGCAATTAGCAGTCTCTGCCACATTGCGTTATCTGTACTTTGCAGGGAGGATACTGAGGCTCAGACAGGAAGCGTCACACAGCTGGTAAGCGGCAGCGCTGAGGTTTACATGCAGATCAGCTGAAATGCCTGCGAGTCAGAAATATGTTGCTGGTGTCGAGTATCCACTGAGGCAGCACTTAAGCAGCAGTCTGAGCCACACATCCCTTAGAAGTCTGTATATTTAAGGCACTAAAGTCAGCCCACCTCAGAGCTCCTATAGGATCCCCGGGGTGGCTGGAGGTCATATTGTCCGTGGCAGGTTTTTAATTGGTTTCCATTTTTGAAAAATGGTCACAGCTGCTTTAGCCATGACTGTGCCGTGGTTCTTCAAAGCACTTTCTTGTTCCATGAAGACAGAATTGTCAGAGGAAAGAGTCTTGAAGTTTGAGTTGGAACATTGTCAGTACATGAGATTGCCTTGCTGGATCTAAATCAGTGGCTCCCAGCTGTGGGGGATTTGGAGTGTCACAACTGGGAGAGAGTGCCCTGGAATCTAGCAGGGAGGGGCCAGGGAAGGGGTACATGTCATACAATGCTCTGGACAGGCCCCCACAACACACAGGTCTGTAGTGCCGAGGTAGAGAGGACCACTTAAACTAATTGAGCTTGAGTAATGTGGCATCTGCTCTTTGCTTTTTTATTTTTGAGGCAGAGTCTCACTCTGTCACCCAGGCTGGAGTGCAGTGGCATGATCTCGGCTCACTGCAACCTCTGCCTCCTGGCTTCAAGCGATTCTTCAAGCCTCCCAAGCAGCTGGGACTACAGGCACACACCACTACTCCCGGCTAATTTTTGTATTTTTAGTAGAGACGGGGTTTCACCATGTTGGCCAGTCTAGTTTCAAACTCCTGACCTCAAGTGATCCTCCCGCCTCAGCCTCCCAAAGTGCTGGGATTACAGGCATGAGCCACCATGCCTGGTCGCATCTGCTCTTTTATATAGATGTGCCATTAAGACTCTTGGGGCCTGGGTCTTCTTTGTCTTAATGTTTCTGCCTTTGGCTGTAGGGGAAAGTGGTCCTGCACAGCTCTAAGTACTTAATGTATGTTCTGCAGATGGCCATGATCAGTAATCATATGCATGATGATATCCTCCTGTCTCCGCCTCCCAACATGCTGGGGTTACAGGTGTGAGCCACCATGCACGGCCTTATTTACATTTTTACTAGGTACTAATATAGAGCGATTTTTATTGTCTTAATAGCTAGCATCAGAATTTCTTTTGCTCCAGTGAATTGTGTTTGGGAAAATACTTTGACAAACTTTCCCATCTTCTCATCCCTGAGCAACCACTGGTCTGCTTTCGTCACTGTACACCAGTTTGCATTTTCTAAAATTGTATACAAATGGGAGTATATGGTAGGTACTCTTTTTTGATCTGGCTTTTACACTTGGCATAATTATTCTGAAATTCATCGTATTGTCATGGGGTATCTATAGTTCATTCCTTTTCACTGCTGAGTAGTTTTTCTTTGTATGGGTTTGCCACAATTTGTTTATTCACCTATTGGTGGACCTTTGCATGGTTCCAGAGTTTGACTGTTAGAAGTAAAGCTGCCACTAACATTATTGTAGAGGTCTTTGTATGGACATGTGCTTCGTTCTCTTAAATACTTAGGAAGAGAATGGCTGCATCCTCCTTCCTCGTACTTACCTGCTGTCTATATGTCTTCTTTGGTGAAGTGTCTAAGTCTTTTGCCCTTTTTAAAAATTGGGTTATCATTTTCTTATTATTGAGTTTTGAGAGTTTGTGTATCTATTCAAGATACCAATCCTTCATCAGATATTTAATTTGCAAGTATTTTATCCTAGTCTATGGATTACCTTTTCATCTCTTAAGAGTGTGTTGCTAAGAACAGAAGTTAATGTTTTGATAAAGCACAATTTGTCAACACGTTCTTTTATGGATTGTGCTTGTCATGTGTATTCAAGAAGTCTTTGCCTGATCAAAGATCATGATGATTTTCTTCCATCTTCTTCTATAAATTTTATAGTACTAAGTTGCATACCTAAGTCTGTGATTGAGGCCATTTTGGGGCCCAGTATGATGGCTCACATGTGTAATCCCAGCACTTTGAGAGGCTGAGGCAGGCGGGTTGCTTGAGGCCAGGAGTTCAAAACCAGACTAGGCAACTAGGCAACATAGTGAGACCCCTGTCTCCATTAAAAAAAAAAAATCAATTTTGGGTTTTTATATACAGTATGAGATTGAACTCAAGTTTATTCTTTTGCCTATTAATATCCAGTTGTGCCGGAACCATTTTTTGAAATGACAACTGAATTTTGCCTATAGGAAAAATTATTTGACACATATGCCTGGATCTATTTCTAGACTCTTTATTTTGCTTTAAGGATCTGTCTTGATGCCAGTACCGCAGTCTTGATTTCTGTAGCTTTATAATTAGTGAAATACTGCAAGTCCTACTTTGTTCTTTTTCAAAGCTGTTTTTCTGTTCTAGGTCCTTTGCATTTCCATATGAATTATTGAATCAACTTGTTAACTTCTACAAAAAGACACTGATCTCAAGAGAGATGCCCAGGTGCCCCTTCAGGGTGGAGGCATTCATTCCCAGCTGCTGGTGTAACCGCCCAGTGTGTTCACCTTGCAAGCTGCCTAGACAGCCAATTTCTCAAGAAAGGGGAACTGCGATGGAGAAAGAGTTATTCACAGAGAGCCAGCTGTGAGGGGACTGGAGTTTTATTATTACTCAAATCAGTCTCCCCAAGAATCCGGGGACTGGAGTTTTTAAGGATAACCTGGGGGGTAGAGGCTCAGAAAGTGGGGAGTGCTTACTGGTTGGCTTGGAGATGGAATCATAGGGGGTTGAAGTGAATTTTTCTTGCTGTCTTCACTTCCTGTAGGATCGCAGAACTGGCTGAGCCGGATTACCGGTCTGGGTGGTGGCAGCTGGTACACCAAGTGCAGGGTCTGCAAAATATCTCAAGCACTGATGTTAGGTTTTCCCGGGAGCAATTTGGGGAGGTTCAGACTCTTGTGACTAGAGGCTGCATGGACCCTAAAATGTAATTTATAATCTTGTAGCTAATTTGTTAGTTCTACAAAGGCAGGCAAGTCCCCAGGCAAGAAGGAGGGAAGGGCTATTATCAATTTTGGGAAAGGGCTATTATCAATTTTGTTTCAGAGTTAAAGTATAAGCTAAATTCCCTCCCAAGGTTAGTTCTGCTTATGCCAAGGAAGAAACAAAGGCAGCTTAAAGGTTAAAAGCAAGGTGGAGTTCAAATGTCTGTTATAATTTCCTCAGTTATAATTTTTGCAAAGGCGGTTTCACTGAGGGCAGTAGAGGCTGGCTGCGCTCAGCTGAATCCTTCAGCAATCGCCCTCAAAGAAATCCTTATCTGCTGGGCACGGTGGCTCACATCTGTAATCCCAGCACTTTGGGAGGCCAAGGAGGGCGGATTATGAGGTCAGGAGTTCAAGACTAGCCTGACCAATATGGTGAAACCCTGTTTCTACTAAAAATACAAAAATTAGCTGGGCACGGTGGCACACACCTGTAATCCCAGCTACTCAGGAGGCTGAGGCCAGAGAATCGTTTGAACCCGGGAGGCGGAGGTTGCAGTGAGCCAAGATGTGCCACTGACTCCAGCCTGGGGCACAGAGTGAGACTCTGTCTCAAAAAAAAAAAAAAATTTCTTCTCGCCCAAGGATATCCCTTCTTTGGGGACAGCACATGTCCCGTTATTGGTGAATGAAAGGGGTATACACTCTTGGCCCTTTTTTCTCAAAGGTCAGACATCCCGATTCTAGGGCTCTCTGTGAATACTGGGGATTGCCTGAATCTCTCTATGACTCCATCCTACATCACGGCAGAACTCCTCTGCCCAGCCCTGCTTCCTTCACCCCCTTTAAAGGGATGATCCCTGTGGTACTCCCCAGTAACCCTCCTCCATGAGAATGTTTGTATGTTATATCTGTATGTATTACATATGATGAATGTCTTATGTGTGTATATAAGTATCTACACGAGGTATACATACATACAATGTGTTCCCTACAGTGGATGCTGCATGTGTGTATGTATGTATTACACATGATGTACACACACATATAATGCATTACCTGTAAGGCATCAGGGCTCAATTCTCCAGCATCTCGGTTGAAGAATCACTGCCTGGGGTGTGTGCACCCAGTTTTATGGTCTGGAAAGTCTATCCGAGGACTGTCCAGGAACTCACGCCCAGCGCTCTGACTTGGATCTGCTGTCCTTGGGGCTCATCCTTGGGTGCTCCGTAGGTCCTCCGTCCTGCGCTTTTCCTCGGTGGTTCCCTCTGTCAGAGGCGTTTGAACCAGAGCAAGTCCATCTTATATAAGGGCTGGGTAAAATAAGGCTGAGACCTACTGGGCTGCCTTCCCAGGAGGTTAGGCATTCCAAGTCACAGGATGAGGCAGGAGGTTGGCACGAGGTACAGGTCATAAGGACTTTGTTAATAAAACAGGTTGTGGTGAAGAAGTCGGCCAAAACTCACCAAAACCGAGGTTGTTCTCTGGTCGTTCTCACTGGTCATTATACACTAATGACAATGATTAGCATGCTAAGAGACACTCCCATCAGCACCATGACAGTTTACAAAAGCCCTGGCAATATGAGGAAATTACCCTACAGGTTCTAAAAGGGGGAGGAACGCTCAGTTCCGGGAATTGCCCATTCCTTTCCTGGAAAACTCATGAATAATCCACCCCTTGTTTCACATATAATAAAGAAATAATCATAAAAATAGGCAACCAGCAGCTCTCGGGGGCTGCTCTGCCTACGGAGTAGCCATTCTTTCACTCCTTTAATAAACTTGCTTTCACTTTATGGATTTACCTCGAATTCTTTCTTGCAGGAGATCCAAGAATGCTCTCTTGGGGTATGGATGGGGACCCCTTTCCGGTAACGCCTCCTCACCTGCTCTTCTGCCCCGTGCGCTCCTCCCTGCCTTCTTCCCAGCTGCTGCCCTAGGGACTTGGCTGCAGCATCAAGGCTGTCCGTCCAGGGTTCCCCAGCCACTCATTCCTCTGGCTGACTGCAGGAGGGACTGTTTCTTTAACCCCAGGAGACCTTGGAGTTGGCAGAAAGGGACTGGCTCCCGATAGCATCAGCGAGAGAACTTCCCTCTGGAAACAAAACACACCCATTTCCATGGTGTGTCCTGTTTTTTCTACTCTGAAGAGGCAGCACCAACCCTATCAGAGAACAGCAGAATGCATTCTTTGAAATTCTGCTGCTTTTAAGCATTTAATGCCCACCATAGGTGGGTTTCACTATCACATAAGGAGAAGATGAAAGAAGGTAGTTCAACAACTGACTTATGACCTAGACGGAAACAGCTTGTTTGTGGAGCAGGAATTTCTGGTGCTGTGGGCTGGCCAGACTCCTGATTTCTGTCCAGACGCTTCAATCATGGTCTTGGGGTGTTGAGCATCTTGACATTCCTAGACAAAAATCAGCTCAAGGAAAATGTCTTAAGGTAAAGAGAATGCTCAGAATTTCCACCTCTCTGACTATCTCATGGGAAAATAAATAGCCTAAATTAAATAGGAAAAGCATATTTCCCCAGTGTCGTGAGAGGCATCAGTGTGATCTCTTTCGATTTTTCAAATGTTGGTCAACTCACGGGGAACTATGCAAAGTGTTGCACTTCCTTGTATTTTGGAAGTCAAAGTTGACAGCGCAGTCCAGAGAATGTGGTCCTTCCAGTGACTTAGCGGCTAATGATATGCTGAGTGACACAGGCTGGAAGGCGCTGACCTGCTGTTGCGCTGAATATCGTCAGAGGGTCAGTGGACAGAGCTGAAAGTGCAGTGCTGGGATGAACGGCTGTTGCTTGGCAAACAGACACTGTTGATAGAAGGGAGGCCGAATCGCAAGGGGCTGACAGCTTTCATTAAATCCCAGACCTGGAAGGGGCCTGAAAGGTGCCTGTGTCCTGACGGCACTGATGTTTAGTGACTTTCCCGAAGTCTGGCCAGAGACTTTGCAGCAGAGTCATGGTGAGAACTGGACCTCCTGCCTCGCCGTGTGGCACCTAGCTGTGGATGTCGATCAGCCCCTAGTTATTAACCGCCAGTTGTGCCCAGGGAGGCTATAAAAAGGTCACAAAGGTCAAACAGGCCACGGAGGAAGTGCGGCAGAGGCTCTTGTCCTTTTCCTGATTAATGTTCCCACTTCCTTGATTCATGGCCTCTGGGAAGTAAGTCACCCAGGCAGAGGGAGGCTCTAGCCGGCCTGGAGATGAACGGAATGACCACTAACTCATCCCGTAGCTTCGGGCAAATAACAGCACCTCTCCAAGCCTCAGGTTCTTTATCTGTAGATGAAGACACTGGCTCGAGATGCTGCTCCAGACATCCAATCCTCGCTTTCACCAGGAATGCTGCTTTTCTTAGAGCGGCGCGGTTGGCCTTCCACAAACAAACCGAGAAGTGTGTGTGGTGACAACCCGTGCCTTAGCCCTGTTTTATGAAGCTTGGAGTGTCACACATTGGGGAATTTTCTGTGCTATGCATGTCCTTAGGATGGAGAAGAATCTCTTCACTAGACAGCAGGTGAGGGCTACCTGTCTTCTGTGTTCTATCATCCCCCACGTCCCACCCTGTCCTGCCCCATTCGAGTCTTTTTTTTTTTTTTTTGAGACGGAGTCTCACTCTATCACCCAGGCTGGAGTGCAGTGGCACGATCTCTGCTCACTGCAACCTCTGCTTTCTGGGTTCAAGCAAGTCTCCTGCCTCCATCTAAGTAGCTGGGATTATAGGCATGCACCACCACATCCAGCTAATTTTTTTTTTTTTTTTACTAGAGACAGTTTACCATGTTGATTAGGCTGGTCTCGAACTCCTGACCTCATGATCTGCCTGCCTTAGCAGGTAGGCTATAAAAGGTCACAAAGGTCAAACAGGCCACGGAGGAAGCACGGCAGAGGCTCTCATCCTTTTCCTGACTAACCCTCCCAGGCCTCTGGGAAGTAAGTCACCCAGGCAGAGGGAGGTGCTAGCCGACCTAGAGAGGAATGGAATGACCTCCAGGTCTCCTGAAGTGCTGGGATTACAAGTGTGAGCCACCGTGCCTGGTCCCCATTCAAATATTAAATGCCATAAGTGCAGCTGACCCGAGGGGCCAGTGGAGAAATGGCTACACGAGTCCAAACCAGAAGCAGCTAGGATCTGTCTGCTGGGCTCTGATTCATGCCAGCAGTGTAGGAGGAGGACTCAGGAGAGCTAGCTTCTAGTCTGTTTCTGCTGCTTCCTCATCTGAGCAAGGTCTCTGCCCAGCTGGGCTTCATTCTCCCTCTGAAACAGAAGAATCAGCTCTCTGGATGCCCAGGTCTTGGGCCTGCTGTCCCTCAGATCCCTTTGTGGCTCTCCCCTCTCTGTTCTGAGTCACAGAGGGCCTGAGCCCTGCGGGCGGGGTTCCCTGGCGTCTTGAGGCACCTGGCCAGTGGGACGGCCTGGTGGGAGACAGGAGTGTAAGAAGGTGGGAGCCGGGCTACTTCTCCCCTGGCTCTGCCTCCAACTCCAGTTGGGCAGGCCTACCACGGCCCCAGTATCTGCCATCTGACCCCAGCCCTGGGCCCAGCTGATGTCACCTCTCACCTAGGGTGACGGTGGCTTCCTGCTGTTGCCTCCCTGTCTGTCTGCCAGCTCAGCTTCCCTATCTTCTATTCCTGGTGGAACCCAGACAATCACAAGACCCTCTCCTGGAGCCGGTGCTGGTCTCTTAGAATCTTCTGTTCCCCACTGTTTTCTTATTTGGAAATAAAGCTTTGTGTTTGGTGATCTTCAGTCTCTCTTCAAACATGAGAGCTCTCCGCCTGTAATAAGTCCTTTCAGCACACCCAGTGGGGGCTAAATTCGTCATTTAGTCCAGTGACTCTCAAACTTGCCTGAAGGGCTCATTAACAATGCAGGATTACAGGCTCCAAACCCTTGGACTACAAAGCAGTCTCTGGGGCAAGGCCCAATAAGCTGATATTTACCAAGCATCTCAGGAGATTCTGGTGCAGGCGTTCTCTTGCCCATTCTTTTTTTTTTTTTTGAGATGGAGTCTTGCTCTGTCATTCAGACTGGTGTGATGCAGCGTGTGGTCTCTGCTCACTGCAACCTCCACCTCCCAATTCAGTGATTCTCTGGCCTCAGCCTCCTGAGTAGCTGGGATTACAGGCACGCACCACCATGCCCAGCTAATTTTTGTATTTTTAGTAGAGATGGAGTTTCACTATGTCAGCCAGGCTGGTGTCAAACTCCTGACCTCGTGATCTGCCCGCCTCCTCCTCCCGAACTGCTACGATTACAGGCTTTAGCCGCCCGGCCTTGCTGCCCATTCTTATGGTGCCCATGGCTCTGGTTTATTGGATAAACCTCAGAGGCTGCAGAAAGAGCTGGGTGCTTGGTCATGCCCTGTGGCTGGGTGGCACTGTGAAGTGTCAGCCACATTTTTTCTTCACCTTCCTCTGACTCTTGCACCCAGTAGGTGTTTTGAAGCAAACAGAATCCAAATCTGGCTGATGGGAGAACAGGACTTGTTTGTAGGCAATGGGATGAGTCACAGGATCTCCAGAAGGGCTGGTGGGCCAGGCCCAGGCGGTACACAGCCACAGCCACATCCCAGCTGCAAAACAGCAGCCGTCCTCCAGGCCACTCGACCCCTGGTTCTGGCCACTGGCTACACCAGAAGCCACCATTAGGGTAGAGATTTGATCTCATAGTTAGCTGTTGCCACGGCCAGAGAGCTCTCTGCTCTCTTCATGATGAATTTCCAGTTCAGGACCAAGGCTACATGTAATGTGCTGGCCTCAAGCGAGGCTGGGGAAGTGAGTATCTGGCATTTTTAGCTTCTGGAAGCAGAAGAGGGCTTTTCTCACATGAAGACTCATAGGCGGGAAATTCTCTAAATATAGAAAGGGGGTTCAGCCACAAGAAGAAAAAGAAATAGAATTGTCTGCTATGGGAACCTTGCTTTGCTTCCCCCCACTGCCTGTTCACCTTCTGGAGAGGAGGTTTCCGTGGCTCCGAGAGGAAGCTGTCATAGCAGAACCCGGGAACAGGGGATTACATTCTTGATTTTAAAGCTGTCATTTTTTTTGGCCCTGGACCCATATTAGAATCTCCTGGGAGATTTTAAAAAATACCCATCCCTGGCCTAGCACAAACCAATGGAATCAGAATGTCTGGAGCTGGGGCCTGAAGGCCAGGATGCTTTGTTCTAATCTCCCCAAGTGATACTCACATGCATTGGGGCTAAGAGTCACCACAGCAAATTCTGAGCAGCTGTGACCCAGGTGTAAGACAGGCGGGAGGGTTTAGAATCACATGGGAATGGCAGCAGCATTTCCCCTACCCGCCTGGTACACTTAAGAGGGGTCCTGAGCTGGTGGAGAGGGGAGACCCAAGAAGGGGGAACAGGAGGGGGCATGGGGTGGGCCTGACCCTGCCCTTCTCAGGCTGGGCCCCAGGGCTGGGTAGGGGTTGGGGGAAACTTCAGATAAGCTAATGATTGAGAGCAGAGGGGCCTGTTTGGAGCTGCTGGAAAGACAGCCTGGGGTGGCCTTCGGTTCTGCCTCTTCCCGGGGCACAGGGAGCAGCCAAAGGCTTTTCCTAATGTGACTGAGCCAGGCTCAGTCTGGATGCCAACATCCACAGTCCGGGAGGCTCCTATGACCTGGAAGGAGGAATGTGGTAGGGGCCTCAGGACCGGTGGCCCGATGGGCGGGCCTACAGGCTGTGGCCACTAAGAGTGTAGACTCTGGAGCTGGAATGCAAGAGCTTGAATCCTGAACCCACCACTTTTAGGTCTGAGACTTGAGCAAATTACACAACCTCTCTGTGCTTCATTCTCCTCATCTGTGAAATGGGACTAATACTGTCGCCCCCCCCCCCACCCCCCAGTAAGGTTGTCATGAGGGTTATCCGGGTGGGTGTCTGTGAAGCACAAGCATCATGTTCAGGAGATACACGGTTAGCTCTGGATGGGAGCATCCTACGGAAATACACACATGGGACTGCAGGCGTCTTTATGGATGCCAGCGTGGAGGAACCAGATGCACCCCCCAGGCCCTAATGCCAAAAATGCCCCAGGGAGAAGAGCTGCAACTCTAGGGAGAAAGTGGGGAGCAGAAACACATGCATTATCTAATTTTATCATGAGTCAACTGAGAAACTTTCGAATTGGCAAGATTTTATTTTCTGTGACTAAGAGGAATGGGGGCTAAAGATAGAAGCTAAGTCTAGCTCCAGAAAACTAAAGAAAGATCCATCTTGCATACCTGGGTATACGGCTTAAAAATAGGCATTCTCCACATTTCCTCTGGAGCTGTAAACTTTCAGGAGACTTTCTTGGGTCATCACAAACGCAACACATCATTGATGTCTTAGCGTATTTTCTTCTGTTGCTATTAGGTTGGTGCAAAAGTAATTACGTTTTTTTTTTTTTTTTTTTTTGCCATACTTTTAAAAGTATGGCAAAAAACAGGCCAGGCACGGTGGCTCACACCTGTAGTCATAGCACTTTGGGAGGCCGAGGTGGGCGGATCACTTGAGGTCAGGAGTTCGGGACCAGCCTGGGTAACATGGTAAAACCCTGTCTCTACTAAAAATATAAAAATTAGCTGGGCGTAGTGGCAGGTGCCTGTAGTCCCAGCTACTCGGGAGGCTTAGGCAAGAGAATTACTCCAACCCGGGAGGTGGAGGAGTGAGCTGAGGTCATGCCACTGCACCCCAGCCTGGGCTACAGAGCAAGACTCCATCTGAAAAAAGATAAAAAAGAATATGACAAAAGCTGCAATTACTTCTGCACCAACCTAATGTAACTGACTACCTGAGTCTGAGTAATTTATAAAGAAGAGGAACTTATTTCTTACAGTTATGGAGGCTGGGAAGTCTGAGGTCGAGAGGGCATACCTGGTGAGGTCCTTCTTGCTGGTCGATGCTCTGCAGACTCTTTTCAATCCACCAGTCCCACTTCTGTGTAGTCCCTCATGAGTTGTCCCTGAGAGTCCCCACTTTCCAGTATTGCCATATTGAAAGTTAAGTTCAGCTCGAGTTTTGAAGGGGACAGACATTCAAACCACAGCATTCTGGTGTAGGAAAATATTGAAGTTTGTTCACTGCCACGTTCTCTTAATAAAGCAAAAACTTTTATGTGACTAAAATATCCAACCACAAGAAAATGTCTAAAAATTTCCAGTTTATGAATATGCAGCCTGTTAAAAACGATCTTTTGAAGAGTATATATAAACCTCAAAGTATTTGATGGTATACAGTTTTTTTTTTCTTCCTTGAGACAGTCTTGCTCTGTCACACAGGCTGGAGTGCAGTGGCACAGTCTTGGCTCACTGCAACCTCTGCCTCCCAGGTTTAAGCAATTCTCCTGCCTCAGCCTCCCAAGTAGCTGGGATTATAGGTATGTGCCACCATTAGCCTGGCTAATTTTTGTGTTTTTAGTAGAGATGGGGTTTCACCACATTGATCAGGCTGGTCTCAAACCACTGTCCTTGTGATTTGCCTGCCTTGGCTTCCCAAAGGGCTGGGATTACAGGTGTGAGCCATTGTGCCTGACTAGGGATGGCGTGTTTATTCTGTGTCGGCCCAGTTTTTTATTTTCTGAGATGGAGTTTCACTCTTGTTGCCCAGGCTGGAGTGCAGGGGCACGGTCTTGGCTCATTGCAACCTCCGCCTCCTGTGGTTATTAAAGGGCCAGAGAAAGGCTCCTTTGAGGCTGGAACTGTCCAGTATCCTTCCTCTGGAGGTGGGTACATGACACAGAAAGGTGAGAAAATTGTATAGAACTTAATACACACCCATGCTCATGCCAACGAAGACAGTGAAACTGGGAAAAGTCTGACAAAGATCAGGGGGTTGATGAAGGGAGGTAGCCTGGTGTGTGATACTGACACCCTGCTACAGTTTTGTGAAATGTTGCCAGTGCGGGGAGCAGCCAAGGCGTCTTTCCCACTGTGTGTGGCTCTGCTCTCATCTCAATAAACTTTCCATTTAAAAAGCTATTAGCAGCTGGGCGTGGTGGCTCACACCTATAATCCCAGCACTTTGGGAGGCCTCAGCGGGCAGATCACGAGGTCAGGAGATCAAGACCATCCTGGCCAACATGGTGAAACCCCCATCTATACTACAAATACAAAAAAAATTGGCTGGGTGTGGTGGTGCACGCCTGTAGCCCCAGCTACTCCAAAGGGCGAGGCAGGAGAATTGCTTGAACCCAGAAGGCGGGGATTGCAGTTAGCTGAGATTATGCCATTGCACTACAGCCTTGGCAACAGTGTGAGACTCAGTCTCAAAAAAAAAAATTTATACACACACACACACACACGCACACACACACACACATATATATAAATTAGTCAGGTGTAGTGACACATGCTCGCAATCCCAGCTATTCTGGAGGCTGAGGCAGGAGAATCGCTTGAACTTGGGAGGGGAGGTTGCAGTGAGCTGAGATTGCGCCATTGCACTCCAGCCTGGGCAAGAGCAAAACTCCATCTCAAAGAAAAAAAAAGCTATTAGCAATAGCATATGTTGATATGTTTACATTTGCATAGCAAAATGTTTGAGGGTGAAGATCAGGCAGTTAGTAGTTACTTCTGAGGTATAGGATTGAAGGGGAATTCTTAATTTTATACACATTGTGCTGAAATTTTTCCAAGGGTAATTTATTTTTGTAATTCAAAACAAGGTTTTCGTAAAAAGTAAATAAACCATTTTGCATTCATAGCAAGGTTACTGGAATCTAGCCCAGTATATTAATAACCGAATCTAAATTATCACAAGAACGACAAGGCAGAGATTTCACTTGCGAACGAGGGCTGCCAGATTCCTGGGTTGAACGCACACCTCCACCTGGGTTAGTGCCAGGTGGCTTCAGAGTAACAGTCGCAGCCAGCAGCGAAGGCTCAAAGGATGCTTGTATTTCCTGAGTGAGA